>OU896717.1:31854801-33247390 GCA_918026855.4 Phaedon cochleariae
TCGCAGAAAAGCCGATAGAGGGCCAATGTTGACTTAAATGGCGTCTTGTGAATTAATTTATTCATTAATTTTCAAAGTTATTTGATGGTATCAGTAAAGTACGAAATTTTCACATGAGTAATACAAAATGAAGATAATCAATCAGCCATGTGGCTCAAAAAATTTGAGAACTCAATTACCACCCCTAAGAATGTACTGAAAAAAGTTTCAGGATGTGAGGGCGGTTTATTCAACCCTTCTACAATTTGTTTGAACCTTGAATTCGTCTAAGGGACAAATGGTACATTTTGTTATATAAATGAATTGGGTCCAATCAACTTTCCTTGACCTGTATTACATGTGGTAGCTCTAGATCTATTTCCCAGCAATTTTAGGACACCCTGTATACATATATAACAAACCATAAAGAAACAAAATTTGATTGTATTTGATAATCTTTCAATAGCCATTACCAGATAACATCTATTAATAGTTGAATTATTGAAATAAATCCAATCCAATATCTTACTCTACTGCTTTGATCGAATATATTCACTTGAGATACCTCCTTACATTGTTTTTTAGATAAGTTCTCAGATGTATTCATTGATTTGGTTGAAGAACAAAAGTGAAATAAAATGTGTCTAAAAAAAGTCCTAGTATGTTTTATTATCAATTTCTCTTGGGGGAATGTTGGCGAGGTATACAACAGATATCCACTCAATTTTATGGAAATGGAGGATTATTTGAAAGTACTGCTTAGATTTTAAAACAAAATGGAACTTGAAGACCACCACCAATTCCTCAGATTCATCTCAAAATTGATTAACAATATTTCAGGGGGAAAAAATCTTCAAGAAGTTTTGCAAGGCCTAAAACTTTTGATTCAAGAGCCTGCAAAATGTGCAGGAGTGCAGCAGAATATTTATTCTAAAGTGCTTATTGTTGATTGAAGGATCACTTTGGTGTTCCCTGGTATTTAATGAACTGAAAATAAATACCTGGTGCCACCTTACTCTGATTTGATAACAGTTTTTGGTTTTGCTGAGATTTTATAGTCATTCAATTTGGTTGAAATATATAGCATATATTAGTTACTGAACACCCTGTAAATAGTTGCAAATTATAGTGAATCTTCCATATTATGTTATTGGTGTGATGGGATCATAAATAAACTGACTAATCATAATAGAAGAGATATGTTATCAACAAAAAAAAATAGAAAGTTTCTAAATGAAGAAACCTATGTATAGGTACTAAAATAAATCATCAGTAGGTATGCTTAATATGGAATTTGAGTTGAACAAATACATTGAGAGAACATAAATAGGACTCTATTCATAAGGACCCAATAAGTTCCTAACTAAACTGACTTGAGTGGATATATAATAGGTAATCAGAAGAATAGGTTTCTTTGCTAAAGATGGCAATTATGATATTGACTGATGGTCTGGAAACTGAGTAATTAGTATAGCTATATAAATATTTACTGTTTCGAAGGCACTGCTCCTTTTCTCAGCCTCATATTGTTTACGGATTCTGGCGAAAAATGGCTGGAACATATCCGAAAATCTCCAGGTGGCAAGAATTTACCAACTGCGTCAGACCATTTTCTTCTAATATCATCGTCCTACATAACATAAAATATGCATACCATGTTTAATAAGTGTTTCATTTGGAATATGTTGAGATATTAACCTTCGGGATTCTGTACAAGTGAACAGAACTATCTCTGGATTGTCCACAAACAATACAAAAATACATTGTTCAAAAAGGAATAAAACAAAATCACAACACGAACACAAAAACAATACTGAACTGAAGAACCACAAAGAAAAACTACTGAACAACAGGAAAACATACAAATAACGCCAAAAGTCAATAATTTCACCAAATAATACCAAGTCACAATAATTCAAATTAATCAACAAAAATGCCGTTTATGGATCGATAAATTTTGGGTGTCAACATCTTCTTCTTCTTCTTTTATGTTTCTTGGTTTCAACATCAAATTTCAAATTTTAAAATTTGACAATGACAATAATCGACTGTGGCGCTAACTATCGGCCATTCTCCGAAACATCACCAGGTTTTTCGTTCCCATCGATTCGTTAGGGAGAGAAACAATTGAAGAATGACCACACCAGGGGTTATAGGCATCTTAAGATAGTGTAAGCTCGTCATGACATACCCTGTATATGCTCTAATGCTCATGAATTACTCAATTCATACAATAGGTTAAAGAATGTACTCAAAAATCCCTGCAATTGACATCTACTAAGTAGGTAGATTCCTATGCAACTAATTAACCATACCATAAGTACATAAAATCCTGTAGATATAAAATAGAACTTATTGAATTAATGTGAAGAATAGATAGTATGTTATTGTACAACCAATTTATTCAATGAAAAAAAAAATAGGTTGGTAATCACTGGGGTACTCAATAAAGGGATTCTTTTACTTACTATTTTGATGGAAGAGAACTGCGTCTCAGTCGTAGGGCACCAATACAATCTTGGGAGAAATGATCAGAACATACCCATCCACAACGTGGCAAAAATTTCTCAATTGCAGAAATCCATTGTGCACGAATATTTTCGTCCTGTGTGAAGATCTTTGTTCACATCAAGCATACCTACCAGTTACTGAGTTCACAATTCCAACAGATTTGATGACCATAATCAGAGGGATTTTATATTCCTCATTTATCAATACTTAATGCTTGCGGAATTCTTATAACTCGTCTTATAATATATCCTAAAGTATATGTCAATCATTTTCATCCAAATCAGTTAGATTTGCGAACTACTAATAAGATGAACAGGATACCTTAGGGATTCCAAAGAGGTGACGTGAAACTGTATTTGATTGTCCACAAACTATACAATATTTCATTTTCCGGTCTATCACTATAAATTTAAAACAACTGAAATACACTGGTAACAAACTAACGAATCGAACATTGAGAAACGTATTGAGAAATGAGAATACAACAAAATTAATAACAGGGATAAATTATAAGGATAAGGATAGCTGGAACAATGAAATACACAACACACTAATAACAATATCACTAATAAAAAAATAACTGGTGAACTGAACTTGAATAATTAATTATTACTGCCACAATAACATGTTCTTAACGCCATCTATAAATGAGCAGATAACTATTCTTATTACACGTTCGTGACGTTCGCCACCTTTGCTCTGAAGAGTCCAAAGAGTCGAATCACCAGTCTTATATTGAACCTTTACTCAACCAGCTTCAACTTCAAGCTTCAAGTTTCAGTTTCAGAGTCACCTGCCTAACTACAGCAACCACATTAACCACACATTCTTCGACCATCAAGACACTGTGACTGTGTATAAAGCAACGACAGTCGTATACTTATCACAGAGCAGGCACGGACTCGCCCACAGAGACGACCTGTTAGACAAATGACGGCTAAATATCTAGACCCATCAGACAGTCTAGGTAAGACCAACGAAAACGTGTAAAAGTTACGCTTGCGTGTTCAGGCATTGAATCAGCGTTGTTTCTAGATTCAAAATCAACAAACCAACATATCAACATAACAGAGTAACAGAGAAGTAATTATTCACGTGAAAACCGATAATACAATACGAAGCCTGAAAGTAAGATGCTAGAGCCCAGAGCTGGCTACTAAATACAATCAATCAAATCGATATTAGCGAAGGCGGCAAATTTAAATCTCTTAGATCACAGCAAAAACTTATTGAAAACTCATTCTCATAATTCCTTCAATAACATGCAAAGGGGAAACATCCTTTGATTCCTTGTGAGCCTAGATTGATATAACGGTGAAAGCATGGGGTACGATGCGTTCGGCCCAATTTTCGATTCACCCAAATTTGTATACGCCCAATTTTCGATTCACCCAGTTTTCAATTCGTCCACCATATCCGAATATACCCGAACGATGCGTTGTTGCCAAATCTGAATAAAGAATGATTCTGGGCTTATCATGATTAAATATTAAAATTTTTCGATACACATAATATGTATGTATGGTACATATTTTGATTCGCCAAAAATTCCGATTCGCCCAAACTTCGATTCGCCCGAATGTCGATTCGCCCAAATTTCCATTCGCCCAATTTTCTATTCACCAAATTTTTGATTCAGTTCGCGGTTTTCAAGGTCATCATCTGACGTTGCGATGACGTTAATACTGGGGGAGGACATGTTCAACTTTCGATTCTGGTTTGGCCAGGGAAACAAGAATGGTTTCCTTCAGTTTTAACGTCATCGCCACGTCAGATAATGAATAATTGAAATGTATGAATTCGCTTACCGTTCAGTTCGGCTTAGCAACCATCACTTACCCACCTATACCTATACTGTCATAGAGATAAATGAGGGCAAACAGATTAATATTTGCGTCACTAGTAGGAATTCTACGTATTATTTGTTCATTACTTACCGCAATGATTTTCCTCCTCTCAGAATGGGTAATGCCGTACTCCTCAAATAACGTGTACCAGCTGGATGTATGCAGAAGTCGCCATTTGGAAAATGAGATGAGCAAACACGTAAATTCGTTATATCAACATTAATATCGGAGAGTCCCAGTAATACAGTCCATTGTTTTTTCCTAACAGGTTCCTTAGGAATCCTACAAATTAAAAACATACCCGAAAAAATATATATTATATAGTTTATCAAAAAACATTTGCAGAGTGACGTGCCACACCTGCACTCACTTCAGAGGGAACTTCAAACCCGCCGACGAAGCTCGGTGCGGGTTATTCTAATTGATTTTGCATAAACCTACTTTACCTAATATAAATGCGAAAAATTGCCATTGTGCCAATATTTTATGTATACTTATTTATATAGGGAATTATCAGATAGTTTATAACTGATTAACTCATCAATAGTTAGAGTACAAGATTTTGTAGTTGTTTATATTTCAATATCAAACATTAGTTTACTGAAATTATTATTAACATCTCCGGAACAGTATTTGATAATAATGTGGAAGATAATATATCATAATATGTTCCACGGTTAAAAACCACTAGAATCCTGAAATAACTAGTTATAAATAAAATTGAAAAATTGTGTGCATTGCTGAACCACTGTGTGTGTATTCCTCTCGTGTAACGAAGTTTTCATAATTCTGGTTATTTTCAGGTGAGACATACTGTATAGTTGATAAAATAATTGTGATAATATTAACTTGGGTAAATAACAACAACTTAGTTATTTTTCGTAATCGATTAATTTAATGCACCTGGAGTATTTTGCCATTAGCTTGTGAACGCGGGGTAGTATTTTGATCCATAAATAACAATTGATTGAGCGGAACGTGATCACTATCGATGTAAACGAGTCGGGATGTTTTTGAAGCGTGCTACGCTTTCCCAGTCTATCGCTGCGCCGAAACAGTCAGTGAGTGGGAATCAGGCCTAACACTGAGCGAGAGGTCATATTCTTTGTCATCATAATCAAAGAATAAAGAATAGTAGAGGTTTCTCCTCTTTGTCATATTCTCTCTCCCGCAAGGAGGGGGATATTCAATTCGCACCTCTGTCCTCTGTCATTGTCAATCATCATTCAATGCCGAAGAATGAGTCGAATGAATGTCGCATAGCTTGGGTGAATCATGAATGAAAATGAAATAAATTACTGTATTCGACATGTGAATTTCAGTTTCAATTTTCGCATTCTCACCTGTGAAAAGTTCGAACTTTATTTTTACTCCACGTTTCTCCACAAACATAACATTTCATACCCATTATCACTGAACCACTGAAGCACAGATTAACAAAGACTGTAGTGAAAGTGAGGTGTCAGGTGTCAGCATGTCAGTCAGCAAGTCTAGAGACAGGAAGAAAAAGTAATCTTCGTGTGGGGGAACCTCGCTAAGCACAGGCCACCTAGCGGCGCGCGATTATTATACGATCAAACGAACTTACCTGTGAAGTTCGATCGTAATTATATGAAGCGCCTCGTCCGAAGAGATCACCTTGATTACACTTGTAGTACCCTTATTCTGAGCTTGATGACCACAACGTTTAAAGACTTAAGTCTCAAAAAAATAAAAACTTCCCATCTCTAATTCCTCGATGACGTCCCATCTCTAATATCTCCGATGCTCTATGTATTGTGTTCCATGATTCCTTCATAATTTTAAAGATTCATAAAATTGTTACATGATTTTAGGGGTTTGGGTGGCGCGGGAGGTGATCTCTTCGGACGAGGCGCTTCATATAATTGTACGATCAAACGAACCTGTGATGTTCGATCGTAATTATATAAAGCACCTCGTCCGAAGAGATCACTAACTTTTACTATGTAGTACCGCTTCTTGGTACTAGATGGCGTCACATAATAATAAAGAAAACCTTTTTTACCAATACTACCTTACCTACATTACCCACTAGCGTCATTAAGTTTTAAGTTTTGTGCAATAAATATATATTCCACTGGGGTCATATCATATACCATAGATGATAATCTCAATAGTTTCAATGAGGGAGGGGCGGGAGTGATCTCTTCGGACGAGGTGCTTTATATAATTACGATCGAACATCACAGGTTCGTTTGATCGTACAATTATATTTCAGCACCTCGTCCTCGAGATCACTAACTTTTACTATGTAGATTTTCAAAGTTTTATAAATATATATTTATTGACGTTGTTACTTTCATTAGGCACATAAATTCTGGCACATCCTTTGGAAAGAAAATTTATTTATTTTTTTTTTTTTTTTTTTTTTTTTAACTAGTGTATAATATGAACTCATTCAAATTAAAAAGTTATATCTATTTGATTTCCTCATTGGGAAAAATTGCATGACTCAACTTTGTAGAATTAGCGAGAGGACGATTGTAGAATTTAGCAAACGTCTGAGAATTCGTTGACCAGCCAGCAGCCTTTTTGATTACTTCCCAGGGGATTCCGTGGCGGGAGGCTGCTGAAGTGGATGCATGTCTAGTTGAGTATGCGGAAAACATATTCGTGTCAATTCCTGCTGCTTCCATCATTTGCTTTATCCAACGAGAAATGGTGCTTCTTGTGACACGAATATATGGCTCTCTTGAAGCTATGAAGAGATATGGCTCAGAAACTGGCCTAATGGATGCTGTTCTTTCTATGTATGACAGCAACGTAGAGGCAACACATACTTGCTTTTCATGATAAAAGGGTAACTCCAAACATGGTTGATATGAATTCAGTCTCGTTGATTTTATTCTATCCGGTACAAATATGCGAACTCCGCCTTCATGAAAATTTATGTTTTCCACTCTTATTAGCTGCAAAGTTTGGATTCTATGCCCCGTGGAAAGAGCTAAAAGGATTGCTAGCTTCTTGGAAAGTTTCAGCAGAGGGAGATTCTCATTGCTATCCAAAGAGGATAAATAAGTCAAAACTATTTGTGGATCCCAAGTGACATTATACCTAGGCCGAGGAGGTCTCAACCTGGACACTCCCTTAAGAAACCTCCTTATCAATATATTTTTACCTATTTCATTTGGTAAAATTAATGCCAGAGCTGATCTATGTTGATTAAACATTCCATAATTCTTCTTGGTATTCTGTAATTCATACTCCATAAATTCAAGGACAGTAGGTACACTTGCCTCCAGTGGATCTACCTTATTTTTGAGACAATAAGACCACCAAGACCGAAAGGATGAATTATATTGTTTCATTGTTGATACTGAGAGTGACTGCAACAAGGTATTCAATGTGCTTTTTGGATATCCTCTTCTTTCAAAGGCTTGGCTGATAGCCTCCCTGCAACCAGGGTAAGGGTTGCATGAAGAGGGTGAGTCATTCTGAAAGGAGAAGAAAGTAATGTCGGATTAGGTTCCAGTACAACTGGATCTGCAGTCAACAGATTTTTGAACAAGGGGTACCAGGGTTGTGAGGGCCAGTCTGGTACGACGACAATACCCTCGGCACTATCAGATATAATTTTATTCAGCATTCTCAATATGAGATTGAATGGAGGAAAGGCGTAAAAGTATGTATTACTCCATGAAATGGTGAATGCATCAACCGCAACGGATTCTGGGTCTACATGCCAAGATACATACTGCTCTACCTTTCTATTTGCACTCGATGCGAACAAATCTATGTCAGGTTGGCCTAGGCAATTAGAAATTTTTGTAAATGCTTCCTCAGATAGTTCCCATTCAGTTTCTGAAGAAATTACACGAGAATTTGGATCTGCAATATTATCCTTAGTGTTCACATAACTAGCATGTAACCACAAATCCCGGTACTCGCACCATTTCCAAATTTGTTTTGCAAGAGAACAAAGCTCAAGATGCTGTACACTTCCCATTCTATTAATATATGATAGTGCCGTCGTATTGTCAACTCGAATGAGAATGTTGCATGATTTAAGATTACCAGCAAAACACTTCAATGCATAAAATATGGCTTTAAGCTCTAAATAATTAATGTGTTTAATTATGTCTACAGAACTCCACCAGCCATGAGTAGACTGGTTTCCAGCACACGCCCCCCACCCTGTTTTTGAGGAATCTAAATATATTTCCAATGAAAATTTATCAGACCGTATTTCATTTGTAGCTGAAAAAATGTTTTCAGCCCACCAATCAAGGTCTTCCTTGACTAACCCAGAAATTATCATGGAACTATTATAATTCTGACCAGTTCTTTTGAGCGCTAAAAACTTTTCCCTTTCAAGGTATTTAGTATATAATTTTCCATATTTCATTGCTGGACAAGCAGATATTAATAGTCCTAAAAATTGAGCAAATTTTCTAATCTTACAATATTTTGTATTTTTGATCATTTCTATGCAATCATAAATCTTGGATTTCTTTTCCTCTGGAAGTTCAATTAACATTTCTTTACTGTCAAATATAAAACCTAAGAACCTGCATCTCTGGCAAGGTACTAAACAACTTTTTTCAGTGTTGATAATAAAACCTAATGAGGTCAACAAATTGATTGTCAATTTTACATGATTCTGGCAATCTTCCTTTGTATTGCCCATTATTAAAAAATCATCCAGATATGCAACACAGGTTACACCTTGACTTCTCAAATATGTTAATACTGGTCTCATCAGTTTTGTAAAAACAAAGGGGGCTATTGCCAAACCAAATGGGAGACATGTAAACTGGTACAATGTTTTGCCCACTTGAAATCTAAGAAATTTTCTGAATCTAGGATGTACAGGGACCAGAAAATATGCATTTTTTAGATCTAATGTTGCCATATAACAGTTTTTGTTTAAAAGTTTTATAACTGTTCTATTATCTTCCATTTTGAAATGTGGAGGGTCAATGAAGGTGTTGAGTTTTTTCAAATTGAGAATAAATCTAACTTTGCCACCTGGTTTCTTAACCAAAAAATATGGAGATACAAACTGATCCTTTGATGGCTTGCATTCCACTATGGCTCCCTGTGAAAGGAGTTGTTTCACCTCCTCAACAATTTCTCTCTGTTCTTTTTCAGAATGGCAGGGATTACTACTTAGTGTAGAAGGTTTAGTTATAAATGGTATCTTGTAGCCTTTGATCCAAGATAGCAGTACTGAATTTGATGAGATCTTTTTCCATTGTCCATAAAAACTGGCCAGTCTGCCTGCCATGTAACTTACCTTTATTTCCTTTGAACAACCTGATTCTGCTTCCTGGGCTGTTGGAAGTTGCGCCCCACTTGTCTCGATTCCTTCCTGTAATAATCGGACGGGCCTCTGTAGTTTAAATAATTATTTTTATTTCTGGAAGTATTACCAGTATAAGGAGTACTGGGCTTTTTGAACCCACTGGCTGCTGTCTTGGTTTGTTTAAAATCTGACAATGATCTTTCAATTGTCTTTGCAGCTTTGATCCTCTCACTCAAATTTGTTCCAAATAGCAAACCTTCTACAGGAGTTGCATTGGTCAAATCTTTGACAGTCTTATTTAAAGTTGGTGTGATCAGAGCTCTTCTTGAGAGAGACATATTATGATGCACATCTGTAATAAGCTTGGCTGACTCACTTAGCAGACCAGGGAGGATATTTTTATTATCTTTATTGATATCATCCTCTTTCAATAAAATATTCATTCCTTTACCTAAGGCTCCAATGCTGCGGCCTAATTGATTTTGGTTAGACTGCTGGAATTTGTCTTTATTGTGAGTACTAATAGGCATTGCTTTAATAATTTCCTGATTTATTTCAGGTGCTTTCAGTGCTTCTAGGTTAATGGGAAGGGGATGCTTTTCCAACAGCTTTGACCTTTCATCTTTGTCAAGTCCACCCCTCAATATATCCAGCCACCTGTTCTGAAGAATAGGGTGAAGCTCAAATTCATTGGCTTTTTTACTGTGGAGGTCTTCCCCCAAAGCCTGCAAAACTTCCTCTTCTAAATGGAAGTCCACATGTACAGCTAGTTCATCCTGATCCTGAAGATCAGTAGTAGGTGGTCTTCCACCTATAGATAGTAATTGTGATTCCTGATCAATGTTGACTGAAGCACTATTTGTATAGTCCGAGTCTTCTGAACTCTGTGAATGTTGTCTATCTCTTGGAATATTACTACTTGTGTAGCTATAACTTCTATCTCTGCTGGGACTTTCATGCCTATAACGAACTGAATTTCCGGTCAAAGTGGATCTGGGACTTCTGGGGCTATGACTATGGCTTTGCCGAACGGTGTTCCGTTCGAACTGGGAGAGTCTCTCATTGATGCGTTCAATCTCCCGATCATATCGAGACTTTTTTCGATCTCTTGATCTCGAACGTCTCGAATCTCGGTAATCACGTTCTCGGGACCTTTTTCCCATCTGAAAATCAAGTATTTTAATAATATTTCACTCAAAAAGAAAAGAAAAAACGATGAAATGAAATTTTTGTGACACCACCAAGCACACAAAAAAGCGTAATGACGCTAGTGGGTAATGTAGGTAAGGTAGTATTGGTAAAAAAGGTTTTCTTTATTATTATGTGACGCCATCTAGTACCAAGAAGCGGTACTACATAGTAAAAGTTAGTGATCTCGAGGACGAGGTGCTGAAATATAATTACGATCGAACTTCACAGGTAAGTTCGTTTGATCGTATAATTATATTTCAGCGCCTCGTCCTCGAGATCACCTTGATTACACTTGTAGATGTTTAAAGAGCTTGTAACAATTTTTGAAATAATCTGTTTTTGGTAACACAGTTACTGCTCCTTGATGTGAAACTATGAAATGACATAGGAATTAATAAATTCAATGCAGGAAGTCATTGTAATTTATTTGAACAAAAGTAGCGTTTTCTTAGTCAATATAAAGTCATAGTCTACATGTTTAATATAGATTTTGCAAGATCTAGATTTCTAGACAGCGGTCTATTGTAAAATCTAGCAAAAGTTAGCGAATTCTCACTCCAACCAGCAGTCTTTCTGATTGTTTCCAGAAGAACTCCATTCCTAAAAGCAGCTGAGGTAGTAGCATGCCGAGTGGAATAGGCTGAGAAAACCGACATGTCCACTCCAGCTTCCGCCAGTGTCTGCCGTATCCACCTACTTATGCTCTGTGTGGAGACAGTCTCATGAGGCTTTTTCGTGGTCAAAAATAAAAATTCTTGTACAGGTTTCCTCAAAGCTGCTGTCCGTTCGATGTAATGCAAGAGTGCGGAAGCGGCGCATAGTTTGGGATTATCCGGAAAATAGGGTAGATGTAAACAAGGTTGCATCCCCCTTGCTGAAGTGGTTTTAATATTGTCTGATATTAAAATCTGAATTTCTGTTATGGATACTATTACATTAGATACCTTAGTCAGAGCTAATGTCTGCATCCTATGAGCCGTGACTAGTGCCAACAAGGTAGCAACCTTTCTGGTTAGTTTATCCAATGGAAGTAATTCATTTGAAGGCCAAGATTCTAGGTGTGCTAAAACAAGTTGAGGATCCCATGTATAATTATATCGTCTCCTAGGGGGCCTGAGTCTGTGAATGCCCTTAACAAATCTGCGGATTTGTGGATCTTTTCCTATTTCTCCAGGCAATATCAAAGAAAGAGCTGATCTATAAGTATTGAATGTCCCATAAGAAAAACCATTTTTGTCTAGCTGTTCTTGCAGGAAAGTGACAACTTCTGTTACTCCTCCCTCCAAAAAATGTATATTTCTTGTCTGGCAAAAAACTCTCCATGCCTTGAATGTGGTGTTGTACTGTTTTAGGGTGGCCTTTGACAAGGATTCAATGATCGTAGGGATCCCACACTCCGGAATTTTTTTCCTTAAAAAAGCTTGCCTGATAACTTCCCGACAATCAAGGATGTTGCTGGTGGTTGGTGTTTCCTGGAAATAGATAAGAGTAGTTTCTCTTCATGGGGAAAATAAAGAGGTTCTTCTATCAGTAGTTTGTGGAAAATTGGGTACCAGGGCTGTGTATCCCAATCCGGAACAACTAGGATTCCAATTGCTTGGTCCTGAATTATCTTATTTAATGTACGTAATATTAATGAAAACGGAGGGAAGGCATAAAAATAATAATCATTCCAACTTATACTGAATGCATCAACTGAAATAGATTCAGGGTCGGGTAACCATGAAACATAAGTGTTACATTTTGCATTCAGATTTGATGCGAACAAGTCAATATTAGGGCTGCCAAACCTATCTTTGATTCTCAAGAATATTTTCTCATTCAGCTCCCACTCAGTCTCAGCAGGCAAGACCCTTGATTCCTGATCAGCTATAAAATTATCTTTGGTATTTATGTATGTGGCGAAAATCCAAATATTCCTTTGTTCGCACCATTGCCAAATGTCCTTAGCGAGTTTGCTTAATTTTGGATACTTGATGCTTCCCATCCTGTTGACATATGAAAGTGCAGTGGTATTATCAACTCTCAAAAGTACACTACATGAATGTAATTGTCTAGCAAAACATTTCAGGCCATAAAAAATACTTAAAAGTTCTAAGTAATTTATATGTTCATCTTGTTCTTCTAGTGACCACCAACCATGAGTTCTTTCACCTGTACAGTAGGCACCCCAGCCAGTAAGGGATGAATCAGTAAAAATTTCTAAGTAGAATGAATCTTGTCTTATGTCATTAAAACCTGACATAATATTGTTGGCCCACCAAGACAAATCATCATTTAGTGAATCTGAAATTTGCATAAATGACTCATAGTCTTGATTATTTCTACGAAGTGCAAGAAATTTTTCTCTCTCAAACTGTTTTGTATAAAGAAAGCCATACTTAATGGCTGGGCAGGCTGAAATTAATAACCCAACAAAGTGTGCAAAAAATCTTATTTTACAAACTTTTTTCTCTTTGATTATTTTTATTGTGTTCAGGATCTTGCATCTTTTTTCTATTGGCAAACATATTGTCATGTTTTCACTATCTAATGTGAATCCAAGAAAACTGCAATTTTTGGATGGTGAAAGAATACTCTTTTCATAGTTTACTGTAAAACCTAGACTTTCTAAGGTTGAAACTACTGTATCGACATTTTTCTCACATTCTTCTTTTGTTTTGCCAAATATCAAGAAATCATCCAAGTATATAACACATGAGATGGCATTCCTTCGAAAAAATGCAATAACTGGTTTAGTGAGTTTGGTAAAAACATAAGGCGCCAATGAAAGGCCAAAGGGAAGACATGTAAATTGATATAAAATGCCCTTAAATGAGAACCTCAAAAAATGTCTGTATTTTTTGTGAATTGGTAGGGCATAATAAGCATTTTTTAAATCAATAGTGGCCATGAAACAGCCCTTCTGAACTAATTTGATGGCAGTGCGGATGTCTTCTAATTTAAAATGTGGAGTATTAATAAAAGAATTCAACTTCTTTAGATTCAAAATGAATCTCTTACTTCCATCCTTTTTGTCAACCAAAAAATATGATGACAAGAAATGGTCTTTAGATTGGAGACAGGGTTCCACAACCCCCTGCTCTAAAAGAATACTCAAGGAACTTGAAATGTGGTTCATATCACTCATTGACAATTGCATCATATTTGGAGAATGAACTTGTGTGGGTTTACAAGAGAAAGGAATTTTGTATCCCTTGATCCAATTCAAAATCACCTTATTGTTAGTGATTTTCTTCCAACTATCCACAAAAAAACTCAAGTTTCTAGGTGAAGAACCTAGAGAACTTACCGACATTAATGGCGGCGTGGTCTGTAGTCTTTTCTCTGATTCTCTTTGTTCTGAGGGAAGTGCCCCTTGTACCTCTGATGTTCCCTCAGGTAACGAGGTGGGGCCTTCCGGTTTAAAGAAAGTTTTCCCTGTTGTATGAATGGTACCCTGGGTTTCTTTGACACTGGTTTAGAAACTGAGGGCATGTTTCTCATAAGTTCAGTGCTGGATTTCTCCACAGCTTTCTCATTTTTACATTGTTCAGCAAAATCCTTCCCAAACAGGAATTCATCAATATCATTCCCTTGAGCAATTTCACTGGCTGATCTGGATAGAAGTGGAATGATCTGTTTGCGCCTAGAAATAGACATACTATGGTGCAGGTCTGTTAATAGTTGACCAGCATCACATAAATGTGTAAGGAGTTCTTTGTCTCGATTTTTTGTAACCAATAGTATGTTGATAGCCTCCCCCAGAGCTACAATGCCTGTACCTAACTGGTTCTGTCCCAAAGTCTGAACTTTGTCCTTTGTAAGCTGGGATTGGGATAGTAATTTCTTGATTTCTGGATTGATCATAGGTGCACTCAATCTTGTACAATTTGAGGGGATTGGATATTTGGCTATCAGAGATGTCTTCATATCCTGATCTAATCCATTTTTCAAAATCTTTGTCCACCTAGGGGCCAATTCTGCATGACACTGGGTCTCTTTCTTATCATTCTCACTAGGGTCCCCCCCCAGACATCTCAGAGTTTCTTCATCTAATATATTTATATCTGTTGGGCAGGCAGAATTTGGATCAGGTATATTATCCAGAAGGCATCTGTCATTTACTATATGTGATGTCCTACTAGGGCTTCTGAGACCACTATGGGTGCTCTGACTTGGACTGGCACTAGGGCTTGAGCCTCGGCTTGTGGTTTGGTAGGAATCTATTGATCCTCTCAGGCTACAGTCTGGAGTAAAGCTTCTCGAGCTGTGGACAGGTGCCAAGTCTTTTGAATTATGAGTCGAGCCTCTCGGGCTTCGATCTCGTGTAGAGCCTTTTGGGCTTTGATCTCTTGTCGAGCCTCTCGGGCTACGAACATGTGCCAGGCCTTTTACGTTACGAATAGGTGCCGAGCCTCTCGGACTGCGATCTGGTGCCGAGCCTCTCGGGCTGCGATCTGGTGCCGAGCCTCTCGGGCTGCGATCACGCCTACTTCCTGAAGAAACCTTCCTGTCTAAATCGTCTTTAGATGTGGCTGTCGACCTTCTAGAGGTATGGACTACTGCTGATGGCCGGCTAGAACCGTGGGCTGCTGTTGAACTACGCGGGTAACCATCAGGAGCCGAGCCTCTCGGACTTCGATCCCCCCCGCTTGGTTTGCTAGCCACTCTCTCTAGTCTTTTTATACGGTCTACCAATTCCTGGACGAGCCGATCTGAAGACCTTCTACGCGACCTAGATCTAGAACGTTTTCTTTTTCTTGATTTGTGACCCATTATTCCTTGGATTTACAAAATAATCACAATTAAATGAAAGTTAACAAAAAACACGTGTTGTATCATCAAGCACAAAAAAGGTTATGAAGGAATCATGGAACACAATACATAGAGCATCGGAGATATTAGAGATGGGACGTCATCGAGGAATTAGAGATGGGAAGTTTTTATTTTTTTGAGACTTAAGTCTTTAAACGTTGTGGTCATCAAGCTCAGAATAAGGGTACTACAAGTGTAATCAAGGTGATCTCGAGGACGAGGCGCTGAAATATAATTTGTATTATTGTCTGCTAAAAGTACTAAATATGGAGAAAAAATCTAGTGAGCTGGATACGATATTTTTTTTTATCGCTTGGAGCGCACGAAAGGGAATCGCTCTAATGTACAGGGTAATCCACCGAAGAGCAATTAACTCAATGTAAGTTGATGTTTACATTGAGTTCAATGCCGAAGAAGCGCACCCCTAATATTTAGGTTATTTATTTTTCATCTTGAAAAAAACACTATATGCGGAAGTTGAATGCCCAGATGAGGCATTTTTAAGGCCCCTATCAAAAGTTTTACTGGGTGATTCCTAAAAATGTAACAAACCAGAAATTCATTTTTCAAATGGAACATTTCGTATTTTTTCAGAAATCACTATGATTCTTTGTGTTCTCAAATATCACATCGATTTGAAAAAATGAACTATTGAAGAAGCTGCTGCAACCATAGTGGTAGATTTATTGCCAGAAAAATCCCGGAACATTTTCTAGTCTAGAGAGTGCTCACTCTGTATACAAAATCGCTTATAGGTCGTGCAAAAACAGTATTTTTGATATGTTCTGAATATTGTACATTATTTATTGTGCCCCTCCCTGAGATTTTTTCTGCGGACGTCCCTGTTCGGTCTTGTTTGAAACGCACGAATTCAATATCACCTGAAATGGTGAAATGGTTCAGTCAGTGGTCCATCTAGAGAAAGGAGCAAAGAGACAGGGCGCAAGAAACAACCATGAATCAATATCGGCCATAACAGTAAATGCCTCAACAGTTGTTTTCAATCAATCACTTCGGAAAAAGATGAACTAGCGATGATATTCCCGTTGATATAACAATCAAAGCTGTTTTTCTGAGTTTTTGGGTAGTCTATTACTATGAAATCAATCAGAAGAGATATTTGATGTACAGATGACGCCACCTTATCGCCACCCTATATATTAATATTGTTGACGCATGCGCATAGCATCACCGAAATTAAAAAAAAAACTCATTTGAGTCGTATGTCATTCAAGTTTTATAGGTTATTCGTCAAATGTTTCCTTAAAAACATCATAACTTGGAACCAAAACATTGGAAGTAAGTATATGATCGCTATATAGTGCGAATATAGTACAATTGTTATTGACCTAAACTGCCTAACAATGAAAAAGCCTGTGTGTTCTGTTCCCTTTTGTTATACGAGAAAAAGTGAGACTATCAGCATTCATTCCTTTCCGAACGACTACAATCTAAGGCAAGAATGGTTAGGTACAATTTTGGAAGCAACGGGTATGTTTTTCATATATTCGAATAATATTGATGATTAATAAAACTAATAACTACCTGCTGACTTTTAGGAGTTGAATGGTATAATATTGGGGAGTTTTCTGGGATCTGCAGCAAGCATTTTAAAACAGAGTGTGTAATACAAAAGAATGATGGAAGAAAGATACTCAAGAGGGGATCAGTTCCTTCAATTTTCGAGGTTAGTATTAATTTTTGCAATACCTTAAAAAACAAGCAAACAAGTATTGAAATATTTATATTATTAACATATTGGGACCATTTTACCTCTCATTTACCATCAGCTTTGACTCAAATCAATTGATTCCTTAAGAATATTCCATATAGAAGTTTTTTCTATTGTCTATCACAAGGGTACCATGAATGAGAATTCTATAAATCCCTTTGTGTCTTGAAATAATTGCTAAGAGTGTTCAGCAGAAGAGCCTGATATTTCTTGAATGTTTTTTCTTGCATTATCTGGTTCATATTTTCTAGTTAATATATATTTTCCTAACATACTGAGAGGGCATATGTTATTCATATGTAAGTAAAAGCAAACAAGTATTCCCAGTCCAAACTTACAAACCAAAATGCAACCATAAAGTTTTAACATTTTAAACATTCTCTTGTGACAATGCCTCAAAAAATCATCAAACTTCAGAAGTTTTTTAAATTTATTTCCATGTTCGTCATGGCATATTGCCAGGAAAGTAGTTGTTTTCTATTGAATAAACTGAAAAAGAGTAGATATTCCCATCACATAGAGAATGTGAATTCTCAATGTATTGCTTCATATAAATATATATCCTTTGTTGTGTGTTCATAATTTATCTGAGAATATTCCTTTTCAAGAATTAAATTCACAGAGGCTCCTCTTTCAGAATTTCGAAAAAAAATCATGACTTTTTGAAAATACACGTGGATGGGAGTTTTTTTCTATGAATATGTTCCTCTAATTGTACTCGATAATGTGCATATCTCGCAATATTTTGTCGGTCAAGAATTAACCCCACAGGCCCCCTTTCTGGAAATTTCAAAAGAAAAATCGTAACTTTCAAAATATACGTGGATACCACTAGTGGTACTTGATAATGTGTATATCTCACAATAATTTGTCGGGCAAGAATTAACCCCATAGCCCCCCCCCTTTTTTTTCGAATTTCGAAAAAAAAATCATCAAGTAGAGAATGCGAATTCTCAATGTATTTCTATGTTCCTATCCATTTTATTTCATGTTCATAATATATCTGAGAATATTGAATATTCCTTTTCAATATTCGATTTGTTAGAGATAACTCTGTAAAACTTCTGATAAGAGCTGTGGAAACGCCTCATTACAGCTTTAACTTCCGCATATTGTTTTTCTTTTCGATACAAAATAACGTAAAAATGGGGGGGGGGGCGTTATGGATGGATAATTTATATGAAATGAGAACTCAAATGGCAAAGTTCAATTTACCGATAAGAATATCGGCAATTGCTCTTCCACTCAGCCATAACAATACTTAGCTACATAATTACCTGATATATCAAGAAATTTATGACGAATTTGTCTTAGCAGCCTCAAAATGGAGATAACATATGGCCGCCGCGTTCCCATGGAAGGGTGAGCAAGGTCACCGACTGGGTTTTTTCAGAAGTAAGTGAATGTTACTGACAATAAAGAGTAGAATACTGTCTGTAGGTTAATTGAGGAGGTGGTACAATCATTTTACTTGATTTTTTGTGATTTTCTCTCCTCGTTCCTATAAAATAAAATTATTCGTATTATTTCAATATATTTGTAGTGGAACAAATCAGATGATTTGCCCCAAAATGTCACTGCCTTTAACAAATTTTTCTATCAGGGAATCTAATAGAAAAATCCAGTAGCTTGTCAGTGACAATTTGTTTGAAAAAATGTTTGAAGGAAAGAAATATAGATAATTGTATTGAAAAAATATCGACTTTTCATTTATCTTTGGACAATTCGGGACCGAATCTGCTCCCGTTCTCGACATGTAAATGCAAAATATTTCTCTTTGAAATTGTGCTGCTTATAGTTTGAATTTTTTCAGTGTCATACTGATGTTGGCATATGAATGAGTGATTTTAGTCTACAAATGAGTTACAGAATGTTTTTATTAGGTGATCTTGAATCTACCTTTTTCATATAGATAGAACTTGGTATTCACTTTTTTTTAATCGCTTGGAGCGCACGAAAGGAAATCCCTATAATGTTAAAAGAACATCGTGCGTTCCTAGGGGGGATAGGGACAGGAGGTAGGTATTGGAATTTTTTTTGAACTTTTGGAGATTATATGTTGTTAAGAATACAGCTAATTTCAAACGTACTGTCATGACCGCCATTCGGCGATACGTCGAATAAATGGTTACGTTAGTTTTTATGCTGTTTCGTTATTGGTCCGATAATGTTTCATTCCCACTCATGAAGCAAGGTTGCCAAGTTACCAATTATAATCAAGTTATCGAAAATATGTTAAAGTCCTATCGTTGAATGAAACAGAATAGGAGGAACCAATGATATTATAGTTGATTCCCGACTTTTTCGAGCAACCAGCATGTCCAAATATTTTTTATACTACATAACAAAATATTATGTAAATGAAGGAGATTTGGCAACATTGTGCTGAATGCTGAGAACTGACAAGACCATGCCCACAAGTCGTGCGCCGTGTTGTCACGTTTACCCGAGCGTTTACCGACAATTGCTTTTTTGGTGCTAATTAGGAATATTACCGTAATTGAAAATTCATGGATTATTGATTAGGTAATATTTCTTAAAGTTCCCAATCGTATTTCAACATATGGCGACTGTGACGTCAGTTTTTACTCGCGGTAAATTTCTAGCCGTTTGAAAATTACTGTGGCATTATTGATGGTTTTGGCACCTCAAAATCGACCGAAAAATTCTAAAAAAATATGTTATTGAAAGGTGATGATTCTATTTAAGAAAAAAAAAATAGTCCACGCCTTGTCTCATATAATAAATACCATTGGAAATCATAATAATCATAATAAGAATCTGAATATAATATATGATTATGTCTAAGAACAACTAAAAATGGCTCTGGCTCAGTTTCTCATAAAGTGCGGTTTCAGCACAGAGCAGCTGTAGACATAAGTATATTGAACTTTAAAAGCCACATCAAGTAGAAGTAGATGATGTATCAGATTGTAACCTTCTACAGGAAGATATAAAAAATCTCTGTGGTTGGTGTGAGAAAAACAACCCAGGTTTAAATATTGATAAATGCAAAATTATGTCTTTCACTCGGAAACGAATTCCAGTTAAATTTAATTATCAAATCTACCACTCGGACCCATGCTGGTTTTTGCTTATAATATTATTGACATCAAGGAACTTCCACAACTGTGCCAGCATAGCATATTCAAAAATTTTCGAAATGATGTCAAGTTTGCTACCTTTTTTGTATATAGGTGATACTAGAGATGTTTTCAATCGAGTAGGTAAGGCTCCTTCTGAAAATGATACATTGTTTAGATGTGTCAAAGGTTTTGTTATTTGCATGGAAATCTTCTTTATCAGATTCGTCAACTCTACTATCCTTTCTCAACTTCACTGTTCTACGTGTGCCATCTAGATCCCAACTGCTATTCAACATTGGGATTCCTCACACTCTTCATCACTTTCACTGTCCCATCTCCACAATGTGTCGTAGTTATAATAACTTAACCCTCTAATGCTCCAGACCCGCCTCTAGGCAGGCTATATCTGATACTATATGAAAAACATTTGATTCATATGAAAAATATTTGAGGATATTCTCAAGTGTGAACGATCGGCTCCGTCTGTAGTCGTAGTTTCTTTCTTCATTTTGGTTAGCTTCGCAACGCTCTATCTTGCTTCGTTCGACAGTTAGTCCATTTAGTATCGAACATTGTTCGAGTATAAAGTCGTCAAAATTGGAGCATTAGAGATATATTCTTTTCCAGCCTACCACATATGCAATACATTACCTATTACGAAACTTATGGTACAGTCCTACTTTCATGTGTACACCTGTAATTGGGTTGTCGAACCTGCTGGATGTATTAAATAAATAAATATGAATCAATAAATAAATAAATCAATCAGAGTCAATTTCTGATGTATACTGGGACCCGGACCCTGTGTCTTCGTTGCTATTTTGTATGGATGTTTCAAATTTGGTACATCGATTTGATTTCATGATTGTATAATTTCTCTAGTACCAGACCAAATATGACACTTACCGGAAGTGCATCCAATTTTTTTTATTTCAAATACAAAGTATACGTTTTTTTTTCTTCTGGAAATTGCGATTCAGTATAAAATCACCTTTCCAACGATATATCACAATCATACTTTCAATCTAGAATCTACTCATAAAATTGAGATTTCATAAAAAATTACTTTTTGTATTCCCCTCGTAACTTGCAGGTTGTTGCGTCAGATTTTGCAGTTCGAATAATAATTTTTAACCCATGGAAAAAATTAAATATCATAGCCAACTTGATTTATTTGATCCTATTGTGTTCCGGTCATACTTCCGTCATGTGATAACGAGCTGAAACAAAAAGCAAATGAAAGGAGATATTGTCCCATTTGCGAATATCCAAACGTGCAGCGAATCAAACTGAGCTAAGTGAATGGCAGAGCGTCAGTATTTCAGAGAATATTTCGGACATAAGGTTAACATGAACTTGTTTTATTTATTATGACATAAAGAATCTGACCTCGAAGTTTTGTGCAACATAATAATCATACGGCCAGCCATTCATCAATTCGTTTTACAAGTAATTCAAATTTGCTCTAATTCGTATTGCTTCTTCAAACTTGAAATATAGCTGAGCATTTTTGTTGGTATTCAGGATAATAAAGTCAGAATCCATTTTTGATAAAGCTGAAAATGTTGCTTGTTCCTTATTACCTTTTATTGGCTGAAAAATCTTTTATTCATTTTTCAATATTTTCAGAAGGCGTTGAGTAAAAACGAAAGTACGTGTAAAACATGTTCTGTTAATTTGTGTGCATCACAAAAATTTCAGATGCATGACTATATTCCTGAATCAGATATCAAAATAAAGGACATGATTATTCTTCTGGTTCCTGGAATGGTAAGATTATTATAGATTTCTATATCGCACACTTGAAAAGTGAAAAGTTACAAACTGAAAAACTGCATTATACTCCTGAAAATATTTGGGATAACCGTGTCACATAATAGATTAGAAACTGTTTTGTTTTTATCTCTCATATTTCTCATAAGAGTTCCAAGTTATAATTCAACTTAGCCTTCTTAATGTTATAATATAAGAAAAACAAAGAAGCAAACGAAATGACTCAACAGAGACTTGTCATGTTTTGATATTGCTGATATTACTGGCCATAGTAAGCAATTTACTATCACTAAACAGTAGCAGTAGCTTTGAATTTTCTCTTCATTTCGGAACTTTTTTTGGCAGTACTGGTACATTACACTGGCAACAAAACATAACATAAGATCTTTCGATTTTCTATATTTTGTTTTGTTTGTTTTTATTTTTATCATTTTTTTAATTGACTCTGTTGTTACTTGATGGAAATCCATGGCAAATGTAAAAACTTCACAAACGATAAGATTTCCACAATTTTTTTTATTTCAACAAATTTTGTCAATTAACTCGCAAATGTTACAGTTAAAATTTGAAAAAATAGTGATCAGAGCCTACTAATAATATCTGATAAGTAATTTCATTTGATTTTTTGTTCTTCAAAATTGGATTGTTCATAGCAACGCTATGGCTTAGAGCGTTTTTTGTCAGTCAGCCTATAAATATATACAGTTTAACCCATTTGAAAGTGGGACAGCTCCATACATTTTGTATTGATTCATCGAATTTGACCATTTTTTTATTGTAGAGCTTGAAAAACTGTACTTCAGGACGAAAAACATTTTTTTTTTCTACAAAATCCAGAGCACTGCTTATATTTTCAAGGGTTAAAATTCACGAATCGTATTAGCTCCTTTTTTCGAAAAATTTGGTTCTCATATACATGAAACATATTCGATATCAATAATTTTGTAGCCAAATCAAAATTCACATTGTGATGAGAGAATGGTTGATTGAAAAGTATAGGAATAAGTGGATTGGTCTGGATAGTCATATCATTCAATGGCTGCCAAGATCCCTGGACCTGACCCCACTGGATTTTTTATTTGGTGTATTGTGAAGTAGAAAAATAACAAGTACAGACCGCAGTCAGTAGAAGAACTACTCATCAACGTTATTATTAATATCGAATATTATTTGTTGATGAAATTCGGTATACAACCATGTGAGGGGTTTCTGAATCCATAATGGTGATTTTAAATTTTTGTCGTAAAAAAATAACACTAATATGAGTTTTGAATTTTAACTCTAAGAGTTTACTCACTAGGCCTTGGTGTTTGCAGAAAAATTAACATGCGTCCAAAAATACAGTTTTTTAACCTGCACAATTCAAAAAAAAGTTTGTCGAAATAGGTGTATTAATATAAGTTTTATTCAGGTGTCTCGCTTTCAAGTTGGTCACACTGATTATACAGGGTTTATCACTTAAAACTCCGCAGGTCAATATCTCGAAAACTGATAGCAATATTTAATTTCTGTAGAAAGTAGTTAAATGATGGGGTCATGTAGATTTTAATCGAAGTTTAAAAAATGCATCGCCTAGTAAGAGCTGAGCGTCGTGACGCGTCGAAAATATAAATCGATTACATTACATTGACTTTGAAATTCCGCGCACTCAACAGTCATGTCATTTATAAACTTTTTTGTCATTTATTCGAACTTATTTATTCCACTCATTTTGGAGTTTTACCGTTTTATAGTGAATGTTCGCGATTATGGATGATTTTCACAAGAATGTCATTTCGTCAAAAAATGACAAGGTTCGCGCATTGATAACAAATTGCGAAGTGACTTTTTTCAGTTTCCTACGTTACCATGATAACTTCCCAAAAAAATGCGCGGAGTAAAACAATGCGCGAAGTATCTACTTCACGCATATGAGATATTTATTTTTCAACTTCATGGTCCTCAACCGAGTAAACATCCACGAAATCATTTATTTCTGAATGTTCAACAATAACTTTGTTTTATCTCTTGGAGAGCACGATAGGAAATTCCTACTATGTTCTTGGACCATCGTGCGTGCCTAAGGAGGATAGGGGGAGGCCTTTTAAGCCAGTTCAACACTATTTTTTATATAAAGCTAAGCATATTTTTACTTTAGAATTATGTTTTTTGACGTTTGTAGAAAAAATGTTGTTTGCAACTCGAGCGCGAAATACTTTGGTCATCTCGACTATTTTTTTAACTCGGCTACGTTTCGTTAAAAAAATCAGATCTCGATCATCAAAGTAGCATTTCGCGCTGTAGATACAAAAATAACTATTATCTCACTCATTTTTGGCTAAACTATAATGATCAAAACGCTATTAACTACTTACATACTTCATGATGAAACAAATTGTTTTTTTTTCAAAATTATGTCCATCTGTTCGAATACAACTATCAAAAACGTTGAGCAGATGAGCTTGTTAACTTGTAGAAACGTTCTTCTTGTCATGATTAGCCATATCTTCGATTGGCTCTTCATAGACAACGTTCGTTAGGCGACCCTAGGGTCCCTTGATGGAAATTGACGTTAAAGTCATCTTAACAGGGTACGGACAGATACTCGTCTCCTCTCACTCTAGTGTTTGTGAAACAGTTATATTGTTCCATCCTTATTCAATTCTGGGGATAAACACTAGATTTTTGACATTTGTTGTTTTTTAGGTTATATTGAGGTCATTGGCGTATCATACGAAATTTCCATTTGGAATTCCTGTTTCAACTATACCAAGATATAGATGAACAATCCTCTAGTTTTAGAGTTTACTACTCCAGCATAATCTTTGCCAGGTAGGGAACATATAAATTGTACTGTCGAAAGCTTAATTATTTTACCAAATCATAGACTGTATATGATTGAATTTTAATTTCAAGCTGAGCAGTAGTTCATCTATGAGCTGAATGAGCTGAGGCTTATGATTGAGAAATGGTGAAAACCTCGATACCAATTTTGATTTTTGAATAGAATCGGATCATAATTACAAAATCCGTTCGCCATATTGGATCCGCTATCTCGAATTTCCCAATTTTGACAAAAAATCATGAAGTACGACCCCAAAAACCCTCAGATACCAATCTTAAATAGAATCAAATCATAATTAGTCATTTCTTTCGCTATATATTGCATCGGTCATCTTGAATTTTCCAAGTTTGACGAAACAATCATTATCTCCAACCCCGGAACACCCCAGATACCTTCCAATTTTGAATAGAATCGGATCATAATTACAAAAATTTTCAATAATTTTCTGTAACACCCATGGATGTGACGTGACAGCAATGTCAGGGATGCCAATAGACAAAACTAAAGTCTCTAGATCATTAAAAAAGAATGCAGCTATGATCTGTCCGTACCCTGTTAAGTTTACTTTAACGTCAATTTCCATCAAAGGACCCTAGGTGACCCCAAAGAAAATAATCCCACTTCATTGGTCCCTTAGTGCCCAAGCTTTGGGTTATTCTTTGTTTAAATATCTCGTTACAATTTCCTGCTGTAGCCTCATTATCATTCTAATGCTCAAAGGGAACTTCTTCTAATAGTTCCGGAAGTGTAGTTTGAAGAAATCTTAGATATCGATCTGCATTCAAAGTGCCTTCATACAAGTGAGGCCCAATAAGGAATCCGTTTATCATGGCGCACCAAAATTTGATGCCAATAATTCGCTGATTACCGAGGATGGTTTTCGGACCAAAAACGACAGTTGTGTCTGTTCACGATTCCATTATTAAATGGAATCAACTTTCGTCGCTCCATAGAATTTTCTTGCTAAAAACAAAGTGAAAATCTTGCTAAGAAATCAATTCTTATAGCAAGATCACTTGCAGTTCTAATGTATGCATATGTCGGAGTCAAACAGTGAAATCCGTCATTCTCTGGAATGTCTAGTCATTTCAAGTATTGCCGGCAAACAGCGTAACTCTAAATTTCGTACACCGTTTGCCTAATAGTTTCAGGCATTTCCTGGAATGATGGAAGGAAGGTTCATTTAGACCGAGTCAGCTTAGGTTGTTTAGAAGCAGTCTCTTCTGTTCTCAGGTGATTTTCTGAAAAATATACTTTCTAGGAAGAAGGTTCATTGAGTCTTAATATGCACTTCCCAAAGAGGCCTTAGAAGGATATTGAAAGTATTGTTTTTGTTCTTTTGTGCCCTTTCTTTGTTTTCCCCACCACAACGTCTCATGCTTACGTCACAATACGATAAATTCTGATTTGTTTTCGATTTTGTTCTCCTTGTTCGCAATTCGCAATTGGCATTCGCGTTTGCAGCGTGTCACGCTTACATCACCCTGCTAACGAACATAAAGGAATTTGGTGAAGTTTATTGTGTTAGAAGACTTATTTATTTTGTAATAATGACCATCAGATGCAAGATGTGTTGTTCGGTGCCCCAGTGCAATCAATATATAAAAGTACGAATTCATCAATACACAGCTTCTCCGCAGTTGCAAAATTATGTATTGTGGAGAACATTTCAAAAATTGCGAAACCTATTTCCAATTATATGTCTGTGAGTAGTAAGCACTACTCAGAAACCGATTAGGAAGGTAATTTCATATCAAGAAAATATTTTTATGTTCAATCTATTTTTAATGCATTTTTTCATGCAAGGGAAATGGAATCCTAATGCAAAAGTTCATTTTGACAAAAGGCTTCAGAAAAGTACCTCGAAAATGGATTTTTTACAGCGGTGGTGCGCAAGACGCGTTGAAAATGTTCTGTTGTGTCCATGAAAAGGCTTTAAAAAGAACTAGGGAAAAGGTAGTTTCGTGACATATCAAGGACATCTCGATAATTGCCGCCTGCGGCGGACATTGGCTGTTCTATAATAGTTCTATTCATGTGTGAACAGAACATCGCAGTGGAGGTTCAATGTCTCCAAATCTCGTACTTTCAACATCTCTGAGATGTTTTTGTGCTCGCTGGGTACTATTTTAGTTTTGCACTTGAAACAATTGCGATAACAATGGTTGCCAAGGTAACTAATAATATGCAATCGCATCATATTTTGTCAATCAAGAAACATTTACTATAATCCGGCATAACTTAGATATGAGTAAAATAAATAAATTTGAGCAAATAACAAACAAAATTATAAAAAAAACATGTACTCTTGAGTGCGCGTGATATCAAAGTCAATGAAATCGATTTATACTTTCAACGCGTCGCGACGCTCAGCTCATAGTAGGCGTTGAATTTTTCAAACTGAAAAAAATCTACTTCACCTCATCCATCGCCTTCATTTGACAGAAAACGAATATTTCTATTCGTTTTCGAGCTAATGGCGTGCGGAGTTTCAAGTGAAAAACCCTGTATAAAGTGTCGAGAATATTTCGCGAAAATATATAGGTACCTATTGCACGATTCGATGTATATACAATTACATTCAATTCATCATGTTTTTATCGAAATTTTCAAATATTTCAGAAATATTCTTTGACGAAAATTGATATCATCTGCGAAGAATGTCATGAAACCTTGATACAGTGTGCGCAATTCAAGAAAACATGTTTACTAGTAAATTCAACATTCCAAGGAAAACTACAGAGGTATGGAAAGCGCCGTTCTCCCGCAGTTATTATTGAAGGTAAAACTGATTTTCATCACTTATTGCATAATCATCATTGAATTCAGGGAGACGATTCAGTATTCAATTTGTTTCAAAAAAAACATTTATAAAGTTTTATCTGATGGAAAATAGGTGGATCAGACAAGACTTCGGTTTATACAGGGTGGAACTGGGAAGCGGGAGATGTTATCTAGGATGAAAGGCATTGCTCTCTTCATAACGGTCCAATACAATGCTGAAAGTGGGCAGAATCAAAAGTGGAGGATGGGAATAAGTTTATGTCTCACGTCCCAGGCGGTTTCAGTCGCTATAATAGTGGTCCGTGTACAGCGTGCCTTCCATTTGAGGTTCAATAACATTCCTTGCGGCTGAATTTCTCATCGAAATCGAAATCTTGTGTGTATAAATAGAGTTGGGACACCCTGTATATCCGAAATATCCCTAGTAGAAAAATTTTCTGGGATGAAATGAGAGCTGATGAAATTCTCTACAATTTTCTTTCGAATAAAAGATTTTTACCTCACATTATTCATCACACTACTTCATATCGTTGAATCTATTCATTTCCTTGAGGAAATAATGAGAATTTGATTTTCTTCTAAGAAAAGTCTCTCAATTTTTGTTGGCCGTGGAGTATTTTTTTGCTACAATGAATAACCAGAAACATAAGTCATCTTTTAAAATGTATAATATGTCTCTATGGATGCCCGAACTTCAATTCCATCATAGGTATACGTTACTTGACCCAAGACTGAAAAACTTGTGTATATTGTGAAAAAATTTATTCCAAGGACATAAATCAAAGTTTCAATGTTTGTAGATGTTTCGTTATATGGTCAAAATGGCATTGGAGTCAATTCATGTTCTAACAGTATAACGCGTCTGAGTGAAGGAAGTTCATCTCTATTGAAAAATACCATGAATGTTGAAGACAATCCACTTTCTGAGAGTATAACACTGCTGGATGAAGGAAGCTCACCTGCATTGGAAAATACCATGAATGATGTTAACAATACTGCTGGAAGTGAAGAGGATGTAGAATCGAATCCGGAAATCACTGATCAAATTCTCGATGAAAGTTGGGATGTGTCATTCATACCACCAGGTGAATATTTCGTCTGCTCACTTAATCGAGGCATTTGCTCCCTCACTTGAGGAAACAAAGCTGTCAATTCACTCCTAAGGTAGGAAAACAACATCACCTTCGGCGGCTTCAGCTTGCTTTCTTGTAATACAACAGAATATTGAATTATATCTGTCAAATATTGGAAATACCTAATTTAAAAAATATGAAAGTTTAGCAATAACTATTGTTTAGATATCTAACAGAAATGAGATTTTTGGGTGACATGAAACATAATTTCGAGCTTCTGCTTGACAATTGAGAAATTTTAATAGATTCATTCTTTGATTGGTGAAAATGGAATTATTTGACATGCCTTGTCATGGAGGTAGAGGTCAATCGTTCATAGCATAACTTGTAACGCATATTGATTTGGACCACCTAAAGCCTTGAAGCACAATTTGAAGACCAATAGACTTAGACGTATTTAAAATTAAATGTTAAAACTTCACAAACGATGAGATTTAGACAAGTCAATATCATAAAACAGATTGCAGTCAACAACGGATACAACTTTGATTTGATAGACAGTATCCTTTCTGAAAAACTTCATAATAAAGCTATTCAAGAAGTTCATCCTACCATCAAAAATAATAATCAAAATTATAGAACTTTAACCTATTTCGGATCATCAACTGAAAAATTAGTTTCATTTCTACATAAACATGACTTAAAAGTAGCATATAGGCGACAGAGATTAAGATCGTAGTGCCAGAACGGCGAATGTCGGTACTACTCTATGGGCCATTGGCGGATTGTTTACATTGTTTGGTAATGGTGTTTATGTTTATTTCGTTTTGAATTTTCAAACGTTCACCTTTGTTATTTGTCTATTTTCGAACTTAGTATTTTCCAGCGGTCTACTGTGTTGATTGAGTACTATATTATCTCTGTTCAACATTGGATAACCTCCTTACCTCTAGTTGAACTTCATACATATACCAACATACATAAGCTGTAAGTTTTTATCATTATTGAACAAGAATTCTCATGAAAACCTGTGTGGGATGTTGATTTCTAATTGGAATATATGGCTGGGAAATTCCCCTGATAGCATGATATTTTTTTTTTTTAAATCCAGCATACTTTTTGGGAATAAAATGTTCTTTCGAAGGTGAATTTAGGTATACAGTTTCTACTTGACTTTTTACAACATAATCATCAAAACCCTGATTGTTTAAAAATTCTACTGTTCATGAGTAAAGATATAATCAGTTCAAAATTTGTTTCTTTTATGACCATCACCTCAAGAAGTAGGTATTATATTCAAGATAGACATACATTTGAAAATATACCTATATGAGTAAATTTTCAAAAAAACAATATCTCATTATGATCAGACACTTTTTCCAATCTTCAAGTTATGAATCCACACCTTTCTCCTACCGATCACTTCCTTGTTTCCTAAATTATTAGTTTCAAATACAGATTTAGACTGTCCTGATTTTTGAAAGGAATGAAAGTTATACTCGGGAGTTTTTGCTCGAGATGAACAATGAGGTACCTACACAACAATACTGACTCATGTTTTTAAACGTTTATAGAAGTTCTCAAACAAAATTATAGACAATTAAATCACAACTACTTCTCATACAAAATACACGCAAACTAATGTAAACGAAGCAATCAATGGCCCATACGTTAGTTATATTAGACAACGGTAGAGGGCGTACTCCTTAGCATGATTCGCCTATAGAACAAATAACACGTTGGGAAGGTTCATCAAAACTTCAAATTCGAAAAATCAGGGGTATACAAACTCAACTGTGGATCTTGTTCTAAGGTATATATCTTACGTTTAATCAGCGCATTCATGAACATGAGATGATTTTTTTTTTAAGAAAACAAATTCAACAGACGCCAACCATATATTATAAGATAACCATAGTTTTCATGATAATTTCGAAATTCTACACGTAGACAATAAAGGAATGAAATTCAATTAGTTTGAATCATTAGAAATCAACAAACTCTAAAATTCTAACATTTCTATAACTATCAACTAGAACTCAATGGTTCACCACTGTCGAATTTGTTTTTTAGTAGGTAATTATCTGTATTTGCTATCAACCCATTCAAGTTAATCCGTTACACCGTATTTTGATGAAGATATTGTGCCTATTTTCCGAAAATGAAGGTTTATCTAACCTTTCCACAGATAATTCTAATCCTTCAGATTGGGAAAGTAGGATATGATAAGTGTAGGCAAGCCAAGGTTAGTTTATTTCATTGTACCAGTATTTCACCTGATGAAGCTACTGTTGTAGCGAAACATGTCGTGTGATTACGAGTTTTGTGGAAATCTAATCGTTTGTGAAACCTTTATTTTTGCTATAGATTTCCATCAAGTAACGGTCGAGTCAATTCAAAATTTAAAATTCAAACTACGACTTTCTTAAGGCACTTTTTAACAAGTAATCTAAATAAATGTAATCTCATTCCAAGCATATACGTATTAATAAACAATACGGATCATAACGGGTGCCAGGATGAAGCCAAAAATATGAAACAAATGAATATCCATAAGGATTTGGTGGCATTATACGCATGCGCCATGCGCTATTATAGTAGTCATCAAAGACATGCGTTTCGGTGGACAATGACGTTTACTAGCCTTTCAATCAAAGCAGTATGTGTCTGATCGTTTCAAAACTTTTCCTTATGGATAGTCATTTGTCTTCAAAAATCGGCTTCATGTTTCGCTATGGAAACAGATAGATATTATCCGTATTGATTATTAATACGTATATGATTCCAAGGCGATTTCGATTCCAGAGTTGAAATACTCATCAGCTTTGGTTGATCCTATGGAATTTTTGCATTTATCGAAAGTTTTTTCTTGATCACGAAGATTACATGCTTTTCAAAATTGGGAATAATCGTTTTTGCGCAGTACTTTAAAGATGATGTCAATAAGGACCACTCAGCATTCTGTTCATGGATGCATAGTTCAAACAATTAATTATCATGAGTGACCTTCAAAATCTGATAATGATGCCAAATGGCATCACTAAACGAGAATCAATCTACTCCCGTTTTTAATAGAACAATGAAAGTCTTCGGTTTTTTATATTGGCACTCCTCAGTGACAAAATCCTCCAAAACTGTGTTACAGAATTTTTTTATCAATTGATATTTTTGTAGATTCACAAGATGATGAGGCAAATACTAGTAGGCAGTTGGAAGTCATCAAAAATGTTCAGGATGCAATTGTTGAAGATAACTCAACTGACAACACTACATGCCCTGAAACTGAAATGATGACACTTAGCGATGCAGAATGTTCATCTGTCATGGAAGGTGTTGATAATAATGTCAATCCCAATAATCTATCAGAGAATGACAATTCGTTTATGCAATCAATCCCAGAACTGTTTCATGTCCTTCCGGATCATGGTAGGATATTGTCATTCGTGCAACCCGCAGATAAAGAATTTGAACAATTCATCAATATCCTAGCCAGCAATGGAGTAAATGTCTGCCAGTCTTTGAATGATATAACAGATGTAGGTAAACGAAAAAGAATTTTACTGCTAGGAGATACATTATCGTCCTGTCAAATTTGCGGTGAATCTTTTTCCAACACAGTATCTCGTACAAAGCATTTGAGAACTCATAAGTTGATACCAAAAAGGATATGCGGCCCAAGAGTTTATAGACATGGGGATTTGAAGTGTGGAAGCTGCTTAACAACGTAAGTTGGATGATGAGTGCATAACGTTCGTATTATCGGTGAATATGATAATAGGAGTGGGTGATAATTTTTGTCGGTTACTCGACCGAAAAGATACATACTATGATGAAGATGATGGAAAGCCCTAACTACGAGTGACAATGGAAAATGAAAAAACTCCACCGCCCCGTGTGAGAGTCGAACTCACAACCTCTGGGTTACATGCCCAACGCTCTGCCAATTGAGCGAACGGGTCGTCCGTCGATCAATAGGCAGGGAGGTCGAGTTCTCATCACACACCATCGATCGACGACGACCCGTTGGCTCAATTGGCAGAGCGTTGGGCATGTAACCCAGAGGTTGTGAGTTCGACTCTCACGCGGGGCGGTGGAGTTTTTTCATTTTCCATTGTCACTCGAAATTAGGGCTTTCCATCATCTTCATTATTGAATATGATAATGCCTACAATTACCATTGACATAACCTACTATCTAGACCGCGATATGATTTGTCCAAAACAACTCTGAATTGTGAGAGAAAATATATTTATTATCAAAAATTCAACTGTACCATTGTTCACCCTCTTACAGACTTACAGGGAATGACAATTTCATAAAACTAAAACTGGGTGATCTGAATCTCGCGACATTTCATTCCCATCAACTGGCAACACTGTTTATGTGTTTGGTGTTAGTCGTATTGTGGTATTAGTAAGCATATAACGGTTGAGAAAAAAATACCTAATTTCTTGCGAATTCTTGGATGTTCACGTTCACATGGAAAGAAATGATTTAAATTCTGAAAAAGAATCTGTTACATTTACAGCAAATAATGTTTTGCATGTAGTGGAACGTCATACTCTCAACTGATGACTCAGACAACGACAAATGCTTACTCCTAAAATAACATTGTCATGCTGACTGAGCACTGGGTAGTTAGCGTCACTGGATGATATCACAGTTCGGATACAGAAATGACAACTATTTGTGTTTTTGAATGTTTAGATTTATTATTTATTAAGTTCCACACCTTGCATTGTGACAAGAGCATCATAGAGTCGTCCCGCGCTTTGTCATTCGAAATGTTTTCAAATTGACAATAAATGTTATGAACGCTAGAATTGAAATATAATTTCATAAACTATTGATGAGGAGAAAGCATAAATGAAAATTTCCTGCTGTGTAATGAATTGTGCGAGTTCTGAATAGAATGTATTTCATTTCTTTAATTTTCCAAAAGAAATATCAACCATTCTCTTATGTTGTGAGGTACATACATTAAAATTCACTATTTATAAAAGAAATTAGAATGGCGTTTTCAATACTGACCGACCTAGCTGAAAGTTTATCAATATGTGTCTATTTTGTCATATTAAAATGTTGTTACCTGCATTATTTTCATTTTTATAACTGTTGTTCTGCGAAAAGTTCCATATCGCTATGAATTGAAGTGGGTGTTTATACCCTATTTCTATTATCCATCTACGGCTGTATGATTGATTTGACAGAAAATCTAACCTCTAAAATCGTATCTGACAATCAGGCGATATTAGGGAAATTGAAAAGACAAAGAGCAGAATATATGTTTTATTCTTTCATTCACTCAAACCATTGTAATATAGAAAATAGAGAAGGACAGTAGTTCAGCTGTGTCCGAACTCTTATTTAACTAATATCATCCAGTGCTGAAAGCAGAGACTCGTTTTAGCTACGAAGTGGGGGACAAGGGGGACGAATAAATGTAGAATCCAGTTGGATACTAGACATCTATCACGTGTATCTGTTGAATTTTGAGGTGGTCGACTGGTTCTCGTATTAATGCATTGAAAATCCTATATGCCGGCAAATGTTTTTTACATCTGTATTCCAAGCACCGAGAAGTGGAAATGTGAAGCGATGAAATTAAAATAAACTCATTTTACGCTGTTCCAAGTATAACGAACTTTCTTCACTTCATGCGTGATATACCATTCACAACTGTCGTCATGTAATAATCTATTACAGGCTGTCTACTCAAGAGGATATCGAATATCATCGAAAAATTCATCCGCAGTTCGTTTGTGAGCTTTGCGGTAAACGTTCTTCCACCTTTCAAGGATTGCAAGTACACAAATTAGTACATAAAGAGAGCGATTTGATTTGCGAGCAATGTGGAATGTTGTTCAAAAGTCCCTTTGCTCTGTCTCACCACATAAACAGCCACAACAAAGAGAACTATACGTGCCGGAGATGCGAAAAAATATTCAACAGCAAGCAGGATTTGAAGGATCATGTAAAAAGCACACATGCCATTGATCCACAAAACAAGTAAGTTATTTGGATATGCAGTAACCTCAATTGTAAACAGAGTGATCAAAATATGAATGCGAAGAACTATTGAGTGAGTTTTTCCCACCCCTGACGTTAACCTGTCTATCTAGCTACCACCACATCGCTTCCCCTCTCCCTTTGTTAGACTCAGATAAACAATTTATTGAAGGGTAGGTTACATCACATCAGTATCAAAAAAAATCATGACACAAGTCATATTTGGTAGGTTAGGTTAAAAGTGAGTGGGTCTATTCGGCACTTCACCTTTTAGTGAAGCCGATTAGTTTAATTGGTAAGTGATCTTTCAGCTCGGATCACCCTACAGCCCAAGTCTTGACATACAATAATTCAGGTGTTCAGTATATCTTTGGCAAAACTTAATAAGATGCCAATGGCAGGTACTGGTCAGATGAAACCACTTGCGACACCTTGACTTGCGAGAGAATCTGCCGTTTCATTACGTTCCATACCAGAGTGGCCAGAAATCCAGACCAGAAACAATTTTTTGAGCCTTCCAATCGCGGATAGTCTTTTTTGGCAGTTAAATACCAGTATAGACGTTAATCGGTTCAGTGCGCAGTATAAGCTGCCGTGCCGACCGTTCCGAGGCGATTCAGTGCGCGTCCTTTATTTGATTCAGAAGAAATGGTACATTAATGATTTAAGAAGCATTACAGATCAATTTCTTCGTTCTTTAAGGCTAACTGCAAAATTCAACACAATTGATTGATTGAAATATCGTGAATTCCAATAATTATTTTAATGAAAAGTAAAAGAAAAAACTCTTTCAAAAAGCTTTTATTCAAACGCTCTATGAAGAAGAAAATAGAATTGTCCTTTCAAATTTTAAGTTTCAACTTATAACCTCAATATACACAACGCGATGATAAATATTTGATTAAATAGAAATTAGTAATAGTTTATTTACACGAGTAAATCGCTGCGGGATTAGGAAGAGCGGGACAGCTTATAGTGGATTCCAAGTTACCTTATAAAAACATCAAGTGACTTTTTCTCCTATAACTTTCTTGAAATCTCATTTTTATATATGTTGACAAATTGTAATTTTAGGAAGGGGCACCCCAAGAAAGCTAGTTCAAGAAGTAAAAAATGTGGAAGAGATCACATTGCCACAAGGAGTTGTGAAAGAAATAATACAACATCCACAAGAGTCACTAGATCATCAAAAAATAAAGGTATATCGCCAAATTTATTTTGTTTATTTTCATTATTTTCCTAGGTAACATTCCTTCATCATTATTCACATGTCGATTTCTCAGGCTAGTGATGGAATAGTTATTTATTATACAAGGGAAAAAAGTAGTAGATCTTAGCTCCAGGTTGTGTTGTCTCCCGACGCGTAGCGGAGGGAGACAAAAAACCGTGAGCTAAAATCTAATATTTTTCCCGTGTATAATACACTATTTTTTTCTGTGACAGAAGGAAGGACGAATCAATATTGAGAAGATATTACATTATTTCGAAATGTGAAAATTATCAACGTGAAATTTCTAGTTTTTAACAGTAGGGACACCTGCGTTTTATAGACATCTTTATCATTCTTTTGAAGTAATCAAATATCTGATGTCACTTCTGTCAGGTCAATTCTGTGATTTGATTTTAAAAAATTGCGAATTCAGTAGTTGTTTAGTAATATACGAAACCGCGAAGTCGAATGGAAGATAAAAGGACTTGCAGTTCTTTCTCGGAGACGGTATTATTGACTCATTTTTCGGAACTATAGCACAACAAAAGCCATTAACAGAGTATATATATATGTGATATATATCCGGGAAAAAAGTACTCACTTTTTTCCCACGGGAAAAAAGTAATTTATGAAAAGTGACATTTTATAACCTGCCAACAGAGATGAAATGCCAAACTATTTTCCCGTCACAGAAAAAAAATAATTATATTCTTTTCAGGTCCATACAAATGCCATATTTGCTCGAAAGTTTCTCCAGATTATGTGAGATTCGTAATACACATGCGAATGCACAACAGATCAAAGAGATTTCCTTGTGAACTTTGTCAAAGGACTTTCAAGCTTGAATCCCGCAAGGACCAGCATATGGAAATAGTACACAAAAAATCGAAAGAAAACATGTGAGCAGGCTCATTCTTAATTACATAAAGGTTATAACCTACGGCACAATAATCACACCATGCTGTTTCATTAAAATCAAACTGAACATTATATGAAATCTATCGAAGAAATTATAAAGAATCAGTCATTGAAAAAAAATAATAAGGAGAAGTTCGAAAATATAAGTTGTAACAGTCTCAGGGGTTTGGTAGGTTGGCCGATAGAAACGCTGATGGTTCAGGAGACTATTTATTTGCTTCAAAAGTTCTCCGAAATCACGTGGTTGAACGAAAAGTCGAAAACCTAAATATTAAATTCGCTAATGGACAGGACAGTACAGGGTGGCCAACTAAGACTCCAGAGTTCGATTTCTCTGTTGTCTTGAGAGATACAGAAAAAAACAAGTATCAAAATTGAAGTAATAACCGAGCTTCACATTTCAAAATTTCTTGGAAATACACAGGGTGTTCCGTAAGGTCACAGCACATCAAAGCTATGTTTTTTTCATTGGAACACCCTATATTTTATTTCATTTTTGAATTCTCCCTGAAGATCTGATTTCAACGACCCATCATACTTAGGGTCTAGCAGTGCAAGTTACTGACATATAGGGTGTGTAAAATCGAGATTTTACAAGTTCAGGATTTTTTTCTGTCGAAACTGTTCATTATTCGTCAAAACGATTTACATGCCCCTATCTCAACTTTTCACTCACTATCAATTGGTGTTCAATTGAAATTGATACAAGGAGGTCAAGGGCACAGTATTTTAACTCTGTGTGAATGTGGATTTTGAGAAAGTACGTCATAGGAATGGTGGAGGAGCCATTTTCCTCTTTTATTTATTTTTTTCTGAAGTGAAATTTGATCATACGAAAAAAGTTATCTAATAGCATCTGTTTTGTGCATTTTATTGGCACCCGCGAGCAGCTGAGGGCATTACCAATCCAAAAGACGTCACACATTTTGCGGCCATATCTGATGTTTGAATTTGCTGGATCATCTTAGAGTCCTCAAAAATATTTCGTGTGATGAATTGATGAGAAAGAAACCTCAAAAAATATTTTTAGGTATTCCACAGCCACATACTTCGGGATATATTTGTTCTAGAAATGACTGTTTAGACTCATTTTACGTCGTATACTGAGAGTGCTCTATCAAATGTTTGCGAATGTATTCGTTTTTAGGTGCATGATCTGTTTGGAACAGTTCAGATCAAGAGAAGAATTGGAGGCGCATGTGGATCAACACGTGGAGAATATATATAAATGCGATATATGTGGAGTTACCTTCGAAAAAGATGACCAGCTGAATCATCACTTGGTGACGAATCATGTAGATACTGGAGCTAAATAGGCGTGAAGTCAACAACTCAATTTCCACTTTTGGCCTGGCGAAGTATTGTTATATTTTTTTAAATGTGTTAGTTTTGGTTTTAAATGTTTTCAGAACAAATTGGTAATACACCTGACATTTCTTCAAGTGTCTTTTTTTATTTCAAAATTACCGAAACGAAAGAATGTGTTACAGAACTACTTGTTCTAATTTACAAATTGAACACTGTCAAGGGTTGTCAACGAGTCTTTTAGTGACTAGTATGATAGGACAAAGACAAGTTGACAAAATCACATTTCCGTGTCTATTATTTTTTTGACAAGCAATTTCCAAAGAAAGTTTTTTTTGCAAATCTAACGATACTAATTTAGTTGCCATTGGATTGAAAATAAGAACTATAAATGTAATATTACTAAGCAAAATACTGTATCTTCATTTATTTCATTTATGATGATAATTTTTTGCAGTCAACTTTTTCGAGTCATCTTTGGAAAACGAAACACTCAGGTAATAGAGATGTATAGAAATTTAATTGGTGCGCATTGAAGGCCGTTTGCAAGTTTCTTGATGGCGCCTACTCTGATAAACCTTTGATAAACATACTTGGCGTGGGTAAATCTCGCTAAGCTCATCCTGGTTACAATCCATATTTACAGGAAACATATTACCGACCGATAAATATTTGGATACGTATATGATTTGGATCAGAGGAGTGAACTGATCCTGATCAAAGGATCGAAACGTCAATATGTCAAAAATATTCTTGAGCTGAAAAATCGTTAGGGACGTGTTCCGTAGTTTCTAAATTTTGTGTATAATACCTAATCCACCATAGAAAAAAGAAAATATCTCTGTTCTACAACAGTATTATTTCAGTGATTTGAAATATTACAGCGTGAACTGGTGTGAATAAATTCTAAGTTGAGTACCAGTTACCATATCTGCCTATTATGATTTTCGATATTGGTCTATTTCAATAGTTGATACATTCTTTGTTCTGGTTCTTCAAAGAAGAAGAAATTCATCAGATTTCATGCTTTAAATAGGTTCATGTCATGAAAGAAGTGAAGCTTATTAAAATCGGCTACAAAAAAGATTTCTTGCTTCTATTTCAAATTGAAATTTGAATGAAAATGTTGAGCACAGTATTTATTCGACCACAGAACAATGATGGAAATAGATTCATCCCTCACAGAACCAAGGTTTTGAACGATTTTCCGATTATGGCGCCTCTATCGCAAATACCTGAACCCCACGTCCAAAACTCGCTTGCAATTGTTCCATATCGAGAGTTAGTCTGACGAAACAATTGAAGAGTGAGCCCACCAGTTAAATTTCTATACATCTCTCAGGTAATGACTGACATAAGCCTTATGACCAAATAGTACAAATTTCGTCATTTTCGTTAAATTTCAGTTCAGTTTACATTCAAAATGATGTGAAATCAAAGTGAAAAGTGGATACCTGAGTGTTTTGTTTTCCAAAGACTCGAAAAATACGACTGCAAAATATTATGCATAGTGACAATCCATGGCACACTTGACAAACGTAAATTAATGAATATCCAGTATTTTCCAGTATTCATACCAAATGTATGATCGTATTTTCAATCGGAAATAAATGAGTATCGTTGGATTCGTCGAAAAAGCTTTTTTTTTTTTCGGAAAATGCTTGTCAAAAACCGGTTGCCATTATATTAATTTACCTGAAAACTGCGAAAAGTGATGCTTTTCCGCACGTTGCAGATGATAAACGACGATAAGCGGAGTTCCTGTTATTCCAATTCAAATTTTAATGAAGATTAAGAGAGCGTCAACATATGTTATTGCATAATAGTGTGTTCCACCAGAAAATGAGCAAGAAGCTTCTTAATATGTTTGCATACTTTATTCAACTTGTAAACAATAAGATACACAGTGGATTGTCCCTGTATGGAACAATTTCCGAAAATGAAGTTTTGCGCTCTATCTAAATCACTAATAATTATTGTATTCCTTACTTATAACCTACGACTATAAATACTTCTCTCCTATACAGCGTATCACTTTTTTTCCTCTTCTTCGGTGTGTGTATCCAGAATATGATTTTCTAGAAGCATTTTTCGTATGAAAGAAAGTGGACAGAGGGCACATTTAAATCGTTCAGTTCTGTTATGGCACAACATATGCATGTCCAAGTCGTTTTGTGTAATATATTTCCCCCAACAAATTTGGCAGCTGTCGAAGATAATTTCGGATTAGTAATTTCATTAAGCTAAGTTTGCAAAGATGCTTCCAGTGTCACCAAGGATTGTTAACTCAACATGATGGTCCATTCGGCCGTAACCAATCAAAAAATTGAGCGATGACGCGGATGACGTCACACCTACCATGATTTGTCGTTTTGTTAAGAATTCTCAACCTCAAAAATTGTTATCTCATTGAAATTAGAGTTCCTAAATGTACTTGACACTGCTGATTTTGACGTTTTTTGTATATCAGAGTACGGACACTATGACAAGCACACGGACGTACATAACATACAATTCAAAAGTTTGAGAAATTGGGAGAATTAGGAGAAAGATGCAGAATAGCAGAAACTTCCTAAATTGACTGACTCAAACTGATTTCACATTCCTGTTCAACCAAGAATTCTTCAGATCATCTTCGTATACGAACTCTTATAATAATTTTGTGAAAACATATAGTCACTTTGTGGAACTCTGATGTACCAGATATTGATGTATTTATATGGAAGAGTTGAATTTATTGTTCGTGTATCACTTCTTCAAAGTTGAAATCCCAAGTCTGAATGTGCATGTTCATGCATAGTTGAGAAGTGCTAGACGACTACATAGCTCCTAGTGGATTTTGAACCACTTCTTGGGTACCAGGATACAAGCAAGATATTATCAGAGCACAGAACAAGAACGCTTAACAAGTGCACCATTTATGTTAGGTATTGAAAATGATCTTCCGATAGCCGGGTTCAACCAACAATCCCCTTAGCAATGTGAACGGCGATCTATAGCATTGAGTATTCATGCCACATCTTTCGTTTATTTATCAATTACTCATAACTTACCACTCTCTTGTACTAATAATAGTATATTATTAAACGAGCGGTAATGTAGGTCATACCTCACGCAGATGAAGTTTGCAGCACGAGCCACAGGCGAGTGCTGTAATTCATCAAGTGAGTTATGACCATTACCGCAAGTTGAATACTATACTTTATCTACGACTATTACAATAAATCCTAAGTTATACAAGTACAGAGAAAGAACTTTATTGACAAATCTTGATATACTTAATACAAATTTTAGATTCAATCACTCGCATATTGTTTATTGAAAAAATTAACTGTGAAGTTAACAGTAAACTGAATATGTTGGAACTGAATTATGGAAGTTTATTGTTTCTTTTTGTGTTTGTTGCATATATGTTGTTGATGTACTAACTGATTGAGCTGTAATAGAACTGTATATTTTATTTGCAGTATCTGTCTTATTCTTTTCGGAATCATCAACGTACCCCTCAGCCACAGTAGTTGATCGCCAACCGCCATGGCGTTTCAGTGCCGTACGGCATCTATTAATAAAGTTGCCGACGAGCGGCGAAAACAATGCCCTGTATATATAAATTACAGTCTGGTAATTTCAGAAATGTGGCAATATCTTTCCCCATTGCTCAAAATTTATCAATGCCATTCTTTGTGAGTGATATTTTCCATATGGAAATTCAAATGATAATCCATCTTCACTATCTGAATTCATCAAAAAAATCACAATAATTGTATCAGCTCAGTTTGAAAACGTCAAAATTATTCAGTTGACATCACTCCCCTCAATAACAATAATGGACTGTTCCCTTTCGGCCAACTGGCTTGTACAGAAGTACTGAGCCATCTTGATTTTCGGTTCGTAAATAATTCCAAGAGCCTTTCTCGATGTAAGTATTATAGTGAGTTATAGTAGCGAGAGTTATTATAACTCACGCTGTTTGTTTATAGATACTATTAATTGTACAAAGGCAGTTGAATCATTGATATATTATTTAATAGGAGTAGATAAAAGTGTGTTTCTTGAAGTTTATCAGTTTTTACCCCATTCTGAACTTTTATGATAAACAAATATTCAACTGAACGAATTTATATACCTACATATAAGAGAATAATTTCATTGGAATACTATAAATGTATTTCGTTGATGTATATTATGTACCTACTAACTTGATATCGACCTCCATTGAGGTCCTTCAGCATTATCATTGAATATTTCGAGAAGACATAATTTTCTAATCAATTTATCGTACCATTTTCCCCATTCGAGGAGACGCTATGCCCTCTCATACAGAAATTAAAGACAGAGAGAGATATATGGATGTACTCTTCCCAGGACTTGTGGAGGATGGAAGATGCGAGGATTCTTTATCTAAGCGAAAAACATTCTTTTCCTTGTCTTGCAAAACATCAAAATCGTTTGTGGTTATGTTTGATTGTCACTGCTTGTCTAGTGTCCGTACTCTAATATACAAAAAACGTCAAAACAGCAGTGTCAAGAACATTTAGGAACTCTAATTGAAATAAATGCAGATATTTCACGGACGATGAAGAAAAATATTGTTTGGATTGCTTTACTTAGGAGCAAATCAGTCTTGAGTGTTAGAAAGATTTGATGTGAACTTGAACATCATTCAATTTCACACCAAAAAGGTACTCTTGGTAAAACTAGATACTGTGTTCCGTATTCGGAATATTTCGATTTGAAAATGATGAAGTGGTAACTGTTGCTGGTATAAACCTATGTATTAGAGTGAGTATTATGAAAAATTACCACCTATTTATTGAAAACCGAAAACAACAATACATTTCTGATGCAAAACTCATTGATTTAACAATGAATCACAAGAATAATATCGAAACAGATTTGACTAAGAACATGGATTACACAGTTTTGTTGTATCTTGAGCAGAAAGTCTATGCTACATAAGTAAATTCACGTCAAGAGTTGTGAGACATAATTGAACATCACTTAAATGACTTAACAGCTGATCCTCAACTGTTCAGAAGAATAATACATTCTTAAAATAAGAATATAGAATCGTGTATTCCGCGATACGTAGGACATTTTGAACACTTACGCTAACTGATTCAATATTTCATGTTTCTAGTCAAGTATCTCTTAATTTTTTACTTATGATTCTTTGTTCCATCAATAACTTCAGCACAAGAATAATTTTATTGTTTTTGAACTGGAATAAATTTGTAATTGAACTCGATAAAATTCATTTTATACCAGCATCATTATTTTCAAATCGAAATATTCCGAAAACGGAACACAGTATCGAGTTTCACCAGGAGTACCTTTTTGGTGTAAAATTGAATGATGTTCAAGTTCATATCATATTTGTATTGAAAAATCTAACCTCAAAAAAGAAATCTGAAATATTGTATGGTTTTCCACATAGAGACCGTGTCGTTTACGATGCTTCACCCTGTATAGGTACATTTGCCTTCCATCAGGGGTGATGCACGCATGCTCATATTCCGCAAATGTACCGATATGTCGGCGCCCCGATTAATAGACACGACCCTAAAAAAACTTGAATAAATTGTACTCACATGAACTTTTTTTCAGGATTGGCAATGTGTGACTTCTCATGGCAAAACTTAGTCCTTAGACGCTCAAATCCAAGTCCACAAAAACTGCACTTGAATTTACGTAAATTCGCGTGTGTTTTCAAATGTTTCTGGAAGTTGACTCTATCATCAATTTTAAAGTCACAAAAGTCGCAAAAGAACACACCCGTTTCTGAAACAACAAAGAATTAAATTCAAGCAATGTTTATATCAGACATTCAGTACTTATTCTGGTATTGGTAACTTGCTTATGTTTTTTTTCTTTGTGCCTTTTCAGGTAGTCCTTTCTTTTAAAGGCCATTCCACAATGGCATTTGAATGGCTGGTCATCCAAGTGTCGAACCCTGAAAATTCAAAAGACACAATAAGGTCAAAGCAGTCAGGCCTAGAGTCCCTGTATATACCTTAGACAAGAGTCCGGACACAAAACTGACAGCCGTTGGGGTTTTTAATATTTTGTTTCATTTGGTTTGCCCACCTGACAATGTGACGAAACACCATAGTCGTCCCGCCCGCTTATTTAATTATTTCGAATTTCTGTCACAGTCACTTTGGAATTTTATGACTGCCAAAATTTAGCATAGGATCATTTTGATAGAGATTCTGATGGATTTCAAATTGAAAGAGAGTCTGCTGTGCCGTCAATTTATAAAAAAGAGCCGTTCAAAGAAAATAGTTCCGTCGTCATCGTATTTGGAATTACTGAATGATGAAAATGAGAATGAGATGATGCGGAAAGAAATTGAGAGTTTGAAATCAAAACTAGAAGATTTAGAGAAATTGTATGTCATCAGTCCACGGTGTTTTTAATTAATAGACTGCAGGAAAAGGTGGGAAATCGACACAATTAAAATTATATTGAAACAATTATATATCTTCTATTTTTTTATATCCCAACAGAAAAGAACTATATTTCCTTGGCTATATGTGATACCACGTGAAACACTCAAGTTATCTTTCTTATATCTAATGAAGTGAAGAAATATCTGATGACGAAAATTTGCGATAGCCATCACAGGAATTGATTATGAAAATTATCGATTCGAAATTTAAACACCCTGTTGTTCATTATTTGAAAATCTAATAGTTATTCTAGTTAAAATAGCCCGATTTCTCACTTCTACCTACGGCTATGAACGGTTTGACAAATAATCTAACCCTCAAAATTGTTTCTGACAATCATTGATACTGGGGGAATTGAGAAGACAGAGCTCGATATATATGTCTTACTCCTTTATTCAATCATCAATGCATTTTTTGAAAACAGAAAAGGACAGAAGTATAGCTGTGTCCGGACTATTGTCTAAGGTATATACAGGGACTCTAATCAGGCCCATTTTTACCATATGAATCTGAAATGCAATGACTAGTGAAAATGTTCCGTTGACGAATATCCAAACGGAAGCAGATTCGTTCCCGAAACGTCCAAAGCTAAGTGAAAATTTTATATATTTTCTGTATACCTTTATTTCTCTTCTTCAAACCTTTTTCAATACAAATTGTCACTGACAAGCTAGTGAATTTTTTTAAGGCTCTCTAATAGGAGAATAACAAATGAGTAAACTCTATTCAACAGAGTACGTATTCAAACGCACCCCTGACGACATTTAGCAACATTACCTGAAATGCATATTCAACAAACACTTCGATCCAAATGTTTTTGCACACTCGTGGCACTTATGGTCCTTTTTCTTCAAGTGAACAAGATTTACGTGCTCCTCCAGGCCCCCCTTGAATCGGAACTTCAATTCGCACAACTTGCAAGGTAAACGTTTAGGTGGTAATTCAGTTTTTTTAGAAAGTTCGACCATAAGTTCATGCATGGACGTGTGAACTGTGAGCTCCTGTTCTCTTTCAAACCCTCTGCAACATACTATACAAGAGTATGGCGCTGGATGGGGATTTTTGTGCAGATTCATTTCTTCGGCCGATGGAAAACTGAAAAAGATGATACATAATAATAAATTTTGAGTTTTTGGAGTGAAAATAGTAGATTGTTTTATTAGGATCAGAAGTGACATTTTGTTTGACAAGCGAATTTTGCATTTGCGAGGCAGAGCGTCTAGAAGAAGTAGAAGAAATATGCTTTATTGTCCAAAGAAGTTATTCTCATTGATAAAACTTGTTACTTAGGGATAACCTTAAGTCTTAAAATGAACAAGAGTTGAAAAAACAATAGCAACATCAACAGGTAAGAATCTGCAAGCGACGTAATCTGTTTAAAAAAGGAATATAATCTACATAGAAGGTAAACTTGCTCTTTAGGTGAGAGATTTGACTATCAAACTTGAGCTTAGTGTCAATTTGCAATCCGAGAAATTTTGCTTCACATCTATTTTCTATGAAATTATTCCCTATGAAATTATTCCCTAGGGGCAGCTCATTGATTTCACATCTGAAACCTATGACGTTTGTTTTTGACACATTGAGAGATAGTTGGTTTGAATCGCACCATTTTTTGATCTTTTCAATGGCCTCACAAATTAACAAATTCAGATCAGTAATGTCTAGCGAATCCGAGCGATAGCAAAATTTGCCAGTCAAACAAAGTATCACTTTTGATCCGAATGAAACACGCTATTCTTTCTGTAACCGAAAGAATCAACTAAAATAAATATGTGAAATAACCACCAATGTGACTTGACAGATTATTATACCTTTATTATAACAATATACATAGGTAAGTAGATAGAAGCAACACCTCAGACTACTTTACATTAGAATATTGTTGTGTGATGACTTTACTTTGTTACAATTAGTGTTGACTTGCATCATCAGATAGGTACTACAGGCACGAATTCAATAATATACCCGAAGCTTGGATGCCGTGCCATATGTATGCAATGCAACAAATTATCGGTGTCGTGGACGCACCACAAATGAAGGTTGTCAAGGTCATTTTGAAGAATTTGACTGTCTAAAAACTAAGAAGCTTTCACTTCTGAATACATCGAAAATGTCATTTATAAAAAGATTGAATAGTAAGGGTCCACAGTGAGAGCCCTGAGGGACACCTGACGTTACCAGAATATCGTTAGATATATATAGTTATTGATTTGAACTCTTTGAGAGCGGCCACTGAGGAAACGACGTAGCCATTTCACGATATTATCCGCAAAACCAAAAGAACGAAGTTTCTCTGATACAATTTTGTGGTCAACTCTGTCAAATGCCTTGGAGAAGTCCGTATAAATTGCGCCAACTTGTTCGCCTCTCTCCAAGGCATCCAACAGGAAACCCTGGTAGGTCAGCAGATTGGTTACTGTGGATCTCCCCGAAGAAAAACCATACTGCTGAGGTATTAAAATGTTTTCGCAAGACCATGCTAATTTGGCAGTAGCAAGTTTGTCTAATAATTTTGGTAAAGTGGACTGTAAACAAATTCCTCTGTAGTTTTTGATGAATTCACGATCACCAGATTTAAATATTGGGGTGACAAAGCTGTTTTTCCAGAATTCAGGAAAACTACATGAATCCAAAGACAAGTTGAAGAGGTATTGAATGGGATAGGCTAATGTACAATTACACAATTTCACAATTTCAATAGTACTATTTTACTACTAATAGAGGAAGGTTCGGTCTCCGAGCAGGACCAAAAAAAGCTCTTAATGGCCCAGAACCCTTCTGTGGTATTGCGAAAGCTATACAAAAGACTAGTATTAAATCATGGATGCAAACCAAATCTCAAGACTGGTGGAACAACTCGCCAGGAATGAGACAGGCTAAAGAGTTTATTAAAAAACCTTCGTCAACATTCACAGAATATCTACTAAGCCAGAAACGAAGTTCAACTAGAATACTAGTGTGACTTCTCACAGGGCATTGTAGGCTCAACAAACACATGAGTACGATAGATCTGACTGAAGAACTGCTGTGCAGGTTCGGTCAAGACGAGGAAGAAACAGCAGTACACATACTTTGCCACTGTGAGGGCTTGTCAAGACTAAGGTTCCTTACGCTGGGTGAGGAAAAACCAGGAGCCCAGAGATACACAGGAGATCTGAAAGCTAGCCTATGGAGTCTCATAGAGAAGGCGGGGCTAGCCGAAGAATTCTAATCGATTTTGAGGACAGACACAATAGATCTGAAAAGGTCGCAGTGTGGAGGCAGATAGCCCGAAGGCCCCATTCCAAATCTAATCTAAGGTTCGGTCTCTTGTTATCCTTACATGTACTGTATTAATGACTTTCGCTTATTACTTACATTTCTCTACATAGGTTACAAGGAACTCCGTGGGAGTTTCTATGCTCCACCAATTCTTTCAATCCCTCGAACCCCCTTTTACACTTGTCGCAAGAATAATCGTAATTTGAAGGATATAAGATGCTATGCACATGATGCATATGATCTTTAATGCCTTTCTTCGACCTATAGCAGATCTGACATTCAGGACATAATATATATTTCCGGTCTTCATTTGGAGTTTCATCAACGGTCGATGATGAAAGCCTATCGCCTTCGCTTTCTGATAAGATGTCCAATTTTTTGATTTTAGGGATAATTGAAATATTCAGTGCTTCAATTTCATCTGAAAATTCAACCAGGTAGTTATCTTCATGGTCTGATGAGACTCCAGTTTTGTTGTTTTCCTCTAAACCAGATTCATTCGATTGTAATACAATTAGTGAATTAATAATCTTAGGTTTATCTTCAATACCGATCACCGAACTATTTTCTTTCTCTATTTGTTGTATCGCTGGTTCACTCTGACTCATTTTTTCTATATTGGTATTATTTATTGTCCCCTTTTTTCTTCCATAAGTTTGCAATGGACGCAGAGGCTGAACTGAAATAGTTATTTGTCATTCATAAGGTAAATATATTAATTTTTGAGAATATCAGTGTTTGGGATCACACGTTAAAAGGTAAGGCCCCCGTCATTCCTTGCTCGCACAAGACTTTCGAAGATTTTTGAGGGTTGCTCGTAAGGGGGCAACCGAATGACGGATAGAACAAATTTTAGAACAAATCAAATTTTAGAACAAATCACAACAGTCTATTTCAGCTAGGAATAAAGTATATGATGCTCAATTCCAGTTTGCCAATTTTCGAGTAATAGAAGTGTTTGATGATGAAACAATCAATTCCGTTAATTCAAAAGTAACGCTCAACTTGTTGATAGTAAGTCATGAATTTTAAAAATGTTGTGTAGATGACTAATAGCATTTCTCTGTTCTTAAACTTGATTTTTGCATGAGCAGAATAGTTATTAATACACCAAGGTAGTAAAGATAATCATTATTACCCAGGGACCAAGGTTATATTCCGAGGCTTCAGCCGATATACGGTCCCATGGTAATATCATTCTTCATGCACTTCAAGGATTTAAAGGGTACTGAACTAGTAGTTATTACTTCATAAAATGACGAAAACTACGACCTTGGTAGAGAAAACATACTTTACGCCTTGAAAAGGATAAAATAATGGTAGATTCTACTATCGTGGTTCTACTTATGGCTACTGGTGGAAAAATATATTTTTTCTGTGACGGGAAAAAAGTTTGGCAATTCATCTCTGTTGGCAGGTTATGAAATGTCACTTTTCATAAATTACTTTTTTTTTCCGTGGGAAAAAAGTGAGTACTTTTTTCCCGGATATATATCACATATATATACACTGTTGATGCCTTTTGTTGTGCTATAGTTTCGAAAAATGAGTCAATAATACCGTCTCCGAAAAAGAACTGCAAGTCCATTTATCTTCCATTCGACTTCGCGGTTATGTATATTACTAAACAACCACTAAATTCTCAATTTTTTGAAATCAAATCACAGAATTAGACTGACAAAAGTGACATAAGATATTTGATTACTTCAAAAGAATGATAAAGATGCCTACAGCGCAGGTGTCTCTACTGTTGAAAACTTAAAATTTCACATCGATAATTTTCAGATTTCAAAATAATGTGATATCTTCTCAATATTGATTCGATTTTAGCTCACGGTTTTTTGTCTCCCTCCGCTACGCGTCAAAACAACCTGGAGTTAAAATCTACAACTTTTTTTCCCTGTATAATAAATAACTATCGAAATCGGTCCACATGAACTGTAGAGAAATTAGTAGGTTTAAAGCTTTAAATTCAAGACAGTTGAATTGTTGGCTGAATAAATGTCAGATTGGGCCATCCTATATAAAGATACTGTTAAACATCCTTGGTGTTCACATACCTTCTGAATTATGTTCAATGTCTTGACAACTTCTGTTGGATTTGGACATTTCATTTGATTCCTCTGAAGCAGCACCAGCAATTATTTTTTCATCCTCCAATGAATGACTCTGTTTGGGGATTTGATTTTGTGATTCATCTGAAACTGAAAACTAACACATACGACACTTTCAGCAGATGAAATGGATCGGTATGTTCATTTTCCAACAACTTTGGTATACATATATTGTTTTTTATGAAAATACACACCATCATAATATCCTAGTCGTGTTATCCTGATTTATGCAGCAGATTTTTAACTAGAATGAGCAGCATGAGTTGTATGAATTCAACTTCATTCCAACTTGACAATATGCTCACAGAATAGTTTCTAAATATTCTTAAAGAATATATTCCGAATAACCACTGAATATTCCTAGACATGCCTCGGGAACATCCAAGGAATATTCCACTTATATTCCATAATAATATGAAAGGCATATTCTCAGAATATCCAAGTTGGAATGTTCAGGGAATATAGAGGTATGAATATTTCAGGAGTATTACCAACTAAATATACTGTGTTGGATATTCATGGAATATTCCATACTGGCCTTCATCAGAAAGTCAGGGAGATTCGTAAAGGAAATCTAGGTGAAGGGAGCCGTAGATATGTGGAGAGCAGGGATTAGCAAAAAGGGCCCATCGGGGCCTACTTGCTTGGCTACAGCCCCCCCCACCTACTACTTCTACTACTACTTGAACGAATAGCTCTGCTATGAATTTTTCATGCGCAGATATTGAATCCTGCCTCTTGTTAGGTTTTCTGTACTTGTATGTAACCTTTCAATAAAAGCATTTATTATTATTATTATTATTAATTGTATAATGTTTTTGTTCAACTTGAAATACCCTGTTTTTATACTTACAATGTGACTGTGCACTTCTTATATTTATATTTGCTTGATGTTATTTATTTTTATTGTTTTCATCCTATTTTGTCTCAGGTAATTTTACAAATTGACTCTGTATATTTCATATTCATTTACTTTACCACATTCAAACTTTGTCAATGAGAATACATCGTCGGACAATAAAGTATATTATTATCATTATTAAACGTTATCCTACAACACACCCTTTCCGGCATTTAAAAATAAATACGAAAAGTGTTGTTGACTTGATTGGATTAGTACTTTCAAATTAAGAAATACATTTTTGTCTAGAACAGGCCCATTGTAGGATTGTATTGTCGGTTTCTTAGTTTTCTGTTGAGGGTACTAACAGGTACCTACTTTCTGCTCTATCATGGCTGTGTTACAATTTGAATATACTAAACAAAAATAGGACACCATATAGTTTTATTCAACTTATTTGTTTAATAAAAATCAGTACTGAAACATCTTCATTCAATAATAGCACATTCTGATTTTATATCCTTACTTATTTCATCAGTATTTTGTTGCGACACAATGACTATTACTGCAGTTGACGATTCTGAATCTCCTTCCACTGGACTCTTTATTTCCGTCTCTACACTTTTCTTTTTTCTTTCATAAGTTCGAATAGTCCCTTTTGAAGGGTTATAGAGTACTTGTAGTTCTGGAGATGTATCTGAAACAAAATCATCCATTTTCAAAATGGATTTCAGGAGAAATCACTTAATGTGTCAATAACTTCAAATTTCTGAGTTCGTTGAGTTCAAAGATTTGATTTATTTGTTTATTGTTTTACTAAATAATACATTGTTTACAATCATCAATACGAATGAAATTGAATAAAGAATATCAACACCTACACTTCATCACATGACTGAAACGATAAAAAAAAAATGTAATGCCAAAATACAGCAATGGGTCTTACCACGGTATAAGAATGAAAAAAACAAATGCTGCGATTCAAAAAGGTGCAAGGGCAGTATGTGCCACGCGGTTTTTGTGTGCGAACCCCCGCACGGACCTCATTGTGCAGCTTGCCTTCCGTTTAAGGTTCAATACAATAATGCTTACTGCAGTCGAATTCCCGATTGAAATCGGATTCCCGCGTGGATTAATGCATTTCAGGACACCCAAAGAAATTGGGGAAAACTCAGAATACTGTCACTACTTAGTGCGTTGCCTAGTGATGATATTGTTATTTTCTCTGACGTGGCACATTCTCGCCTCACAGAATGTGTCAATTAACAGAATCATTGGAGTGATACGAACCACAGAGAAGATTAGCACTGCCGCTGCATTCCAGCAGGATGCCAGTATGTTTTTTTATGTTCTGGTTCCCATGAAAAGGGATATCCTGTAATGTTCAGAGAACATCGTGAGAACCAAAGGAAGTAAGGTAGGAATTGGTGTTCTGCTCAAATTTCTGGAGGTTATATGCCTCGGGGAGCACCTCCCTTTGCAAAGAGTTCCAGAGTCTCGCTGTTCGTTGGATGAACGAGTCTTTTTGGAAAGAGATGTTCTGCAGGTCTCCAAAGTGACCACGAAGGGGTGCGAAGCCTCGACTCGACGGGTTAATCTCGCGGGGACTGCCAATGGAGGAACAATTGTGATATTTCAGAAGAGCATTGTCCATGAAAATATCTATAAAATAGGGCCAGATCGCCAACCTTTCTACGGTGTTCCAGAGAAGTGAGTGAGTTTGTGAGCGAGGCATCACCCGCGAGACGAATTGCCCTTTTTTGGACAGAATCCAACAGTTTCAGGGTATGTTCGGGTGCTGCACTCCAAATATGGGAACAGTTGTTGTGCAATTTCATGAATCGGGATCATCCGCCATTATTTTTTTAAAGAAAACGATCGAGCGGGTACAGCCACCTTTATGCGTTAACTGACCATGACCTACAATTTGCAGTGCCTCAATAGGCTACTGAACTGGTATTGAATTTCTCCCAACCAACAAATACACCATGCTGTTATAGTCAAAGAGCTCATGAACCTTTTATATGTATAACAGTTTGTCTACACGGCTAGAAATTTGTATAGTTATGAACCACACCTGGCAGGCCTCACCCATGAAATATGAAATTTCATTATGTTATTCAGACATAAAAGAATGACAAAAAATTTACAGGCGACCGGACATTTCGATTCGATAATAAAATCATATGGATAGATGCATTGTTGCTGATACAGCATTTCTGGTTCGAAATCAAAGTTACATATTTGAAGATCTCACATGGATATTTTGTTTCCACTAAGGCGATAATTCTGATCCACCCCTTGAAAGTGGTAGTTTATTCTTGTTGTTTTTCATAGACCCTTACTGACCGAGTATTTCTGGATGGAATTTTTGCATCACATTACATATTTCAACATTTCATATGGATATTCAGTTGCCACCAACTCCAAATGGAATATTCAATTTAGATGTAGTTTTATTCAAGGACAGAACTTTTTGATAACTTGATTACAATTGGCGACTTGACAATTTTGATTCATGCATAGGAATGGAAGATTATCTGAGATAGATAGAAAAAGAGTATAATAACTGACATAACCATATGTCCGACGGATCCCAGAACATAGTCAAATGGCGGCCATGACAGCATGTTTGAAATGAGCTCTGAATTTCAACACATTGTCACGTTATTTTAATCAAAAACGCGTAAGAAGTATTGCAAGAATTTTAATTATTGTGATTAAGTGGATAATTTAATGCATATTATTCACCAACAATCCAGTAGCCTAGATTCTTTCCACATAGTAGGAGAGCAATGAAGCATGCGTTATCAATATTTATAGCCAGACAACTGAGTGTCTCACTTCTTGAGTCGCGATTTTTATAAAGTCATCAAAAACAACTATTGAGTTCGAATAAACTTAAATGAAAAGGAGAGTACAGGTACTGGTAGATCTTGTTTCATTCAACTATTCACATGGGCTATGACTACCAGATATATTTTGATTTATTCTGATATCAGTATAAACTTTTCTTGCTTGTCATTTTTTAATATCCCTATTTCAATTCACCTCATTAATTAGGTACTTACCCCTTTTATGTGACACTTCTACGGTATGTTTGCTAGTGAGTTTCTTTTGTTTAATTGGCTTCCGAGATTCATCTGAAAATGAGATTTCATGTGAATATTATTAGAGGGACGTATTGCTAACAATCCAAGGGATCTTTACTTATATCAATAATACAGAATATTCCGTGTTTAATCAAATTTTATATGTTCTAGGAATTTGCTTCTTTGAAGTTCACTCAATCTTATCAATGAGATGACACATAACACATGTAATCGTAATCGGTATAATACATGGCGTTTTTTTTTTCAAACGTAACACATTTCCTCTTGGCCTGTTTAACTAAATTATAAACCAAACAGAGCAAAAAACATATCATTTTATTAATAAATATTATTCGTATCGGTATACTTTTTTAATGCCATGCGCTGATAAGGGCGGATAGCCCGAAACCGGCTGCAGGTGGTTAGGCTTAAGACGTCACCTGACTTCAATTCAAGCAAAGCTCAGCATTCAAGAAAGGAACAAGTACAATTCGTTCATACGAATAGTTGCACAGATTACGGGAGGATGTAATATCGATATTTTGCATTAGCCAACGAAGTTATTTCAGGCCCATACAACATGGAACCAAAATTTCAAATTACTATACCCCTCTAATTTCCGCACGAAAAACTGACTATTTCCGAAGGGAAGTACTTTTCGTCCGCAAACACCAACTTTTCGTCCGCTGCAGGGTTGCCAGTTTTACTGAATTTTCAGTAGATCTTCTGATTTAAATATAGAACTCCTGAAACATTCCATAACCTACTGAAAAATATTTCGACGCTTATTTATTATTATAATTACCTATATTATTATCAATAAGTTAATCACATACACTTATAAATTGCATGATATTTCTGCAGGCTCTGTTTGAATTAATTTTACAAAATAAGTAATAAATTTACACATTGTTATACTGATGATATGTATAAACCAAAAGGACATTATTTTTGAGTATTTTTAAATTGAAAATTAGGTGTATGTTCATTTTTTTTTATGAGAATGTATGTTCTATTTGTTTCTATTTTGTTGGAAATAGATTAATTTTCTGTTTACTAAAAGTAAGTACATAATGTTTTGACGTCATAGGTTTATTTCATTATCCTTCCTTGGAATTCGTATAGCATAAAATAGATCTGAATTTTTGACAAGGTATTTACTGACGAGATAAAAATCGAACTGGCAACTCTGGTCCGCGCGGAGAGTGAGTTGACAACAACTGTCATTTTCTGTTGTTAAATTAATTATTCACGAAATCCGATAGAAGTGGATATAAGTGTTTGAGGTCGACGAAAAAATTTAATGTGCACCTCGGCGAAAAATTGCTAGCTTCGGTTGAGGCCTCGGCTATCAATTTGCCGACTCGACTATTACAGACAGATATTCATACTCGGTACATTAATAACTATTTCAAATTGAAATAAGAGTAAAACTTTATCCATACCTGCCGCGCCTGTTTCTTCTATTGGTTCCACTTTGTAATCAACGTCAACGTCTTTTCGTTTCCTACCCCTTTTTGGTGTTGCCGTTTCCAAATCATCTGCTAAAATAAAATAGAATTTCAGGGTTCATAAAAACTGCAGCAATTTGAATTGCTCTGTTATGAAGTAGTGTCATTTTGTATTGCAGGAAATGCCTTCAGGCCTATTTTCATTTTGACAATTCGTATTGCTGGTGCAATTCTAGTGATAAAATGGTGGATTTTCGGTGGTTCATGCATTACTTGGCCATCATTTGATGCGAATCGAATTTTGAAAATTGTTCTCATCATTTTGTCTACTCAACACAAAAAGGCGTTGCAAGCCGGTTATTCCAATTCAGTGTAAAACAGCCTGTATATTATTATTGCCGGACATATGAAATGCAGCAATCAATTGCACACAACGAAATCAAAAACTGTAAAGCAGGTGTGAAAAATTGTTTTTCTGTGAATATAATTATGGCTGAATCAATCTCTCACAACTGACAAATAAAGAATTGTAACCATATTTTCAAATAGCCGATAAGTCGGGATGAAAATGTTTATAAGGACTGTGACGGGTGTCACAAACAGTCTGCAAGAAGGAGAACAGTGCTGCTTGACTAGCCACGGTAATTTTTGTCAAAACGGATTCAAAATTCTATATCCGGCAATGATTTACTACATCTTCCAAACCAACCCATTTTACCTTTTTCCCCGTCGAAATTTTCTATTAGATAAGCATCAATTTCTTCATCTTTTGCACAGTCGTCAAGTTTTCTTTGTGTCCTGTTTCGGGTACTACTTCTTACTGCCCTTGGTGTTTTTGTAACGTCAATGTCTGGAGTGTCTTCTGAAAATGTAAGTACCCATTAAAAAAAAGTCTTAACTTGAATCACGTTTTGACCCGACCTCAACATGAGAAGTTGTAACCTATGGAAATGGGCTAATGAACTGAACTTTTTGTTACCATTTCCCATTCTTAATCTCCACACTAATGCTCTCAATCTTATTAATGGTTTTAAGGTCTCAAAACCACAATGAAATTACAGTCTCATTCAAAAGGTATTTAGGCATATATCCAAAATTTGAATCTACCACCAATTGTGGCAACACAGGCAACATCTGCCATGCCGAAATTATTTTGTATCTCGTATCTCCTCTCGTTGCCGAGATCCTCATGATGTGCAACCTTATCTTGTCACACTGTACATGTATTACTTGCATATGACAATTTCAAAAAATCTCGACTATAATTATTTGCGACTAGGCAACGTGTTCGCCGAGTTTGACCGACTTTCGCCAGGTTGACGTAGCAAATATCAACAACTGACGTCATCAACATCGATATCGGTTGGTGAATCAGGCCGTAATTCTCGACAACTTCAAACTGCGCAATGGCTCATTTACAATAGGTCGCGTGCACGATGACTGACTCTGGATGTAAAATATTGAAACACAACCTCACTCATTTTATTTGTTGACAGCTGAATCAAAGTATTGAAATACTTTTTCACAATATTTTGTCATACGAATCGTGTTTTTTGCGCTATTCATTAATTCAAGCATGCCCACTCATCATACTGTTGTACATACAATGCACAAAAAATGCAGCGAGAGACGAAGGAATATGGTTTTTCAGGTAAATAGTAATCTCACATAGTTTTCATTATGAAAATTTGTCATTTCATATCAAAATTCCTACTGCCACTCCTGCAATAAAAGCTAATACTGGTAATAGATTGAAAATGTCTACAACACACACGATCATATTTCGTCAGCGTGTCAGACCAATCTTCTTGCATCATTTTAGAAATCTCACGAGTATTTCTATTAGCTCCTATGGCAGAAGGAATTCCGATGAGAAATCAGAGAAATTACCAAATTTCAAAAATGAAAACTATATGTGACTGACTATAGTAGGTACTTACTTTTAAATCATAATGTACCAACCGGATTCCTTCGTCTCCTGCTGCAGTTTTTGTGCATTGTACAACAGCACAATGTGATGGCGTGAACGAATTAGCGAATAGTCGAAAAATACGATTTGTATGCCAAAATAATTGTGAAAAACTATTTCAATCACTAGTAAACAAATAAGAAAAGTGAGGTTGTGTTCAATGCACGCAACCCATTAAACAACATTCAAAAATATTTTGAGATCTATAACCACACAGTGTAATTATTGAATGTGAAAAACCAATATCAGTTCAGTAGTCCATTACTATAGAAGGATATAACAGAGTTGTTGCTAATAAAACACTAAAATAATTGGAGGGTATCTCATAAAAAATGTTGAAAAACCTCATGACGTCATATTCAATTGAAATGGGATAAAAACGGCAATTCAAAAAACATGTTGGCAGTCATTCATTCAAATTATATACCTGCTGGTTTTTTGCTCAACTTCTTCCTGTTAACTTGTTTTTCTTCATGATTTTCATTTAAAATTGTGTCCTGATTATTCTTTGGATGCCTGGATGCATTTTCTTCTCTTGTTGAATTTGTAGGTACTTTTGTCTTCAATATAACGTTTATTTTCATTTTCTTCACAGGAGTTGTTGGAATGATATCAATGTTTTTATCTTCTGTGGTTTTATCGGATGAATCAATTTTTGATAGATTACATTTTACCTGTGTTTCAATTGCAGAAGTTGGTGGAATTTGTTCGTCATGCTTATTTTCCATGGAACTTTCTGATTCAGCCTTTGGTAGTGGATGGCTTTTCTCCGATATATTTTGTGAATTTGGTGAAATTTGGTCTGCATTATTTTTCATGGATTCTTCAGATGGATCCATTTTTAATAGACAGCTCTTCCCTACAATATTTTTTCTTGTGCATTCTCCGATCTGTAATGGATGGTTTTTATCCGATATATTTTGTAAATTTGGTGGAATTTGATCTGCATTATTTTCCATAGATTCTTTGGATGGGTCCATTTTTAATAGATAGCTCTTCCCTACAATATATTTTCCTGTGGATTTTCCGGTCCGTAATGGATGGCTATTCTCTGATATCTTTTGTAAATTTGGTGGAAGTTGATCTGGATTATTTTCTCTGGATACTTCGGATGAATCCATTTTTGGTGCACAGCTCTTCCCTACAATATTTTCTTCTGTGGATTCTCCGATCTCCAATTGTTTCACAGAATTTGGTGGTGATGTTTTTTGTTTACAATCTGAATCGGTGTCCTCGTCTTCGGTTTGCTCTAACTCTTCAAGATCATAAACTATTTGACCATCTAGTATTTTTGTTTCTAACTCGAGGCAATTATCAATGAACTCGATACATTTACATAAGCACCTCACACATTTGTTACAAACGTACATATCATCAGTAATAGTTTGAGCCTGAAAACCCAAAATATATAGATAACTGCCACCTAGAGTTCCAGAGTACGGACACTAGAGAAACAGTGACAGTAAGTCATAACCACAAATGATTTTAAAACATATCAAATGTTTTGCCTAACTCAGACATGAATATGTTTTTCTCTTAGATAAAGACTTCTCGTAATTTCCTTTCTTCATAAAGGGTGTATCTAAATAACATCGAAAAGATTCAAGATTCCTTGTGATATTTCATCAAATGAAGTTCATGTTCATATAAACATGTGTCCTAACTTTCTTCGTTTTCGAGATACAGGGTATCAATATTTCCATGAAAAATCTTTTGTCTATTGATTTCTCAATTGTCTTTCTATCAATTTCAATAAAACGTTGTGGTTTTGTTAATAGTGAAATGGAGCTTCTTCTAGGTGAAATTAGATTCGAAATAGTATTTCCAGTGGCGTCACAGTGGGTAAATTTATCGATATTCATGGTGAATGTCATTGTACACCACCGGTTTTTCCGAGTTTCATATTTTTATTAGATTGAACTATTGAAATAACAACTTTTTTTATCCTCCTCGATTTGGCTCCAAAGTTTAATGTAGGTGTTTTCAAGACTTACATTGAGATTACTCAATAACCAAAATTGGAATCATTCTGAAATTTTGGGGCTTTCTCAGTCTCCATCCATACTGAATTTTGGCACCATGAAAGCTTATACAGGGGGGTTATGAATAAAAACAATTAACACTTCCAATTTCAACATCCTGTATCTCAAGAACGGAGCAAGTTAGGACACATGTTTATGTGAACTTTATTTGCTAGAATGTCATAAAGAAATACCCCTTGAATTTTTTCGATGTTATTTAGATACACCCTGTATGTTCAGGGAAGAGTAGATCCATATATCTTTTTTTGTCTTTAATTTCTGAATGAGTGAATATCGTCTCCTCGAGTGGGAAAGAGGATAAACTGAAAGGTAGGTAACTAGGTACCTACAGTTGAATGATTTTTGTAGTGCAAAAGTTCAGAATGAGGTAAACATTTATAAAATGCAACCGATGATATTTTTATTTCATATGGATTATTTTCCCCTGTATAAGATATAGCAACAATAACGGGATATAATATATTAATATAAAGAAATAGAATGATCGATTCATGATTAACAGACTTTAGCGCTCGAATCACTACAGTTTCTTTTTTCATTTTTGTTTTAAAAACCGATATTCAGCCTGTTTATAAATTGTAGGTTTGGCTTTTCCTCCCAATAAAATTCTGTTATTTATTATTAAATCTCCTCTGTCTGAAGTTTACCTAATTGAAATGTGATAGATATCATTCTATAATATACCAAAAAAAATTAATATTTCGCAAATTTTATTGGCTGAACCTATATTCAATGGTGGGCACTTCATGTTTACTCTACATTTCTTTAACAGTGTTTCATTTCATAGAAAATCGGATGAAGTAAATCAATTTCCAGTATTTTCAGAGTTAGAAATAGCACAATGGATATGCATATTATCAAAAGGCGAGTGGACCTTTCAATTTCATACTCTTTTAGAATTTTTCAGTCGATTTCAAGGTGCTAAAATCATCAATGATGTCACGGTAATTTTCAAACGGCTAGAAATTTACCACGAGTATAAACTGACGTTTCGATTCCGTAAGTGAGGCAAACCATAGCAGAGTTGCCATATGTTGAAATACGATTGGGAATTTATGTATTGGTAATCCTAATTATCAATAAAAACCAATTGTCTCAAAATGTTCCTTCATGTGTTGTGGATTATTGCTTATAATACATTTGTGTAGATAATAATTATTATCTTAATTGACACTAGAGGACGTTTGAACCGGTGAACGTGACAACACAGCGCACGAATTGTGGGCGGTGTCTTGTTAATTCTCAGCATTCAGCACATTGTTGCCAAGTCTCCAACATTTACATGATGATGATGGTTGCTCAGAAAGTCAAGAATGAACTAAAATATTATGGCTTCCTTCTATAATGTTTTATCTCGTGTTTTATTCAACGACAGGACTCTAGTATCTTTTTGATGACTTGATTATAATTGGTGACTTGACAACCTTGCTTCATGAGTGGAAAAGGAAGATTATCTGACCAATAACGAAACAGCATAAAAACTGACGTCATCATTTATTCGACGTATCGCCAAATCGCGACCATGACGGTACGTTTGGAAGGAGTTCTGTAATTCAAGAACTTTGAACAACGCATTGACTCCATATACGTATTAATAATCAATACGGATAATCTCTATCTGTTTCCATAGCGAAACATGAAGCCGATTTTTGAAGACAAATGACTATCCATAAGGAAAAGTTTTGAAACGATCAGACACATACTACTTTGATTGAAAGGCTAGTAAACGTCATTGTCCACCGAAACGCATGTCTTTGATGACTACCATAATAGCGCATGGCGCATGCGTATCATGCCACCAAATCCTTATAGATATTCATTTGTTTCATATTTTTGGCTTCATCCTGGCACCCGTTATGATCCGTATTGTTTATTAATACGTATATGATTGACTCATTATTTATAAAAAAAGGGGAGAACTGATGCCAAAATCAAATCAGGTCCCTAACTACATAGTGGAGCAATTGAATGCTAATAGTTCATTATCAGTCTTCTCGCCCATTTCCCAATTTGTTCTCAATTTCTAGTTCAAGTTTATTTAATCCACAGAGCAGTTATGCTATCGGACATGTCAAGTATCAGTACAAATATTTGGGTATAAGAAATACAATAAAACATACCGTCTTAGTATACTAAGTAAACAAACAAACGAACAGGTATTAAAATTAGACAAACATTTGAAATTGATATCATGTAGGTTCAGTACGTTCATGTATAGACATTTTGCTTTTTCATCTATTTATTTCATTGTTTGTGGTTGGGTCTGACTGTCAGTGCTAGTCAGGGTGTCCCACTGATATTGACAGGATACCTAATTCAAGTTATATTTTTCCATAAGTGCAACAATTTTAAGAGGTTGTTACCGCGAGATTAAAGATTAGCTTGGTAACTTTGTATTCCTCTGGTAGATAATATATCACTTTAGACAAGTGTGGTACTATAAGCTATAAGCTCTTGAAAAACACAAATAACAAAATCGACGCCATTATTTAAAAAATAATAATGATGTCGGCTTTAAGATCAAACAAGGAACTCAGATTTTGGTACCACCATCTGAAGCAAAAGTGGTATGGAAAAAGTGGAACTCATTTTGGAATATCTTCTCTGATGAAGTGAGGACGAAATAAATTGGTTTCTCAAAACTATACTGGGTGTCCCAAGTTATCGGATATAGCTCCGGATACAGGCAGGGGGTGCCATATGGAAATAAAAATATGGTGGTGATGCCACAGGATTTTTTGTTTCTAAGTCATTAAAAGCATGTTTTTTATTTTATTATCATGTCAAATAAGCGAGATATTGACCGTATACGACATTTCGTATTTCACAGATTCACACATATTATTGTGTTATAAAAATCGCAGTTCTGTCTAAGTCTACGAAAGTATTGTTCCTATAACTGTGGTCTGCGGTTTGAGGAGGATACAAAAGTCGTACAAAAATATATAATTGTTTTCTACTTACAATTTGAGGTATGAGCCGCAACACCATTTCCTTCACTGTTTTACCGCCAACGAGCATTGTCAATATTGAAGATGATTCTTTTTTCTTATACATCAGACATGTTCGACACATGACAACTATATCTTTATTTTTTTTCTTGACAGAATCTGTCGACGACTCTTTTTTTAAAGTCAATCGTCTAGCTGCTTCTTTGGTAGAAAAAAATATTGTGGGTACTGCGGTAACTTTTAGAAGTCTAGCATTGTTGACTTTGTGATTCTCGAATTGATCATCAGTAAAATGATCCTGAAACAATATAGGAACATGTCTGTATTTGAGAGCTTGATTTAATTCATCAGACCACCATTTGAGAAAGAATGTATTGTCTGATAAATGAAAAAATACACCCAAAATACCACAATAATATTTAGAAAAGCTGAGGTACAGGGTGTCTCCTCATATTTTGACCCCTACCAACAGCTTCAACAATACGAGGTGAAAAAAAAATCAATTATGTGAGTAGTAGGGTTTCATCTGTATTATATTTTGGTACTCGTTAAACAAACGCAAATCGCAAAATATACGGGTGTCCCATAAGTCATGGATCAAAAGAAGTGAGATGGTAAGGGACGTCATTTGCAATGAAACTAATGGTATATGTGGTGAGTAATTAAATTGTTGATGGTTCATAAGTTATTGAATTTTTCTGAAAAACCCGACCCATTTGAAAAAAATTAATAGCAAAAACGCTGTTTTGAATAACCAATGTGATATACCATTTCGGAATCTGTATTATATGGGCAAATTTTCCTTTTAATTGGTTATCTTTGTGGGGTAGTTATTAAATCTGCCAGCCGCATTAAAAAATCACCTTAAATATTTCATTCAATGACAAAACTCCAGGAAAATAACATTTTCCTCCGATTGGCAGCAAATATTAATTTTGCTGACACATATCAATCAGCAAAGTATTACTTTTCCTGCCTAGGCAGCAAAGTGGTTACTTTGCTGATTGATATGTATCAGCAAAATTAAAAATCCATAAATCGTTTATAATTTCCTTCATATTTCATCCGAGACTTCTCCGGCAACAAATTCAACTCTATATTTTTTGCCACCTCCCTTATTAATGGAGGTGTAAGTATACTTCCAGGTCGCTATCACTGTCCATTATATAATAATTTAAATATACCGATATTTTTTCGCACAACAGTCAGAAATTTCATGAATTGTCAAACCAACAACTGCGATTTCTATCAAATTTTATTTTAATTGAACACTATACAGGAAGAATAAAGAGATTGATTAAGAGAGAGACTTGTAACTAGCGAAGCCTCCTCTATGATATGGTAGGTATTGCATTCTGGGGCTATTGTTGCCGGTTGTTGCTCCTATCAATTGTTTAACACTCCACTCAGTCTACTCACATGACAGACACAAGCAGTGAGGTATATATTTATAAAGTCGACTCCAGAAAATCTTTTGAGCCATTGATTATTCGTAAAAAAAAATTTAACCTTACCATAGTTCGGACTTGTTTCAGTTGTCACCAGACCGAGGGCGGCTGATGAGAACTAGTGGTCTGGAACAGTACTCTTGCTCTTGCCACCAATTATAAACTTGATTAGATAGATAGATAGATAGATAATTTATTCAACCATATTATGCTATACCGGGTGACACAGGAGACATGTAGCAGCCTGTAGTTTTTTTATTTGAAGAGATAAAATTTTGAAATTCACAGGGGGTATATAATAAATGGTTGCGCACTTTACGAACTTAACGACTTTTTTTTTTCAACCACCTGTTTGACCGGAAGTGACCCCAACTTTTTTTTTCAAATGTCACCCTGTACATTTCTTCAGTCTATCTTTTCCGCCTTGAAATTCTCTATCCAACCATGTATCACAAAGTGGCATTTATTCCTTAATTCGCTGTTGAATTGCTTTTTATCCAAAAAGAATAAGTTGGCTGTGGCATGAATTCGATGATATATCGACACTTGGTATGCTTTGAAATTTAAATATTATTAGAAAACCGATATTATTCAAAATGTTTTGATATTCTGATCAATGTCTGCAGGTTGTCAATAGCTTGTTTGAGTCAAGATGAAAACCTTCGAAAATAACTCATGATATTGAGGAATCTAAGATAGGAACATATTTTTTCGAATTCAGCTACTCCTACAGAAACTATCTGTCTTTTATTTTCGCCATGTACCTATCACATGATCTTCCCATTTGGAATAATAAAACTAAAATGTTTTCTCTTAAACGATGATCCACAGGGCTATCAGTCTATTTTTTCATAATTATTTAACTTAGTAAGCGGTGTACCTACACAAAATGTTTTATGTGTTTGACAGTTAATCGATTGCATCAATAATTTTTCTTTTTCATTTGTGTGTTGATTAAAATTGCATATTAACAACATATCGACTTTTTCGTTTCTTGAATACATTTTCCGTCTCTATTGATAATAAGGTTTTCATCTTGACTCAAACAAGCTATTGACAACCTGCATACATTGATCAGAATATCAAAACATTTTGAATAATATCGGTTTACTAATGATATTTAAATTTCATAGCCTACCAAGTGTCGATATATCATCGAATTTATGTCACAGCCAACTTATTCTTTTTGAATAAAAAACAATTCAACAGCGAATTAAGTAATAAATGCCACTTTGTGATACATGGTTGGATAGAGAATTTCAAGGCGAAAAAGATAGACTGAAGAAATGTACAGGGTGACATTTAAACAAAAAAGTTGGGGTTACTTCCGGTCAAACAGGTGGTTGAAAAGAATTGTCGTTAAGTTCGTGAAGTGCGCTACCATTTATTATATACCCCCTGTGAATTTCAAAATTTTATCTCTTCAAATAAAAAAACTACAGGCTGCTACATGTCTCCTGTGTCACCCGGTATACATGTATGGCAGGTCATTTTTGCAAATACCAAGAAAATCAACTCCTACCTACCTCCTCTCCCTATCCTTCCTAGGTATGCATGATGTTAATTGATTATTATAGGGATTCCCTTTTGTGCGCTCCAAGCGATAAAAAAAACATGTGACATAGTGGTTGTACATGGTGGTTACAGGTCACAGTGACCTGCAGTGTTGTTTGAGCTCCAGTATATGGATCCCTGACCCCCTAAATAGTAAGAAAGTGTATAAGCTGCCGACTAGCCGGCAAATTATACTTTTTCTCTAGACTGCCGACCATCCAGTGGAATACATTCTTTCTGTATACCAAAAATCCAAGACGGTTAGTAGCTTAGTGGTCACGACATTGGCTTCAAAGCCCATATTTACTAGTTTTTTTTTTAAATTTATTTTTCAATTTTTTTTTTCATCAGATTTTTGTTACACTACTAAGTCTGTTTGGGTAGAGTATACATCACTTTCTTTATATTTTATTGTTTTCTAATCTAGTTTTTCCTTCCTCCATTATTAGTTCACAAGATTTTTTGATCAGGGTTTTGTTCCACCAATAGGATTAGTGTGTATTTGCATAAGTATATCCCAATTTTTTAGAAGTTTTTTTTTTCAAATCATGTTTTTTCCTCCATGAAATTGATCATTTTAGTCTACTGGTTGGCATCCTAAACAAAGCCTATACACTTCCAAATAATAATAATAACCTGACACTAGTGAGAATATCTTCATAAAACCCTTGAAACTTGATTAAAAGTTTTTTTATGGATCTGTATGTACCTTAGTCAAATTCACACCTTAAAAAATCATAAATAGGTAACTAATTTTAGATGAAAAAAATCATCATAGTTAACAATATTTTTTATGATATCCGGCCACGTTATGAAAAACTTTAAGACTCAAGATTTATCACCTAACATTTAAGGCTCATCACTTATAACAGATGAAACATGGAAATATCATGAGTTCTGTTATAAAACCATTCAAGACTTATGATTTATAATTCAAGATTTAGGAAGATGGCCAACTTTCAACCTAAGAAGTGCTGATAAATGATCATAAATGGAATAAGGAGTGTGCATCCAAAAGTGACATATCAATTTCCCGCCATTCAAAAATTATTCAAAATATCTGGGTAGTTTTTCCTGAATATTTGGTTTTCTTCTGATAGGAAATATGGATACTGAACCATTCTTCAAAAATACACTAGAATATCTCAACTCTGTTGCCTCCATATTTGGCAAAAGATCCAAGGAGTGAGCCAGTTTCTGTTAGGCAAGGAATAGTGATTACCTTTAAAATAACATGTGAGATATAATGGATGTGGGTACATAAATCAATAGAATGATAACATGAACTTTTGATTTCCAACCAGTTTCTAACTCACTAAACTTTGAAAATCTGGTTCTGCATCAGAAACTAGATGTCAGTAATGTATTGTCCTAGAATCTTAAATTTTTATATAACTGAATCCACTTAAGACTCTTAAGTCTCAAATGTTTGAATGTTGAATCTTAAATGCTAAAAGTTTTTATAAAGTTATGAGCCTTTCTGGTGATCTAGATATCAGATTCTAGGACAATACATGTATTCTGTCTTTTGTCACACTCCTTATTCCATTTATGATCATTCATCAGCACTTCTTGAGTTGAAAGTTGGCCATCTTCTTGAATCTTAAATGTAGAATCATAAGTCTTAAATGGTTCTATAACATAACCCGCGATATTCCCATGTTTCATCTGTTATAAGTGATGAGCCTTGAATGTTAGGTGATAAATCTCAAGTCTTTTATATTAGTCTTCATGTATGTACAAAAATCACCCACCATAGCCTCTGACTTTTGGTGAATTCTTATAATTCTTGCCTTCGATCATAAAACAGACGTTCGGAGATTCTTGCATAGATCTAATTACACAAGATAATTGGTTAATTTTAGTTATTACTAATTAATTATTCACCACTCATTTTCTCCTCAAGTTATGAATATTCCATATTTAGGCATTTAAGCAAAACTTCTATGCAAAATGCACAAGACAAATAAAATACAACCAGCTACAAGGGAGATAATGACTGGTCTAGACAAAGTTTGATAGACAAGATAATCATCATCATCAAGCGCTGAAGAAATGAAGATGAAGATCTGTTGATGGTCTTTACAGCTTCTAGCATTGAACTCTAGATTGAACTTGTAGTGGATGCACTCTTTTGAAGTCCCAACAAGAATTTATGATAAGAAGATAATGAAGTGGAATGAAGGCATTATTAGTAGAAATGAAAGATCCACTGACCTCACAAACAAATGCGTTTAGGGGTAAATCATCTCTGTATATGCATTTTAACCACTGTTTTCTTCTTTCTTCATTTCGTTTTCCTTGTGGCAAAGCAAACAATCGGGAGCCTTTTTCCGTCTTGTTATAACAATTTGAAACGCAACAATAAGGCATTTTTCAGAATTGTTTCTTCGATTAATCGATTAGACAATTTTTTTCTACTATTTAATACATTGTTTATAGTTTATTGTTTACTTATATTGGTGGGTAGCATGCAAGGTCTATTAACTTCTATAAGGTTGCCTCATAGTATAGCATTATGGTGCGGGGGTGCGCGGAGGGGCGTGACGTCAGTGTTTCCCCACCACGTGATTGTTGATTTCGTTTGTGTCACTGTCAAATGAATTGGAAACAATTTTGAATTTGAATTCGAAAGAATCGCGAATTTTAGACTTTAGTTGAAAACAGGGTGACAAGAAGACTGAAGATATCTTTGAAAGAGTGTGAGAGGTTGTATAATAATATGGTGTAGTATTATTCAAGGCTGGTCACATCATAAATATCATAATATTATTGTGTGGAGTCAAGAGTGGATATAGAACAAACAAATGTTATGAAATGCCTGTTTGGCAGCCTCCACATGAGATTCAGATAATTCCAAAGGAAAATGATGAGCTGTGACCATGCTGTGGCAATGTGAATGTCCCTGTGAAGCAGGCATGTCATGGTTTTGTATACACATTTTATAGGGACTTATATTGACAGGTAGGAAGGCGCACTTTTGATCTATCACACACACAGGTAAAAACATGAAATTTCAGGAATGAAGACTTGGAAATGTGAAGCTGCATATATAACAAACAGATGTGGTGAAAATTGAAAAAAGAGAGTAGATCAATCAATGATCTATTATACAGCCAAACCATTTCAATAGAAGGAAAGTGACCCCCTAAAATCATTCTTCCTTTATATAATTGAAGTTAATTTTACAGGGTATATCAGTCTATTTTGTTTTTTGTTTGGAAGCCAATGAACTCAATGTGAACAACTAGCTATTGCATGGTACTCAGGAACACTGGTGAGTTTATTAAATTTTACTTATACTTGCTACTTCATTTTTACATGTAGCAAGGAGTCTTGGGAAAAAAGGCAATCAACTTCTTCTTTCCAAAGGATTTTTCAAATAAATTTGTTCAGCATGGAGTTGAATATGAATCCAAAGCTCTTTCAAAATGTTTATTGAAAATGATATTGAATTTCAAATCATGCAAACTAATTTGTGTCCCAATATTTTCCATGGTTAGGATTTTCTCAATATGAAATTATTTTTCAGGAAGGAAGACCATGGAAATAATTGAAATAAGTGTCCTTACTGAGGTCCTTACATAGAGGTTTGTTAAATAATGTGTATTACATTCAGGTTGAATTATTTTCTCAAAATTTTAGGTAAAGGTTCAGAACATTTTGTGGAACAATGCCATTTCTTGATAGGAGATGGTATAAAAAATGTAAAGTTGGAAGAGAGACACACTTATTATGGATAAATTCAGTTGGGAATAATGGCCCTAAAATGTCCCTAATGAACTTGAAAGAAACTAATTTTCTTGTATGATTCTTCTTCCTCCAAAACTTACATAAAGATTCCAGTGTTTTTGTGATACATTTTGTGTTAATGTTATGAGGAAGATATCTCAAAGATATTTCCATTATGTTGCACTTTTATTGCATTAATAAAATGGAATGAATTGTGATGACTTCTTTATTAATTCATTTTCTTATTATTGCATTTTCAAACAATAATATGTTCCAAATTGATACTGAAATAAAACCAGTGAGTTACAATCATTCAATTTATCCAGAAGGAAATCCTCTTTAGTTAATTGTTTCTTGTTTCTCAGAAATGATGGCCTAATCAATTTCAAGATATTTCTTCACATCCCTTGTCAGCATGCCCTTATCCACCATGATTTCATCATTAGGTTCAGACTTCCCAATAACATTTTCTTTATTAAAAAATGCTTTATCAGTAGTTCAACCTCCATATCCTTATTAATGCCAACAGTAATCAGTCCTAATGGAGTGGTATTGCAATAAGAATTTGACTGAGTTTCTGTAATGTGTCTGTACAACAGGAGCACTGTGGAACATATCTTTCTAGATTTCTGTTGTAACATAGGCTTCACAACTTGTGTATCAACCTTTACCCTGACATGTTGTCGCATGTCAATTGTCTTGTCTAATGACATGCGACAACATGTCAGGGTAAAGGTTGATACACAAGTTGTGAAGCCTATGTTACATGTAACATGTAACATAGGCTTCACAACTTGTGTATCAACCTTTACCCTGACATGTTGTCGCATGTCAATTGTCTTGTCTAATGACATGCGTCAACAACTGACAGGACGCCATATCATGTTCGGTATCATGCAATTTCATGTATCGACTCTTTTGTAGTGACTTGAAATAAAAGTTAATAAAGCAACATATTATAATAACTGATTATTTATTGAATAATAAACTTCATTACATACACAAGAGAAGTATGTAACATGGTGGCAGCGGTGGGATCATGTAACATAGGCTTCACAACTTGTGTATCAACCTTTTGTCCAAGTTCTAGCTTGCTAAGTTGTTTAGAGTGGTGTTGGTATTTGATTTGTCGTTCCTGCAATTGTTGTAGATTTTCAATGGTTTGTTCAGTTTCAAATTTGGGTTTCAACAGCTCCTGGGAGACTGGCAAAATGGAGTTTAACTGTCGCCCCATTAAGAGTTCTGCTGGTGAAGCTAAGTTATATTTGGGTGTGTTATTGTGCTCCAGCACTGCCCAATGGTAATCTGTCCCAGCCTTATTTGCCTTAACCAGTAATGATTAAGAGTTCTGCTGGTGAAGCTAAGTTATATTTGAAGGATTATGTTAGGTGTTGAAAAAAAAAAAAAAAAAAAAAGGGGAAACATGTAACATAGGCTTCACAACTTGTGTATCAACCTTTACCCTGACATGTTGTCGCATGTCATTAGACAAGACAATTGACATGCGACAACATGTCAGGGTAAAGGTTGATACACAAGTTGTGAAGCCTATGTTACATGTCTAATGACATGCGACAACATGTCAGGGTAAAGGTTGATACACAAGTTGTGAAGCCTATGTTACATCTGTCTTCAGTCTTTTGTACTTGCTGCATGTTTTGGGAAAACAGTGAACAATCTCTTGGATACAAAAACATATTGGAAAACTTCAAAATTTATCAATATTCACTTGATTGCACAATGCTAAATTTGTTTGTTTTGTTTTTCACCTCCGCCATTTTCATTTTGCCGTTCGACAAAAGACGATGGGGGAACAGTGACGTCAGGGCAGGTCAATATGAGGCAACCTTATAGAGTTGAATAGCCTTGGGTAGCATGATCATGGTACCATCCTGAACTCAATCAAGAGACCTATATTCTTTGACTCAATTGTCAAATTACTATGAAAAAACCTTGAAATGTCAATGTCACAAACTGCTGAAGGAAACAGTTTTGCCAACAATGAGCATGTTCCGATTTTCCCGAGTATATTTTATTGTTCCGATTTTACTGAAATTTACTGGCAACGTTTTCGCGCGTCAATGCAAGGAACCCTGTTAGAAGCTTAAAATTTTACTGTTGGCCACTGGTGCTCGATGAAAATTAGTATGAAGTCGAACTGGAAGATCTATAATACTGGAAAACCAGTTACATCAAATACCGAATTTAAAAATTTAGATTGCACTTTCCCTCTTCAATTCGAATTTCTTCATTCGTTTTAAATTCGTTAGTGTAGCTGCACGCAATATCAGCTGATTCATAGTGTAGTGCATTTTACACGACACTGAAATGCAGACGAAAGAACCTATTAAATCCTTGTACAGTGACAACGTGGTTGAAAGTCATGGCTGTTGTCATTTGTTCATGACATTGACAACTGACAACGTCAAATCAATATATCAACAAATTATTAAAAATACGAATTTCAAATCAAATAATGATTTTTTATATATTATGATCCATATGGTAAGCAATTAAAATAATAATATTGTATATCTGATTTCGCCTCATTATAGTTAGACTATTAAAAATGGTTGATGAAAGCACTAGGAAAACTTTGAGTAATATTGCTTTATTGAAAACAAAGGCAGGTCCCAGAGATAAAGAATTATGGGTTCAAAGATTGAAGGAAGAATATCAGTCTTTAATCAAGGTATTATATGCTAATTTTTAAAAATTGTGGATTCAATATATGATGAATATTTCATTCAATTTTATAGTATGTTCAAAACAACAAAGATGCTGACAATGATTGGTTCAGATTAGAATCAAATAAAGAGGGAACAAAATGGTTTGGAAAATGCTGGTTCATTCAAGATTTATTAAAATATGAATTTGATGTAGAATTTGATGTAAGTATGCCGGGGTGATTATGTGGTGATTATCCCAAAATTGACTTTACTTTGGTATCTCTCTCTGACAATTTGTGAGAAATCTGGATATTTATTGAATATCAAGTGAAGTGGTTATTTGCTTGTGTCATGTTTTATGCAATAAAGATTATTATTGAAATCTGTAGGTGGTAATATAAATTTTTTCTGGATTTTCTTGTTTCAAGCATTTCTCAGCTGTGATATGCTAGGGGTATCAGATGACACTGATAAGACTGAGAATAGACCATTAGGACTGGATGGGTCTCCTACCCTTGCTCCTATTAATTTTTTCAGACCTAATATTTCTGAAATATTTTGAATTGGTCTGACATTCTTGATCAAATTATATAGACCTCATGTAAGCATTGTAAAAAAATGTTCTCAGAGCTTTTCTTTTCACCAATTCTACATTAATGTTTATGTTTCTACTCAGTTTAAGAATACTCTATATTATTCATTGAATGATTAAATGACATTTTAGATTCCTGTAACTTATCCTACTACAGCACCAGAAATAGCACTTCCAGAACTAGATGGCAAGACAGCAAAGATGTACAGAGGGGGTAAAATATGTTTGAGTGACCATTTCAAACCACTGTGGGCAAGGAATGTTCCCAAATTTGGAATTGGGCATGCTATGGCATTAGGGGTAAATAATATTTAATTTATCAAATGAATATCTGAGAAAGTATGCTGCTGCTAACTAATGTTTTCAACAATTTCAGCTAGGTCCTTGGCTTGCTGTAGAAATTCCTGATCTCATATCAAAAGGTGTAATATCATATAAGGAGAAAACTGAAAGTGGTAAATAATTTGTGCTCCTAAAGAGTGCATTAATTCCCTTGTAAGATTTGGTATATAGAATTCAATTTCAAGAATAATTCTAGAAACCAGAAAGATAGAAAATTCACTTTTTCATACTCATTAAGTTTTAATTATGGTGATATATAAATTTGTAAATTCCTTATCTTCATCATTAAACTGAAACTATTGGCTAGAGATAACTTTCCATAAAATTGCATTCTTTGAGTTTAGAATGAATAAAATATATAGTTGGAATTCCTTGATCCATCCAACAATATTTATAATAAAATCATAAGTTCATTATTCTGATTTCAAACAAGTTATTGAATATATATACTTTACTAGTGAGTTATATCTACTCCATTCCATATAAATATGCACTATAACACAAAGCTTGTACCTATTATGGTTGTTTGTATAAAAAATAAGTATTGTTCATTGTTGTATACCTTTTGTATCATACAAAATATTTTTCCATAAAGACCTGTTTCATAATCCATATTTTATTTTTAACAAAAAATGTCCCACCAGATCCCAAAGTAAGGTCTAGAAAGTTCCATTAGAGTTTCAGAGAGAGTGAGTTTGTGACAATTATTCAAACTAGAGCCTGTGATAAAACGACACTGAACAATCTCAGAAGTCACCGCCTAGCAAACAGTTACATCACAGATATATCGCAGTGATGTAACAATTATAACTTGTGATATCGCATAGACGTCGCTGCGATGTCCAGAGGGATGTTATTTTGTCCCACTCAAGTTTCATCCATTTGACATAGCTGCAATAGAAGTGCCTAAAAAATCCAATCTGACAATGAGGTTTGGGAATGGTTCGAAAGTTATAGGCTCTCGTGCTGTGATGAGTTCTCTGCAATATAATATTATATGTTATATTGTGATGGAAAATCGATGTGTTTCTGTGATAAAACTGAAATGTGATGCGAGATGGCATTGCAGTGAAACGAAAAAAGTTTTATTTTCTCAAACATGGTGTGATGATAGGAACACCAAAGGTTCTATTTTCATCATGGGAACACCACTGACTTTTGATGAATGTGTTGTGACAGGTTGGTGGTCCCTCGGGTATCCTGTCCATTCAATCGTCTTTTCAGCGGCGCTATCCATGGTACCTACACGAATCTCTATCAGAATTAGATCTGTTACTCGTATTTATAAAAAATTATGCAGTGTGTGTCGGCGAGATGTAATCAAACCCTAGAAGAATCTAAATAAATTTTTGAAAAATTCTCGCACATGAGTTTGCTTCTGTACATCGCAGCGATGCAACATTCGTAATATTGCATTGTTGCCCCATCTTTTCAATGCTACCAACGTGGCCTCTCACTAGTTCAAGGTAGGGTCCCTTGATGGAAATTGACGTTAAAGTCACCTACGGACAGATCCTCGTCTCCTCTCACTCTAAAGTGTTTGTGAAACAGTTATATAGTTCCATCCTTATTCAATTCTGGGGATAAATACTAGATTTTTGACATTCGTTGTTAGGTTATATTGAGGTCACTGGCGTATCATACGTAATTTCCATATGGAATTCCTGATTCAACTATACCAAGATATATATGAACAATCCTCTAGTTTTAGAGTTTACTACTCCAGTATAATCTTTGCGATTTAGGGAACATATAAATTGTACTAAAAGCTTAATATATTTCACCAAAAGAGACTGTTCTTAGACTATATACCGGGGTTGACTGAATTGACTGAATGAATTCTGATTTCAAGCTGAGCAGTAGTTTATCTATGAGCTGAATGAACTGAGCCTTATGATTGAGAAATGGTGGAAACCTCGACGTGGGTATCTAGACTACTGTACTCATGTCATGTGTGCTAAATATATTTTCAGAAATCCAACTCGGAGAAGAATTTATGGAGTTACTAATATCACACTATGTTTAAAACTTCGTCCAGGACGAAAAGTGGGCTGATAAAAATTAATACGTAAAATGTGCAGGAAAATAAAGAATCGAATATAGTTATCACCCCCATGTTATACATATGATGTTTCCGTCTCTTTGAAATAAAAAGTCATTTTCGAATAATTCATTGATGAAAGTAAAAAAGAAGTAGATATACACGTTAAGTATACGCAGTATAACTTATAGGCACGTTATTTTCACTCTTGCATCCTACATATTTTCTATTTGTGGTAGAGTAATAATTATATAAACTAATGTATTTCGCCATATTGGATCCGTCATCTTGAATTTTTCAATTTTGACGAAACAATCATTATCTCCCACCCCGAAAACCCCCAGATACCAATTTTGAATAGAATCGGATCTTCACTACAAAACTCGTCCACCATATTGGATCCGCCATCTCGAATATCCCAATTTTGACGAAATAATTATAATCTCCGACCCCGGAAATCCCCAGATATCAATTTTGATTTTTTTAATAGAATCGGATCATGATTACAAGTTTCGTTCGCCATATTGGATCCGCTATCTTGAATTTTCCAATTTTGACAAAAAATCATAAAGTTCGACCCCGAAAACCCTCAGATAACAATCTTGAATAGAATCAGATCATCATAAGAAATTTCTTTTGCTATATATTGGATCCGTCATCTTGAATTTTACAAGTTTGGCGAAACAATCATCATCTCCAACCCCGGAAAACCCCACATACCTTCCAATTTTGAATAGAATCGGATCATAATAATCACAAAACTCGTTCGCCATATGATCTTCCTCAACAAGTAAATACCCTGTACAATACCTATTATCAAGATTTTGAATGATTTTCTGTAGCGCCCATGGATGTGACGTGACAGCAATGTCAGGGATGCCAGTAGACAAAACTAAAATCTCTAGACCATTAAAAAAGAATGCAGCTATGTTCTGTCCGTAGCCTGTTAAGATGACTTCAACATCAATTTCCATCAAGGGACCCTAGTTCAAGGTAGAAAAGAGCTCAATTTGAATGAGTTTCTCGGGTTGTTGGGATGACAGTAACGGTCTTGATAGGTGGTGGTCAATTTTCTTTGTTAAATCGTTGAGATGTCGTGTTCTGTTAATCTATCACTCCGTGATTTCCTGGAATAGGCTAATGCATGAATCAAGGTTTTTTGAAAACTGGTTTTTCTTTCTCAAAAACTTGAGTGTATTGTATTTTCTGTATAGTGTATTTTCTTTTTTTTGTGTTGGCCTGTTGTTTTGGCAGTATAAATGAAGTGAATCAAAAATGGAATATTATTATTACCTACTATAATTAACACTCCATTATACTTTTCATTACACATATATTCCTTAATGAAACGTTAGAACTGATGATGAATATTCAGCTGATCATAACCTCGACCTCTTTGACTGACCTGATCCATTTCTTCCGTCTGAAACATGACAACCGGATCAATTAAATATACGTTCAGTTTCACTCTGATCAGATCACTCACAGGGTTCAGACCGAAAGAAATCACTATTGGTGAGTTTGAAATTGAACTTACATATCCAAAGTGCGGTTTTTTTCGGAAACAGAATATCAAATTATGAGAAGTGGTCCATTGAATGTGTTGAAAACTCCATCTGGGAGCTAGGAAAACTCGTTTTTTTTTCTGATACACGATTCTTTTTCAAAATACATTAGGATAGGTGAGAAAGATCGTCAATCATAGGAGGCTGAACCTGTTGCTGGTGCTGCTGCTGCATGGCATAATTCTGCTTAGAAATCAGCAAAGCCGGCGGTTGACCGCCCAAATTCTGCCCTTGGAAGCTCCCCTGATTGGACTGGTTCGACATCATCACCAACTTTTGCTGCGGCTGCATTTTCTGCTGCATCTGATTGGGGTTATTCGAGACGAATTTCACGACTGTATTCTGTGCCGTGGATGTCGTTTGTTGGTTTTGCTGGGACGTGCCCATCGGTGTTTGTGAACGCTGGGTCACGAAGACGAACTTCTGGTTGGATTGCGGTGTTTGGACTCTTGGCGAAGGGTTCATTACTATCGTTCGACCGGCATTTGGATTTTGCTGGAATCGATGGAATAGATTGAATGCTACCAAAATCGATAAACTATTTAGAGTGTAATAATAATGATAATTTTTATTCAGTAGGACCGTTAATGATGATATTGAATAGGTCAAAGAAAACATCAAAAGGTAATTTTGCACTTATCATGCGATGGGTTTTTTTTCAAAAAATTTTTTTGGTACTTACGTATTATTGTCTGAAAAACACGAATTTGATATTGAAAATGTGAACAAACCACTATTTATCGAGATATTTCAAGAAAAAGTTCGAAATTTTGCCTTATTTTCGCCCTTGTGTTGGATGCATATACAGGTACTTGCTCTTTTTATTTTGTCATTGGACACTTCATATACTCATGATGTACTTTAATGACACATTTTAAGCTAGAAAATTCAACAGGAAATATGATTTTTATGGCGAGTTTTTCCTATTTAGTGAGCAAGCATACCAGATGACCGCCATTTAATCGATGGGTAATCCAAATAGGAGATGTCAAATGTCAATAGATTGCTTTGGAATGACATCACACACGCCATTATTTCAAATGATATTCTTCCTTCTTTTCACTAAACATGGATAAATCACAAGAAAAGAATATTTCTAGTTGACTCATATAATAAAAAAAATGTGTCCAACATTGTGTGATATATATAAATTGTCCTATGATGGAAAAAGAAGGGCAAATTGTTCTAAATGCGCCTCAAAGACAGGCGGAAAAGAAGGTGAAATTTGTAACTTTATAGTGAAATATCTTAATAAATAATGGTTTGTTCACATTTTCATTATCAAATTCGTGTTTTTCAGACAAAAATACGTAAGTACCAAAAAAAATTTTCGAAAAAAAACCCATCGCATGATAAGTGCAAAATTACCCATCAAAACATAAACAATTGCAATACCAATGTCATTAAAAAAATTAATCAACATTTATACTTATATATATTTATGTATATTAAAGTAGAGAATCATTGAAATATTCGTTAAGCGTATAATATGATTTATCCAAGAGCAACTCCTTGATTCTATGCTAATAGAGTTTAATATGCAAATTCTTGATATTATTTGGCAATTTGTTGTACACTTTTATGGCTATATATCGAGGACAAGTTTTGGTTACTGTCAATCGGTGTAGTGGCACTTCTAGCTGTTGCAAATGTCTAGTGATATGTGTATATTTCTGTTAAGACTCTGGAAATCTGTTATACTTAATTCAACATATTGCATATAACTCATAGATGTATGTACTTATGAGTGTGATGATTCTGAGGCCTTGAAAAATGGTCTTACAACTGGTTATTCTACTGCAATATACCTGATAGCTTTTTTTTGAATAATTTTACAGTAGATGACGTGGATAACAGAGCCTGGTTTACACTAGTAAACCCGCCAAATTTAAATATTTGAGAGTGATTGCATAGTTTAATGATGAACCAATTATACCCAGTATCTAGATTTCAGGGGCTAATTTTAAAGGTCAACATGAGACTTTTTTCCTACAATCATGTGTCCACAAATAATATTTCTTCAGGGGTCAAGCCCTTTATTGGCTCATAAATTGGTGCGTCCCTGATTGATTTTGAACTACGTAATGAATTCTTCATTTTGTTCATAAACTTTTTTGTCTCTTGTAATGTTCACGCATCTGCGACCATTATTGAGAAAGAAAATTAAAATCATTTGTTTGTAGTCTGCTAGATTTAACCCTTAATTGGTATCGTGCGGTATTTCGGTACCCCACTAGTCATAATTGTGCGAAAATATACTCTCAATTAACTTGGTTGTTTCAGGTATTCTCCCAAGTTCATGATATCTAGAAAATCGTAGCGAATTTTTCTGCAAAAATCAAACAGTTTCGAAAATGAAAAGTAATTGGAGTGAGCAAATCACACCTCTGTCAGTTTTTTACTATCAATCGAATCTTTTCTTTCTTATCACAGGAGTCAATAGTGAGCACTGAAGAACAAGCCTGCAAAATCGACTACTTCCCACACGACATTTCAAGTGAATTTTACAGCCTCTAAAGAATGTGGATTTAGATTTTACTCTGCTGCATTGGTCCACTCTCAAGCTCAGCTGGTAGTTTTCCACACCCACCTACATACACCGTCCTACTTCTCCTTTGATGCTCACAACCACATCATCATCATTTCTTCCTATGTGTTCTGTGCAGGCTTTGTTACTAACTCCATGCGCCACTTGAATTGAAATTGAAGGGCACCCATCATAGAAAAGAATATTGATAAAATGAAATCCAGGGTGGGACTCACCCAAAGTTCTGAACTGTAGCAACTCTGATATCACCTCTGTACAAATTTCTGTGCGGAAGGCGATTTTTATTGAATTTTAATGATCAAATTTCTAGTTAATCAAACCAATTAGCAAAAATCTGATATCATGGGAATATCCTTTAGCCCATATTTTATTGATTTGATGAATATATGAACACATTTCGAAAACATCTTGTATAGATAAGAAAATGAACGAAAATATCCCATAATTTCTTTTCACACCACCCCGTATATCTACTACCGATATCGGAATTAGTCATACTTGTTCGGGAATTAATCGGCTGAAAGGATAACGTAACTAATGAGTCATTCAAATGATGAATCAAACGCAGTCTCGTTCTAGACTTCATAGTGCACGGTCGATATAAGTGATAATAATAAAGAACTCAAGTATTTAAGACTGGAAAATTGGAAATTCATATTCGGCTTAGTGATTGTATTTTCATTTGAGTGGGTGAAAGTTGTATTTTTTCAAGATGGTAAGTATTTTTGTATAATATAATTATATGGAGGCATTCATCACGTGGTTGGTATTTTGCTTCGGTATACAAGGTATGTCATGACGAGCTTACACTATCTTTATATGGAGAATCATTCGGGAGAAATCCATGAAAATGTACATGCTTATATTTTAGTATACGCTCTTTTCATTTGAAATATTTTTGACAATGCAGTGTTGCCGCTTCTACTAGAAAGTAGTAGCAATATTGTTATTTGAAATGGAACACCCTGTATTTTATCGCATTTTTAGATTCTCCCTGAAGAGCTGATTTTATCGATGTATCAAACTTGGGGTCTATCGAAAAAGATTACAGAGATATAGGGTGCTCAAAATCAAGATTTTTTTGTGTCGAAACTATTGATTATCGGTCAGGACGGCTCACATGTCCCTATCTCAACTTTTGATTCACTAATTACTGATATTCAATCGGAACAGATACAGGATGGTTCAAGATTCAGAATTCTGATCATCCGCAATAGGTAGTGTCGTTTATTTTGAATTGCCTATTCGCGAGATTCACGAAGTGGGCGACATCTAGGTTACATAACACGAACTTCAAACTGGGGGAAAACGATCTGTTGTCTATGGATAAAGTGCATAGATTGCATTCAGCTTGCTGTAGCTGCAGTCAAACTTGTCAATGACATAAAGTGTTGGCACTGTTGGTAGTGATGATGGTTGAGTTGGTAAATTTTTATACATTATTACATTTTTATTAGTATATTGAACAGTGAACGGGTGAAGAATTGGAGATAGTTCAAACAATTCAAACTAATTATGACGAGCAAATCAATTGACATATAACAGCTACAACATGTTCAATACCCAGATTGTCCTGCTTTGCATGAACAAATACAAATCAATTGTTCTACAGGAGTTCCTCTGGACCCCAACTTCAATTTTACTTCGTGTGGGGAATATTTCATCGTCAAAGTTTGTAGACAAAGTGCAAAAATATGCCTTTGAAGTCTTCTGCCTCATACAAAATCACATGATTAGCACGGAGAACTGCTTCTCCTTCCACTACTGGTCGGCTTTTCCATCTGAATAGGGCAAAATATCTGCCAAAAGAACATGTACAACAGGCATTATATGCGTTTTCGATCGAATATAGACAATTAATGTCAAGAAATTTGAAAACTTATCACTCTTATCAGTATACAGTACACAAGCTAATGTCACTAATGGGATTGAGCGAGCATTGAGTTTGTTTTCCCCCCGTTTTGACGTGGCTTTGACATGGAACGATGAAAACCGAGCGCCACCTGGTAACATTGATTCCCGCGAATATGGGACAGACTCGATCTGACGGATATGTTCGCTGGAAAACAAAATTGTACGCACCTGTTGAATGATCCCGCTCGGCGTCGGCGCAGTCTTCCCGATCCCTGCTCCGGCGCCACACGTTATCGGCCCGGCGGCCACCCCGGTCGACCCCGCGCCGGCGCTAGTGACAGGCGTCGGCTGCGTGCGGGCTTTCACCACGGCTGCGTGCAGCCCCACGCCCAGATACCCGAAATCCTGCCTGTAGTCGTCCGCGTGGTCCGGCGGGGTGCGCAGCGTTTTCAGGACGGGCGCCAGGATCTTGATCATGAGCTGCTTGATGTGGCCTGAGGCGATCTTGTCGATGTTGGAGATCAAGTTGCCTTCTAGGTGCGATTCGACGCGAGCGCCTACAAGATATTCATTTATCCATCTACTTATTTTCCATGCATATTCCAAAATTCATAGTTACGTCGATTAGTACACGCCTATTCCAAGATACAATTAGATTACTTCAATTTCCTGAAATCAACATATCACCAGGCATTTGTAGTGATAAAAAAAGCTACCTAGCTTTCTTGATAACCGATAAATATGCCTTGCTTTCAATCAACACAATTCTATACGACAACAACTGTCACCGTCACTACCGTCAGATAAATTTCGAGTTTTCTCAACACAACGTCGTTTCTTATTTAAACCCAATTTTGTCTTTACTCTGTAGTTGTGTGTTGATCTCCCTAAAATACGTTCGAGAAAAAAAAACCGGAAGAAATTGTAGAAGGGTTGAAACCATCCTCATATCCTCAAATTTTTTCAGAACATTTCTTTCAGGTTAGTTGATTACTGAAAGAAGGGTTATCCTCTGAAATGCACTTTTGTCAAATTTCATCCAATTTGTTTCACTCATTTTTGAACAGAGCACAAAATAGTATATTATTTAATTTAACAAGCACGGAATGATAGTGACTTCCTACCAGAATGAAGTTTGCAGCATGAGCCATAGGCGAAATCTGCAATCATTCGAGTAGAAAATTAGCATTCCGTGCAAGTTATACACTATAATTTTTCTACGGCTATAATAGATAACAGCGGCATTTATTTTGATTTCTTCGTCTTGTAGCCATCTGATTTCCTGTCAAGTAGTGCTCATCTATTAAACAGAGCAGTCATTGCTTGAAATTTGACATTCCATGGGAGACGAGTTTTTTTTAATAATAACACAATGGAGTCATCGTGATATCATATACGGAAATAAAGTTGATGGCATACAAAGTAACGAATTGATGTATCGAACACAGTAAAAAAAGAGCAGTCTTGTGTTTTTTTATGTGAACTTTGCACTCGTCTCACCGACAAACGGTACATTCTTTTATATAAATAAGTTGGGTCCAATCAACTCATTTTGAACTTCATTACACGTGGTATCTCTGCGTCTCAGCAATTTTGGGACACCCTGTACATTTAAAATGAAACTTAAATATAGGTACCTACACAGAGAGTACACTGAATCAAGGATTAATTAGATTCGAAATTTATAATTTCCATGTAATAATTGATAAATTTATGAATAGATTGATTGTGCTTCAATATTTCAATTCTATAAGTTTTTTGTGAGTCTGTCTATAGACATTATATTCGTTTACCAGTCGAAACATGGTTACAAAAGGAGATCTGGCGGAGGATGCTGTGGCTACCAGGGGAACGTTAAACATCACAGAGGAATATTTCATTCACATTACCTGTCATGTTTGAAGCTGATAATCCCATTTCATTGTGTTTAACCGTGACGTAATTTCCGTGTGGGTGCGACTCCCCTACCTACCCTTGGTTTTACCAACTCCATAGTTGGTGCAGGTGGTTAGAGGTAAACTTGAATATTTGTTTACAAATGATGAATGTGAAAAATGGAGGATATAATGGTAACATTCAAACTGAAAATGAATGGAGTGAATGTCGAAGTAAGAGATACACGGGTAAACTATGGAAGTGGGTACAGTGGAAGAAATATGAATTCAAAAATAGTTGATGTTGACGACAAATTCGGTGAATGCAAAAATAAATTATAATAAATAAATTGTGTTACTAGTTCTTGCACTATGGTCATCATCAGAAACAGGGTAGGTACCTGTGTGAGAATAAAACCGAAATACATATTGAATGAAAGAAATCAAATCTGGTGAAAACACAATTTGCCAGAGGATGTTTTGTTTAGAGTTTATAGATATTTTGATATAAATAATATTCTTATATAAATATTTATTGGTCATGATATGAATACATTTACCACAAGTCACAATATGTGAACATATCATGACTGCTTATACAGGGTAGTTATTGGAATTTTCAAAACTCCTATAGACAAACTAATTTTGATAGAGAGTTGTTCAATAAATCTCAAAGTTAAGACGAGAGACGTGCTCCTTTCCTGAGACATCACAAATGCAAATTTCATGTTCCTATTCTGCATCAAACAGATGCCATTGCTTCAAATTAATTCGTTTCCTAATATCAAATATAAGTCTATTACTAAACAACCACCAAATTCGCAATTTTTGAAAATCTAATCACAGAATTAGACTGACAGATATTTGATTACTTCAAACAAATGATGAAGATGCATGCAATGCAGGTGTCATTCCTGTTGAAAATTTCAAATTTCATGTGGATAATTTAATGATTAAAAAAATAATACTGTATTTTACACAGGAAACATGTCATTCCTGTTAAAAATTTCAAATTTTATGTGGATAATTTTATGATTCACAAAATAATAGTGTATTCTACACAGGAAAAATAAAAGATTTTTGCTCATGATTTTTTGTTTCTCTCTCTGCTAGAAAAAATCTACTACTTTTTTCCCCTGTATAATAAATAACTATCATTCCTTCCCCAAGAACAACAAGAGTTTCAGAACTTTTTTCCCTAATGCAAAAAACAAAGCTGTGGATCTCATATATATTTTTGAAACTTGATAAGTAATATTCAAATTTTGCAAAATCATAAACAGAGAGCTTGATTAGATTCAACAATTTTTCTCAAAGAGAAGACACTCTAAACTGGGAATTTATGAAATTGTGAAGATTGTGGCAAAACATATGTGAGACAAACAAGGAAAACTATTGAAACTAGAGTCAATGAACATCTGGTAGAAGTTAACACAAATATCAAGTAAATAAAGAGCAAATGAGAGATACCAAAATAAGTGAACACTCCTAGGCTTTGGTTAACTTACATATGCAAAAATTACCTTTTTTTATCACCTACCTATACTTCTGACTCTTGGAAGTATAAATATCCTAGTAACTTCTGTTCCCAGCTCTGACAAACCCTGAAGGGCCCCATAGAGTGATGAAAGTGGAACCTTATCCTGTTGCAATGCATTGGTGAACATTCTTGTTACCCTTGTTTGTATATTATTTGTACTGGTGTTGAAGTTCTTGCAAATTTGGGCCATGAGTCTAGATGCAAAGTCTCTCAATGCCCAATGATTATCTAGTTCAGGCCTCATGCACAATTGTTTTGACACAATGCAAGTGGTGACAGAAGGAATCAATTCATGTAACTATAAAACAAATAAATGAAGCTCACTCATGATGTAGTCATTTATGAGGTTAAACTCACATATTTTTCTAGATACAATGATTGATTATCTAATATTGCTTTAACCATTCTCATAAGATAAATCAGCAAAGCTAGGTTATTCTGGACCACATTCACTCTGACACCTTCAATGATGAATGTACACATTCTTGGCAGCATTTCATGAAGACCTGGATCTGAAGCTAAACTTTGCAGGGCTTCCTAAATAATGTATTGGCCATTAAAATTCTGTAGGATAACTTGCTTATTTTAATGAACTTACAGCTCTTCTAGCTTCATCAGAACCAACACAAGCTTCTGTGATTTCTTTGTAATACAACTGTTGCTCAACTGATAGCTCATGGGTAGCAAGCTGCTTTATTTGTACAGTTTCAACATTACGTAATTTTTGTTTGCCAGTAGTAGGTTTACCAGAAGATTCTTTAGCTGGTTTTTTATTGACAGGATCAACTGAATCTAGCTGTAATTCAAAAATCATGTCACATGAACTTATTAACTCTGAATATAGAAGTAAACCTTTTGTGTATTTTTGGCAACCGGTGGTGGATTTTCAGGAATTGTTGGCTGTACACCATCAATACATAACCAATGTGGACGTAATGTACATTCTAAAGGTGCTTTAGGGTTTATATTTTGTAACAAATCATTCAGATCAACTTCTTTCTCTTCAAGAAAATGAAGTTCTCTGCCCCCTCCAGAAGCAAACCTGAAAGGTAAGGGTTCTGTTGACTGAAATCCATATTGGGGCTGCAAGAGAAGTTGAATTAGTATAGGGAGTTATTAAGATTCAATAGGTATCTAGTTTACCTCAATATTCTTCATTCTGAGGGCTGCATCAACATCAGTTTGCATTAGTTTCACCCGCTTTGCATGATTCATAAATTTGGCTGAATCTTGAATAATATGTTTGAGACGAAAGGAAATGTCTTCAGCTAGTTCTTTTGCTGCATCATCAGCTAGGTACCCTATTCCTATACTTTCTGCAATTACCTTCATAGATTCAATGGAAAAATTAGTCCCATATAAATCATGGTCAGTAATTTTAGACATTTTATGTCAAAGAAAATTGCATCTACTTCATGAAAATTATTATTTTTCTTCATCCAGAATATTGAGATCAGAATATCTTCAGATTCTTCCAAAAATCAGCAAATTTAACATCAATCACTTCTTCAATCCTTCATTCCAATCATTCCTTCATAAACATTTCATAAATAAACAATAAACAAAAAACAAATGACATCTATGAAATTGACAGTTGACACAGGTTTTGACATATTGCATCATCAACATGAAGTTGATTGTCAAAATTCCCAACGAGAGACACGAATGACACGATTGACACGAAGGACACAGTACATGGATAATATACTGTGCGAAGGGCCATGGAAAGCAAGGTAAAAAGGCCATGAAGGCCCAAGGCACTAGAAGCACGAGAAAGTATAATATACTGTGGTAAAAGATTGACAGTGTTCTTCATTGCAGAGAAATTTTTTGTTTATCTGCCTGTCTCGTCTTCATTGAGATAGTTGATAAATTGATGAATTACAAAAATATATCGCGTTCCAGTTATGAATGTTGAAGATGCCTACTTTTAAAACCACTTTACGGAAAGGAAGCGGATATGTAGCAATCTAGTTACGGAGGTTGAAAATATTATTCAGGTATGTCTCAGATTCAACATCTATGTATTACCTCTAATGATATTTTCTGATTCAAATATACTTCGATTTAAATGTGATGTTTAGTTGCAGATCCAAGGAGCAGTGTTTGATACTCAATCGGAGAAAACCATTCAGTAAATACGGACCGAACAGAAGATCCGCAAAGAGAACTGACTAGAGTATACTTCACAGAATTCAGATCATTATATTCGTACGGAAAGCGATATATTGATATCCTTTCCAGATTCTCAAGAAAACAGATAAAGACAGATATTCACCTTTATGTCTCTATGGAAACACGACAGGTACCCTTACGAGGGGAGAGTATCGACTCGGCGTATATAAACCCTCTCTGCAAAGGAGGTAGGCGCATGGTGGGTTAGGTATATACAGTGTTCGTCATTGCAGGGAAAATTGTTGTTTATCTGCCTGTCTCGTCTTCATCGGGATAGTTGATTAATTGATGAATTACAAAAATATATCGCGTTCCAGATACGAATATTGAGAACAATATCCAATATTCTTTGTAGGTCTCACGATTCAATTGATCCTTACTTTTAGATCCGAGCAGCACATCGTTTGGCATTCAAGGCCCTCAATATAACCCATGTACGTAATTGAAAATGTGGAATATGCCTACTGGAAGAAACACTATTCGGAAGGAAAAGTGGATATGTAGCAACCCAGTTACGGACGTTGAATATATTATTCAGGTATGTCTCAGATTCAACATCTATGTAATTCATCTAATGATATTTATTTTCTGATATGAATGTACTCCGATTGATGTGTGATGTTCTGTTGCAGATCAGAGAAGCAGTATTTGATACTTGCCACTCAATCGGAGAAAACCATCAGAGTCCATACGAGAGTCCATACGAACCGAACAGAAGATTCACAAAGTGAACTGACCAGATATGGTGACTAGTTATGTTATATACTTGGTATAATGATTTGATAGTCTGACATTGATGTGAAATTTTTATAATATAATTACAACTCAGTCTTATAATTTGCATCAATTGTATCCACAATTTGATGACCCCGACGTGATATTATGGAGCAGGTGAGCGAAGGCGAGATCATACAAATTTTAAGACATTTCAAGATCCATGTTAGGGAGTCGATGGAATTTTCGGATATGAAGAAAATGCTGACAGAGTACATTAAAAAAAGTTATAAGGACCAATTCTAGGAAGCCGACTACATCAGGAGCATTCTCTCAGAGATTTCATCAAGAATCATACCAAATTATGTTATTTTTACGAAGAAGATCGATAGACTTGAAGAATTGTGCGAAATTCTGATCGTCAAATTTGATGAAAATAATAAAAAATATGATTCGTTGGAAGCAAAACTCGATATTTTGGAAAAACATCGTGGAAGTTCAACATTTCCAAACAATATCATGTCTCATGACATCATCTCCTCAGAAGACACATCAACTGGACATTCCAAGATGAAAGAGCAAGAATTGAATAAGGATGGAACTATATGACTGTTTCACAAACAATTATTTAGAGTTAGAGGAGACGAGGATCTGTCCGTATCCTATTGGCAAGGTGACGATTCCGATACGGCACCTGGTGGGCAAATTTGAACCAGTTTAGGACGTAATTCAAGGTCATGTTTGTTATTGTGTTCAGTACTTTCAGTAGGTTTCATGTGGGATTCGCCTTTTGACCATGGTAGGAGACACATGGCGTCTCCAGGTCAAAAGTCAGGTTAATGTGTGTGCAAGTCTATAATTTTTCTAATTACCTGATCTGGATTAAAATCCAATATTTATTGTGAAGTTTAATAAGTGTGTGTGAAAACTATCAAGCCCTTTTATCTCTACGCCGGTATAGAGGCCGGATGGTGACGGATTCACCGGATAAAGGGGCCATACTTGAAATCAAACGTGCTCAGCATGAGCACATACGATTGAATCTTTGGACATTGATGAACTCGGCTTCCGGGCATGGTGACGGACTACGGTGTCTTTAGTGCTCGAGTCGAGAGATAATATTATTACATAACCATATTTATATTCTTGAAAAAAATAATTACCTGATCTGGAGAAATTGTTACCGAAAGGTGACAGAAATCCAATACACCCAAAAGAAGAAGAAGAAGAAGAAGTAGGTTTCATGTTTCATATTTTATGAATACCATTCAACAAATTACGTTAATTTTCTCTTCTTCCTTCTCTTGAGTACAAGACATGAACTTTATATCAATTGCCAAATCAATTCTATATAATTTTATAAATGAGTATCAACAAATCTCTGATAATACGAGAATTCAACTGTGTTTGGTTGCTGTTTGAACTAGTAGAAGGTTCCAATGGAAAAATGTAGGACCTATAATGTCCTCTAATATGAATTTCCTGCACTCAAGAAGTCTTTTCTGATGAAAAATCAGTTCAATTGAATGGAAAAAATGGATTAACGTTGAGAATCCAATATGAGTTTGAAAACTGGATGTATGCAGCTCCAACAAAAACTTCCTACCTTTCTTCACTTCATTGGTCCAATGATGATAACAATAAGGTAAATTTGTGATTCATTGATATATTCATTACTGATGAATAACTCTCATTTGCAGTGCCTATCTGAGAGAGAACATGATTGAAATAATCAACAGTTCATATCTATTTCGTTTATGGGGAAATGTCTCCAGAAACTAGGACTTGCAAAAATAAGTATGGTTGTTTTTATTTCAAATATTTTTATAAGAAAAATGAAGCAAATTCAATGCCTTTGACTTTTGAACTGCAATACACAAAGCTGGGTAAGAAAAAAGACATTATGAACATGTGCAGGTGGGTAATTTATAGTTTTATTTGTAATGCTTGACTCATATAAAAATCTTGTTTATGACATCCTGCCTAGGCCTGCCTGCCATAGATTCCTATTTTTTTAGTATCATCTTTGTAGTAAAATCGCCAATGCAGATTGCATGTACTTCCAAAATGATTAAGTTAAAATACAGCTCCAATTACATTCATATGAGCAAAAACATTAGCATATTTTATAACTATATAATAACCCTGCTACAAGCAGATCATTGTAGGTAGCTTACTTCATAGCTTGAATTGAATCTTTGAACATACATTGAAGTGACACAATCTATTTCTATTTGAATATTCAGATTGTGTAATAGCTAATAGATATGGTTTGTTCTTAGTAGGTACTGAAATGCTTATAACTAGTAGGTACTAATATTTCTTAAATTTTTCAGCAGGGGAGGAGTTGCCATCCAGAGTATCTTGCAATTGAGTGCAATTAGTTACACAAATTGAAACTAAAACCAAGATTCCTTGAAGTTGAAATCAAGTTTTTAGGGATATATCACTGATTATTTGGGTACTTGAACATATCCATGACATTTCATATTGTATCTTGGATAAATGTATTCATAATTTTACTGCTTGTATGTTATTATTAAACTGTATTTATTCATAAGTAAATGTTCTACTTTTTTTTATGTTTTGTAATGTTTTATTGTAGGTTTTCAAAATTCATATTTCAATTCCACAACTACCTCAATCAACACCTCATTCTTTTTTGATGCAATTTCAGTCACTTTATAATCTTTACTGATTCCTTTCAAAATAGGTACCTACCAGAAAGATACTTACTTTTGCTCATTGTTAATTTATTTCTACATATATGAAAGTCCTGGATTTCAAATTCATTTATAATTGTAAATTTTTATGAAGGTATCTTGTAAACAGTATACATGAGCACTGAGGGAAGGAGTATACTGGAGTATCCTTCTATTTGTAGGTACTTCTTTCTGGACTTCTTTGGAGTGGCATAAGTACAGTAAAACACATGTTATGTCAATATACTTTCATTTTCGAAAATTATTATTAATTCAGTTCCAAAATATACCAAACATAATGAACTATGCAGATTGATGAGATAGATATTTTCAATTAGATGAATTTAGGATCACAAAATGATGTCAAATCACAAAATTTATGATAATATTCTGTGTAAATACATTAACTGAAATCCTAGGTCATTTGATCAATGTTTTCCTCAAAGCCTGGAAGTAATATTGTTGTATCTACTATTAAATCCACAGTAATGTCAGGATGCCTTTGGTGTTGAATTATTTCTTGGTTTAGACTCATTAGAGCTGGTTGCTGCTGATTTCTATTGTATGGATCAATTGCAAATGATTCTGATGGCTATAATATTTAACAAAAAATAGTCGAATAGGTTAACACATTGTTCAGGGATGGTTTTCAATATGTTCACAAAATGCTGTTCACTGTTGAAAAACTTCACTCCTGGTATCACCATTTGTGGTCTGTAGGATCCTTTTGCTTGAAGAGTGGAGTTATAAAAGTATGATGGTGAATATATCAGCTTCTGATGATAGTGTATATGCTTGTAATTTTTGATATCCCATAAAGCTGTCCCACAGAAATGCACTGGTTCGAAGAAATTTGGTCCACGATTCAGTCAGTAGGTAACAGTAATTTTCCTCACATAACGATGATACAGTAAGATCCAACAAATATAATTATGATTTCAGTTAAAAGTTCAACAATTAACACAAATAACACGATGAAATATCAAGAAGAAAATGTATGCAAATCTCAAGAAATTATGTAAACAAACTACACACTCTTTGCCGCCATCTTGTTTTGAAACAGCGCCCCCAACGGTCGATCACCTTGCCAATATGGCAAGGTGACGATTCCGATACGGCACCTGGTGGGCAAATTTGAACCAGTTTAGGACGTAATTCAAGGTCATGTTTGTTATTGTGTTCAGTACTTTCAGTAGGTTTCATGTGGGATTCGCCTTTTGACCATGGTAGGAGACACATGGCGTCTCCAGGTCAAAAGTCAGGTTAATGTGTGTGCAAGTCTATAATTTTTCTAATTACCTGATCTGGATTAAAATCCAATATTTATTGTGAAGTTTAATAAGTGTGTGTGAAAACTATCAAGCCCTTTTATCTCTACGCCGGTATAGAGGCCGGATGGTGACGGATTCACCGGATAAAGGGGCCATACTTGAAATCAAACGTGCTCAGCATGAGCACATACGATTGAATCTTTGGACATTGATGAACTCGGCTTCCGGGCATGGTGACGGACTACGGTGTCTTTAGTGCTCGAGTCGAGAGATAATATTATTACATAACCATATTTATATTCTTGAAAAAAATAATTACCTGATCTGGAGAAATTGTTACCGAAAGGTGACAGAAATCCAATACACCCAAAAGAAGAAGAAGAAGAAGAAGTAGGTTTCATGTTTCATATTTTATGAATACCATTCAACAAATTACGTTAATTTTCTCTTCTTCCTTCTCTTGAGTACAAGACATGAACTTTATATCAATTGCCAAATCAATTCTATATAATTTTATAAATGAGTATCAACAAATCTCTGATAATACGAGAATTCAACTGTGTTTGGTTGCTGTTTGAACTAGTAGAAGGTTCCAATGGAAAAATGTAGGACCTATAATGTCCTCTAATATGAATTTCCTGCACTCAAGAAGTCTTTTCTGATGAAAAATCAGTTCAATTGAATGGAAAAAATGGATTAACGTTGAGAATCCAATATGAGTTTGAAAACTGGATGTATGCAGCTCCAACAAAAACTTCCTACCTTTCTTCACTTCATTGGTCCAATGATGATAACAATAAGGTAAATTTGTGATTCATTGATATATTCATTACTGATGAATAACTCTCATTTGCAGTGCCTATCTGAGAGAGAACATGATTGAAATAATCAACAGTTCATATCTATTTCGTTTATGGGGAAATGTCTCCAGAAACTAGGACTTGCAAAAATAAGTATGGTTGTTTTTATTTCAAATATTTTTATAAGAAAAATGAAGCAAATTCAATGCCTTTGACTTTTGAACTGCAATACACAAAGCTGGGTAAGAAAAAAGACATTATGAACATGTGCAGGTGGGTAATTTATAGTTTTATTTGTAATGCTTGACTCATATAAAAATCTTGTTTATGACATCCTGCCTAGGCCTGCCTGCCATAGATTCCTATTTTTTTAGTATCATCTTTGTAGTAAAATCGCCAATGCAGATTGCATGTACTTCCAAAATGATTAAGTTAAAATACAGCTCCAATTACATTCATATGAGCAAAAACATTAGCATATTTTATAACTATATAATAACCCTGCTACAAGCAGATCATTGTAGGTAGCTTACTTCATAGCTTGAATTGAATCTTTGAACATACATTGAAGTGACACAATCTATTTCTATTTGAATATTCAGATTGTGTAATAGCTAATAGATATGGTTTGTTCTTAGTAGGTACTGAAATGCTTATAACTAGTAGGTACTAATATTTCTTAAATTTTTCAGCAGGGGAGGAGTTGCCATCCAGAGTATCTTGCAATTGAGTGCAATTAGTTACACAAATTGAAACTAAAACCAAGATTCCTTGAAGTTGAAATCAAGTTTTTAGGGATATATCACTGATTATTTGGGTACTTGAACATATCCATGACATTTCATATTGTATCTTGGATAAATGTATTCATAATTTTACTGCTTGTATGTTATTATTAAACTGTATTTATTCATAAGTAAATGTTCTACTTTTTTTTATGTTTTGTAATGTTTTATTGTAGGTTTTCAAAATTCATATTTCAATTCCACAACTACCTCAATCAACACCTCATTCTTTTTTGATGCAATTTCAGTCACTTTATAATCTTTACTGATTCCTTTCAAAATAGGTACCTACCAGAAAGATACTTACTTTTGCTCATTGTTAATTTATTTCTACATATATGAAAGTCCTGGATTTCAAATTCATTTATAATTGTAAATTTTTATGAAGGTATCTTGTAAACAGTATACATGAGCACTGAGGGAAGGAGTATACTGGAGTATCCTTCTATTTGTAGGTACTTCTTTCTGGACTTCTTTGGAGTGGCATAAGTACAGTAAAACACATGTTATGTCAATATACTTTCATTTTCGAAAATTATTATTAATTCAGTTCCAAAATATACCAAACATAATGAACTATGCAGATTGATGAGATAGATATTTTCAATTAGATGAATTTAGGATCACAAAATGATGTCAAATCACAAAATTTATGATAATATTCTGTGTAAATACATTAACTGAAATCCTAGGTCATTTGATCAATGTTTTCCTCAAAGCCTGGAAGTAATATTGTTGTATCTACTATTAAATCCACAGTAATGTCAGGATGCCTTTGGTGTTGAATTATTTCTTGGTTTAGACTCATTAGAGCTGGTTGCTGCTGATTTCTATTGTATGGATCAATTGCAAATGATTCTGATGGCTATAATATTTAACAAAAAATAGTCGAATAGGTTAACACATTGTTCAGGGATGGTTTTCAATATGTTCACAAAATGCTGTTCACTGTTGAAAAACTTCACTCCTGGTATCACCATTTGTGGTCTGTAGGATCCTTTTGCTTGAAGAGTGGAGTTATAAAAGTATGATGGTGAATATATCAGCTTCTGATGATAGTGTATATGCTTGTAATTTTTGATATCCCATAAAGCTGTCCCACAGAAATGCACTGGTTCGAAGAAATTTGGTCCACGATTCAGTCAGTAGGTAACAGTAATTTTCCTCACATAACGATGATACAGTAAGATCCAACAAATATAATTATGATTTCAGTTAAAAGTTCAACAATTAACACAAATAACACGATGAAATATCAAGAAGAAAATGTATGCAAATCTCAAGAAATTATGTAAACAAACTACACACTCTTTGCCGCCATCTTGTTTTGAAACAGCGCCCCCAACGGTCGATCACCTTGCCAATATGGCAAGGTGACGATTCCGATACGGCACCTGGTGGGCAAATTTGAACCAGTTTAGGACGTAATTCAAGGTCATGTTTGTTATTGTGTTCAGTACTTTCAGTAGGTTTCATGTGGGATTCGCCTTTTGACCATGGTAGGAGACACATGGCGTCTCCAGGTCAAAAGTCAGGTTAATGTGTGTGCAAGTCTATAATTTTTCTAATTACCTGATCTGGATTAAAATCCAATATTTATTGTGAAGTTTAATAAGTGTGTGTGAAAACTATCAAGCCCTTTTATCTCTACGCCGGTATAGAGGCCGGATGGTGACGGATTCACCGGATAAAGGGGCCATACTTGAAATCAAACGTGCTCAGCATGAGCACATACGATTGAATCTTTGGACATTGATGAACTCGGCTTCCGGGCATGGTGACGGACTACGGTGTCTTTAGTGCTCGAGTCGAGAGATAATATTATTACATAACCATATTTATATTCTTGAAAAAAATAATTACCTGATCTGGAGAAATTGTTACCGAAAGGTGACAGAAATCCAATACACCCAAAAGAAGAAGAAGAAGAAGAAGTAGGTTTCATGTTTCATATTTTATGAATACCATTCAACAAATTACGTTAATTTTCTCTTCTTCCTTCTCTTGAGTACAAGACATGAACTTTATATCAATTGCCAAATCAATTCTATATAATTTTATAAATGAGTATCAACAAATCTCTGATAATACGAGAATTCAACTGTGTTTGGTTGCTGTTTGAACTAGTAGAAGGTTCCAATGGAAAAATGTAGGACCTATAATGTCCTCTAATATGAATTTCCTGCACTCAAGAAGTCTTTTCTGATGAAAAATCAGTTCAATTGAATGGAAAAAATGGATTAACGTTGAGAATCCAATATGAGTTTGAAAACTGGATGTATGCAGCTCCAACAAAAACTTCCTACCTTTCTTCACTTCATTGGTCCAATGATGATAACAATAAGGTAAATTTGTGATTCATTGATATATTCATTACTGATGAATAACTCTCATTTGCAGTGCCTATCTGAGAGAGAACATGATTGAAATAATCAACAGTTCATATCTATTTCGTTTATGGGGAAATGTCTCCAGAAACTAGGACTTGCAAAAATAAGTATGGTTGTTTTTATTTCAAATATTTTTATAAGAAAAATGAAGCAAATTCAATGCCTTTGACTTTTGAACTGCAATACACAAAGCTGGGTAAGAAAAAAGACATTATGAACATGTGCAGGTGGGTAATTTATAGTTTTATTTGTAATGCTTGACTCATATAAAAATCTTGTTTATGACATCCTGCCTAGGCCTGCCTGCCATAGATTCCTATTTTTTTAGTATCATCTTTGTAGTAAAATCGCCAATGCAGATTGCATGTACTTCCAAAATGATTAAGTTAAAATACAGCTCCAATTACATTCATATGAGCAAAAACATTAGCATATTTTATAACTATATAATAACCCTGCTACAAGCAGATCATTGTAGGTAGCTTACTTCATAGCTTGAATTGAATCTTTGAACATACATTGAAGTGACACAATCTATTTCTATTTGAATATTCAGATTGTGTAATAGCTAATAGATATGGTTTGTTCTTAGTAGGTACTGAAATGCTTATAACTAGTAGGTACTAATATTTCTTAAATTTTTCAGCAGGGGAGGAGTTGCCATCCAGAGTATCTTGCAATTGAGTGCAATTAGTTACACAAATTGAAACTAAAACCAAGATTCCTTGAAGTTGAAATCAAGTTTTTAGGGATATATCACTGATTATTTGGGTACTTGAACATATCCATGACATTTCATATTGTATCTTGGATAAATGTATTCATAATTTTACTGCTTGTATGTTATTATTAAACTGTATTTATTCATAAGTAAATGTTCTACTTTTTTTTATGTTTTGTAATGTTTTATTGTAGGTTTTCAAAATTCATATTTCAATTCCACAACTACCTCAATCAACACCTCATTCTTTTTTGATGCAATTTCAGTCACTTTATAATCTTTACTGATTCCTTTCAAAATAGGTACCTACCAGAAAGATACTTACTTTTGCTCATTGTTAATTTATTTCTACATATATGAAAGTCCTGGATTTCAAATTCATTTATAATTGTAAATTTTTATGAAGGTATCTTGTAAACAGTATACATGAGCACTGAGGGAAGGAGTATACTGGAGTATCCTTCTATTTGTAGGTACTTCTTTCTGGACTTCTTTGGAGTGGCATAAGTACAGTAAAACACATGTTATGTCAATATACTTTCATTTTCGAAAATTATTATTAATTCAGTTCCAAAATATACCAAACATAATGAACTATGCAGATTGATGAGATAGATATTTTCAATTAGATGAATTTAGGATCACAAAATGATGTCAAATCACAAAATTTATGATAATATTCTGTGTAAATACATTAACTGAAATCCTAGGTCATTTGATCAATGTTTTCCTCAAAGCCTGGAAGTAATATTGTTGTATCTACTATTAAATCCACAGTAATGTCAGGATGCCTTTGGTGTTGAATTATTTCTTGGTTTAGACTCATTAGAGCTGGTTGCTGCTGATTTCTATTGTATGGATCAATTGCAAATGATTCTGATGGCTATAATATTTAACAAAAAATAGTCGAATAGGTTAACACATTGTTCAGGGATGGTTTTCAATATGTTCACAAAATGCTGTTCACTGTTGAAAAACTTCACTCCTGGTATCACCATTTGTGGTCTGTAGGATCCTTTTGCTTGAAGAGTGGAGTTATAAAAGTATGATGGTGAATATATCAGCTTCTGATGATAGTGTATATGCTTGTAATTTTTGATATCCCATAAAGCTGTCCCACAGAAATGCACTGGTTCGAAGAAATTTGGTCCACGATTCAGTCAGTAGGTAACAGTAATTTTCCTCACATAACGATGATACAGTAAGATCCAACAAATATAATTATGATTTCAGTTAAAAGTTCAACAATTAACACAAATAACACGATGAAATATCAAGAAGAAAATGTATGCAAATCTCAAGAAATTATGTAAACAAACTACACACTCTTTGCCGCCATCTTGTTTTGAAACAGCGCCCCCAACGGTCGATCACCTTGCCAATATGGCAAGGTGACGATTCCGATACGGCACCTGGTGGGCAAATTTGAACCAGTTTAGGACGTAATTCAAGGTCATGTTTGTTATTGTGTTCAGTACTTTCAGTAGGTTTCATGTGGGATTCGCCTTTTGACCATGGTAGGAGACACATGGCGTCTCCAGGTCAAAAGTCAGGTTAATGTGTGTGCAAGTCTATAATTTTTCTAATTACCTGATCTGGATTAAAATCCAATATTTATTGTGAAGTTTAATAAGTGTGTGTGAAAACTATCAAGCCCTTTTATCTCTACGCCGGTATAGAGGCCGGATGGTGACGGATTCACCGGATAAAGGGGCCATACTTGAAATCAAACGTGCTCAGCATGAGCACATACGATTGAATCTTTGGACATTGATGAACTCGGCTTCCGGGCATGGTGACGGACTACGGTGTCTTTAGTGCTCGAGTCGAGAGATAATATTATTACATAACCATATTTATATTCTTGAAAAAAATAATTACCTGATCTGGAGAAATTGTTACCGAAAGGTGACAGAAATCCAATACACCCAAAAGAAGAAGAAGAAGAAGAAGTAGGTTTCATGTTTCATATTTTATGAATACCATTCAACAAATTACGTTAATTTTCTCTTCTTCCTTCTCTTGAGTACAAGACATGAACTTTATATCAATTGCCAAATCAATTCTATATAATTTTATAAATGAGTATCAACAAATCTCTGATAATACGAGAATTCAACTGTGTTTGGTTGCTGTTTGAACTAGTAGAAGGTTCCAATGGAAAAATGTAGGACCTATAATGTCCTCTAATATGAATTTCCTGCACTCAAGAAGTCTTTTCTGATGAAAAATCAGTTCAATTGAATGGAAAAAATGGATTAACGTTGAGAATCCAATATGAGTTTGAAAACTGGATGTATGCAGCTCCAACAAAAACTTCCTACCTTTCTTCACTTCATTGGTCCAATGATGATAACAATAAGGTAAATTTGTGATTCATTGATATATTCATTACTGATGAATAACTCTCATTTGCAGTGCCTATCTGAGAGAGAACATGATTGAAATAATCAACAGTTCATATCTATTTCGTTTATGGGGAAATGTCTCCAGAAACTAGGACTTGCAAAAATAAGTATGGTTGTTTTTATTTCAAATATTTTTATAAGAAAAATGAAGCAAATTCAATGCCTTTGACTTTTGAACTGCAATACACAAAGCTGGGTAAGAAAAAAGACATTATGAACATGTGCAGGTGGGTAATTTATAGTTTTATTTGTAATGCTTGACTCATATAAAAATCTTGTTTATGACATCCTGCCTAGGCCTGCCTGCCATAGATTCCTATTTTTTTAGTATCATCTTTGTAGTAAAATCGCCAATGCAGATTGCATGTACTTCCAAAATGATTAAGTTAAAATACAGCTCCAATTACATTCATATGAGCAAAAACATTAGCATATTTTATAACTATATAATAACCCTGCTACAAGCAGATCATTGTAGGTAGCTTACTTCATAGCTTGAATTGAATCTTTGAACATACATTGAAGTGACACAATCTATTTCTATTTGAATATTCAGATTGTGTAATAGCTAATAGATATGGTTTGTTCTTAGTAGGTACTGAAATGCTTATAACTAGTAGGTACTAATATTTCTTAAATTTTTCAGCAGGGGAGGAGTTGCCATCCAGAGTATCTTGCAATTGAGTGCAATTAGTTACACAAATTGAAACTAAAACCAAGATTCCTTGAAGTTGAAATCAAGTTTTTAGGGATATATCACTGATTATTTGGGTACTTGAACATATCCATGACATTTCATATTGTATCTTGGATAAATGTATTCATAATTTTACTGCTTGTATGTTATTATTAAACTGTATTTATTCATAAGTAAATGTTCTACTTTTTTTTATGTTTTGTAATGTTTTATTGTAGGTTTTCAAAATTCATATTTCAATTCCACAACTACCTCAATCAACACCTCATTCTTTTTTGATGCAATTTCAGTCACTTTATAATCTTTACTGATTCCTTTCAAAATAGGTACCTACCAGAAAGATACTTACTTTTGCTCATTGTTAATTTATTTCTACATATATGAAAGTCCTGGATTTCAAATTCATTTATAATTGTAAATTTTTATGAAGGTATCTTGTAAACAGTATACATGAGCACTGAGGGAAGGAGTATACTGGAGTATCCTTCTATTTGTAGGTACTTCTTTCTGGACTTCTTTGGAGTGGCATAAGTACAGTAAAACACATGTTATGTCAATATACTTTCATTTTCGAAAATTATTATTAATTCAGTTCCAAAATATACCAAACATAATGAACTATGCAGATTGATGAGATAGATATTTTCAATTAGATGAATTTAGGATCACAAAATGATGTCAAATCACAAAATTTATGATAATATTCTGTGTAAATACATTAACTGAAATCCTAGGTCATTTGATCAATGTTTTCCTCAAAGCCTGGAAGTAATATTGTTGTATCTACTATTAAATCCACAGTAATGTCAGGATGCCTTTGGTGTTGAATTATTTCTTGGTTTAGACTCATTAGAGCTGGTTGCTGCTGATTTCTATTGTATGGATCAATTGCAAATGATTCTGATGGCTATAATATTTAACAAAAAATAGTCGAATAGGTTAACACATTGTTCAGGGATGGTTTTCAATATGTTCACAAAATGCTGTTCACTGTTGAAAAACTTCACTCCTGGTATCACCATTTGTGGTCTGTAGGATCCTTTTGCTTGAAGAGTGGAGTTATAAAAGTATGATGGTGAATATATCAGCTTCTGATGATAGTGTATATGCTTGTAATTTTTGATATCCCATAAAGCTGTCCCACAGAAATGCACTGGTTCGAAGAAATTTGGTCCACGATTCAGTCAGTAGGTAACAGTAATTTTCCTCACATAACGATGATACAGTAAGATCCAACAAATATAATTATGATTTCAGTTAAAAGTTCAACAATTAACACAAATAACACGATGAAATATCAAGAAGAAAATGTATGCAAATCTCAAGAAATTATGTAAACAAACTACACACTCTTTGCCGCCATCTTGTTTTGAAACAGCGCCCCCAACGGTCGATCACCTTGCCAATATGGCAAGGTGACGATTCCGATACGGCACCTGGTGGGCAAATTTGAACCAGTTTAGGACGTAATTCAAGGTCATGTTTGTTATTGTGTTCAGTACTTTCAGTAGGTTTCATGTGGGATTCGCCTTTTGACCATGGTAGGAGACACATGGCGTCTCCAGGTCAAAAGTCAGGTTAATGTGTGTGCAAGTCTATAATTTTTCTAATTACCTGATCTGGATTAAAATCCAATATTTATTGTGAAGTTTAATAAGTGTGTGTGAAAACTATCAAGCCCTTTTATCTCTACGCCGGTATAGAGGCCGGATGGTGACGGATTCACCGGATAAAGGGGCCATACTTGAAATCAAACGTGCTCAGCATGAGCACATACGATTGAATCTTTGGACATTGATGAACTCGGCTTCCGGGCATGGTGACGGACTACGGTGTCTTTAGTGCTCGAGTCGAGAGATAATATTATTACATAACCATATTTATATTCTTGAAAAAAATAATTACCTGATCTGGAGAAATTGTTACCGAAAGGTGACAGAAATCCAATACACCCAAAAGAAGAAGAAGAAGAAGAAGTAGGTTTCATGTTTCATATTTTATGAATACCATTCAACAAATTACGTTAATTTTCTCTTCTTCCTTCTCTTGAGTACAAGACATGAACTTTATATCAATTGCCAAATCAATTCTATATAATTTTATAAATGAGTATCAACAAATCTCTGATAATACGAGAATTCAACTGTGTTTGGTTGCTGTTTGAACTAGTAGAAGGTTCCAATGGAAAAATGTAGGACCTATAATGTCCTCTAATATGAATTTCCTGCACTCAAGAAGTCTTTTCTGATGAAAAATCAGTTCAATTGAATGGAAAAAATGGATTAACGTTGAGAATCCAATATGAGTTTGAAAACTGGATGTATGCAGCTCCAACAAAAACTTCCTACCTTTCTTCACTTCATTGGTCCAATGATGATAACAATAAGGTAAATTTGTGATTCATTGATATATTCATTACTGATGAATAACTCTCATTTGCAGTGCCTATCTGAGAGAGAACATGATTGAAATAATCAACAGTTCATATCTATTTCGTTTATGGGGAAATGTCTCCAGAAACTAGGACTTGCAAAAATAAGTATGGTTGTTTTTATTTCAAATATTTTTATAAGAAAAATGAAGCAAATTCAATGCCTTTGACTTTTGAACTGCAATACACAAAGCTGGGTAAGAAAAAAGACATTATGAACATGTGCAGGTGGGTAATTTATAGTTTTATTTGTAATGCTTGACTCATATAAAAATCTTGTTTATGACATCCTGCCTAGGCCTGCCTGCCATAGATTCCTATTTTTTTAGTATCATCTTTGTAGTAAAATCGCCAATGCAGATTGCATGTACTTCCAAAATGATTAAGTTAAAATACAGCTCCAATTACATTCATATGAGCAAAAACATTAGCATATTTTATAACTATATAATAACCCTGCTACAAGCAGATCATTGTAGGTAGCTTACTTCATAGCTTGAATTGAATCTTTGAACATACATTGAAGTGACACAATCTATTTCTATTTGAATATTCAGATTGTGTAATAGCTAATAGATATGGTTTGTTCTTAGTAGGTACTGAAATGCTTATAACTAGTAGGTACTAATATTTCTTAAATTTTTCAGCAGGGGAGGAGTTGCCATCCAGAGTATCTTGCAATTGAGTGCAATTAGTTACACAAATTGAAACTAAAACCAAGATTCCTTGAAGTTGAAATCAAGTTTTTAGGGATATATCACTGATTATTTGGGTACTTGAACATATCCATGACATTTCATATTGTATCTTGGATAAATGTATTCATAATTTTACTGCTTGTATGTTATTATTAAACTGTATTTATTCATAAGTAAATGTTCTACTTTTTTTTATGTTTTGTAATGTTTTATTGTAGGTTTTCAAAATTCATATTTCAATTCCACAACTACCTCAATCAACACCTCATTCTTTTTTGATGCAATTTCAGTCACTTTATAATCTTTACTGATTCCTTTCAAAATAGGTACCTACCAGAAAGATACTTACTTTTGCTCATTGTTAATTTATTTCTACATATATGAAAGTCCTGGATTTCAAATTCATTTATAATTGTAAATTTTTATGAAGGTATCTTGTAAACAGTATACATGAGCACTGAGGGAAGGAGTATACTGGAGTATCCTTCTATTTGTAGGTACTTCTTTCTGGACTTCTTTGGAGTGGCATAAGTACAGTAAAACACATGTTATGTCAATATACTTTCATTTTCGAAAATTATTATTAATTCAGTTCCAAAATATACCAAACATAATGAACTATGCAGATTGATGAGATAGATATTTTCAATTAGATGAATTTAGGATCACAAAATGATGTCAAATCACAAAATTTATGATAATATTCTGTGTAAATACATTAACTGAAATCCTAGGTCATTTGATCAATGTTTTCCTCAAAGCCTGGAAGTAATATTGTTGTATCTACTATTAAATCCACAGTAATGTCAGGATGCCTTTGGTGTTGAATTATTTCTTGGTTTAGACTCATTAGAGCTGGTTGCTGCTGATTTCTATTGTATGGATCAATTGCAAATGATTCTGATGGCTATAATATTTAACAAAAAATAGTCGAATAGGTTAACACATTGTTCAGGGATGGTTTTCAATATGTTCACAAAATGCTGTTCACTGTTGAAAAACTTCACTCCTGGTATCACCATTTGTGGTCTGTAGGATCCTTTTGCTTGAAGAGTGGAGTTATAAAAGTATGATGGTGAATATATCAGCTTCTGATGATAGTGTATATGCTTGTAATTTTTGATATCCCATAAAGCTGTCCCACAGAAATGCACTGGTTCGAAGAAATTTGGTCCACGATTCAGTCAGTAGGTAACAGTAATTTTCCTCACATAACGATGATACAGTAAGATCCAACAAATATAATTATGATTTCAGTTAAAAGTTCAACAATTAACACAAATAACACGATGAAATATCAAGAAGAAAATGTATGCAAATCTCAAGAAATTATGTAAACAAACTACACACTCTTTGCCGCCATCTTGTTTTGAAACAGCGCCCCCAACGGTCGATCACCTTGCCAATTGAGATGACTTTAAAATCGTCAATTTCCATCATATATCTACTACTTATACATGAATCATAGCCAATCATAGCTGTCCTCAAAGCGGGACCAACTTCTGTCTCTATCTCTATAGCTAACGAAATCGACCAATAGGCGTTGATGCCGACATAGGGAAAAAATAATACGAAACTTGTCCAACCAATATGGCTGTTTCCATCCTTCACTTTCCGTCCTTATAGATTCAAAAAGTACCTCTCATTTTGGTCTCATTTTTGTTGAGACATCGTATAGGCGATGAGCCATATATAGAAATAGTACAAATATGATTTCCATCAAGGGACCCCAATAAAAGGTATAAAAGGAAGAATATTGTGAAAGAATTTATTTTTACCGTATATACGTCACAAGTTTTCTTATATCAACAACTGACGGTCTACGGATACGCGGACAGCGGACTTGCGTTGCGGCCGACGGGTTGCGGGCTTCTAGGCAGGAACATGAAAAACATAAATAATAATAAATAAAAAGTGACACTGACCTGCTGAAAGATTGCCTTAACATTTCTATAAGGTAGATTTTATAGATTTTATGAGTGTATTTTAATAAAATTAATTAATTTTATTCTCTATACAAGTTCAAAGTAAGGATCAATGTTCATTATTCAAAATTTCATTTGCATGTGAATGAAATTTTGATGTTTCACCACACCAATAAGATGAATTTCAATACAATTATTGAATTTTCAGAATCATAAAAGTTCAGTGATGGAGGAAAACGTAAACAAAAAAATGGATATTTCAGAAGACCAACTAACACTTGCAGGGGTACCTCTTTTCTTGAGAAAATTATGGAAGCTTGTCAATGATCAAGAAAATGAACACATCATTTGCTGGAATAAAACAGAAAATGGCTTCCTCATATTGGATCAGTTAGAATTCATCATGAAATTATTACCTCATTATTTCAAACATAACAATATGTCCAGCTTTGTGAGGCAGTTGAATTTTTATAACTTTCACAAAGTTGCTAGTGTCAATGATGAAATAGAATTTGTTCATAAATGTTTTATAAAAGGAGTACCAGAGGTGCTGATTTTAATAAAAAGAAAAAGCTCTGTTGTCAAACAAAAAGGATTGAACATGGATGAAGAGCTCAAAGATTTCCTGAATGATGTTAAAAATTTGAGAAATAAGAATGCCTTGATTCAAAAAGAGTTGATACTACTGAAACAGGAAAACATGACACTGTGGAGTGAACTCAATTCCCTGAGAACCAAGTATGAAAAACAATCATCAATCATCAATAAATTGATCAATTTCTTGATATCATACATCCATACACATCAAACTTCTTATGGTAATGAGCAGAATATGGGTGTTCCAAGAAGATCAAATCAAAATAACCTCAAATCAAGTCCAAAGATTTTAGAATTGGATTACAGAGACAAGCAAAAAAATGTTGGTAACAAAACAGATGAAACCTCATATGCTATGTTCCAACCAGGTTCCAGTAACTCCCATGGTACAATCACTTATTCAGTCAAAATACCTGAGAGTCTCTCTAAAACCAAGAAAAATGTGCCATCTTTACAGGAAATTCTATCACAAAATCATGGCTCCCACAGTCATAATAATGAGCTGAGATTTCCAATGAATTTGAATAGGGGAACCCAAAGTGATGAAATCACATATTCTATAAAATTACCTGCAGATCAAACTGGAAAAATGGTATCAACAGACATTCAGAAGTCCCTCTTTGAACTTCTAAATGAAAACAAGAGATTATCTATGGAAAACTCTTTAGAAGATCTCCTAACTGAAATTAATGCTGTGGATGAACCTGTTATGGATATGGGAGTAGAATTTAGGAAACCTATTCAAGAATTTGAGCCTGCATTTTCAAATCATGCAGGAAATACATGTTATACTGTGAGTTATCCAAAGGAACTTGTACAGAACATACAATCTCAAAAAGATACATCTGTAACAACATCCATCCTGCAAACTCAAAAAAATGACTCATCTACAGCTCCTGCAAAATTCTCAAAAATTATTGAAGTGAACAACAATATGAATACACAGCCTGAATTCACAGACACGAAAAAAAATTCAAGTCTTGGTGAAATTAGAAGTCAAAAAGACAATTCCACAGACTTTCAACCAAACTTATATACTTCTAATAATGAAGAACTGTTTGATCCAAGTCCCAGTGGAGTCTCATCAAAATCTTTCAAAGTTATCAAGACAAATAATCCAAATGAGTCCATTGAAATGGTGAACCAATCTCTACTTGATATATTAAAGGAGAATGAAAATTTGTCTGGTGGAAGTACAAATGATTATACATTGGGAACTCAGCTAGAAAATTCTATTGAGGATTCTACAGTTGTTCCTTTGGACACTTTGAAGAAGTTAGATGTCTTTCCACAAAGAAACATGGAGTCAACTTCACCAATTCTTGAACCTGCTTCTAATATAGAAATTGAGTATTTTGTTGAAGCACCAGATCCAAATTTGAATCTGAGCAGTGATAAAATGGAATGGTCAGTACTTCAGCAGCCAATGAATAGTAACAGTATTTCACCATCAGTATCTGTAGGATCTAAGAATTATAATATATTATCAAAGCCAAATTCATATGTAGGCCAAGTTGCATGTCCTATTAAAAACAAGCCCAGTCTAGGTGGAAATAGACAACACCAAAGAAATACAAATTTGCAAATGAATAAAGCAACGTCTACTAAAGTTGAAGCAAGAAAAAGGCTCAAATCTGCTGACACTGAAGCCATCTTGAAGTCTTTTAAGACAAAGCCAGTTAAAATGACTGACTCTTTACTTGACATTTCAAGAGGGAAGGAAAGTTTGTCTTGTGAAAATCCTAATGATGGATTATTGAGAACACATGGAAATTCTAAAGTTGTTCCTGGTAAAACCAATAACCAACTAATGCAAAAGATGAGATTATTGTCAAAGAAATATGGGAAACAAATTATTGAAATGCCTTCAGATATAAGTACTGATGAATTACCAGGAACTATGGAACCCACAGTTCAAAACCCAGAAATCAGGGATAATATTTCATCATCATCAGTACCCTTAGGGTCACAAAAACTCAATTTATTGAGAAATCCCAATGTCAGAAAAGTTTATAAAGCTGGCAATGAAATTGCCTACCCTATTAAAGATAAGTCAATGCTGGTTGGAAGTCATCAAAGACCAAGCAATACAAAATTGCAAATAAATACGGACACTCCTGCTGAAATAAAAAGAATTGTGAATTCAAGGAAACGGCTCAAATCTGCTTGTGCTGAGCCTACTTTGAAATCTTTCAAAATTCCTAAAACAAAATCTATAGGAATAGAAGATTCAAAAGAATCCAAGGTGAAACAATCTTTACTTAATATCTTGAAGGAGAATGAACATTTGTCTGTGGAAAACCCTAAGAATACCATAATTGTTCCTTCTGATCAACCAATGAGGAATATAGAACTTTTATTACAGGAAAATGGAGAGCCATTGGTCCCTATTGAATCACCTGCTGCTTCTGATGAGATTGAATGTCAGTATATTGTTCAAACACCTGATTCAAATTCAAATCCTGGAATTGATGATGTGGAACTAACTGAAATTCTAGACCAAAATCTTGATGAACTTCCTGAAACAATTCCAGAATTAACAGTAGAAAAGTCACCAAACACTGACATCACTCCACCGTTTCCATTATCTGTAGGAAATGATGAATTCAATATATTGGAGAATCCTAATTCATATTTAGAGAGTCCACAAGATGATCTGAATGCATTACAAGAGATCCTCAATAATTTGGATTCAAAAGATTTGAGTGATATTTTGAGTAATGAAAGCAATATGAATGTAGAAAATTTGAGTTATTTAGATGATGAAAATCCTATTGACATACCAATGAGTCAGGCTAATTCTAGTGTGCAAGAGGATGGAACAAATCACAGGTCAAATTCACTTCTTGATTCAACTGCATTGGTTGATCAATATTTCAGTCCTCATTTCTTTGACCAAAATGTACAATAATAGCTATTCATTATACAGGATTGCTGAAAATTCTGAATATATGGACAAATAATCCGAAAACCATTTTTCAAATTTGGAAAAAATCTACAGGGCCATCGAGAGAGAGCTGTTTTATAATAATATAGTTGATTGAAAAATTATGCCGCCATTGTTGGCTTTTTCGAAAATTTTATCATTCTCAAATAGGGTATATAGGAACCTACCGGTCCATCAAGTTCAACCCCCAACTGCTACTGCTACTCAGTAAAATTTAACTTATAGTCCTATACACCCTCTGTCCAAGATATGAGGATGTCTATTATGGAGATCTCGACAACCATAAGAGAGACAAAGATGATTAAATTAGCGAAAAGTTGCCCATTTTAAAGCCCAACAAAAAATGCAGTTTAGAAAGTTTTAAATTTTCCTATTTCGTTTTTGTTGTTTTCTGACGGTATCTATAAGTCTAATGACTGCTGGTCTAGAATTAATACCACAGGTGGTTAAGTAATAAACGTACTTACAGTTAACTTATCACAGTCTTTTATTCAATCTCCCGAATACATAAACAACATTTAATCAACATTATGAAACGCGAACAAGACTGAATCCCCCTTTTGTTGTTGGTTAAGTAATAAACGAATAGTTAACTCATAACTTATCACAGTCTTTTATTCAATCTCCCGAATACATCAAAATCTAATTTTAAACCCCTCATCCCATTTCTTATTGAAAATGTGGGGATTTACATAAATATTAAAATACGTGCTTATACCTATATTTAATTCTGTTACTGATAAGAAGGAACACAGAATTGAAATATTCGTTATTTATAATTATAATCTATAATTTTGAATTACAAATGAAGGAAATAATAAGTATTTCCGAAAGGATTAACGAAACAATAAAAATGTTACATAACAGAAAAAAAACTTATTGGAAGCACTATATATATTTCCTTGGTTTTTTTTCGGCAAAATCTTTTATCACTTCGTCCAAAGGGATATATACAATAATCCATAAGATTAGTTTCAATGGACATAATTGCCAAATTACTCAGTCTGTCTTGTGCCCTAGTTGATCGTAGAAGTGTTTTTATTGATTTTAATTTCCAAAAAAAGACCTTTTTCTGCCACTGACACAAAAGTCGTCTATTTTGATACCAAAATTAGCTCTTAAATTGACGTTTCTATTACTGACACAAAAATAGGTATGTTGCTAGGCAACATATTTAGTTCCTAGGAGCTAAAGTTGAATTTTAGTTCCTAAGGAGCTAAAGTTGAACTTCAGCTCCTAGGAACTAAAAAGGATGTACTGAACGTCATCAACAATAAACAACATCGTGACGGTTGGTTATTTGGGTTGAGACTCATACCTGATTTCAGCAGATTTGGCATTTCATGCCCATGCTGGAGATATAAATGCACCTCATTATAGTTTATTAGTATTGGAATTATAAACATCTCAGTTGAGTATTTTTGTTTCGATCGGGGAAGCCTTCAAGATTCAAATATTTGCTTGATCTGTATTTCATTCGTTATTCTCGGGATGGATAACTTGTTTTTGAATAATCAAGGCAAGCAATAGTTTTTTTGTCTCAAACAACGATATTGTTAAGCTTCATTTGATTATCAAGTCAAACACAGTGTAGTATGGAGAGGAATAAATATCATTGTTGATATCCTCACTAACCTAACATTTTCCACGTCTTGTTCTTATAGCTGGCAGTGGCGCGGTATTTTCCATTAGAGCACCTGGTCCATACACAAATATGTCACTCTGTGGTTGTATTTATATTGAAACCACAATTCGAACATCCTAGAAATCCTAACCTGCTGTTAATGCAGGTAGAATATTCTCACCACATGGATTATTTGTTAATATTTGTTGCATACTATTATGGCACAGCATTGGTGGTTACTTCACATGTATATTTGAGTTAATTGTTTCGGTTGCAGAAAAAATAGCATGTTTCATTCGGATCAAAAGTGACTTTGTTCGACTCGCAAATTTTGCTTTCGCTCGGCTTCGCTAAACGCTCCGCCTCGCAAATGCAAAATTCGCTTGTCAAACAAAGTGTCACTTTTGATCCTAATAAAACAATCTACTATTTTCTGCAACCGACACAAAAGTCGTCCATTTTGATACCAAAATCAGCTCTTAAATTGACGTTTCTATTACTGACACAAAAATAGGTATGTTGCTATAGGCAACATTTAGTTCCTAGGAGCTGAAGTTGAATTTTAGTTCCTAGGAGCTAAAGTTGAACTTTAGCTCCTAGGAACTAAAAAGGATGTACTGGACGTCATCGAGAATGAACAACATTGTGACGGTTGGTTATTTGGGTTGAGACGCATACCTGATGATGATTTGTTTCCGATTTCAGCAGATTTGGCATTTCATACCCATGCTGGAGATATAAATACACCTTATTATAATTGTTTGGTATTGGAATTATAAACATCTCAGTTAAGTATTTTTGTTTTGATCAGGGAAGCCTTCAAGATTCAAATACTTGCTTGATCTGTATTTCATTCGTTATTCTCGGGATGGATAACTTATTGTTTTTGAATAATCACGGCAAGCAATCGGTTTTTTGTCTCAAACAACGAGTTGTTTAGCTTCATTTGATTATCAAGTCGAACACAGTGTAGTATGGAGAGGAATAAATAATCACAACATTTTCCACGTCTTGTTCCTATAGCTGGCACTGGCCGTATTTGCCATTAGAGCACCTGGTCCATACACAAATATGTCACTCTGTGGTTGTATTTATATTGAAACTACAATTCGAACATCCTAGAAAACCTAACCTACTGTTAATGCAGGTAGAATATTCTCACTACATGGATTATTTGTCAATATTTGTTGCATTGCATACATATATGGCACGGCATTGGTGGTTTCTTCACATGTTCATTTGAGTTCATTGTTTCGGTTGCAGAAAAAATAGCATATGTTTCATTCGGATCAAAAGTGACTTTGTTCGACTCGCAAATTTTGCTTTCGCTCGGCTTCGCTAAACGCTCCGCCTCGCAAATGCAAAATTCGATTGTCAAACAAAGTGTCACTTTTGATCCTAATAAATAACAATCTACTATTCTCCCGATGCTACAGATACTAATAGCGTTAAAAAAATCGAATTGCCACGGCTGTATTCGGAAATGTGGAAATTAAATTATTCTCTAAAATGTATTGAAGTATTAACTGAGGATCAGAAGTCATTTGCAACTATAGGTATATCTAATTCTTCACGTGCATCATCTTTCAAATGAAATGATAAATTGATACACGATCGAGCTTATTTCTTAATTCTTCTTCATTCATGCAAGCTGAACATTTGATGAATGAATCCAAAAATGTTTGAATTGCTCCAACCCCTTGACTCTTTCATTAAGATATGATATAAGGTCTAATATACAGGGTGTCTGTAAAAGGTTGGGACATGACTCGGCTGTGGACTCCTGGGATAAAAACAAGTTGATTTAGGCCAACACCTATATCCATAATCGTCTCGTTGAGTTGGTACAAGGCGTTGAAGTTTTTTTGTATAAAAATAATTTCGCTCATAAAAAGAGTAGGCTGAGAGATTTCCATAATTTTTGGCATGACATGTTCTGTGACTTGAAGTCACGTTTTGAGATGATGTGTTTCAGTGAGCTGCAATAAGTGTTTCAAATAACCATATGTTGCCGTACAAATTTGGTGATAACTTTTCAGAGGTCGGACTTTGGATTAATTAATGAAAACATCCTGTAACTCATTTGATTTCCAACGTCACCAATCGTCACTGAGAACTTAGAGGTGTCAAGACAAATAAGTAATTGCTATTCAAATATCCACTTTTTATATTGAAAACGGGAGCAGATTCGTTCCCGAAACGTCCAAAGCTAAGTGAAAAACTTATATATTTTTTTTCATATACCTGTATTTCTCTTCTCCAAACCTTTTACAATACAAAATTGTCACTGACACGCTAGTGACTTTTTCTTTTAGACTCTCTGATAGGAAAATTCTTTAATTGCAGTTACATTTTGGGGCAAATCATCTGATTCGTCCTTACTACACGTATATTGAAATAATATTCATATCTTTATTGTATAGACACGAGGAGAGAAAATCCCAAAAATCTGGGATAATGAAATTAATTCGAATTTTCAAATATGGGTTTTCCTAATCGAATAGGTATTTTTCCTGTGAGGCTAATCATAACAAAGGAATTATTAGCATCTTATATCGACAGAACAAAAAATTGCGCGATGATGCAGGACGCCGCTGATCGCATCTCTGCTCAGGGTCTCCGGATGCCGATCGACGCTTCTTCGGATCCTGCAGGCTGTGGCGTCGCGACGTCTCGTCTGCTCGGCGTCGAAACAGAAAACAAAGCGGGAATCGTAACGGATCCCGAGGTCGTCTGGTTGTCTGTCGATATGGGTGAGAGAGGGGGTCGAGGGGAGCCCCTTAGGCTATTAAATTTGGATTGCTATCTTGTCAGCATACTTTCAATTTTTATTGTTGGATGAGTGGGCGCTGAAAAGAATTAATGCAGCATCACTTTTAGCGAAATGAAAGGGTTTATACGTTTATTTACGACTAATATACAGGACGATGCAAATGTATGGAATGAATTCATTATAAAAAATCAAATATACGAGGTATTTTTGAAAAATAAGTACGTAGGTATGAAGAATGGAATGGGAGAACAGTTTCAATCTACTTGGTAGAATGTAATGTAACTGAACTCTGGCCATTTATTCGCCACATTAAGTATGCTTAACCTAAAACCTTACACTTGTCATTGTTTTTAGGGAATAATAAACGTATTTAATTATATATTTTCAGATTTTTTCTAATTCTCTGATTAACAAAAAATTTCATCATGTAAATTGAACAAAAATCGAGAAAACATCAAGAACGCCACTTCAAAACAATCTGAATGATTGAACTCTGCTTGCTACCACTGGCGCACTCAGGAATTTCTCTTGGGGGGGGCTCATAGAAGCCAATGAAAATAGTAAAATATATAAATTAGGGTTCAATTCTGGGAAAATGAAAAACAATGATAAACAGAATGATACATATGTAATTTCTATTAAAAAATCATTCTGAAGGTAAAAACATTTTGTGCAAAATCAACAATTCTTAAAAATCTAGTTTCCTTCTTTTAGAAGTCATATTATCTAATATTTCCTCAGGAGACACCGATATATCTTTATGAATAAAAAGTGATGCCAGACCATTCAGCCGGTTTTGCGCAGTAGTACTTCTTAAGTAAGTTTTCAATGTTCTCAATGATGAGAATGACCTTTCAGCCGTACTGGTAGTTATGGGAAGTGTTACAAAAATTTTTAGGAGTATATTTATATTAGGATATAAAGTTTGATCACAAACTATATGTAGCATTGCATGGCATTTAGTGGCCGGGTATCGATTTCCTTGAACTTATAATTCCATAAACGGAATTCGCTCATCAAAATGGATTCAGTAGATATCATCACATCTTCAAAAAAAGGATATCCATTTTTAAAATAAAAAGAGAGAAGGGGAACGCAGCCGCACTGGGAATCGCATTAGGGTTAGCGGCGTTAGCGGGCATGTGCTCACACAGAACCAGTGTTGCCAATTTGCCAGTAATTACTGGCTTTTGCCAGTATTTTTATGGCGTACCAGTAAATGTGCCAGGATTGGAAATTTTGACAAGATTGGAAATTTTGCCAGGATTTCAAGAAGGATTGCAAGAATTAGGCAAACCTGATTATTACTCTGTTACGAACGACACTGATATTTGCGAAAAATATTTTTCTGACACTTTGTCTTGGGGGGGGGCTCGAGCCCTAAAGCCCACCCCCTGGGTGCGCCAGTGCTTGCTACAGTGTAGAACTTTGGGTGGAAAAAGCGGTCTAACCCTAAATTTTATTTTGATCCATATATTTTGAATTGGTATACCACTCGATAGTAAAAGTCGATATTTCTCAGGGTTTGAAATATTTGCAGTTATTTCAATGCCACCCTATATATGAAACCGAGAACACGTGAGTTACAATGTTTGAAGCCCAATATCTTCTGATATTTATATTCCAGATAACACCGATCTCCTTGAGAACATCAGCGGCAACAAATTTATCCCACCATCAACTTTAACATATTCCGGATCATCAACTGAAAAATAAGCTTCATTTCTACATAAACAGGACTTAAAAGTAGCATATAGAACAAATAATACACGTTGGGAAGGTTCATCTATAATATTAAAGACAAAACTTCTTAATTCGATTCGAATCAGGGGTATACAAATTCAACTGTGGATCTGGTATATATCGGTCAGACAAGTCGTAAGTTTGATGAGCGCATTCATGAACATGAGATGAATTTTTTGAAAAAGAAAACAAGTTCAACATACGCAAACCATATACAGTGTCATTCATAAAGTCGGCATCATATGGGAAAAACTTTTATTAATGACTTATTTCGAAATTCGAGTTGGACGTTAAGTTTTGCTTCAAACAAGATGAAAAATGACCTACTCAATCGGAGTCACCTGACTTTCGCTACATGTCAAAAGTGACATTTTTTCAAATTTATCGCTGAAAGTAGGCTTATTTTTTCGAATATCGAAAAATTTCACTTGAAAAAGTTGTTTCCATTTAAATTTTACATATGTGACTCGGATTTTATCTTTCTATCACATTTTTTAGATTTCGATATTTTTTTAGAAATTTTCGAAATTTCTGTAATATTAAAAAAATTGTAAATTCGATAAAACTACTTCATACCAGTAGCTTTATCATGCTACCTACTTCCAATTACTAATTATCACTAATTATCGACAAAAATATGATTTTTCTTCAGAAAATGATAATCTCCGCTTCAAAATTCTGTTATGTTTGAGTCAAGCAATTAGAAACGAAATTCATTTAAATTCATTTTTTCAGTACTGAAAATATCAGTTCAAATGAATTTCGTTTCTAAATGCTTGACGATAACATCAAACATAACAGAATTTGGAAGCGGGTATTATCATTTTCTGAAGAAAATCATATTTCTGTCCATAATCAGTGATAATAAGTAATTGAAAGTAAATAGCATGAAAAAGCTACTGGTATGAAGTAGTTTCGTGGAATTAACAATTCTTCAAATATTACAGAAATTTCGAAAAATTTAAAAAAAAATCAAAATCTAAAAGTTGCAATAGAAAGATCAAATTCGAGAAGCATTTGTAAAATTTAAATAGAAACAACTTTTTCAATAAAACTTTTTCGATATTCGAACAAAAAAGCCTACTTTCAGCGATTAATTTGAAAAAATGTCATTTTTGACATGTAGCGAAAGTCACGTGACCCCGACGTCCAACTCGAATTCCAAAATGAGTCATTAATAAAAGTTTTTCCCATATGATGCCGACTTTATGAATGACACTGTATAAGAAAAAAAACATAGTTTTTATGATAATTTTGAAATTCTACACGTAGAAAATAAAGGAATAAAACTCAATCATTTCGAATCATTAGAAATCAAAAATCTCAAAAATTCGAACAATCAACTAGACCTCAATAGTTCACCACTGTTGAATTTGTTAATTCTTAGTAGGTAATATTTATTTGCTATATCAACTCTTTCAAGTTAATTGAGTATGTTACACCGTATTTCAATGTAGATATTGTGTCTATTTTCGGAAAATGAAGGTTTATCGAACCTTTTCACAGAAAATTCTAATCCTTCAGGTTGAGAAAATAGCTAGTTTATTTCATTGTACCAGTATTTCTCCTGATGAAGCTCCTGATGTGTTAGCTAAACATGTCGTGTGATTGAGAAATTTGTGAAAATCTCATTGTTTTTGAAGTTTTTACATTTTCTATGGATTTCCATCAAGTAACGGCCGAGTTAATTCAAAACATGTTGTTGATGAAGATTGTTTTAATAATATTTTGATTTGTACACTCACTATATGGTTGATGTTGTTATGGTGGAATGTAAATAAAAAGACAGTTCAGTTGTTAATGAAATATAAAAAGGGAACAATTTTTGTACAATTGATAGATCTCATAACTAAGAGATCTAGGATGAACAGAGTTGCCCCAATTGTCAGCAGGAGCGAGACAGTACTGTTTCGACCCACCAGGTCTCATCAGCCGCTCCCGGTCTGCTGACAATTGCTTCAGCATAACAAGACAGAGATTTACAACCTCTGGTTTACTTGAAAGGCTGGAATAGAAATAAAACAATATTTAACTCCGAAACACATGTTCTCATGTTCATAGTGTATGATTATATGGAGTTTTTCATTAATTACCTTAGCGAATAACAAAGTGCAATAAGGAGACCTATTAATCCCTCGTCCTCACCCACTAATGGAATAATATAGTGAATAAAGTAGATTATACTACTCGCATCAATGGTTATTATTCTCTCGAGAATTATCTACTTTTATATCTGCGTTGACAATTATTAATGAACACTTTTATGTCTGTAAGTATATCATAAAAATAAGGAGGAATATATTATGATAAAGTGCACTAGCGAACTTAGACATTTTTCTTGGGGGTTCATTATATAGGCAATATTCTAGATTTTTTGGGATTATCTTACCTCGTTTTCATGAATAAAAATATGAGTATTATTTCAATATACGGAGGTGTCAACGAATCAATTTGGTAAATCACAACTTCTAGAATAATAAGTGTATGTATGGAAATGGAATTTGGGATAGGTAAATGCGGTATGTAAAGAGTAGAGTTTTTGCATATTTTCCACTTTCGGATCACTTTCGGTTCCATCAGAAATAACTACGGTTTTGGATTTTTCAATGAAACAGACTGAATATTCTAAAAAAATTTTATTTCTGAGACAACACACTAATATTATTATTTCATTCTCTACTTATTTTTAGTTTAGCTATCTAAAAAAGCGTGTTTCTTTAGTGTTTCAAACTACCATTTTTTTCTTCTCCTTTTTAGTTCACTTGAGTTTCCCAGATCATTATTTTCGACTCCTGAAACTCCAGATGGAAATTTTGAATATATAGAATCGGATCATAATCACAAAACTCGTTCGCCACATTGGAACCGCCATCTTGAATTTCCTAATTTTGATGGAGCAATCATAATTCTTGATCACGAAAATCCCTAGCTACCAATTTCGAATAGAATCGCATCATAATTACAAAGCTCGTCCGCCATATTGGTTCCGCGATCTGAAATTACCAAATTTCGCCCGAATTTCTAAATTTTGACGAAGAATTATAATCTCAGACCCCGAAAACCCCCAGATACCAATTTTGAACAGAATCGAATCATAAAAACAAAGCTCGTCCGCCATATTGGATCCGCCATTTTCAATTTCCTGATTTTGATGAAGGAATCATAATCCTTGATCACGAAAGCCCCTATATAGGTACCAATTTTGAATCTCACCATCTCGAATTTCCAAATTCCACACGAAAGAATCATAATCTTCGACCCCGGAAATTCCCAGATACCAATTTCCAATGGAGTTGAATCATGATCAAAAAAAATTTCCGCCTTATTGGATCCATCTAGAATTGAATAATTTTGACAAAAGAATCATAATCCCTGATTCCGAAAATCTCTAGATATCAATTTTGAATAGAAGCGGATCATAATTACAAAACTTGTCTGCCATATTTGTTTTAAAATTTGTTTTAAAATTTGTTTTAAAATTTGTTTTAAAATTTGTTCAATAATCACTAAATCCGCCATATTTGATCCGCCATATCTTCTCGAATTTACAGGGGTAAAAAGTATCATATGGCAGTCTCCTGGTTCTAAACTAACTTCCCACCAATTTTCAGCCAAATCGGTTCAGCCGCTCTTGAGTAATAAATAGTGTAACAAATTTCGGACTTTCTTTTATATTATACAGGGTGTATCTAAATAATATCGAAAAAATTCAAGGGGCGTTTCCTTGTGATATTCTAGCAAATAAAGTTCATATAAACATGTGTCCTAAGTTGCTTTGTTTTTGAGATACAGGATGTTGAAGTTGGAAGTATTAATGGTTTTCTATAACCCCCCTGTATAAGCTTTCATGGTGCCAAAATTCAGTTTGGATGGAGACTGAAAAAGCCCAAAATTTCAAAATGATTCTAATTGGGATTATTGAGTAATCTCAATGGCAGTCTTGAAAACACCTACATTAAAATTTGGAGTCAAATCGAATCTTCATTGTTTCCTCAGAAACTAAGCTAGGTACAAAAATCACACAGGGGATAGAGAAGTTGTTATTTCAATAGTTCAATCTAGAAAAAATATAAAACTCAGAAAAACCGATGGTGTACAATGACATTCACCATGAATATCGATAAATTTACCAACTGTGACGCCACTGGAAATATTATTTAGAATCTAATTGCACTTTAAGAAGCTCTATATATTACTATCAACAAAACCACAACGTTTTATATTGAAATTGATGGGACGACGATTGAGAAATGAATAGAAAAAAGATTTTTCATGAAAATATACCCTGTATCTCGAAAACGAAGCAAGTTAGGACACATATTTATATGAACGTTATTTCCTAAAATTTCACAAGGAACCACCTTTTAATTTTTTTCGGTGTTATTTAGATACACCCTGTATAGATTATCTCATTGTCCTATATCAAATTTGAAAGGTGACGTTCCTAGAACGAGAAGAGTGTTTTGGAAACTGACCTATTTTTCACGTTGAAATATTAACTTTTTACATTAATCAGAAACATATTTCAATTAGCAGTTAGGTATAGACAGATATATGATTTGTTTTAATCTTATACACTCTAAGAAAACTGTTGGTGTCTTTTTCAATTCCAGACTGTTGGAATTAACACTAACCCTATTCAACACCAAAATTGTACTATCCTATCATAAGTATTGGGAATTTGATATCGTGGGGTTCGACGGTGTAAATCGTGATACATTATGGCAAATCTGAATTCGGAATCACACTTTTCATACTCATTATTTGAATTCAAACTGTAAACATCAAATTATTCTATTCATGAATCACAAAGTTGATATATTCTGAAAAATTATCATTAGTAGGTGTAATTTTTCAAAATTCATATCATGAAAGTGATCAACTATCATATTTTTCATGTGACTATCAATTTTATGAAGTATCCATATTCACACAAATAATTCCTCTTCAAGATATTCACCTAGTAATGAGATTGATAACCAAACCAGTGTATTTTCTGATATCACTGGAATAAATGACACTGGAATAGTTGTAAATCAACACCACTAATATCAGAAAAACATCGGAACAAATTTGTCGCCATACACTGTTGCCACCTCGTCTATTTTATATTACTTAAACCTATTTCATATATAACACTTTGAACATCGTGGTGTAAGATAATGATTAGAAGTTGATGAATTCAATATCAATATGATGCTCTCTAATTAACGACTGCAACATTCTGTATCATTACTGCAGAGCTTACATGCATTTTGGTCCACCATTCGTCAAACGTACTCGACAGGCTGAGTCAGCACATCATCGTTTTGTCGTCAATCTAGAATTATGTCAAACAACTCCTTTCCAAAACACGTTTGTCAATGGAACGACGAAGCTTCGGTATTCTTTGCCAACGGAAGTATTTCCAAGAACTTATGAGGACAATTTCATTTAAGTACCTACTGCCACAGTTTAAGGAATGGGTATCAGTTGAGTCACTCGCCTGAATGTGCCGATCTCCCTACCCCTTGCCTCTCGACCCGCTCAGAGAGCCGGGGCCATCATTCGGTTCCCTGGCGTATACATAGTGGCTCTCGCTTTTGATACGTACGGTTGTCCGCTATTTTTATTGGGTGCGTCAGAAAAGTGTTTCATTTGGTTGCGGCGATAATGCCTGCGTCGACATTTTGAATTCAAACACTCTCTCTAACTTTGGAGCCTTAATGGGAACTGAAAAACAAATCTCTTTTTTGAAAGAAATGAATGATTCATCCAAAGATTTACGTGTAGAAAATATAGATGGCAAAAATGTAACCAAACAGTTGAAATTCATTATCGGTTGACGATTGACTATCAATTCAATTTTCATTTTATTCAACAAATTATAGGCTAAAGGATATAGATACATGTTCACTCGAAATCTTAACCAAGATTGTTTGGAAAATATTCTCGGACAAATTAGGAACTGTTGTGGAAATGTTGAGAATCCAACTCCCATACAATTCTGTCGTTCGCTCAAGAAAATGTTTGCTTTGAAATATTTTGATCAAACGGACGGTGCAAATTGAACGGGAGATATTAATGAAGTCTTATTGAATATTGAACATCGTTGAAAATGTAAATCAAAATCTAATAGCTAAACCTACATACACTCCACTTAGAGTCTATACAACCGATTATCGAAATCTCCAAAGTTAGTCTATGCATGTAACCGGCTATTTCTTGAGGAAATGTCTTTTACAACATTCATGTGGAATTTGGAGCAATTTTCATAAACTCAATGATTTAAGTGACAGGGAAACCGTTTTTTGCAACCACAAATCTCATAGTAACACAACATCGGGAGGTTTAGTTGTGCCCTTTAGAAATATCGTCGAATTTGTTGTAGCATTGGAGAATATTTTTATTCGTGAATTTAAGGAACTGGTTCCTCAAGGAAATATTGGAAGCACACTGAAAAAACACTTCGCAAAAATAACTTTCAGTCACCCGTGTGAAAACTTTCCTTTAGACTAGTTCATTTGCAGAGTCCGAATTTATTTCACATTGAAATTTGCTAATCGAAGCATAAAAACCGGAAGAGTATCCAAAGTGAATACAATACTCTCAATACTGAAGCATTCGTAATTATTCCTTATAGAATATGTAGTCAATTATCAGTATTAATATCCCTGGGACATTGATAATAGACGAGATAATTTTATGACCATCGAAAGCTCGTTTCTTGGTAACAGCCCGAAGCGAAGGCTGAGGGCTGTTATCAAGCAACGAGCTTGATAAATTTTTCATAAAATTATGAGGCATTTGTCAATGCCCGAGGGATATTCGGCAGAAAATGTTTTGAAGTAGCCGAAGTCAACCGTGTTGTCATAGTGATTGATAATTACACTGAATGTAGTTATCATGATGAAGTTGGTTTGATTAGTTGTGTTCAATTATATGACCAAAAATTCACTGATTACATTGGATTTCTACTCCAGCAGAACATTTTGATTGGGATTTCTCTCGGGATTTCTTTTGATATACCCATTAGTATTTAATTTTTTTGTTTTGGTATATGTACTCAATTATTATTGTCGATTTTTGTAGAAATTTTCAAATAAACCTTAATTCTTAATTTATTTTTGATTCATTCGTACCTATTCAATGCCCAACCACGCCTATCACATGAATATTTCGACCACAGTCAACATTCGAATCATCACAGGTACATATGCATCGCGCGAAATAATCTTTCATACCCCCGTATCTACAGTAAATTCCTGGAATCGGTGCCGCAAGCAACCGCAAGGAACACGTGCAGCGGCCCCTTCAGATCTCTGAACATGAAACGGCCGACGACGAGTGAGTTAACTGATACCCATTCCTTAAACCATTATCATTATCATTAAATTATCATGAAACTAGGTACATATACTTAGTTATTTCATATCGTGATGCTTGGCAACCTTGCGCATCTTCTTTGTGTACGTGCTCCTATCACTTCCACACTCCAGACTCCAGAGTTCCACTGCCATTCGTAGTAAACGTTGAGCAATATTCAGCACTGTCTCTCTTCACTGTGCTTTCAATAAGCACGGATCATGTTGATCTTCCAGTGTAAAGTGCATGATTGTTTCTATCATGAAGTGTATAAAAATAAAATTCAAATGCTCAGAAAAGTTTATTGAGGAGTCAAAATCAGAAACAATTGTCTCGCTGTTTCGACACAACACCAAAATCGATGGGACACAGAGCTACCACAGGTAATACAGGTCAAAATGAGTTGATTGGACCTAACTTGTTTGTATAAAAGAATGTACCGTTTGTCCGTGAGGTGAGTTTAAAGTTTTCATAAATAAACACATTTTCGTTCGCTGATCGCTGTTCAAAAATGAGTGAAACAAATTGGATGATATTCGACGAAAGTGCATTTTAGAGTATAACTCTTCTTTCAATAATCGAAGAATCCCGAAAGAAATTGTAGATCTTTTTAAAATATGTTTATTTATGAAAACTCTGAACACGTCTCACGGACAAACGGTATATTTTTCGATAAAAAGAAGTTGGGTCCAATCAACTTATTTCGACCCGTATTACCTGTGGTAGCTCTGTGTCCCAGCAATTTCGAGATGCCCTGTATATCTCAACAAAAATATTTCACACTATAATGAATTACAAATTGATTGAACATACCTAAATGTGTCAGAATTCTGAAGATTCGTGTCAGATGAAGAACTGTCCTCAATTAGAATTGACACAATTCCGGTTAAGAATTCAATGATCTGGTGTAAATAAACACCGTATTCATTGTAGATTTGATCATTTGATGATGATTTTGTAAACTCATTCCGGTGTGACTTTAAATATATTGATGTTTTTCATGATCAATAGTATTGTGATTCACACCAGACCAGTGCGAACTTTATCAGAAAATATCGCACATAACACACCAGACTGGTATTACTTTACATCCATTTCGAAATCACAAATCTCATCTGGAAATGTGCAGAGATAGCACCAAACACCGGTGCTCTACAAATAGGTGTGAATTAACACTGAAATATGCAGGACCTCTAAGGAAATCATTCGGTGTTAGCTGGTGTCAACTGGTGTTCCAGTTTTTCTTAGAGTGTATAACTAGAGTTTCCTTGGTGTATGTTCCACCAAATCATTAAATTAATGTGACAGATACAACTTACTTTTTCTGCCTTGACACCAAACATGACCATTGGTGGAAGGAAAATCCTACCTTTCTCTGTATTCGACCATGCAGGGAGAATCCCCAAATACACCCCATTTCCCCTAACCCTTCAGCAATGCGCATCGCCCACACGATTTCATGTTCACTATAAAAGCTAGTTTTCACAAGAATTTCCGCTAGTTTTCCAGACAGAAACTTTTTGGACTCAACATAAGTATATAGTTTGTAGTGTAGGATATCCGCGAGTTTATGTAAGCAAAGAATACAATTTCAACAGGGAGTTTCAGATTTGAGTATACTTATATGATAACTAGGGTAGTAATTGAGTTTTGTACATACAGTGTCATTCATAAAGTCGGCATCATATAGGAATAACTTTTAATATTGATTTATTTCGAAATTCGAGTGGACTGCTCACTGCTCGGTTGGAACGTTTGCTGAGAAAAGTTGTCTCTATTAACATTTTACATACTGTGTGTCCCAGCTAAAACTTGTCACCCCCAAATCTCCGATGTCGTTGAAAAAATTGAAAATTGCTCGGACAGGTCGATTTCAATTTGGCGGGGGACAAATGTTGAACTATTTTCAAATACAACACCCTGTATTTCATTGCATTATTAGATTCTCCCTGAAGAGCTGCTTTCTTCAATGCATCACACGTGTTGTCAAGCGGGAATGATTTCAGAGATATAGGGTGTTCAAAATCGACATTTTTCTACTTTAATATTTTGTTGTGTCTAAACTATTCATTATCGGTCAAAACGGCTTTTATGTTAACTCAACATTATATTTACTATCTACTGACATTCAATTGGTACAAATACAGGGTTGTTCAAGATTCAGAATTCTGATCGCCCTGTATTTGTTCCAATTAAATGTCAGTAGATTTGAGTAGATAGTAAATCAAAAGTTGAGACAGGGCATGAGAGCCGTTTTGACCGATAATGAATAGTTTCGACACAAATAATCCTGGAGTTGAAAAATCGCGATTTTGAACACCCTTTATCTCTGTAATCATTCCCGCTAGACACCAAGTGTGATACATTGATGAAAGCAGCACTTCAGGGAAAATCTGAAAATGTGATGAAGTACAGGGTGCTTCAAGGTATCAATTGAAATCGACCTGTCCGAAAGATTTTCAATTTTTTCAACGACATCGGAGTTTAGGGAAGTGACAAGTTTTAGCTGGGACACACTGTATGTTTCCCGATATTGAACGTTCCATAACAACTTTTAGTTTTTGATAATATTTTTCCAATTTCTACGAGATGTCCGTCATAATAAAAAAAAAATTAACACCGACAAAACTATTTCATTCTCTGATAGCTTATTTATCAAGCTACTAACTTTCAATCAATAATTTTCGACATATATATGATTTTCTTCAGAAAATAGTAATCGCCGCTTCAAATTTCTGTTATGTTTGATGCAAAGTAATATCAACTTTCAGATAGTTGATATTCGATGTAACTACTATGTCCTGAAATTCTATACCTGAAGCCAATCGACCTGTATGTGACCAAGATGAAAGAACTCTTTATCTTGATTCCAGCATAAACAATATGTTATCGAAATCGATATTGCTCAGCTTCCTCTTCGTGATCCTAGCCTCAATTTTATTGAACGATGGTGTCCAGGCACGTATGCTCCCAACCAGATCGAATGGAGACAGGGTGGACAAACTTCGTGAGATGCTCAAAGAAGTGAGTAAGGTCTATTCGGTAAGTCACATAAAATTAACATCCCTTTATTTCCATACAAAGATGATATTGAAGAATGAGTCAATAATAATAGTACTTCCAAAAAGATATAAGAGAGTATAGTAGGTGATGACTGATAACCATGAATAATAATATTCTTACTATAATTTTCGATAAACTTATCTAGTAGAAGTTGAAACAACATTCCATCTTTGAAAAATCCATGTCTGAGAATGCAATTTTCAATGATACAGATCATGATGTTCATTAGAGAAAATTCCAACCATTCACGTATCATCTATGACACGCTTCATCAATATGCAAAAAGGAGAAAAGGGCAGAGAAAAACCAAGATATAAATTTTTTCGCTGAAAAAACAAGATACAATTAACTCAAATTTATTTGCTTTGGAATAAAATCTGAAATCAAATTCAGTGTGTGAAATTTCATCTCTGTTGACAGGTTGTGAAATGTCACTTTTCATAAATTTCTGATTTACCACGGGAAAAAAGTGACTACCTTTTTTCCCGGATATACAGGGTGGTCCGTTTTTTAATACGGAAAATTCAACAGCGTATAGTATTCGTTGAAATAATAGAAAAACTTACTATGAACATATACTTTTAAACGCTTCGTTTTTGAGATATTGGGTGTCAAAAATACGCTTCTGAATATATTTTTTCAATCAAAAGTTAGAAACGGTAGATAAATTAACGACATTTTTCACGGATACTAAACTTTCTGAGTTTTATTAGATTAAATAAAAATTATTCATAAAAACTATTCAGTGGCGGCTGAATCTGGGGTGGCGAAGGTAATAATTACACAAATGTTTCGGGTAATTATTTTTCATTTATTTTTCAAGTTTCAATGAAAAAAGCTCGCTTGTAACATTTTATAACATTTTTTAATTAAATAATACTACTTGATATCAATTAAAGAAGTAGGGTATGCTCAGTTGCTCACTGTTCACTGTTTATATGTGCTGTCACTCTGAAAGTTCTGTCAAAGAAATAACAAACTGGAGTTATTCCGTGTTTTTATCAAGAAGTGTAATAACTTTATGCCAATTTTGCCGTTTTGTCAATATGCCTATGGGATTTAGTACTGAAGAGTATGCAGATATTCATTTCGTTTACGGATTTTGTAATGGAAACGCAGAGGCAGCAGTTCGGGAATACAGAAATCGCTTCCCTAGGAGAAGGGTACCTAATGCACGAGTCTTTATCAATACTCACTCACGTTTTAGTATAAAAATATATATATATATATAAATAAAGTGAACAACGATAACGACTTTTTACATAAAGTCTTATGGACTTGAACACCCTATATCTCGAAAACGAGGCATTTGAAAGTATATGTTCATAGGAAGTTCATTTATTATTATAATAATAACGAGAACTTAATGCTATTAAATTTTCCGTATTAAAAAACGGACCACCCTGTATGTCAAATACACTGTTCTAAGTTTACATTGTTCGAAAAAAGTCTAATAGGTAAGTGTATTTGTAATTTTGACCCCTTCAACAAACAATAGTAGGTCTTGAGAATCAGAATATTTCAGATTTGTCCACATTTTCGAAGAAGAGAGCTATCTTTAGTAAACCGGTTCCTAACTAGGAGAGTGTTGAAAACGAAGCGTTTTGAAATCGAACACACTGATATTTAACAGCACTTTCAAATCCTAAAACAAACATTTGATTTCATATGGAATTCGTAGTCACTATAATAATATCTAAACGAGACTGGAATTATTTCAAATGAACATCTGATATATTGAAAATGCTCTGAAAATTAACAAAGTAAATGCCAAGTGTCGATAAAAACAAGATGAAAACCATAATTTGACATTGTGTTACAGGATTTTATTGATACACACTGGTTATAAAAAAGTGTAATTGGAAATAAAACAGGATGTCAATGCTGTGTGACGTATACGCTGAATCATTGCATCCTAACAACATCCTAACATCCACCTTGGCATCAACATTAACGTAATCATCATATCCAATCAGCATAAACCACATATTATTCTTCACGACATATTTCAGAATACATTTTCAATAATCATTCACATGGCATAACGCATACTCATTGAAATTTCCTTTGCCATACATTTTCATAATTACTCATGATCATAAATTATTGCAAAGTAGGATTTTCATTAGGGTTGTTTTTACTTATAGGTATAATAAATATCGCCTAGTTGTTGTTGAATTGAGATGGTTTTTCTTATAATACGCTAATGCCCTTAGATACCATGCAGAGAAGAGTCATTCGCCTGGTAGGTGATGCCACACTCACTATCTCTTTGACCTTCTTTTTTTTTTGTTTATCGCTTGGAGCGCACGAAAAGAAATCCCTATAATGTTCAATGAACATCGTGCGTTCCTAGGGAGGATAGGGACAGGAGGTAGGTATTGGAATTTTTTTTTAACTCCTGGCGATTATATTATGTTGTTGGGAATACTTCCTCATGCAATGTATTCCAGAGCCTATCCGTTCTATGGATGAAGGAGTTTTGATAAAGTGCTGTTCGACATCTTTCGAGGTTGACAACGAAAGGATGTGCTGACTGGGCTTATCTAGTTCGTCTGACTAGTATTGCTAGTGAAGGGATGATAGAAAAGTCGGCGACCATTCACTTTTCAATAGATACTTCCACGGAAAATGTTCCTCAGGAATCCCTGCTATAAATCATTTGCACCATAAATGTCTAAATAATGCATCGTTCATCAAGACTAATCAGCAAACCATATGTTAAGTGTTTAAGAGGAAAATGTTGCTTGGCCCTGATGACTGATATATTGTCGTTCTAAAATTGTTCTAAAATTGTTCTGAAATTGTTCTATCCGTCATTCGGTTGCCCCCTTACGAGCAACCCTCAGAAGTCTTCGAGAGTCTTGTGCGAGCAAGGAATGACGGGGGCCTTACCTTTTAACGTGTGATCCCAAACACTTTCTTGGGCCATCAGAAAAATTTCTGCAGTCGCTGGGAATTGAACCCACGACCGGCAAGCGAATGCGGATTAGAATATTGACACTCTGTCCGCACGGCTACCTGATGGCCTCTCCTCTAGTGTCGAAACCTCTGTATATTTCTAATCGATCTCTGAATTTAGTTCCCATAACCATGATATTTATAGATTATTATATTATAGAATAGAATATGTTTTCATCCCATAGGCAATTTAACATTGGTAGGTTATATGACTTCACTCGAGTAAAACTCATTTCGGACATCAAATCCTCATTAGTAACCTGAAGTCCAGTTATTCAGTTAATTTGTTGACATAACCACTGTCAATTCAGAATTTCTTTCCACGTCCTGTATGATCAATTTATCATACATCCAAAAACTCACTTTTTTTATTTGTTTACCAAGGAATCATAGGATTGAAATAGTTTTTCACAATATTCTGACATACGAATCATGTTTTTTGGCTATTCATTATTTCATCCATGCCATCACATTGTGCTATTGTACAATGCACTAAAAATGCAGCGAAGTACGAAGGAATATGATTTTTCAGGTAAATAGTGATCTCACATAGTTTTCATTATAAAATGTTGTCATTTCTCATTAGAATTCCTTTTGCCACTTCTGCAATAGAAGCTTATACTGTTAAAAGAGTGAAAATGTCTACAACACACACGATCATGTTTTGTCAGCATTTCAGGCCAGTCATCCCCTTTCATTGCTAAAATTTCCGTACTCTCTTCTTGCCTTCTTTTACAAACTTCATGAGTATTTCTATTAGCTCCTATTGCAGAAGGAATTCCAATGAGAAATGACAAAATTTCAAAAAGAAAACTATATATGAGAGTTGACTATCGAGGTGACTATAGTTCTTTTATCTTTTATTTTAGTCTCTCGCTGAATTTTTTGTGCTTAGTACAACAGCACAATATGATGGCATGCTTGATTCAATGAATAGCCGAGGAAGCACTAATCGTATGCCAAGATAATTGTAAGAACTATTTCAATGTTTTACCTCCAGGGTCGGTTATCTGACAGATCTTGCACGCAACCTATTGCATTTGATAACCTTTGAAATTTTTAGATTTGACTGAAAGCGCTCCTTCGCCAATTCCTCGGTGTATTTCGGTGATTTGGCGAAGGAGCATATGCAATTTCTATCACCACCAAAATGTAACTCGACGTCAGCGAAGGTAGGGTTCTGGTAGGGTCCATGGTTGTTCTCATGGTTGTTCAGGGATAACTACTACAAGAGTGTAATACAAGTCAGAAGTATAAATCAATATAGTTCGAAAAATACAAGTTAAAATTAATTTGATTCTGAGATAAAATTCGATCGATAATTTTTTTCACATGTCAAAATGTGACGTTTTTGTTGTTTCAACCAATAGCAATCCATTATTCTAGCCAATAATTCGGTATTATACTGATAACACTGCATGGTCCCCGATTATTCACAATGAACTATCAAAACAAAAATATAAATAAAGAGTAAAGACTCAACTGCGGTAATTCTCTCATTCTCTAATCCTACGGAATGTGATGAATATTGCGAATATTTTGTGAAATAGAGAGTGTTCTGGCAATACCAATGATAGTTTCTTGTAATGCGCATTGTTACCTAGCGAGACATGAGAAATCAAAAACATTGACACCTTAGTGAATCAGAGAGTTCTTATCTACTACTTACGTCATATGATATCCTATTCCCTATAAGGTCAGTAAACAAGCCATTTCAATAAAAATTTATCAGTCCTATGGACTGATGGACGCATATCTACAACCAATTTAACTTTACGTGTCTCGTTGGTTGCATGAAGTTGCATAGTATTATGTATTATGTTCCCATTTCTTTCGAATTATTTAGTAGGTTAGCAGATAGGTTATATTCTAATTTTCAGAATTATGGGATCTTGTCGAAGAGAGGAATTATGAGTTCGTAGAGCAAAGTAAAGTATGTAACGCGTTTATAAGTTCTTCTAGACACTCGTTTATTAAACAGTCGCACCGGTCTGCTGCGCACTCGTGCTTAAAATTTTCGTTACAAAAATGATGTTTATAACACTTGTTACATAATATACTATCATATTTACTTACATATAAGATAGGTAGAAATAAACAAGACAGCGGACATTAGTAAGTCAGATTAATTTTGACAGTTCAATGTAAACAAGGTTCTATCGAGGACCATGTAGTATGATACCAATTGGCTAGATCTAGAATTACGCATCCCTATGAAAAAACGAAAGCGTCACATTTTGATATGTGGAGAAAATAATCATAATCAAGTTGCTGCCGTCAAGTGAGGCAACCTATTATTTTCTATCGCGGATAATTGTTTTATGCCAAACTGACAGACATTGCTTCGCTATCCATGGTTACATCGTTGAAAACACCAACGCTGATAGACCAATCAGAATTGGAAGACCGCCAGTGTTTTCGCGATAACACAAGTTGTGTCTGGCTTGTGATTGGATAAACATGCATTCTCTGAGTGTCAAAACTGCCGAAACTACGAAACAAATTGGGTTTAGATTAATTTCTTCGGAACTCCTGTAGGAAAAAAATGTATACTATTCCAGAATGATCAATGTAATCATATATTATTTAGTTTGTATTCCCGAATATTGTTAAGCCGTGGCGTAGTTACGATCTTATGCCGTCACCTTTCATTCCTTTTTTTTTCTTAGACGAATTAACCAAAAAGTGATAACATCTCATGTGGCTATAAATTGAGATGTTACGGAGATATTTGCGAAAAACTGAAGATATGTCTTGAGTATCAATATTGGTGTTATGTTATGAATCAGAACATACCCTGCCTTCAGAGTGTTGATTCATCAATTGTTGCACCTGAAAATATCACCATAACTGAAGCTAGAATTATTGTTACTTATATTTGGAATATTCTTAAGCTTCGTTCATTCATTCTAACAGAATAACATATATGTAAAGCTTGTTATGTTTATTATTATTTTCTAATCCACAGTATTATCATCGATTTGTACCTTTCTGTGATTCTTTTTTGTTATCTCTTGCCTCTCATTTGAATTCATTGCTGTAAACAATATGTTTTCTATAAGCAAATGGATATTATCATTATTATTTTTAGTTTAACTGACATCAATTTGACATCTATCTTCCAAAAAAAAGGAAATATGGTGACATTTGATCGTAACTACGCCACTTTATAATAAAATTCAAAAATGAAAACTCTTAGTAATTATCTAGATCATTCTGATGGAATAGTACATCAAGTTTGAATAGTTTTTCTATAAGGGTTCCGAAAAAACTAATATAAACCTTTTTTTTTGTACTTTTAACACCCTTCAACTCAACTTCAAGAGATAATGCGTTTTAAAACTTACTTTGTTAGAAACTTTCCACCTCAAATGAGGTGAGTAATCAACCAGGAGAAATCCAAAAGTAAGAAATGCGTATACGTAGTTTATTGGCTTATTCTGACTGTCTGACTCACCCTGTATAATTTTCATGCATGTTGTGGAATCATTCTGGGTGAATCAAAGAAAAAAAAACCTTGTGATTAATTGCAGTTTTCGTAGTGAAATCATCTGATTCAATCCAAGTTCTGAAATTCAGGGTTTTAAATAATCTGGTTTCTGCTCAACTCGGATGATATTAGATTTCATGACGAGAATAATTCAATTCATTTTAAGTTTCATTCGTTAGATTCGCCCTAATTAATATCAAGGAATGTATGAAAATTATTTGACATCAGAAATAATAACTTTTTCAGGATATGCAGTTAAATATAGGGTGTTCGATTTGAAAGAAAACATCAGGGCATCTGATTCGATGATTTGTTTCCACAGTATCTGACTAGTTACCCAGTTATCGTGTGCTGAAAGCGCGAAATCTGTAATGAATCACCCTGTACATCATGCACGAATGAAAATGCATGTCAAGTTGATGAAGGATGAAGGAATCTATTTTTTCTAATGTACTAAAAAACAATGATTTGTGCAAGAATCTGCCGTCTTATCTCTTATAGTAATGTAACGGGTTGCGCAAGATGAACTTGAATTGTTTCTGTTCTTAAGGAGAAAGTTGAAATTATTAGTACCCGAGCAGTAATTAGGTTTTAATTCGGTTATGCAAGGTATACCATCATTGAACCGTCTAGGTACTCGTGACCTTGTGAAGGTAATTTGGCTGTTGGGCCTTATACGGTGATTTCCATGAAAGAATTTAGAAAGTGCCAAATAATTAAAGAACGCCAGACAAGTACCTACTTCGTACATATTGTTTAATTATAATATTTACTGATAATGAAGGTCTGCGTATATTTTGACCCCTACCTACAACTTCAACTATACGAGGTAGAAAAAACTCCAAATATGAAAGTTGTAGGCTTTCATCTGTACTATCTTTTGGCACTCCTTAAACGAACAGATGCGAATCACAAAATGATGAAAAATAGTCCAAATCAGTTTTTTTTTTAAATGAAACACATTTGGGCTCTAAGTATTATTGGACTGTTTCTTGAGTGTAGTTGGCAGCTGAGTGAGAAGGATTGCCAGCTATCTTGGCAGTTGCTGTGATAACTGTAATAATGATATTCTTCACTACCTTGGTGTTTGTATGACTATTTTTTTCAAACTCATGGAGGTTACAATATAAGTGGAACAGTAGTGTTCCACCAGTGGATTGAGAGTCAATCCAGAAAAGGCGAACTTGGTATTATTCACTAAGAAACGCAAAATAGGAACACTTCCTGAGATATTTCTCTCGGGAAAGTGTCTCCAATATAAAAGCTCATCAAAGTACCTTGGAGTTATAATAGACTCCAAGCTCACTTGGAATGAGCACATTGCAATCCGCACTAAGAAGGATGTATGCTGCTTCTGGGCATGCAGACGAGCCTTTGAAAAACATGGGGTCTCACACCTAAGACCCTTCACTGGATATACACGGCAGTAATACGCCCAACACTCACGTACGGGTCCATTGTATGGTGGACCAGTACCAATAAGGGCAAGAACAGAGAACTGGATGAAGTCCAGCGACTGGCCTGCCTGGGAATAACAGGTGCTCTGAGAACGACGCCTACCAGGGCTCTTGAAGTTCTGTTAGGTCTGCCGCCTCTACACCTGTTCATACAACACGAATCCATGAGAACTGCTTACCGACTCAACGGTGCAAACCAGTGGGTCGGAACAGAAGCAGATCATGGACACTCCCTCATATGGAATAAGGCAAAGGAAAACTGTCCCATCCTCATGATGAGAAGGGATAATACCTTGTCAATTCTGAACTTCAACAAAGCCCCAAACACTGGAAGAATGGAATGACATAACACCTGGCGTGCCTCCTCCTAATGAGTCAATCTGGTACACGGATGGCTCACAATTTGGGGGCAGTTCAGGTGCAGGGGTATACAATGAAGAAACAGGGAAAGAAATTTCAGTTCCTTTGGGCGAATATGCCTCAGTGTTCCAGGCAGAAGTACTTGCAATACTCACCTGTGTCCAAGAAAACCTAATTATGAGAGGTCGTAGACCAATCACTATATATGCTCGGACAGCAAAGCTGCAATACTGGCTTTGCAATCCAATAGGATCACATCCAATTTGGTGTCCGAGTGCAGAAAAGCCTTGGAAAACCTGACAAAATCGAGAAAAGTCAGCCTCATGTGGGTCCCGGGACATTCGGGAATACCCGGAAACGAGGAGGCAGACAGACTGGCAAAGATCGGTTCAGGACGGACCTCGGTCGGACCGGAACCAATCTTGGGAATACCAAATAGCCTGGCAATGTCCTCTATAGAGGAACAGCTGCAAAAGCAATTCCTCAAAATATGGCAGGACACACCAGGAATGAGACAATCGAAGCTCGAAGCTCCACATAAAGGAACCTTCGAAGAGGCTCGCAAAAGAGGTTTTATTTTTAAACAGGCGAAACCTTAAAATGGTAGTGGGGCTCCTAACGGGGCACAACCACCTCAATAGGCACCTAGAGCTTATTGGGATCAAGGATGACCCCCTTTGCAGATGGTGCCTGGAAGATGACGAAACTCATCACATGTCCTCACTGAGTGTCCAGCACTGACGCATCAGAAAAGGGATGTCCTTGGCAACATAATTTCGAGGCCAGAGGACGTAAAAGAGATTCAGCTGAGGAGCTGCTGAACTTCTCCAAGGCAGTCGGCATACCCAGCAGAAGAAGGTTATAATTCCTTGGGAATACATTCTATATGGCAAATAGTCCTATATAAAGCTTTGTCATTTTATATAGACGGATGAGTTCTGATAAAGAGTTGTTCGACATATCTCGACGTTGAAGACATAAAGATCTGCTGATTGGGCTTGTCAATTTCATCTCACTGGTATTGCTTGGTATGGAATGATAGCCGAGATCACTGGAGAATATTTCCCGTGGAAGTATCAATAGAAAAGTGAAAAGTCGCCGACTTTCCTACATTGTCCAATGATATCAATGAATTGGTGAGTGTGATATCACCAACCAGGTGAATGGTTCGTCTCTAGATGGAATCTAAGATCATCAACGTATATGCTTGGATGCTGAACCCCATAATGAATGTGGAAACAGTATTCTACAACGGACTGGATCTGTGCTTTGTAGGTTATAAGAAGCTGTTGAGGTGTGGAGTAGCATTTTGCTTGGTATCAAAAGTTTGTGAAGCAGCTAGGGATCTGAGATAATTTGTGGTTTTTCCATGAGAAAGTATAAGGTACTGATGGAAATAACGAGCTAGATATGGTGGATTTTCTGGGAATGGTGGTATCAAACATTGTTGTATCAGACAAACTACACTTTTTCCAATTGTAATTTAGAAAGCTTCAGGTGTAGTTCGGACAATATCATTTGTAATTCAGATTAGTTAATTGAAATTCAGAAAATATCAGATGTTATTCAGATTAGTCAATTGAAATTCAGAAAGTGTCAATTGAAATTACGAAATTGTCTTTTGTGATTCAGAATGTATCATTTGTAATTCAGAACGAGTCAATTGTAATTCAGACTACGTCATTTGTAATTCAGATCAGTTAATTGAAATTAAGAAAGCGTCTGCTGAAATTCAGATTAGTCAATTGAAAATTAGAAAATATCAATTGTGATTCAGATTAGTTAATTGAAATTCAGAAATAGTCAATTGAAATTCAGAAAGCTTCATTTGTAATTAAGAAATATGGAACAGTGTATGTAAGCAGTATTGTTTTCAGGAATCACGTTTTTTATTTTAACTTCTCCATTTTACCTATTTGATTTCAATTGACCATCAATGAAAATAATTCCATAATTCTGAAGTCGCTGGTTCTACATGAATACCTTTATAAATCCATCTGAATTACAATTGACAACATTCTCAATTACAATTTTATGATATCTGAATTTCAATTGATGCTTTCTGATTTCCAATTGACTAATCTGAATAACAATCGAAGTTTTCTGAATTCCACTTGTCTAATCCCAATTACAATCGATGTTTCCTGAATTTCATGTCACTTATCTTTTTTTTATGTTCTGGTTTCCACGAAAAAGGGATATCCTGTAATGTTCAGAGAACCTCGTGAGAACCAAGGGAAATAAGGTAGGAATTGGTGTTCTTCTTGAATTTCTGGAGGTTATATGCCTCGGGGAACGAGTCCATGAATTACAAATAACGTAGTCTGAATAATAATTGTTGCATTCTGAATTACAAATGACGATATACGAATATCAATTGACACTTTCTGAATTCCAATTGAAGAATCTGATTTACAACTGAATTTTTCTGAATTTCACTTGACTTATCGATCTGAATTGCAATTGATATATTCTGAATTTCAATTAGCTTATCTGATTTACAATTGAAACTTCCTGAATTTCATTTGAGAAATCTGAATTACAATTTACGCTTTTTGAATTACAATTGGAAGAAGGTGTAGTTCCGACTTTCCTACAGAAAATAGTGTTGATAGAGTAGGTTAATCGAGAGGTGGATACTACCAACAGAAGATTGATATGGAGCAGAAATTGATGGCTATAGTATTTTTTCGATATATCTAACGCCACAGCCAGAGAATCTCCATCTTTGACTGGAGATTCCTAATTTTTGTAAATGTCGAAACTCACTTCTGCAATAGATTTCTGAAGAATAGCCCCAAATTATTCTAAAAGTTCACTGGCCCTCGTGTTTCCAGAAATAATTACTGGTTTAACGAGCAAAGTAAATTCCCACTCATTAATCATATTTATTTCTGAATTTTCTAATAATTTAACAACTTTTATTAGTTGCAATTTACATCCAATTTGGGATACCTCTGATGAACGCGCGGTAACTTGATAAAATCAACTTCCTTGGTTACGTTATATATAATAGATAATTCGAAAATTACTTTATAGATTCAGATCAAAAGCATGTGTATTACCTAATCGATTAGAAATAGAAAATAGAGAAAAACCAACAGTATTGCAGGGGTTTTATGAATAACACATTAACTACGTATACAACCACGAATCTTTATGTACTTTTACTGAATTTGTATCGAACTCCCTCGACTTCAGAAAACAAGTAGACGTAATTCATACTGACTTCAGTAAAGCCTTTGACCGAGTGTCATATGCAAACCTTTTGAAAAAATTATCCGGTTTTGGCATTTCAAAAGCAATCCAGAGCGTTCTGAAATCATTTCTATCGGATAGGCAACTATTTGTTGAATATGAAGGTGTCAAATCTTTCATGTTTGTTTCCACGTGCGGTGTTCCCCAAGGGTCTAATCTGGGACCTTTACTTTTCCTACTATTTATAAATGATATTTGTGATTCCATTTCTTCTCAGAAATTACTGTATGCTGATGATATGAAGATATATAGAGAGGTTAAGAATGTATTAATCTCTGCTGTGTGTCATTGCAAAATGACTTGGATTCTCTAAATTAACAGGCTTTATCTAAATATCAACAAATGCAAGGTAATGACTTTCTCCCGAAAGGTCGAATCAATTGAATATAATTATACTTTAGATAATACCATTTTATCCCGTGTGTTGAATACTAGAGATCTTGGTGTCATGTTTGATAATAAACTCACATTTTCTAATCATGTTGAAAACATTGTTACCAAAGCCATGAGAATGATGGGTTTTTTGATTCGAAATTGTAAGGAATTCGAGTCTCTTGATGCTATCAAAACTATATATTTCTCACTAGTCAGAAGTAAACTTGAATATTGCAGCACGGTCTGGAACCCTTGTCAACAAAATCATGTCAGTCTCATAGAGTCTGTACAGAGAAATTTCGTAAAGTTTCTTTATTTTAAAAAACATAAACAGTATCCTCAGAGAGGATTTGATTACAATGCACTACTGGACGATTTCAATCTGCCTTATTTTTCTTGACTTTAACACAATTCAAGAGAAAAATATCCAATTTACTTCTGAACTAACATATAGTCATTCATACATACCTAGGTTAGGATAAGATAGTATAACAGGTTCAATCCAAGATACTCTCGGCCATCACAAATATTTGAAGAGTCACCCGCCTCTTTGACACCCAGTAAATTTTTGTCTTTCCTCATCAAGAGCAGTTGTGAATCGTGATGTGCCGATTTTGTTTTCAACGAATCGCTCTGATAACGAACAATTAGAACAAAATGTTGGTATAGTAGGCCTTGTCTAGAAACGGAAAAGTGAAAGTGCATTAGGAAACATCCTCATTGAACTCCATTTCTCGATGACAAACAGAACAATTGCGGCTAGTTGATCACGAGTCTGTACTTTCTTTTGTTTCGTGTTTTGTGATATAAGTATAAGAATTATTATGACTTGATTATGTTATATTTTATTCAAGTTTGAGGTCAATTTAATTAATTTAATAGGTTATTTTATGATCCATCTACCACTTTTATGGTAGAAATCCATGACATGATTTTATTCACACATGAAAAACAGCTGAATGTTTTCTGTGATATCTTTACTCTACCACTGGTTTCAGAAGCCATCAAGTATGGAATAATTAATACTAGAATTTCATGAATAATACTCATCAGCAAAAACTATTTATTGAATACTGTTTGTAGGTTAATCGAGGAGGTGGTATCATTCATTTTACTTGATTATTTGGGATTTTCTCTACTCGTTCCTGTAAAATAAAAATATGAGTATTATTTCAATATACATGTAGTAAGACAAATCAGATGATTTGCCCCAAAATCTCACTGCGTTCGAAATATTTTCTATCAGAGAGAGCCTAAAAGGAAAATCTGATAGCTTGTCAGTGACACTTTTTTTGGAAAAATGTTTGAAGAAGAGAAATATACAGGTATTGAAAAAATATCAAAATTTCCACTTATCTTTGGACGTTTCGGGAACGAATCTACTCCCGTTCTTAACATGAAAATGCAGAAATATTTTTCTTTGAGAGTTGTGCTCTTATAGTTTGAAACTTCTCAATGACATACTGATGTTGGCATATGAATGAGTGATGTTGGTATACAAATGAGTTACGGGATGTTTTCATTAATTGATCTTGAATCTATCATTTTCATGTTCCGGTTCCAATAATGAATACCATGTTCTATATTATGTATATCAGTTGAACAGGTTTCGAACAATGCTATTGTCTCCGTTCAGTAGAATCCAAGCGGATTTCTTGATTTTTCTTTCTTGATTGTTATCTTCCTTTCCTATAATTTTAATATTATCCCACTCTGCCATATACCGGGTGGTTACGGAAGTATTGCCTACGGAATATCTCAGTTAATGTATAAATTAGGTTTGTGAATTTTGGAGCGTCGTTATGATGACATAAGAGCTAGGATTTGAGCATATTGACATGTCGAAGTCAACTTCCAGTTTGACCGGAAGTAACATCAACTTTCTTATTTTAAATGGAAACCCTAATTTTTTTTCTTTTCGCTTTATTCAGCATTCAATTCCCTTTCTAATGACATATCACAAGTTGGTATCTAACCAGAAACGAGGTCAGAAAAAAATTATAATTGAAATTCACCGAGTAGGCCGTGGAAGCAAATGGAAAGCCAAAAATTGAAAAGTTGGCTATGGAAACCATACGTCACTTGATAACAGTTGCTACTACTGTGATATTTTATTTTCATTCGTCGGCGTTATCTAAAGCCGCCAAAAAAAATATTGGAAAAATTGGGAAAAAAACAATACTCTGTAGGTCCATAACTTAAATAGGAACATACAACTTTTTCTTGCCTGTACTATTCAGCATAGCCATTCCTTTCTAATGATATAATAGAAAGTCATTTTTTGAAATGAAATACCAAAAAATCCAATTATTATTCTTCAAATAACAAAACAGATTATCGCCATACGCAAAAATAAAATAAAAAATAATGTGGTATTTCATTTCAAAAAATGACTTTCTATTATATCATTAGATAGGAATGGCTATGCTGAATAGTACAGGCAAGAAAAAGTTGTATGTTCCTATTTAAGTTATGGACCTACAGAGTATAGTTTTTTTCCCAATTTTTCCAATATTTTTTTTGGCGGCTTCAGATAACGCCGAAGAATGAAAATAAAATATCACAGTAGTAGTAACTGTTATCGAGTGACGTATGGTTTGAATAGCCAACTTTTCAATTTTTGGCTTTCATTTTGCTTCCACGGCCTACTCGGTGAATTTCAATTATAATTTTTTTCTGATCTAGTTTCTGGTTAGATACCAACTTGTGATATGTCATTAGAAACGGAATTGAATGCTGAATAAAGCGAAGAGAAAAAAAAAGGGTTTCCATTTAAAATAAGAAAGTTGATGTTACTTCCGGTCAGACCGGAAGTTAACTTCGACATGTCAATATGCTCAAATTCTAGCTCTTATGTCATTATATCGACGCTCCAAATTTCACAAACCTACTTCATACAATAACTGAGATATTCCGTAGGCAATACTTCCGTAGCCACCCGGTATGTTGTCCATTTTCAGTAAGGATATGTTCAGTTAACTCTGATTTATCGATATGTATTTTTTAGATATTGTACTTGTTCTCTTTCGTCCTTACTGAGAGAGAGGTCTCTTCGTTCCACCTGTGCAATTGTGGCTACTCTGTTTATCTTGGATCTCATAGTTGACATTTTTTGATAACTACTGGCATGGTATATTTGCTCTCATATCAAAATCAATGTCGAATTCTTTCATTTTATATTGTTATTCACAATTTCACCTACAGCATCCATTTTATGACAGCCTAGTCTAATTTCCTTTTAGTTTGATTGACAACTGAACTCCTTGGCTAATTGATGAATAAAAATTTTGTTAATATGCTGAATAAACACTTCACTACTTCGCCACCGAAAATCAACCGGAGACTTACTTGCCCACGTCACCCATATTTATATGCCAAGCTTCATTAAAAAATCATGGCGAATCTGATACTTCATATTATCAACGATCTATTGGGAGCAACCACTTGTCCTATCCACAGCTTTGCAGACGAAATAACTCTTCATAGTGCGTTCTCTTCTAGAATTCCCATTTCTTCCCAAGATACTTACGACGAAGGGAGGCCAATGCTTTGAATGAAGATCTTGCGGAAACTACAGCCTGGGGAACCAACAACCTATAGTAAAATTCAACGCCAGAACGCCACAAAACTCAAGCCTGTGTTTTGAACTCAGTATGCCTGATATAACCATGCTCGGTATTACCATCAGCAATACTCTTTCATGGGAAAATCATGTCCGATCCATCGCGATTGTTGCTCCACAAAAACTTTTTATTCCTTGCCAAAATCTACTTTACACCTCAACAGCTTCTCATGATCTACGAAGCACAGAAATGGCCAGTTTTAAAATACTGTTCTTACATATGGTTCAGCACCCAACCATACGCTGATACTCTTAGATTCTATCCAGAGAAGAGCCATTCGCCTGGTGGGTGATGCCACTACTCCTTTGATCTCTTTAGAAAACCCCGTAGGAAAGTCGGCGATCTCTCACTTTTCTATAGATACTTAGGATTACCGACAATTGGACGTGGTCAATTGGACGCACGAAAATTGGACGCGGATAATTGGACGCGGCGACAATTGGACGCGGCGACAATTGAGCGCATGCGAAAATAAAAATAATTTTATAATTCCAATGAAATTTATTGCATGGAATATGCAGGGCTCATATCTATAATATAACAAATACCTAACCTAACCTAACCTAACCTGCTTGTTGCACCGAATGCACCCTTCCTGGGCAGCGATTCTTATTGTAATCAGCACATTTCCAGATTGTTTTTTCTCAAACAATACGCTCCTTTTTGTGTAAGAAACCATCGTATAGTAGCATTGGGTTACCCCTTTCACTTTTCACAAACTCAAGAACCATGTTGACACTAAAGTAGTCTTCTCACTCATGAAAATTGAAATGAACGCGAGATATGAGATAGGAAAATAATTGTCAAACGAGGCCATAGGTATTTGTTATAATTATGGATATAAGCCCATCAGTATTTCATATTTTATACAATGAATTTCATTGGAATTATAAAATTATTTTTATTTACGCATGCGTCCAATTGTCGCCGCGTCGAATTGTCGCCGCGTCGAATTGTCGCCGCGTCTAATTGTCGCCGCGTCCAATTGTCGCCGCGTCCAATTGACTGCGACCAATAGTCGTGCGTCCAATTTTCCACGTTCAATTGACGCGAGACCAGATACTTATTCAGCAGCCAGGTAACCGTACGGACATAGTGTCAGTATTTCTAATCCGCACTCGCTTGCCGATCGTGGGTTCAATTCCCTGCGACTGCAGACATTTTTCTGATGGCCCAAGGAAGTGTTTGGGATCACACGTTGAAAGGTAAGGCCCCCGTCATTCCCTGCTCGCACAAGACTCTCGAAGACTTCTGAGGGTTGCCCGTAAGGGGACAACCGAATGACGGATAAAAGAATTTTAGAACAACAACACAACAACAATCACTAACAATACCAGTCAGACGAACTCTACAGGCCCAGTCAGCACATACTTTAGTTGTCCACCTTGAATTATGTCGAGAAACTCTCAGTGGAAGTATCCTCAAAAACTCATATAACCTCCAGAAGTTTCAAAAAAAATCCAACACCTACTTTCTAATGGCATTGCTCCTTGAATGGAAATGAAAGTGTCAGTATTGGTAGAAATAGAATATAAACCTCGGGTGGTGAGAATGATATTATATTATAGCTCGCATATTATACAGGGTGGTCCGGTTTGTACTACACAAACTTAAACAGTGTGTTATACCTGTTGAAATGATAAAAAAGTTTATACATATTAACATATACTTTTGAATGCGTCGTTTTCGAGATATGGGTGTATCATATGGGAGTATCATTTTTTGATGAAAAAATCGAAACGCATTGAGATGAATCAACAAAATTTCTCACAGATACTAAACTTTTTACGCTTTATAAGATTAAACAGTGAGCATAGCATTCTTGTTTTGATTACAATCAAATATTATTATTGAACTGGAAATTTTACGATATTGCTGAACCGATTTAACTCGGAAACGGCAGATCGCATCAAAAACTCACAAGTGAGCCTTTTCACGAAGGGGCCTATGTTTTTTCAGATTTTGAACTACAAATTGGGAAAAAATGCACGTATAAAATTTAAAAACTTCACAAACGATAAGATTTCCACAAAATATTGTGAAGTTTTTACATTTGCCATGGATTTCCATCAAGTAACGGCTGAGTCAATTAAAAAAAAGGACATGAAAATTGGAGTGATTTTTTTTTCCTTCACTGCCACCAGATTCAGCCGCCACTGAATCACTTTATGAAATAATTTTTATTTCACCCTATAGAACTAGACGAGTTTAGTATCTGTGAGGAATTTTGTTGATTCATCTCACAAACCGTTTCGAACTTTTCATCAAAAAACAATATTCAAACTCGTATTTTCAACACCCTATATCACGAAAACGACGCGTTTAAAAGTATATGTTTATAAAAACTTTTATTATTTCAACGAGTCAAACACACTGTTGAATTTTTTGTAATACAAACCGGACCACCCTGTGTAATAGTTCATTATCACCTTAGGTGTTTTAAAAAATATTGTTTTTTTGATGTCTCTTTTTACTTTTGTATTGAATTGTCAAACCTACGAAAAGCGCTGAACGGACATGATACTTTTTTTCTTATAATTGTCAGTTTGATCTGGCAATTAGCTATAATTGCCAGTTTGAACTGGCAATTAGCTATAATTGCCAGTTTGAACTGGCAATTAGCCATAATTGCCAGTTTGATCTGGCAATTAGCTATAATTGCCAGTTTGAACTGGCATTTAGCCATAATTGCCAGTTTGAACTGGCATTTAGCCATAATTGCCAGTTTGAACTGGCATTTAGCTATAATTGCCAGTTTGAACTGGCAATTAGCCATAATTGGTAGTTTGAACTGGCATTTAAGCATAATTGCCAGTTTGAACTGGCATTTAGTGCTTTCGTACGAAAGTACCCCGCAAATGTAATGTCACAGTTCAAGCAATGACAGCTCTGTCAATAGATGCGCATTACTTGAGAGGAAATCAGATGGCTAGAAGACGAAGAAATCAAAAATGTCGCTGTTATCTGTCACAGCCGTAGAAAAATTATGGTGTATAACTCGCAGGGAATGCTAATTTCCCACTCGAATGATTGCAGCATTATTCGCCTACGGCTCAGGCTGCAAATTTCATTCTCGGGGAAAATCACTATCATTCCGTCCTCAGTCCACTCGCCCTTTGCGTTGGTAGAAATAATCGATCGCGTTTTTTGGCATCACTAGATGGCGATAACATGACTAGATCCTTTCGTACGGAAGCGCTAAATGCCAGTTCAAACTGGCAATTATAGCTAAATGCCAGTTCAAACTGGCAATTATGGCTAATTGCCAGTTCAAACTGGCAATTATGGCTAATTGCCAGATCAAACTGGCAATTATGGCTAATTGCCAGATCAAACTGGCAATTATGGCTAATTGCCAGTTCAAACTGGCAATTATAGCTAAATGCCAGTTCAAACTGGCAATTATGGCTAATTGCCAGATCAAACTGGCAATTATGGCTAATTGCCAGTTCAAACTGGCAATTATAGGTAAATGCCAGTTCAAACTGGCAATTATAAAAAAAAAAGTATCATGTCCGTTCAGCGCTTTCGTACAAACCTTTGTTGGAAATGAATGAAATTATTTGAGTTTTCTTTTGCAATAATTTATTATTATTTCCTTGCAGTTGTTGGAGAGTGAGATAGAAAAAGAAGAGATGGGGGATGTGCCCAGATGGCATCCAGAAAGCAAGTTATTTTATAAGAGAGAAGCACCCGCTTCCAAGGCTCCTGAACATTGAAAGGACGACCAAAGACGAAACATGACGAAACTATGCAGCAATGAAAACGGACACGAATTTATGGAATTGTAAATAGTTATTGAATTGATATTTTGACAATTTTAATTTGATGTTGTAATTTACATGGAGAATGAGAAGTTTGACAAACTGAAAAACGCAATTATTGATGAATACTTCTATACCTGTACTCTATAGCATGTGATTACATGTATATAGTATTCAATTGAAGTATCAATATACAGAGTACACTATTATTGTAGTTAATACATTCCTACTTAGAGATATTTTTGAATGTAAAAGTATATATAAATATAAACAGCGTGAAGTACATATGTTATGAATATGAAACTATACTTAAATATTGTTATTTGATTGGTATATCACAATACTATAGGTATTAGGATAGAAAAAGGGGAAAATAACAAATATATAACAATATGTGTCTTAATTTGATATCAGCTACTCTGTATATTGCTTTAAAACTATACAAAATATAGAAAAAATCGAAAATATATTATACTTTGTATAATAAGTTCAATGAGAATGAAAATCCTTGTATCCTCTTCATTCCTTCATCTGCAAATACCAGTGGATGTTTAGTGTTCGCTTAGACACCCAGAATCTATCTTAATCTTAACCGTCCCTGATTTGTTTTCAGTTTGTCAAAACTATTTAGGACAATAATTCCACATGATTAAATAATTGTTATAAAAAGCAATATTTTGAAAAAAGAAAAATTATAAATGTGATTTGCAATAATCGTGTGTCTTATGATAAATAAATATGCATGAGAATAAAATCTATTTGAGTAAATAGTTTTTCACAATCATTTTGGCATACGGATCGTGTTTTTCGACTATTCGTTAATTTTCAAGCATGCCATCACATTGTGCTGTTGTACAATGCACAGAAAATGCAGCGAGAGACGAAGGAATCCGATTTTCCAGGTAGGTACATTGTGATCTAAAAGTAGGTACTATAGTCCCCTCGATAGTCAACTCACATTTAGTTTTCATTTTGAAATGTTGTTATTTCTCATTGGAATTCCTTCTGCAATAGGAGCTTATAAAAATACTCGTGGAGTTTATAAAAGAAGGCATTAGTAGAAAATGGCTGATTCGTGTTCAGATATTTCAAGTGAAATCGAGGAAGAAGCGCAAAAAAATGACTATTCCCTTCATCCATTCAGATTTTTAATTCGTAACTGGTGTTGAAATGAACATTTCATCACCTGTTTTGAAATATTTTTCTTTTCGTAACTGATGGTGACTTGAAGTAGGACCTTTCAATACTTCCGTCAGTCTTAAAAAAATTGAGCATGTACCTCAAGGATCTATCTTGGGACCGTTGCTGTTCATTATATGTATATATATATTAATGATCTACCCACATATATTGACATAGCTGATACCTTTTTGTATGGAGATGACGCAACATTTGTAATGAGTAACAAAGATAATGATAAATTAAATGAGATATATGTCATTAGCGACAATGGCTAAAGGTGAACAAAACTTCAATGCAAATGTGTTGTGTGTAAATACAAATAAAACTGAAGGAATATCATTCACTAAAAGAACCGAAATTGCAGAGGATGAAGCCAGTAAAATACAATATGGAATACTTCTGTGGGGAGCATCAATAACTGCTGCATCTGAGATCTTTATAATAAAAAAAATTAGGGATACGGTTGAAGCAGATCCCAGAGAACATGCAAAACCGTTTTTTTCATTGAATTCGAAATTCTCACAATAGCTAGTATGTACATAATAGAAGCGATCATATTTGTACATACTAACAAACATAAGTATAATACTGGATCAATTAACCAAAAGTGAACTCGATGAAAACTGCTTGATAAACAGAATTTTATTACTGTAAGATATATAAGACTCTACCACTATCATGGACCGAGTTAACTCTGAAAAAATTGAAGTGGTATGTTAAAAGGGCACTTGTGAGTCAGGCCTTTTATTCCATATCCGAAGTTTTCAATTTCATATGGACTGATGACCACATCAGTGGAGAAATATAATAAAAGTATGTATACGGTGGGTCCTTAAGGTGCCGGATATCGGCCTTGCATGATTTGACAACCCTGTTCGCCGGTCGCAATAGCTACCACAGTATAGTATCCTTTCAAGGATAATATACTGTGGTAATACTTAGGATGTATATTATTTTTCATGTTAGAAAATCAAGAGCCGAAATATATTATCAATTAACAATCATATCATATACAGTGTGTCCACCTTAAGGACTTACCACCCCTGTAAAATCGTTATTATCCGACCAATTTCAAAAAACCTTTTTTTGTTGGATAGGTATTTGAAATGCCCATCCAACGAGAGAGTGATCTAATTCTTGGACTGTTATCGTGGCCAACTGCGACAAATTTCAATGACCCATATTCCAGAAAGTACTATTAGGGATTTTTTTCAACGAAACTTGATGATGGATTCTGAATCAGTACCACTTGAAATTTACCTGTACCGATTTTCATCATCATAAAACACAGGGTGTTCGAAAAACCGAAACATCATTTTCTTCAAATAGGTGATCAGCAAATGTAGTTCTGTGGTTTTTCTAGAAAGAAATAATCACAAATTATCATTGAGGATTATTTCAGATATACCTGTACCAATTTTTGTCATTTGAATATACAATATGTGTCTGAGAAAAAAATTAAAAAGGATAGGTAAGCAATATTTTTCATCCTGATAATTCTTCACTCAAAATAAAAAGATGAATCAGGATCACTTGGAACATTCCTGTACCGATTTTCATCATTATCAAACACAGGGTGTTCGAAATATCAAATTAATGTTTTTCTTGAGTTGATGATAAAATATTGCCTACTTTTCCTTTTCAATTGTTTTCTCATACACATCGTATTTTTGTGATCCTCAATAATGTGTCATCAATTCTTCTCAAAAATACCACAATACTACATTTTCTGATCACCTATTAAAAAAAAACAATAATTCGTTTTTTCGGACACCCTGTGTTTTATGATGATAAAAATCAGTAAAGGTGTTTTTCAAGTGATCGTGATTGAGAATCCATCATTGTTTTTTTTGAAAAAAAATCCCTAATAGTACTTTCTCAAATATGGGTCAATAAAGTTGGTCGCAGTTGGCCACGATTACAGTTCATGAGTTAAATCACTCTCTTGTTGGATGGACATTTCAAATACCTATTCAACAAAAGAAAGTTTCTTGAAATCGGTCAGATAATAACAATTCTACAGGGGTGGTAAGTCCTTAAGGTGGACACACTGTATATATACGACTGTTAAGTAAAGTTAAGTGTCGTGAATTGTGTGATTATATTGATTATAATATAGTTTTTTCTACTCATTGGATTGTAGAATAACATTTGAAATCTTAATTTGTGTGTAAATATGCTTGTTTTTCATATGAATAATGTATTTTAATAATTATGATTTTATAAATTACAAATAACACTGTAGCTAAGGTACTGTTTGTGTACTGTTTGTGACTTGTCTAAACATGTTTTGTTGATTATGTTAAACGTAATTAGCTGAATATTGTATTTTTTTGAGGCCAATAGATATCTTATCTCAATAAAGTGTCAAATAACATGTCAAAATTAAAAAAAGTTAACTGCCTTCTAAAAATGATTTATACAGGGTGGTCCTTAAGTAGGTGTACATAAAGGTGTAGCAGCAAAGATTGTAGCAGGTTCTTAACTTCAAAGTAATTCGATATGAGCCAACATACTTTGTCAAAATATTGCTAATAGGGGAAATACAGGGTGATCGAGGAAGTTAAATTTATATAATTTAGTTTTCGCAATAACTCCGTAATTTTCGAAACAAGAGGTTTTTGGGCATGTGAAATCATAATATACTGTCTAGTTCAATGTATTTTTTAGAAGGCGTCACATAAGCCACTTTTGGGACATATTGTGTGCGCAATTGGCTTTTTCGGTCTTCAAGTTAGCGCCCTATTTTTAATATAGAAGACACGTCATGTTAACAAATGGTAATAGAATATTCCTAATATGGTCTCATAAAAAAATATCTCTTTCCATTTCAATAAGAATGCACGGAACTGTCCAAAATGATATTCGTCTCCGAAAAACTAATCATATGATGGTTATTCACACCATCACACCGGTCAAAATTTGGTAAGAATCGCACGACTAATAATAATATAAAAGTGAGACACGCTGTAGACGCCCACTACGTTGATACTGACCGTGATGAATTGAATGACAATTATGGAACTGATTGCTTTTATCTCCAGAACTATCAAGTTTCGAGAATAATAACAGGTTTTACGTATTTTTGTTAAAATAATGTATCTTTAATACAGGGTGTTTCATAATTGAATGTCAATATTTGAGGAGGCGATTCTCGGGCCAATTCTAAGAATGAAGTTTCATATGAACGTATGACCTAAACGTCCTAACTTTTGAGATACAGGGTGGTAAAGTTCTCAAAAATTAATAGTTTTTTATCAATATCTGTAATACTACTTCAGATATTCTAATGAAATTTGGCATACATGTACTATGTATCAAGAGGCATCAGTAAGTGTACCACATTTTTGTTGGTTGCCACCAGTGGCGTTCGTATGGAATTTCACATACCTATTTTGGCAGACATTGATGGTACGCCACTGATTAATCTCGAAATTGAAATCTTTAATGAAATTCCCAATCGTTTCTTAGCAAACTTGATCACTACAATTCTTTCGATCTGATGCACGGTTTTCGCTTAAAAAAATAAAAAGCTTTTCACTACATGATTATAACAATATCGTTAATATGACAATATCACAATGCAGAGGAATAGATTTGATTTTTTAGATCAATTTCCAGAGATACAATTCATCGTTTATGAACTTCCTATTCGTATTTGGTATTTTGGAATTATTTCTTTTCATTGTAGTAGGCTATATTAATTTTTGAGAACTTTACCATCCTGTATCTCAAACGTTAGGACGTTTAGGTCATACGTTCATATGAAATTTTCTTCTTAGAAGGGGCCCGAGAATCGCCTCTTCAAATATTGACATTCAATTAGGAAACACCCTGTATATTCCAATTAAAATGGCGCTAAACTAAATAAAAACCAAGTAGAGTGTGCATTTAAGCGTGAAACGTGGCTTATGTATAGCGCCATCTAGAAAATACATTGAAGTAGGTACCAAATTATGATATTTCATGTACTCATCAGAAACTTCCAATTCCGAAATTTGTATAAAATATATTTATATTCAAGAACAACCTGTACCTGTCTTCTTATTAACAAGATTTTATCAAGATCAAGGACAAGTTAGCCAAATACCTACCTCACCTCATTGTATAATCACTCAAGGACCATCGTGTATATGAATGTGGATGATATGAGATATGAAATGAATTATCATCAAATTGTTTGTTTCGGGAGTGGGGGGTATTAAACATCGATAATCTTTCTTTGCCTCTGTATCCTAAAACTCCTGGATTATAAAATTAGGATAATAGTATTATCATTTCGAGATAATGAGACAAGTTGTCTACCTAGATGCTTTAAGAGGGGATAGATAATGCTGTTAGAACATCCATTAAGCATTATTATTGTTGTAACAAATTCCAAAGTGATATGGTGAATGACTTTTGAATTAAAATATATTTGGAAAAACTCACAAGTCTCAACAAAAATGTTTATGGTGAGTAATTAATGTTTTATTTAATACTTTTTGTAATAAAAATGAGATCTATCTGTCTGACTCTAGAAGCAACGTTTATTCAATGACATCCTCAGTCACAATGACAATACAAATAAAGTATGATTCAATCGCAACATCTTCAAGATATTAATACAGAATGATTCAACTGATCTAATACATATAACATCCCCTTTTTTAATTCTGAAATCTTTCAGGAATTTTTATGATTCTTTTATCTCTTCTAACAGCTAACGGTAGGTACGTCTTGTATCTGCCCATTTTCATCATTTTCTATACCATCTAATCTTTTATCCAATTGTTCATTATTCATGTTCGGTTTTATCATTATTTCATTTCTTCTTATTGTATTTCCTTTGTCGTTTTCAATGTTATAGGACCGATCATCAGTTTTGCTTAGTATTTTCCCTTTCTTCCATTCATTATCATCGCTGATCTAATACATATAACAATTAATACCTACTAAGTATATCATACACCACGGACCACGGACATTTTCAACCTCAATATTTGAAAACTGTGACAAATAGGCTACTATAATTTTCTTCACAATTCTATCGAGAGTATATACCTTGTATTTTGGCGATTTGATCATTATATGGTCGAAATCAATTCAAAAAAATAATACTCTCTATTTGTCATGGTTGATATTTAGGAAGCTTATTTCAAGACAGAGTGGTATTCTGCTGGACTATTTCGCGAATCATAAGAAGTATTCATTTTAAAGAAACGAGCCATATAACCCTCGCGATTCATTCTGACATCTTCAGCTACAATAATTATTATTCTATTAACTAACAATAAACTGCCAGACTTTTCTTTACTATCAATGGTTACATTACCCTATATTTTATTTCATACTCGGTTAGTGATTATTGTAACGAATTCAACAATACCGGGTTGGAATGGTATGTTTCAAACGATTATGAAGATATTTGCCTTCGAAGTGTCCATATCATCAATGGGTGTGACGGCGCAATATCGAAACTTCTATCTTTATCATTAGTTTCGTTTTTCACGAATAATTATTGAATGGTGAATGATATGTATTCGCCTAAGAAGTATATGTTCAGTTTTGGCTTTTTCTTTATGCGATTAATGGATTTAATCTGAAGTGGAGGTATTTAGAGAGTATTTTATTTTGAAATTTTCAAATTGGCAAAGTATCCACACAACTTGATGAGATAATTTCCCGTCCATCCATGAGTATACAGGGTGTTCCTTAATGATATGCTAATATTCAAGAGGCCGATTATTTGTCCCATTCCAAGAATTAAACTTCATGTGAACGTATCTCGTAAACGTCCTAACTTTTGAGATATATGGTGTGGTGTCAATGTTAAAAATATGCATAGATTATTTTCTGTCCACTCAGGCATCAAAATTTGAAGTCTGGTCTCGTTTTTCCATTTTTTATCTAAGACGAAGCGTTCTATCGAGCAACAAGAGGACATTTTCCGTCGTGGCTCACTTTTGAGTAAAATATAAACAATTATATTCCCGTAACGGTGCCACTGGTTGAGAAAATGAAAATTGTTGTACATCAGAAAATGCACCTTGATGCATGAAAGACCTGTACCAAATTTCATGAAGATGTATATAATATTGCATTAGTTATTATCAAAAAACTGAATATTTTTCAAAACTTCATCACCCTGTATCTCAGAGGTTTATATTTTTAGGACATATTATGTTCATATGAAGTTTTCTTCTTAAAATGAGTCAAATATTAGCATGTCTTTAAGGAACATCCTGTTTAACTGGACAAAACTCATAATGAATTCGATAATATATAGAAACGAGTTCTTGGATTAAAAAAAGAACAGAATATAAAAAAATAGGAGTGAAGGGGCGCCCATATTCAGCACACAGGCAAAGATGACGTCCACAAGCTTCCTCTCATCTATTCACTCAGCTCAGATGGTGCAGTATATTCACTAGTATGACGTTGATGAACCTCTCATCTAAGGTTCAGCGTTGTATCTTTGGTATATTGAATATTTTTGAGGCCTTTTTTATGGCATTAACAGTCTGTTCTAATGTTTCAGAAGTGTATAGTAACGACTTCTTAGTAATTTTTTGTACTCCCTGACATGTTACAGCCCTGCAGTCATGACATTAATGTATGCCAAACTACCCCAGAAATTGAAAAAAATATATCGTGGAACTTTGCTTACCCCCAAAATAATCTACAAGTTATCGATATAATGTTTTGAAAACCTGTAAGCATATGTCGATAATAAGCATGTTGAGGCCACTTCTATGGAGATATTGAAATGAAACAAGAAGATACTTACTTACAGAACTAACTGTAGGACGTACACAAAACTCCCGCCAAATAGGCAGGTGGTTTTCGGCAGTTTAGTTCATTGTACCAGTATATCACCTGACGATGCTACTGTGTTAGCGAAACATGTCGTGTGTTTGAGAATTTTGTGGAAATCTGATCGTTTGTGAAGTTTTTACAATTATTTTGAAATTTATTAACTAAAAACAAAAACAAGAATTCAACTTTGACACTCTGTATCTCAGAAACAGATAACTTTCGGACATATGTTTACACGAACTTTTCTTCTTATTTAGAAGTCAGCAACATGCTCCTGAATTTTCTACACGTACTTAAGAAACACCCTATATATTAGAAAAATATCAAATATTTACTTATCTTTGGACGTTTCGGGAACGAATCTGCTCCCGTTTTCATCATAAAAAATTGATTTTTGTATCGCAAATTCGGGAACGAATCTGCTTCCGTTTTCAACATGAAAAATGGATTTTTTTGTATTGTAAATTCGTATTTGTCTTGAAACTTTTCATTAATTGAACCAGGTTTTCTTATTGTACGCAACTAGTACGCAGATGACCTTGTAGATGACCGAGGACTGAAAACTTCTATGCTGGAAACTAACTTCAAAATAGTTCCCGGTTTTGTGTTCATTTTTACTTTTCATTATTCCTATTATTTTCGAGTGTTGGGCTCACTTGTGATAGCACTATCCCAAATATGTGTCTATAATATTATGAAGAAATGTTCCATGGTTATCTTGAATGTCTTGGAAAGGACATTTGCGCCTGCATATTTTTTATTTCCAATTGTTGATTTGGGTTGCATAAATGGATAGAATTTTAGCTACTCCTTGTTGATAATTGTAAATTGATGCTGCATAAATCCAAACTAACATAGGATCCTGGAGACCCGTGAGGCGAATTATTTCAGATTTTTTACGAACTCATGGCAAAGTTACCTGGAGATGCAAAGTAACCCCCTTTAACGATTATACGAATCAATAATCTACCTAAAAATAATATACATTATTCCAAAAAGGACCATTTCCTTGATACCTTCTAGAATCTCTATTCAATTTTTTTTTCAACACAACCTTTTTTTTTCAGCAGCAAGCCTATGTACTGTTGATTTCCATTACAGTCAACTGTTTACTCGTATCTTCACTACAATCATACGAGGCTAAGATAACCGTACACAGAAGTCCTTCCCTACCAAATTTCCCGAATTCCAATGTAGTGAAATTCATCGTCCATGGAAATCCTAACATTCGCGTGAAATCATTCTCGACCGACGACAACGTTTCAGCGTATATCATCAATGAAAACGGTGATTACATTTTTCAATATCCTAATCAAGGTACTGAAAATCAGGATCAGTTCGGATATTCCAGTGGCGGAGGAAAAATTGTGTGGACCAACGGTGGGAGTAACGCCCTTCCAAACAATGGGATTAAAGTTCATACGACTGCAATCGCTGATGTTGATGAGACTGGTAAGATTCAACCTGATATATAATTCCCCCATTCTCTCATTTTGATTCAGGCAAATGGTAGTTTTACGGTGTAAAATATCAAGTAGTCGGTTTTATCATCTTTCCCTATGTTCTTCGGGTTGCTGAATCTGGATCTGGAGTTATCCAACAAAATAGACTCCGCACTTTTAGTACGTGAAATTTTCTGAATTTTCAGTATGTTATAGAATTCGATGACTTGAAATCTTCGCGCTTCTTCCATGAATTTACTATTATATTAGTGTTTCAAATCATGTAGGATCATGATTTTATTTGATACCATATTACTTATAATTCAGATATTTAAAGGAAATCCTCTTCGGGGTCGCCTTTCCAGGTCGCGTTATTTTTTAATTGATGAATTCATATTATATACTGATCAAAATTTTCATAAAAACAAGATTGGATCAAAAATGTGCATAGAAGACATAAACCAAGGTCATATTATATATCCTAGTCGATATAAAAAGAGAAACAGAAAGTAATTTCGAAATCTGTTCGAATCAAAAATAAATAAAACTTATCTCTATACCTATAGTACGCCACTGATCACATTCTGCTCCCTTCATGAATAACTTCATTTATCAACTAACTATAAGAGAGATTCTGCTTGATATACTATACAATATCAGACAATATAGTAAACGCATAACATAGTGTTTTCGAAAGTCTTCACAAAAACTGGACTATTATTTTTGTTTTTAACAACTTCCATGACAACTATATCTTGCCTTCTAGACTAGACATGAAAAGTATATCAATAAAATTGACAAGTTTGTTTGAAGTTACAGTGTGTTCTATATATTTCAACAAAAACTTACCACATATTCCTCAGACCAAGATACTTGGCATGAAGGCAAACTCAGCTGTGTAGAGAGTTTCTTTGTTTGTGCGCTAGAGGGAATCAGAAGTCATCTGAGGCATTAAATATTTGGTCTTTTGTCAAATGATTTATGCAACGGTCCCTCAATATTTTTCAACCATGTGTTGTTGAATGAGGACGCGAATATTTTTTGTGTGTTCATCCCTATGACAATTTCTACTCGTTCCAAATTTATTGAACTTCAGAAATTCGAAGCTATTCAAATTCACCGATACAGGAACGTTGATTTGAATGTACTACAAATGCATACTTCGTTGATTTATTTTTCTGGGTTTCTACCTTGGACATAAAGAAATAATAGGAATCGCATTGATTGCTATTCAAGTAATACTTTTGTTGCAGATCATCATGGTGAAAAGCATTCATCAGGAAATTCAGATATCCCAGTATATAAAGTAACCGCTTCTCCATTGAATTCCTTCGAAACCATTGGCCAAAGTGAACAGAGAATAAAAGAATATTTTGGGAAACTTCTAACGAACCAATTATCACAACCTGTTACTGACCAAACCGTTTCTAGTACTACTGTGACCTTGGGAATGGCTAATAATGAAATTACCGTTACAAAGGCACCAGAAGTGTTCAGTAAGGAGATATCCACCACTGTGAGTTCCCAAGGTTCATCTTCATCGTACAATAAATTGCCAAAAAAATTAACCGATCAGGATAAAACCGAAGACGAGAACAAACCAGCACCTCTGGATCAACAGCCAAACACTTTATTGCTGACAGACCCCTTTGAAGAAACATATGAACAATATCTTAGCCTTTCAAAAGGTGAACGCAATTATTATAATTATTTTGATTGGAGCAAGCAATCTTCAGAACATTATCACGACATGACAACAGAATCCAATATCGTGAATTCTGACAGTGATAGTAACTTTGACATTGATGAGAGAGTATTGGAACCCCATAAATATTCCCATATGAAAGACTCAAGTACCACAAAGTATGCAAAGGAACAAAAGCTGGAAAATGACGGAGAAAAGGTTCGGTTGTCATCAGAAAAACAACCGCAGAATATCTTTCCATCTTTTGTAAGCAGATGGAATAATCCTGATGAGAGATCTGGCAATACCAGAGCTTATACTGTTGACCAAATCCCTAAGGTCAATACTGATGTGATTAAAGATGTCAGTGGTTTGATGCCGCTAGATAATGAGATAATTGCATCCATGATTCTACGATCGAATATTTTGGCTGTTAGTAGTAGTGGTAGTAACATTCCTATCATGACTGATCAAAACAGAAGTCCTCACAAGAGGACCTAAAGAGAAAGTACCTGATTCTACAACAAGTATCGTTATATAATCCTTCCTGATGTTTAGAAGAGCGCCCATCCCAGCAAAATTAATACTGGACTCATCATCTGAATCTCGCAGGAGTTCCAAGAGATTTGAAAATTTTAGTCAGAATTCTATTCAGGATGTCCCTGAAAGGTCTGTGCAAAATGATACCATAGACATCTGAGACCCAAGTGAAACGATTGAACCAAACCTCTATACCAGAAAGCTCCGTTTAGCTGCTACAGGTCGTCGGATTCGAATTTTTTATTTTTATTTTCTCGTATATTTCAATATTGTCTATGAATATCCTTCTGAAACTTTGTATTCACACTAACAGGGCTATCATTCATAAGAAACATTTCATACTATTCTGATTGACACACTGGATGTTCCATGTTTAGAGTACTGTTGATCGAAAAATTGATGGTAATTTTTGATTACTCCACTGAACTGAATGTTTTTTTTCATTTCCCCATCCGATACCTAACTTTCTGCCCTCTAGAAAGTTTCTATTAGTTAGCAATTCAATTGACCAAATTCAATTTGATGCATACCTGAAAGTCTTCAGAATTATTTAATTATTGTAGGTTCGTACTTAATTTTCGTGTGAAATCATCAATCATATTAATGATTTTCAATATGTGGCACAGATTTCTCCACGAATTCAAAAGACAGGGCGTTGCATGAAAATTAAAAATTAAAAATCCAATTCCAACGCCCTGTATAGCAGCTGAACGGAACGTTTTGGTGTAGAGGTAAGTTTGGTTCAATCTTCTCACTTATTTGGTCTATGGTATCATTTTGTACTGACCTTTCAGTCGCTGGTTCAGATACTGCTGGAATGGAAAAGGGAGATTTGAATATTTTAAGAAACAGATGGGAAGATTCAAGAGCTTTTTCTCTGTTGGTAGCAAATGGCAATAGATAAGTTATAAAGGAGATTTTGAACTATTATTATGATGTAATACAAACAGCATGTTTCCATTTTCATTGATTATTATTGCTTTTCAAGTTGGACTTGAAGGTAATCTGAATAATAATAATTATATGAGATTGGCTGTAAGTACCTATACTTGTAAGCGCGGCTAACTATAATTTTATTGAATTAAAAGATTTATTCTGGAACCTTTTGGTTATCAATTTGATATATTTGAGTGTGAGTGTAAATACAGATATTCCAATAAATCTTGGTTTTTAGAATTGTATTATTGCTTCAAGAGATTATAATAGTTATTTATGTATCAAGGGCGTAAAGTTGGCGTTTATGGCCTGTGGCGTGAATAATGGCACGATGGCGTTAGCCAAGGGCCATTACACGCTGAAGGCTGAGCATCAGAGTATGCTTGGGTGCTGAACCCCACATGTAAGAACAGTATTCTAGAACAGGTCGTATCTGTGCTTTGTAAATCATGAGAAGCTGTTGAGGTGATGAAAAGCCTATAGGTGTACTTTTCATGAAAGGCCCAAAAAAGTGAGACGAAAATGAATGTCATAAAAATAATCTCTATTTTTGATACTTCTCGACTTTTTCACCCCTTGTATCTCAGAAACTATTCATTGAAGACAAATTTTGCGTTTCAATTCAATTTCTTGAATGAAGACATTTTTACAATACAAGGTGTATAAACAAAAATCTCCTAAAAGGGACATTGGACATGATAAAAATGTAAAACATACAATGTAGAACACTCAAATACGCCATATAATAGGCATGTACACCTCAGTAGAACTTTCAACTCAAACCATGTTTATAATGATCCTTTTATACATGAATAATCATTGACGACATAATTAGATCGAGAAATTAACTGGAATGTTTCATTTTTGGATATAAAAAATAGTACCTTCTGAAAACGGACCCTCTTATGACGTAGAAACCTTATCTCGCCATAGTTAAAAGAAAATACCAAACGCCCGACGGAGACTGAGGCAACTGATATATTAATTCTTTCAACTGTGATCTCGCGCTAATTCACTCTGTCAGAAATCATGTATTATTCATCCCTGTCTGGAATAGTCTTGTTTCAGTATTAGGGTTTTGACGTCACATCATCGCCTCGTTTTCAGAGGTCCGAATTCCGATTTCAATAATTTTTTATGAAACGTAGGGAGCTCACAGCAAAAAACGGTTTGCGATGGTGAGCTAGTTTAGGTGAGTTCTATCGAATTATGAAATAAAAATTTGTTGTGATATAAGCCCATTACCCTCCAAGGGAGCCCTCAAAGACTGCCGATGCAGGTCTTGCCGATGATTTTTGTTTAACAACCCTGATGACAGTCATGAGGTAGCAGACTCCTAGGAGTTGTCAGTGAGGTGCAAAGGGCTGGAAAGCTTGATCGTCTATCACTACCTTGTTTTCTCTAATTTAGCATTTTTGTGTTGGAAAATAAAAATAAAAAAACAACTTTTTGTGTTATGTTGTTCAATTTTGTTCACTTCTTTTTTTTGCTAGAGGGTGCGATTTCCGAATACGATTTTTTTTATTCGACCTCTTTTGGCGTTCGTTGATTGAACTATTACCTCTCTAAGAAGGTGTAACTTGACCCCTTATTCAATTTAAAATTAATTATTTTTGTAAAAAAATATGGTTGAGTGGAAGAGCAGCTGTCGATTTATCGGCGAGTTGAACTCTGCCTTTTGTTTCATTGAGACAATAAAAGCATTTATTATTATTATTATTATTATTATTATTATTATTATTATTATTATTATTTACAAAAATAAAAATCGAGCAGTCCTAGGATGTTTTTAAATTAATATTAGTTTCGTTCGTTGATTGAACTATTATACCTCTTTAAGAAGGTGTAACTTGCCCCCTAATAGAATTTAAAAACTTTTGAAGGGCTTGATCTGTATACGGTAGGAGGTTGACAGGTGGTTGTAAATTTGTATGTAAAAAAATAGATTCACAAAAATAAAACTCGAGCAGTCCTAGAATGTTTTTGAATATATATTTGTTTTGGAGATACGGATTTCAATTCATCATAGGATTCCACACTGTATATATCTTAGCAACTTGGGGAACATAATAGAAATTATTCTTATAATTTTTTTGGCGTTCGTTTATTAAACTATTACCTCTCTAAAAGGTGACAGGTGGTTGAGATTGTTTTTGTAAAAAATCAGATTTACCTACAAAAATTGAAATCGAACAGTCCTAGAATGTTTTTGAATAAATATATATATTTATATTTGTTTTGAAGATACGGATTTTGATCCATCATAGGATTCCACACTGTATATATCTTAGCATCTTTGGGAACATAATAGAAATTATTCTTATAATGTGAAAACAACCTGTACACGTAAGACTTTCAGAGTTATACACTACTGCACTAATACTATATTTTCTTCTTCGCCTGATTACTCAAAAGGTGGTTGGTAATTGTATGTTATCTACTCGGAATTGCTTTGATTATGATTTTGGATATATTGCAAAATCCAACAATGATATTTATCTATGAGGTACGTTGGCGAGTAGGCATTGGGATAGGTCTATAATTTATTTTCTAATTTTAGTTTCTTATATTATGTATGTAAACATTCCTCAAATATAGGATAACATATATTATAATGGTAATATCTTGTGGGGGTGGGGTTTATGAAGTAAGTATGTATATAAAAGTTGGATATTGGTAAGAATTTGTATTCTTCAACCTCAAGTATTCATTACATACTATAAATATTTTATCTTTATGTCTCTGAGAAAAAAGCCATTTGAATTCATAAGAAATATCTATCCAATACTTATACCTAAGTACTTGAATTCGAAATTGAACCTTTATTTTGGTACTAGAACAAAAAATATCTCATCTAGTATCCTGATGAAGACGAACTTTTATTCCAAGAGAGCTACATTTAAGGGATTCCACATATTTTCAACTGAAGTTCCTGACATTTTCTTCAAAATTGTTGCCAGAAAACTAAATATTTGTTATATAGGGTGTCCGGAAATCATGCGTAAAAAATCGAGGGGGTGATTCTGCATGAGAAAACATGAAATTTATTTCATATATACGTGGGTCCGGAAGTGCATAGTTTTCAAGATACATTGTGTTGAACTTTAGAAAAAAATCGTTTTTTATGAATATCTCGAATATTCTTCTACTGATTTTCTTGATTTTTTATAACTTCGTTCTTTGCCATGAGGGGCTGATTTAGCCATAATTGAAGTAGAATTGTGAAATCCAGTGGCGCCTCGGGGTCACCCTACCGAATATTATTGTCAATAAAATGTGCGCTGTTGATTTTTTCGAGTTCTAAATCTCCATATCCTATTGACCGACTAGAAATACAACATTTTGGTCAACTGGATTGTTTTGATATTTTGCTTCGTTTCCGCGGAGAAAAATAAATACCAATTTATTGTATGAATTTGTGCGAAATAGTCCTTCAAGAATTGAGGTAGAGTTGAATGTGTGATCCATGTCCACAGACATAAAATAAGGATTAAGATTCATTTTCTACAAATATTTCATAATACATGTTTGACACCCTTTGAATTATTGAAAACTACGCCTTCCTGGACCGAAAATACATACCTAGTTCTCAATATACAAAGTGTAGAGTGTTTGACATGTATCAAGAAGTATTTGAAGAAAATGAATCTTCATTCTTATTCTATGTCTATGGACCATGGGTCACGCATCTATTTTCACCCCAGTTTTTGAACCAATTTTTTGGCGCAAACCTATATACAATAAATTTGGGTTTATTTTTCTCCTTGGAGAGGAAGCGGAATATCCCAACAATTTTAAGTTCCGAAATGTTGTATTTTCAGTTGTTCAATAGGTTATGAAGATACAGAATTCGAAAAAATCAGTGGCGAACATTCTATCGACAATAATATTCGGTAGGTTGTACCCCGGGACGCCACTGGATTTCATGATCTCAATTGAATTATGGCTATATATGAGCCCCTCATGAAAAAAAATATCAATGCCAGATTTGAAGAAAATCAGTGGAAGGACATTTGAGATATTCATGAAAAAACGATTTTTTCTTTAATTTCAACACACTGTATGTACACTACACTGTTTTACCACTAACCAAACCGATTTTTTAACGCCTCGACACGTGTTACGCTAACTATGTTAGCATCTTCAGAAGAAGATTAAACCGGTATGTTGAAAACTATGCATTTTCGGACCAACGTATACCGGGTGACACAGGGTATCGGCCCATCCCCGTAACTTCTGCATTCGTAAACGAATTTTTCTGAAATTCGGTACAGTTATTTAAGCAACTATTTCGGATTTGATCACATTACAATCCAATATGGCGGACTTCCGGTTCTTCTGGAAATGCCAGCAACTTGCTTTTTTCAAATGGAACACCCTGTATATTTTTACATATGGATAAGTGACAAAAAAAATAATTTTTCAGAAAAAATTATGTTTTTCTGTTATGTGTGACTCATTGTGAATAGTATTGACCACATCTCATTTATCCACGAGGTAAAATGAAAAAACAATTTTAATTTAGAGTTTTTCAAAAAAATTATATTTGAAATAAAGATTGCACTTGTTTTGACCTGTTGAACTTGAATATGTAGAAATATACAGGGTGTTCCATTTGAAAGAACAATGTTGCTGGCATTTCCATAAAAACCGGGAGACCGCCATATTGGATTGTAATGTGATCAAATCCGAAATAGTTGCTTATATAACTGTACCGAAATTCAGAGAAATCCGTTGACGAATGCAGAAGTAACAGGGGTGGCCCGATACTCTGTGTCACCCGCTATATGGAAAGAAATTCTTATCTTATTATGTATAGAATCACCCCCTTGATTTTTTGCGCATAATTTCCGGACACCTTGTATAGGAGAACTTGAAAAGAATTCGGCAATCAATCACTAAATTGCTTACAATTTTTTGCGTAGAAAGAGTCTATACAGGATCATCGTAAGACACCTATAGTATTTGAGGAAATTTAATATTGGTCTTCGATTCATGATTTGAATAGCCAATAAATTGTAATTATAGGTAATAACCAATTCGTTGTAATCATTAGATTTGTGAAAAAATATGTTGTACCAATAGGTATGCTACATTGCATTGTTCTTCGACAATAACAATTGAAAGTTCTTTGGGTATTAAACGAGTACTCATCGATTCATTTGGTAATAAAGACGTGTCACAAGTCACATGACACAATCGATTGCAAATAATTGATGTAGGACATCTATCCATTTATTGTTTATTCATATCCAAATTGACTTCCTTTCTCTTCAGATTACAGATTCTTCCATAGAACCTGCAAATCTTTGGAATTCCTTGCCTAATAGGAAAATAATCACAAGAACCTACAGGGTAGAGACTTCGCTAGCAGAGTGATTTGTTTTTAAATACCCGAGATACATCTATTTGTATGTATTTACCCATACATTATTCAATCAATATGAAGAATGAAGCTATATATACAGGGTTTGCTGAATCCATCCTCATCATGCTTTTGGCTGGTGAACCCTCATTGGAAATTTTAGTTTGCCGCACATACGTTCGAGAGTTTCATACAATCAAAATACAATTATGAAGTTCAATTTATTCTCAATGTGAAGATTGCTCACAATGTGTAAACCATTCACTTTTGTTGATAGCATCCCAGTCAGTGGTGATAGGTTGCGTCTTTTACATTACCTATTCAACATTTCCGATGTTATTTTACTGAATGCCTCTGCTATATCCTCTCCTGCAGGTCCCCACAAAAATAAATCCAGCGGCGTAAGATCGGGAGACCTTGATGGCCACTTGATGGCACCTCTCTTCCAATCTACCTATACTGGGAAAAACTCTGTCCAGATATTGACGAATCATAGCAGCGCAGTGTGGCGGAGTCCAATCTTGCTGTAACCATAACTTCTCATCGGTCAAGTTGGGGTTCAAGGGAATTGGAAAAAAATGGCATAGCACTGGCATTAGTGCTGAAGAAGATGTTAATACCTTTTTTTACTCACATAACTAAAATGGCATTTAGCGTACGGATATGTCGCTAAATGATCGATTAATCACGGATTGTCGATCTGTGATTTTTTCAAAATATTAAACACGTTACCATGGCAACACGATTTCTTAAACACATTACCATGGCAACGCTGTTCATTAAACACAGCTTCAGTAATTTGAGACTTGTCTGGCCTGTCAATTGTATTAACTGTCAACTGTTATTTTCGAATTTTGTAACAGAATTATTCGAACAATATTCGTTTGTATCAGAATTCATCATTAAAAATATATGCGAAAAGTAGACGAAAGTGAAACCGAAGAGAATGTTCTGGTAGTTGCATATCTCCAAAAAGTGTAAAAATGAAGCATCCATCTTTCAGAACAATTTATTTATTCTGCGCTGAGCATGACAATAAACGTGAAACAAAGGTTAGTAAGCAATGGACTGGACACATCTACACCCAATATCACTTATACGTGTCTCGCTGGTTGCATGCAGTTGCATGTATTAATGTATTATGTTCTCAATTCCCATTCCTTTCGAATTATTTTGTAGGTTAGCAGGAATTGCAGGTATGTTAATGTAATTTCCGGAGTTCGTAGAAAAATCATAGTATGTAACGCGTTTATAAACTCTTCTAGACACTCGTTTATTGAACACTCGCTCCGCTCTGCTCCGCTCGTACTTAAAATACTCGTTACTAAAAGGACGTTTATAACACTTGTTACATAATATACTATTATTATACCAGCCAACACATTTTGTTTCTCTGGACATTGAGTATGATGTATTCCTTCATTCAATGGGGGTTCTTAATATATTTTGAGCAATTGTTACGTCGAAAATGAATTAAACTTTCACAAAATTGCGTTCTGATTATATTGTTTTCAACGTTACAAGGCCTATATGTATAGCAAATAACGGATGAGGTTGAATATTGTGATGCGAGGCGCAACCGAGGATTATAAAAACCGTGTGTTGTTCAAGACTTTTCGTAATGACGCTGAAAGATATTACATTTTGATTCCGAGGAAAGAACAAAGCATGTTTACCTCGTAATTCTACGAAAAAAAAATCCCAACATCGTGTTGTCATGGAACAGCTTAACAATATCACAATAATATTATAACGGCCGATGGCCGTTGAACAATCTCAATGGACAGAGGCTGTTAACATTAACTTTTCAATTGTCATCTGAATACCCTTAAATCATTATAACAGCATGGAATTACGAGAAAAAATCATCAGTACGCTGAATATTCCTCTTTCCACCAACTTTTCAGTGAGGGGGAACACAATAAATCAAAGGCCGGGGTACATTTGTAAAAAACAATATTTTTTATATTGCTCGCGAGGTGTTACATTAAAAGGTTTTAATATCCCAGGAATTTCCAGAAAAAAAGTGTATACTTACCTACTAGTGAATTTAGTCCTTTAATAGTTCCAAGAAATCTACCTTTTCTTTCTATTCACTCCAGGTACGCATGTTCCACAAACATATTAGGGATTTCCTTTCATGCGATCCAAATGATAACTCGTGCTTTGTAAAGTAAAGTCCCTAATTAATTTAAATATTATTGACTGAAATAGATATTTACGTAACCAGTTAGAAAACGCGTCATTTTGTGTAACGATGGGATTTACAGCAAAAAATGCGTTTCATAACGCGTTCCGTACAATATTTTTTCTACAAGCGTGCGTGATTCACCCTATACCCGCACGCAATTCAGTTTGGGAAGTGTAATTTTCCCGCAACAATGCGGGAAAACTTTTCCCACACTAGTGCGGTAAAAACAAAGATATGATAATATGTCTAAATATAAGTGGTAAGTGATTAATTATAAGAGTTTGGGTTTGTTTGTTGCAGTATTAAGTATATATGTTCAGAATCATCCATCAAATTGCACTATTTATTGTGAAAATTAAGGAATATTGAAAAATGAAAATTGATTATTATAAAAATCCCCCTATAGATTTGGATTGATCTGATGGGAAACGATTATTGTTGTCATGCCAATCAAACCTCAAATGCGCTTGTACTTGTCGAAGTGACAGACACATCGTTACTGTCATTTTCGATTCAGTGTTGCCACAATGTGATCAAAAACTTCCAGCTATGGGGATGCGATACAGATGCGTTATTGCCAACGAAGTCTTAAGAAAGGTATGAGAAGCTATACACGCGTTTTATTGACTGGTGCAACAATAAAGAAATGAAAATACCGAATACAGAAGAAGTATTTTTGGCTCATTTCCTAGAAGTGGCCGAAACCTATATAAAGACCAAATACCTGATACTTATGGGCCTCGTGGTTTCCGCAATGAACCTATACATAATGCGTCAAACTGTAAGTTCACAATAGCTATCACTAATAATCAGTAGAAAGAGAATATATTTCTCTTGTTAGTTGTTCCTATATGGATGAATAATTAATTGATCAAATCAACCAAATTCCTACGCTTGTAGAAAAAATATTGTTCCTAACTCATGCGGAAAGTGTCTTTCCCGCACTCGACTGCTTGCCCGAACTCCGCTTCGCGTCGTTCGTGTCAACGGCAGTCGCGTGCGGGAAAGAATCACTTTCCGCACTTGTTAGGAAAATTTCTATTTCCTAATTATGATCAAAAATTTCAGAAGGCAAGTTGACTTCGCCCGTCACTTAGAAGTATCTGCCAAACAATCTGTCACAAATTAGTGACAAAATTCTCGAAATATCATTGAACATTTTGCATTTATCATTCATGATTCATGGCTCATTCTGAATGGAATGACCCGTAGATGCCTCATAGTCACTAATCCAATCAGATAACTTGGAAATTTTCCATAGATGTCTTCGATTTGTTATTGATTTCCAAAAGTGGACACTAAAAGTGAAAACAGGTCTCAGAATTCCTCGATTCATTAGTTGATAATCGGAAATCCTGATTAACTAATAATTACTTATGAAGTACCTATATACTCATGCTTGTTATATAATTTCGAGAACTTTGGTCAGTGTCTTTTGGATTTTTATTGCATAACGTCGTTCTCTTGTCGAGTGAAAATGGGTGTTCTTAAAGTGACTTTGGTGAGTATTTTATATACACTACTGATGATAAAATCAAGAATAATCTCAGCTTTGCGAAATCGTCGAAACACTTAGCTAACATCAACCTTTTCTGAATATTTGGTCCAATTTCCAACTATTGCAATAATTCATCTTCTTCAAACATAAAACCAATGTATATCAAATACTGTCCTCACTACACGTATATTGAAATAGTATTCATATTTTAATTTTATAGAGATGAGAAGAGAAGATCCCTAAAAAAATCTGGAATAATCAATGTATATTAGTTGTGATATGGATTTTGAATTTCAAAATATGGAGCTGACAATCCAAGACAAAACCAAAACCTCTCAATTCTATATTTTAGATTGTTTCGGTCGATTCTCCTAAAATAATTTAGAAATTTACCGCAAAAAACAACCGACGCCACGATTTTGAGAGTTGGGGCAAACAAAAGCACAGCTGCCATATACGATTGGGAACTTTAAAAATATTATTCTTTTAATAATTCATAAATACTCAATTATGTATTTCCCTCTTATGTGCTGGGGCGTGGCTTATTGATCATGAAGCATTTGTGTTAATAATAATTATATTAATTCTCACTAGAGGACATTTGGTCCGGTGACGTGACAACACAGGATTGTGGGCGTTGTTCTGTCAGTTCTCAGCATTCAGCACAGCATCGCCAAGTCCCAAGCCAACATTCACTTGGTGTTTTGTGATGAAGTATATCAAAATATTTCAACGAGCTGATTGCTCGAAAAAGATACCAAAGAAATAGCTTTGATATCATGGCTTCCTCCTATCAGGATGGATGAAATATTGAATTTATATGTAGTTTTGTTCAACGATAGGACTTGATTATAATTGGCGACTGGAGAACTTTGTTTCATGAATAGAAATGGAAGATCATCTGACCAATAAGGAAACAGCATAAAAACTGACGTCACCATGTATATTCAGCAATTTCAAACAAAGCATAGATATATTGCCAAGAAGTACAAATGCCTATGGAATTACATTGTAGATGGTAGATTGTAGATGGGTCGTATAGGCTGAGAGACCTCTCGATCACTGCGACCTAGAAGATCTATTGTGATTACCCCTATCTAGTTTTGGCCCTCTAACCCTAGACTTCTGATGAAGCCTACGATTTTCCTGACGGTTGACTTTTCCACTTCAGCAGGGGTGAGATAGACCTATTCTAGGTGGTTCAGCCTTTGGCGGACTAATACTTCACATGAGCAAAGTATGTGTTCCGCGGTTTCGGTCGCATTGTTACAAAAGCGGCAAGTGTCAGTCTCCGCCAGACCCATCTTTTTGAGGTGGTACCTCAGAGGGCCGTGTCCTGTCAGAAAGCCTGTGATAAGCTTTAGCTCTGGTTTGCTGAGGCTGAGTAGCTCTTTGGCTCGGTTCTGCGAATGGTTGATGAACCTTTTCGCTTGTCGTTGACCTGGAGTTGCTCTCCAGTAGAAAGACTTTTCAATTTCTTTCCATTTCCTGAGTTCTTTCTTTAGGTGACATTTGCTTATCCCACAAAAAGGCTCAGGGCCAAAAAGTGCAGATGCTGCACCTTTTTTTGCAAGGCGATCAGCTGCCTCATTTCCTTTGATTCCCTCATGCCCTGGAACCCACATAAGTGTGACTTTGTTGTCCTTTCCCAGTTGCATGAGTGTTTCAAAGCAGTCCCATGTGATCTTTGATTTGAAAACGAATGATTTTAGGGCTTTCAGTGCGGCTTGGCTGTCTGAGCAGATATATATGTAGGCACCCCTCAGACCTTTGCTCAGGCACCTTTGGGCGCAAAGGTTGATGGCATGTATTTCAGCTTGGAAGATAGTGGGGGAGTGACCTAAGGCTTCAAATAGCCTACATCCGGGTCCATATACACCCGCGCCTACCCCTTCTTCCATTTTCGAACCATCGGTGTACCAAACAAGGGAATCTCTGTCCAGCTGATGCTCAGCGGAACCGTACCTAGGGCGGCTTTTTATAACCACTTCAAAGGTATGATCGAAACTGAGCCTGGCTGGCAATATGTCCGATGGTTTGGTTGCAGATTCCATTTGTACTTCTTGTAGAATGACCATGTGACCAGTGACATCACCTGGTCTGGCCAATTCAGTGGAGTTCAGTCTGTATGCACTGAGAGCTGCAGTCCTCTTGATAAAAATATGCAAGGGTAGTAGGTCAAGCATAGCTTCCATTGCTGCAGTAGGGCACGTACGCATAGCCCCTGTGATCCCAAGACACGCGAGTCTCTGGATTTTTTGCAGCATAAGTTGTGCTGTGTGTGAATTACATTACTCAAACACGCGTTCATTTCAAGATCTTCAATAATAAATTAACTTTTCCAAATTAAAACATCCAGTGCAGTGTAGTTTCGGTCAGGTCAGCGGAGTTCATGGACGTCCTGCATGGACGTCCTGCAAAAACCGCTTACCGTGCGATAAAACCTAGATAAGCAATCTCGAAAGGTAATGGCCATTGCCACTGCGGAAAAATGCAAACCTAGCATCGATTCCGAATATAAATAGTACCCGAGTTGATAAGGCATCATTATTATCAATACAAGTCATTAGTAATTATTAATTGAAATTGTTCGCTGTCTCCCCGACTTCAATCCTGCTGGTCAACCCCATGCTAGACGTTGTAATGTATGTACTGTCATTTTTCAAGTGTTTTTTTGCGTTGTGCCTCATTTGTCAAGCCATTATATTCTTTTTCTTCACTAACCTGCCATGTGGCAAGCATTTATCCACGACTTTTCCATCTAATCAATAAATGTCCAATTTTATATGAAAACTGTTTTGACTATTTATTTGGATGAATGTGGTTGGGTGGTGAAATGATCAAAACCTCTCGTCAAAAAGCCAAGCCAGTAGTTAAGTTACGACCTATAGGAGGGTCAACATCTGAGTTGCGACAATATTAGTGATGCAAAAACTAATTTAGGTCCCTAACGGCCCAGTGGAGTAATTGACTACCCAATATTCACTATCAGTCCAGTAGCCTATTCTCGTAGTGACCATTGATTCCCCATTTTTCAGGTGTTCTCTCTGATCTGCATTGCATACGTTTCATCCCAAAGCTACCGCCAATCATCCTCAGACTTAAGCACCGACGTGCGGATAAACAGGCTATCAGACGTAGCCTCATCCATCTCCTCCATGGTAGTCGACTGGGCAGCTAGAGCAGCCTCCTACATATCCGAGATATACGACCTCAAAGTCCGGTTGATCAGATTTTTGGCCTCCCTCTACACCACTGACAACCTGGTTCTGGTGAAAAGGGTCATGAACATCGGACTGAGATTCACCGGATGGTTGTATAGCATCATTCCAGATTCTACTACTGAGGGAAACACCAGGTTCTTGTCCACTATTTTTCCACGATTGGCCGCGGACGATTCGCATGCAGCAAGGGAAGAAGACGAATTAGAAGATGTCCCGTGGGACCTTGAAAGTTCTTCTAAATCTAGCCTGAGATCTAATGAATTGGAGCGGGTGAACGAGAAGGTGCAAGGTTTAAAACAGTATGAACAACAGGTTGTGAACTTACAAACTCTGATAAATGCTCGTGGAAATTTCAAGCATTGAATAAAATTTTAAATTATTTATTTCAAGTTTCTCTTAATTGGTTTACTGAAAGTTCCAGTGAACCTGTTTTGATGAAATTGTTTCATTCGATAATAACAATCCCACTGAGCAAAGTAATAGTCTAACAATATTGCAGCAGGTTTCAATGTAATGTGTGATGTGATATCGAGAATGTTATGTTCTGAATGAATAATTACAGAAAGGTATTCGCAAAATTGCAAATGAAATATGAAAATTCATTGAGGACATTATTTTGAGCAGTATTTAGTAGAAGAACAAACACTGGAATATCGAAATCTGCTTCGGCCTTACTTATGCTATTTTATATGTAACATTGCAATTAAACGTGTACGATAAACTTGCACTGATATTGTTCGTAGATAGTCTATGAAATTTTGCAACTTACAAACAATTCGTCACTAGTTTTTCTCTTCGTATGACAGAAACAAGCTCTTTATTATGTAGTGGCAATATACTGTAACATTACACATGCCATTTATTGTTTTTTATCTTTTGAAACGCACGAAAGGGTATCCCTATAATGTTTAGAACTCATCATTTAATATACCTAGGGAGGATAGGGAGAGGAAGTAGGTATTGGATTTTTTTTTAATTTCTGGAGATTATAAGTTCTTGGGAATATGTCCTTGAACAAACGAGTTTGAGGTGAGGGGTTGTTTGACATATCTGAAGGTTGATGCTCAGAAGATGTGCTGACTGGCCTCCTAGAATCGATAGAATAGTGAAAGGTCGCCTACTCTGCTTCTATATACGGAGTGTGGCATCACCAACCAGGCGAATGTACCTTCTCTGGATGGATTCTAAGAGCATTAGTGTATATTTGGGTGCTGAACCCTATATGTGGGAACCATATTCTCAAAACAGGCCGTATCTGTTCTTTGTAAATCATGAGAAGCTGTTGAGGTGTAAAGTGGATTTTTGAGCGGAATAAAAACCGAGTTTTTGTAAAACATGATTTTCTTCGACTCAAAAATATTCGTTTTCTCGAAAAAATTTCCGGAAATGATTGAAGCTCTCGTGATATTATAAGTGAAAATACACTAATGTAGACTTATGACCAGATGTATTAGGACGATACATCAATTATTACAACAATTTCAGTTTCATGTATCCAAATGGATGATCATATTATGGCCACATGGCAAAAATGAAACGAAAATAGTTTCTTCACAAGTAACCAAATGAAGAAAACAGAGTTTCTATCTTAGTTTTCTCAACATCGTGAGTTATTTTCGGATGATTTTTTCAAACTCAACGAAATTATTGGCAATCTTCTGGGACCGATCAGGGTATGTAAAATATTCTGATAATATCGTCTAAGTAATGATCTTTGGCTTTCTAAGCCTATCAAGCATCGAAATGTCATTGAATTCGGGCCACAGCCAACTTCATGTATTTCAATAAAATGCAATTTAATAGCCAATTGATAAACGGATATCAAATTGTGATACATATAGTTGAATAGAGAATTTCATAGCAAGTAAGATAGGCTGCAAAAATATATAGGGTGCAATCTGAAAAAAAAGTTGGGTCTACCTTCGATCAAACAGATGGTTGAAGATAATTGTCATTGGGTTCAAGGGATGCGCCATCTCCGATAAAATAACCCTTGTGAATTTAAATTTTGTATCTCTTCTAATAAAAAACACAGGCTGTTACATCTCTCTTGTGTTACCCGGTATATTGAACTTATTATATAGGTATGTATGATTCCCACTTTCGAATAAACTGCCCCTTATAAGAAATGGACAGCAAAAATTGATTTGCGCCACAAGTACATATCGTAATAAGCCTCATTGCACCATATTTCGTTTTAATTAGATTACTTTTCAAGGTAGAAGGCGACAGAACGTGCAACAATTCTGAATGAAAGTGATTCGATTATCAATGCCCATCACGAAAAATCTATAAATATTTTCCCGGCAGTTGTTACCGCATCGGTATTTCGTGAAAAAATTATGCTAAAATCAGTGTAGTCCATTTTTCTCAATATGTTGGAGCGCACAGAAGGGAATCTCTATTATGTTCGAGGAACATCTAGCGTACCTAGGAAGATAGGGAGATAAGGTAGGTACTGGATTTTCTTTCAAGTTTTGGTGGTTCTTGGGAACACTCCCAATGGCAAAGAATTCCAAAGATGCTCCTCTACAAACGAACGAGTTCTGGTAAACAATCGTTCGACATATCTCGAGGTTAACAACGAGAGAATTTGTTGCTGTGGCATCACCAACCTGGTGGATAGCACGTCTGTGGATGAAATCGGAGAGTATCAGCATCAGTAAAATACGTTTTTCTACAAGCGTTCGTGATTCACCCTATACCCGCACGCAATTTAGTTTGAGAAGTGTCATCTTCCCGCAGTAGTGCGGGAAAAGTTTTCCCACACTAGTGCGGGAATAGTAATTTTCCTAACAAGTGCGGAAAGTGATTCTTTCCCGCACGTGACTGCCGTTGACACGAACGACGCGAAGCGGAGTTCGGGCAAGCAGTCGAGTGCGGGAAAGACACTTTCCGCATGAGTTAGGAACAATATTTTTTCTACAAGCGTAGGAAATTGATTGTATCGTTCAATTAATTATTCAAGCAAATAGGAACAACTAACAAGAGATATATATTCTCTATCTATTAATTATTAGTAATAGCTATTGTGAACTTACAGTTTGACGCATTATGTTGGTTCATTGCGGAAGCCGGCAGGCCCATTAGGAGTTTGGTCTCTAGGTTCCAGACACTTCAATGGAATGAGCCAAAAATACCTATTCTTCATTCGGTTTTTTCATTTCTTTATTGTTGCACCATTCAATTAAACGCGTGTATAGCTTCTCATACCTTTCTTAAGACTTCGTTGGTGATATTAACGTATCTGTATCAAATCCCTATAGCTAGAAGTTTTTGATCACATTGTGGCATTTCCACTGAATCGAAAATGACAGTAACGCTGTGTCTGTCACTTCGACAATTTATTTGAGGTTTGTTTGGCATGACAAATTGACGTTTCCTGTCAGATCAATCCAAATCTATAGGGGGATTTTTATAATAATCCATTTTTATTTCTCAATATTTCTTAATTTTTACAATAAATAGTGCAATTTGATGGATGATTCTGAACATACATACTTAATACTGCAACAAACAATCTCAAACTTTTATATTCCATCATCAACCACTTATATTACTAGCGATTATAATCATATCTTTGTTTTCCCGCACTAGTGCGGGAAAAAATTTCCCGCACTAGTGTGGGAAAATTTTCCCGTACTGTTGCGGGAAAATGACACTTCCCAAACTAAATTGCGTGCGGGTATAGGGTGAATCACGCACGCTTGTAGAAAAAACATTTATATAATATGCTCGCAAAATATGACTGATGGGTGACACAATATGAAAATTTTAGGTTTGTTTGTTGCAGTATCTCGTACGTTCGTACAATATCATCCATCAAATTGCACTATTTATTGTGAAAATGAAGGAATATTGAAAAATAATAATTGATTGTTATATAAATTCCTCAATAGCCTTTAATTGATCTGATGTGGGAAACAATTGTTGTCATGTCAATCGAAACATAAACTAGTTAGTATAATTCTCAGAGTGACAGACAGAGCGTTACTGTCATTTTCGATTCAGTGAAATTGTGATGAAGAACTCGCAGCTACAGATGAGATACAGATGAGTTATTGTCAACGAAGTCTTAAGGAGGGTATGAGAAGCACTACACGGAATTTATTGAATGGTGCAATAGTAAAAAAAGTGAAAACACCAAATAAAGAAGAAGTATTCTTGGCTCATTTCCTAGAAATTTTTGAAACCTAGAGGCCAAACACCATGGTGGTTGAAAATCTTAATTCTGAACCACCCTGTACCTATTTCGATTAAATATGAATTGATAGTAAATAAAAAGTTGAGATAGGGACATGGAACCGTTTTGACCAATTATGAATAGTTTAGACACAAAAAAATTGTAAAGTTGAAAAATCTCGATTTTTCACACCCTATATATCTCTGTAATTGTCACTGCTAGACCCCAAGTGTTATAGGTCAATGAGATCAGGGAGAATCTGAAAATAGAATAATATACAGGGTGTCCCATTTAACAAATCATAGTTGTTGCTACTTTTCAATATATGCGGCAACGTCGCCGCGCTGAGAATATTTCAGGTAGATAGAGCACAATTAATTATCCAAGGCACCAAATTTTCAGAATAATACCAAGTCACGTTCTCCAGAAACGTGAAATGTGCCTTCCACCGTGAATCAGCCTGTATAGAATAGAATAGAATGGAATATTCATACCTCGAAAAATCATGGATTGTACAGTCACATAATAAAGTGGGTAATATAATAACAAAAAGTCTGTAGGAAACGAAATAATAAGCGAAATGTGAATATAGGTATACACAAATATAGATATAGATAATATACAAAATACATCAATCTTATGATACTTATTGGCAACATTTTTGGTCCCAATTCTGAATTAGCCTTTGAATAGTTGCACTCCGTACCCTGTGGTTAATCCTACCCTGTATTTGCACAGGGTCAGCTTAGTTTACTTTTCGCCCTCATTATACTATCCTAATGCTGTATCTTTTTATCAGGCGCTGTCACAACTCATACCAACAGATTCAAAAACAAATGAAAGGAGTTTACAGGACCTGAAGTTTCGTTACTACAAAAAATCCGTCGTAGCAAATGGAAGTTACAAATTTGCTACATTTCAATTTCACCTTGCCCGTGTTGAGTAGTTTATTAAAAGTCTAACACTTTTACCTGTCTGTCTTCGTATCAAGACCATCTTCGATGTTCGGGCGTAGACAGCTATCTTTCAGAGTGGGGTAAAACTGTAACAATAACTATCATAACATGATCCCCTACTACTCTATATACCGGGCGCCCTTTTTCTCTCTCGCATATAAATAATTAATCGCCGAAAGTGTGCTCAGTAGTTAATACTCAGTGCTGGACATTTTTGCAGAAGCTTGACAGGATGCAATTTTTGGTGGTAGGTATTGCAATTTTCGTGTGGGTGAAAAGTGTTTTCAATAGTGTCATTTTTATTCTTTGGAAGTGATAGTGATGCAGAGTGAGCAAAAAGGATATTCTTCTACTTGTGGTGTTTTCAAGTCTATAACTTAACTCAAATACTTTGAATCATTAGCAGGTATTCCGCTCATTTCGAAATACTCGTTTTTGATTGGTTGGAATATCTGTAATAATATTCGAAAACTAGATACCAGTTAGGTAACGCTTTGTCTCATCTCTCGTCTCTTCTCGGCCCAAAATTCGCGAGAAAATATCTTCTCTCGTCTTGTCAAGATGAGACCAGACGAGAGACGAGAATCTCTCGTGTCGGCGACTTCACTAATTTTGTATAATCGGCATCTCAAAGAAACACCGCTAACTATAATATAATAATTTTCAATGATGATATGATGCGCCATTTTGGCAATTCTAAATCCTTTGGTGAATCATGTTATACAGAATGTTTCTAAAGAAGGTGGCTCCTTTGCTAGAATAGGCGAAACACTGCAAAATAAGTTGGGTTCGCTGAGGAAAAAAAATTTCGCAGTGACATTCGTATATTCAAGATAAATGGTCTAAATTTCATGTGAACTCGAATCTCATTCAATTTTACACCAAAATGTTACTTTTGATAAAACTCGATTCTGATGTGTACCGTTTTCGGGAAATTTTGCTTTGAAACTAATGAAGTAATCAAACTGTTACTAGTATGAAGTATATACTATGTTAACAACCATGTTTCTTGTAACACTAACCATTTTTTATTGTTACTGTAGCCAGAATATCGTTATGATAACAATTTGATATGGTTATAACAACGAGTTTCATCTGGTTGTTTCTTTATATTTACCAGATTATTGTTACAGGAGCATACATTTTTCACCGTTTATATATCAATTAAACAAAGAAACACAAGAAGAAAATTGAGAAAAATTTAATCAAACACATGAAATATTCATTCACTTATAGTAAGTGTTCAAAAGTTGCTCCATTTTCACAAATTCACAATTTAGGTCAGGTCAGATACAACCACAAAGTGGAATGAAACATGAAAATATGTACCAAGCAAACCCAACTTACTTTGCAGTGTTCTACCTATCCTATCAACAGTACTCACTTTTTTCCCGTGGGAAGAAAGTAATTCATGAAAAGTGGATTCTTCATGATTTCTATAATGAAACTATGTCTAATTTTTTCGTAGACCATATAAATAACTAAATCTGACTCCTGCGATTGTCAGTGGCTTAACTATATCGTTAGGTGCCCGTGGCTAATTCATCGAATGCCCCCCTCGCCCAATATGAAGAAACTGAACCAACAATAATATTATTTTTTATCACATAATAATTATTTATACACTTTTGCTTGTTATAAATCATCAGGTGGAGTAGGTGTGTGCGATTTCAACCTGCAACACCCTTCTAAATTGGAACCCGTCGACTGGTTTACAAAAACAAAAAATCCATAATATAGTACACAACGAGCTCTATTCAAGAATGTGAACAAATTTGAAATATTCAGATTATCAAGGCCTAATTTTGTTTGTTGAAGGGGCCAAATTTTAAAAAACGACTATATTAAGCCTTTTTTCATCAAAATTGTGGCAAGCCTATTCGAATTTTATCTGAAATAACCCTATACGTAATTTGAAGGCAAAATCTCATATAGGGTGTTAGTTATTCAGTGGCGATTTTTGATATTATTTATTGTTCCATTCACCCTGTATCAAAATCTAAGGAGTTGATTCAACCGGTGAAGTAGTCATTCAGAGGAGGAACACATTGAATACTTATATACGAGGTCTCATCGTTGTAACTTCTACAGGAAGATCTCTCTTGGTCAACCAAACATTAATAAAATTGAAGTTGATTTTTTTTATGATCCATTCCTTTATTTTCACGAAATATAAATAATGGTAACTAATTCGAGGAAATATTCTCTATACATAATAATCTTCATTGTCATCTCAAATTTCCCTTTCATTTCGCCAAAATCGGTATATTATTATGATATGATCACTTTAAGTATCAGTAAATCTCCTTGCAGTCTCTGCAGAGTGTTTGTCTGTCATTTCATTTGTGTTATATTCGACAGTTCTTTATCAATCGAGACGATTTTCAAAGTAACTGTGTGGTGAAGTGGGTGAAAAACGGTTTACTTGAGTTTTTAAAATGGTGGACCTCAACTTTAATTTTATTAATTTGAAATTTTGACCCATTCAACAATCAAAAGTAGGCCAAGAAAATCTGAATATCTCAGATTTGTCCACATTTTCGATTAGGGCTCGTTGAGTACTATATTATGAAATTTTTTGTTTTTGAAAATCGGTCGACGGGTTGTAAATTAGGAGGGTGTTGCGGATTGAAATCGCACACACTGTATATAACTCTATAATTGCAATTATTAAATTTTCCGCAAATCGCTAGGAAATTTTGACATTCCTGTCAAAATTTCTTGAAGAAAAAGTCAGGACTTCCTTACTGTAAGGAAATGTCATTTCTTTACTGTAAGGTAATGATATTTCCGTACAGTTGTTAGTGTTCTACATAAATGATTGAAAACACATTGCTTATAAGGAATTAATTTATATTTTGAAAACATCAAGTCATTGCTGAATACATTTTTAAGATCAATTTGTTATATTTACAGTAATTTGACAGTTAGTACAATTATTGAACATTGGAGGAACACTGTCAGAACTATGAGAGACATTTTGGACAACATGCGGGGTGGTAGGGTTATTTTGTTGAATATTTTGTACTGTGAAAATTTTATTTGCCACCTCAACCTTATTGTTAAGCGATTCTTCGATATATCCTTCAGCAACGTTTGATGACTTCCATCCGCCATGCCTCTTTAAACTAGTTATGTCGGCACCAGAGTCAACCAATATTGTTGCAGAAGACCGACGAAATCAGTGACCAGTATATTCTGTCGGATTTACCAAGTTCAAATAAGTAGCAACTATTTTGGGCATTTTTCTAAATTGATGAATTCCTACCACTTGTCTACAACCCTTTCCGCTTTGATATTTGAAGAAAAATCGGTCACTGTTCATATTTTCTGGTCTTAACGAAACATACTTTCGATAAACATTCAAGTAGATCTGATTAATTACAAATGATCTTGGTTTGTTGGTTTTCGAATCAGGTATGCTGATTAAAAGCTTAGATTCTAGGTCTTCTATATCGTGTACAGTCATTCGGACTAACTCATCCATTCTACAGGCCCCAGAAATACCAAATATTACAGCCACCTAAAAAATAAATAAAGGTTTAATCTAAATAGAAATTAAAACCTTATAAATTACCTTAATCATTAAATTTCCTTTATATCTGGAGCTTCCTGGATAAATTTTTCAATTTCTTCCTTCGTTAAAATCTTCTTCTCTTCTTTCTTTGCCCTATAACATTGAGCTTGCCGTTTCAATAAAGAACGAAGTTTTGAGTATGTAGATATATCTACATTGTGTTTAATTGCAAGGGTTGACTTCAGCATTGAATAATTGGCCCATAATGTTGAAGATTTCATCTTTAAACAAAGGTCTAGGAAGTATGCCATTACAACATTTTCTGAGAAAGAACTCGTATTTTTACTCATGCGATAATCCATAAAACGTCTGTATGCATTTTCGTACTTTTTTCTTGATTTCTTTGGCAATAATTCTGATGAAGCAGTATTCACTGCCTCAACCAGCTCTGGAGGAGTCCCAGGAATGGAAATTTCATCATCACTTATCATTTTACTTTCGAGAACACCAGCAATTAAATTTATAAGCGTTAAATCAATCAATACCGGCGAATTTCAAACGATTTGCGGAAAAATAGTATGTTTACCTCGTAGAAAAAGCCACATTCCTGGACTCTGTGTTGCTAAGTCTCGGCTTGCGCCTCGACTAGCAATCTTCACAGTCGCCCAGGAATGTTAAGCTTTTCCTACCCGGCAAACAATGTACTATTTCTCAATATTGATCTGAAATTACAATTATTGTGGTTCGAGTACACAATTTCTATCAATCTAAATTCCTTTCTTCGGACTTTCTGTTTAGCGAAAGTGTTAATAACATCATCAAAGTTCAAATTTCGGGCCATAGAATTTTTGATGTTGCATGATCTTTCTAAATAAGTTTAAATCTATTTCAATTTCGAACTTTGCACTATTTTTTTTCACTAAATGTGTAATAATAAACGTTGGGAATTGGGATTCTCCTCTGACCGTTGGCTGGGGAGGGGGGGCGTGGTATCTTTGCGACTTGCCACCGTTTAGCTACGCCACTGGCGATTGATACAACTACTATTGAGTAATATTTATCAACAGTAGGAACACGAGAGCTTTTTTTCATCGGATAATTTTCTCTCGGCAACGAAAAATATTTGCCGATCTGTACTTTTACGAGAAAAACCGACATGAAAATATTGCGAGTCCGTAGGTCGAGCAATTTTGTCTAATTTCAGTTTTTCGAGAGAAATTACTGATGGAAAATGTTTGAGTTAGTAAGGAAATTTATCCAATTGGAAAAAAAAGTTCGAGTGTTTTTTGACAAGATAAATCAACGACTATATACGAATAAACAACAATAATGATCATCTTTATTGATAATTCCGTGTAACTGGTAGTTTTCGGAATTGATTTTCTCATATTTTCTTCAGGCGAAATTTTCCTGAAACGGCTCATCTTGCTAATTTACGCGTGAACCATACCCATCAATCAAGGCGCAAATAGATACTAGATCAAAGGAGCAGGCAGTTTATCAGCGATAAAGAAGGTGCATCCTTTTTTATCATATATACAGGGTGTATCTAAATAACGACGAATAAGTTCAAAGGATGATTCCTTGTGATATTTTGGCAAATAAAGTTCATATAAACATGTGCCATAACTCGCTCCGTTTTTGAGATACAGGATGTTGAAGTTGGAAGTATCAATTATTTTTATTTCTAACCCCCCTATGAGCTTTCATGGTGCCAAAATGCAGTATGGTTGGATACTGGGGAAGCCCCAAAATTTCAAAATGATAGAAATTGAGGTTATTGAGTAATGTCAATGGAAGACTTGAAAACACCTATACATTAAATCTGGAGTCAAATCGAATTTTAATTGTTTCCTCAAAAACTAAGCTAGATACAAAAATCACACGAAGGATAAAAAGTTGTTATTTCAATAGTTCAATATAATTAAAATATTAAACTCCGAAAAACCGGCACCTACAATGACATTCACCATAAATAACGATAAATATACCCACTGTGACGCCACTGGAAATAATCTTTCGAATCTTATTGCACCAGAAGGAGCTCCATATTACTATTAACAAAACCACAACGTTTTATTGAAATTGATGAAAAGACAATTGAGTAATGAATAAAAAAACGATCTTACATGGAGACCATTGAATTTTTTCGGTGTTATTTAGATACACTCTGTATATATCCATATATTCTTTGTTGATGGCTCTTGTTGTGCTAGTTCCGAAAAATAAACCAATAAACACTGTCTCTGAGAAAGAACCGCAAGTCCTATCATCTTCCATTCCACATCGCGGTTACGTAAATTACCTTCTAAACAACCACTAAGTTCGCAATTTTTGAAATCAAATCACAGAATCAGACTGAAGGATATTTGATTACTTCAAGAATGCCTGCAACGCAGGTATGATTACTAATGAAAATTTCACACCAAACATGTTCGATCAATTTAAAGCCTGTATTTCGTATAGTTACCATAGCAACTGAACAAATTTCTTGAAAATTTTTCCCTCCTCCTTAGGGGACGGAGCATGAAATTACACTGGAAATTTTTTTGACGTTTATATGTTAAATAACATTCACATTCGACTTAAGATCATTTCGATCATTCTATAAGTCAATAAATAAAAATCATTTATCAACAGTTTATACCATGTGATATAATGAAGGTATACTTGCAAATTCGAAATTTTCGAAAGCACATGTTGTTAAACAACCATCACTAGTAAATTTTCCTACTGAATACCACTTTAGCTTCAATTAATATCTGGGAATTTCCGGAAATAATAGAAGCTCTCGTGACATAAGTGAAAATTTCAAATTTCACAGCGACAATTTTCTGATTTCGATGTAATGTAATATCTTCTCAATATTGATTCGTCCTTTTTCCAGTCGCAAAAAATTAGTGTATTATACACGGGAAAAATATTAGATTTCAGCTAACGGCTTTTTGTCGGGCGACAACACAACTTCGAGCTAAAATCTACCACTTTTTTCGATTTTATAATAAATAACTATTTTATTAAGAATTATAGACAGCACTGATGTCGTGTGTTTTGTCGTCCTAAAACATGCAACAGCACAACAATACATTAATAAATAATTAGTGTTGTGAGTAGTAATTTGCGTGCATACAAATGATATTTAGAACGCTTTATATAAATGGCTCAACACAATGAGTAATATCCAAACCCAAGAAACCGTATAATAGCCGTGTTGTATTTTCATATACAAAGAAAATGGTTACATTGTTGCAAAACTAAAACAATTGGCATCCATATTATACATTTCTATGTAGGTAGAATTACTCATAAAAGTTACGAATGTTTTAATAACAGTCTTATTACAGTAATGATGGGTCAAATATACAAACTTTCTAATAATTAATACCTACATATATGTGGTTAACAAGAATGTTCAAATATTTTGAATTCGAACTTGTAGATGAAATGAAAATTTAATTATATATTTCATGAAGCACCCATGTAAGAATCCTCATTCTGATCTAATAGTGGGTTTGTAATATAATTCATGTTTACTGTCCATAAAGATTACGAGGAGATCGGTATGTTCATAAAGTAATAACATTCATCAATTTGGTATGTACGTATCCTTTCACAGTCACAATTAAATATTTCAAAATATAATTCCATTCTTTGATTCACTTATGGACTATAATAATTATTATTAATTGAAATGTGATATTTTTTAAATTGACCGACTATCTAATTTCTCCACAATTATGAAACACTTTCCATTCGGTACCTATGTAATAAATGTTCGCCTTCGCCAAATATTGAAAATAATTTTATACATGATTTGGCGAAGGTGCGGGAATTTCATTTAACATTGGATTGGATTGGAATTTGTTACAGGAAGTACTGCAATAAGAAAGACAAAAAGCTACGACAGACAAGCATTCAGAAAATGGAAGTCAAATAACCTGTTCTGGGAAAATATATTCCTGTACATGGGTTTGCATCAAGAGCCCAACTGTGAATGATTGATCAAGCAAGATATTTGACGAATGCTCATATTGATTGATTGATTGATTAATAGCAGAATGATCAGTCAGGGTTCGAAGCACAAAACACTGCAGCCTTTGGGTCTATATTGTACTTCTGATCATGCTGTTGACTTAGGTGAACAGGTTCGCTACCTTGATAAGGTTTAGCAGCCTCTTCACCAAATCATTCGTTGGAAAAGCCTCTTGAGAGTTTAATGTTCCCAGAAGGTTGTATCTCCAGCGCGCTAGTCGCTAGTGCTTCGCACTCCAATATTACATGGGTGGCAGTTTCCTCCTCCTCATTGCATAGTCTGCATATGGGTTTATCTGTATAGATGCCCATCTGATGCATTTATGTTTCCTCAAGGGGCAGTGAACGGTTATTAGTCCCGTCACTTGTCTGATCTTACTTCTGTTTATGCTCATATAATAGAAGGGGACAAATCAGCATAATATCGAATAATGATGAGTAGGCGCTGGATTACCCCAAGTAGGTTCGTCAAATATTATAATCGTGGTAGATTGACAGTTGTATTATTGGTAGTGAGTGCAGTTCTATGCGATGAACCTCGCAGCCACAAGCATATAACTCACTAATAGTAGTTCAGCTAGACGACTATAAAAAAAAGCATGCTGTCCCAGAGTGGCTGCCTGATAGCGACAGCAGTAGACCTTCCTGTGGCAGGAAATTCACTTTCAGCAAAGTCGTTATTGCTATCATAGGATTTCAAGGTGCTACTTCTATTCGAAAATGTATAACGGTAATATGATTTCTTGTGATGGTAGCAAGAAATTTCTCAGCAAGAATTCTAATAGCACAATTTTCCTCAGTGCACTCTCGTCATGGTAGCGGTACGTGTAAAAGGCCGCGAACAGACACCCATAGAACAGGAAAGGAGGATTCCGGTCGACATGGCTAGCTGGGCTTGCTCAGCGAGAAATGGAACTTTGGTGTACTTTTTGCCTTAGTTCGTCAGGGAGGAGGCAGTCCCAAGCGATCCTACCGTCAGTTATCGTAGGAAAAGCCAAGTCCTCTCCTGTAAACGAGGTAGAGGAACGTGTAAAAGTCCTCGAACGATCACTCATTCAACGGGACGAGAAGGCCAAAGCCTCTTGCAACGGTGACCCATCGAACGTAACAAGAGGAATCTTGTTGACAAGGGTACCTGGGGTGATAAGGATAGCCCCATCAGGTCGTACACACGGACTAATGCCTCATCAATTGGGTTGAACTCCAGGGATCAAAGGTTTTAAAAAAAAACACTACGGAACTACGGTAGAGGAGGTGAAAAAGAATCCCGCTTTGGGTCAAGTTGGAGAATGTCTTGCCTGCCTCTACGGGTGAGCAGCATTTCTGCTCGGGCGCTGATACTGCAGAGCCAGTAGTCTGCCTTATCAGACGGCCTCGGCCTCACCATTGGAACATTTAAAAGATGCTTTAATAAAATGGTAGCAGGGGAACATGCCGTTACATAACGGAGATGGCTCTAGCGCTCTGATTTGGCGTATCCAAATCCTCCATTTCTCCCTGGGATGCAGTCGGTATAAGTCGAAAGATAGGTGACCGGCAGTCATCCCTATCGGGTGTCTTGTAAGATGGGGGTGGGAATTGTTCCCACTCGATTGCTACCCCGGTAATATTAAACTGTCACCATCTCCTGGTCTAATATAAAATAATGCTCTCGGTACAGGTGATCTCGTCCCTGGTGGCGGTTGCGCTTGCCCGCCCCGAAGCTGGCTACAGCTACAGCGCCCCGAGCGGTCCGAGCGCCTCCGGGTCAGGGGGCGGCTACCCCTCGGGGCCGGCGCCGCAGTACGGCGCGCCGCAGCAGCCCGTCGTGCAGAAGCACGTCTACGTGCACGTGCCGCCTCCGGAGACGGACTTCCCCGCGCCCAGGAAGCCGCTGGTGGCCGCGCCTGCGCAGAAGCACTACAAGATCATCTTCATCAAGGTATGGGTGATATTTTCTAGGCAACATTTTTTGACAGCAAACGTTTTTTTTACAGCCAAAGTGATTTGTTGTACCAAAATGATGAATTTGGATAACTGTTTTTATGTTGTCTAGTAGAGTGATTTCTTTTAATCGCAATTGACACAATCTATACATATTCAATGGAAAGCTGTTAGAACAAGTATCAGAAACAGCTATATAGGGGATGTTTTCTACTTCTCAGCCAAGAAATATATTTTCACGATCTGAGAAAATATTCAAGTTAGCAACAAAAAGTTTATGAATTTCTAATTGAAAACCATAAATATAATTCCTCACCAACAGACCTCCTGTCAAAAGAGCAGGATCTAGCTCACACCAAGCTCATGAAATACCTGGAACATTTGGGTATTATCAACGATAGGCAATATGGCTTCCGTCATCAGAGATCAACTGGTGACCAGCTCGCCTATGTCTCACATATATGTCAGCAATCTATAGAAGAATATGGTGAAACCTTAGCCGTGGCACTTGATATCTCCAAGGCATTCGATCGAGTCTGGCACCACGGACTCCTCGCCAAGCTTCCATCTTATGGCTTGTCTCCCCAGCTATGTTCTCTGCTAGCTAGTTTTCTCTCAAACAGATCGCTCCATGTAGTGGTCGACGGAGTTTCATCTGACTCTTTTATCATAAATGCTGGTGTTCCATCCAATCAACGATTTGTTGGGAGCAACTTCATGTCCAGTACACAGCTTCGCGGATGATAGTACCCTCCATACCGCCTTCTCATCCAGGGCTCCAATACCAGCCAGGCAAATCAGAAATGAACGAGGGAGAAATGTTGACAACATAAATATGGACTTGGCAACAATTCTCGAATGGGGATCCAATAACTTGGTAGATTTCAATAAAAACAAAACCTGAGCATGCCTTCTCTCTAGAAAAGCCGAACTCACTGTGCCCAACATGAACTTGTCAGGAGTAACCATACCTTTGAAGACATCCATTTCGATGCTTGGTATTACTATCAGTAATAAACTCTTGGAAAAATCACGTGAGATCAATTGCTGAAAGTGCATCCCGAAAACTCGTTTTTCTGTTTTGCTTATGATCTATAAGGCTCAGATCTTACCTGTCCTTCAATACTGTTTCCATATTTGGAGTGCAGCACCCAAACATACCCTGAAACTGTTGGATTCTCTCCAAAAAAGGGCAATTCGTCTCGTGAGTGATGCCTCGCTCACAAACTCACCCACTTCTCTGGAACACCGTAGAAAAGTTGGCGATCTGGCTCTATTTCATAGTTATTTTCATGAACGATGCTCTCCTGGGATATCAATAATTTTTCCTCCCTTGGCAGTCCCCGCGAGATTAAACCGTCGAGTTGAGGCTTCGCACCCCATCGTGGACACTTTGGAGACCTGCAGAACATTTCTTACCAAAGACTCTTACATCCAAAGAACAGCGAGGCTCTGGAACACATTGCCAAGGAGGTAACCTCCAGGAATGCAAGAACACCAATTCCTACCTTATTTCCCTTAGTTCTCACGATGTTTTCTGAACATTACAGGATATCCCTTTTCGTAGGAACCAGAACATAAAAAAAATAATATTCATGCATCAATGTTATCTTCTGCTAGGATGCCAAAGACATTCCAACAAATGTGTTAGCTTATTCATCAAAATAAAATGCTATTATCACTTGAAAAGTTGGTATCATATCGTTGGAGTTATCACTTTAATAAATTGACATCGAGTTAACACAAAAAGATGCACATTATATTGAACGAAACTGAGAGAAAGCGACTTTTAAAACATGCCTTTGAGTATCCCTCGAGTCTCAAGTTAACCAAAAGTATACGATCCTTTCCATATTTTCAAAATCAGCGATAGAATGTCACGTTGTAGTAATGTTTGCCCTTTTGATATATTGATACCTGAACAAATATTGATGTTTTCAGGCACCAACTCCACCAACCCCAACTGCACCAATCATTCCAGTTCAACCACAGAACGAAGAGAAGACCTTGGTATACGTATTGGTCAAGAAACCAGAACCAGAGCCAGAAATCACCATTCCTACACCTGCTCCAACTCAACCAAGCAAGCCGGAAGTCTACTTCATCAGATACAAGACACAGGTAAAATTCAGGGTTTTGTATAAAATATGGGAAAATAGCTAACGCATTTGAGCTTCAGCTTCGTAGCTTATTTCGGAGTTCCTATCGTGAATCGATTATCAGCAGGCCTAGTGCAACTGATGAGGCTCGACAAGCCGAAACAGTATACCTTGCATCAGCAGACAAGCGATTCACGAAATTCCTTTAGGAAACCACGAACCAATAGATAGAGCTAATGAACGTCAAATTTTGAAGTGGAGGTGTTGACAATTTAAAAAAAAATCCAATGTGGTCATTTCCAAATATATATTTCAGGAAACCGAGATATTTTCGATGATGAGCTATTGATTTACATTTTCAAAAAGCACAAAACTCGATCCACACAAGATTCAACAATTTATTATATTGTTAGCGACGATGTTCAAATCGCCCCGTAATTGAGAAGAACGCCTAAGGAATGCCTTATCACAAGCGTCCTCGACGACTCATCGGTATTCGTAATCATCGTGTGATCGAAGATTGAAGAAGGTTTAGTCATTAGCGTCGTAGCATCAGAACGAAAATCACTTGTTGATGTTGTATTTTTATGAACGGTCATCTCTGTACAAGCCGTCCTGGGTGAACAAAAATGTGTTTGAGTGTTGAAATTTTGTCTATCTACGATGCCCGTATTCAGAATCCTATAATATTGTTTTCAAAATGGTTTCACCACTACTCTTACTAGATAACTGTTCAAGTATCGCCATTTCTTTATTTCTTATCACTTTCTACTCATTCTTGCTTTTATTACAAGAAATAAAGATAGACGGTTACGATTTCAAATATTTATGCTGAAGTGAGTTGTAGAATACATGTGACCTTTTGAGGATAATTTTCGTTTGTTTAGGAAAAGTCACAATAAATAGGTCTAACAATCGTGATTCAGATTATTCCTATGTTCTTTCTTGAAGATCTACACACTTTTTGTCCTCAATTCTCTTTGGGTTTTGAAGTAATCTTCGCACTGGTGTTTTTGCACACAACCCAAGTGTAAAAGATTAGTCATTAGTATTGTATTCTTTCATATACATTTTCCAAAAGAGTTGGTTTATTCCTATCACTGATGTTACGTTCTCAAGTACATAATACATACTTCTAACATGAATATCCATAATCATCGATCATAATCGACTATGTAATCGATCAGCACTTTCAGTCTGATCAATACCATATACCTACATGACATTTCTTTCCCAATTGCTTTCGGAATTTCAAATGCATCTCCACCAGTGATTCTTTGCAAAAAGAACTCAAGTATATCATCTACAATAAATAGGTGTAGATAGGTAGGTTCATCTTTAGATTTATCTTTCATAAACACACCTACCTTTTCTTCCTCCATTCTTTCTGGTCTTTCACGTGATGTGTTTGATTCTTTTAGCACTACTGTTTCTTCTCCCAACTATACAGCGTGTTCCCGAAAGGTCTGTACAAAATGATACTATAGACTCATGAGACCAAAGTGAGATGATTGAACCAAACTTACACTACGTTTAGTTGCTACAGGGCGTTATAATTGAATATTATTTTTTGGTATTATTTCGTATATTTCAATACAATACAATAAATATCGTTCTGAAATTTTGAAGGCACTCTGAAAGGACTATAATGCATGGAAAACACTCGGTATCATTTCGATTAACACACAGGATGTTACATATGTAGGGTACTGTTTATCGAAAAATTGATATTTACGGGTCTATACTGTGTATGGTTACAGTGTGGTATGGGTTCTTTAAACAATCTACTCACACACCTGAAATTTTGGAAGTTGCGGATAGATTAAATAAACACAGTTTCCAAAAGATTTGGTTTATTCCTATCACTGATGTTACGTTTCCAAGTACAACATAATACATACTTCTAACATGAATATCCATAATCATCGATCATAATCGATCAGTACTTTTAGTCTGATCAAAGTAGGAAAAGTTCAATGGGTACAATATTAATGAAAAACTACTTTCGTCAGTGCATTGCTCATAGCATGTATCCTTACTTAGGTTGAATAAATATAATCAAAACTTCAATTCTTATAGCAATATACATGAAGTATGAACTTATTAAATCTATATCACACACCTTTGCAGTATGTTTCTAAAGACTATAGGTCTTCCTACTCCCCTATTTAATATTTTGATGTTGACATTTCAGAAAGAGGAAGGTGGATATCCAGCAAGCGGTCAACCAGACTCGTCATATGGTGCTCCTCCTTCTTCAAGTGGTCCTTCTAGCGAATATGGTGCCCCAAGGTCCAGTTTCTAGTTTCTGATCTGAATCAGACACGTTTAGGATGGAACTGTTTATTTTTGTACATACTTGTAATGCCAGTTGATAATTTTTTTACTTTGTGATTTTTTTATACCTATGAAGTTAGTGTATAGTTTAATGAAACGGTGAACAAATGTATTTTAGCTACTGAATAGTCTTTAGGGTGTGAAATTAGGGTATCATGCGATTAATGATTGCTCATTTAGAGTTATCGACTTAAAAATCAACTCGATGAATTCTAACATGATGAAATATCGATCAGATCCTGCAAACTTTTGAATACATACAATGGATTTTCTTATATTTTACAGAAAGCTTTATACAAATTATAGGTTAATTTCCACTATAGTTGTAGGTAGTCATCAATAATGATCGCTTTTATTTTTTAAGAAAATACAAAATGAAAAATGTATATGTATGGCATTTTTTTTACTTGAATATCACATTATTACTCAATAACCTGACATACTCCTAGATAGATAGAATTAATTCACATCTAGCGATATTTTGTCGACTACCATAAGTACCATAGCTCGGGGCAATTCTTTACATATCGATATAAAAATATTATATTACGTAATATGTATTGTAAAAAGCATATTACGCACGAATGGAAAAGTAATTCCATGTGTGCGTTATTGCTTTACAACACGCATTATGTACTATATTTTACCTACGGCCATATACAGTTATATATACAGTATATAGTTCATTTGTATCATTTTTGTTTCTGACAGTTGCTATGTCAAACGCTGTTGATGGCGATTACGCGATCATGACATACTTGCAGAATATACGAAAACTGTGCGTATAATGAGCTACTTACTGAGGCTTGTTTTCGTGCGTATTCTTGCCGCTTTTTTTATAGTGGCCGTAGATAATAGTTAATTATACAACAAGGTAGTAAAGAAAATCAATATTACCCAGGGACCAAGATTATATCCCGAGGCTACAGCCGAGGGATATAAGGTCCCGTGGTAATAATATTCTTTTTCTACTCACATAACTAAAATAGCATTTATCGTACGGATATGTACCACGCTAAATGATCGATTAATCACGGATTGTCGATCTGTGATTTATTCGAAATATGAAACACGTTACCATGGCAACACGATTTCTTAAACACATTACCATGGCAACACAGTTCATTAAACACAGCTTCAGTAATTTGAGACATATTTGGCCTGTCAATTGTATTAACTGTCAACTGTTATTTTCATATTTTGTATCGGAATTATTCAAACAAAATTCGTTTGTATCAGAATTCTTCATTAAAAATATATGCGAAATGTAGACGAAAGTGAAATCGAAGAGAATGTTCTAGTACTTGCATCCATCTTTGAGAACAATTTATTCATTCTGCGCTAAGCATGATATTAAACGTGAAACAAAGGTTTGTAAGCAATGGACTGGACACATCTACAACCAATATCACTTAAACGTGTCTTGCTGGTTGCATGCAGTTGCATGTATTATGTTCTCGATTCTTATTCCTCTCGAATTATTTTGTAGGTTAGCAGGAATAGCAGGTATGTCTATGTAATATTCGGAGCGAGATTCGGAGTTCGTAGAAAAATCATAGTATGCAACGCGTTTACAAACTCTTCTAGACGCACTCGTTTATTAAACACTCGCTCCGCTCTGCTCCGCTCGTGCTTAAAATACTCGTTACTAAAAGGACGTTTATAACACTTGTTACATAATATACTATTACCTACGGCCACTATAGAAGGTAGGCAAGAACACACGAGATACAGCCTAAGTAAGTAGTTCTTTACGCACAGTAAGCACATCGCATAGTTGACATAACTGTCAAGAATTATAATTCAGACTCATTATTCCAGATTTTTTTGGGATTTTCTGTCCTCGTCTCTATAGAATAAAAATATTAATACTATTTCAATATACCTACTTGTAGTGAGAAAAAAATCAGATGATTTGCCCCAAAATGTCACTGCGTTTAAAGAATTTTCCTATCAGAGAGCCTAATAGGAAAATTCACTAGCTCGTCAGTGACAATTTGTATTGAAAAAAGTTTTGGAGGAAATGAATGTAGGCATATAGAGAAAATATCAAATTTTTGCTTAGCTTTGGACGTTTCGGGAACGAACCTGCTTCCGTTTTCAACATAAAAAATAGATTTTTTGTATCGTGAATTCGTATTTGTCCTGACACTTTTCAGTTCTCAGTGATAATTGGCGACGTTGGCAATCAAATGAGTTACAGGATGTTTTAATTAATTAATCTTGAATTTACCATTTTCATTTCCAGATTTCGATAGTGAATACCATGTTCTATCTATATCAACTGAACAGGAAGCAATGCTATTGTGTTATAGATAAAATACAAAATTTTCACTTATCTTTGGACTTTTTTGGAACGAATCTGCTCCCGTTTTAAAAAAATGACATTTTGGGGCAAATCATCTGATTTGTCCTCACTACACGTATATTGAAATAGTATTCACATTCTTATTTAATAGAGACGAGGAGAGAAAATCCCTCCTCGATTAACCTACAGACAGTATAATTCTGTTTGTCCAAACCTTTTCGATGTACTATATGGCAGTAGGTAATAGATATTTACGATACGAGTATCGTAAAGACTCATATCACGATATGAGATGGGCAATTTGTCAAACAAGGCCGAAGCCCGAGTTTGGTAACCCATCGATTATCGTAATATGAGTTTACGATACGAATATAGTACCATATTTTACCTATTACCAAAAAGCTAATTATTTAATCAAAAATATTCAATATTCCTTGAGCTAACGATTCATTAGGAATAATAATATGTAACAAGCAAGCGTTGCAAGGATTGGGCGTATGGTTGTCGTCAATCTATTGTGTTCTCGGTTGTCACTCATTCGGCGAACTGTCAACTTCGACGCGTTAATTTTAATTCGAAAAAAAAATAATCGGCATGAATTCGGATCAGGAAAGTTTAGATTCCGATATACCTGTACCTGCTATATTCATGATGAATTGGTTCTTATTTCTTTCTTTGAGTATAAAAATGAAATTTGATATTTGGATAAATCATTGAGGTACTCTTTATTTCATTAAGTTCATTTCCGTATCTGATAAAACAATAATAGAAGAGCAATACTCAAGAGAAAATCAGATGGCTACAAGCCGAAGAAATAAAAAATGTCCTTGTTATATGTTACAGCCGTAGAAAATGTACAGTGTATAACTCACATGGAATGGTAATTTTCGTGCTCGTTAAACAATTTTGGTACTATTTTCCACCACTAGCTGTAAAACCTACCATTATTTACTCCTTCTTGAGAGGTAAAGTGTGTTTTTACTACCAAGGTAGTTTTTGTCATTTCATTAACTACTAGTCAATAAAGACATAGAATAGAATAGGATAGAATTGAATAGTTTATAATCATGTAAGATATACAGTGTATATATATGAACGTCAGTACAATGGAAAATGATGTAACCCTGCATTTACACAGTGGTTATTTAAAGATAAAAAGAAATATAACAGTTTGAACATTATCGATAGATGTATAAAAAAAAGAAATATTACTAACATAGATGCAAGTGACATGACATTTTAAAACATGACACATGTATAACATAGTATCATTAAAATTGATGGACATTTACAGATTCATATATTCTTCTATAGAATAAAAAGCATTTTCGATAAGGAACGCTTTCACTTCTTGATTGAATTTGCTACAGGTTTCAACAGAATGTGATTTTGTCATGTGTTATAGATCTTATTTCCTAGGTGTTTTTGGAATAATGCAATATTCTTCCTAATGTATTTTATTGTGCTATGAATATATATGCAATGAATAGTTAGGATACGTTTGTTCACAAAATAGGTGCGACAAGAATCCCTCGAGCCCAGGTCGAATAATAGTCTTATCAACCTTTTTTGTAACACAAATACTCCATTTACTCCTGTTGCTGCTCCCCAAGCAATAACATTGAATGATAGTGGGAATATGCCAGTGCATAGTCAACATTTGTCAGATGTTTTATAGTGAACAAGTTTTTCAACTGTCGAATAACAAAATAGGCACTATGAAGTTTGTTGCATATATGGTCTATTTGGAGGTCCCAACATAAACAGTGGTCAATTCTGGTTCCCAAGAACTTGGTGTGAGTGGAAAAGGTGTCTGTGGGCAAAACATCTGTTAGATATATTTAGAAAAATATATACATTCTGTTTTACCTATATTCATAAGAAGAATATTCTTATAGCACCATTCTTGATATGCTCTTAGTATTGTGTTTATTTCTTCTTCGAGTTCATTAGCGTTGCTGCCAGATACTATAAGTGAGTTGTCATCAGCATACATAACGATTTGGCAGTCGGGAATAAACGACGATAGATCATTCACAAACAATAAGAATATTAGGGTTCCCAAAACGGAACCTTGTGGGACATCACTATTAGCTTCCGACTAAGTAAAAAGGATTTGATGAAATCTCCCCTGATACCAAGTCTTTCGAGTTTGAAAATGATGAATTCGATATTCAGTGTATCAAAGACTTTACTTAAGTCAAAAAAATATACCTACTACATGATTTCGTTTGTCAATCTCATTGTATATATATATTTATTGTATCAGCTGCACAGTAGCAGTTTCTACAGATTTATTTTTGGTTTAAACCTATTTAAAAAACATTTCAACATACTGTTATGATTAACCCCAATGCACTATTCTGATGCGAGAGTATCGCATTAATGGCACTCGAATCTAGTAGCTATTCATCAATATAATGACTTTTCATGTGCATGACAGCTACTAGATTCTAAATAGAATTGAAAAGAAGTGTTTTCATAGTCACAACACAATAGGTTCATGTAATTTTGCACTTATCATGCGATGGGTTTTTTCCCGAAAATGTTTTGTTACTTACGTAGTTCTGTCCTGAAAACACGAATTGGATCATGAAAATGTGGACAAACCACTATTTATCGAGATCTTTCAAGGAATAGTTCGAAATGTCGCCTTCTTTTTCCCCCTGTCTTGGTTGCATTTACAGCTACTTGGTGCTCTTCTCATTTTGCCTTTGGACACTCCATATACTTATGATGTGACATGGCGAGTTTTTCATATTTAGTAAACAATCATTGATCACTATAATACGAGATCATCTCGACATGTCAAATGTCAACAGATTGCCATTATTTTAAATGATATTTTCTCTTCTTCTCACTAAATATTATTGATAGATCACAAGAGAATGATATTTCTAGTTGACTTTCCAATATAAATAAAGGTTTTTGCTTTTGGGTGTATGATAAATTGACATTCATCATACAGGGCGTGGAAATGAATTCTGAATTGAGACTCTATCACGAATCTGCGATTAGAGGTCTATGAAAATCACAAGTTTCCATCGTTCAAGTTTGAACCCCCTGATTGGGTATGAAAGTGTTGAAAAGGAATATTCTCAGATAAATTATGAACATACAAAAATGGATATATATTTATATAAAGCAATACATTGAGAATTCGCATTCTCTATGTGATGAGAATATTTACTCTTTTTCAGTTAATTCAATAGAAAACAACTACTTTCCTGGCTATATGCCACGACGAACATTGAATTATATCTATTGAACACAATGGCAAATAGCCAGGAAAGTAGTTGTTTTCTGTTGAATATTCAGAATGATGTGTGTATATACATATTTTTGTCTGAAGGAGAATGCAAATTCTCAATTTCAGAAATTTTTATATTTTATTTTCAAACTCTTATCGTGTGTGTTCAATAGATATAATTCAATGTTCGTCGTGGCATATAGCCAGGAAAGTAGTTGTTTTCTATTGAATTAACTGAAAAAGAGTAAATATTCTCATCACATAGAGAATGCGAATTCTCAATGTATTGCTTTATATAAATATATATCCATTTTTGTATGTTCATAATTTATCTGAGAATATTCCTTTTCAATAAATAAAGGTGTCATTGAAGTACATCGTGATGAAAAAAGAAGGGAAAATTGTTCTAAATGCGATCCAAAAGACAGGCGGATTTGTAACATGATAGCGAAATATCTTAATGAATGATGGTTTGTTCACATTTTCATTATCAAATTCGTGATTTTTTGACAAACAAACGTAAGTAACAAAAACAATTTTCGGAGAAAACCATCGCATCATAAGTGCAAAATCACCTAGGTCCATATTTCCGTTTTACAGAACTAAAATGGTTGAAATGTATTGCCATAGTAGTGAAAAAGAATATGATTACCTCACTGGACCTTATACCGCTCGGCTGAAACCTCGGGACGATCTTGATGGTCTCTGTATGATACTGATATACTTTACTACCTTGGTGTATAAATAACTATTTTCTACAAACGTCAAAGAATGACAGGGTTCGCGCATTGAGAGCAAATTGCGAAGTGACACTTTTTTTCAGTTTCCTATATTACCATGATATCTTGCACCAAACAATGTGCGAAGTAAAACAGTGCGCGAAGTACCTACTTCGCGCATTGTTATGGAAAATATATGAGATATTTATATTTCAACTGAATGGTCCTAAATCGAGAAAACTTACAAAAAACCATTAATTTCTGAATGCTCAACAATAACTTCGTTTTATCTCTTGGAGCGCACGAAAGGAAATTTATATTATGTTCGTGGAACATCGTGCCTACCTAGGGAGGATAGTGGAGGTTTTTTAAGCCAGTTCAACACCATTTTCAATATAAAGCTGAGCATATTTTTACTCTAGAACTATATTGTTTGACATTTGTAGAAAAAATGTTGTTTGCAACTCGAGCGCGAAATACTTTGGTCATCTCGACCATTTTTTCAACTCGGCTACGCCTCGTTAAAAAAATCAGATCTCGATCACCAAAGTAGCATTTCACGCTCTAGGTACAAAAATAACTATTTCAATACACCTGAATTCTATTTATCTTCCACCATTTTTCAAACAAAGTGTAACTGATGACTATTGATCAAATTTTTCTCTCAGTATGAACCTAAGAGAAAAATGTAATTTTTCTCTTCAGTTCCTAATAGTGGAATATTATCAAGCGCAGTTACAATTTGGAGCAAATCATCTGCTGTGTCCTAAGGTAAGCATCGAAATAACACTAATATTTTTATTGATAGAGATGTGAATAGAAAATCACAAAACATTTAGAGAAATGAATATGCCACCTCTTCGTTAACCTATAGACAGTATTTAATAATTCATATAATTATAACTGCAATTGAATTGGTCATGAAAGGATCAGCTTAAATATGAACCACAGTTTCACTAAAAAAATACATTTATTTGTCACCGCATTTATAAAAAAATATACAAAAATATATATAAAATATAACATACTTATTGCACCATATTTACAACATGAAGCACCTTTGATATAACTACAAAACTCTACAAAATCATACGGCGAGCTTTTAGTCTTAATACAAGGATATTTGTAACTGCATCAAGAGTACTTCAAAACAAATTCGAAACTGTCTTATACGAACAGATTCAGAACGCGAATGGAACCTTTACAAAAAAAAAACATGACAATCGAGATGAGACATTGATCGATTTTTTTATTGTATTGATTGCACACACACCAGCATCATCGTTTATGGAGGAGTAACAACTGACTTTTTGTGTACTTCATCAGCCGTTACCGAGGTAACTCAGTATTTTCTTAGTAGGGTCCGGATTTGCCAGGGGGGCCGTAGCTGGTGGAAACACCACCTCCACTGCCTCCTCCAATGCCTCCTCCGATACCGCCGCCAATGCCGCCTCCAATACCGCCGTCGATTCCTGGAATTAAATTGTTGTCATTGTATATCGTACACTCGTCTTCAGAGATCATGTCGCACATGGACGGTGTCAACTCCCTTGATCACCGTTGCAATAAGAGTGCATATACCGTCCAACCGCGACATGTTCGCTGAAGACGAGTGTACATATAATTCGCTATAATTTGTATACGACTTCAAAGTTTGAAATCAACTTCCAAGAAGTCGAAATAAGGAGGAGCGCGACCAATAGCTTATGGATGATTTCGAACCACTTTACATGATAGCACTGAATTCCTGTATAACTCATTCTTTTCATTATCAAACGAAGACGTTTAGTGGCATTTAGACACTGACTGGAAAACGAGCAAGCGATAAGATTTCCTGAAAAATTGCCAAAAACAGGATACGATCCGCAAATTCAGGTGAAATATTCGAAAACTCGAAATAAAAATCAACTGATATACAGGGTGTGCCATAAGTCATAGATCATAAGAATTGGGGTGGTAGGGAGGTCATTTCCAATCAAACTAACCATATGTGGTTATCCAATTAATGATGGTTCAATAGTTTACTGAAAAAATCTATTTCATCTTTTACAGATTTTATCCGCTCCGTATCAATTGAAAAGAATGTTGTTTTCCCCAAGTTTTGTTGGATGGAATAATTCAGCTGTTTTTTTAATGCCGCTGGCGGCGCTGGCAGATTCAAAATTTACCCCACAAAAATCTTCAACTATCAGAAAAAGTTGCCAATTGAAGACAGATTCCGAAATGATTCAACTCATGATGGGGTTGTTCAAAACCCAGTCTTTTTGTTATGAATTTTGTTAAATGGATCCCGTTTTCCAAAAAAAAAAATAATAACTTTTGAACCATCAACAATTAGATAACCCCACTTCTTTTGATCTATGACTCATGGGACACCCAGTATATACTTTATGGAGAACCGAAAATGGCATGGTTCTGAGACGATGAACGAATCAAAATAAAATATTTTCGTTAATGTGAAAATTATTGTGTTTCCGGAAACGACGTCATATTTGTTATTTTCAATATAGATCACCCTGTAATTTGACAGAATTTTGAAAAACGATTCAACTACTGCATAATTCATAATTGAACTACTGCATGATTCACAGGGTGCGAATCAAGGGAGTGAAAAATTGCGAAAGCTTGCTCGAGCGATTTTTCCTTCTTCCTTTGATTCAATAAAAACATTTTCCTACAACTGTAGAAACTGCACGTTTTCAATACAGTTTGTGTACAATTTTCAAATATCAAAATACAGTTACATTATTTTACGGAAAAGTGTTAAAAAATGACACTTTTTTGCAAGGTTGTTGCTAGGCAACAGAATGAATGCTTGCGTGAGAGTGGCCCATAACCTGCGTTGTTGGTAGGCTGTTTTGTTTCACGAGCAAGTCTGTTCTAACAAAAATGACACAAAAACCGAAGTGTGTGGATGCAAAATGGTCCTTTTTCTTAGCCACACACTTCGGTTTTGCATCATCTTTGTTCAAACATACTTGTTCGACCAACAAAACAGCCCACCAACAACGCAGTCTATGGGCTCCTTTACGGGATTCAGCACAGCAGCAAGCGAACAAATCAAGACGGCTGACTTCGTATTTCGTATGGAATGCCAGTGAAATAGAGATGGGAGCGGGAAGAAGGCGCGACGATATCCTCGCGTATTGAATAATAATATGGTCGCATCTCATGTATGATTGGATCAGCATCGTAGAACGCGAGAGAGATGAGCGATTTATTCAAATTACCCGAAGGTGGCTCTGGCTATTTCGTCCTCAGAAACCAGGTGACATGAAATGACATGAAATGAATAAATGTACTTGATAATAATTGCGAAATATCATTTGATCATTTACATCATAAGTTGAATGAGGTTGTCCTCTTTTTTGACAGTTGTTGGAAAAATATTGAATGTAACTATTCTTGAATATAAAGACAATTTGGTTTGCAAAAGAAACGACGTAGTGTTGAAAAAACTTGAAAGTCATCTGACGGTAGTGACGGTGACAGTTGTTGACAAAGTATAAAAGTGTGTTGATTCGAATCAAGACATATTCATCAGTTATTGGGACAGCTAGGTGGCTTTCCTGTCACTACAAATTGAAGAAATCTCATTGGATATTAGAATAGGCGTGTATTAATCGTTAGAATTACATTTCGTCAAATTAAATTACTAAACCTTGACATCATGATCAAGGACAATTATTATCACTAGAGATTTCTGCATGATTTCTGAATATATTATACTATCATTCTTACATTATTATCAGCGTCTGTCCCATGAAGGGATGATAATGCAATACAGTTTGTATTCGAATAAATATAAATAAACGAGAAAGAAACAAAAAAAATGACTAATTTGGAAAAATCTAATTTTGAAGAATTCTGACTTGAATTCGACTGACTGGAGATGAGGATTGTATAAAAGATGCCGACATGTGCACTTTTCTTAGGATTAATGAGTTGGAAAACTGATTTGTAGGTTTTTTTCAGAGTTATAAAATCTAGTTGGTTTTACGCATCTAGAAGGGAAACCCTAGGTCGCCTAAATCTTGAGATTTCAGCAAGGTCATAGTCAACTGCATCTCTGATTGAAGGGATGACATCAGACGATTATAATATCAACTCACCTCCTCCAATTCCACCGCCTCCGCCGATTCCACCACCAATACCGCCTCCGAATCCACCGCCGATACCGCCTCCGAATCCACCTCCACCTCCAGCAGTCTTCTGCAAGAAGAAATAAAGATATCATGAAATCATCATTGATGAATAACTTCAGCAGATGAAAAACGGAGAACTAACACATTTGATACCCTGTATGTTCATCTCCATGCTGTATGCTATTCTATATGTTTTATTCATTTCCAGAGATATGAATAGGAGGACAGGAAAGACAATACAATATTTTTCAAAATCCGGTTTATCCGTTAATGCCATCAACTTTCGGCACTCTGTATATATTGTTGATGTAAAAAATAATAATTAATTCGATGTACGTAAGTATCAAATAATGTTCTTTCAAATGAACCCTAATAGCACACAACGTCCTAGGGACGTCCCTATTTGGTACAATTCACGTCCGAATGTCCCGAACCAAAAATAAGTGTCCTTGGGACGTCCCATCCCGTACATCTCATGCAATGTCCGAGCAAGGACGTCCACGGAATGTCCCAGCTGGTACATCATTTCAAATGTCCTAGAAATAGCATCCCTCAGACGTCCCACGTGGTACATATTGTAGAATGTCCATGCAAGGACGTCCTTGGCATGTCCCTGATGTCAACTTACACCTCGCCGACGAATGATTGCATCGTAGGCTATAAGTATTCCTCGTTAATGTCCTTCACGTAAGTCCATTGGACGTCCTTGGGAAACTTTTTGGAGACCTTCTACGGACCATCAACTCAACTGGATCTCCTAATCAGTTATGCAAGATCTGGTCCTAGAGGGACCCAGAAAAATTCAAATTCAAGAATAATTCGTACGTCCCATGGACATCCAAATGATATCCCTCAGCGTTGCTGATAGGTTGTCCTATGGATTTCTTAAGGATGTCCTCTGTAGTGCTTGATGAGGAATACTGTAGGATTTAGGTATTCGATAGTTGTCCCAGGGACATTACTCGAGGACGTCCCTAGTTGGTCCTCAAGTGGGACATTTGTGCGTCCCACAGACGTCCAATGGACGTCCACGGTACCAAATTCGAACTTCCTATGGACGTCCTGAATGTCCCGACGGGGACATACGTGTGTTATTAGGAGGGTAGTTTTGATGTATCGTTTCTGGATGAACCAAGTTCAGCCGCCTGTCAAATATTGCAATATTATGAATATATATATACTTCGTCTTGAATCAATTGTCATCTCTTTGGGAATAATAAATTGAGCCAACCACCTGATGAGTGCCCTGGTATATATTTTTCATTCACTTTAGAGATATATAAAAATAAAGTGGTTCTGAGTTATGATTCTATGTTCACGTCAGAAATAAATAGAAAGATCATAATGTTACCATTTCCAAAAATGAAAATTTGAGAATTTCATGATCTCCAATTCGTTCAAGGAAGCTCAACTGGAAAAACAAAAATTGGAAGTAACTTCCGGTTTGACCGGAACTTTTTTTTTTCAAATAGCAGCCTGTATATTTTTTGCAATTTTTTATTCCTACTAAAAATTACCGTTCACACTCCGTATTTTAAATTCGATTTGATGGAGAAAACGACAATTGAAATTTCAAATTGAACGAATTGCAGTAGGCTTTGATATTTTTGTGACCTTGATTTTGACTTCGATAATAATTTCGAACTATTAGAATTTTAGTGGATCATGTAATTTTCAAATTTTCATCTTTCGAAATTGCTGAGATAATCTGTTGGAACAGGTATACTGGGACACCCGGTATAATAGTCAAACTCATAACTGATACCTATATATTGATTTGTCCATGGCCTTTTATATTTATATCAATAAAGTAAAATCATTATTTTGCATGAATTCTTTCTCGATAATGTAGTTAGATAGGTATGTTTGCTCCAGTGGAATTCAATGATTTGATCAGGAACATTTTGGATTAATTCATATAAATATGTGGCTGTTGAATGAGTTTCTCATTATGTCAATGGTATACTCGAAAAAAATACTCATCGGATTACGACGAGAGAAAACTGGCCATATCTTACTCATCTTGCATTTGTTGCAATAAAAATAACTAAAATGTGCATTAAGGCGAACATTATAATACAACATTTTAAACATTCAAGACGAGTAGCAGGCAGTAACCCACAAACCGGTCATTTGAATTCCTCAATTGCTACTTTCATTTGCTTCGTTCAGTGCTTCCGCCTTGAAGAAGATCCATTGTGATCTTGCAAAAAAATGTCAAACACGCCGACTGGTATTTCACCAACGAAAGTACATTAAGTATCAGTATTCTTGGCGCTAACCTCACTTTCACCTCGCAACAGATGATAGAAATAGTAAAGATGACACTCATGGATGAAAGTACATACTCTACCTGTACGTGACTTATTAGCACACAGGCTGACAGAATTTGCATCGATGAATAATTTCAATTTATAAATTATACTAACTGAATTGGTACCGATACTTATTGCTAATGGTGTCACACATTGATATTGGTGTTTTTCTTCGTCTGGTTTAGGCTGACATGTACATACCTAGATGATTATATAGAAATAGATAGTGAGAGGATGATGGACGAAAAATTGCCAGAAGACAGTTATTAGGTAGGCATCTGATCTGCAACAGATCTAAATCATCTACAAGAAAATGTTGTATATTCAACCTTGCTCAAAAATCGCAGGAAATGGCTCGAATAATTCGTCCATCGGAGTTTGAACCTGACTCGAGATCAGACCTACTCAGATAAGTATGAATGAATAAAGGAATACACGAGGTCACAGGTGTTTTATTGCAGTCACTAGTAGTACCAGATTTGCAATAGAACGACATCTTAATTTGACTATCGAAGCAGAAGTGATATTAGTAGCAGAATTTGAGGTCAAAAAGAGAAAAATTATCCAACTATGAGAATGCCACTTGTGTGTAATAATAGTTATTTATGTATCAAGGGCGTAAAGTAGGCGTTTATGGCCTGTGGCGTGAATAATGGCCCGATGGCGCTAGCCGAGGGCCATTACACGCTGAAAATTATCGTACGAATATTGCAATTATCGTAATAGTAAAACTCTTTGATCTCTATAGAAGAGATTCATTCTTCAGAATTTTACAATATGCATACCCAGTATATAAACCTAATTCATTTTGACGTTGTCAATCAATCTGATGGTTGTTGTCTATAGCAATACATCTAATAAACGAGCTGAATTGTCATTCTTTGATTGAAAAGTAGAATTAGTGATAATAATGATAGCGAGACTATGGAATCGGATGAAGAAGAAGTTTATGATATACCGCTGGATATATCAGAATCTAGGAATATGATCATAGGTTTTTCATGAATTGATATGTGGATATAAGGTGACTGAGAACAGCGGGCGGTAAAGTGTACTTTACGGCACGTGGGCCATAATGAGCCCGCGGGCGGTAAAGTGCGACTTAACGCCCGCAAAACCGGGCGGTAAAGTGCACTTTATGGCCCGCTAGTGCATAAAACGTTTTATGATAGGGATCATGAGAACAGCAATCAGTTTGAGAATATGAGCGAATCAGCTATGAAAGCAGACTGCAGTCTCATGAACTTTTTTTATGTTCTGGTTCCCACGAAAAGGGATATCCTGTAATGTTCAGAGAACATCGTGAGAACCAAGGGTAATAAGGTAGGCATTGGTGTTTTTCTTAAATTCCTGGAGGTTATATGCCACGGGGAACACCTCTGTTCCAGAGCCTGGCTGTTCGTGAAAGAGATAATCTGCAGGTCTCCAAAGTGACCACGAAGGGGTGCAAAGCCTCAACTCGACGGGTTAATCTCGCGGGGACTGCCAAGGAAGGAACAATTGTTGATATTCCAGAAGAGCATCGTCCATGGAAATAACTATAAAATAGAGCCAGATCGCCAACTTCTCTACGGTGTTCCAGAGAAGGAGTGAGTTTGTGAGCGAGGCATCACCCACGAGACGAATTGCCCTTTTTCGAAATCAAAATTGACCTGGAACAGAGTGCATTTTTTTTTTGTAGGACGCACCAACACTGTGAAACTATGAAGCAACAAAGATAAAAAACTGCGCACGTAGTTCTGCTTTCAATCCATTACATATATAATCTATTCATTGTACAAAAATTACTTGTATAGAGTAAAATTTGAATACCAAAAGACTGCTGACTGAAACAACGAAAAATGTTGTTGATTCTTTGCCTGGCATCAGAGTCGTTGTTTAGCGTTTCCAGATGTTTTGGGTGGATATGTTCATGCTGCATTAAAGAACATATACGTACAAATTTGATAACAATTTTCAATTCTCGAGAATAGGCATTGAGCCAAAGAAGGAACCTTGTCAAGGATTCAGAAGCATTTAGAATTTTTAATGAATTACCTACCAATCAATAAATCCTCAATAATGATAACTGCAAATTATAACAGGATAATTGACATATAATACTAGTTACCTATAGCTTGGTACATCATCGGAGCCTTCAATAATTGAAAACAGGCAATGACCGAAGAAGAAGAAGAAGAAGTAAACTCGCTCACTAAAGCATTAAGAATAATAATAATTACAACATATAACAGGACAATTGGCATAGCTCTAGCTCTAGCTATGATAATTATTTTGAAATATATAGTATTTTCATTATGAAAATATTGAATGCGAGATGAAAATTGAGAACGTACCTGGGTCTTATATCTGATGAAGTAAACTTCTGGTTTGCTTGGTTGTGTTGGAGCAGGAGTTGGGATATTGATTTCTGGTGCTTCCTCAGGTTTCTTGACCAAAACGTATACCAAGGTCTTCTCCTCGTTCTGGGGTTGAAGTGGGATCACTGGGGCAGTTGGTGCTGGTGCACTTGGTGCCTAAAATTAACGAAATGATAATTGGTTAGGTTTTGATATAATAGTTGATAGTTACTAATAATGCATGAACTATAATAGACGGGCTATAGAAATCATCGCAAATTTAGCACAATTTGATCCTGATTCCTATCTGAATTGATCATTCGATTTGATTTTTTCTTCACAACCGATTTTCCAATTATTTAATTATTTGATCACAAACAGATTGTTAGACTATGCTATATAGTATTGATCTCAGAAATTGCATAACGCACTGTGAATATTGGGAATAAAATTGTTTCTTTCAAATACTTGGAGAACCGCTCAATTAAAATAAAGATCAATTGATATTTTCAACTTGAGCAGTCCATATCTCAAGAATGTAGATAGTTCATAATATTAGTCAAAATGTATATGATATTCTGGAAGACCCTGTATACCAGTGACAATCAATTTGAAACTAGTTGCTGCGAACAAATAACAAAATGCCTCATCGTCTTATGACTTTTTTTTAATGTTTTGGTTCCCACGAAAAGGAATACCCTCTAATGTTCAGAGAACATCGTGAGAACCAAGGGAAATAAGGCAAGAATTGGTGTTCTTTTTGAATTTCTGGAGGTTATATGCCTCGGGGAACACCTCCCTTGGCAATGTGTTCCAGAGCCTCGCTGTTCGTTGGATGAACGAGTCTTTGGAAAGAGATGTTCTGCAGGTCTCCAAAGTGACCACGAAGGGGGGCGAAGCCTCAACTCGACGGGTTAATATCGAAACAACTTTGAGGGTTCAAAAATATATCTTTGTAAATCATAATTTATATCGTAACATTGCTTAATCTAATTGAAGATCTTAATGTCTTCGAAAACTTATTGAGAAATCTTTCTGAAATTGATCAACAATTCATAATTAATATTTTTCAATGTGAAAATAATGGAATTTGGAATTTCATAACAAAAGTGGTTCTTTAGTGAAACAAATTACAATCTGATAGCTATTTGAATTTTACCAGACGATGGAATGTCACAATATTACTCGATCGTACTGTCAATATTACTGAATTCACATCAGCAACAATAACTGTCATTAACTGTTGAATAACGAATAAGCAATGAATGATCAACTCGATAGTTGTAGAGAAACATATCATCATGATAGAATTTCGAATTCCATAACAAAAACTGTGCTTTAGTAAAACTAATTACCTCTTCTATCTGATAGCTATTTGCATTTTACCAGACGATGAGATGTCACAATATTACTCAATCGTACCGTCAATATTACTGAATTCACATCAGCAACAATTGTCGTTAACTCGATAGTTCTAGACATACATATCATCAAAATGAATTTCAAAATCCTTAAGAAAATGTTCCTTACCTTGATGAAGATGATTTTGTAGTGTTTCTGTGCTTGTCCGACCTGGATGGGCCTCTGAGGTCTGAACTCTTCTGGCTCTGGTGGGGGAACATGGACGTAGATGTGTTTCTGGACAGTGATTCCACCTCCGAATCCGCCTCCGAATCCGCCTCCAAATCCACCGCCTCCACCGCCGCCGCCGCCGCCGCCTCCGAAACCTCCTCCAATACCACCTCCGAAACCTGAGATAGTAGTAATATATCCGTGATATTTACAGGAGGTCAACGAATTTACTAGACAAGTCATGGTTTCCAGAATTCCGAAGGTATGAGATTCAAGTTTGGCGGGGATGTATATCACAGTAGGAAATTTGACGGTGTAATTTTGTACACCCTAGAGTTGTGTAAATTTTTCACCGAATAGTGTTAACTCTGACACCATTGACAGTGGTCGACCTGAAAAACTCCGTTTTATATGGTTCTACACCTGCCCAAGGACATTTTCAAAATTGAACACCGTCTGGTGTTCACTTGAATCCGCAAGTGGTTGAGACAACACCGTACCACATCGTACCAGAGCGGGAGTCGTAGGTCGTACGATTAGGATAATTCTGCTAATACTGGTATATAACAGGTTAGTTTGCTAATGGTTTGCTATACCTTACATCGATTCAATACCTAGTGAAGTGTGATATGTAATGTCGGTGTCCATAAAAATAGAATACCAAAACATTCAAAACTGTATGATGATAGGTGGTACTCAACCTATCATGGTACATTTGTGGTGTTTAATTTCAAGATGTATTATTTCATTTCCGAAGACTGAAAATTCCTTTTCAAATATATACGTATAGAATCGAATATTTCATTCGGTGATTGTTATTTCCCTAATTCAGAGATACAGAGTGATGTTCTAATCCTATCTGTTCAATCATAATATTTGGTTGAGGTAGAGGTAGAGTTATAGGTGAACTCGAATCATTTCATTTTAATTATGATGTCATCGTTTTAGAACATCTTATTAAAAAAACAGAGTATTACTATGTTTTTCCTGGTGTTCTCTTCCATTCAAGTTTCCAATTTTGCTGGTAGGATTTAGTATCAATGAAAAATAGACATGTGTGAGTGGCTGTATGGACCATGCCCGAATGCCAAAACAAACAAACAAAAAAGAATTACTACAAATCAGATTATGTATTTGATTTTTAAGTTTTTTATTCTGAGAGCATACCTACCTAAATAAAAAAGCACTGCTTATTCTAAAGCATGCTTTGTTGGTGTTTGAAGGTATATTTTCTTCAAGAGTCATTAAATAATTATATTACAATGTGTTTCAGGCCTCAAACAATTCACATCACATCAATTGAGAGCTGAATTATTCATTCCAGAATTACGTCATTTGACAGGTGGCTGAGGGGCAAACATGGTATTTTATCAAGATTTGTCATATAAAACCAGAATTAGTGGAATCGTTTCCCTTGGAATCCGAGTTGGTACCAGAAAGAATTTCATAATTTTGTTTGGTGAAACTGTTAATGAAGGTAACCTAACAGATAGTTTGTGTGCCTCTCAAGAAACCATATCAAAATCACGTGTTCTGGAATGATCAATTGGAAATAGACATCACAGATTTCAAACTGACAGATGAAAATGGCTGCCTCATTGATCAGGAGGAATTCTCAAATTTCCTGCGGAACAAGCCGATAAACGATTTATTTTCAGAATTATTGATTGCACTGAAACAACCAATGAACAAAATGAATCCATAATTTCACATTCTAATTGGTGTAAAATAATTCCACATTCCATGGTGTGAGATTCACCATTTTTTATGGTTGTATACTCTCATTAGTGTCAAACTCGGTGTCAAATATTGATACATTGTATGGTGAAATCAAATATAATTTGGTGAAAGAATTACACCATTAGGTGCTCTTTATACACCTCATGAAGTGATTTTGTACACCTTCAGGAAGTCAAATTGACACCATCGGTAGACAAATATCAACAACTACCGGTGTAAAACATATTCACCATCACAGTGTGAATTCAACACTGCACATATGTTGTTAAATCGACATAAAAATGGTGTGTATGGGTATAGACACTGCCGGGTGTTATTTTGGTGTCAAATATCCCGTCGATTTTCTACCATCCTATAGGATTCTATGGAATCGTAAAATTTCATCACTTTCGGTTTCACCAGATACGACCCCAACTCTTGGACTTTTTTTTCAATGTTTATATTCTACTCAAGATAATCACCATTTTTGGTTGACTTACCTCCGCCTCCACCGCTTCCGCCTCCGAATCCACCGCCGCCTCCACTGCCTCCTCCAAAACCGCCACCACTGCCACCTCCGAAACTACCGCCTGGACAAAAAAAATTATCAGTCATCAAGTGATTATCACATGGAGAGAAAAAAATCATCCATTCTCGATTCCCTCAACCCAGTTAATGTATCTGTTTAGTTGGTGATGATGGTATTTCCATGTTTAAGATCATCTTTTTTTTTATCGCTTGGAGCGCACGAAAGGGAATCCCTATAGGGTGAAATTGATTGTTACGAACTTGTTTCCTCAGCCGCATTCAAAAATACAATTTGTTAGATTGATCCTGGGTTAATCCATTCAATATACGTGTAGTAAGGAGAAATCAGATGATTTGCCCCAAAATGTCACCAGCTTGTCAATGACAATTTGTATGGAAAAAGGTTTGGAGAAGAGAAATGAAGATATATAAAAAACATCAAATTTTCACTTGGCTTTGGACGTTTCGGGAACGAATCTGCTCCCGTTTTCAACATAAAGAATGGTTATTTGAATAGCAAATTCGTATCTGTCTTGAAACTTTTCAGTTCTCAGTGACAATTGGTGATGTTGGCAATCAAATGTACAGGATGTTGTCATTAATTAATTTCGAGTTTACCATTTTCATTTTCAGATTTCAGTTTCACGAATCTGCGATTTTTGGAAGTCCCAAGCTCATCAAGATCAGAGTTCATGAAAGTATATTTCTCCTATACATTTCAATTTTCATTTCAATACTGAACATATCGGTGAGTTATATTATCATATCATAATACATCATATTATTCTATTCGATTTGAGAGATGATGTCAATTCTTGATTTCAGAGGATATTTATTGTTCATGCTCTCTTTTTGGATATCCAACAGATATGATTCAATGTTCGACGTGGCAAATAGCCAGGAAAATAGTTGTTTTCTGTTGAATATTCAGAATTATATTATATGCATATCTTTAAATGAAGGATAATGCAAATTCTCTACTTCAGAAGATTTTGTTTTCAAATTCTTAATGTGTGTGTTCAATAGATGTAATTCAATATTCGTAGTGGCATATAGCCAGGAAAGTAGTTGTTTTCTGTTGAATAAACCGAGAAAGAATTGATATTTTCATCACATGGAGAATACGAATTCGCAATGTATTTCTTTATATACAGGGTGATTCACATAAGAACCGACATAGAGCAGGGGTATGTAGGGGGTTCCAAAATATGGCAATTTAACGCAACTTACCTCTATACCAAGTTGCTTCCCTAAGGAGTTATAGGCTTTGAAAGTGAAGTTATAAATTTTGAAAAGAATCAATATTATCGTTATTCTTGAACTTGAAGCAACCAAATTTGGTACACTTGGTGGATGTATTTAGGGCGTTACTTGACAGTAACTAGAGTTTAATTGAAATTTGTAAAGGGGGTATACCGGGTGGCGCACCATTAATATTCAACATGATTTTGTTAACCCTTGATGGATTTCAAAAATCTTTGCTTTGTATTGTGCACAATTCAATTCTTAAACTTTTCTTACTCCAGTAATTTTTCGAAAAAGCTCATAATTTTCATCAAAAACTCGAATAACTGAAAACGCGCGCTCTAGGTGTGTTATTTAAAATCATCGAAAATTCAAAAGTTGGCTATGAAAATAAACGTCAAACTTGACAATGAGGCAAGTGAGTTGATCAATAAGGTAATTGTTGTTCGAGTGTTTTCAAAATGAACGAGAAGTTTTCTTTTAACGAGCAAGTTGACATGCTGTTAGTGCTATGCCTATAACTCCTTAGGGAAGTAACTTGGTATAGAGGTAAGTTGCGTTAAATTGCCATATTTTGGGACCCCCTACATGCCCCTGCCCTATGTCGGTTGTTATGTGAATCACCCTGTATATCCATTTTTTGTGTTCATAAATATATCTGAGAATGTTCCTTCTCAACACAATGATGATGTTTTACCTCCTCCGAAGCCTCCTCCGATACCGCCTCCATGTCCGCCGCCGCCGCCTCCGATGCCGCCTCCGATGCCGCCGCCACCGAAGCCGCCGCCGCCTCCGGACGGAGCTCCGTACGAACCGGAAGGCGGGCTGTAGCTGTAGCCAGCTTCGGGCCTAGCGCTGGCCAAGGCCACCAACGTGGAGAGTAGCTGGAACAGAATGAGGAAGATTCCTATATTGGAGTTTTTATCTCACTGTGAAGTTTGTAAAATAGTAGATTCTTTTATTAGGATCAAAAGTGACACTTTGTTTGACAAGCGAATTTTGAATTTGTGAGGCGGAGCGTCGTGCGAAGCCGAATGAAGTTGATTACTAATAAAGAGAAATTATGATATTTTGCGTTAGAATCTATTCATATTCATAACTTGTCAGTCATTTTTTTGTTAATGAATTCGTTCCTGAATGAGAGGGATCTATTTTCTAGGAAAGATGCAGATTATATCTTGCAACAGCGCCTAATACTTCGAGTCCGTTCACACCACTCAAAATACTGACAGGCACAACAAGAGGAAGAAGCCATGGGTGTCTTCTGACCGATTGCAGTAAATTTGGAAGGATAGTATCATTGAATGTAGCCGATATTGATTCATTGATTCAATGATATTTTCGTTTAGGATCGAGCTCTATTCGAGATATTTCGATGCATGAATAACAAAACCATAACCTGTCAGAATGAGGCCAACTACCTTCTGCATTCCTCCTCTGAGTGCATTTGTGGTTATGTATGTTTATGTGTACCAGTTTTACTTCTTCTTTTTTTTTCATTCGTTTTTCATTCGACTAGAATCAGAACGTACGTCACAGTTTGCCGCCCCGAAAATTAGAAATTGCGTTAATTTGAAAATAAAAACGACTTTTGGACGTTATCGGTCGCCATTCTGTACAGCGTGGACGTAATACTGGAGAGTTCCGAAGTTATTTTATGAAATTTCATCTGAAGGAAGCTTCCTCATTGTTTTTACTAGACTACGTTTTTCGGAACAGACTTACGTGCTTCTTGGAAAAAGCAACATCGGCGGGCGTAACATTCGAAGATTTTGGCGAAGGTTCTAACGCCAGAATGACTCAGGTCAGATATGAATATCGGCAGGTAGCCCGACGGTAGTAGAATCGGATAAAGATAGAGCATTCCATGAATTTATATCCAAGAAATGATTATAACGTCACCCTACAGAATATGAATCTTTCAACTCTCGAGAGACGCAGAACACATACTGATCTGTGTTTCATTTTTAAATTCATAAATGGGTACAGTATATGTCCGGATTTACTACAAATGATCAACTTTAATGTCCACTGAGAACACTTCGCAATATGCAACTCTTTCAAATTAAATTTCATGCTACAAATTATGGCTCTCACTGTCCTATATCTCGAAGTCTTAAAAAGATTAATGATTATAATCTAGAAATCTTCGGTGGATCGCTGGATTTGTTCAAAAATACTCTGAAACGATTATTGTAGGTGTGCACAGTACACACATCGTTTGTTGGAAATAGTTCTGTAAATACCTATATGTATATTAGTAAATTTTTCTCTTTTTTGCTTGTACAGTTTAGGTAGACAAAATTAAAACTTAATAGTCTTAGGCATTAGTTTATTTACTAATGTTCATGTATTATTAATGTAATTTTTTCAGTAATGGGGGTATCTCGTAGATGAATAAATGAATAAAATTAATGAATGAAATAAATAAATCAATAAAGTGAGATAATGAATTAGTTGAGGGTAAAATATCCAAAATTACATAGAATTATGTCATCTACAGATTCTAGGAACAAAAATAGTAAAAAAAGTTAATGTAAACATGAGCCCAGAATTAGCATCCTGGAGAGTTATAGCCGTCTGGAAGATGGCCCGAACATCTCTGTTGCGTTTACGAAATTTGTGCATGTATATTACTTTTTATTCGTAAATGTTGAGAATTTTTCGAAATTTTTCATCATGGGCATGGAAAATAGGTGGGACTAAGGACATTTTTCCCCCCAACATTTTTTACTATGCAATTTTCGGCAGTATGACCAGGAAATTAGGAAACATCATCACTTTTACGTGAAAATAATAATCCTACTATTTTTCAGTTAATTCTTTTCATTTTTCCTCTCATATTTTGAATCAAACATGACAAGTCGTAGATGTTGAAGAAAGCGTATTCTCCATCGAATCATAATTTTTGGGAAATTTTATTGGCACCCTATTATGAGGAAAAAGAACTATATTTGTTACGCAGCATACTTTCAGAATCGATTTATCTGGAAAATGGTGCTATCGAAACTGAACAGGAGTATAATTCTCACGTGGAAATGATGATATTTTCATATTTCCTGGTCAAGCTGCCGAAAATTGCAGAGAAAGAAAGTTGGGGGAAGAAATGTCCCTAGCCCCACCTATTTCTCAAAAAAACCCTTGAGTTAAAAAATCTCGATTTTCAATACCCTCTATATCTCTGAAATCTCAATGGATTACCCCGAGTGTGATATATCGATAAAATTAGCTATACAAGGATAATCTAGAAATGCAATAGAATACATGGTGTTTTATTTGAAATATCAATGTTGCTACCACTTTCTAGTAGAAGCGGCAATACTGCATCGTCGTCAAATGAGGAGAGCGTATTCTGAAATACAAGTATGCACATTTTCATGGATTTCTCCCGACTAATTCTCGATATAAAGATAGTGTAAGCTCGTCGTGACATACCCTGTATAATAATTAATAAAATCACTAACGCTACTTATCAATCCTCTACGATGTAGAGGAAGAGATAATCTACTGTGAAAGCAACTTGCCTGTCAGGAGGCAATAAACTCAAATATTCGAGATGCACTTTGATAGACATCGGAAAGAAAGTAAATTACATACTTTGAGAAAAGTAGCAAATGAAATCAAACACATGTTAGTGTCAGCCTACACTATTAAAGTTCATTCCATTGATCCATTGTGCTGTTAATTTATAACAATTCTTTACACTTAACATATCAGCAGGCATTTCTGTATGACTGCTCTGTAACCAATAGGTCACCTCGAGACTCTTCAAATTGTACAGATGGATTTGATGACCCGGTTCTCCATTCACAAGTTCTCTTTATTTTCCTGAAGTCACGACCTCTATATTGCTATTCAAGAACACTCGTGATAGAAAGTTCATGGAATAACATTACTTGGAAAGTTGGGTTTTTTTTCCTGTCAGCCAAAATATGTTGAGAATTGAAATTTGAGAAAATCAGTTTTGGTATATAACGGCTGACCGAAAAGTTGGCTAATCTCCTGTAACTTTGTTAGTCCATGGAACCAAATAACTGGATTCAGGTGACAATAGCTTTAGTTATTTATTTGGTACATAATTCATCCATGGGCTATGGAAATCATTAAGAATTTGTGTTTATTTGTTGTAAAGACGGTCAATTTCATCAAGAATTTTACGTGGCGGGAAAAATCCATCGATTTGTTTCATCAAAATCAAAAATAGGTATTTGATAATGAACTTTATTGGTACAATAATGAAATTCTGAAATGGTCTATATGAGTCGATTCTATAGAATGAAAATATGTTGATCAAAAATGGAATACTTCGTAGAAAAACAAATTGATCGATATCACTTTTTTTCAGAATTGCACTCTCAATACAATATGAATAAGTTCTCCATTATTTTCATAGCTCATTTCGATGGAATTGCAGACGTGACAAGCAATAGATAATTCGAATATTCCGAAAATATATAGGGTGTCTTTTGAAAAACACAAGTAACCGATCCCGGTTAACCGGAAATTGAATTAATCTAGCGAATATGTAAAAACTTCACAAACGATATGATTTCAAGAAAATTCTGAAGTACACGACATGTTTCGCCAATACAGTAGCATCTCCAGGTGAAATACTGATGGTACAATAAACAAAACCTACATTGACTCGCTTAACTTTCATCCCACTTTCCCAACCTGAAGGATTAAGGTAAATTGAGATACAATGTATACTGGATTAACTTGAAGGGATGATTAAAAAAATTCTGTACTAAGGAAACAAATTCAAAAGCAGTGAATTATTGAGTTCGAGTTGATAGTTGAGTAAAATGTTCAAATTTTTGCGTTTATTGATTTCTGGTGATTCAAAATGATTGAGCTTTATTCTTTTATTTGCGTGTAAAATTTCAAACTTATCATCAAAACTATGGTTTGCTTCTAATATATGGTTCGAGTATGTTGAATTTGTTTCCTATGTTAGGAAATTCATATTATGTTCATGAATGCGGTGATTAAATGTTCAACCTGTCTGACCAATATTTACATCAGGATAGGATCCACAGTTGAGTTTGTATACTCCTGCTTTTTCGACTCAAGAAGTTTTGTATTCATTATTTTTGATAAATCTACCATCAAGTAACGGCTGAGTCAATTGAAAAAAAATCTAGCGAATATGTCTAAAAGTATACCTATAGTTAGGGCAAAAAAAAATGAAGAGAGATTTTTAGTCATTCGAAATTCTACTATAGGGGGAACAACTTAATGGTCACAGAGTAAGTATATCTTGTTGAATTTTCATTCTTATTCTGTATAGAAGAAAAGTTATACATAGACGAAGCTAATTCTGATGGACTTACTTTCTTGAAAACGGAAAACCAAGCCATTTCTATCTGTCAAATAGTGCCGTCTTATATCTGCAACGATTGAAGATTTAACAATAATTGCACTATATTACCTCTAGCAATTCATTGAGTAATCTCAAATTGGTTCTTTCTCTTTTCTATCATTTGTCTAGGCGGCTATAGGTATAGGTAATCTATATATAGCGTGAGAACTTCTGTGAAATCGTGGGAGATTCTCGATTTTGCAATGACGAAGATGCTATTAACGAATCATCTTTTTCGTGATGAATATGTCAGATAATAGCTAATTGGATTGAACAATCAGAGACTAGAGAGTAAAAATATCGTCTAGAAATTTTAAGGCAGATACAATGGTTTTACGAGGCTAGTATAGTTTCTCTCCAGGCTTAACGTATACATTACTTGTTTCTTTATTATCATTTATATCGTCAACTCATTATTATTAACACTTATTATAATTATCACTATAATTACCATCATTGTTTCCATCACTATTATTACCATTTTCAATATTCTGCTCATTTTAATTTCATTACCTACCATCACACTGTTAGTATCGTATATATGATTATGATCTTCATTATTATTGTTATTATTTTCTAGTCATTATTTTTTTTGTTGGGTTTAAAAACAGCTTCGATAGCTGAACCCCTCCATTTCATCATCTTTTTGAATTTCATTTCTAAATTGGTTGTGTAATTTCCTTAAAGACACATTATTATTATTATTATTATTAAATTTTAGGTCGCAGCATGATGGTGCTAAAGGCCGCATATACATATAGTTAATGTTCAAAAATTAAATATAGTAAGCTATAGGAATATAGGAAATAACTACGAATAGGTCTTCACTGTACTGAATTTTCAAAAATGTTAACTATAGTGCATTATATACAGGGTGTTCCAAAATATATCACAGGCAATTCAAGAGGTGAAAGGACGTTACAAAAAAAAAGATAGACTGGAGGCTTCATTCGCGATATACAGGACGTTTTTTCTCGATAACAGTGTGTCAGTGTGTCCTACCAAGCTTCAACAGTGTTTCCTTTTTCATCGCCACCGATATTTTTTCTGCAAAATCACACATCAACATACCCTAACAGTGCCACTAAAAGAATAGAAGGAACAAGTAACAATAATATCCTTTTCGAATTCCAATGAATAAGAAGTCTGAACGTTCTACTAATCAAAATTTTCAAATGCAGTTACACAATATACACATCAATTAATTTAATGATGACATCAGAAGTGTCAAACTGACTTTCGTTCAAATGCCGCCAATTGTCCATAGCGTACTATACATTTATAATGATTTAGATCCAGAGATAGACCACCTGAAGCACAATTTCAATAATACATTCTATGATAAACTCATATATATATCATGGGAGCAAAGATTCTTTTCCTCCCATGTATGTTTGATGCATCAGACTCCACACGCGGGGAGAAAATGAATACGTTTCCTCCCTTAATATATAAATACATATTTTATTTTCCATTATTACTCCCCGTATCTCGCATAAGATGCTATCTAAGACATGTGTTTCTCCCATATTTCTGAAACGCCCCACAAACTATTGAAGTGCGTCCCACATAATATGAAGAAATATATACAGTGAATTGAAAATAAAATCGACCACGGAAATTTAGTTCAGAAATTATATGCGTTTGTTTTGCTGATGCACTGTGTACAGGGTGAGCAAAACTCGATGTCTCAGCTCTATTATACGAGGAGGAGAGATGATAGGGGAAATCTGAAAAAAGTTTTCTCAATTGGATTGTGTAAAGTCCGTTTTGGGCCTAATTCGCATATTTTTCTGAATTCGTGAGCTGAAGTAATGACGTCATCAATCATTTTTTTCCCAGAAACATACCTATATTTTTGCATATTCGGAAAGAGCTGATTTCACTGAAAATTTTTCGTAAATAAAAAAATTTGCTATCTCCTTCTCTTAAAAAATTATAAGCAAATTTGTTCAAAAAAAGTATCATCAAAAAATTGCATTCGTCACGATTCAAACAAGTAGCCTTCGAAAACAAATGGCGAAGTAGCATCTGTCAACAATTAAACTTATGGTTGTCACATTTTGGTGTCATTTGACATATTTTCAAGCGTCACATTTTGGTGAGTATGGGCTAAAACAGAACCAGACAAGCAAATGCTATTCTTCAAGAGAAAAAATTGCACTTGGTTTGATTCAATACCTGTTACCATTCTCGAGAAATTAATTCGAAAACTTCCGTGCATGCCTACCTTTCCGACACCAACATTTTGAAAACTAAAAAGTGTGGACGAAATGGGGAACACATAATATATTACCAAAGGAAGAAACAAAGTATGCTGATGGTAATCACTACAACAAATTCTCAATGTAACCACCTCCTACTTCTAGACACTTCTCCAATCTCTGCCTCACTCCTCTTACTGAAGCCTTGCGTAACATTTCTCTAGAGAGTTCATCGCAAGCATTCCTAACTTTTCTCTCAGATGATCCAAGTTAACAGCCAGATGACACCACAATAATATTTGACAACCATCAGTTTGATTGTTGACAGTTGCTACTTTGCCATTTGTTTTCAAAGGCTACTTGTTGGAATCGTGACGAATGCAATTTTTTGATGATACTTTTTTTGAACAAATTTGCTTATAATTTTTTAAGGGAAGGAGATAGCAAATTTTTTTTCTTCACTAAATTTGTTCAGTATAATCAGCTCTTTCCGAATATGCAAAAATGTAGGTATGTTTCTGGGAAAAAATGATCGATGACGTCATTACTTCAGCTTACGAATTCAGAAAAATATGCGAATTAGGCTCAGAACGGACTTTACACAATCCTATTGAGAAACCTTGTTTCGGATTTCCCCTATCATCTCTCCTTCTCTTATAATAGAGCTGAGACATCGAGTTTTGCTCACCCTGTACAGGCTGTTCCGCACTTTAGAGGAATTTGGAGTTCTAAAAATGACACTATACAGGGGCTATCAATGGACATCAACTTCGTTATTCTATTGGAAAAGCTATATTTCTCATTACTTTCCCAGATATCTCAGATTAGTTTGAAATTTTCTACATTAGCCTTCTCTATAGCCGAGTAGCCGTTTTCGAAATATGCAGACTGCAGAATCGAATACAGAATATATAATTTAAATCTTGATTGGAATGATCTCTTATATAAAACCAGACTATTTCCAATAATACTTAACAATCTGACATTGACAGATACATTTCTCATTTTCATAGCAAACTATAAATTATGTAAAAACAGTACTTGCTACTTTGAGGCTAGTGAAAAAATTCCCTCACCATCGAGAAAAATATCATCATAACTTGAAAACTGTCAGACGTAGTTATAAATAAGGAACTTGATACAGGTCGATGCGGTATTAAATTCTCCTCCATTTGGTGGAAGATAAAAATTGGCATTCCATTTGAAAAAATAAATGGTTATGAGTACTCGAATTTTCCCGAACGTTTTCCCAAATTTGACAAATTTCTAATCATTTTTCCCAATCAATCAATCGATATTAAAAATCAATTATTTTTTTACGATATTTAAGGAATGACAGAGTCATCAATTTTCAAAGAGGAAGGTGCAAACTTAAAGAAATCAAAAAATTTGCATATGTCGAAAATTACTAGACATAGGGGAGGTAAATGAAGATAATGCAAAAAAACCTAATAAGTTTGGTGAAGCAATGAAAAATATAGTTTTCCGTTCAAAATAACGAAGTTGATATCCACTTTCGGTATAACCGGAAGTGCCTAATCGATAACCCCAGTAGGTATACAACTTTTTAGATCTGTATCAATTCTGAAAAAACTTCTGAAAGATTTCCTCAAAATTCCCAATCACACGGCATGTTTCGCTAATATAGTAGCTTCATCAGGTAAAATACTGGTACAATGAAATAAACTAACTTTGGCTTGCCTAACTTTTATATATACAGGGTGTCCCATAAACATACCGACAAACTTCAAGGGATGGTAGATCAAAATAAACATTTTTGCTCGTGAAACATAGGTCCGGAAACTCTCCGTTTTCTAGATACAAGGTGTTGAAATTTTTTAATAAAACCGATTTTTTATTAATATCGTAAAAACGATTTAGTCGAATTTAATGAGATTTTCACAGATTATTGATACATTCATAAGGTATCTTTTGGAGTTATTACAATTTGCCCAATATTTCAGGGGCGTGCCCACGGGCTATGTCGGATAGTTTTTGCGCAAAATAATATCGCCCAGTAGATTTTTTGTGATGATGGTAATTTTTTTTAATGAACAACTAGAAATTCAACTTTTTTGTCCCTTAAAATATTTCCGTATCTACCTTCGTTTTGGAGAAAAAAAAAACATATCTCTTACATCTATGAAAAAAAAAAAATTAAATGCTTCAAAATTATACCTTATATTTTACCAATGCGTTTATTGAAATATTGAAAAACTAATAAAACTTCCAATAACTTTTTTTCACTAATCATTAATTATTATTAATGACTTTTAATCATTTTTTGTATCTCGAAAACGAAGAGTTTCCGGACTTATGTTTATCGATCAAAAATGTTTATTTTGATGTCCTCTACCATCCCTTGAAGTTTGTCGGTATGTTTATGGGACACTCTGTATATATCCTACTTTCCCTGATGAAGCTACTGTGTTAGCGAAACATGTCGTGTGATTCAGAATTTTGTGGAAATCTTATCGTTTGTGTAGTGAAGTAACGGCCGAGGCAATTCAAAAAATGTATCAATTTTGTAACTCCAAATACTTCTAATGTATGGCTTAGACAAAACAGCCTGTATATTGTAACCGATGCCGTTACCACTTTGAATAATATAACAGTTTGAGGAAAATCAACTCAACGTTATATACCGGAGGAGCGACAATAATCCAATAACTATCACTTTTTTCACTCTCACTACCTATGATAAACAAATTTCAAGTACGTACCACAAATGGTTTCATGTTGAGAATTCACTAACTATTGATCATATGATACGGACGATTCATCCCGTTTGATTTAAATAGCGTTTTCTCCCACTAGCTCAAGAAGATTCACACCGGAGGAACTCGGGTAAGCTTTTACATTCACTTCACAATAACAAAAATCACTTTTACTATTTTACAATAATGACTAATTTGGTTCAAAAGTCAAAAGTGCATAGTTGCTGAACAAATGAGGTGTACGTAGATAATCATATACTATCTACTCGCAACACACTCAGAATCTTTTCGGAAAAATGTATTTTCAGAAGAAATTGATCGATTGGTTTTTGATTGTGGTTTTTGGTACCGGATGTTATATAACCAATATATTGTCGACTTTGAAAGGACAGTTACAATGATGAGAAAAAAATCAACATAAATAAACTCACACAGGGTGTTGGCGCTAGTCTTGCCTAGCGCTAGTGCTAAGCGATCGGTCCAATCGGTAGTAGAGCAGACTTTTTGTTATTTATAATAATTACGACTTATCAATTTCAAAGTTCCGTAGCCTCGACCAATATACAGGGTTGTTATGAATTAATCAATATGAATTTATTCAGTGATTTTATTCGAGAATTAATTGAAGTGTAGCATTTTTTTTTAAGTCACGAAGAATCCAAACTCCTTCTAATGGTAACGAATCGCATTATTAACTTTAATTTAGTTTGACCCCGCGTTAGTTTCAAATGAAGTTTCTTAATAGTTTCAGTTTCTTTTGCGAAAATTGCTTGTTGAAGAGAAAAAGTTCTTGTTGCGTTTTTTTTTATTCTGTTTAGGTGACTATTTCAGTCATTACATAACCTGACCAATCACAAGCAAGATACAAAGTGTGCTTATCGCGAAAACAGTAGCTGTCTTTCAATTCTGATTGGTCTATGGTTGATGTTTTCAACGATGTAATTATGGATAGCGCAGCAAAGTCTGGATGTAACCATGGATAGCGAAGCAAAGTCTCTCAGTATGGCATAAAATAATTATGGCTGTACTTGTCAGAATGAATCACCCATTTAAAATAAATGTTTTTTCTCCTTCGTGAATGTGAAATAGTCTAGCGAAATACCACTCTGTTCTGAATATCTTCTCATAATTTATGTCTTTCATTGTTGATATAATTGTGTTGCCGTACAGCAATACCATTCGTCCTGACAGAGTTATCTCGGACTCCTCGCCAAGCTTCCATCTAATGGCCTAGTTAGTTTTCTCTCAAACAGGTCTCTCCATGTAGTGGTCGACAAAGTTTCATCTGACTCTCTCATCATAAATGCTGGTGTTCCGCAAGGATCGATTCTAGCACCAACACTGTTCTACTCCATATCAACGATTTGTTTAAAGCAATAACTTCATGTCCAGTACACAGCTTCGCGGGGTGATAGTACCCTCCATACCGCCTTCTCTTCCAGGGCTCCAATACCAGCCAGGCAAATCAGAAACGAACGAGGGAGAAATGTTGACAACATAAATATGGACTTGGCAACAATTCTCGAATGGGGATCCAATAACTTGGTAGATTTCAATGCAAACAAAACACAAACATGCCTTTTCTATAAAAAAGCCGATCTCACTGTGTCCAACATGAGATTTTCAGAAGTAACCATACCTTTGAAGACATCCATTTCGATGCATGGTATTACCATAGATTATCGTTAATCTATGGTATTACTATCAGCAATAACCTTTCTTGGGAAAATCACGGGAGATCAATTGCTAGAAGTGCATCCCAAAAACTTGGTTTTCTGTTTCGGGCCAGGACCTATTTCACGTCCAGTCAGCTGCTTATGATCTTAGGCACAGATCCGACCTGTCCTGGAATACTGTTCCCATATTTGGAGTGCAGCACCCAAACATACCCTGAAACTGTAGGATTCTGTCAAAAAAAGGGCAATTCGTCTCGTGGGTGATGCCTCGCTCACAAACTCACTCACTTCTCTGGAACACCGTAGAAAAGTTGGCGATCTGGCTCTATTTTATAGATATTTTCATGGACGATGCTCTTCTGAAATATCAACAATTGTTTCCTCCCTTGGCAGTCCCTGTGAGATTATCTCGTCGAGTTGAGGCTTCGCACCCCTTCGTGGTCACTTTGGACACCTGCAGAACATCTCTTTCCAAAGACTCGTTCATCCAACAAACAGCGAGGCTCTGGAACAAATTGCCAAGGGAGGTGTTCCCCGAGGCAAATAACCTGCAGAAATTGAATAAGAACACCAATTCCTACCTCATTTCCCTTGGTTCTCACGATGTTCTCTGAACATTACAGGATATCCCTTTTCGTGAGAACCGGAACATAAAAAAAACATCGTGATATTAGGGGAGAACCGCCTAACTAGGCATAGTTCCCAAGTAGGCATTGTCGCCAAATTTGCCCTTCCATTGGATATTCAAAGAGCTGTTTTTACGAGAATAATCTATATTTGGTGGGTACTGATTTAAGAAATGTTTGCATTATTGTAGTGATATATCAAGTCCTGCTTGTTTTCTTCCTATTTATATTTGTCCATAAAGGTTCAATAACCATTACCTTGCATCCCATATGATGCATTGAATATTGCATACAAGATTAGCGTGTTGGCATACCTAACATTGACATTTGATGGCATATAGTATGCCATCATACCACTAGGTGATAGCATACTATGCCATCATAGGACTAGATGGTCCTGTGGTGTTCAACTATCTGTTTTTTTATGGAAATGTGAAATTGAGTATGCCATCATAGGAAATCAAGTATGCCATCAAATGATATCATCATATCAAGTGCCCATGATGTATTGCGACACCTTTCATACTATGAAAAATGATCGTCATTCTCCTAGGTGATCGTGAAAAAAACAGCCGATCTCAAAGGTTCCTGGAGGCAATAAAAAACAGATTGAATGATTTTATCTTATTCAATTAACGAGTGAAAATTTAGGAAGTGTCTACACATCGATAAGTAAGTTGAAAATCATTTACATACAATGGACATGATTAATTCATTGTTTCCAAATTTACTCACAAATAAAAGATACACCAGACTTCATGGTGCTTAAATACTAAATTGAATGAATAGACACAACATTGTGTGCACTGTTCTTTTACCTAGTTGGTGGTTAATTTGGCATGGAACAATAAATATTATATGCAGACACATCATTAGCACTATATTGGATTGGTAATCAATTTAGGAAGCTAATGCAATAATCATTGAATCATGAAAATCATCCATGTGTCGAAGTGGTCCCAGTCCCAGTCCTAAGAATACTACGAAAAACACAAAGACGAATTGATCAATTTGATCAATTTGAAGATGATACATTTGTACATTTTGGTACTAATATGTATGTCTGATGATGGCTGTATCGCCGAAACCGGTGATAAATTGTTGTTTGTTATTTCTACTTTCTTATAGTGCGTGGTCGACTGACTATAAGTTTTTCGTATTCTTTTTTGCAATAATTATTAACTTAGGATAGACTGTTTTCACCTATGCAAAACATAATTTTTCCACTATATCATTATGTATTCCTTTTCAAGGCGTAAAGCGAGGCGAAAAGTATGTTTTATCTACCAAGGTAATTTTCGTAATTTTATGAACTACTAGTCAATACAAAACTAGCCACCTCTGTTATAATATACTTGAAGTGGTGAGAGGTTCTGTATCTCATGGTATTTCAGATGAGAACTCTTGACATGTTTGCCTATCAACACATTCGGTAAGTGTGAGTGGGTTTTTATTTACTTTTCTGTTACTCGTTATCTCAATCAGAACGTATACTGATGTAGAGAAAAATCTCCGGTATTCAGGATTTCCAATGCATTTGAAACAATATTTCCCTCAGCCAGTCGACCAGCACAAAGTTTGAAAGATATATTATTATGCATTGTAAGATCAACTATTCAGCTGTGCCACTGTTGCAGACTGTTTGCTACAATGGCAATTTACGTGCAATGTTGCCGTCTCATCGATTCTGTCTCTAAATGTAGCGTTTTCAAGGTAAGTCAATGCGATCGATATCTGAACTCTGAAGTGTTGAAATTCTATCGTTTTTCACATTGGTTAGGTCTTAGTCGGATCGAGGCATTATGGTAAGCCCATAACGATTGAGAATAAGATAGATAATTCCTTGCGAATTCTAAAATATAGACGTTCACAAGAGTAGAAAAAACTCGAATTTTGAAATAGTATTTCTTACATTCTTTCAACGACACATGCTGACTAATTATATAAGTAATATTTTCATGCTGACGAAGCACTGAACATTGAGCTTGCTTCCTGCTACATAATAGCATTTCAGCTACGGAGGGGACGAATCAATGTAGAGTGGTTCAGTTGATACTTGATTATCCTTTGCGTCTATCTGTCAAATTTTGAGCATTTTTATATTCTGGTTCCCACGAAAAGGGATATCCTGTAATGTTCAGAGAACCAAGGAAAATGAAGTAGGAATTGGTGTTCTTGAATTTCTGGAGGTTAATATGCCTCGAGGAACACCTCCCTTGGCAATGTGTTCCAGAGCCTCGCTGTTCGTTGGGATGAGCGAGTCTTTGGAAAGAGATGTTCTGCAGGTCTCCAAAGTGACCACGAAGGGGTGCGAAGCCCCAACTCGACGGGTTAATCTCGCGGGGACTGCCAAGGCAGTAGCAATTGTTGATATTTCAGAAGAGCATCTATAAAATAGAGCCAGATCGCGAACTTTTCTACGGTGTTCCAGAGAAGTGAGTGAGTTTGTGAGCGAGGCATCACCCACGAGACGAATTGCCTTTTTTGGACAGAATCCAACAAGTATCCTTAAGAATAATATTAAAATGTTAAAATATAGATAAACGATATTAAAATTTATATAAAGTAATAATGTACATGATCATTGAAATTAAAGTTGAATTGAATTGAGGTTGAGTGGATTGTTTTTGCAACACATGTATATATAGGTACTCATATAATATGTCACTTTCCTAGAATGATGCACACAAAGGGATAATCACTATTGAAACTTAATCGAATAGGAAACGTATAAGTGCACGGGAGGTATTCTTCAAGTAATGAGTAAGTTTTTTTTTAAATAGCATATTACTCTTTTCTGTCTGAAGTGAAATCGGTAGCGAGTTGAAAAATTTTGGACCCAAGTATGAATAGCATTTATTTAATATGGGAACAGTATTCCAGGAGAGGTCGGATCTGTGCCTTATTTTTTTATTATGTTCTGGTTCCCACGGAAAGGGATATCCTGTAATGTTCAGAGAACATCGTGAGAACCAAGGGAAATAATGTGTTCTTCTAAAATTTCTGGAGGTTATATGCCTCGGGGAACACTTCCCTTGGCAATGTGTTTCAGAACCTCGCTGTTCGTTGGATAAACGATTGTTTGGTAAGAGATGTTCAGCAGGTCTCCAAAGTGACCACGAAGGGGTGCGATTGGTGCGAAGCCTCAACTCGACGGGTTAATCTCGCGGGGACTGCCAAGGGAGGAACAATAATTGTTGATATTTCAGAAGAGCATCGTCCATGAAAATATCTATAAAATAGAGCCAGATCGCCAACTTTTCTACGGTGTTCCAGAGTTGGCCTCTTCTAGTTTTGGATAGATAAGTTTGTTGATATACTGCTTTCGAGAACAGAAACTACGCACATCATAATAATAGGTAGCTTATTTCTAACTTATAAAATCCGGACGTTGCTTTGGTACTTTTAGGTATACAACTAAGTTTAGGAACTTTATCCGTCTGTGTAAACTCCTTGTTTATAAAACTGTAATATTTTTCAGAAAACAATAAATGTATTGATTGATTGATTACTGATATCCCAAGTAGCACACATATATTGAGACAATATCGGTGCAATATTACGAAAATATCGGCAAAATATTTTGAAAGTAATATTGGCGAGAAAAAAAATGTGAACATTCGGCGATATTGGTACAATATCAGTTTCCAAATGTGGGTAGAATATTCTCATATTAATATTGGTTGAATATTCGTAGAGTTATATCGGACACAAAATGTAATATCAATATTGGCGAGAAATTAATGGTGAACATTCGGCAATATTGGTGTAATATATGGAAATATCGGTGAATCATTGAAAATCATCATGAAGGTATGTTGTCTCAGAAATATCGGTAGAATATTCTCATACCAATATTGCTGGAATATTCGTGAAGTTATATTGGTCATAAAATGTGATATCAATATTGCTGATAAATGGACAGTGAACATTTGACAATACTGGTGCAATATTGGTTGGAAATATTGGTACATTATTGAAAATCATTATGTAGCTATGTTGTCTTCAAAATATTGGTGGAATATTTTCATACCAATATTTGCGAGTTATTCGCATCAGGAATAATCACAAAGGTCAGCCCAGCCGAAGTGCAATGGAAGGGCCTTGCATTGGAGAAGCCTCCTTGTTGATCACGGTTAACCCCTACTCCAGGTTATAATACTTTACAATCGTCTAGAGCCAATATTTATATTCTCTCGTCTGATCGGCAATGGGAGTAAGTTACCAATCATTTATAGCGCCATCTATCGACATCGATTTGGGAGTGCGTAATATGGAATAAATATCGAAATTTCAATATCGATATGTATTCTCAAAACAATATGTGAACAATATTGCTCACATGATATAGTGAATCACATATCAGCCAATATAAGATGATATTATTTTCTGAATATTGCTAGGAAACTATTCACCCGATATGATATTGAACTTGAAATTACAATATTGTTTTTCTCTTCTATGTCCGATATAAGATATATATTGAATTGCTGTTATTGATATTCATATTTGAATCATTGAAAACCCCTTCAGAATCGACATGGGGAGAATGTTCAAATTGCGATATTGGTTATGATTGTTGGAAACAATATGTAGGTATACGATATTTCCCGCATGATATCAATTGAAACAATATTCGTCCAATTTGCCGTCGAATCCGATTACACAATATTGTATATCCGCTTCAGAATCGACATGGGGAGAATGTTTGAATTGCGATATTGGTTATAGTTGTTGGAAACAATATGTGTGCGATATCTTCCGCACGATATAGTTGGAATGATATCAGTCAATATTGATAAATTCTATGTTCCAAATATTGTTGAAACAATATTCTACCAATATGTCGTCGAACTCGAACATACAATATTTCATAACCGCTTCAGAATTGACATGGGGAGAATGTTCAAATTGCTATATTGGTTATAATTGTTGGAAACAATATGTATACGATATCTTCCGCATGATATGGATAGAATGATATTAATCAAGATAGGTGAATATGATATTTCGAATATTGTTGAAACAATATTCAACCAATATGCCGTCGAACTCAAATATACAATATTGCACAACCGCTTCAGAATCAACATGGGGACAATATTCAAATCGCGATATTGGTTATAAATGTAAGGAGCAAATTGTATACGATATCTGCCGCATGATATAGATAAAATGATATCAATCAAGATGGGTGAATATAATGTTTCAAATATTGTTAAAACAATATTCAACCGATATGCCGTTCAACTTGAATATGCAATATTGCATAACCGCTTCAGAATCGACATGGGGAGAATGTTCAAATTGCAATATTGGTTGTAAATGTCGGGAACAATATGTATACGATGTTGTTGTATCGACATTCGTAAAACAATATTATATAACATTCATAGATATGTTTTTCAACACATTGTCAACGAATTTTACAAGTTATATTGCTCCAATATTGTAACTGACAATCCATATTCAGCTCAGGTTGAACCAATATTCCACCAATATTATCATTCCAATATTGTTTGTCCAATATACTCTCATATTGGACCTATATTAATTTTCACATGTACGATATATCTATATCGGCCCAATATGAAATCGGGTTCCAGCCAATATGATGTGCTACCTGGGATTTATCGATATTTATGAAATTGTTATTCTATACATGGATACATCAATATATTTTTCTATATATCGATATTATTTTCCAGGACTACCCTGAGCAGCAAGAATATTAGTAGGAAATAACCACCATTTGATCAAGATAATTTTTGATTTCTCGGTATTATACAATACCCTTTAAGTATAGGTATTCCTTATATGTATTCATTCATACGTCGAGTTTCATGACACGCATTATTAATATTTCTCATTCCTTCAGAGATGATTCAGTAGTAATTATTGTAACACTACATAATTTATTGCTTGAGATGACAATCTACATTCATTATACAAAGTTAATATTTACCTTTCCTTTTTATGACCCCATTATGCAGTCAAATGAGATATATAGTGTGTCTCTAAAATTATTACTGTATGATATCACAAATTATAGAGGAATAGACCAATTATTAATTGGTCTACCAATTATTGATGTTCTCATCTAAGTACCTAAAAAAAAATTCCTGAGTTTAACAAAATGTTCGTTTTTCAACCATTAGAAATGTTTATAGTTGGTACTTATCGTTAATATATATGAGCTTATATACAGGCTGGGGTCTATGGGCAGTCCCCAAGGACATATCATTATTATACCCTTGGGAAACATGCCACGATTTTTCAGGCTGAAGTATTTGCAATACTTGCCTGAAACTGGAACTGATGGCATTTTTCCTTTGGAATTTCGAAAAAAACATTGATGATGGCTAAAAATAGTTCGAAACACATTCGAACCACCTCGTATAATACATGGTTGAATTCAGAATAAAAAAAGGTTTCAGAATCTATGAAAGAATTATCAGGGCCGTATATAAAAAACAAAAGTTGATGATGGTTCTACGAATACGAAACGTCGCATAGAAAAATCGGTATCACCACGTTAAACGTCATCAAAAGTTGCTATTAAAAAGTATTTTCAGTTTTCCTGTATCTCTAATAATAACGGAGAAAAAAATAAAATAGAGATTAGAATAGAGAGAAAATTTTCGAAGGCTGTTGGTATGAGCCTCCGAATGCGCAACTTTTTCCCGATCCCCATGCTGTGCAACCTTATCTTGGACAGACTGTATATCAATATCAATGTTTTGACTTATCGATAATCGATATGTGAAATCCAATATTGCGCAGCCCTAGCTCAGAGATATAGTTGATATATTGTGCAAACCTTTTTTTGTTCAAATTTGATGTCATAAATACAATAATGTAGTTGATGTTACTGTAGACTCAGGGAGATTGACTATTCAAATTCGATTTTTTCTGTGGTGGGAACACTTCGTTTCGAAAACATGCAAAATAAATAAATATAATAATATATATATAATATTGTATTAGATTCACTATAAAACAGAGTTTATGTTTCTACCTAGGTTTGAAATTGTCTACCATCTCAATTTATAACCTACTCGAACATTATTGGGATTCCTTTTCGTACGCTCAAAGCGATAAAAAACTTGGTATTCGTATTCGTAGGCTCCAAAAATTTCAACCTAATTGAATTCAACGCCACCAATACTCAATACTGCATTTTCTCTAGAAAGGCGGAACTCAGTATCCCTGATATAACAATGTCTAGTACCACCGTTCCCACCAAATCTATGCTCGGCATCACCATCAGCAATCTTGTTCCGTGCGGAACAGATACGGCAAGTTTCAGGGAACTGTTCTCATGTAAGGGGTTCAGCACCCAAACATACGCTGAAGCTCTTATAGATTGACCCCATTAGAACACCTTAGAAAAGTCGGCGACCTTTCACTTTTCTATGGATACTTCCACGGGAAATGTTCCTCAGAAATCTCTCTCTGCTATAATTCGATCACTAGCAATACCAGTCAGAATAACTCGACAGGCCTAGTCAGCACATCTCTTCGTAGTTAATCTTGGAAAATGCCGAACAACACTCAACCAAAACTCCTTCGTATATAGAATGCTGTACCAATGGAAGTATTCCAAAGAACTTATAACCGAAAGTTAAAAAAAAATCCAACACCTACCTCATTTCCCTATCCTCCCTAGGTACGCGCGATGTTCCACGAACATCATAGGAATTTCCTTCAGTGCGCTCCAAGATAAAAAAATATATATACCATTTACACGAAATACAAGATTTTTAATTTGATTGAATCAATAATTGTTAGTTTTCATTTATATTTTTCATCAAGAAATTCTTTATCATCAAATCTCCATTGAGCATTAAGCCTTTATTATGTCGTCATCAGGTTTGATGAATATGGTGTGGATAGGATGCTGTTTTCGAAACATCGTGATCTTTACTCCTACTGCAGTAATTACTCAGCATTTCACCTACAAAATGTACAAGCGACCATAACTCATGCGATAATTGCCATTTGCTGTTGATGATAGGAGAAAGAAGAATCTCCCAGACTGTTGCCTATCCGAAAATTTGGCAGGAAATTAGGCGCGAATTAAGAAAAACTTTTCACCTCAACCGAAACATCCTGAACATGTAATCTTCTTCGAGAACAATTTGTTTGAATTATAATACTTTCTATAAGATGCGCATTATCGTCGATCGCCGAAGGAAAGCAGTCTTCTGTGTGAATTCCCAACGAGGAAATAATGCATAATAGTGTGCCAACCTTCCATCAGTGGCAGCTCCTAGCAGGGGGCAAGGGGAGTAGTAGTAGTAGTATTGTGGGGAGGCTGTAGCCAGGCAAGTAGGCCCCCATGGGCCCTTTTTGCCAACCCCTGCTCTCCACATATCTACACATCCCTCTTTTAGTTGTCCTTTTCGAACCTTCCCGTCCTTCTTGAAGGTCAGGATGTCCACTCTAATTCGACCAAATCTTCCTGTTGTAGTTTATCTACTCCAAAGATTTCGAATCTCATCCTTCCATACGCCTCACACTCTCCGAGGAAGTGAAGTGATGTCTCCTCATATTCTCCGCATTCACGGCAAGTGGGACTATCTTCCACATCGAGTGATAGGTATCTGCGTAACCTATTGTGCCCTGTCAGTATCACTATAAGAAGGCGCAGGACTTGGCGATCCCTGCCCAGTAACCAAGCCGTCTTTGGCTTGCCTGAAGGCCACCAGGTCTCTCGATTGCCTGCAGCCGCCTATACGCCTCCAATATCCTTCTGGTGCCTCGTCCGCCCATTTGTTAAGGACAGACGAAGTTTGGCTTCTTATTGTTATGCCCAGTGCAGGCTCCGGTTCCCAGAAGGGGACAAGGGGAGCTGACGCCAAAACAATTCTGCGATAGCTCTTAATTTCATTGAAGGAACTTATAAGAGCTTTACGAAGGCACTGAAGAGCCATCTTTACTTTGGTTCTCGAATCCCGACTTTATTCTCGGGATCCTGACTTTGAAGTCAGACTCCCGACTTCAATCTCGGGATCCTGACATTGAAGTCGAACCCCCGACTTTATTCTCTGGATCGCTACTTCAAAGTCGGAACCCCGCCTTCAATCTCGGGGTCCCGACTTTGAAGTCGGACCCCCGACTTTAATCTCGGGATCCCGACATTAGAGTCGAAGACACTAGGTTTGTTACCTAACCGTAAAAGGTGCACTAACTAGATAGATAGATAGATACTTACAGGTCATTTTCACAACATGAGACAAGTCAAAAAAGGATCCCAGGCAACCAGATGACGAATGATCACGTCACTGTGACGTCCCTAATTGGTGATTTTTCATCAGAGACGTCACACACCAATTTATGACGTCACTATGACGTACTTTATATGACGTGATAATCTCGCCATCGTTTCGACGTCGAGTGAACGTCACTTACAAGGGTAAAAGAAGACGTCAGTTTCATGACGTTGCAGGGACGTCCTGTCGACGTCCATTTTTCCCAGACCTTCTCTAATCCATGGATACTTATATATTATCATGTGAAACAGAAGTATAACTCATGAAAACAAATCAACATGCAAGTTTTATTGGCATTATTAATATACCCGAAGAGTAGGAGACCATTTTGACACACTGTATATTTGGGAAACTAACAAGGTATGTATACGTACAAATGATTGTTTAGGTATACCTATATTGAAACCGTTACTCTTATGACGTTGCAATGATGTATCTATGACGTCTAAAATCACGTCGATGTGACGTACCAATTTGGTGAGCTTGTCATTCAGGAAATTTTTCAATAAGTTGCTATTTAAATTTTTGTTGGGTGACAAAGAATGCATCAATATACATTATTCAACAAAGTGAAGCCAAATTCGCCAACATCCTTTCCATTGCTTTCAAACTATTCCTTGTTTGCTTACATCTCGCCGACACAAACTACAAAATTTTTGATACAAATACGAGTATTTGATTGTATTCTGATGGAGATGCGTACTGAAGAATAGCGCTGCTGAATAGGCGATTGAACATTGAACATTAAACATGACACTGGAGGGACCCACCAAGCAGACTCAACAATGCATAATAAATATTATTTAATGTCATCAGAGGCCAGTGGTGTTTATCACACCATGTTAAAGGAATGTTTTTTACGTATCATCGCCAAATTTAATCGTCATTATGACGTCAGTCGGACGTCACAGTTTGGTGAGTGAATGACGTCAATACGACGTGAGTAATATGATGTCATTGGGCTGTGACTTATTCACGTCATTATCACGTCATGCGACGTCAAATACAGACGTCACCTTGGTCATTCAAGTGACGTAAAAAAGACGTCACTGGAACGTCATCTGGTTGCCTGGGATATAAATACATTATTACTAGATCTAAATAAATAAAAATTAGTTAAAATTAAAAACTGTTAGAGGACAGAGTACGAAAAACAGAGTTTTAAAAATCTTGAGATTTGATCTCACAGTACTCATCTAAGGAGTAGAATGCATGGTGGAGCAGAAATTCTTTCAAGTGTACCTTGAATGTCTTTGGACATCGGATAGATTTCATGCTCTCGGGTAGCAGATTGAACAAATAGCCTCCAGAATGAAGTGGGAATTTCCAGTGCTGCATTCTGAGTGGAAGATGCAAACAAAGATCATTTCTTTTTCTAGTATTGTATCTGTGGTAGTTTTTATTTTTGTTCAGCTTTCCCATATTATTGAAGGTGAATATTAATAATTTATATAGATATATAGAGGTGAATGTGAGGATTCCGATATTGATGAATGTGCTTCTACAGGACTCTCTATAGTCCAGATCAAACACGAGTCTTACGAATCTCTTTTGGATGATAAAAACTCTAGGGGTTTCCGTGGCCCTGCCCCATACAATTATGTTGCAGCTGAAGACCGAATATACAAACGCATAATACATGTTGATCAGGTAGTTATTATGGAAATTCGATTTCAAAGTTGAAACAGTAAAATATATACTATTGAGCCTTCTGCATACGGAATCAACTTGACCGTTAAAACTTAGTTTGTGAACTAATTCAAGACCTAGGTATTTTGTTGACTCCGATGCAAGCATGTTTGTATCACAGATGTTCATTATAGGAATGATTGACGATTTAAGAGGAGTAGTGAATTCTATCAAAACTGCTTTTTGCGTGTTATTAATAAGATGATTAATCTCACACCAATATATAAAGTTTTCTACTACTAAGTTAATTTTATCTTGTAATTTATTTACAGTTTCAGCTGTGACAATAATTTTGGTGTCGTCTGCATATATAAACGTCCGACCGTAATTGATATGATCAGGTAGATCGTTAATATAAAGAAGGAAGAGTAGTGGTCCTAGAATGGCTATTTAAGTATTCGTTGATTCGCAGTCAATGTCTGTCATGGTTCACATGTTGATCCTAGTCCTAAATCACTATACTATTCATAACTCTATATTTTTCTCAATTTTTACTTATTCCACAGTGGTTCTAGAGGGTTATGAATTTGATTACTTATTGAAGAAGTGCATGGATGTGTCCGAAACGGCTGATCTCATATCCATGTTATCATATATCATTGAACTCTTCTTTCTGAGCTCTGCCCAAGGATGAAATGAAATTCAGGGTATTCAATTTGCGAAAATGTATCAATTGTATGTCAAAGGCATATAGACATTATACTCAAAAAAAGTTCTATATGACTATGAACAACTCCGATTCTCTGATTTTTTTAATATCTATTCAACAATGAAATTCTTAGCTATTGAGTAAAATATAAACAATCAGCCTGTACGTACGACAATGAACCTGCTGTGTGATCCAGTATTTGACATTCAGTGTACATCCAGAAACGGAAAAGAGGTTTTCGATTGATCTTATGATGATTTTCCAATGGATGTAAAATCATTGTACATTCATATATATAGGTAGGTACGTATTATAAGTAACGTTCGGATTATTGGTCGATTATTGTACATTGAATGTACATCCACGAAAGTTCTGTAATGAATTTTTCATTATACTCTCTTTTTTCATTTCGCGATTCGCATTTGTTTTTTCAAAGGGTGCAAGAAGATTGCACAGATGAAACCCTACAACTTTTATAATTGCAGTTTTCTCCACTTCGTATAGTTGAAGCTGTAGGTAGGGATCAAAATATACAGAGACATCCTGTACAGGTGAGACCCCCGACTTCAAAGTCGGTATCCCGAGAATAAAGTCGGGGGCCCGACTTTAAAGTCGGGATCTCGAGATTAAAGTTGGGATCTTTTATAATAAATTTCACACGAAATACAAAATCTCTCCATTTTATTGATCAGTTACGTGTATGCACCATGTATAGTGACTGGCTGAAAGGAAATTATTTGAAATCAATTATCATTCCCGGGTTGAATAAAAGAGCAAGTTTTGATTACGTCATCTCACACATGATGATACTCACTGATACCTGTCAATAAAATTCAATATCATTATTATTATCATTATTATTTTCATTATTATATCCCAAGACTTCAGGGGTATAAGGTCCTGTGGTAATAGTATTCTTTACTACCAAGGTTTATATTACTTTTTTTCACCACTAGCAATATATTTCAATCATCTTAGTCTTGTAAAACCGAAATATTTACCTATTGTCACTATGAAAGCACTTATTTTCAATACTTAACAGCATAATTATGCCAAATTACCTACTGAAGTCGAGAGCCATTTATCGACTAGTGGTTAATAAAATGTCGAAAATTACCTTGGTAGTAAAAACACACTTTACGTTTCGAAAAGGAGTGAATATAATGGTAGCCTTTATAGCTTGTGATGGAAAAACTAATTTACTTCGGTGAGCCATCCAACTTCCCCATTGTGAAGATCACGAGCCACCACTGACGTGTATGTAATTTGCCTCTTCTCTAGGTTAATCATTTCGATTCGTTAAGTTCTAATCCGGCTCATTGTAGACTATACGCTAGTAAAAGTTATCAGTGAAGACAAATTGAGGTATTACTGTTGCGTAATGCAATGCAGAGATACATAAAATACACACGGCATAATAAATTATTAGTTATGGTTCTACTTCTGTAAAAGAATACCATCATCTCCATAAACCGTGACATTTAAACATGTTCAATACTGTACGGTATGAATATTGAACCCCATTTAGTCCATTGATATTAATGATAATGTGTACCTTGATATGGAATGATTATATCCTACCTCTCTAAAGTGTATAAGATCTTCAAATTTTAAAAGAAATATTTTTGATTGAAAATTGAAAAACTCATTTTTTCAAACTTGGAAACGTAGCCTATATCTTGGAAACGTATTTTGTTGAGAGGAATCTTTCGTGTGCTTTTGTCACTACAACTTTGAAACTCCCTGTGTACCTAATCATATATAATAATAATAATTGTTTTTATTGATAAGCATATCGGTACAGCAAAATAAATTCTCGGTACAAAGAAGAAAACCAACTTATCAAAAGGCAGGATTCAATTTCAGTCCATGTTCAAGAAACAGACTGAACTTGCTCTTCCATCCAACCATCCACAATAGGAGAGTTTTTTTTATCGCTTGAAGCGCACGAAAGGGAATCCCTATAATGTTCAAAGAACATCGTGCGTTCCTAGGGAGGATAGGGACAGGAGGTAGGTATAGATATAAATATATACTACGTCTAACATTTTCCTGATTTTCACCATCACATTATAGTATATAGCCCATGGAAACGTTTACATAGAGTGGGTAAAAATTAGAAAAGGTTTCAAGTCAATGTAATTTCACCACGTAAAATATCATTTTTTAAATTTTTTCTGAATGACCCCACCGAAAAGTTGGCATGACGAATCGATAACCTGTTATACAGCCAAGGTACAAAATAAGAAAATGATCCTCTAAATTGAGAAGTTTTATATTTTGGTGTGGACTGTGGAGAGCTGATTTCTAAATCGGAGGTTGAGGTTGTGTATGTCCGTCCTGAAACTAATTTTTCTATAAAGATAACTTGGTTTCTCTTCTTTGATGATTCTGTGAAACAAGACAGCAGAGTGAAGAATCCATCGCGACTCCATATTAAGCCAACCAAGATCTTTTAGGTGATGGGATACATGCTCATATCTTCTAGTTCCAGTTATCAGTATAATGCATGAATTCTGAAGTTTTTGCAATCTACTCTTGTCGGTTTGGAGGAGATTGGGACCATATACTACATCAGCAAAGTTGCGGCATGTGACAACACCAAAGATTCACATAGTAGTGTTTGGGTCTTTTTGGTCAAGACTGTCCTGCTTGAATTTATCATTTTTAGGCTGCTATATCCACGTTTCAAAATTTGAGATACATGTTTTGTGAATCTCAGGGAAGTGTCCAAGTGAAGTCCTAAATTTCTTGACACATCCACAAGGGGAAGCGTGACTGCGTCTGCAATTATATTTACTCTATTCGCAACACGTTTGCGCGATATTGATCTACCGAATAACATCACTAATGACTTCACAGGGTTAACACTCAGGCAATATTTCGCAGACAATGACATCAGACAATTCAAGTCATTATTAAGTTTCTCTTGTGTCAGATCGAAAGAGCTTTCATCAGATTCTATGTATATTTGAGTGTCATCAGCATAATGTTGAAGACAATCCGGGAACTGAGATGTATACAGCACAAATAGCAAGGGGCCCCATATGGAGCCTTGAGGCACACCATTGTAGATATTGATATTATTCGACGACTTGTTTCTCAAAGTGACACATTGAGATCGGTTCTGTAAGTAATTATTCATTAATTCAGATGCATTTGATGTAAATCCCAAGTAATGCAAGAGAGATATAAGAAGAACATGATTGATGCGATCAAACGCCTTCGAATCATTGCTCTTCGATAATAGCCGAGGGAGTATAAGTCAATGATTGACACAATACATTTATTTTCAAAGAGAAAAGCGACTTGATCTCGTGTGAAATGAATTGAACCAAGTGGGTACCCAGTTGTTCTATGTGAATATCACATTATTCTAGTTTTGCAACAGGAAAATACACAAGTACGCAAACAATCTATTACAATTCATTTGTTATACATACAACTAGAAGTAGGTAATGCGAATAAAAAATTACATGTTATTACCGTAACAGTTAATTCAATAAGTTATTAAGATGTTGCTAAATATTAAATAGCTATTGTTGCAATGCGACTACATTGTACAGGGTGATTGACTATGGATTTCTCGACTTCAACAGCTGATATCTCGAAAACGAAAAAAGATATTTGAAATTTGGAAAAAGTTACTTGAATGAGATGTCATTTCCTTCTGGAAAATGTGTTCTCTGCTTGATTTTATCATTTCATATACAGGGTAGGTGAAAAAAAATTTTTTTTTCAAATGGAACCCCCTGTATATTATCGCATATTTCGGAAGAGCTATCTTTCCTGATTTCGAAGATATATACTTTTCATATATTCTTTCGAGTGCTTGACGAAATATCAGCAAAATTAAATATTAATATTTGGTCCAAGTTAGCTATGGTTGAAATAGAATGAGATGATGAATAAGTGAATTGACATTTGATCAACATTTCAGTGACATAAGTGCGCAAAATTTCGACAATTTTTTCACGATGCCATATCCACTGGAACAACGAAGAGATATTTTGGAGTGCTATTTTTCAGTTAATAAAAATCTTGCTGAAACACTCCATAAGTTTATGAGGAGTTATTCAGGAAGGAGATTACCAAGTAAGAATTATGTAAAGTATTTGGCTGCTAAATTTGACAGAACTTCCAGTTTGTCGAATATCATGAGAATAGTGAGAAGGCAAGACAACGAAGACGAGGAACTTCTTGTAATCCAGTATTTTGTTGAGGATCCTTCACGGTCAATATTATTTTGTTCAACATACCTTAAGGAAATATAAATATAGGGATTTCAGAATTAGACCATGCCACAAACTCAATTATGATGATAATGAGAAGCGGATTTAATTTTGTCTTGTCATATCTGAAAGATTAAATTTAAGTAAGTGTAAGTGTTTCAGCAAGATTTTTATTAACTGAAAAATAGCACTCCAAAATATATCTTCTTTATTCCAGTGGATATGGCATCGTGAGAAAATTGTCGAAATTTTGCGCACTTATGTCACTGGAATGTTGGCCAAATGTCAATTCACTTATTCATCATCTCATTCTATTTCAACCATAGCTAACTTGGACCAAATATTAATATTTAATTTTGCTGATATTTCGTCAAGCTCTCGATAGAATATATGAAAAGTATATATCTTCGAAATCAGGAAAGATAGCTCTTCCGAAATATGAGATAATATACAGGGGGTTCCATTTGAAAAAAAATTTTTTTTTCACGAACCCTGTATATGAAATGATAAAATCAAGCAGAGAACACATTTTCCAGAAGGAAATGACATCTCATTCAAGTAACTTTTTCCAAATTTCAAATATCTTTTTTCGTTTTCGAGATATCAGCTGTTGAAGTCGAGAAATCCATAGTCAATCACCCTGTACATATAACATACATCTGCATTATGCAGGATGTTTGAAAAATTGGGGCGAAAAAAGAATTGAAAGGAGTTTACGTCAATCACTGGACTCATTGGCGACATTTTTTCTGCCTATTCTTCCTGGAATTACTGCCAAAACTTTCACAACCTTTCAACTAAATATTGCTTCAACTACGAAATAGCCACAATGCTCAAAGTGGAATAAAATGTAAAATAAATACAAAAGCTCAAAGTCATTTCCACGCAATGTTCATGAAGTGAACAATGGTAGATTTCGGGAGAAAAACAACTACTTTCCTGGCTACTGCCACGCAGAACAATGAATTAAAACCCTCCCGAAATCTATGCATTAACTCGTATAAACGAATACTGATACAAAAGTGATTCTTTCCTGAATGCCTATTGTTATGTGTATTATCCAAAGTTCTGGAAAGAATCGTATGTAATGAAGTAACATCTTTTGTAGATGAACATAATATATTACCGCTCCATCAATCAGGATTTCGCAAAGGTCATAGTACGACTACCTCACTTTTGAACCTAATTGATGACATATTCAGATCTCGCGATAAAAAGATGGCTTCAATTTTGATATCCCCTGATTATTCCAAAGCCTCCGATTGTATTGATCATGATCTTTTGTGTATAGTAAACTGAAATATTATGGCTTTGCCGATTCTGCTGTTCGTTTTTTCAAATGCTACCTCTTCGATCGATATCAGATGGTTAAAATAAATGATGTTTTGTCTCGTCCAGCTCACATTATTTCCGGTGTTCCTCAAGGGTCCATTCTTGGCCCTCTTTTATTCTTGATATATACAGCAGACATTTATGATAAAATAAAATTTTCAAATCTTCAAACTTATGCAGATGACACACAACTTGTGCATCATTTTGACCCCTCTGTTGCAATTGATACCTGTGAGGAAATAAATTGCGATTTACAAGCCATCAGTCAATATTCTGTTCAGCATAATTTAACATTGAATTCCACCAAAAGTATAGCTATCTTATTTTGTTCTGAAGGAGTGAGAGAACAGCTCAAACAAAGTATACAATTGCACATAGGGGATACATCTTTAGAATACTCGACATCATCGAAAAATCTAGGACTCAACATTGTTGAAAAATTAAGATTCGTCGAACATGTCAAGACATTAATACAGCGCTCATATGCACGTTTAAGATTGATCTTTGCAAACAAGAGCATCATGAGTTTAAATCTGAGAAAACAATTATGTGAGTGTCTCATACTGTCAATTTTCCAGCATTGTAACATCGTTCATTTTGCCTGTTTAGGACAAGGAGCAAAGAAAATTCGAAATACATGTTGACGACTAATTTTCAATTTGAGAAAATATGATCATGTGTCCCATAAACTCAGGGAACTTCAGTGGTTAGATATGAGCAATTCCTCAAAATATTATTTCTTCAATTTCATTCACAAGTTGCTTAAGGATCAAACTCCAGCTTATCTTAGAGAAAAACTCATTTTCAGACAAAATGTCCATAATATGAATATTAGACATCAGCTAAAATTAACAATGCCTCATCATACCACGTCTCTGTTTGAAAGAAGCTTCACATACAACTCGGTTATACTGTATAATTCATTACCAATAGAATTCAAACAATCACCATCGACGCAATTCCGTAAAAAAATTAAGAGCAATTTGTTGAATCATACTTTACATGTGAGACAATAAGTGAAAATGTAGATGTCAAGCTAGATTCAGGTTTTTAGGATTAGTATTAGGATTAGGTTAGAAGTCGAGCACAGGTTAAGTGTAAGAATAGCTTCCTAGCTAAACTTCGCCTGATGCACATACCACCTATGCCTCATGTTACTATGTAATATTCTTTTGAGGAAATAAAGACGGATTATTATTATTATTATTATTATTTCGATTCAGCCAGACCGCGCTATTATTATTATTTCGATTCAGCCAGACCGCGCTAGACACCTCACCTACAGACCGGTTTCGAGCTCTTCGACTCTCATCAGTGCAGGGCAGTCTACAGCCAGCAGTCCTAAGACCGCCGGCTAAGCGTAGCCTATAGCCTAACAAAATGTGTCATCATTATAATATATATATTCATTATTTTTTATATCACTACTTTCTATAATGGCCGTAGGTAAATCTAATTATTGGATCGATTACTCACGAATACTGATAAGCCAGACATACATAGACTTGAAATTCGTGATATTCTGAATCTAAGTACCTATTTACAAGGCACAGTGACCTCAACCTTGAAGAGGAAAACTGTGATAAATGAGAAATAAAGTGAAAGGCAAGTGTAAGTGGGCAATTGTCCATAGGGCATTGAAGATGAGTCTGAAAGTGCTAAAAATAAATGCATATGCGGATAATCGATTTCTATAGCAATTTCAAACAGTGGAATTGCAAGTGAGAAGGCTATTGCAAGTTGTAGATAAGTGTCTAAATTAGAGAAATCCGAAAAAGTGAAAATAATACCATAATACTGTCTGTAGATTAATAATCGAGGAGGTGGAGAATTTATATCTTTAGAATTTTCGGATTATTATTCCATGTCTCTATGAATGAAAATATAAATATAATTTCAATATACCTTTTGGTGTGACCAAGATGAGGTTGCACAAATGGGAGAGAAGTTGAGCATTCAGAGGGTCATTACAACTGCCTTCGAAAAATTTCAAAGAATTATCTCGAATATTCAGAATATCATGATATTACTTATGATAATCAACGTGGTGATATTGATACCTCTACGCGACCTTTCGTATTCGTAGAACCACCATCAACTTCTTTTTTTAAACCGATTCTCTGCAAGCTATTCAGCATCTCCTATAAGCCGGGTATTTTTCCATCTTGCTGGAAAATAGCTCGATACGATATACTTTCGTTGACCCTAACCCGGATTTTCCTGTTGGTGATATGTGTATCAAATCAAATCAAAAAATACTTTATTGTCTGAAGAAAATAATTCTGATTGACAAAGTGATCATGAAGAATAAAACCTATAAGAAGTAAAGTACCTAAAGGGTAAAATCTCGGGTAAAACATAATATGACAACAATTCCATATTCACATAGTATATCACTCATAAAATAAAACAAAAACACATTTGCAAGAAACACATTAACGATTGTTACAATAGTATATATATATAAACATACTAACATATACATAGGATTTTAGATATCAGGAGGGCCAGTAGCATCTTCCAGACTATCAAATGTAGTGGAAAAACAGATTAAAATTTGTCTGAATGAAATTCTTCTATAGGCTTTCTTTATTAGAAAATTTCTAACGGTCATTCTGAATTTTTTTTTTGTCACATATATGCCTTTAATCTCGTTTGGTAAATGATTATATAGTTTTTTTCCATTATAATTGATAATCGATAATCTTAATGATAAAAATCGGCATTCTAGCCATTATACCATTTGGACATTAAACCTTCGTGCCGGTGTCAAAGGCCTTTTCTAAGTCCATCATGACCAAAACGGACAATCTAGACTAGGCACGTTTTCAAAAATTAACAAAGCAGGAAGCATTTCATGTAACAATTGGGGAAACAACGTTTTTAAGGTATTTCGACCCCGCTGAATACGAATCTGCCTGTTGCCAAAGCGAAATTTGGACCGGAAGTCCGGTATCCAAGATGGCGGCTGCTTAGGGCTTTTCCCGGATGCTTGGTACTTTGCAGTGCTTGAAATTTACTTACCTCAAGTTATGAGTGCATGGGCTTCAAGATGGCCGCCGAAGGAAGTGAAGGAAACGACCATTCCAAAGTTCAAACACTGTTTATTGCAGGATTGTGGGAAGATAATGAAAAAATAGTTCGGTAGCTGATGGCAATAATACAAAAATGATAATTAATCAACCATTTGAAGAGTTAAGACATTGGTGAGAGCGGTGGCACAACTTGGTGCAAGTCAGTCCATTCGTCTTGCACGTGCACATTGTTGTCAGGCAGTGGGACAAACAATTACAGGTTAAAATATCCGTGCAAGCTTTGGGATCGGGCTCAAGTGTCATAAGGATGGGAATGTACTCGTCTTAGTGAAGCCTCCACCCGTATGACTCAGGATCCATCACCTCCGGTCGGGCATGATGAGCATTTTCCCACACGTTCACCTGAAATGTTTTTTATTTCAATTACCGAAAAGCAACTGGTTATACTGATCACAGTATGCTTCCCATCATTTCTTTACCTGGTAATGGCATCTTAGGAGGTGTAGCCGCAGCGCATCGCTTGTTGGATTTAAGGCTTCTGGCTTTTTCACAACACCAAAAAGTTGATATCTGGCTATATCCCCGTTAGATACATCTTTAGTCACTTGTTCAGAGAAATAGAAACGTTATAATTGATATTTTGACTTGTTGAAACACCTGAAAAACTTTACCGACCTTATAGAGCTGAACGAGAAACTTCTCTGCATTCGCCTTTGATGAGGGAGTTAGCGGAGAGTGCCCTAGGTTGTCTAAAAGTTGGCAGGCCGTTCCATTGAAGACTTTTCACGCTGCTTTCTTCGATATCGTTGCAAGGTGAGACGTCGAGTCGCAACCCGTAACTGCGTGGAACAAATGTCGGTATCCCTGGCCATGATGACGATGTTGTCAGCATCAGAGTGGACAGCATGTAATACAACGCGTGTATCGGCCTCTTCATGTGTCGCTGCTAGGGAACTGACGTCGGATTCGGGGTTATTTGATCGCACATCCTCTTCATGTATAAGTCCTCCGGAGACAACAACTTCGATGTCATTAAAGACATGTTGAAGAACTTCCTGAGAGAGAAAGCAGGCTATGTCGGCCTTGTTGTCCCCCAGTGCTAGAAAATTCTTCCAATTTTTTGGCAGTGGAATGGCTGCACTTGTGATGTCCCTTCTGACTGGAGCAGCTCCCCTGGACCGTCTGCAGCGGGTCCCACTTTTGATTGACTTGGGACGATACCGGTCAAAAAGGATGTCGACTCTGGCATACGGTCTTTCAAGGTGAATCACCCTGTCAATGAATATTGCAGCGAGGTCTCCGAAACTAGTGGCAGTTGCTGGTTTCCCTATGCTGTTTACTAAAGCTTGACCGTCTATAATCAGTTGAGAAGTGTTCCGATCAATGTTAATGGAGTTTGGGCATTCCACGCCTTCAGCAACGAGTTTTATCATCGATGCTTTTTCAGACGATCTGAGGGTGCCATCCATTTCCGCTATCGATAAAGGTACTGGAAGAAGCTCGTGCTTCAAAATGGAGGGCAAGTCAATTTGTCTGTCTGCTTCGAAAGCTACAATTAGACGACGTAAAACATTCCTGTCAGCCTCTACAACCTTTTTCCGATGGAATGACTGCAGAACCCTGAGGAGTGCATCTTCATCAGAGGCATCTCAACTGGGTCCTCCGAGATGCACAAGTACTAGAAGATCTGCCCTCCATTTCTCTATCTATCAAGGAGTTTTCAAGCCATAATATGTGACAAATACAGTAATAGTCAACGTACTAAGTATATATTCAACCACTTAAAACTGTATATCCGACAGATATTGCACTCCAAATACAAGAATACGTAAACAATAAAGTTTCAGCGACCATCTTGGTCGCCATTTTGGAACCCACGCACTCCAGGCGCAGGGTAAGTAATTTCTGAGCATTTCAATATGATAAGCATCCGAGAAAACCACTAAGCCGGTGTTTGAATCAATATTTTGAGCCAACCGAAAATGAAGATATGGGGCAACAGTGTTTTGACCACCATTTCGGCCGCCATCTTGGATACCGGACTTCCGGTCCAAATTTCGCTTTGGCAACAGGCAGATTCGTATTCAGCGGGGTCGAAATACCTTAATAACGTTGTTTCCTCAATTGTTACATGAAATGCTTCTTGCACTTTATAGAGATGGATTTCCTGCTTATGGGCCTGGTCTAATCCGGGCCACTTGGGACCTTTGCGGAACCCGAACTGTTACTTTGGTACGAGGTCCAGAATCACTGATATATGGGGCGGTAGCCATTGGTGGTAGCTAAATTCTTGCCTTGTTTAGGTATGGGTACAACAAGCCCAGTTTCAAGGAATTCTGGGTAGTGCTGGCATTTAATTATCGCGTTAACTACATAGTGCAGTTGCACTATTGCGCTTTATTGATATTTAGATGTTTTATTATTTCTATAATTTCTTTAGGTGTCGTTATGCTTTTGCCCAGGGCTTGAAGCGAGAGCAGGATGTTGGGCATTGATCTCACTCGTGCTGCAGTTGCCACCATGTCTTCCTGGACCGTGCCTGTTGGTTCCTTGTTGATATTTAATATGTTTTGAAAGTGTTTCCCAAGCACTACCATCTCCAGATCTGACACCGCTTCCTCGCGGCCATACTCCAGGGTTGGTATAGGTGCGTATCGTTTTTTCAATCTCTTTATATCTTTCCGATATTTTCCATAGAGTATTGTCGCGAGGGTCCAGACTCTCCAACTTGGCTCTCCAAGAGGAGTTCCTGAGCTCACGAATTTCATATTCAATCTGATTGCAGATTCTCCAATAAAGGCGCCTCTGGCTTCCGGTGTTTTAAGCCGTTGCCAGCGACGCCTCAAGATCTTTTTTTCTGCTATGAGCCCAAGATATTTCCTCCGGGAGTTCGTCATTGTTGGAGTCAATGCTGACCTGCCTCGTGGTGGAGTCTCTGGCCGACATGATGTTATTTATTATAGTTTCCATTTCATGGTTTTTATCATGGCATTTTTACGAACCTGAAACCTTAACCACGTCGCCACGAACCTTATTGATAAAAAAAATGGATAGCAAGATGACAACACTGATTTAGTGGAATAATCAGCATTGAGGCTAGAGAATTATAGGTTATGTCAGGGTAAATATTATAAATATTGATACAAGAATAGGAACATCAATATCATTTATGTTGATACGAATCTGAATAGTCTTAGAATATTTGAAAAGAATATTCTCAGAACATCAAAAAGAATATTCTGAGAATATGTCAAATCCAATGTTCATAGATTATTCGCTGTAGGATGAGAATATTCTATGATCATTCTGAGTACAATTTATGAGAAGATTCTAAAGTAAGTATATTTGAACGTTGTCAGAACATTTATAAAATATTCTGTGCTGTCTGATGGGACTTTAGTATAAGTATCCTACTATTATGACTCCTCCACAAACTACCCTCATACGGCTTACCACCTCAGCTATGCCATCTTTTATCGAGTTTTCTTTCATGCGAATCGCCTCACGTGGTGGTGGACGGTGTATCGTCTGATACCATTGGCATCAATTCCGGCGTTCCACAAGGATCAATTTTGGCACCAACATTATTCCTTCTTAATATCAATGATCTATTGGGAGTAACAAAACTTGCCCCATCCACAACTTTGCAGATGATAGTACCCTCCATACTGCGTTCTGTTCCAGAATTCCCATTTCTTCCCAGGAAACTAAGAACTCACGGCGTAGGCAGGTCAATGCTGTCAATGAAGACCTTGCTGAAATCACAGCCTGGGGAACCAACAACCTATAGTTGAATTCAAAGCCTCCAAAACTCTTGACTGTATTTTCTCTAGAAAGGCGGAACTCAGTATGCCCGATATTTTAGTGTCTGGCTCCACCATCCACACCAAGCCCACCATATCTATGCTCGGTATTTCCATCAGCAACACTCTTTCATAGGATAATCATGTCAGATCCATCGCAAAAGCTGCTTCACAAAAACTCGGATTCTTGTTCCGTGCGAAAAGCTACTTTACACCTCAACAGCTTCTCATGATCTACAAAGCGCAGATACGGCCTGTTCTAGAATACTGTTCCCACATATGGGGTTCAGCACCAAAACATACGCTGATGCTCTTAGATTACATCCAGAGAAGAGCCATTCGCCTGGTGGGTGAAGCCACACTCACTCACTCTTTGACATCATTGGAACACCGTAGAAAGGTCGGCAACCTTTCACTTTTCTATCGATACTTCCACGGGAAATGTTCTTCGGAAATCTCTGCTATCATCCCTTCACTAGCGATACCAGTCAGACGAACTAGACAAGCCCACTCAGCACACCCTTTCGTTGTCAACCTCTAAAGATGTCGAACAGCACTTCATCAAAACTCCTTCATCCATAGAACGGCTAGGCTCTGGAATTCTTTGCCTGTGGAAGTATTCCCAACAACATATAATCTCCATAAGTTCAAAAAAATTCCAATACCTACTTCCAGTCCCTATCCTCCCTAGGAACGCACGATGTTCTTTGAACATTATAGGGATTTCCTTTCGTGCGCTCCAAGCGATAAAAAAAATTATGTAGTGGTAATATTTGATATAGTATAGTATTATACAATTTTGTAGTGGTATAAGTAGATGAATGTCGTGACTGGCGCTTATCTTACAAAACGTTTGGTATTAACTCTATACCGAATATTTTTTTCAGTGCCGTTTGAGCTGTTTGAACCAGAATCTACCTACCGCCATTTTTATGAAGGATGCACTAATATAAGACAAACTCTTCAATAGATATTCATAGTGATGGGATCACAGAGAACAAATTAGCACCAATAATGATAGTAATTATATCTCCTAAGAACTTTCAACTCGTTCTTTATTGTATCGATGCATGTTTAGATATCCGATACCCGTACATGGGTATGTAGGTAAATGTGAAAATTGAATATACCTGTGAACACATCACAGTATGTCTTCTGAAAAAGATAGTTGAATGATAATCTTGTTATGCCAATATCTGAAATTGTTATTACTTTACTTTCAAGGAAAACTTGTTTCTGATTTGGCACTGATATTTGAATATTCAGCTACGCTGAATTATACTCTACGTTCTCTATACCATGGAATGCCGCAATCAAATCGGCCACATCGTTTGCTTCGTATATTTTTTCATTCATGATATTTCATTTCATAGAATCTTGGTAACGATTCAAACAATTAGACGAGCAATATTCATGCATTCCATTTATTTCTACATGCATCTAGTAAACTTTTTTTTTCTGTGACGGGAAAAAAGTTTTGAATTTCATCTATGTTGACAGGTTATGAAATGTCACTTTTCATAAATCATTTACATTTATACACTGTTGATGGCTTTCGTTGTGCTATAGTTCCGAAAAATATTGCAATAACACTGTCTCCGAGAAAGAACTGTAAGTCCTTTTATCTTCCATTCGACTTTACGTAAATTACTAAACAACCACTAAATTCGGAAGTTTTGCAAATCACAGCATTAGACTGACAGATATTTGATAACTCCAAGAGAATGATAAAGATGGCTGCAACGCAGGTGTAATTCCTGTTCAAAACTTCAATCAATATCCATCGGCGCATAGGGCAGCACTGGAGCGGTCAAGAATGCTATCTGGGACAGCCCTGCACTGGTGAGAGCCAATAACTAGGAAGGAAACACTTGCAATTTTATTCGTCTATACGAATTATTGCATAGGTTTTTTAGAGGATGTAATCCATTGTTCTGTGTGGCATATAGCCAGGAAAGTACACTCAGTTCCAAAAAAGTGACGCACTTGATATTTGACCTATCTTCTTATAAAAAAAAAATAGTAGGCCGATTTTTTTCTATTTGTTGATAGGTAATGCATTTGTCTTTAAAAAAAAATAAAGAGGTGAACATTTTTTCAAAGCCTCCTTGATGGGTGGTGGAATAACTCGAATCATGATTTATTCTTAATTTTTGACTCACCCTGTTACAGGTTTTTTTGCTGAATCCTTGCAGATTACCAACTTTCTGAAAATATCGAGAAAAAATTTTCTAATGAAATAAACTGATACCAATAATTTTAAAAAACATTTTTATTACACACAAAATTATAAATTGGGATGACTGCTTAATAACTTGAATTGCATCCTCTAGCAACTCTAAGAACTTCTAATCTACGAGGCATACTGGAAATTAAGTTGCTTATCGTTTCCATTGGTATACGAACCATTTCATCTGCCATTTCTGCGAGACTTTCCGGAGACCTCTCGCGAGAACGTACCCTTCTCCCTAATTCATCCCACAAATGTTCTATAGGATTCATATCGGGGCTTCTCGCAGGCCATTGTAATATGGTAATACCAGTATAGCTTCTAACAAGTTTCGCACTATTGCTGCGGTGTGTGGTCGGGCATTATCATGCATCAATATAATTATAAAAGTATTGCCCACTAACTCTGCATAAAGTAAAATATTTCAACAAAATTTCTTCTAGCAGCACGATGTTCGGGCAATAATTTGGGACCTTTTGCAGGTCTCCTAGCTTTTAAATTAACTTTTTTCAGACGTCTACATACCGTCTGCTTACTTACTGCAACATCACGAATTTGGCGAAGATCTTGCAGAACATTTACCGCAGTATTTGATCGATTCCGAGAAATCCGCAATCTCAAGAAGCGATCATATCTTGGAGAAGTTTTTCGGGGGCGACCAGAACCGACCCTCCGAGCGGTGCTTCCTGTTTGTTCGTACTTGCTGATTGCTCTACGAGCAGTTGCTTCATGAACTCCAACTGCACGAGCGGCGTAACGTTTACTACGCCCATCGTTTACTAACGCAACTAATCTTGCTACTTCAGGATTTAGTTGAGGCATTTTATGTAATTTTAATCAATAAAACAAGACACTTAATTAATGACACAACGACAAATGGTCAAATATGGAGGCATACAACAAATTAGTTGCTATGGCAACGGCATTTGTTTTTTTAAAGACAATGTGATTCTACCAGAGTACAAATCAATCAATTTTGAGTACTCTGATCCTTCAATAAATTTAATTTGTGGGCTAAGCGTAAGGTATCAGCAAAAAAGCTGTAATTCGGAAAATTTTAGAGATAAATCAATGAATGAAAAAAACGAAATGCTCGCAAAAGAAGCCTCTCTCGTATAGGGTGTAATAATAATAATGATAATAATAATATTTATTCCATATTGTAAGAGATACAGAAACAAGTGGTTCAGGTAAATCAGACAAAAGAAATTACGTCAACAAGAAAGGTATAGAGGAAATCATATACAGAAGTCTACAAGGTTATAAGGTTCCAGTTGAATTAGTTTCGTTTTGATTTCAGACTTGAAGATTTTTTTCACATTTTATAGCCTTCATCCACTTAGGTAAGGCATTGCAGAATTTTACACATGTGTGTTGAGGACATTTTTCTGTTAAAGTTTACCTATGTACAGGATATTTCACATCCATTGTTCTCGTGTTGTATGCAGTTTGGTTAACAGAGTGAAATCTTTCTTTATTTTCGAAGTAAAACATCAAACATTCATATATGTACAAGGCAAAGACTGTCATATTTTTTTTTTTTTTTTATCGCTTGGAGCGCACGAGAGGGAATCCCTATAATGTTCAATGAACATCGTGCGTTCCTAGGGAGGATAGGGATATGAGGTAGGTATTGGAATTTTTTTTGAACTTCTGGAGATTATATGTTGTTGGGAATACTTCCTCAGGCAATGAATTCCAGAGCCCAGCCGTTCTATGGATGAAGGAGTTTTGATAAAGTGCTGTTCGGCATCTTTCGAGGTTGACAACGAAGGGATGTGCTGACTGGGCTTGTCTAGTTCGTCTGACTGGTATTGCTAGTGAAGGGATGATAGCAGAGATTTCCGAAGAACATTTCCCGTGGAAGTATCGATAGAAAAGTGAAAGGTCGCCGACCTTTCTACGGTGTTCCAATGGTGTCAAAGAGCGAGTGAGTGTGGCGTCACCCACCAGGCGGATGGCTCTTCTCTGGATGGAATCTAAGAGCATCAGCGTATGTTTCGGTGCTGAACCCCATATGTGGGAACAGTATTCTAGAACAGGCCGTATCTGTGCTTTGTAGATCATGAGGAGCTGTTGAGGTGTAAAGTAGCATTTCGCACGAAACAAGAATCCGAGTTTTTGTGAAGCAGCTTTTGCGATGGATCTGACATGATTATCCCATGAAAGAGTGTTGCTGATGGAAATACCGAGCATAGATATGGTGGGCTTGGTGGGGATGGTGGTGCCAGACATTACAATGTCGGGCATACTGAGTTCCGCCTTTCTAGAGAAAATACAGGCTTGAGTTTTGGTGGCGTTGAATTCAACTAGGTTGTTGGTTCCCCAGGCTGTGATTTCAGCAAGGTCTTCATTGACAGCATTGACCTGCCTGCGCCGTGTGTTCTTAGTTTCCTGGGAAGAAATAGGAATTCTGGAAGAGAACGCTGTATGGATGGTACTATCATCTGCAGAGCTGTGGATGGGGCAAGTTGTTACTCCCAACAGATCATTTATATGAAGAAGGAATAATGTTGGTGCCAAAATTGATCCTTGTGGAACGCCGGAATTGATGCCAATTGTATCAGACGATACACCGTCCACCACCACATGAAGCGATCTGCCTGAAAGAAAACTCGATAAGAGATGGCATAGCTGAGGTGGTAAGCCGTATGATGGAAGTTTGTGGAGGAGTCCTTCGTGCCAAACACGGTCAAATGCTTTCGATATGTCCAAAGCGACAGCTAGAGATTCCCCGTGTTTTTCTAATGAAGCTTGCCATAAATGGGTGACGTAGGCAAGTAGATCTCCAGTAGATCTTCGGTGGCGAAAGCCGTATTGTCTATCATTGATGATTCCCGAGCTCTCCAGATATTTGATGAGCTCAATGTTGATGGCATTCTCCATAACTTTGGAGATTACTGATAACAGGGCAATGGGCCTGTAGTTGTTGGGCAGGTTCTTGTTCCCTTTTTTGGGGATTGGTTGGACTCTAGCTGTCTTCCAGCATGATGGAAAAATACCCGACCTGTACGAGACGGTAAACAACTTGCAGAGAATCGGTGTTAATTCTGGTGCACATTTTTTGAGGATAATGGGTGGAATTCCATCAGGACCGTTAGCCTTATTCGTTTTGAGACCAAGCAAAATTCGTCTGATAGTGCGTTGACGGAAGACGATTTCGGGCATTCGACTCTCAACGGGTGGAATGTCTGGCGGCACTTTTCCTTGGGAATCCAAAGTAGAGTTTGCTGCGAAAATCTCTGCGAAAATATTTGCTTTCTCCTGCGATGTTGTTGCTAATGTGCCGTCGGATTTGGACAGTGGTGGAAATGAACTATTAGTGAAATTTCTTCCGACCGCTTTAGCAAGGGACCAAAACGAACGGGAGCCATTGGGACAATCTATGAGTTTCGATCTTATCTTGGCATTGTATGTTTCTTTTGAAGCATCTATTGTTTGGCTGCAGTTATTTCTGGCATCAACGTATTCTGCTCTAGTCGCGAGGTTAGGGTTTTTGCGCCAGCGATGGTAGGCTGTTTGTTTCAAGGCAACAGTTCTAGAACAGTTTTTGTTGAACCAGGGTTTCGATGGTGATGATCTTTTTGAAGAATGGGGTATGTATGTGTCCATTCCGAGCATGATGATCTCGGATATTTCCGCAGCACACTGTAAAGGGTCCTCAGAGTCAAAGCATACTCTATGCCAAGGAAACTCGGAGAAAAACATGCGGAGACCGTCCCAATCTCCTGAATTGTAATGCCATATACGACGTGGGGGTGCCGGATCAGTTGATGGAATGAAAAATGGGCAGGTTGTGGAGATGAGTGTGTGGTCAGAATTGCCAAGTGGAGCTCGTACATCTATGGTGTAGGGTTCTGAATTATTAGTGAGGAATAAGTCAAGTATGTTAGCTGAATGGTTATTGGCATCGGGAATTCGTGTGGGTTCTTTGATAAGCTGCTCTAAGCCGTGAGTGATGGCGAAAGCTTCGGCTTGTCGCCCAGCTTCATCCGTTCTGTTAGAGTGTACGAGCCAAGCAGTGTTGTGTACATTGAAATCGCCCATGATGATGATTTCTGCTGCTGGATGGTTCTGTTGAATTTGGTCAAGCTTCAGAGACAAGAATTCGAAGAGCTCTTCATAGGATGGATCATTTGGTGATAAGTAGAGACAACAAAGGTATTTGGTCTGTTTCTGGCTATCGAGCTTGAACCACATGACATCAAACTTATTTGGTTCTAAAGTTTTTTCTCGTTGACATGAGAGATTCGTTTTAGAGTAGAGGCAGAGACCTCCCTTGAATCTGAAACGTGTGTGGAGTTCGTACCCAGGACAGAGCAGATAGGTCGTATTGGTGGATGAATTGACCTGTGTCTCAGTAAGAGCCAATATGTCTGGCTTTTCAATTTGAAGGTGTCGATGGACTTCGTTGATGTTCTTACTTAGACCTCGGATGTTACATAGGTCTATCTTGAGGACTTTTTCAGTCGATGGTGAACCCCCTCTAGCACCTCTCGCCCGGAAATCCGAATGGAGAGGTATTTTACTTCCGGATAATTTTACTTGAGGAGAACTCATCATCGCTTATTCTGTATAGAGAAGGAAGGTTGGCGTGGAAGGAAAAGGAAATTGGGTTGGGTTGGGTTGGCCGGAACATCAACCAGCTACTGAAACACGGGTAAGTATACCCATTTCACAGTGCCTATGGTTGATGTGGTGGTATCGCACCGGGCGATGGCGTTAACCATCTTCCACCTATTGGCGTCCTTTTAGTCGCCTCCTACGACAGGCAGGACTTACCGTGGGGTTATTCTAATCCGACCACCACACGGTCCTATTATTCCTTCAGATCTGAAAACTGTTCTGCAGCTTTGGTAATAGTTCATTTTTTTCATAATACGAAGTATTCTTTTTTGGAAAACAAAAACATTTTGAATGGAACTATCACTAACCCAAAAGATGATCCCAAATCTCATCGCAGATTCAAAATTAGAGTGTTCTAATAGTGTTTTCATTCATATATCTACTTATAGTTCTCATACCAAAAATCGTTTTGTTGAGTTTTTTCAATAGCATCTGTATGTGTTGTGTCCAATAAGCACTTCGTATACCTTCACTCAATTAACACACAGGGTGAGTCAAAAATTAAGAATAAATCATGGTTCGAGTTATTCCACCACCATCAAGGAGGCTTTAAAAAAATTGTCACCTCTGTATTTATTTTTAAAGACAAATGCATTACCTACCAACAAATAAAAAAAATCGGCCTACAATTTTTTTTTTTTTAAGGAGATAGGTCAAATATCAAGTGCGTCACTTTTTTTGGAACTGAGTGTAGTTGTTTTTCTCTCGTTATCTACCATTTTCGTCCATTTTATGAACTATTGTGGTAGGTAATGAATTTGGGCTTCTCTCTCTTTGTGACCACTTAGAGTATTTGTCGTTTTCCTAGTTGATGCATTCATTTTGTGTTACTACTATATTTCAGTAATATGCACATTTGAAATGGATTCACAGAATAGGAACACTTGGGTAGGAACAACACGTTCCCATCAAGCATCCGCACCGATTATAGTTTGATGGTTTGTAATCCATGGTTGGTAATTATCCGTGTGAAAGTACACAAGGAAAGTCCAAAGAATATTTGACCTATTGCCTTCAGTGGCCAACGTAACTCATTCGATCTGTGCGTGGTTTACCGATTACTCGGGCAGTGTATCTGCTTATGTTTCGGACCTCTCACATTGTAGTTTTTTTTCTATTCCCATGCAGTCGTGCTTCCGCATATCAAAGAGATCATGAACGGATAAAATGAATCACTAGACCACTTTCATAGATACATAAAGCTATTTATGTGATATAATTATCAGAGCCACAGAGCCTAGTGCTTATCGGTATACAGAAAGGACCCCGCACATTTAGTACGGAAAATGGCTTTCGCCAAATTTTTCTGAAAATTTGACATGTTTCAGATATTAGCGTCCTTATTATAGACAGTCCAATTCACAGATCGATCCTATGACCAGTTTTCAAGCTACAGGGTGTCAATCATTTGATTTTGGCTGTTTAGAATATTATTTTGCATCGATTTGAATTATGTGCTCTAAATGGAATATCTGGAACATATCAAATTTTCATGAAAAATTTACCCCTTTTACCATTTTGAAAAAAAAGTTCCACACTGTCCCCCAGATAGCACACAATCGCCTAAGGACATCCTTAAAATGTCGCCAATAGCCTCAAGAGGACGTCCTATTTTCTTCATTCAAATAACGTTATTAGGCAGCCAATTTCTACTAATAATGTCCAGAATTAGAAGATTTGAGGACAGCCTGGGTACATTTCTATAGGCGAACCTATAGGGACATCCTCAAAATGTATCACCAAAAACTTGAAGGGAACGTCCTATTCTCTTCATTCTGATGATGTTATTAGGCTTCAATTTTCAGTGTTGATATCCAGAATTTGAAGACCTGAGGACAGCCTGAGTACATTTCTATATGCAAACCTAGGAAACCAAATTATTCATCTAATGAAATTATAATATCATGGAATTGGAATGTGCATTGCATAATATATGTCAGCACGGGATCAGTATACCGATAAATAAAACTTGAAACGGCAACATTCAAGCACAATATTCATGGCACAATATTAGCACATTCAGGAGTATTATATTATCGCGATGTTCTGAGACGTCATTTGCATGTAGAAAATGGACAGATGGACGTCGTAGAGACGTCTTGCGGATGCCTCTCGACATCCTGAGTGCATTATTATGACGTCCTCAGAAGGTCATCAAAACGTCTCTGTGCTATCTGGGAAATGATGTTCGTCCCTGGAAAACTGATCCAAAGGACCCCGCACCGCATCAATGGGAAATTGGCTTTCTGTGAATTTACTTGAATATATTGTAGAACTCGTGGTGTCTTTTCTTAATATTGTATTCATGTTCCTTCGTCTTTACACAAAGAGGTCTCTTCGTTTCACCTGTATAAAACTTTCCACAAACTCAAGGTATACTGTAAAAATACATTTTTTTGACGATTGTTCTTCATTTTTCGGTTTTTGTTTGAGTTAGAATTGATCTCATTGTATTTTCAGTTTTGAACACAGTTTTCACTTGAAATTTATCACCAACACGTTTTATTTTTTCAGATATGCCGGGAATGTATGGTATTATATTTGTCGTTATTGATGGTTGATTTTGTTGTGGTGGACCTTGTTTATTTTCAATTCGATGAAAAGACACATCGACAAATCTAAAATAGCTGAACATATTCTTACTGAAGATGGACAACATATGGCAGAGTATAGAATAATATTAAAATCATTGGAAAAGAAGTTAACAACCAGAAGAGAAAAATCAAGGAATCTGCTTGCATTCTTCTGAACGGAGACAATAGCATTGCTTCCTGTTCAGTTGATATAGATAGAACATATAGTATTCACTACTGAAATCCGAAAATGAAAATGGTAAATTCAAGATTAATTAATGAAAACACCCTGTAACTCATTTGATTGCCAAAGTTAGTAATTGTCACTGAGAAGTGTCAAGACAAATACGAATTTGCCATACAAAAAATCCACTTTTCATGTAGAAAACGGGAGCAGGTTCGTTCCCGAAACGTCCAAAGATAAGTGAACATTTTATAATTTTTCTATATACCTTTATTTCTCTTCTTCAAACCTTTCTCAATGCAAATTGTCACTGATAAGCTTGTGAATTTTCCTTTTAGGCTCTCTGATAGGAAAACTCTTTAAACGCAGTGACATTTTAGGGCAAATCATCTGATTTGTCATTACTACACGTATATTGAAATAGTATTCATATTTTTATTTTATACAGACGAGGAGAGAAAATCACAAAAAAATCTGGAACAAATGAATGTACCACCTACTTGATTAACCTACAGACAGTATGTAAGATTAGAAATACCCTGTATAAATACAGGCTGTTAAGAGCTAGATCTCATCGAAGATAATCCTGTCAAATTGAATTTAACGATGGCATGAAATCAAAGAAGAATAAAAGCCTATTGCCACGAAATCGAAAGTTCATCTCCTGACCATCGATGAACATTCTTCAAAATGATGTCCAATTACAGTCTGCAACAAAACGACAATCCAATCACTCTATCATTACGTTTTCTAAGCGTATACCATATCCTTTAAAATATCACCGAGATGGCTCGCATTGAATTTACAAGCAGCAGGAAATCAAATACCACGTACATGGTGTTTCATGTTGAAATATTTTATTAGCTCGCATTGAAGTCATCTTCAACAGTTGTCGACAGCTATTGTGAAAGAATAAATATTGCAGAAAATGTGTCCCCACCTAAATAGACAAGCGTTAGCATGCAAAGGAGGCTAATTTGAAAAAAATGTTATGTAATTCGGTTCGGATATTCTTCAGAAGGAACTGATTTATATTTTTACTAGTTGTCCGACCCGATTATATATAGTGTATTCATTAAAAAAAAATACGACATTTGTTGCAGTCGCCCAGCATGATGCGCGTATCTACAGTGCATATTTTCTTGTTGTTTTTGTTATTTTTTGTGCTTGTCTATATACTGGGTGGAGACTTCAACTGGAATTAATTCGCTACTAGGGCAGTGAGAGAATTTTATGAATATTCGTGAGATACGACTTCAACGTTTGATAATACAATAAGGTGTTTTTGAGATAAGTGCACATATTCAGCACATTAATATGATACAGTCTATAAGGAATATTCCCATGATATCAGATTTTTTTTCAATTCTCCTAATTAACGAGAAATTTCATCCCAAAAATTGAACAAAATACGAGAAAAAAATCAAGTACGCCACTTTAAAATAATTTAATAAATGATTGAACTCCGCGTGATTGTGGAAATGGAAATTTGAGCATAGGTGACGTCAGATTTGCTAAAGTGTAGAACTTTAGGTGGAAAAAGGGGTCTGACCTCAAATTTCATTTTGCTCCCAAAAGTTTTTTCATTAGTGCGATTCGATAGTACGCGTCGAGCTTTCTCAGTGTTTGAAATATTTGCACTTATTTCAATGCCTCCCTGTATATTTACCAACATTTGGCAAGCAATATGAAGAATATAATCCTTCAGGGGTAGCTGGAATCAACCTTAACATGTTTTTCTCAAATGCAACCACATGACTTGTATTTTCAACGTATTTTCATCAAATTTTCGACTTTTAGTGAGTGATATAGGGCATTTCCTCCAGTTTGCAATAACAGTTCGTTTAGAACTGTGACAATGCCGCAAAAAAACTAAATTTCATTTTGCGGCTCCATAAAAACAACATACAATAGCAGATAGCAGTTGTGGCAAGAAATTGTCATCATCAATTGTTCAACACTGTGCGATTGATACGTGAACAAAATTCAATTTCGAAATTTCATTTCAATTACATGCAACCATTAAACGTATGAAAAACTAAAATTTGACTAGTACTATGAATTCCTCTTTCCACCAGCTTTCCAATGAGGGGTCACAAGTCATAGGGTTACATTTGAAAAAATCATGTTGAGGGTGGTTTCAGCTACCCCTGGAGGGATATATTCTCGATATTGCTTGCAAAAGGTAGGTAAATACATTAAATCATTGACGTAATAATGTCGGTAATTTTCAGAAAAATATTCAACTCCCCGCTAACGAATTTATTCCAGGTAAAGTCTCCACACTGTGTATACTTACACCTATTTTCATTCTCTCAGATTAGAAATACACATACAAAATTTCAACCCAATCAGTCAAGCGGTTTATTCGCGGGAATCAATGTTACCAGGTGGCGCTCGGTTTTCAACGTTCCATGTCAAAGCCACGTCAAAACTGGGGGAAAACAAACTCAATCCTCACTCAATCCCATTAGTGCCATTAGCTTGTGTACTGTTTACTGATAAGAGTGATAAGTTTTTACATTTCTTGACATAAATTGTCAATATTCGATCGAAAACGCTAATAATGCATGTTGTAGATGTTCTTCTGGCAGATTTTTTGCTCTATTATTTAGATGGAAAAAGCCGACCAGTAGCGGAAGGAGAAGCAGTTCTCCGTGCTGATCATGTTATTTTGTGTTGCAGAAGACTTCAACAAAAGGCACATTTTTGCACTTTGTCTACAAACTTCGGCGGTGAAATCTTCCCCACATGAAGTAAAATTGAAGTTGGGATCCAGAGGAACTCCTGTAGAACAATGGATTTGTATTTGTTCATGCAAAGCAGGACAATCTGGGTATTGTAAACATGTTGTAGCTGTTCTTTTATATGTCAATTGATTTGCTTGTCATAATTAGTTTGAATTGTTTGAACTATTCTTCACCCGTTCGCTGGTCACTAAACTAATAAAAATGTTATAATGTAAAAAAATTAACCAACTTAACCATCATCATACCAACAGTGCCAACACTTCAAGTCATTGACAAGTTTGACTACAGCTACAGCAAGCTGAATGCAATGTAGTCTATGCACTTTATCCGTAGACAACAGTTTGTTTTCCCCCAGTTTGAAGTTCGTATTATGTAACCTAGATGTCGCCCACTTCGTGAATCTCGCGAATAGTAGTTGACGTACCGACAACAGGGGGCCGCCTACCGTTTCCAATTGTATTTTTAAATCATCCAGGAAACCATCGAAATACCCATATAAAATTTCAACCCAATCTACTCAGCCAGTAATTCTTACTATACCCGTTATCCCGTAGGAATGAGGCATATTTTCTGGTGGTGAAAAGTAGCCTATGTTCATCAGGGATAAAATCGGCTTCTAATGAAAAAAGAATTTTTCAAATCGGTCCAGTGGTTTCGGAGCCTATTCGATACAACCAAAAAACAAACAAACAATGAAATCTTTCCTCTTTATAATAGTGATATTCTTTCATTCTGAACTAACTGACACATTTCACTTGAACTGAAGTGAATCAGTTGACAAAATGCATTGCACTGAACGTCATTCGAAAGAACGATTCAGTTCAGTTCTAGTGAAATATTTATGATGATTCAGATTGAAAGAATATTACTGATATTAGTATACCATACCTAGATACATTTTAAACAGATAGCGAACATTATAACGACTGAAGTTATTTCATCTACTGACTGAATCGAAAGTAGGTGTATGTGACCTCATTTTATGAAACTAAGATGTCAATTTACTCCTACGGAAGAAAAAAAATTAACTCCCATGATGCCTGATGAAACTAGGAAATATTTTATGTTAAATAATCGCAATCGGTATCACAATGTAAATTGACGATCTTTCCGCCTTCCCAAGGCAGTTATAAAAGCTCAGACATAGACAAAATACCAACTTAGTGCTTGCATACGCATTAATTTTTAGAAAAAATTGGAAAAAATTGAATAACTTCTAACTAAACGGATTTATGAAGCCAAAAAGACAAATTCAAATGTGTATGAAAATATACAGAGGGGTCTTCTTAAATGTTGAAGTTTGTTTTTGAATGTATGACAAATTGAAATTCGATCATCATACAGGAAAGTAATTCTGAATTGAGAAAACCTAATCACGAATCTGCGATTAAAGGTCTATTAAAAAACAAGTTTTCATCGTTGACGTTTGAACCCCTTGATTGGGTGAAAGTATTGAAAAATATAATATTCTCAGATAAAATTATGAACATAAAAAATAGATATATAATTATATATGTGATGAAAATATCAATTCTTTCTCAATTTATTCAACAGAAAACAACTACTTTCCTGGATATATTCCACGATGAACATTGAATTATATCTTCTGAAGTTGAGACTTTGCACCCAGGCAGCACAGAATATTCTATTAATCTTCTGACAACGTTCAAACATACTTATTTCAGAATATTCCGATAGGATGTTCTCAGAATGATCATTGGATATTCTCATACTGCAACGGATATTCTATAAACATTCTTTGAATATTCTTTTCGAATATTCTGAGAATATTCAGAATCGTATCGAAATATATGATATTGATGTTCCTATTCTTGTATCAATATTCATAATGTTCACCCTGACACAACCTAGTATTATCTAGCCTCAATGCTGATTATCCCACTAATTCATCGTTGTTATCTTGATATTCATTTTATCCATCAAGTCCTTGGTGAAATGGTAATATAAGGTTTCAGGTCCGTGAAAATTCAATCACAAAATAGTGGGTTCGCATCTCCACCGGAGCAAGCTTTTTTTAATTTTCTTCCTCCTACTTCAATATACAAGGAATATTCTCAGAATATTTGAAATAGTCCATTCCGAATGTTCATTTCATAGAACGTCCCTAGAGTATTCGTATCATATTGTGAGGATATTCAAATATTCTCGAAGAATATTCTATGAATGTTCTATGAATGACATTGTGCTATATGGGCAGTCTCCTTCAGATGAAAATATGTATATGCACATATCATTCTGAATATTCAACAGAAAATAACTACTTTCCTGGCTTTTAGCCATGTCGAACATTGAATTGAATATTATTATAATTAACTATCTGTTCTTTGCTCCGCGAAAATGGTACACCCTGTATATAGGGTCAGCTATTCAGCAAATATGATCTTTGTGAGATCTCATTGTATATTCTTCAAAATAAAGAAGAATAAATATGTCTTCATTTGAGGAAATGAGGGTATTGCAATTGCAACTGTTTTTTGCTATATCCTATCGAGATTTACTTTCACAGGTTTACTGACCGCACTGCTATAAAACATAAACCACTCGTCGTTTATAGTCTTCTTGAAGATGCCGCCACAAAAGGTAATCTGATGGGACTGTGACCCGGTGACTCTTGTCAACTGGATTCACCTTTTGTTATTCAATATAGTACGGTCAAATACAAAGATATATACCTATACCCAAATTACCACATCAATATTTAGAAAAGTCTGAATACGCATTTCGGCAACTTCGTTGCCAACCATGAGATGTATAAGTGATGTATACGCCACATCACTTTGTGACATGCGATATCGCATTTGAAGTCACAAACATGTTACCGATGCAACGTGGCGATGTGAAAATATCCGACTCAAGCAACATCACTGTGACGTCGTTCAGACATGAAATGCGACATCACATGCAAAATCACTACCAGGTCACATACAAGTGTACATTTCATATTTAAAATACATCACACTGCGACATCGATGATGTGGTCATCGTACCTGTGATATTCGTGGGATATATAATAATAATATAATCATTCAACTTTACAAAGAAAATGTTTATTTTCCGAAAGTAAAAACAGATGATACAAAACTTATCATGACAATCAGCCTAATTAGTAATCTTGAAGTAAAACATGACACATATATATAGCAATACAAATATACATTATTCATGAATGGTCTTGATACACATCCAATACACTAACATTATCTTGGGATCTTTCATCCACATTGTTTTAGATTGCAATATTCCTATCTCAGAGATAATCACAATATTATCTATTGTGATTGAACCCACCGTCGTTCCTAAATGATTGTATACCTCCAATTTGAAGCTGTTATAATATGTGCTATAAATCATCTCAGATATTTCAACATAGAGAATTCGGAAGGAAATAGTCTGTACGGAGTCGGACTCATTCACTGACTGACTGACTGACTGACATGGCCATGCACAGCTCAACATGGCGTCTGGCGTGTGCGTTCGTTTTGCGCATGTCTGCGCCACACTCACAGGTCACAAAGATATCTCATGAGGATATCAATGTGAATTATTTAGTTAACGTCGAAGAGATGTAGTTTGAAGAAGTCGCTGCCACATTACATAGTTTCCTGGTCGCGATGTCACCTTGCGACGTTGATATCGAATCTACGTCGATAAGATGTGTTAACAAGATATTGCATTTATGCAAGGTTGTTACATCACACAGATGTTGATGTCACACGATGGTTCACTGGGTTACCTTTCAACGTGTGATCCCAAACACTTTCTTGGGCCATCAGAAAAATGTCTGCAGTCGTTGGGAATCGAACCCACGACCGGCAAGCGAATGCGAATTAGAATACCGACACTCTGTCCGCACGGCTACCTGGCCTCCTGTATTTCAAAATATAGTCATTTGTATTTCAAATCAGTCCATTCAATTTCAATAAGTATCAAATGTATTTCAAAACAACTGAAAAGGCACAGGCAAAGATTATATGAGTGTTAATAAGGTGGTGATATTTTCATTCACACTGTTATTGGAATGTTACTGATTTCTGTTATCAAGACTTGAAGAATGAATTTCAAAGACAACTATGCTATTTTACGTTTCAATAAATAACAGGGTAAATGAAAATGTCACCTCTAACACCCATCTTTTACCTTTGCCTGTGGTTTTCAGTTCTGAAATTCAAATGATGCTTTACAGAATACATTTGATATTTTTGGAAATACAAATGACTATTTTGGAATTTGAAGAGTTAGTTTTTGAAATTAACGTTATAATTTTGAAATACAATTGATGTTTTTTTGAAATTAAAATGAAAAATTTGAAATACAATCGACGCATTTTGAAATTTAATTGATAACTTGGAAATACATTTGATACATTTCCAAATTAAATTCACCGATATGTTTTTTGAAATTCAAATAACTATTTGGAACTATAATTGACTATGTTTCAACTAAAATTGGAAAAGGTGTAGACCTTAGTTTCACAATTATCTATTCAATGTTCGAATTTTGAATACATACGGAATTATTATGAGTTTCCCAGTATCAATAAGTAAATGCTTCATTTCGATATTCATTAATCAAACCCTTTCCAATTTTGCAACGATATTGAAATTTTATGTCCAGCCGATATTGAGATGAGATGTATACGCGACATCACTTTGTGACATGCGATATCGCATTTGAAGTCACAAAAATGTTACCGATACAACGTGGCGATGAATCAAGGAACATCAATGCCACGTCGTTCAGACATGAAATGCGACATCACATACTAACAAGTCATATACAAGTGTACAGTCGTCTTCAGAGATCATGTCGCACATGGACGGTGTCAGCTCCCTTGATCACCGCTGCAATAAGAGCGCTCATACCGTCCAACTGCGACATGTTCGTTGAAGACGACTGTACATTCTATATTACAAATACGTCACACCGATTAGTGGTCCGTACCGGTGATATTTGTGGGATAGATGATTATAATAATAATGATTCATATTTACGGAGGAAATCTTTATTTTTCGAAAGTGATAACTGAGGATGATACCAAACTCATTATGACAATCATTCATATTAGTAATCTAGAAGTGAAACATGACACATAGCAATATGAATGAACATTAATTATACATAACATTACATAATGATACATTTTTAAATACAACTATATAGTTACCTTGGAATTATCCACCTTGCTTGAGATTGAGATATTCCTATCTCAGGGTACGAGATGCCAGATCATTGACAATAATTGAGATGAAATAATTACAATATCGAGATTGTACTCACCATCGTTCCCAAATCATTCTATAATTTGAAGCTGATATGTGCCATAAAATATCTCAGATTTTTCAACTGAAAATTCAGAGGGAAATACAGTCTGTGACGTATCGGACTGTCAGACGACGAAATCGATGATTCAACAATGGCGTGATACACATGACATGGCCACAGACCAACATGGCGCCTGGCTAGGTCACAAAGATATCTTATTAGGATATCAATGTGAATTATTCAGTTAACGTCAATTATATATGTAGTTTGATGAATGTCCCTGTTACATTACATATTTTCCTGGTTGTGATGTAACCTTTGTGACGTTGATATCGAATTTACGTAGATTAGATGTGCCAACGAGATATTGCATTTAAGTAAGGTTGTTACATCACACTGATGTCGCACGATGGTTGGCTGGGAATTTGCCAATATCTATTCGATCTTATCGATGCTACATAAAAATCTTACATCAATATCAATCAATTAATATCACTTTCATCATGGTTGGTGTCCTATGCATTTTATACTTTAGGAATTTTGTGACAACATTTCGATTTCTTGTTTTGTAGATATACAGGGTGTTAACAAATAAGTGTCACAATGGAAAACTGTAGATTCCTCATGATGATAGGAACATTTATTTCCTCTTCAAAATTTTTCTCCGGGCTTTCGTTTTCAAGATACAGGGCGTCAAGAAATCAAAAATGTTCAGATTAATTAAACACACTTTACAACACTTAATAAACTTAACAAATCGAAAACCAGCATCGAGACCAGCATACTCAAGAACCTGAAATTTGATTCAACATATTATTAGACAGTTCGGAGGTATTTATTTCCAGTGGATTTTTAGACGATTTTTGGAGATACCATCAGGATTTTGTATCTTTTTATTCATAAAGATCCATTTTTCTCGGAAACTATTGACTTTAGAGCATTGAGACAGGAGGACGTTTTTTGTGTGAAAGATATTGGCGTTTCTGAATCTACTTCGGAAATTACAACTTCTCCAGTGGCATAAATGTTTGGGGGGTTAAACCCTTACGAGGCGTTGAATTCTCCTCCACAGACATGTCCACGGAGATTGATTAAGAGCCCTAAAAGTAGTCATTATTGATGATGAAGTACGTACGAAGGCTCAACTCCGTAGCTCAGACGGTTCCTGAGATAGTAGCAAAAAACAGATTTTTTTGTTTTTTTTGACGCCCTGTATCTTGATAACGGAAGCCCGGAGACAAATTTCGAAAGGGAAAAAAATGTTTCTTTTTTAATAAGCAATCTACAGTTTTCCGTTGTGACACTTATTTGTTAACACCCTGTATACCCATATGAATCCATACCTTGATATAGGTTGGTAAATATTTATTTCTCTCATCAGATTTGTTTCATCCGAATTATATAACAGTAGTAGCGGAACTTCCTCAATTCATCATCAGATAGTTAGAAAAATGAAAAAAAAAAGTTTTTGCCGGGGCTCTCAACGTTACATTGGTGTGTATCAAAAAAACCTCAATACACACTGACAAATTACAAGGCTACCTGTTTAGTTTATCAATCTTGAGTCTCCCACAGTTCGAAAATATCTCCACATCACATTTCCATAGTAAAACATGCATTGTAAATAAATTTTTTATTTGCATAAATAAAATATACCTGATACAAAAAACATAATAACTCAACATTTCATTTAAACGTTACCATCTTTATTTGCCTCTGATACACACTGATGAACTTGTCCTGTATGTATTTTCATGTGTTCTCGAAGTCTGTACTGACGATAACATGTATACGAACAATACGAACAGCTGAATGGTTTGATTCCTACAAAATTATAGTATAAGATATAAAAAACTTAGGAATTCGCAACAAACATTTGAACGCAAGCCGCTTATTGTCGGTAATTAAGAATAACAGTCCAATAAAAATGATGTGTTGATATCCCTCAATACAAGAACTCTTTTCATTTTTGTAGGGCAACAATTAATACTTCGGATTCTTATACAAAAATCCAACTAATGCGAGCACTTTCAAATAAAAAAGATGAAGAAAATCATTCCAAATTTGATTAAGTTTATATCTATGACAGTTTATAACACAATTTGAGAATTTTCCAATTACTTTTGTGCGTAGAATGGGTACAAAACACTTAAGTTTGCTGGGTTCCTTCTGACTCACCCTGTGTAAGAGAAACAAATAGAGTATAAAGGGCCATGGTAATACTGGTACTTAATCCCGGTCAACTCTTGCCGGCGAGAATCAAATGAGCGGCATGCTATGTATAGTTTTTCGATTTTTTTGTGTTTTTTTATATCTTGCTGACTATACGTTGTTTCGGTTGGTTTAAAAGTGGCATCTTGTGCGATAGGCAAATTTAAAATGAAAATATGAAACAGAGTTGCCTATAGAGAGAGAGAGGAATTGTGGCCATAAGTATTGTATCATTGAAACTATATACTAATTTTACTTCATTGGAAATTAAACAATAAATTAAAATCTTGAAACTATTATTTTTCATATCTAGAACCTCTAGAACTGTATAATTCTCAGTAGACGCGATATCAATAATAACTGACCACTATGGAGCCTTAGATGTCCTTTCAACAGTTCATTTCTCTTGAAAGCTTTTTCACAGAACGGGCATTGATGTGGTCTATCCTCTCTATGTGATATCATGTGCTGATTGAGGTGGCTCTTTTGTCCGAAGTTTTTACCGCAAAAAGAACAAAGGTGCGGTTTCTCTCCTGTAAACGAAATATACCTGAGAAATGATGACGGATGTACCTATAAGAAATTTTGAACGTATCATGCAATGATATTTTTTTCGAATTTATAATCTGGTGATAATATTTTTCGGTATAGTACAAGCTCCAGCAAAAACGTATACCGCGGACCGCCAGTATCCATCATCAAGAGGAATTTCGTTTCAAGCAACCTATATTTATCTTCTTCAAACATTTTTCCAGACAAAATGTCACTGACAAGCTACTGGATTTTTCTTTTAGGCTCCCTGATAGAGAAATTTGTTAAACGCAGTGACATTTTAGGGCGAATCATCTGATTTGTCCCACTACAGATATATTGAAATAATACGCATCTTTTCATTTTATAGAAACAAGGAGAGAAAATCCTGAAAAATCAAGTAAAATGAATGTACCACTTCTTCGAGTAACCTACAGATAGTATTGAACTAAAATATTTAACCTCAAATAAAAATTATGGCATAAAATGATTTTTACCAGAATCAATAACATTTTCGAGAAAGAAACCATTACATGATGAGTGCAAGATTACCGAAATAGATCTAACTAAAGTACCTGTATGTTTGCTCAGATGCAACCGCAGTTCTGATTTTCTACAAAACCGCTTACCGCATATATCACAAACCTCTGGACGCCCAGTATGCTGTCTCATGTGGGTATTGAGAACTGATTTTTGAGTAAAACTCTGCAATGATAATATCCAATGAAAAGTATATACATTAACGTATTAATTCAATATGATTTGGGTTAACAGGTGAGTTAGATATTTTTATATTTTGTTTCTTATTTCAATGCCACCCTGTATATATTCTAGTACTCACAGACTCACACAAAACACTCTGAATATGGAAAACATGACATTATGTTCGAGGAACATCCTGCGTTTCTTCGGATTTTTTGGAGATTATAAGTTCTTAGGAGTAGGACATTTTTTATTATTTTGCAGTTTTGTTTGTCACCCTATCCAACCAGATATACCTTCATGTTTTTTCATTAATAGTCATTATTGATAGATTTTTATCCGAATATATTGAATATAGTTTGTTCCATAGTTTATTAACCTTTAATTATTATAGTATTATTCCAGAACTGGGCAGTACTCGAGTAAATTGTACTCAAAATTGTACTCCAGTACTCGAAGTACTCAGTAATCAGTACTCGTGAGTACTTTCATTTTGACGTACTCAGTTCCCGAAAAAAATTGAGTACTTTTCACTTTTAGAGTTTTGAGTACTTGTGGTTCCTACATCTGGCGACTAACGAGTACGAGTATCAACGTGCGCAGCTGCGCACAGACAAGTCTCAGCTTGTCTTGAATGTCGTGCCTCATTTTACATTTTATTTCGTGCAGTGGATAGGTGTGAGTTGTTATTGTCAGCATAATACGTGGAATGTGATTTTTGGTAAGTTGATGAGTATCTTCAACTTGAGGTCTCTAATAATTTTTTATCATTACTCATACTCATTACTCATTCTTCACGAGTACTCTCTGAAAGTTGTAAAAGTACTCATTTGCTTCAAGCACTTCTCATATAAGTACTCATACTCAAACACACTTATGAGTACTATTCAAAGTTACTCATTGTAAAGTACTCATCGAGTACTTTAGTGCAGTACTCTGCCCAGCTCTGTATTATTCATTTCAGCCCTAACATAGTTTATGTTTGTTGAAAACTCGGTAGAAAAATCATCATTAAAAATTACAATCCAGTATCCAGTCTATGAAGTTGAAAAAAGTTTTTCTGTTATTGCTTCAAAAAGTGGCTTATTTCCGCCAAACACTGGAGCAATTGATTTCATCATCAGTTTGCTCAGAGTAAGATTTCAGTTTCAAACTTACTTTTTGACAAAAATTGCATTTGTATGGTTTTTCTTTAGTGTGAGTTCTCTCATGTTCTGCAAGTTTCACTTTATGATGGAATTTCTTCTGGCAATAACGGCATTCATTAGGTACTGTTCCATTGTGAATCTGAATATGAAGTTGTAATTTATATGAACTCCTGAAAAAAGGCAAGGCATATTATCAGGAGCACATTTTTCCATCATTTTCGGGGTTACCTGAACTCCTTTTGACAAATTTCACACATCAATTTAGAATGGTAATTTGCTGCATGTTTTTCCAGATTATCCACTTTTTTATCACACTTCTCACAATATTCGAAAGAAATGTCCTCAAATGTGTCTAAGTTATCAACAGTATCATTAGAATTTTCATCGGCATCTTTCAAGGAGTCACTATCACTGAGACTCTCCGGACAATCTGATATTTTTTCAGCAACTTTGTTATCTTTCAACTTATTATTCGAATAATCTTCGTAGTTTCGTCCATTTTCTGTTTGTTGTTCGCTAATATCTGGCGGAACACATTCGTGTTGATGCAGTTCGTCTTTTTTGTGAAAATGCTTCATGCACTTTTCACAACTGAGTTTACCATGGATATTATTGAGGTGATATCTCAGTGCCGCTGCCTGTAAAAATCCTCTCAAACAATTCGGGCATCTGTGCGGTCTGTAGTTGGTGTGAAGGAATTTATGTTTTTTCAACGATGATGCTGAATTGAACATATTACCACACAAATCACACTTAAATGCACCTAGAAAATAATAATGTATTACGTACTATTATGGAAAGTTGTATAAAAGATGAAAATTAATACGTAAGAAAAACATTTGGTGATTACACTGTATCAAAGTGCTGATAAACATAATTAAAGGGGCAAGTGGAAGTGGGTCAAGTAACTTTTTCTGAGAATATTCGGTTATGTCATGGAAGAAGGTGTGGGTAGGTTGCGTTCTGCCCAATTTTTGATTCACCCTATTTTCGATTGGCCCAATTTTCGAATCGCCCAATTTTCGATTCACCCAATTTTCAATTCGCCCACTGTTTGGTTTGATATTATACTATCTTTATTTCCTATCAGTTACATTAACCTTTATAACATTGACATCTCCCTCATACTCAAACTTCCATGTATAGGGTGATCCATACATCTCCCCTTTTCACTCTTCCATCTGCCTAAAGAGATGATTTCACAGATATTAATGGAAATTCTTATAGAGTTATTTCAAGTAATCAAGATAAGTTATTACGTATTCAGTATCTTGTAGTACTAAACCTACGACTGCGCCATGTTTGGTTTAATATTATACTATCTTTATTTCCTATCAGTGACATTAACCTTTATAACATTGACATCTCCCTCATACTCAAAGTTCCATGTATAGGGTGATCCATACATCCACCATCTCCCTTATATACCCGAATGATGCGTTGTTGCCAAATCTGAATGAAGAATCATTCTGGGCTCATCAATATTAAATATTTCAATTTTTCGATACACATAATATGTATGTATAGTACATATTTCGATTTGCCGATTTTCGATTTACCCAATTTTCGATTCGCCCAATTTTCGATCCACCCAATTTTCGATTCACAAAATTTTCGATTCACTCAATTTTCGATTCACTCAATTTTCGATTTGCCCAATTTTCGATTCGCTCTATTTTCGATTCACCCAATTCTCGATTCGTCCCAAATTCGATTCACCCAAATTTTCGATTGACCCAAATTTATGTCCACCCGATTTTCGACGTAATATAAAGGAAAATATTTTTTTCTGCATGAGGAAGGAGAATACCTTTTCCAAACCACCTAACCTAGACTACCTACCCTACATAACCTACCTAACTCGGCCGAATCGAAAATTGGGTGAATACAAAATTGGGTGAATCGAAAATTGGGGGAATCGAAAATAGGGTGAATCGAGAATAGGGTGAATCGAAAATAGGGCGAATCGAAAAGTGGGCGAATCGAAAATTGGGTGAAACGAAATGTAGGCCAAACGACATATTTTAATGTGAAACGATTATTGATAATTCCCGTTTCATTGAATCCGAGGAAATGTGGCATTATTTGACAATAACGCATTTTTCGGGTAGGTTCGGAGACGATGGGTGAATCGAAAATTGGGTCAAACGAGACGTTCCCGAAGGTGTTACGTAAATATGTAACTTGCCCTGTCAGGATTTGTTTCTATTCTTTATGTCGGAGTAGATACACAGTGGTAGAAGGTGCTATGTTACATTAAACATCAAGTACGCAATGAAAGAAGGAGTTATGTGCCTATTGTCCCCATGTCATGAAATGGTCTATCAAAAAATAATATGATAGCAAAATGATGTTATGTAGCAGGATCATCGAACTTTGGAATGAGTGAATGTTAAGGTATCCTAGGAATGACTGTATCATGTATATGTGAGTCAGTTTTGTTGACTGATGTCATCGGAACAATTTGGTAGCCTTTTGGGGATAATATTGAGACTGTTATCTGAAAGATATACAACTAATAGCCCTGGTATCAGATTGTTCACTGATTCATCAATCCACATGTAAATAAACGTATTTGAGTAACGACAGTGCCTTTCTTCGAGGACCGTTACAGTTAATTATAAAAAAACAATCTAAAACTATTACTCACAATTATTACATAAATCAAATTATTAAACTGGTTTCCATTAAAAAATGTCATCTAACTTTACTTAAACCTATTCTTCTCACAAACTCATATTTGTAACAACTCCTTGTTCCACTTGCCCCTGCAATAATGTCCCAACTTGTTTTGTTTTTTAAATAAAGGATATCAATGTTTTCGTTAAAAATCAACTTTTATTAATAACTCAAGAGTATTTATGTGATTCAGTCTTCTTGTACAAGAAAAACATATACAAGATGTTCTAGTTCTAGTTCTATGATAGCTTGAAACATGATTCGAAAACATATCTAAACTGGGCAAGATCTAATGCTACAACTTATTGCCGATAGTCGAAGACAATTTTTTTTATGGAATGACCTGTAAATTACCATATTTTTGAACCTATTTCAGTGACTTCTATACATCTCTCTGATCTCTCCAATATCATTTTGATTCTTTGTCGAAATAATGTCAGTTACAAAAGTGAAAACTGATACTGATTTTTTTACAGTCAACAATTACAACGATGTTGATGACGTCAGTTGTTAATATTGCTACGCCAAACTCGACAAAAGTCGGTCAAAATCGGCTAATTGTATGTGGAAATCGTCGTAATGTTATTAACAAGTCGACAATTTTTTAATCGCTTGAAGCGTACGAGAAGGACTCCCTATAGTTCGGAATATCATACCATGGAAGAATGGCATGGCAATGAACCATTGCATTTTATGAGAATATATCAGCGAGACCTAGCCACGTGACTATTTTGAAATACAATCGACGCATTTTGAAATTGAATTGATAATTTTAAAATGCGTTTTATACTTTTCGAAATTGAAATAACTGATATTCAATCGGAACAGATACAGGGTGGTCTAAGATTCAAAATTTTTTTGAGCTGTAGAAATTTCACTGGCTGCTTGTAAAAAATAAAATTACCTGCATGACACATTACATGTTCAACGTAAGAATTTGCACGGAACATTTTTTCGCAGAAAGTACATGGAAATTTCTGCATATGTGTTTTCCTGTGTTCATCCATATTTTCGAAAATTCCATTACACTCCCTACACCAATCAGGCACCTGATCTCTGTAAAATGACTTTCATCAATAATTGATAGAAAACAATAATTGAAACCAAATTCTGTACAAATAAAGAACAACATAATTTGAACAAATTAACAAATCAAAATTATGCAATTAGATTCATAAAAATGAAAAATGGATTATTAATTTACGAAAAACTATTTGAATTAGCTATTGGGATGCTTGATTGATGGCTTTATGTTTCAATAATATACATGGTGTACTATTTGACACAGAGATTTTTAAAAATATTTCTTTATAATTAATTTTTTTTAATTAATTCAATCTTTGCTATAAACATTACATTGCATCTCATATAAATATGATTATAATCATTAACATTTACAATGGAATAACATGAATAATCAGACAGATTCATATCTGGTATGAGATTATTCATGCGTTATCAAATTAAATTATAGTTATTGAAATAAACCACAGAATATGAAAAAAATAAATAAAACAAAAAGCTCATGAAAAGTACATTATGACATGATGAAATAAATTAGTCAATGAGAAATCATTCACTCAGGTTTGATTTTCTCTTTGCAAGACGATATGTTTCTTGACTTTGATTTTGAATTGGGTGATATTTGTGCAACTTTTGATATCATTAGGTAATTTATTGAATTTTGAAATAGCTCCGTGAGTGAACTTTTTTTGACCAAGTGTAGAATGAGCAGCATCAAGATAGACAAGTCATATTGTCTAGTATGATGTTCATGGATTTGAGAATTCCTTACCAATATGAAGTTAGATTCGCGGTGTTTGTTGATAATATCAAAAGAAATTTTGAGAGTATTTATCAGATAATGCTCTTCCAAAGAAAATGTATTTGTTTCTTCATAAAGTTGATTTGATGGGGTGTCATATGGAAGACGATACAGTACTTTGAATGCTTTTTTATATAGTACAGATATTTTGTTGAAATTATTCTTGGAACATGAACCCCAAAAATTTATGAGATAGTTCATTTTACTAAGGATGTGAGAGTATAGAACGGTATTTGCTATATTTGGGAGAAGTTTTGGACATCTTCTTAAGGCATCAACTATGGGGGAAATTTTTTCTTTGAGCATGCCAATATGCTTGTTCCATGTTAACTTTTCATCAATCCAAATACCAAGGTATTCGGTATAGGCAGTTTGTTTCAATCTTTCATTTTTTATTCTAATATTCAAATCAATATTTTGTTTATTTCTTTGATGGAAAATTATATATTGGGTCTTATTAGAATTGAGGAAAAGAAGATTGGAGTATAGCCATTCTTCCATTTTTTTCAAATCCTCATTTATGTTGTTTTCTAAAATTACAGGGTTTTTGTTTTCAAATGAAAGTACTGTGTCATCTGCATATATGGCATAGTTTCCTATTAAATTTATTTTTGAAATATTCTGAATGTATAAAAGATACAGAATTGGGCCCAACCACTGATCCTTGGGGAACTCCTTTGTTTATATATAGGATTTTAGATTCACAATTATTGATTTTAGTACTGATAGTTCTTTTTTCTAGATATGTTTTCAAGAGATTGTTTCCAATACCTCTGATGCCCATTGAATTAAGATTTTTCAGGAGAATATTGTGGTCAACTGTATCAAATGCTTTTTTTAGGTCCTTTGTCAAGATGATATTTGTCCATTTCTCACATTTGTTTGAAAAGTTGCTAAACACCTGCTTACATACTTTGTCTAGCATTCTATCTTAAAAATCATTGATATTAACCAGTAGCAGAGTACAATTCATAAAGATGGAAGGGATATTGAGGGGACGTTTGTTGTTCTTCTGGAATGCTGACCGAAACAACAAAAAATTTGCGACTAGCTTTTGTTTGTTGACTCCGTGTTGATTTTTGTCGTCTACTACCAATTGTTGCCTATCATTTGCTCTTTTTTTCACCTTACTGATGAGGGTCGAATGACCAAAACACGTGTCTACGGTTTACTCTTTGTGAGGGATACGTCCATTATTGTCTTCCTAGCCTGGTTCCGAGCTGAACAGGGTGGCTCCCGTTAGAGATACAGGGCCGGTTATATAAATGGCAAAGAATTTTATGACAAACAAAATGCCGTTTTAAAATCTGAAAAATTCCGAGTACTTTCATATTCGCGATTTCATTTTTATTTTTGTAGTACTCTATTTAAATAGATGTAATAAAACGAAAAACCTCGCGAAAAACACATTCACATTGCTAGTTTTTCTGTTCTACAAGATGGTGTTATCAGATTTTTGAACCGACGTTTCGTCTTTGAGCATTCATCATCAATTTTGTTTTCTGAATACGCCCTAGATTTTTATAATGGGTTTAAAGAGCTTCTGTTTTCCCAAAACCAATGGTCTATCGCACTGATTGGAAGATTTATATTTACGGTATTTTCCATTAGAACCCATGTGTTAGAGACAAAGAATACATTTTTAATAGGGATAAAAACAAATACCTTTTTCGATTAAGTGCCATACTCCGTTGATTTCAGGAGATTGAAAGCTCTTAAAATCAATAATAAAAAATACAGAGCCGTACTTAAAAAAACAAAGTTGATGATTGCAGCTCAGACAAAACGTCGGTTTGAAAATCTTATAACACCATCTTGAAAAACAGAACAAGTAGCAATGAGATTGTGTAACTTGTTTTGTTAGATCTATTCAGATAGATTCATAAAAAAATAAAAATGAAATCACGAATATTCGGTGTTTTCAAAAAATCTTTGGAAACATTCGGAATTTTTCAAATTTCAGAACAGCATTTTGTTAGACATAAAGTTGCGCAACTTTACCATAATTTAACCGATCCTGTATCTCTTACAGTTGACGTGACCCCAATGATGAGGCTCGAATTCCAACAACCCTGTTCAATTTATCTCTGATGCAAAACTAAAATTCTAATGAAAATTGAGTTTTTCATTTAGAAAGTTGGTAACCACCAACATACTGAAAATGAGATACCCTGTATTACAATGATCAACATCAGCCTGTACAGTTCTTTCACTGTAAGATGAAACTGATATTATCTATACTTTCTCATTAAAAGGACACCAAAATACATGGATTTTGATTTTATTTGCTTGTGCTTGCCCACGCATCACACGTTGAAGTCTGCAAATCACGCGTAAAATATTCAACTTGGCAACATCTATAGGAGGCTAGACTCCTTCACAATGCGCAACCCTAGCGCGCAATGCAAATGCTCGAATACGCCCGAATAACACGTGTTTGTCGTGGTCGTGTCTCGTCGCGAATTGCGGACAATCGCGAGTGCATTGTTTATGTTTATGTTAGGTTAATGGTTAGGAGCTCTATAAATTTCTGAAAAATGAGTGTTTTAAACGATTGCGATTTAGTGGAATACTTTTTAGTGAACCCATTAGTCTTATGAAGATAAATTGATTGTGAAAAACAAACGCCCGACACCGGAATTAAAAAATCTGATTGTAACAGGTAACTAACAATATCGTTCGTTCAATTCTGATAATTATAAAAAATATATCTGGTTGACGTGATCTGAGGTAAGGAATAAGCTATTTTGTTCGTACTGCGTATTATTTTCAACCGATAAGTCATCATGTTGGAGGCGATTAGGATATAGTGATTTGAAAAATCTGCCTCGCGGATTGGATAGACACTGCAAATCACAGGAACACATCTCTTCAAGTATAAGTTCAGGTTAACTGGTTAACAGAATGTCATTAAAGCTATTGATTTGGGTGAGTCCTAGAGAGTTGTTTTTCACAATAAATCTCATATCATTCAGCCTCCTCTGTCATGGAATTCACGAGCCGCCACTGGATGATAGTGACGTCATTATGTCAAACATGCAGGGTTGCCGGTGGTAAATTATTCAGTAATAGTTCAACTGCTCCTATAAGGATATGTCAAGTGCTTGAATAGTAGGACAAAATTATAAGGGAACAACTGGTATTTGCCTGTTCTAAAGAAATAGAAAAAATTTAAACAGTTCTCTATCATCATCTTCAGATTTGTGATACTAGATGACCGAATTTTTTTTTTCTAAAATTTTTCAATGAAAATATTGAGTGGACAGTCTTGCAGAAAATCATGAGTGGCTCATATATGTGGGATGCTTGATAGAGAACATGCTTGGGAACATGTTAAAGTGTGAGATCTATATTTTTAGCATAAGGCTATTAATTGGCTGAAAGAAATATTGACAAATCAAATTGGGAATTAATTTTTGATTTCAATGGGCCAATGGACTGATAATGAATTATTGGCATTCCATTACTCCACTGTGTCAGTAGGAACCTTAATTAATTTTTGCAACACTTCATAAATAACAAGTCTGTGTTGTTCAAAATTGTTGAATTTCAGAGCTTATTTCAAAGGAACCATTGGCCGCCATTTAGCAATACGTGGAATAAATGGTAACATCAGTTTTTATGCTGTTTTGTTATTGGTCAGATAATCTTTCATTTCCACTCATGAAGCAAGGTTATCAAGTTACCAATTATAATCAAGTTATCAGAAAGATGTAAGAGTCCAAATATTGCTTATTCTCCATAACAACATATCATGTGAATGTTGGAGACTTGGCAACATTGTGCTGAATGCTGAGAACTGACAAGACCATGCCCACAAGTCGTGTGCTGTGATTGTCAATTATTATTCACACAAATGTAATAAAAGCATCAAGTTACAAATCATAAGGCCACATTTTGAGATAATTGAATTTTTATTGCTTATTTAGGAGTATTACCAACACTCAATTGAGAATTTATGAATTATTGAATATCTAATATTTCTGAAATTCCCAATTGTATTCCAACACATAGCAACTGTGCTGTGGTCTGCTCCTACTTACAAAATCTTGGGTCAGTTTTTACTGGCAGTTAATTTTTAGCTGTTTGAAAATTACCATGGTATTATTGATGATTTTTGCACCTAAAAATCGACCAAAATATTTTTTTCAAATATGGAATTGAAAGGTATCTGAGTGATGATTCTATTTAAAAAATTAAAAAAAAAATAGTCCACTGATCTATTTAGAAATTATTATTATGTTTACTAATTTCTAATGATGTATCAATGATTCTACCATCATCTGGGCTTTTGAATATATTCACCATTGATCAAAGATTTATAAATAAATCACAAATAAGTTCTGAAATCAATAGATTGCCAATATTCACTGATAAATAATTTGCAGAAATTCAAATTCTTCCTGAAAATGTCAAATGAATCTGGTATTCCTGTATTGATTTGCTAACTTGAATGGGTATCACAGATAGCCCTTTTCAAAAGTGACAATTGACTTGTACTTTTTGTGGTATAGTTGTGGCATGACTGATTTACCAAGAATTAGGATTTGTTACTATCAACTCACAGTGAAAAGCCTATAGATGAACAAGATGAACAGAAACTGAAGTGTTGTCTCTTCTCAGACTGCTTCATCCCTACCAGACTTATACATACAGATATAAGAGCAATAGGTACTCACTTATGATGGCCTGCCATGTGCTTTATTAGATACTTCCTTTGAGACACAGTGAAACCACATATCAAACAATTATCACATTTTCCTCTAGCTTTTTTGAATGCTTCAATGGCATTATTAACCTCCTCAATAGGTACTGGTTTGATTGAAGAACTAGGAGTTCTTCTGATTGTATGTAGGGAGTCATCTAGTGGGTCTGTATCATTACTTTTAGAAGTTTGATCAGATTTAATTAGAGGATCACTGGTCTCTTCATCAGAAACAATTGTTTCTTTGAACTATGAATGAAAAAAGCAGAAATCAGTTATATTAAACTATGAGAAGTTTCTTCAACCTAAAATTCAATTTGAAGCAAGCAAAAATTGTTGATTACTTACTCTACTTACTATGAATCAACTGTGTATTGTGAAAACATTCCTAATTAATGGTCTCAAATATAACAATTGTTCTGGTTTTATTAGATCACAGAATGGAGACATTATTAATATTTCTATCCCTCAATTTAAAAACAAATACCTTGATTTTGCTTCCATCCAGAATTTTTATACTTTTCAAGATTTGCTGTAGAAAGCTGTATGATGAAGTTAATTTTTCATCACATGAAGTACAAAGAAGGTGTGAGTATTCAATATAAATAGAAAACTGAAAGATGAATGATAATTATTGAAAGTAAAAAGAATACATGAAGTGAACTCACCTCTACATGAGTTAAAGCTGATAGCTTGTTCAGTTTCTCATTACTTTCATTTAGGTTTATTGTTTGAGACATCTTCTCCAAGCAAACTATGCAGCATTCTGATAATTTACTATTCATTGTTCAACCAAATACTACAAGTAGTAATTATTTATGCTGGCGATTGCTGAAGATAACTCAAGAAAACCGCTGATGCTGCAACTGAAAAAGAAACATTGCTTGTGGAACACACTTCACTAATAACTGAATAATTATAAAAATTGGCCTGAATGATTCCGCACCATGAATATTAAGCGAATCCATGAAATCAAAATCGATAGACATAATCAAATATATCAAGCAATATCTGTGTTATCACCTTATAATTAAAAAAATAAATTGTTTTCCTTTATTCCATTTTTCCTCTATTTCTAGTGTTGTTGTTGATTAAATTCTGATCTGTCACTGTCAAGTGTCACTTTATAGGTTATGACAAAGGTGGATAATCATGGTTATGACTGAAGTGAGACGTGACTTGTTTCAGTTTTATTTGACATTTGGCACATTAGAACACAGCGTCGTGACCTCAGAGCTGAGATGCCCAGAGAATTGTGGGAAGTGTTGCCCGAATCCTACTTACTAAAAAGAGAAGAAGTCAAGAAAAGAAGAAACGATCGAGAGGAACGTAGCCTTGCTGACAGGTTCAAAATAAATTTTGATTTTTCTTTGATATTTCAGATATTCTGATATTTTCGGATACGGAATATGTATCCTGAAATCAGTACTTTGAATGAAGCTTGCAGAGCTTGCCTCAGAAAACAAAAGAATATGAAACAGCTTCCAAATTATAATGATGATACACATGAATTAACTAAGAAAATCGCATCTCTTCTCCATCTCCAAGTGACCAAAGTAAGCTATCACATAGACCATAGGTATCGTACCTTGCATGCAATATTCCAATTTATATAGGTAGAAAATTAGTTTCTTGTTATATATTTTCCATAGATTCAGACTAGCAGTTATTATCCATGTTACTTATGTGGTGAGTGTGAAGAAAAACTGGATATATCTTTTAAATTCCAACAGCTATGTCAACAATCACATGAATTTATAATAGCTTATGTTGGTAAACTAAATACAGTAATTTTCAAAAGCAATGAAGATAAGGGAAGTGAAATCCCTAAAGAACCCTACACCCATGTAATTGTTGAAGAGCAATTATGTGATACTAATGATTTGGAAATCCTGGGAGATTCTGTTGCAAACAATAAGGCAAACAATTTCAATTCTATACAAACTGCTGAGGAAGTTATGAAATTTTCAAATAAACAGGTAATGAGGCTGTCCCAGTATCCCCAAGAAGAAGTAAATTCAGTTATAAAAATGATAAGGGAAAAACTGTCTAAACAACAGAACTGCCTTTATTGCAACTTTACTGCTAAAGGTTCTAGATCCTTATCTTTTCACATGAGCAGATTACATCAGTAAGTATACTTACCTATTAAACTAGGTATGCTGTCATATATTACCATCTCAGGGTACACAATTATTATAACTATTCATATTTTTTAAGTAGGTAAACTCTTATACTAGATACATTTACCAGAGATTATACATTTCCCCAACTACCAATTCATTCTTCTAAATTCCCAGTTGGTGATGAAAGTTGATTTTGATTTTAAGTTTTGAAATTTTGTATTTACCACATTTTCAAAATTTTCAATGTTATGTTAATTCTAAGGTTAATTCACTTCTTTCATCAGTGGTATATCAGAGGATGGCAGTAACATGAATTATCATTGTTTTTGAAGACTACCACTTGAGAAATATGTCATATAATTTCAGGGAGATATATACCATGCACCTGAGAAATATCAGAGATATATCACTTGAGAAATATCAGGAGATATCACTTGATAAATATCAAGATAAACATTTTGATAATGGGCAAAATGCTGTACTTATGGCTTTTGTTTGTATTATTAATATGGCCTCAAAATTCCCAGTCAACAAGGAGGTCAACACCCATATAGTGCAGTATTTTACTAGGCAGCAAAGTAGTAGATTGACTGCAGTCAATTATTATACATGTAATAATATCCTATATTATTATTGATCTCTAGTTAATCACATACACTTATAAATTGCATGATTTTTCAACATGCTATGTTTGAATTAATATTGCAAAATAGGTAATAAATTTACATATAGGTACTAATCATATGTATAAACCAAAAAAGGACAATACTTTATCTGATTCAGATCATATTAAATTTATCACACACATCTGTTATAACAGAGTTTTTCATAATTATGTTTAATTTTTTCATTTGTCTTACATTCTTGTTGTTCATATTTACTATTTATTTGTATTTGTATTTATTTGTAAGTATTTTTGAATTGAGAATTAGGAATATGATTATTTTTTTATGAGAATGTTTGTTTTGTTTGTTTTTATTTTGTTGGAAATAGGTCAAGTTTCTGTTTACTGATATTTGACAAAGTATTTTCTGATGATATAAAAGTCAAACTGGCAACCCTGGTCCACGCAGAGTGTGAGTTGACAACAACTGTCATTTGCTGTTATGGAATTAATTATTCAGGAAATTCGATAGATTTCACATGTGAATAGGACCATGATGTGGATATATGTGTTTGAGGGCGACGAAAAAATTTAATATGCACCTCAGCAAAAAACTGGCCATTGTCTCGTCTGATTGTTAGCCTCGGCTGAGGCCGCGGCTATCAATAAATAACTATTGTGTGCATTATACGTCCATGATTGTGTGATTTTTTTTCTGCAAAATCTCAAAATTCGTCCATTTTTGTTCCAAAATTATTTCGAATGCAGAAAAAATAGCATGTTGTATTCGGAACAAAAGTGAATCTGTTTGGCTCGCAAATCTTGCACTCGGCTTCGCGGTCGCTCCGCCTCGCAAAAATATTGCTTGTTAAACAAAGTGTCACATTTGATCCTATTAAAACCGAGATTAAAACAATGTACTATTCATTGAAAACTCCATCATTTTGTGTTCACCCAAGGAACATATTGCATAGCAATAAACTTTATCTGTTTAAGCAGACCTTTGCTGTCTGTTAAAAGCCACTTTCTATGCTGTTTGGAGAAAATAGTTATTTGTGTTACTAGACAGCAAAGTAGTAGCATGCCTGCCGCGACTGATAGTTCATAGCCGAGCGTAGCGAGGCTAGGAATTCAGCTAAAGCAGTCATTCTACATTTGCTCCTCATTCTACATTTGCTCCCGTGTGAAACATAATTTTTTCTTCAAAATAAATGTTATTAAACCAATTTCGTGTAACTTTTTATGGAACACTACATCATTTTCTGTTCACCCAATGTCAAAGTGTCAATTTTGATTACCAATTTCATTCAAATTATTTGGAACGCATATTCGGTTGCATAGCAACAAACTTTTTCTACCTAGTTACCTATAGGTTACCTATATGTAAAAGATTCACTCTTCATTCACTATAGGATGTATTATTAGGATATTGTATTTTATTTCTAGAGGATATAAAGAAAAATGGTGTTCCAAATGTAACAAAAGTGTTGAAATTTTATCTGAACACTGGAAGGATGAACATGAAGATGAATTCAAGTGTTGTTTCTGTGAAAGAAACTTTGATAATACTAGTCATTTATTAGAACACTTAGCCTGTCATACAGGTGAGATCAATGAAATATTGTTACTTATTCCTATAGGTATTGATTATCATCTAATTATATACGTGAGTACAATTTGGCACCAGAATGGCGATATTTGAAAGGGTTTTGTAGTCATCATTGACATGCCCATGGTATTTTTGTTTTGTTAATACAGGGTGTCCCTGAAAGAGGTCTGTACAAAATCTCAGCACATAGTCCTGAGGCCAAAATATGTCGATTCAAAGCAACTTATTTTAACATGGTTTTGTCATATGAGGAAATAAAAGATTATTATTATTATTATTATTTCAGTCCGGAATTGCTCCGTTTCCGAGACACAGGGTGGAGTAGTAAAAAAATAAAAATCGAATTTTTCGAAATGTATGAACATTTCCAAACGTATCACTTCAAAAATTGGAAGCCAGGGACTTTTTGAGATGCGAGACTCGAATATGGACACCCCTTTTCACTGTAGCCATATTAGAAATCGCTAACCAAGGCACCTCGTATATGGTTTAGAATGGCCATAACTTTTTTCCCAGTATGGTTTTAATAGGAAATAGGGTATAAACACTGACTTCGCAGTTCATCTGCTGTTATAAATAGTGAATTTTAATGTATGTACCTCACGCTCGTCTTCAATTTGATTTTCCAACCAGGCCGTTTCGTACGTTCCTTCCATAAGAGAATGGGGTTGATATTTCCTTTGGCTTTAATAAATGGAATCCATTCTCTTCAGAATTCGAACAATTCATTACACAGCAGGACATTTTCATTTATGCCTTCTTCTCAATAGTTTATGAAATTATATTTCAATTTTGCCGTTCATTGTATTATTGTATTTATTGTCAAACTCAAACAATTTTGAATGAAAAAGCGCGGGACGACTTTGGTGCTCTTGTCACAATGCAAGATGTGTAACTTGATAAATCTAAACATTCAAAAACACTAAACAGTGGTCATTTCTGTATTCGAACTCTTATCAAACTAATACCATGCAGTGACTAATTCACACGGGTCCTAATTTATATATAGCTGAGATATAAAGGTGTGCCGTTTGAAGTGAGACATGTTATTTATATTTTCCTGAGAAGTGTTGCAGATTAAAATGTTTGATGTCTTTTAGTTGATCGTAAATTTCGATGTGAAATTTGCCAAAAATGTTTCATCTCGGCAAGGCATTTGAGAGCACACACCAAAGTCCATTCCCCGGAAAAAAAGTACGCCTGTCTTGTCTGTTCAAAAAGTGTGCGGACTAAGCAATCCCTAATCACACATTTGAAATCGCACAAGAAGCACAAATGTAAGGTTTGTGAGGATATCTTCGATCCGCTCAACTATGAAAGTCATAAGTGCTTTCCCAAAACTGAAAGTGCTGCCAGAGAAATTGATAGCAGAACCAGTGCTGAAACAATAAGGTACCTTATTCCTATTTTTTTATCGCTTGGAGCGCACGAAAGGAAATCCCTTCAATGTTCGAAGATTGTTTGCGGAATCGTTACATATACCGCGGGTGGTTCAAATTCTATCCTCACCATTGGGTGATATATATCATCCTGTACATTTATTCGGAATAAGTTGAGGTACCATTGAATCATGAGGGGATTTTGTTTTATTATTGTTTGACAGGTTAAGAAATTGTACTAGGTAAACTGATGACGAATTTTGGGGATTAAAGAATTCAATTTGAGCATTCGACTCGTTTATCCATAATACTACATGGTGGCAGCGGTGGTTGAATAATATCATCCCGAGTATATCCAGCTCCATGTCAGATTCCGAAAGTAAAACAATGTCTGCTCCCTCAGTCTAGGTATTATCAAATATAACTCCTCCTGAACAATTCAACTTCAATAATCCTGCATCTTGGCCCCAATGGCAGAAAAGGTTCGAGCAACATATGAACGAGGCTCATTTGTTTTTTCAACAATGACTCCATACTTTCTCAAATCACTGATCCAAACAGGATCATTCGGTTTCAATTCTGAAAATGGTTAAACATTATGCCGTTTAGAAGGTTTCGAAAATCCAATTATGTCCGGAGATATCCGGAAAGAGCTGAAATTTTGGGAAATTGATTTTATTTTTTCCTGGCTCTATTCATTGTAGGATTTCAATATGAACTTCACCTTTGCGTTGCCAGTTTCTCTCTACTACATGATGGTGCTTTCAGATTTACTAACTGGTATTGTTTAGTCTCCGGGCCACCATCATCAACTTTATTTTTTTCAATGGGCGCCATATTGGATTATTTTGTTTTGAATAAATAGGAAAATACAAAGTTGATGATGGTGGCTGGGAGACGAGAAGTTAGTTAGCATATAATGTAGTAGAGAAAATATGGCGATGCAAAAGTGCAGTTCATTTTGAAATCCAAGAATGAATAGAGATAGAAAAAAATAAAATCAATTTTCCAAAATTTCGGTAATTTTTTTATATCTCCGGACATACTTGGAATTTCGAAACTTTCTAAACGTCATATTGATAGTTAGTTGAATGCACAACTTTGCCCCTATTCAACCATCTTCGTATCTCTTAAAGTTTCCGAGACCCCAATGGTGAGGATTGAATTTGAAACACCCTATATAGGCCATGTGAGTTGTTACAGTATTCGGCTATTAGTCTAACGGTGAGCGTTGGTCTCCGTGACTGCGATGTTGCCAAATGTCATCCTTTCATAATACTCCCATATGTAACGATTCGATAAACAACCTGTATAGGTACTTATAATTATTGTCTTGCTGAAGTGTGTTTATATATTTGTTTTAATTCATTTTTAGAAAGGCAGATACTGAAAATAGTTTTTTGAAAAATGAAAAAGATGGAGATTCGTTAGATAAACTTAATCTCAAAAACAGGAATGTTGAAAATACTGAAATGAAGGCACTTTGTGTTTATTGTGGAAAGAAATTCAGGTATTGGAATAGTGTTTTCGTATTTTTTTAAAACAACCCACTTTCTATCGGTATTATCATGAGTAATATCACGATGTTCTGAATATTCGAGATAATTATGTTTCTTCATTGTCACCACGAGTCCATCACGGAGAGTGGTGTTTCTGTACGGCAACACAATTGAGTTAACAATGAAAGACAGAATTATGAGAAGATATTCAGAACAGAGTGGTATTTTGCTAGACTATCTCACGTTCACGAAGCATACAAATAAGCATTTATTATAAATGAAGTGACTCATTCTGACAAGTACAGCCATAATTATGTTATGCCAAACTGACAGACTTTGCTTCGCTAACCATGGTTACATCCAGACTTTGATTTGAATCCATGTTTACATCATTGAAAACATGAACGCTGTCCGACCAATCAGAATTGAAAGACAGCTCATGTTTTCGCGATAAGCATACATTGTCTCTGGCTTGTCTGTCTCTCCAGTCCAGCCCCTCTCCTCCACCTTTTTCCAAACCACGTGACCCGAATAGCCAATCAGAGGCCAGCATTTGGTTGGAGGCCACGCCCACTACGTCACGGAACACCACTGAGATGTTCGGTGACATTTACGTGGTGTTCCGTGACATAGTGGGCGTGGCCTCCAACCAAATGCTAGCCTCTGATTGGCTAGTCGGGTCACGTGGTTTGGAGAAAGGTTGAGGGGAGGGGCTGGACTGGAGAGACGGACTACCTACTTATATTCATTATGAGTGAACATTGCGATAAGAACCACCGTTTTTGTTTCCAGAACACCTTCAAAACTATCCGTACATATGAGATTGCACACAGGGGAAACTCCTTATCAATGCTCATACTGTGATGCTAGAATGACAACAAGAAGTCATCTGGTAGTGCATGAAAGAACTCATACTGGTGAAAAGCCATATGTTTGTAATATTTGTAGTAAGGTAGGTTTTGTTTAGATGTATGACACATTGATATTCATCATACAGGGCGTGGAAAGAAATTCTGAATTGAGAAAGCCCATTCACGAATCTGTGATTAGAGATCTGCAAAAATAAAAATTTCCATTGTTCAAGTTTGAACCCTTTGATTGGGTATGACATTATCTAAAAGAAATACTTTCAGACATAATATGAATATGAAAATAATTGATACATATAAAAAATACATTGAGAATTCGCATTCTCTATCTGATCAAAATATTACTTATTTCTCAGTATATTCAACAGAAAACAACTACTATACGTCCATTAAAATGTTGATGACGTGAGATTTGACTAGTGATTGAATTTTATTGTTTTCAAGGGTTTCGCACAATCAAGTGTTCTTGGTACTCATAAAAAGATACACACAGGACGGACAGAACAGTGTTCGTTGTGCTCAAAAAAGTTTTGCAGGCCTTCAGAACTCAAGCAGCATATGAGAAAACATACAGGTAATAACAGGTTGATGAATGAACTTATATCATTCCATGAAGAGTTTCCTAAGGACTTCTTCCAAAGATTTGGATATTTCATTTCAGCAATGAGAATACATAAATTGACAGCGAATTTAATAATCCACTCCTATTTCAAAAAATGTACTGGTGACGAAGGTCGACGAAAAAGATTAATATGCACTTCGACGAAAAACTGTTTATTGTCTCGCCTGATTGATAGCCGAGGCCAGCCTGATTGCTAGCCTCGGGTGTGGCCTCGGCTATCAATTTGCAGACTCGACTATAATAGACGGTTTTTCGTCCTTGGTACATAAATATAACTTTTGTTTTACAAATATTTCAGGTGAAAAACCATTCTTATGTGAATACTGTGATAAAGCTTTTGTACAGAGAAGTCACCTAGTGGAACACCATTGGACTCATACTGATGAGAGGCGTTTCAAATGTGAATTCTGTGAAAAGGGGTTCAAACAAGCAGGGACACTTAAATCCCATCTCAATATACATTTAGGTAATATTTATAAGAAATGATTATACATCTTTTATACAGGGTGTTACAAATTCGTGGCTAAGCATGGGGATCTCGGTAACCATAAGAGATACAGAGTAGGTTAAATTAGAACAAAGTTGCACCATTTCATGCTCAACAAAATGTTGCTGTGAAATTGGAAACATTCCATTTCCTTCCAGAGATATCCGGAAATCATTTTTATTGAATACTCAGTTTATTTGACGAGATATTTAAAAATGAATATTGCTTCATCATTGCCACTTTTTCTACTCTACAAAATGGAATTGTCAAATTGGAAATCTGACGTTTCTTCTTGGAGCGGCCATCATCAACTTTATTTATACGGACCTGGATTTTTCATTTAATTTTTTGATAGTTTTAGATAGAGTCCCTGTATGTATAATTCCCTGTATATATTTGTCAGCAAACGTGTCAAATACATACAGGGACTCTAGTTTTAGACATTGATATGATGGTGGTGTACCAAAATTCATAAAATGTTCATTTCAATGAAAAAATACATTTATATAATAATATGCTTATGAATAAGAGGTACTTATTGAATATCATTAAACTCATCAGAAAGTTTATGTGCCAGAGAAAAAATGTGCATATACTACAGAACTGGATTAATTATAGATCTTTTTTATTAATTATTACTTATAGTTTGTCTATATATTTTAAGAGGTTTCAAAAGATAGTTTTCACAAGGATGGCAAATATGCCTGGTAGGTATATACTGTTAATTAATCATGTTTTCAGGAAAGAAACCATACCAGTGTTCCAAATGCACTTATACCAGTAGGCAAAGTTACTCCCTTCAGCAACACATGTTGCAACATGAAGAGCCAAAAGAGGAGATATCTTACAGATGTGAAATATGTGATTTAACTTTTCTGAATATGGCACTATTCACTTCTCACTGTTCTAACACACATGAAGTGATAACAACTTTTTCTAGTGATGAAACATTGGAAATTGTCCAAGATGACACTACCAATAACCAACAAAGTGAAATACTACAACTTTTATATTAATAATTATTGGAATTATCAATATTGATGCTCTGAATCATTTATTTCTTTAATTCATTGTGAGTCTGAATACCAACTTGATGAACTGTTACATGAGTTACGAATGAGTTATAAGGAATATTTGATATTAAATTCACCATTGGCTCACAAATCTGAATTTAATTACATTCCTTTCCATCATAATAAAAAGTTTTGTCCATTTGGTACTCCATTTGGTTTTGGTACCTATAACCTATATATATAGTTCAACATCATTTTTTAAAAGATTTGAAATTTGATTCTTGATACAAATTTATATTTGTAATATTTTTTGAGCTCTACAAATATTTCAAAATGAAACAAATGAATCTTTTTTCAAATCAAATATTTAGGAGCCAACTGTTAATGTATACCAACTCTGACAATAGTTCTGTAATTGAATTTGGTTTCACTATTTGAACTTGAGTTTTGTTGTTTCATTCATTTCTTCAGGAGAGAATTGAGTCTCCAACCTCATTTCAAGGGAAGTAGAAATCCATGCACATGAAATAAACTGATACACTTTTTTAATAGCAAATACAAACATCTGCATTCAACCCCTATATATTCTCCAATTAAGATGGATATTTCAGTAAAATAATATATGTTATAGGATGTTCCATTACCAATGTACCCTATGACATTAAAAATATCATGACATTATTCTTGTGCTTACTGTTTTCTCTCTTCATGGTTGAATTCCATTTTCCATTTCATCCTTCAGGTATTTAGTTTCTTCTTCTTTTTGGGCACAAAAAATGGATAGTCTGAGAAATCAATATGGACTATTCTTACAGACCCCAATCAAATTTTTTAGTGGGTTAGAGAGACATGTCTTAAGGTTTTCAATCCAAATGCAAATCAATCTACATAATTATGAATACTTCAGTGAGGTAATATACCTAATCATAATACAAAAAAATGGCACAGAAAAACAATACCACTTCAGTAAATATACAAAAATATACCCTAAAGACTTGTGGTGAATTCATTTGTATAATGAGGATATTCATTACTATTAGTTAGAGATTCCCATTCCTGTTCATGTGAATCAAACTCATAAAGGCTGAGAATGTTTTTTCTGAGTTTGATCATTCTTTTTCTCCTGGCCAAAAAATAAACCTGAAAATGCAAGTGAAAATTCACTTTGAAGAGATATCAGAAGAAAACTCTTGGTATTACCAAAACTGAAAGTATCATCACTAAGAATAGCACAACTAAAGGAACAATCAGATATCTGTTGTCATCTAATACAATTGATTTTGGTGTGGTGGATGTAGTTGTGACTATTGTAGAATTTTGATATAAATACATCATGAAATAACATCATTTTGCCCTCCAAAGGCAAAGTGTGTCTTAAGAAACTACATAATTTTTAATTTATAATAAATAAACTCTCCAAGTATCAACAAATTGAAGCCACCTTACAACCTGAACATAACCAACAATAACAATTCCTTCTTCTCTTATCATTAACTTTAAATGGTTGTGGCCTTCCTAGGCTTGCTTGGCCCAAGGATTATAAACTCCCAGAGCACTGAGTTCGTCAAGGTCTATAAAAAAAGAAGTAAAGATGACAAGTGAAGTGACTGTGACGTGTGACATCAATAGAGTCCGGAATAGAGATAAGGGATAACAGATAACTTGAAACTTCTCATATCTGTTTTTTTATTACATTTTACATTTGTGTGATTGTGAGATTATTGTGTGTGATTTTCAGTATTTAGATATTAAAAGAGATGTTAAAAAAATCAAATGGCTGATACATTTTTTGATTTCGATACGTCTTTGAATGTGAGTAAAAAACTTGAAAAAATATGATACAAAGCTGTACACTTCAGCATTGCCCTCTTCCATCAAATGCGTATTTAATAATTGTTTTTGTCTTGATTCTTATGAATAATAAACTTTCATGCTGGTCTATGTAGTTTTCTTTAATGTTACTTCTATTTTCAATTTTTGTACCTGGCAATTTTATTATAAGAGATATAGGAACATTTCAGGATAGGACCGTTTTTGCGCAGCAAATCAACATAATCATGATATATTTCCTAGAAAATGTTCTATTTGAATTAACTGTAGTAATAAAATTTGTTCATGATCTGTTCCAAGAATGGAGAAAACTTCAATTCTGCAGATCCTGATGAGGATGAATGTTTAGAAAATGAAGAGGAATATGATGCTCTGAATGATGAGACATTTGGTGCACTTGAAGATATATCCATCTTGGATGATTGGGAACAGCAGCATGAACAATTTGCAATTGCTGAGAGTTCTAAAAATTCTGGAAACCTAGGTAAGAAGATAACCCAGAAGATGAAATTTTTTGAAATTTGTATGGAAACTGATTCTAATCTTCCTATTTTCAGACAACTCCATATCCCAAAGAGTTTTAGATGATTCTGAAGATCGCTTGTCTTTATCCAGCTCAGTTTGGTCCTACACACCTACTCCAAAAAATGGTGATGCATTTAACACTTCTATTTTAGCATCCTTGCAGAACTCTTCCAAGTCATTTGTAAGTTTTTCTTTTATGACCCTTCACTCATCAATAATATGTAGATACTAAGAGCAATATGGCATAATGTGAAGTTGTGGTAGTATTTTATTCCAGGTATTTTTATTTGTTCCAGACAAATTATTCAGATCACAACATAGAATATAAGTATATCAATGCTAAAAATTAGGTCATCTTCAATATGTTCATGAAAAGGTGAACATTTCACTAAAAATTGGAATTCAGAAAAAAATCATAACATTTTCAAAGTACACATGGATGGGAGATTCTTCTCCTAAATGTGTTCCTCTGAAGGTTATAGATAATGTGTATATCTCACAATATTTTGTCAGGCAAGAATCAACCCCACAGGGCCCCATTGTTGAAATCTTGAAAAAGAATGAATGATGAATCTGTTCCTCTGATGATACTTGATTTCTCACAATATTTTGTTGGGCAAGAATCAACCCCACAGGGCCCTTTTATTGAAATTTGGAAGAAAAAAACATATCTCTCTAAATACACATGGATGGGAGTTTTCTCTATGAATCTGTTCCTCTAATGGTACTTGATAATGTGTATATCTCCCAATATTTTGTCTGGCAAGAATTAATCCCACAAGGCCCCTTAATGGTATTTGATAATGTGTATATATCTCACAATACTTTGTCCAGCAAGAATCAACCCCACAGGGCCCTTTTATTGGAATTAAAAAAAAACATCTCTTTCAAAATAGACATGGATGGGAGTTTTTTCTATGAATATGTTCCTCTAATGGTACTTGATAATGTGTTTATCTCCCAATATTTTGTCCAGCAAGAATTAATCCGACAGGGAACCTTTGTGGAAATTTTGAAAAAAAACTTTCAAAATACACATGGATTTTAGTTTTTTATATGAATATGTTCTTCTAATGGTACTTGATGATGTGTATATCTCACAATATTTTGTCCGGCAAGAATCAACCCCATAGGTCCCTTTTATTGAAATTTTGAAAAAAAAAACCTCTCTCAAAATACACATGGATGGGAGTTTTTTCTTCTTCTATTAATCTGTTCCTCTGATGGTACATGATAATGTGTATATCTCCCAATATTTTGTCCGGCAAGAATTATCCCCACAGGGTCCCTATATTGAAATTTTGAAAAAAATGATAACTTTTTCAAAATACACATGGATGGGAGTTTTTTTTCTATGAATGTGTGCCTCTATTGCTACTTGAAAATGTGTATATCTGACAATATTTTGTCGGGCAAAAATTAACCTCACAGGCCCATTTTCTGGAATGAAGAAAAAAATCACAACTTTTTCAAAATACACGTGGCTGGTAGTTTTTTCGTTCATGAATATGTTCCTCTGATGATAAATGATGATGTGTATATCTCACAATATTTTGTTGGGCAAGAACTAACCCCACAGGCCCCCATTTTTTTGAAAAATATCTTTCTCAAAATACACGTGGATGGGAGTTATTTCTATGAATGTGTTCCTCTGATGATACTTGATGATGTGTATATCACAAGCCAAGGATTAACCCCACAGGCCCCCTTCTTTGAAATTTCAAAAAAAAAATCGTGATTTCTTCAAAATACACATAAATGGGAATTTTCTTCCATAAATGTGTTCCTTTAACCCCACAGGCATCCTTTTTTGGAGTTTCAAAAAAAAATTCGTAACTTCATCAAAATACACCAGAGGAACACATTCATAGTAAAAACCTCCTATCCACTTGTATTTTGAAGAAGTTATGATTTTTTTTCCGAATTCACAAAATATTGTGAGATATACAGATTATTAAGGACCCTTAGAGGTATACATCAATGGAAAATAGTTTCATCCACGGACATATTTTGGAGGTTATGGTAATTTCATGGCCAGCCATGAGTATGAATTAGTAATAAACGACCATTGGTGGTATGGCGCATGCCTGGAATAATTGGCAAAGTCCTGGCTGGAACTTGTGGCTGGTTTCACACTGATGATAGCCTCCTCAACGATACCCTCCTCACACTATATGGGTTCAAAACGATGTTCCCGAGATGCGCTTCCCGTATTGCTACTACTGTTGGTGGAAATGCCAACAGGGTATGTCATGACGAGCTTACACTGTCCTCTATATCGAGAATCAGTCTGGAGAAATCCCTGAAAATAGGAATGCTCATATTTTAGAATACGCTCTCTTCATTTATAATATTTGCAATGCAGTGTTGCCGCTTCTATCAAAAAGTAGCAACAACTTTTTTATTTCAAATAGAATACCCTGTATTTTATTACACTTTTCAGATTCTCCCTGAAGAGCTTATTCATCGATCGATAAAAGGTGTTCAAAATCGAGATTTTTCAACTTTGGGATTTAGTTTGTGTGGAAACTATTCATTATCCGCCAAAACAGCTCACATATCCCTATTTCAACTTTTGATTTACTATTTACTGATATTTAATCGGAACAGATACAAGGTGATCAAAATTCTGAATCTTGAACCACCCTGTATATGTTCCGATTGAATATCAGTAAACAGTGAATCAAAAGTTGAGATAGGGACATGTGAGCCGTTTTGACCGATAATGGATAGTTTCAACACAAAAAAATCCTAAGTTGAAAAATGTCGATTTTGAACACCCTATATCTCTGTAATCATTTTCGATGGACCACAAGTGTGATGTATCGATGAAATCAGATCTTCAGGGAGAATCTAAAAATGCGATAAAATAGAGGGTATTCCATTTGAAATACCAATGTTGCTACTACTTTCTAGTAGAAGCGGCAACACTGCATTGTCGAAAATATTTTAAATGATGAGAGCGTATTCTAAAATATAAGCATGCACATTTTCATGGACTTCTCCCCACTGATTCTCGATATAAAGATAGTGTGAGCTGACATACCCTGGAATCTGCAAGTTGCTGAACAATCTAGAAATGTCCTTCTTTCTGTAGCGGGAAAATCAGTAACTGTGATATTCTGAGGCTATATTCCGAATTCAACTGGTCAGTACGGTCAGTAAATCCACTGACTGTGCTGAAAATCTGTGTTCCGAAATATAAAATCAAAAATACAGTGCTGTAATTCGGAACACGTTTTCATTCTTTTCATCAGTAGTCAGCAGCAGTTGATCAGCTGGTGAAATTTATCAGTCTGAGTTTCTCGTTTATCTGAACTAAATAAGTTAGCCTCCTGCTTGACATACATTTTGGAAATTCAATATTTAACATGGAAGAGCAATCGGTTCTTGTAGCCTTCATAGTTTCTTCGATTGTTGACGATGACGATTCAAGCTCGAGTGATGAAGAATACTTGGACATTTATGTAATATGGCATTAATAATGATTCATTCAGGACATTTCCGGTTTATTCAGATGTTTACCCAATGCTGCTTCTTCTTTGGTAACCTCTTCTACTTCATACTCCATATTATACTGAGCGTTTGTTATGTCAATAAGGGGTATTTTCTGATATTGAAAATAATATAATTAACAACAGAAATGAATGTTACATTCCTTCCTCCTCTAAAATAATGACAGTTTACTGAAGGCACGCTACCTTTTGATGGTCAGCAATTTCAGCAGAATGTTGAGTCGAAATATTTGGAATGAATAGTATATCTGCTCACAAGCATCTGTCACATTCAGTGATTTTTTTGATTTCGGAATGAAAAATCAGCAGATTCAGTACTGTCAGTTGAATTCGGAATATAGCCTGTATCTGGCCCTGATGCGAAATTTCTTCTTGCTTTAAAACATCTGAAATTAAACTTGGAATATATTCCGCATTACTGATCTCTACCCTTTGATACTCAACAAAAAGTTCACCTTGTTGCTCATAGACACCGCCACCTACTTAATAGAGTTTATGACTTCATCGCTCTCGTAAGGATGGTTCATCTTGTTGGTGTAAATAATAAAGAATCATACTGATGGAATATAGTGCTAGTGAGATTGCTAGATTTTATAAAGTAATGTATGCACTCTATTTATGTAGAGGCTGTTCCAAATTGCTTGATTTTGTCAGTTTTCCCTATTCTCATGACAGGTAGAGATAAACTGACTTTAAGGGATCTAGAGCTCGATTTTTGTGAAACTGTAATTGGTGAAAACCGCACTTCGATGTCTCTTAACTTTTTTCTGCAATCGGCTCAAAAGTCGTCCATTATTGTTCCAAAATAAGCTCTTGAAGTTGACGTTTCAATTACTCACACAATAAAATGATTAGTATATATGTTGCTAGGCAACACTTTTAGTGTCTAGTAGCTAAAGTTGAAGTTTATCTACTAGGAACTAAAAACGTGTCGGATGACAGCTGATATATGATAGCTGCTTTGACACTGAGATGCTCAAGTGGCTCAAAATAGTGTTATTTTCACTTATATTTTATCAATTAGATATCAATTATTTCGATTGCAGGAAAAATAGCATGTTTCATTCGGATCAAAAGTGTCTGTATGACTCGCAAATATCGCTTGTTAAACAAAGTGCCACATTAGATCCTAGGTGTTGTTCTATCCGTCATTCGGTTGCCCCCTTACGAGCAACCCTCAGAAGTCTTCGAGAGACTTGTGCAAGCAAGGAATGACGGGGGCCTTACCTTTTAACGTGTGATCCCAAACATTTAATGAAACAATGTACTAATTTTTGATATTTTTCAAACGGTAAAAACTTACTCTATCAATAATTTCATTAGCAGCGATTTTAATATTACGAATAATACTTGTTGTACGCTCATCTTCTTCTGGTGTGTCTATGCAACTTGCAATTTACCACGGCAATGCGCACGCACTGAGAACTGAGTGAGAGTGGAGAGTGGGACGATCTTTTATTTTAGGACGTTGTGCAATAATCACGGTTGTCACCGCTGTTGCCAGCGTTGTATGAATTTCCTAATGTGCGTACGTACAATTTGGAAATTTTTGAATTCACTAGATTACTTTCTCATCAACTGGAATTTCGGGGATGGGAACCTTTTGAGGTACTAGAATATCTCTCAATTTATCTCTGTGTTTTGATTTCAAAAAATTGCCAACTTAGTGAATATTTACTAATTTACTTGACCGCGAAGTGGAATGGAACATTTAAAAGACTTGCAGTTCTTTCTTGGAGACGGTGTTATTGGATTATTTTTTGGAACTGGTACAAAAGTGCGCCTATACAAGGTGTTTTTGAAATTAGTGCACATATTCAGCACATTTTTTTGTAATTCTTCTAATTAACGAGAAATTTCATCCCAAAAATGGAACAAAATACGAGCAAGAAATCAAGCACGAAACTTTGAAACAATTGAAATGATTGTACTCCTCGTGATTGTGCCTACCGCATGGAAATTTGAATAGAGATGACGTCAGATTTGCTACAGTGTAGAACTTTGGGTGGAAAAAGGGGTCTAACCTCAAATTTTATTTTGATCCCTGGATTTTTTTTGTTAGTGTCATTCGATAGTGCACTTTTAAGCTTTCTCAGTGTTTGAAATATTTGCACTTATTTCAATGCCACCCTGTATATCCGGGAAAAAAAGTACTAACTTTTTTCCCATAGGAAAAAAGTGGATTATGAAAAGTGGCATTTTGTAACCTGTCAACAGAGGATGAAATGTCGAACCTTTTTCCCCTTCACAAAAAAAAGTTTTTGATTTTTTTTTTCAAGAAATATTCAATTCAGTAGATGACAATAAATCTTCTACAAAACAATTATTTCCAGATTGAAACACATGATAGTTCAGTTAAATCGTTTTCTGACCTCGACAATGTCAGGCCTCTGCTACCTGCTCAACCTAAGAAAATTTGTACAGTGGAAGAATTGGAGAAGAGCCTGATTAATTCATCAAAAAACGCCATAGCCCCACCTCAGCAGCAGCAGCATCCACAGCTGGTTCAACAGCAAGGGCAACCGCTTTTGCCTCGCCCATTGCTCCCACTACCACCTGGTACTCTCCAGGGGCATTCATATCATCCATTATTGCAGGTGAATACAGTGTGACCCACTAAGAGCATCAAGAAATGTACATAGGGTGAGTCATTAGTGTGACACACTAATGACTCACCCTGTATAATTATTAATAATAATGATATTAGAAGAAGAAGGAGAAAAAGAAGAAGAGTATTTCTGAAAGCATAGGTCCAAGATCAGGATGTCTATCATGAGTTGCGTTGTATTCGTTCCATTCTGGTAACGGTGGTGAACAGAATGACGTTTACAAACAAAACGAGGAACTTCATGACCTGGCATGAGAGAATTGACATATTATAGGCTAGCAGACCTTGGGAACGTTGTTTTGCTGTATACATTATTTCTACAATAGATTTTTTCAGTATAATATTCAAGAAACTATTATTATTTTATTTTCTACTTCTCGTTTTAGTTATGCTATCTATAAAAGCGTGTTTCTTTAGTTTTTCAAACTACCATTTATTTCAACTTCTTTTTAGTTCACTTGAATTTCCCAATGTTGACGAAAGAATCATAATATCCGACTCCTAAAACCCCAGAAGGAAATGTTGAATATAATCGGAACATAATTACAAAACTCGTCCGCAATATTGGATCTACCATCTTGAATTCTCTAATTTTGACGAAGGAATCATAATTTTTGATCCCGAAAACGCCCACTCACAAATTTTGAATAGAATCGGTATATAATTACAAAACTCGTCCGGTATATTGGTTCCACCGTCTTGAATTTCCAAATTCTGCCCGAATTCTCCAATTCTGACGAATGAATTATAATCTCCGACCCCGAAAACCCCCAGATACCAATTTTGAATAAAATCGGACCATCATTACAAAGCTCTTCCGATACATTAGATCCGCCATCTTGAATTTCCTAATAGTACCGGAATGAAGAATATCCTATAACCTCCTCCTGGTTCCAAGCTACCTCCCCACCAATATTAGTATAGTATAGATTATAGAGGTTATATTTATATAATGGGGCTCCGACTTATTTCAATATCATAATAATAGATTGAAAATCAAGATGAAAAAAAAAAAGAATCACTGCATATTTGGAGCAGTCATTGTGGTGCTTGGAGAAGGTTCTGTGAGATCAGGATGATTTATTTTATCTGGAAATGGAGATATAAATCCTGTCTTACTTGAAATCTTCATTTTGAGAAACTGCTCATCAAAAAATGATAAACAAGGGTACGTTGAAAAGAGAACTGAACTCCCTTCAAAATAATATGCATCTTGACCCCCTTTTCATATGAGATTTTAAGGGTTGCATCTACCCCTCCTAGGGAGTTGAACTAAGAGAAAATATGCTTTTCAAGTGTCTTTCTTAAAAATGAAATTGACGTGTCTTTTCGATTCTTCATATCATTTACTGAAAGGAAGATATTAAGGGTGGGAAGTTTTCTAAGTGACACGACATGTTTCGGAAACCGATCAACAGGAAATATATAAACTAGGGTACCATTGGAAAGAGAATTGAACGCCCTTCAAAATGATGTGCCACTGGACCCCCTTTGCCATTTGAGATTCTAAGGGTAACATCTACGCCTCCTAGATGGTTGATCCAAGAAGGCTATAACTAATCATTTCAAGTGTTCCCCTTGAAAATCGACCTGTTTTTCCGATTTCTCATATTCACTGGAAGAAAGATCAATCAATCGTTTATTGGTGTTATTATACAATAAATGTATTTACACGAGTCAAATGTCATATACATAGAGGGAGAGTGACTTCTCCATTAAAAAAATCATCTAAAATGTCTTAAAAACAACACATTTAACTTCGAAACAACTGAATTATAAGGAGTGAATTATAAGGTGACAAAATGACAGTTAAAAAACTCATCTAACGCATGAATTGGCACAACAGTGCAGTTTAATTGCTGAGGATGCTCGACTCTGTTCCTAGCGTGTTCGCCAAAACGTTGAATCCAGTAGATTGTGTATTTTATCTATTTCTATTATACATTTTTAATCTGTATCAAGATCTATGTTGTTTGTAAATGGGTACTGTACAGCGCATCTTATTTTGGTTGAGACTGCTAGGTTTCTCGGTTGTTCTCTGGGTTGAAAAATCATATCTTGAACGATTGGGTCATCTTTAGTTCCACAACAAACTAGGACAGGAACGTGAAAACCGCAAGTCTTATCAGTGCCGGATTTAGGGGGGGGCTATGGGACTATCAGCCCCCGGCGGTGAATTTCAAGAGGCGGTAGAGAAAAAGAGGAAAAGCAAGCAGCAATACAGTCGTTGACTGGTCGAGATACTGTTTTTGTGAAAATCATAACATGCACTAATTTAGCGTCAGCTGTGTCTTGGCGTTACCATCGATAATCTCGATGGTAACGGTCTTGGACGCTACAATACAAAAGCGGCGGCTGTACATACTTTTATTTGATGATGAGAAGAAAAACCGCATTCTACTCGTCTAACTCAATAACAAAAAAACAAAATCAGAGTGGTTGTTCTTGGTATTGTTGGTAATGGTACTAATTAATAATAAATAAATCGAAACTTGAATTTAAAAAAATGAGTGAAAAAGGTGGTGCATTCTGGAAACGGCAGAAGATTAATAAACAAAATCAGTAAGAAATGCCCTAAAATACATTCATTTTTTCTAAATTCAAATGAGACAGAATCAGAACCGATAGAACCGTCTCCGGGAAATTCACGATCTTAAGACAGGAATGGTAAGTTTTATTTATTTTTAAATTCAATACGCGAAAAAGAAGAGTTAAAATCTCAAAAATAGATGATCAAAATATGAACACGACTAAGCGTTGTTTTAGGGTTAATCACAACAAATTCAGTGAATATTGGCAATTACTGAGCATTTTTTTACTATCCCTGATGATTCGTAATGCCAGTGGTTAAAGGTCATTCTCAACAGAGTGAAAAACTACCTTAGGAATTCCATGGTAGAGGATATATTGAATATCTTATCAATTACAAGTATTAACAGTGAGATGTTATCAAATCTGAATTTTGATGATGCCATTGACGACTTTGCATCAAAAAAATCAAGAAAATTATTTTAGTATTCATCTGAAAAAAATATCTGTTGTTTGTTGTTATGTTTAACGTGTGAGGTAAATATAATTTGATTCGTTGTACATAATGATTCCATGTTATTGTTATATACTGTAAAAAAGCAGTGAAAGGGTGATTTGAATTTTGAAACTGACAATTGAAAATTAAATATTTGGCGGCGGCACATCGGCATCGTAAAACTTAGCCCCCGGCGTAAGGGAGTATAAATCCGGCACTGAGTCTTATAAAATACTCCTGAACCGGAACTCCGTAGTAGAACTTTCATCTCAACCCCGTATTGTAACATCTGGTGCCCCACGTTGGGCGCCAGATGTTACAATACGGGGTTAATCTCAGGGGTTGAAATGAAAGTTCTACTACGGAGTTCCGGTTCAGGAGTATTTTGTTACAGATGTCCGTTGCGATGGTGAAATATACAGGGTTGATCGGTGAAGATTTATCAGGAAGCTATAATGAATACTTATGTTAGGACTACTTGTCGAAATATTGTGGCAAATCATTATACTAGTTAGTAAGGCTGTACAAAAATCACAAAACTCACCTATAATGAATACAGTTACAATGACCAAATATCAGGAAACCTGGTATTTGCACTTTCTGACCAAAAGCACTCACAATGAATCCGAAATAAATGTTAATGGACCACACAATTATGAAGGTTCACTGATAGCGAATCATTCCTGCGTTTCCAAACTTCGAGAACTTGAAAACTACTTTTTGCGATATAGACGAGGTGCGCGAGATACCTATAGTCTTTCCTACATAGGGAATTTTGGGACCACTTAGGCAACCCGTAATTCATTAATTTGTACGCGGTGTGGTATACCACCAGGCGAAATTCCTCCCACCTAATTATCATAAAGCCAATAGGTACACAGTTCACTAGGTGCTGGAAATAAACAACAGCCCTAGGCATGCTGGCGTTTACCGCTTCTACAACAAAAACACCGTGTATATAAAAACTCCTAAACGCGGGGACTCCAAAATACGATGGTAAACGAAAAGTGGTAGGACGAACACAGATATCCGAACATACATTTAGGTCGTATACGAATTAGGTAATTTTCAATGATGGACAGGAAAAATGGTTTTGCTACAACTTTATAACAACCGAGAAACCTGGATGTCTCAACCAAAATGAGATACACTGAACACTATCTACAACTAATGTAATGTAATATAACCGTCTGTAAATAAACATGAATTATCTCTCCTGAACTGGTACTGGTGGGGGACGTTTGCACGTCAGCAAATAGTCCCTAATGGTACCTTTATGCAAGCCCCATGGTGTTTTTCAATGACTGATGTGGTTCGCTTAAGAGAGCTGGCTAACATCCTTTTCAGGCACCGCCCATCACAGTTCTCCTTCAGAGTTTTTCGGCTGTGTTTTGTAGGCTAGTAATGTACTCACTACCATATTCGCAGTGGCAGGCCTGCTAGCAATCCTCGTTAACCCCCGTTAGAGAACGAGATCCACTAAGCTGCTGGCCCGCTCTCGCGCTCAGCTGGTAGTTTTCCAAACCCACCTACATACACCGACATACTTCATCTCTGATGCTCACAATCACAACCACATCATCATCTCTTTCTGCGTGTTCTGTGTAGGCTTTGTTACTAACAGGAGCAGCACTGTTAATTGGAATGCAACATCGAATCGTGCAGGACTATCCCCAGCCGATGCTCCGAAACTTTACAATATTTAATTTGTAAATATAATATTGAAAAAAAGTTCCTTGCTTGTGCTGGGAATCGAACCCACGACCTAGCGGTCGTGAGACGTCTCTCTCTTGAAAGTCATCGTCATTTTGTTCTCAGCAATCGATTCCGAATACCAGAATACCACCTCCGGGCTTGCCGCCGATGGGCATCCCGCCGCCTGGTTTACGTCACCTGAACCCCGCTGTGCTGCCGCCCGGCATGCTGAGACTGATGCCGCCGCATCTGTATCCGCCCCGTCCGCCGGGGTTCGTGTTTCCTCCGGGCGGCCATCCGAATCAGTTTCCGGTGAGTATGGAGTTGTACAGATCGTTCACCGAATCGTTACATTTTTTCATCTCTTGGGGACATGAAAGGATATTTCTATAATAATCAATATAAATGAGTAAGACTCAGGCTATAGTATACAATTGTTTTATTGAATAGCAACTCGAACATTTTCAGCACTAGGCCATCAACAGGTGAGTATCTGAAAAGTTATTTTTTCTTTTACAGGTACAATATATGTATTGTTAGGTTGACTATTGAGACATGAATGCTTTCAGTTAATATCTATTGGACCACACTCAGACAAGTATCGAATACAACTGTGTCATTTCTGCTATCTGATTCACATTCTTCAACTGTTACTTTTATATAACAACCCTGACTAATATCTCATGATAAATTCGAATATCATACCAAACAGGATGGTTCGAGTAAAGTGCTACTATGAATCATCATAATAATACCTGGTGAACATGATAACAATGTTGATAGTAATACTAATAATATCGATTTGAAACTAAAATGAATCGATCGATGAATCAGTGATCTCCTACAACGATTCGACTCTAACAATATGAAAAAATGTGAGGTTAAAATTAATTTGTTAATGTCAGAATAAAATCGTTGAATAAATCAAAAACTCACTTGTCATATAGTCTTGCAGAGAATAAGCATTAAAAACAATTCATTTACATTTTTGTTACAATAATTAGTAAGTGAACATGATTTTTTCCTCTAAAACAGGTGAGTTTTGTAGAACTGTCGTTGTGGAAGAGTTTGTCTGATATTGCTTTTTGTTTTTCTCTCACTTTACTGCTCTCATGTAGCTTAATGCTGATGATGAAGGTTTGAAGTTTCGAAACTTGTTTCCGTGAATTGCGCACATTAAAGTATAATCTTGGTGGAGTAGAATGTATAAATTTCGTCCTGTCCTCTAATTTTTCATTGGCAATTTGATTCATATTCAAAAAATCCCATAAGACGTATTCGAAACCATGAATTAACATTGTAAACAAATCATTGATGACGTTTAGTCAACTTTCTCAAAAGGCACCATCTAACGGCAACTACAGGATTCAAATCCACTCGATTCGTGATTCATCTGAAATAAATGAAAAAACCCTTCATAATGGGACCAATTTCGTTGAATTCCCCTACACCAAACTATAGTAATAAGAGTTTTTTCATAGCGTTACTCATGCTCCCCTCCTTGTTTCATTTCAAGAGCTAGCGCAATTTTTTTTTTTTTGAAATGATTGAAAATTAACTCGAGATTATGAAAACAAATTTTTTGACATATCTTGAAAAACCAAATTCTTACATAATCCCGTCATGAATATTTTTTTCCTAAATCTGTTAGGCAGATAGTTTCCGAGATACCGCCGGCGTCCATTCTTAGTTATACACCCGGTACACATGTTGACCGCAAAAAAATTTAATCTGTCAACAAATAATATCATATCATTGTTCAGCTAGTTTCCCAGCATGTCAGTATAGCTTTGAATAACCTTACTTTAGATAGTGCTGCTATTTCAAATGATATTTAAAACCATATAGAATAGAATTTATTCAAGATAAGATACACCTTTATGACAACAATTCCAATAGCATAACAACACACAGCATAACACTAACTGTTTCTTGATTAAATAATATAGAAAAATAAATATTTAGTTTTTTCTCAAACCGACACAAAAGTCGTCAATTTTAATACCAAAATTAGCTCTTGAATTGACGTTTCTATTACTGACACAAACATAAGTATGTTGCTAGGCAACACTTTCAGTTCCTAGGAGCTAAAGTTCAACTTTAGCTCCTAGAAACTAAAAAGGATGTACTTGGTCATCAAGAATAAACATTGTTATAGTTGGTTATTCGGGTTGGGACGCATACCTGATTTGTTCCCGATTTCGGCAGATTTGGCATTCCATACCCATGCTGGAGATATAAATATACCATATAATAGTTAATTATTTTTGTTTTCATCAAGGAAGCTTTCAAGATCCACATACTTGCTTGATCTGTATTTCATTCATTCTCGGAATCTGGATTGGATAACTTGTTTTTGAATAATCATGGCCGGCAATACTTTTTGTCTCACACAACGATATTGTTTACCTTCATTTTATTGACGAGCCAAACACAGTGGAATATGGAGAGAAATAAATAATCGATATTATTATTGTTGATATGCTCACTAACCTAATCTTTATTATTATAATAAAGGTATTTTAATAATCTGTCAAGTAAGTCACATTGGTGGTAAAACATTGAATTCATACCCCTACTGGTAAGCATTCTGGTTAGGTTAAAATTACGAGATCTAGATAATCTGGCGATAAACCCTTCAATAGTTTGAAGATAAAAATTGCATTCCTCTGATTTGAAGTAGTATTGTACCCTGTTATTTTAGTTTGGATGGGCAACTCTGATGCTATTCTTGAAAATAAGTATAGTTTTTTTATATCTTATTTTTTTATCATGTTGAAGTGTTATTTTAACGAAAGAGTTTCATCTAACATAACACCTAAGTGTAACCATTGTTGCATTATTCAAGTTAAGTTCAATGAATGAATGAAAACATAATAATGAAAAATGAGAAAATTCAAGGGTGGTGCCGCTCGAAGTGGGTATATGTCCGAGAGATATTTCTGAAATAGTCTTTTCAAATGGACTTTAACAATCCTCAGATATCTCTTCCTATAAAAAAAAAAAATAATTTCACATTTTTCGTTCACACAAAAACATTTACAAAATCTTATATGGGTCACTCTGTAAACGTTTTAAAACTATTTCATGAGAGAAATTATTGTTTTTATGGGACAGAGTTTTTGTGTCAACCCAATTCTTTTTTGTTCCATTTTTGATGCTGTTCCGTTTTTATCATGCTTGTTCATAAATGTTAATTTGTTATTGAATAAATATTATAGTATATGTGAAGTAGTTTCTCCAGCGGGTTCTGGAGTTTCTGTAATGATATTCTGATATTTCAAATCCATTATTAGTAACAATTTTCAGTGTATCGAGTGATTCAGCAAAGAAGAGATTTGCGTATGTATTCAAACATTTTCAAGTTTCATCTTAAATCTTGTTGAGATTTTGGAAGTCTTGAAAAGCACATTTTTGTCGTGTTATTCCAATCGAATCTATAATAATTGTAGACTCATGATCTAGTACATAATAACCGAGATGAATTTGAAGTGCAAATGTAATAAAATAGAAGTGAATATGTAATATACAGGGTGTTTCACAGGTAAAGGGAAATATTTCAATGGTAGGTCACCAAGGTGGTTCTGAAAATACCATATTTGATAAGGTCTTAGAGTTTTCATAACGAAGATACAGGGCAATTTATCGATTTCGAATAATTATTCATTCGTCTATAATTATTGAACTACCCGGTATATTTTTCTGAAATTTGGTATGGAGCTTAAACTTGGGACGTTGAATGCATTCACCTATCGGGCGAAGTGTAATCCAGGTACTGCTTCAGGAAAAATTCACATTTATTCGAAATATTGAAATAACACACTGTATGTAATAATTGACAAAGTTCATCAAAGGAATCGTGAAGAGGAGGAAAAACTGAACTGGATTTGATGCTTTTCGTTTTCCCGCCACCAATTCTCATCGTAACAATCATAAACAGGAAGCTAAAAGTATGTCAATTTCAAGAGTATTAAAATTATGAAACCACATTCAATTATGATTATTTGATATATTCTTGTTCGAAAGAACTTACTTAGTCTCACAGTCTATATAACAGAGATACAGGGTGAATTATCACTCGTCCATAAGTATTAAACTACCCATCGCAGTTATATTTTCTCAAATTTGGTATTGAGCTTACTTGGGACGATGGATTCATTGACCTATCAGGCAGAATGAAAATACAGGATCAGCTTCAGGAAAAGTCTCATAGTCTTTATAACAGAGATACAGGGTGAATTATCGAATTATAATTCCGCCTGATAGGTTGATGAATCCATCGTCCCAAGTAAGCCACATACCATATTTGAGAAATTTTAACTGGGTAGTTTTATACTTATGGACGAGTGAAAAATTATTCAAAACCGATAATTCACCCTGTATCTCCGTTATAAAAACTGTTAGACTTAGTAAGTTCTCTCGAGCGATTTTTTGACTGAAATATATTGAATTATCATAATTGACACTGGTTTCATAATTTCAATACTCTTCAAATTGACATACTTTCAGCTTTCTGTTTATGATTGTTACGATGAGAATTGGTGGCGGGAAAACAAAAAGCATCAAATCCAGTTCAGTTTTTCCTCCTCTTCACGATTCCTTTGATGAACTCTGTCAATTATTACATACAGTGTGTTATTTTAATATTTCGAATAAATGTGAATTTTTTCTGAAGCCGAACCTGGATTTTCTCTTCGCCCGATTGGTGAATGAATTCAAAGTCCCAAGTTTAAGCTCCATACCAAATTTTAGAAAAATATACTGGGTAGTTCAATACTTATAGACGAATGAATAATTATTCGAAATCGATAAATCGCCCTGTATCTCCGTTATGAAAACTCCACGACCTATCAAATATGGTATTTTCAGAACCACCTTGATGACCCCTATCTACCATTGAAATATTTCCCTTCACCTGTGAAACACCCTGTACAAACAAAGTTATCATTGTGAGACTAAATTCTCTTGATGTGTCAACTTTGATTGTATCCAAACACTATAGGTGTGTGTTTTTCATTCCAACATTTTGTCAAGGGCATGAATCGAAGAATCCACCGAACTGTTGCAAAATTCCGATGGATTGTTGATGAAAATCCATCAAACTGTTGTTGATAAAATTCGTACTTTCAAATCGCTTTGCCAGAATCCAGCGGTTGAGAGGAAACTGACATGGCAATTGACACATTTAAGGTATAATTATTGAAAATATTGAGGAATTTTCGAATTTTGAGATTCTTGAGAGATTTTAGAAGATGGACTAAAGAGTGTAAATCAATAAAATTGTATCAGCCTCTTCTAATTCTGAAGATACATGACTACTGACACACAATGAAATCCGTTTTTTCATCAATGTGTTGTATAATCCATTGTTCCATCGTTCCAGCATGAATTCCATCAGAACAATTGCTGACGTCACGACGAAAAACCCCATCTATCAATGCGCACTTCAATGGAATGAAAAACACGCCCTATATCAACAAAACATTTTCAAAAGTTTGAAAGATCGTTGAAGGATTTTGAAGAAATTTTTAGATAATTTGATTTAATCCTGAATATTTCTGTGAATGAAAACATAACTAAAAACTTGAATTTAAGTAATTCCTAAAGTATCGCCTATATAAAAAATTATTTCCTTTGTAGTAAGTACATCATCAATTTTTCATTCATGGTTTCACCCAAATATCTCGTTCAATGAATTTTTTTTAGAATAATTTCAAATACATGTGATGAAGATGTTTTCTTTGTTTTTGAATTTCTATACAGGGTGATTCAAAATTCGATGTTAATATTTTAAGGACGTATTTTTCGAATCAAAATAAGACTTCTATATATACATGTTTCCTAAAATGCACTCCATTTCGGCCAATAAAAGTGAGGACCTCCGTCCAACCCCCCCACAACTGGGTTTACATAAATTTTGAAGAGAATGAAATAAAGTGTCTAAGAGGACGCGGGCCTGCCAATTTTCAGAAGATTTGATCCGTTTTAGTCACAATTTCAGAATATCTTTTTTCTTCACCTAACTTACAGTGGCTGTAGCTTGGAGGGGGTGAATTTTAGGGCACATGTTTATATGAAGAAAAAGTCTCATTTTGATCCCAACAATATGTCCTTAAAATAGTTACATCAAATTTGTAATCACCCTGCATGTAGTGTTGATAAGATCGTTCCATTATATCATCTGACGAAGCTACTGTGTTAGCGAAACATGTCGTGTGTTTGAGAGTTTTGTGGAAATCTTATCGTTTGTGAAGTTTTTACAAAAGAAGAATTGATTGCCAAACTACGTTATGAATTTGAACATTTGAGAACAAAGCTGACGAAATCCAATAAATTGCAACGTGATATAATATCATTGAATGGGGTTTTCAATATTCAAAATTTATCAGTGAAATCTGAATGCAGCAAAAGGTGGAAAATCAGAATAATCTTTATGTTTTAAACTTTATCATTCGGGTACAGTGTTACATACAATAAGGAACTAGCTAGAAGTATATCCATATGTATATTATGTCATATCAAAATGTTGTTACATGAATTCTTGTCATTTTCATAACTGTTGTTCTGCATAAAGTTCCGTATCGCCGAAAATTGAAATGGGTGTTTATACCCTATTTCTATTTTCCATATAAGACAATGATTGATTTGACAGAAAATCTAACCTCTTAAATCGTATCTGGTAATCATGTACTACTAGGGAAATTGAAAAGACGAGGAGCAGAATATATGTCGTATTCTTCTATTCACTCAAAACCATTGTAATATAGAAAGTAGAAAAGGACGAAAGTTCAGCTGTGTCCGAATTCTTATCTAACTACTACCATCCAGTGACTCAAATTTGGTCCCATCGTCATATTTTGGGCCGATCCGCCCTTAGCCTTAGCCTATGTCCCAATAGTTATGACTCACCCTGTATAGGTATACATTCATGATTATGCCGGTCTTATGGTACGCGCTCTTCCGTGACGCGAGTTTGCTGTCCTACTCCCATCCCAAAAAACGCCTAACGGACCTATAGAAGTTATCACTTCAGAAACAAAAATCCGAGTGCGAACCCTCGATCGTTCCAGGTAAACCACCCCTTCAACTTCCCGCCGCCCCCGCGCAACATCAACAACATGCAGCAGCCGCCCCACCACGGCCCCCACAGTCCCCACCACGGCCACCACAGTCCCCATCACCTGCATCACCACCCGCAGCAGCAGCAGCAGTTCCAGCAGCAGCGGCAGAGGCACGACAGTACCGGCTACGGTAGACAGTACGAGGACGATCACGATCAGAGGGATCACGATCAGAGGGACGAGTACGACGGACTGATGTCGATGAGGGAGAAACAGTGGTTGCTGAACATCCAGATGCTGCAGTTGAACACGGGAACGCCGTATTTCGACGACTACTACTATACGGTGAGTGGGCGGTTGAATACAAGAATTTTTTTTTCTACAACCGTTTTGATAACAATTTGCCAAGTGACACTTTTTTTGAATGGGTTGCGTGCAAGAACTGTCAGATGACCGACACTGGAGGCAAAACATTGAAACAACGTCACTTTACTTATTTGTTTACAAGTGATCGAAATAGTTTCCCACAATTATTTTGGCATATGAATCGTATTTTTCCGCTATTCATCAATTCGCTCATGCCATCACATTGTGCTGTTGTAAAATGCACAAAAACTGCAGCGGAAGATGAAGCAAGTACCTACTATAGTCACTCACATATAGTTTTCATTTTTGAAATTTGGTCATTTCTCTGATTTCTCATCGGAATCCCTTCTGCAATAGGAGCTAATAGAAATATACCTGAAATTTCTAGAATAATGCAAGAAGATTGGATTCATGCAATCAATCGGGAGGACTGGTCTAACATGCTGACGATCGTGTGTGTTGTAGACATTTTCAATCTATTAGCAGCATTAGCTTGTATTGCAGAAGTGGCAGAAGGCAGAAGGAATTTTAATAAGAAATGACAACATTTCATAATGATAACTATGTGAGATTACTATTTACCTGAAAAATCATATTCCCTAGTCTCTTGCTGCATTTTTTGTGAATTAATGAATAACGCAAGAAACACGATTCGTATGCCAAAATATTGTGAAAATCTATTTCAACCTTCTGATTCCTCTGTAACCAAATAAAAAAATGAGGTTGTGTTTCAATAATTCACAGAAGAATGAGGTTGTGTTTCAATATTTTGCCTCCAGGGTCGGTCTTCGTGCACGCGACCTATACTGGCCACGTTTATACCGTGTCTTGTTAAGCTGACTAATGAATATATTTTGACTAAATACTCTTGGTCAGTTTGGTATAAACTGTATACTTGGTAAAGTTACCAGCTTGGTTTGGTACCGAAATTTGTTGTGTACCAGGCTAAAATAGTATGATGACCAAGACGGTGTAAACATTTTGGTCTACTTTTGTATAGCCTTCAATTGACTTGAGTGCAAGTGGCAGTTATTTCATTCAATTTCAGCTAATTTCGTATCCTACTAAAAGGTTTTATTCTCAATTTACGAATTCAAGTGGAGTTCCACAACCTAACCTCAAAAAAATAATCAAATCAAAACAAAGTTGGTAACGTTAGTCAACTGAAGATAAATGGTGTAAACATGCGGTCTGAATTTAGTTAGATCTCCTTGGTAAGCATACCAACTATCCATACGGTATAAACGTGGCCATTGTCTGTAGGTTCATCAAAGAGGTATTAAATTCATCTCACTTGATTATCTGGGATTTTCTCTCCTCGTTTCTACAAAATAGAAATATGAGTATCATTTCAATATATTTGTAGTAGGACAAATCAGATGATTTGCCCTAAAATGTCACTGCGTTTAACAATTTATTCTTATCGGGAACCTTAAAAGAAAAATGTAATAGCTTGGTAGTGACACTTTGTTTGAAAAAAAGTTTGAAGAGGAGAAATATGGATATATTGAAAAAATATATTAAAATAAAAAGTGCTCTTCCAATGAAAATGTGTTTGTTTATTTATACAGTTGATTTGTTGGAGTATCATATGGAATACAATACAGTACTTTCAATGCCTTCTTATACAGTGTGTCCATCTAGTGCGTAATTCTTCGATATCTCGAAAGCCATAACCTATAGAGAAAAACTTTGAAGGAAAAACTTTTTCACTTACTGAAGTTGCTCATTTCAAAAATATTTTCAACATTATAGGGTGTTTTATAATAGCGGGACGACTCGGAGACGAGTTTTTTTTAAATGGAACACCCAGTATTTTTTATTCGGAATTTATTCCGCCGAGGTTTACCTTCACATCGCTGTGGAAAAAATTGAATTTGGTTGCGGCGTTGCAAAGTTATAATTGATAAACCAATTTTTACCACTATTATTGAAGAGTCATGTTGAATTGGGCATGGTATTTCCATTCATCCAAATTTTGAAAATATTTTCGGCATACAGTAGTAGCAAGGTCTCACGTATACCAATCCAGTAATTTTGCGACATGTTCTTCAACAGGGTGCTCAATTTTGCATTCAGAATTTTGCAAGATTCAGATGATATTCATTCGAATTTTTCAAATGGAACACCCTGTATTTTCATCCACAAATTCATTCCGACATCTTTCGCCTTTTCATCGATGAAAAAAAAATCGAAATCGGTTGCGGCGTTGTCAAGTTATGAATAATTTCCTTATTTTTACTACTATTTCGGTCATAGTTCTTTCATTTATTCGCGTTGCTACGGTATAATCAAATTCATCCATTGACCATTCATATATTTTTTATAATAGGATCATCTACAGGCTCTCCAAGTTTGAATTCAAAACAGAGTGGATTACTACAAGTTGATCCAAAATGCTACGTTCACAGATTTTTTGCAGGCTATGAATTAATTATTTGAAATACACTTCTATTATTTGTGTAATGATCTGTCAAACATCGCCAAAATCAAAGATATCTTAAATTACCTATATGGAACATTTTTGAAGATTTTTGCGCCACTAAAGATGATGGACCCAGATATTCAATTTATAATCTATGTGTTTGTGAGTATTTCGGGTATTTTTCAGTGTATAATTGTGCTCCAGTGGGTTTTTTGAGAAACTTGATGATAAATAATGGGCTAACGCTCCGAACTATAGAATGTGATTAAAGTTGAAACACTTTGAATTTGGTTCAACTGTTTGAGCAAGCCTTTAGACCACTATTCTGAAGGCCTTCAGACCACTGTTTTAAAGGCAGACGTTGCTCTTGACATGTTTGTTTGTTTCACATAGGTACATATAATTTAAATCATGAGTAACAAGATTACGGAATATTTCAAATTTGGACAATGCACATATCGCAAAATACCTGAATGATCTATGTAGAATCTCGGGTGTCATGTGACAAGCAATATTCCCACACTCAAATCATATAAAGGAACCATGTCTTATAAGTAGCCCTGAGATAGTGATAAACATAAGGAAATTACTCATAACTTGAAAACGCCGCAACCGATTTTGATTTTTCAAGGCGAATGTTGTCGAAATAAATCTGTGATGAGAAATACAGGGTGTTCTATTTGAAAAATTCTAATGAACGTCGTCTGAATCTTACAATATTCAAAATGTAAATTTTAGCACCCTGTAAAGGATCATCTCGCAAAATCACTGTATTGGTGTACGTGAGACCTTGCAACTAGTGTATGACGAAAATATTTTCAAAATTTGAATAAATGAAAATACCATGCAAAATTCAACATTACTCGTCAATAGTGGTAAAAATGGGTTTATCAATTATAATTGCCACGCCGCAACCAAATTCAATTTTTTTCACAGCGATGTGAAGGTAAACCTCGGCGGAATAAATTCCGAATAACAAATACTGGGTGTTCCATTTAAAAAAACTCGTCTTCGAGTCGTCCCGCTTATAGGTTATGGCTTTCGAGATATCGAAGAATTACGCACTAAATGGACACACTGTATAGAACAGAAATTTTGTTGAAACTATTTTTGGAACAAGATCCTCAGATATTTATGAGATAGTTAATTCGACTGAGGATATGTGAGCAGTTGCTACACGGTTCGTACCAAGTTAGATTTTCTAGTCCAAATTTTATCTGAACTTGAATGCAGTTCAATTCAGAAGGTGCTTGGGAAAACTCTATAATGTGTGCCATTTTCGAAATATTTGAGATGAATATGAAATAATAAACAATTCTGGAATAAAATAACAAAACTAAAGTAGCTTGTAGTGTTTGGTTTGGTGTTGATACCTTGATTATCAATAATGTGATTCAACTGGCCATTTAGATTTTGTTTGATACAACATGAATTAGCCAAAATCGCCCAGCAATAAAATACATTCTTTATTTCAATGATTTTTAAATAATTGCATTTGCGAATTACCTTTTAGATATTCAAAGAGAGGAAAACCAAAAGCAATAAAGAAAATATCAATGAGAGGAATATGTATCATCAGAAAAGGCAACACCGCAATAGTGACAGGCAGGAAAATCAAAATACTTTGACGCCAAGAGTGTACACACCTTTACAATTTGAAAATTCGTTGGGGAAACTTCAGGTATGTTCATACCCTTAAGAAGAAAAATATTGAGGATAGAAACACACAATTAGTGTTTCATCAATTATTGTTGAATTTTTCACTTTTTCTTCAAGTGTGGATCAGTGACGGCACCAAGAAAAATCATTGACATGGATATCGTGACGCCAGATAAAGATGGCGATGGTACTCAAGTATCGCGAGATACAAGAAAAACTAAGCAACTTCTGATTGAATTGGAAGCCCTCTATGCGCTTCTTTTGAAGGCTGAAGATATAAATAATCCATTGTATATAAGCAATATGGAGAAATTGAGGGAGATAAAACAAAAGCAAAGGTAAGATTCGTAGGATTTCTATGAAACTATTCGCGAGATTCACGAAGTGGGCGACATCTAGGTTACATAAAATGAACTTCAAACTGGGGGAAAACAAACTGATGTCTATGGATAAAGTGCATAGACTACATTGCATTCGGCTTGCTGTAGCTGTAGTCAAACTTGTCAATGACATCAAGTGTTGGCACTGTTGGTAGTGATGATGGTTGAATTGGTTAATTTTTTTACATTAATAAATTTGTATTAGCTTAGTGAACAGTGAACGGGTGCAAAATTGGAGATAGTTCAAACAATTCAAACTAATTATGACGAGCAAATCAATTAACATATAAAAGAACAGCTACAACATGTTTACAATACCCAGATTGTCCTGGTTTGCATGAACAAATACAAATCCATTGTTCTACATCAGGAGTTCATCTGGACCCCAACTTCAATTTTACTTCATGTGGGGAAGATTTCATCGCCGAAGTTTGTAGAAAAAATGTGCCTTTTGTTGAAGTCTTTTGCCTCACACAAAATCACATGATTAGCACGGAGAACTGCTTCTCCTTCCACTACTGGTCGGCTTTTTCCATGTAAATAGAGCAAAATATCTGCCAAAAGAACATCTACAATAGGCATTATTAGCGGTTTTCGATCGAATATTGCCAATTAATGTCAAGACATTTAAAAACATCACTCTTATCAGTACACAGTACACAAGCTAATGGCACTAATGGGATTGAGTCAATTGAGTGAGGATTAAGTTTGTTTTCCCCCAGTTTTGACATGGCTTTGACATGGAACGATGAAATCCGAGCGCCACCTGGTAACATTGATTCCCGCGAATAGTACGCCTGAAATTGTTTTTTCCAGAATGTATGCACTATTGCTTCAAATTTCAATTTTTTAAAAAAAATATCAGTAATAATCGCTAATTGGCAAAAACACAAATGTGCGGGATTAGTGATCGTGGTCTATCCAGTACTGACGTCATAATCGTTTTTCCTGTGTACATCTGTTTTATTTCATGGAATTATCAAGAATTCAAATCGACCCAACTGTAAACTGTCCGTTTTCTTCTCTTTTCCTCTGTTTTCCTTTTTTCCCTCTTCGCCTTTAGTATGATTCAATTTTCATTGTTGTAATAAACGTCATCAATATATAGGTTTTACCCCATTGAGAATTCAACAAGTTTATACCTGACATGATTACTGATTGAGTAGGTTGTAGCACATTGTAATCTAACTGAACGATTTTGGTACACATGCCATTTTAATGAACCTCTAATTCTGGTGACATCACTTCATTATCTATGTCATAATATGACATAATCCAGTGTATTAAAAAAAGAACAAGTGAGTTTTTAACTGTTTTGCTCAGTTCTTCTATGACATTGTTGAAATGAGTTAAACCTTGAGAGCGATGAATGTTAAGATATCCAAACTAAAGAATCGGTTGAGTCGATAACACTGTTTATCACACTGAATAGTGAATAAACGGAAGTATTTTCTTGGGAATTTATTTTGAAGAAATTGAAAATTCCAAAAATTTCCACTGCTTTTTCTCATCGTGAAGAACGTCCTAGTATTTTTTTAAATCAGTGTTCTTTCCTATTCTCATTCAATTCATTAGAGTCAATATCAACGTAGTTGGCCGAAGTCAAGGATGATTCTTTTTTTATTTGATATTAATTGTAATTAATTCCCAGCTTTAAAAATAATATTAGCGTAGACGCCTACTACGTTGATATTTCTCATGGAGAATTAAGAGAATTATTCTGCAGATTTCGAAAACGGGATTATTACAAATACGGTCAAGTTTTGGGATTCACAAGTTCCACTTTGTTTTGTTAAGAGGACTGCATGTTTTCTCTATTGGTTAATGAAAACGTAAAAGTTGAGTGGACATTCATCCCACAAGAGTGACTTATGTATTCCCCTCTAGAAAATACATTAGCATAGATAGCAAATTGATTGATTTCTGATTTCTCTTGTTTTAAAACTATCATGTCTCCATGTCCAAAAGCTTCGAAGTAAATGTGAAATACAAATCATACCATTTTCCCTCGGTGTATTGCAATTACTTAAGGAACACTGTATATTATTAGATATTTGTTTTTTTTTAGGCTCAGGGAATTGGAACTAGCACCAACACCTGAACAGAAACAGGAAATCCTGAAACTTTTCAAACTAGAAAGTGAGCCAATCATCGAAAATCAATATGAATACATTATGAAGATTGTTCATGGGCTGTTTCAAGAAGAAAAGTTTTGTAGTTTCCTCAATATTCGTAAAGGCAAGGTGAGACGAATGCCGGTTTCAAATCGAAACATGAATTGCTATAATGAGGCTATTTTCATTCCAGATGCTAATTTTAAGACTTTTACTGCATTTAACGATGGACATGTTCCCTTCCCAGCTGATAGAGTTGTGGAACAAGACCCTGCTCAGTTTACCTATGGTAGGTAGAAGAGACACGGCGGGGGATAATATTTTACCAAAGTTTTTCCCATTTTTGAAAAGGTCAGTTCGGATCTCTTGAGATGTACTTATTCGAATTAACAAATTCTTTTCAGATTCGTTCAAACGAGGAATATGTCCGATATCCTGGAAATCGTCAGTGGATTAGTGGAAGTGGTTAAACAAGAAAACAATAGGAGTACTCCTTTGAGTCACGTGGGCAAATCACCTCTGTACTTTGTGTTATTGAATAAGGTGAGTGCGACTTTTACCTGAGCTACTACGTCGCATATACAGTGTGTCCCACTTACCATGCTCACCATGGGTATCTTTTTAACGGTGAGAGATACGAGGTCGGTTAAATGACAACAAATTTGGAGTTTGTCAAGGCCAACTATAATGTGAAAAAATATTTTGATAAAATCTACTCGTTTTTGTTATATACATAAAAAACAGATTTTGATCATTTTCATGTCTCCTTTGTAACTTCTTCATTTATGGAAATATTCAAATAGGAATTTGCTATATATTATGAGCACTATCAGCACTTTCAGAATCTGAAAATCATCTTCAAATACCTTTGCAAGCTTTGACTCGCAAAACAGCCAAGTGCTCTCGTAATGGAGTTTGTTGTTAGCAGAGGCATGAAGATCTCATTTTTTAAATTGTCTTCTTATCTCTTTCATTCACAGAGTGATCTCAAAAAATTAACTTTCTGGTTTTGCAGTCATAACTTTTCTCCTTGTCAACCCGTTTTTAAAATCTCATTTTGAGGCTAAAACTTCAGATGAAGGGATGTGAAGATCAGAATTGACTCAAGATGAACATTATACAGTGCGGCTCACTTCTAATGGAAGCACTTCTGTATGTTTGGTAATTGTTGAGTTAGGATTCTGAAACTCACGGGAGCGGGAGATATACTGAAAATAAACACTATGACCAAGTGGTCATATCCAGTGATAAACACTGCTCGCCAACATCTATGGAACCACCCAAATTTACGGAAAATGTTATTATCAGCCAAGATAGGTAGAAAATCACTTCCGGTTCGAAATCAGGACGTCCAATTAACTGACTATACATATTTTTTCTGGAAAATTTTCAGTTCAGAAAAATTTATTTTGTCTCACTTCTGATGGAAGCACCCCCGTATCTCACGTAGTTATTAAGGTAGGGTTCTGAAATTCGCAGGAGGATGCGACTGGGAGGTCCTGTTTTTGAATCCTTATCAGTTTTGTGGTTGGTTCCATGGCTGTTGGCGAGCAGTGTATATCACTGGAGACGACTTCACTTGGTCATAGTGTGTATTTTCAGTATATCTACCGCTCTTGCAAATTTCAAAATCCTAACTCAACAATTACGAAAGATACAGGGTTACTTCCATTAGAAGTGAGACACACTGTATAATGTTCATCTTGAGTCAATTCTGATCTTCATATCTTCATTTGAACTTCAAGCTTCAAAATGAGCCTGAGAAATGAGAACTCTCCCAAGATAATGAGATCATCTACATGCCTCTACTGTCAAAGTTGAAAAAAAAAGTTTTTCTCTATTTGGGATACTTTTTGATATTTCCGAAATTTTGCACAGTTTCAGGTAACACCCTGTAGCGATTTTATGTAAAGAACCTCATGGTTTAAAGAATTACGAGATTATAGCTGAAGGACTCGGCTAGCGAACAGTGTGATCCGAATTCAAATCGTTCAAAGCAGAAAAAAGTTATTCATTTTTCAACAGAGGCAAAATTTTGGGGTGCGACGAAATTAGAGTTTCTAAATGTACTTGACACTGCTGTTTTGACGTTTTTTGTACATTAGAGTATGGACACTAGACAAGAAGTGACAATCAAACATAACCACAAACGATTTTGAAGCAAATCATATGTTTCGCCAGACAAGGACAAGAATATGTTTTTCGCTTAGATAAAGGATCCTCGCATCTTCCTTCCTCCACAAGTTCTGGGAAGAGTGCATCCATATATATTTCTCTGTCTTTGATTAATGTATGAGAGTGTATAGCGTCTCCTCGAGTGGGTGAAAGGGTACGATAAATTGATTAGAAAATTATTTCTTCTCGAAATATTTAATGATAAGGCTGGAGGACCTCAATGGAGGTCGATATCAAGTTGGTATGTTCATATATACCAACGAAATACATATACTATTCCTACAAAATAAGTCTCTTATATGAAGGTATGTATATACGTTCAATTGAATATTTTTTTATCACAAAAGTTCAGAATGGGATAAAAACTGATGAATTTCAACAAATGAAACATAGTTTTATTTTCGTATGGAGCAATTTAACTTGTACAAGAGTGGTAGGTAATAAGTAATTAATAAATGAACAAATGATATGGCAACAATAGCAGCTGATTTCAGTTAGGATAAATAATAAAGGTTCTCCAAGACATACGGAAGTGAGTCTAAATGGACTTCAGCGCTCGCCTCACTATAGATCGCCGTTGACATTGCTGAAGGATATTGTTGGTTTGAACCCGGCCATCGGGAGATAATTTTCAATACCTAACATAAATGGTGCACTCGTTAAGCGTTCTTGTATTTCTTCGAAGATATTTGCCGAATTTGTTTCAAATCTGAAATAATTTTTAGGTAATAGTTCTGAATTTTGCTAACTCAGACTTTTGTATCTTAATCTTTTTGTTCAACTTATTTTCCAACTCTCTAATTTTTTCTTCTAATTGTTTCCTGAATTCCTCACTCTCTCCCACTCGTAAACCTTGGATTTTTGAATATTCCTGCTCTAATAATTCGATTCTCAAGTCTTTTTCTTCCAAAATATGTTCGATATTAATTTCATAATCTGCAAGTTTTTCGTTTCTTGTTGGTTCTAAATTGGAATAAGGTTCTCTTCGATACTCGCTCAGTTTATAAATTGTGGGTTCGGCTCTTTCTCTTCAACATCAAATCCGTTCTGAAGTGTACCTGATGAAAATGCGTTGAAAAATGTTCTATATCCTACCTAGAAATTTTAATACCTCGCAAATTTTGTGGCCTGAACCTATACTCCATGCTGGCCACATCATATTCTGTTTCCATTTTTGTAGAATTACGTTATCCGATGGTATTCGAATAGAGTGAATTGATTTCCTGTGCTCTCACAGTTGGAAACTGCACAAACTTGCATCTTTCTCCTAATTCTCTCAAGTTGTCAAACCTTTGAAATTTATGTCATGTACGTCCGTGTACTGCCAGTTCCCGCATTTTTCATTAATTTATTTGTGGTTATGTCTGATTGTCAGTGCTTGTCATAGTGTCCGTGCTCTAAATGTACAAAAAACGTCAAAACAGCAGTGTCAAATTCATTCAGGAACTCTAGACGAAATTATTGTTGCGTAGTTTTCGCGAGATTCACGAAGTGGGCGACATCTAGGTGACATAATACGAACTTCAAACTGGGGGAAAACGAACTGTTGTCTATGGATAAAGCGCATAGACTACATTGCATTCAGCTTGCTGTAGCTGTAGCCAAACTTGTTAATAACATAAAGTGTTGGCACTGTTGGTAGTGATGATGGTTGAGTTGATTAATTTTTTTACATTATTACATTTTTATTAGTTTAGTGAACAGTGAACGGGTGAAGAATAGGAGATAGTTCAAACAATTTATTCTAATTATGACGAGCAAATCAATTGACATATAAAAGCACAGCTACAACATGTTAACAATACCCAGATTGTCCTGCTTTACATGAACAAATACAAATCCATTGTTCTACAGGAGTTCCTCTGGACCCCAACTTCAATTTTACCTCATGTTGGGAAGATTTCATCGCCGAAGTTTGTATACAAAGTGCAAAAATGTGTCTTTTGTTGAAGTCTTCTGCCTCACACAAAATCACATGATTAGCACGGAGAACTGCTTCTCCTTCCACTACCGGTCGGCTTTTTCCATCTAAATAGAGCAAAATATCTGCCAAAACAACATCTACAACAGGCATTATTAGCGTTTGCGATCGAATATTGACAATTAATATTAAGAAATTCGAAAACTTATCACTCTTATCAGTATACACAGTACACAAGCTAATGGCACTAATGGGATTGAGTGAGGATTGAGTTTTTTTTTCCCCAGTTTTGACATGGCTTTGACATGGAACGATGAAAACCGAGCGCCACCTTGTAACATTGATTCCCCTATTGAAATTGTTATTTATGTTTTACAGTTTGGCGTTTCCGCTTTAGTATCCGTACTAATACGAGTGGAGCATTTGATAGCGACCGAGTCACTGTCGGAGAAACAGCTGAACACTTGGTCAAACTTTTTGTCGAGTTGGGCCCAACAGACGGAGATGGTGAGCAAAGTGGCAACACCCATAGAATTCATACCCTCGCAGATATTCGTCAAACATTGTGATCGTTTTGATAATTTGAAAACGGACAAACGGTCATTGCTAGAGAAGTATTTTGTGGATACCAATTCTAATGTTTGAACTATTCATAATAGTCTTTTCAAGTAGATATGGATTCAAACAGATTTTATTTTTCTTATTTGTAAAATATCTAACTTATTCTTTTTTGTATTGAAATGTTGAATTTTAAAGCGATATCAATGTTGAGAACTTCACGAGTGGGCTGTAATTCTGATGTTTTATATCTGAAAACGTCTGAAACTCTGAAACAAAAAATGGAAAGTTGATTGAATTTAGTCCTTTTCCAAAGTCACTGATGGATTTTGAAGTCTGCTCATGATTTGTTAACAAAAATTTTAGATTTCTATGTTATTTGGTAAATTTTCTCCCTGTTACCTAAACGGATGAAAGAAATTATTATATTTAGTTATTTTAAATTGAATTACTTATAGGATAAAAAATATCATGACTAAAAACCAAATTGTTTGTTACAGATATTTTTTGAACAGAAAATATTTTTTTTGATAATTTTTCAAACGAATCTGATATGTTTTGTGTTTGTGTTGTTAATTATTTGTTTATAATGTAAAATCACCAATATGGTCAATAATTGTTATGAAGTAATGATGTTATTATTTGATTCTGTTTTTTTTAAACTTATTCCTACCTATTTCACAATGCAAAGTACATATGTTTTCTGATTGCATTGCAAAATAATTGACAAGTGTTATATTTTCTTATTCCTTAGTTTTTATTTGAAGATATCGAAATATGTTTAAAGATATCATTATGTTATGGATATTTAAGCTTCTTTATATAGCTAGCTTGCAGATATAAAATACATTGTTTGGCCCTCAGTGATGTTTTTTTATTCAACTTCAGGCTAAGATTCTTCGGGCCAATTTTTTATATCCCCTGTTGGATAAGATTTTCGTCGTTACTTGCTGAAATGTCAGAAAATCAAAATGAAAAAATGTTTTCTTCTTCAAGATGATTTATATATTTTTAAATATTTATTTTTAATACTGTTTCAACATATACAGTGCACAAGTTCTAAACTGTATAAAACTAAAGCTTTATATAAATACAAAAAGGCATGTATAATAATTGATATACAGGGCATTTTTCGAAATTGTCAATTTTCACCTGAATATTACTAGCGAATTAGTGATGTTAAGGAGAAAACTGAACAAGGACATTTTCAATAAATTAGGAAAAAAATATACAAACTAAATAATTACATTCTCGATTAGAAAACTAGGGGTAATTGAAATATACAAAAAAATACATATTCAAAATTATATGGAGTAATTTAAATCACTGAGATCTGAGATCGGTTCAAGATGAAATTAGGAATTGAATATTCATTCACAACTCCAGATTTAATTGTATTGCTTGAATTTTCCGTGTGCTAGGATTATGGTACCTTTAAAGTGTATAAAAACGAGATTGTTTCGAAAATAAAAAATGGAAGATAGGGAAAATTGTTTCCTCTTGATTTTCATTTTCAATAATGATACACAAAGTATATTCTTCGAAAATACTATTTCAGAGTTTCCATTCTTTAGCAATCACCCAAATCAAGTGATAAGTTGCTGAAATACCAAAAATAAAATACAAAATGCGTTCAGAGTGTCCAATTTGAAATAGAGTATTCGGGAAAAACTAACATTCCTTCCTACTACAGGCAAGAATATCCGATATTGAATCACATTTTTTCGTACCTCTTAGTGACCTGAAAGTTTGTTTAATTTATACAAACTCGAGTTACACAAATGTCTCGTATTCATTATTCATTGAACATAGAAAACGCGAGTGAACAAAAAATTCACAAATAATGAGATCTTCACAAAATTCTTGAAAATACATCTTTGCTGGTAACATGTCACTTGCCATGGCCATTATATCCGCGAAAATCTTCAGAAGAGCTCTTTGAAAATACACTCAATATTAAATAACCATATATTTTTTGCTGCTCCCTGTATTTTTTCTCAGAAAATGTAAACGTATCTTTTGATTGAAAAAGTAAAAAAATCCCTGTTTTTTATTGTTTTTTTATCGTCAGAATTTATTATCTTCCATGACACTCGCTTATCAACCAAATTTTGTGTTATTTTTTTAGGTAAAAAATGTGAATTTTTGGAAAGAACCATAGATTAAGAAGATGTGAAATAATACGCTGAATACGAAATTTAAAAAAATCAAGTTATGGCCCTAAAAAGTTTACCAAAATCATTGTCACAGCAAAGTGATGTAACAACTAAAATAAATGGTCATTCCGCCAAAAGATACTTGAGGTAGATGAAGTGCCAGGCGAATTTCAATTACCAGAAAAAAATCGAATAACTTCTGAACGGTTGAAGCGAATTGCAAAAACTAAACGTTTATGAAGCCAACGAAGGATGTCATTAAAAAAAATCTTAATACTTGCTCCGCAAAGATTGTACACCACCCTGTACAGGCAAAATGATTTTACAAACTGCACACCTGTTTGCAGTGTCGCTTCTTTTCGATAACATTTACGGTGTTGGCGCAATGGAGCTTTCCCATAATCCTGTATTTTTATACAGACCCAAAAATTTTGGCATATATACTATTGAGAAAACAATAGACAATATTCTTACCGGAAAATTAGACAATAAGACCATAATTGAAATCATAGAACATCAACATATCCCAAATCATCAACAGCAAAGGAAGCTAGCAAAAGCTTGTTCTTACAATTTTTGGAAAATATCATCCTTTGTTAATTTTTTATAATTACTATAGATTTCTATTGAGTGAAGGCCGAGTAAACTGAAAAAAAAAAGACATTTCTCTTCCAAATTGGACACCTACTGAAAAGCCAAAAATAGTAAATGCTTCAATCCCCATTGAAAATGAAATCAAACAACATATTTCATTAAACAAATGGTAAAACTGCAATTATCATGCGATGGGAAGAATATCATTTGGAATAATGGCTTGCGTAATGTCATTCAAAAGCAATCTGTTGACATTTGACATCTCGTATTTGGATTTACTATTGATTAAATGACCGTCATCTGGTATGCTTGTTCACTAAATATGAAAAACTCGCCATGAAAATCATATTTCCTGTTGAATTTTCTATATAAAAATGTGTCATTGAAGTAGACCATGAGTATATAAAGTGTCCAATGACAAAATAAAAAGATCAAGTAGCTATAAATGCATCCAACACGAGGGGAAAAAGAAGACGAAATTTCGATCTTCTTGAAATATCTCGATAAATAGTTTGTTCACATTTTCAGTATCAAATTCGTGTTTTTCAGATAAAAATACGTAAGTACCAACAAATTTTTCGAAAAAAATAACCATCATATGATAAATGCAGTTTTACCAAACAAATTTCTATTTAGAGTGAATTGAAATAAATCACTTTAGTGAGCCGACTGACTATTCCTCTTTGAAATACCAAGTCAGCTTATTTTTAAAATCAAGGTACCTAAACTCCTATCACACATATTGAGAGGTCAATTGAACATTACCTCTAGTTGGCGTTCTATTCAAATTGGACGTCACCATTACCCACCATTTGTCACAAATTACTTTGCTCGACAAACTTCAAAGGGTGAATTTAACTTATGCACATAAACTGTGGAATATTATATTGTTTAACGAGCACAGAATGAGTCATTTTGCATTCCGTGTCATGGAATTCAAATTTAGTGTCTTTCAAGAACATTGACATTCCTTGGGAGACGTGATTTATTGTATAATAATAACCACAACTGTAACACATTGAAGTCATTGTTTCATCGAAAACATTTGAGAAAGGGAAACGACTAACAAAAATGAAAAAAAAAAAAAGTTTCCCACAGAAATTTATAATCAACCTCAAAAATAACTTTCAACGAAAAATAAACTCACTTTTAGGCTTGGGTTCATTTGGTACCTACAAGTGCCTATTAATATTTTCAATTCCATGAACTATTTATGTAAATGAAAAATATGATTCTCAACTTTTTTCTGCATCATTAGATGTTATTTAGAATAAGCTAATACTCCAAGCTTATGCATATAGGTTTATATTAGTCATCCCTCTATTGTCACAAAATATCCAGAAAACAAGATGGTTACATCAATCGAATCTGTGAAATGTAAATGGTGCTGGGTCTTTTCTGTGAAGAAATCTACCATCATGAAAAATATTGGTATATTTAATGGTTCTAATGTAGATTGAGTGGCTCCCCAAATGAGTTCGGCCACTACAACATTTTTTTCCACTAATGCATTATCAAAATTAATTTCAGGATTGTTGTATATTTGCTATTTTCGTTTTGGTATCAAAATAGTTATTTGTTTAACTAGGCAGCAAAGTAGTAGATTGACTGCCGAGGCTGAATTCATAGCCGACCGTAGCGAGGCTAGGAATCCAGCTAAGGCAGTCAATCTACTTTGCTGCCGAGTTGAACATATAATTTTTTCTCCGATTGTTCATAATGATATATATCTTTATTTTTCCTTCAAAATAAAATTTGGTAGAAATCGCAGTTGTTGGAATGGTTGGTTGCTATGGAAATGTCCATAATAATTATAGTTTGACAATTCATGAAATTTCTGACAGTTGTGCGAAAAAATATCGGTAAATTTAAATTATTATATAATGGACAGTGATAGCGACCTGGAAGTACTTACACCTCCAGAAATGAGGGAGGTGGCAAAAAATATAAAGTTGAATTCGTTGACGGAGAAGTTTCGGATGAAATATGAAGGAAATTATAAACGATTCATGGATTATTAATTTTGCTGATACATATCAATCAGCAAAGTAACCACTTTGCTGCCTAGGCAGGAAAAGTAATACTTTGCTGGTTGATATGTGTCAGCAAAATTAAAATTTGCTGCCAATCGGAGAAAAAATTATTATTTTTTGCAGCGATTCATTATGAAAAATATTGCTCTACAAAAATGCCCTATAGTGCGGCAGTTAAGCTAGAATATTCCAATGTATTTTGCACTTTTTGATAAGGGCAATAGAATGTCATGTGACATTCGATAATTTCTTGTTACCTAATTTACAATTCACTAAAACTGCATTCACAACAACTTGAAATATTGTTTGAACTTGTTCAAATTGGTGTACAAAAATACCTATTGGTAACTTCGCCAATAGAGAAATGAATCACTTTATCAACTAGAAGATACTTTCCAATTGACCTGCCGATATCTAACTTCTAAATTAGTCAAATAAAAAACCGAAATCTACTCATTGGTGTTTTCATTGCCTATAACATTACGAACAAGGCAATATACCAGTTAGTCCAAAAGATGGAATTGTTACCAGTGACTTGTGAGATAACCATTCCAATGGACAGAGCAGTATATTTTCATTTTATCGACACGTTAAGAGAACACTACAAACATTGATTGAAAGTCGTTCAAACCATTAGTTTACCAAAAAAACTTATCAACCACTAAGCTATCACAAAATGTCAAAACCTATTATTGGAAATGTCTAATATAAAGTATCGATGAATTAACTTAGGCCAAAAATATTGAACATTAAAGAGCACGAAACTCTTACGGGAGTACTATTCTGAACAACCTACAGACAAATTAAAAGTCTATTAAAAATATGTTTCTTTGATATATTAAAGACTAGGTGAGTGTTGTTATATTAGCATTGTTCATTTCTTGGAGTCGAGTTTAAAACCTGAAAGAATCAATTCAAATTAGAAAAGGTTTTACATAAAATGAAGATGATGCTTCATCAAAATTGAACTGAGTCGAAAATGAAATGGATATAGAAGGTTTATAAACAACTTCAAATGTGAAAGATTTAATGATTTTGTTTGGCAATTATCAAAATAGGGGCACTGTTAGAGTCCAACCAGGTTAACTTTGGGACAGCACGTGGTCACGTTTGTATTGAATATGCATATTATGCGTTGAATCACGTGGGTGTCCCGAAGTTAACATGGTCGGACTCTACTCACTCATCCCCTGTTTTCAGTATTGGTCTTTGACCGATTGATAATACCAGGCCCCTTACGTAGGCAACACATTGGACATTTTCAACTTCAATTCCCTTCCATATGGTGCTGTTCCACGAATTCGGTGATCTACTTTTGAAAAGTTCGCGAGATACAAATGTTTTCATAAACTACGTTGGTAATTATTTTCAGAAAAATCTATATATCTCGAAGACTGTTGTAGATAGAAAGGTTTCTATTGAAAATGAGAAAGTTGGCGTCTACTTTTGACACACAAATTGAACTGTAAGTTGGCAATTTTCTAATGTGTGGCCTATGTAGATCATCCTGTATTTATAAGTTCGGGAAGAAGAGCTCAAAGAATATGTGAAAATATACATATGTTTTTTAACATTCTGAATGTTCTTTGTTTTAACACTACTAGAATTGTGTAAGGAACTTTTCATTACTCGTTCATTACACTATTACATCTTGTATAACGGGGGTCAAAAAAATAATCAGTTATACAAACTTTCATGATGAATAAGTAGAAATTTGAAATCGTAATTTCTATTATGCTGCTATTCTGCACACCAGTACAGACTCTGTAGGCTATGTATAATTCCATATTTATAGAATGTAAGGAATTCGGTATTCTGCCAGTGCGATTTCGATATATTTCAATAAAATGACATTACATAGTTTGTAACATTCCAATGGACCCGATTTTCTTACTATAATTGTTAAATTACTCATGTAGGTAATAATATGGATGTTATAAGAAATCTTCATATATTTTGAATTGACTCGGCCGTTACTTGATGGAAATCCATGGCAAATGTAAAAACTTCACAAACGATAGGATTTCCACAAAATTCTTATACACACAACATGTTTCGCTAACACAGCACAGTAGCTTCGTCGGTTCAAGTTTCGTTTAGCTGAAATCAGTTATGGAAAATTTGTTGCTATGGCAAACCGTTGTCATGGTAACAGGTAAACAGAAAACAAAATCCCGTGGTGAGGAAATGCATGGTTGCCAAGTTGTATCGGGTTTAGTATTGCTGAAATCAGTTATGGAAAAACTGTTGCCATGGCAACGATCGTCATGATAACGAGTAAACAAAAACCCGATTCCTGTGGTGAGGAAATGCGTGGTTGCCAAGTTGCATCGGGTTTTGTTTGACTGAAATCAGTTATGGAAAAACTATTGCCATGGCAACGATCGTCATGGTAACGAGTAAACAAAAATCCGAATCCAGTGGTGAGGAAATGCGTGGTTGCCAAGTTGTATCGGGTTTAGTATAGCCGAAATCAGCGCAATCTTCGACCCTCAAATTTTGTTCTGCTAGTATTCAAACAATAACTTTATTCAAATGAATACCCTTCTTATCATTTTCTTGAAGACTGTTCGTCGTTGATTAATTCCCAAAGTACTACTTCTCTGACGATCATATATGGAAATAACGTCGGAAAAAAATTGGCTTTGTTATTGAACAGAGCTAGACAAAATAGCGAGCGACAAACTAGTGCGGAACAAATAGCGCATAAGGAAGGACTACTTTTTCTAAACAATCTGACCTAACTCGGCTTAAATGAACCTTCTTAGAAAAAATATATTTTTCAACATCGATCAGATTTGGTAGCAAGGCATCGTTCGTGTGTGTTTGAAGACTGCATAAAAAAGGACACTACTTTTTCCAAACAATCTAACCTAACTCGACTTGAATCAACCTTCTTCTTGAAAAACATATTTTCCAACATCGTTCAAATTTGGTAGCAAGGCATCGTTCGTGTATGTTTGAAGACTGTTGCTGAATATTTCAAAATGGCTCGGTTTCTTTTTGATTTTGTCGAATAGCTCGGCACGCGAAGAATGGTTACATTGAAGAGTGTTTTTGAAATAAATGAATGAAGCAATAATTCTCCGATACAAATTGGCAACCACGCATTTCCTCACCATGGAAATCGGATTTTTCTTTACTCGTTACCATGACGATCGTTGCCATGGCAATAGTTTTTCCATAACTGATTTCAGCCAAACTAAACCCAATACAACTTGGCAACCACGCATTTCCTCACCACAGGAATCGGGTTTTTGTTTACTCCTTACCATGAAGATCGTTGCCATGGCAACAGTTTTTCCCTAACCGATTTCAGCTATACTAAACCCGATACAATTTGGCAACCACGCATTTCCTCACCACGGGAATCGGGTTTTTGTTTACTCGTTATCATGACGATCGTTGCCATAGCAACAGTTTTTTCATAACTGATTTCAGCTAAACGAAACTTGAGCCGCTTCGTCAGGTGATATACTGGTACAATGAAGTAAACCAACGTTGGCTTGCTTAACTTTTATACATCCTACTTTCCCAACTTGGAGGATTAATTACCTGTGGACAGGTAAACCTCCATTTTCAGAAATTAGGCACAATATCTACATTAAATTACGGTATACCGGATTAACTTGAAAGGGATGATAGCTAATAAATATTATTACCTACTAAGAAAACAAATTCAACAGTGGTGAACTATTATTGAGGTCTAATATTTGGTTGGCGTATGATGAATTTGTTTTTCTTCTTTTTTTCTTCATATATGTTTGGATCCATCGATATAGAAGAAGCTGGAAGGTATAAGAAATGAAAATTGTTAGGCATTAATAATAGTATCAGTCGAATTTAAGAATTATATAACCATGAAAAAGACAATTAGTCAATCATACAATTGATATAATCTATCAAAACCAACCCTGCCTGAAATGTGAGGTTAATGAGAAGCTATGAAGTTAGATATCCATCAATATTCAGTAAGAGGAGAGGCGTAAATTTCAGCACGGGGTTCAGTGTTTGGCAGAATACCCATTCTCTGTTAAATTAACATAATCTGTAAGTATGTCTGTTACAGAGTCTGTATCCTACATACCTTACATAAATATTTGTTATATAGATGGTCGGCAGAATAGCAGCATCAATTGTTTCAGACTTACCATAAATATTGACTAGTTCATTTGGAAATTGTTTTCCCTCCACTTCTTAAAGGGGCGTCTCCTTCCGCCAGTGAAAACTGTTGGTTTTGGAGGCAGGATTAGCACCCGAAGCGGATTTTCGTAAATTCGCCGCAGCAGTATCTAAACCGTTCTTAACGTTGGCAACTAAACGCAATGCCGGATTCGTAACTATGCCGTTCCTTTTCGACTTTTGGTTACTGAAACAAATAACGAAAGTTGGATAGTAGATTGTTTTATTAGGAGCAAAAGTGAAACTTTGTTTAACAAGCGAATTTTGCATTTGCGAGGCGGGTCTAGCGAAACCAGGCGAAAGCAAAATTTGCGAGTCAAGCAAAGTCACTTTTGATCAGAATGAAACATGCTATTTTATCTGCAACCGGAAGAATAAAATGTAATCCGAGACTACAGGCACGAAATCAATACTACCCGAAACGTGGATGCCGTGTCATATGTATGCAATACAACAAATAATACGTGTAGTGAAAATATTCTACCTGCATTTACAGATCAGGTTTATTTAATTTTCAAGGATGTAGGTGTCAGCCCTAATAGCAAAGACCGTGCCAGTGCAGGTATAGGGAAAAGAAATGAAAATGTTAGGTTAGTGAGCATATCAACAATAATAATAGCGATTATTTATTTCTCTTCATATTCCACCATCTTTGGTTCGGTAATCGAATGAAGCTAAACAATATCGTTGTGTGAGACAGAAAGGTATTGCTGGCAATGATTATTCAAAAAACGAAACAGTTCAACTTTAGCTCCTAGGAACTAAAAGTGTTGCCTGTGTTCGTGTCAGTAATAGAAACGTCAATTCAAGAGCTAATCAAAATGGACGAAATTTGTGTCGGTTGCAGAAAAAATAACATTTCGCCCCACCTGACGGCAATAACGTATTCATTTGAGAGCAGTTTGTTCTGAAAAGCAAATGTAAAGAGAGTAAACAGATCGCCTACACATCTTCCAAAAACCTCAGGTGGGGTACGATTGCCACTCATTTTGATAAAATTGAGTTTTCCCGAGTTATAGTGCAATATCATTACCATCATTACATTCATAGTACACTTGAGGAAGCGACACAATGGAAATTGTACTTAAACAGCCACTATTCTCAATGTTGTTGAAACCAAAGATCTCATAACTTATATAAGATAGAGATGGAACCATCATTATGGCTGCGTCCCAGTGAAAATGCTACAGGTCCAATAGTCGCACTTACTGTCGACACCATTTTGATGTTCGTTACTCCGTTTAATTTACTGCGCAACCATAATTTCACGCCACGCGCAACAGGTTATCTATTTCATAATGATTGCGATACTTGCACACATAATATCCAACAATTAGGCATGAAACTCTATACTTCGGTACCTATGATAATACGTCTTTTGGGACTCGTGAGTCTTGGATTATTTAGTTGATCAAATCAAATATCTAACCGAACATCAGGTGGGTTAGGTTAGGTTAGGTTGAACGTGAGTGGGCCCATGTCAGGCCCTCCACTGCGGCCTATGGCCTATTGTGGCTTGCCCTATGGTTATATTTCTCCCAGTATATCTAATCTCTTGGCGAAATTAAGGAGTACGTTGGCAGAACAATTTAACAGGTTTTCTGGCCCTACTGTTGTATTGAAAATCTGATTCTGGCGCTCCACTGCGGCCTATTGCCCCTATGGTTATATTTCTCCCAGTATATCTAATCTCTTGGCGAAATTAAGGAGTACGTTGGCAGAACAATTTAACAGGTTTTCTGGCCCTACTGTTGTATTGAAAATCTGATTCTGGCGCTCCACTGCGGCCTATTGCCTATTGTGGCTTGCCCTATGGCTATATTTCTCCCAGTATATCTAATCTCTTGGCGAAATTAAGGAGTACGTTGGCAGAACAATTTATCCGGTTTTCTGGCCCTACTGTTGTATTGAAAATCTGATTCTGGCCGCTGCAGGGCATGTACATAAAATGTCGTTTCATCCTCCTCCATGCATAGACGGCACTCTGCATCTTGTGCATGTGGTGTTTGAGTTTGCAGTGGCCAGTGAGCAAACCTACTATAACTCTGAGATGTGCTCTACTGAGTTCTAGTAGTTTGTCAGAGTCCTGTTTGTTCCTTGTACAAGCGATGAATGCTTTGGAATGGGCTAGGCCCGGTAGACTACGCCAATCAGGTGGGTACTTTAAAGGCACAAATTCGACATCGTCTCCAGCTGCAAACTTCATGCATCATATGATTGAAAGGAGTAGAGAAAACCCCAACAAATAAAAAGAAATGGTAATCCTCTATTTGTCATATTATAAGCAATAATAAGCCACAACTCATGAGGGAAAATTTTGAGAAAATTGATTTTTATTGACTATTCCACTCTTGATCTCGAGAACCAATCAGAATCGACCATTTTCATGGTTTCTTCTGTATTCAAGCGATATTTTTTGTTTATTAAATTTTATCGGACTTGCTCTACCAATACAGAAGCCGAATTGACCCACACGTGACCAACTAACCTCGTTTATCAGCGATAAAATTTTGACATCGTGTCTGGTCAAGATTGCTTTTGATTCAAATCTGAGTTCCTACTTTATTTTATTTACTTATAATTCGCGTTAGTGAGATATTTTGTACGAAAGGCGAGACAATTTTATTCTGGCTGGACGTTTCATGTGTAATTTAAAAAGTTTGCATATTTGTTGACGGTCTGACACAACAATAATAGAATTCAAATTCCTTTTTGAAGTAAACATTTCCAATTACTCAAGTTATTGTGACTGACTGATATAATTACTAGCTGATGTAGCGCAACTGTTAGGGTTGTTGCGCGTGGATGCGAAGGTCGATGGTTCGAGCCCTCGGCGACGATATCTTTTTTTTTTAATTATTCCATGTCACATATATTCAATTTATTTTGTTTGAATTGGATAGTAATTGTATACACTCTTTTGAGAGCAACCATCTCCAAGATAATGAAAAACATACTGTTAATCGAAATTGTACATTCCACTTTGTGTATTGTCTATACTATCATTATGTTCTTCTTTGCAGTTCGAGTTGGAATATACTTAAATTATGTTTCCTATTTCTTATATATATTGTCTCATTCAATCGTGAAATAGTCATACGAATACAACTCGTGATACTATTTTTCCTGGAAATATTCGTCGATTGCCATACTCCAGCTTACTGCTCTAATTACTAGGCAACAAGCTGTTGTAACAATCACCGAACATTTCCGGCAAAATATTATCACTTGTGGTATTATATATGATAATTAGGAATATATTACCAATACATAATTGAGAATTTATGGATTATTGAATAATTGATATTCCTGAATTTCCCAATCGTATTTCAAGATATGCCAACTGTGCTATGGTCTGCCCCTACTTACGAAACCGTGACGTCAGTTTTTATTCGCAGTAAATTTATAGACGTTTGAAAATTACCGTAGCATTATTGATGATTTAAGCACCTTGAAATCGACCGAAAAACTCTAAAAAAATATGAAATTGAAAGGTATTTGTGATGATTCTATTAAAAAAACAAAACAAAAATAGTCCACTCGCCTATTGTGACTTGTCATAATGAATCGCTTATTTGTGAAAGGGTGTAAGTCACCAAATGACGTAAAATGAGATTATGACGAATTCTTGTTCTCTGAAGATATATCTTCCATTTATTAATGAACAGATGCAAGTCACTTCCACCGTTAGCAGATAGGCGGCCACCAGAAAATCACGTTTGTTCATGAATGGATATAAGTCGATGACTTGTATCCTTTCATAAATTCATATTCCGTATTTCGCTGACGCTAGTAGCGCCACCACATCAACAATTTGTTTGCAAGCAGTTCAATGTATTTTTTTTAAAAAGTTTTCTGTTGACATGGTGAGAACCGATGATGTTTTGAATTTCAAAGACTGGTGGTCGAAATATTACAAAAAAACATGTCTGTCATTGGAAAGCAGTGGCAGAACCACTTCACGTTCACAGAAGGAGAAATTCGCAGTTTCTCGTTTCATGGAGTTCAGATACAGTCATACAAGAAAAGGAACTGTCGAAGCATTTACGTATATCGACGGATTGATATCCAGTTTGTTTGTCCTCGGAAGCACAAACACAAAAAAGGTAACATTACCGAGTCAAAAAGCTTACCCCGAAAAAAAAAATCCAATCAACATTGACAAAATGGCTGATATCAGGAAAGTGATTGGATACATTCCAGATGAATTCAGAGGATTTTATGAGGAAATTATCGGTTGGCCAACAAGAAAATTAGTTATATCTGATTTTTATGTGTCAGTTCTTTTCTCGATGTTCATGTTCGTTGATTTTGTTTATTTCTCAAGATTCGAGTTTTTTGAATGAAAATGATGTTTTTCAGTTCATGTTGTCGTTAAGTTGCAATTTCCGATGAAATAAAATGAATAATGATGATTCAAAAAAAAATTTTTTTCATTAATTTGTGAAAGAATATAAGTCAGAGCAATTGAATTGCAGATTACGTATTTCCTTTCCATGTCAGAATCAATCAACACACACAATATGATAGTTGCCATTATAAACCAAAATTCTTCTGCGAAAAAAAAAATTATTTTCACTCTGTTTGAGGAGACATATTTTAATCATTATCTCGAAACTTCAGTTGTATGACTTATACCCTTTCACAAATAAGCGAAATGTTTTGTATACCTATCATGACCAATTAATCTTTTTATCTCACCTGGATTTGGAACTGGGATTCTCCGAAGATTGCTCAGATTTTTTGTCTTTGCTGAAAGGAGAGTTACTGGAATTGCCCAAAATGATCCTCATGTGAGTATCTCGAGCAAAGTGGGTGTCTGGAGCCTTCGCGAAATTATTGTGCCTGAGGACTGGTTGATAGATGTTCAACGCTCCTGAAATCAAAATAGTTATTCATTTTTTGTTAGATGAACCAAATGAAACATATAGATGATGCTTTATGGACTTTTGATCCTTTTTTTTTCGGAGATGATTTATTGAAAATAATGAAGACAACATTTCCAAAGTAAAAAAAAAAAACAAATTCAAGATATGCAAACCATATAGTATTAGAGGAAAACCAGAGTTTTGATCACAATTTCAAAATGTTATATTGTACGATAATTTCACTTCAAGAGGAAGAATTCTGTGTGAATCTTATCGTTTGTGAATGAGGACTAACATTGACAAAACGCGCTACTGAAACGTGAAGTCAGGGTTGGTGGAACTGAAAAATATAGTTCTTATTTTCCTGCCATTTGGCATCTTCCTATGATATCTTCTTCCTCGTCAATGTAAGAATTGGTCGCAAAGTTCCATATTGAGAGTAAAAGTTGGCTCAAGTATTTCGATAACTTGAGGTTTTCTATATTTTGTTCAAATATTTAAAATCATTTTTTCGAATATTTTCGACAAAACAGGCCATAGGCTTCCGGATTATCCGGCTAAACTTTGGGATTTTTGTTTTGACACTGACCTCACGTTTTAGTAGCGCCAACTGGTGGGAGTGAAAATGTTAGCCTGGTTGTTTTTCCTTGAATTCACTATGGATTCCCATCAAAACGGCCAAGTCAATTCAACATTTCTAAAAATACACCAAGAAGATTTCAACAGACTGAGGATATCAATTCAATAATAGCTATTTATATATCAAGGGAACAAAGGTATCCATTTCCTCCCAAGATATTTAAATGATTTTATCCACGAACACATATATTTGAGAGCGTCGTTCTTAAAATTGTGCTTCAAGCGGTCTATCTCTCGAGTCTCGATCCAAATCAATGTGTTACATGATCTAAGGTTACAGAACGAAAATTAATTTGACGTTGACACTTCAATCACATTGAATTAGTTCATTGTGATGTAATTGGCAAGGTGATCGACCGTTGAGGGCGCTGTATCAAAAACAAGATGGCGGCGTTATCAGGGCACTTTGTATACATATTTTGTGTGTCTTGCATACATTTTATTCCTGCTATTCAATCGTGTTAATTGTGTTAATTCTCGAAGTTATCACAGAAAATATCAAAAATCATTGTTGAATCATCATTACATCGTGTGTGTGATTGACATAATACTGTCTTACGGATAGTATTACAGCTACAAAGAAGCCTTTCATCAAACCTGCGACATTCTGTAGGATATCAAAATGACCCAACCATTTCAACTATCGGTGAATTAGAGAGAAGCTGATATATTTGCAATGGTAATGGAGAATCTCAGCACAAAAACTGACCAAAAGCGCTGTGCTAATCTGTATACTGGTGCATGTTTACACTTCACTCAGCTTGTGCCTCAGATCCATCATACATTCCATACCAAGACCAGGAGATATTTCATACGACCAGGAGATATTTCATACGACCAGGAGATATTTCATACGACCACAACATACTTATAGCTGCAGCCCCAGGGAAGCCGTTTTAAGCCAATATGAAAAAATAAACATTCCAATTCACAGAAGTTTCAAGTTTATCAGTGATATGGGAAATATATCTCTCCCAACAAAATAAAATAGTAGAAGGTTCCAATGGAAACATGTAGGACCTATAATGTCTTTTAAAATGAATTTCCTGCACTTAAGAAGTCTTTTCTGATGATAAAAAAATCAGTTCTGTTGAATGGAAGAAATGAATAAACTTTGAGAATCGAATATGAATTTTAAAACTGGATGCTGGCAGCTCCAACAAAACCTTACTACCTTTCTTCACTTCATTGGTCCAATAATGAAAACAATTAGATAGGTGAATTTGTGATTCATAGATATATTTATTACTGATAATTGACTCTTATTTGTATTGCCTATCTGAGAGAGAACATAATTGAAATGATCAACAGTTCATATTCTGTTTATGGGACAATGTCTCCAGAAACTAGGACTCGGAAAAATAAGTATGGATGTTTTTCTTTCAAATATTTTCATAATGAAAATGAAGAAGCAAATTCAATGCCTTTGACTTTTGAACTGCAATACACAAGGCTGGACAAGAAAGTATATGACAATATGAACATGTGCAGGTGGGTAATTTATGGTTTTATTTGTAATGCGCTTGCCTTCTCTAAATCATATTGAAATTTTGTTCATGGCATCCTGTCTAGGCCTTTATAGATTTCTATTTTGTAGTATCATCTCTGTAGTTAAATAGCCAATGCAGATTGCATGTACTTCGAAAACAATCAAGTTAGAATACAGCTCCCTATTACATTCATATGAGCAAGAACAGAAGCATATTTTATAGATATATAATAACCCTGGTAAAAACAAATTATTCAGCAGTTATTGTAGGTAGTGTTTACTTCATAGTTTGAATTGAATCTTTGAACATACATGAAAGTGACAAAATCTATTTCCATTTCGATATTCAGATTGTGTAATAGTTCATTTCTTCTTCAATTTTTCAGCAGGGGAAGAGTTGCCATCCAGGGTATCTTGCAATTGAGTGCAAATAGCTACACAAATTGAAACCAAAACCCAGATTCAATTGATAGTATGATATACAGTTTTTGTTCATTCCCTTGAAGTTGAATTCAAATTTTTTAGGATATATCACTAATTATTTAGGTACTTCAACATATCCATGACATTTCAAATTGTATCTTGGAAATATTCATTTATAATTTTGCTGCTTGTATGTTTTTATTAAACTGTATATTTTATTCATAAGTAACAGTTCTAGTTTTTTTTTGTTTTTGTAATGATTTTCTTGTAGATTTTCAAAATTCATATTTCAATTCCACAACTACTTCAATCAACACCTCATTCTTTATTGATGCAATATTAAAGTTTCACTTTATAATCTTCATTGATTTCTTTTAAAATAGGTACAAGTATGACTTATCGATAACCTACCTCTTATACCTACTTTTCCTCATTGTTAATTTGTTTTTACATTATTGAAAGTCCTGGATTTCAAATTCATTCATAATTGTTGATTTTTATGAAGGTATCTTGTGAAATAATTCAGGGAAAAACAGTATACATGAGCACTGAGGGGAAAAGTATACTGATAGATCAAAGGTAGAATTTTCATCATGGTCATAGATAAATCATTTGTTCGGGAATTAATCGGTTAGCAGCATGATTCAACCTATTAGTCATTCATTCGAGACCAGGTGGTGGATCAAGAGTCTTATATTATATGTCATCACGGTCGAGTTTTGTGATCGCAATTGAAAAATACGCGAAAGGAAATATTTATCGTTCCAAACGGAGTGTTCACCTGAAAATGAGTGCAAGTATTGTGTTTTCGTGTTCCTCATAATTCAGTGTTTCGTGTTGTTTCATCAAAGCTTCGCATTTTTCACGCTGGTGAGTGAATAGAGATTCTCTGTTTTTCCTCGTATTTTCCTGTTTATATTTAACTCAATTAGCTTATATGTTTTCAAAATAAGAAACGTCTGTTCGTTGAATACTTTCAAGATAATAATTCGAAACGAGCAAACCAGAAGAAAATAAGACGATTCGAAATTTTTTCATGGAAAAATACCTTTTCCCTATACAGGGTGTTTCAGATTTAAATGTTCATACTATACCTGTAGATGAAGGAAACTTTGGTGAATCCAATCACTCCCTATCGATGTGTCTTCCATCTTTTATAATCAATATAATATACCTACAGGGTATGTTACGACAAGCTTACACCATCTTTATATCGAGAATCAGTCGGGAGAAATCCATGAAAATGTGCAAGCTTATATTTCAGAATACGCTCTCTTCATTTAAAATAATTTCGACAATGCAGTGTTGCCGCTTCTACTAGTAAGTAGTAGCGACATTGATATTTCAAATGGAATACTCTGCATTTCATCGCATTTTTAGATTCTCCCTGAAAAGCTGATTTCATCAATGCATCACACTTGGGGTCTATCAAAAATGATTAGGGCCATGTGAGCCGTTTAGGCCGATAATGAATAGTTTCGACACAAACAAATTCAAACGTTGAAAAATCTCGATTTTCAACACCCTATATTTCTGTAATCATTTCCGATAGACTCCAAGTGTGATGTATCGATGAAATCAGCTCTTCAGGGAGAATCTAAGAATGCAATAAAATACAGGGTATTCTATTGGGAATAACAAAGTTGTTGCTTCTTTATGATAGAAATGGCAACAATGCATTGCTGAAAATATTTCAAATGAAGAGAGCATATTCTAAAATATGAGCATGCATGAATTTCTCCCGATTGATTCTTGATATAGAAATAGTGTAAGCTCGTCGTGATACCTTGTATAGTAAATCAGACAATCAGACATATAATCGTTAAAGTAAAACTTGGAAAATCCATGGCCCACTATAGCCAAAATTCATCATGGTCTGATGTTTTAGTGCTTTTTAGGATTTCTGGAAATCCCATGTACAAAGTTTTATTCGTCATTTTGAATGGAAACAAATAACGGATTCAACTAAATAATAAAATACATGTATCTCCAAAATCATAGCCCCTAAAAAAATTGAGTACGCCACTGGATTCCTCGCAAAATTCTCTGTTAGACGTAGTAACTCAGCACAACCTTATTTCTAATATCTTCGTAGAGAAGCCTGGCAGTCTAAACCAAATTTTACATTTAAATCTGAAACACCCTGTATGTCTCCTTGTGCATTTTACATTCCTCGAGAAATTTGCTAGATTTTTTCGCTACTTCTGACTGTTTCTTTCAAATCACAAGAGATTTTTGTAAAAAATACACACACTGGCACAATTAGGGGAACGGGCAAAATTTACACTAAGTTTGACATCAATTTTCTTTCGAACCGATCGCTCGATTCATTTTTTTTTTTCACGAAATGTAGCTTCATTCTTCACGAATACATCTGAGAAATAATTACCTTCAAAAGATGAGTCTTTCCATCATATACAGAGGTGTAAAGAAAGTACGGATTTTTCGGTATTTTTTTAGACATCCTGTGGACTGAACCACTGATAATTGAAACGATTTCTCAACACCAAATTGGAGCCCAATCTATTCCGGATATTTTCGTTTTTCATTCATCTTGATATCTCAATTATTCAAGAAAATACAGAGTTTCAAAGGAAAGGTGGATATTGGTATCAATTTTACACCTCAAAACTCAAATTGGATCTGAAAATGTGTCGTTTCTTCACAAACCTAACCTAACCATGACTAAACCTCTACCATAGGAGACAGAAGCAGTTAATTTTGTTCACCTCGGCGATATAGTCTTTCTCTGCCATCTATTGAATTGGTGCAGATGCGGCTCTCATATGTTAAAAGAACATTAGCCCACTGGTCATTTTCAATTAATGCTACAGCCCTCGCCACATCAGTAGGAGTCAAATCTCTCACGTTGAATTTTCATTGATCAAATTTATGAATTGTGAATCGCTTGACTTTGACAAATAATTAATGACATTAACAAAAGAGCCAACGTTGATTAACAAAATAGCATTTCACCAAAAGAACATTGGAGCAACTTTTATCACCCCTGCATATTCATGAGAGTATTCGTATATGTGTCTTTAAACAGTAAACCGATAGGTAAAACTGTGAACAATTCTCATCTTGAAGTAAAAATCCTCACAGAAACAAGTTGAAAAACGACACGTTCTCCCCAGTTCTTGTTTCGAGGTGGTAAAATTAATACCAATATCCACCTCTTCTTTGAAACTCTATATTTTCTTGAATAATTGGGATATCAAGATGAATAAAGAACGAAAATATTTGGTATAGATTGGGCTATAATTTGGTGTTGGAAAATCGGTTCATTTATCAGTGGTTCACTCCACAGGATGTCTTAAAGAATACCGAAAAATCCGTACTTTTTCTACACCCCTGTATATGATATAAAGACGAATCGTTTGGAGGTGGTTATTTCTCAGATGTATTCGTGAAGAATGAAGCTACAATTCGTGAAAAACAAATTTGAATCGAGTGATCGGATCGAGAGAAAATTGATGTCAAACTTAGTGTAAATTTTACCCGTTCCCCTAATTGTGCCAGTGTGTGTATATTTTTAGCCTGTGTTTAATTTTTTCAAATCGTTAAGACTTTCGAAAATAATAGTGCCAGTATCCGTGTTCAATTCTTCATCTTATATCTTGTATACTATATATATTGAATAATTTATTAATTATCGTCATAAGTCATCGATACATCATTTGTGGTGGTGAATCAAGACAGTCTTATATTAGATGTCATCAGGCACGGTCGAATTTTGTGATCGCAATTGAAAAATACGCGATAGGAATTATTTATCGTTCCAAACGGAGTGTTCACTTGAAAATGAGTACAAGTGTAGTGTTTTTGTATCCCTCATTCACTTCAGTGATTACATTATCGCAATCGTGTGCTGTTCTGGTGTTTCGTGTTGTTTCATCAAAGCTTCGCATTTTTCACGCTGGTAAGTGAATATTGAGATTCTCTGTTTTTCCTCATATTTCCCTGTTTATATTTAACTTAATTACCTTATATGTTTTCAAAATAAGAAACGTCTGTTCGTTGAACGTTGAATACTTTCAAGATAATAATTCGAAACGAGCAAACCAGAAGAAAATAAGACGATTCGAAATTTTTTCATGGAAAAATACCTTTTTCCTAAACAGGGTGTTTCAGATTTGAATGTACATACTAAACCTGTAGATAGAGGAAACTTCAGTGGTTCCAATCACTCCCTATGGATGTGTCTTCCATCTTTTACTTGATCTTTTATAATCAATATAATATACAGGGTATGTCACGACGAGCTTACACTATTATTATATCGAGAATCAGTCGGGAGAAATCCATGAAAATGTGCATGCTTATATTTCAGAATACGCTCTCTTCATGTAAGATATTTCCGACAATGCAGTGTTACCGCTTCTACTAGAAAGTAGTAGCAACATTGATATTTCAAATGTAATACCCTGTATTTCATCGCATTTTAGATTCTGCCTAAAGAGCTGATTTCATCAATACATCACACTTGGGGTCTATCAAAAATGATAACAGAGATATGGGGTGTTCAAATTCGAGATTTATCAACTTTAGGAGTTTTTTTTGTCGAAACTATTCATTATCGGTCAAAACGGCTCACATGTCCCTATCTCAACTTTCGATTCACGATTTACTGATATTTAATCGGAACAGATACAGGGTGGTTCAAGATTCAGAATTGTTGTTGTTCTAAAATTGTTCTATCCGTCATTCGGGTGCCCCCTTACGAGCAACCCTCAAAAGTCTTCGAGAGTCTTGTGCGAGCAAGGAATGACGGGGGCCTTACCTTTTAACGTGTGATCCCAAACACTTTCTTGGGCCATCAGAAAAATTTCTGCAGTCGACGGGGATCGAACCCACGACCGGCAAGCGAATGCGAATTAGAATATAGACACTCTGTCCGCATGGCTACCTGGCCTCCTGATCATCCTGTTTCTGTGCCGATTAAATATCAGTAAATAGTAAATCAGAAGTTGAGATAGGGACATGTGATAATGAATAGTTTCGACACAAACAAAACGTAAAGTTGAGAAATCTCGATTTTGAACACCCTATATCTCTGTAATAATTTCCGATAGACCCCCAAGTGTGATGCATCGATGAAATCAGCTCTTCAGGGAGAATAAAAATACAGGGTATTCTATTTGAAATAACAAAGTTGTTGCTACTTTTTGATGGAAGCGGCAACAATGCATTGCTGAAAATATTTTAAATGAAGAGAGCGTATTCTAAAATATGAGCATGCATATCTTCATGAATTTCTCCCGAATGATTCTCGATATACAGATAGTGTAAGCTCGTCGTGACATACCCTGTATAGTATCAGACATAATAATCGTTAAAGTAAAACTTGGAAACTCCATGGCCCACTAGCAAAAATTCATCATAGTCTGATGTTTTAGTGTTTTTTAGGATTTCTGGAAATCCTATGTATAAAGTTTTATGCGTCGTTTTGAATGGAATGAAATAACGAATTCAACCTTGGATTCAACTAAATAATAAAATACATGTATCTCCAAAATCCAAAATCATAACCCCTAAAGAAATTGAGTACGCCACTGAATTCTCCGCAAAATTCTCTGATAGACGTAGTATTCGTAGTAACTCAGCACAACCTTATTTCTAATAACTTTGTAGAGAAACCTGGTAGTCTAACCCAAAATGTACAATCAAATCTGAAAAACTTTGTATGTCTCCTTGTGCATTTTACACTCTTCGAGAAATTCGCTAGATTTTTTCACTACTTCTGACTGTTAAACTCTCTCAAAGATTTTCGTGAAAATTATATTTTTCATTAGAGTCAAATTAGGTAAACTATCGATAGAATTCATTGCATAGAATAATTTGTCAAATAGTTTAGATACTTTCGAGTGCTCGTTACATTTTCACTATTTCAAAAAATAATGATAACACAAATGTGATTATGCAGTTATGCCTCGAGTTATACACAGTGGTCAAAAAATAAAGACCATATAAAGATTTTGCCAAAATTATATTATCAGCCTGTGTTCAATTTTTTCAAATCGTTAGACTTTCGAAAATAATAGTGCCAGTATATCCGTGTTCAATTCTTCATCTTATATCTTGTATACCATATATTTGTTCCCCCTGTATAATTTCATTATCGTCATTAGTCATAGATAAATCATTTGTTCGGAGATTAATCGGTTAGCAGCATATGATTCAACCTATTAGTCATTCATTCGAGACCAGGTGGTGAATCAAGACAGTCTTATATTAGATGTCATCACGTACGGTCGTCTTTTCTGATCGCAATTGAAAAATACGCGAAAGGAATTATTTATCGTTCCGAACGGAGTGTTCACTTGAAAATGAGTGCAAGTATTGTGTTTTTGTGTTCCTCATACAATTCAGTGATTATATTATCGCGATCGTGTGCTGTTCTGGTGTTTCGTGTCACTTCGTGTTGTTTCATCAGAGCTTCGCATTTTTCACCCTGGTGAGTAGAGATAAATTCTCTCAAGTTTTCCTCATATTTCCCTCTTTACTTTCAACTTCATTACCTTATATGTTTTCAAAATCACAAAGGTACCGCTTGTTGAATATTTTCCGATGAAGGAAAACTTTCTTCTGATCTTCGTGCTTTCCGTTCAGAACTATATTTTTTCAGAAGATAATAATGCGAAAAGAGCAAACCAGAAGAAAATAAAACGATTCCAAATTTTCATGAAAATATACCTTTTGCCTATACAGGGTGTTTCAGATTCAAATGTACATACTATACCTGCAAATATAGGAAACTTTGGTGGTTCCAATCACCCCCTATCGATGTGTCTACCATCTTTTATAACTGCGATACAGAACGTAATATTGGATTAGGCAAAATCTGTATAATCGATATTCAAATTATATTATTCATCAAAACTAAATAGAAATCAAATTTAGAATCCAGAACCGTCTTCAGAAAAAACAGTAAACTTCTTGTTTTTCAAAAACAACACTCTGTATATCGGAATTTTGTAGATATGTTTTGATATTTGCAGAGAGCGGGAAAACTAATGAATTCCAATTTGAATTTTTTTTTAAATATTTTCCGATGAAGATATATTTTCTTCTGATTTTCGTACTTTCCGTTCAGAACGGTATTTTTTCAGAAGAAAATGATACGAAAAGAGCAAACCAGAAGAAAATGAGACAATTCGAGATTATTTCATGAAAACATATTTTTTGGCTATACAAGGTGTTTCAGATTTAAATGTACAAACATCGATGTGTCTACCATCTTTTATAACTGTGATGCAGAACGTAATCTTGATTTCGGAAAAATCTTTCTCTGGTCAGCTCATAACTTTTGAGCCATGTTGTAAAATCGATTCATACTCGATAGGAATATTCAACTCATATTACTCATCAAAATTGAATAGGAACCGAATTTAGAATCTAGATCCGTTTTCTGGGAAAACAAAAAAACTTATTCTTTTTCAAAAACGACACTCTGTATATAAAAATTTTGTAGATATGTTTTAATATCAGCAAAGGGCAGGAAAACTGAATGAATTGGCGTACTTTCCAACAGTGTGCATCCAATTTGACTTTTTTCCATCATTATTTTTTGAAATAGAATTTTTATTGAGCTCGTAATTCAAAATTCGATTTTATTGCAAAGAAATTATCAGTCCTCAAAATTCAAATTCATTAGAGTCAAATTAGGTAAACTATCGATAGAATTCATTGCATAGAATAATTTGTCAAATAGTTTAGATACTTATGAGTGCTCGTTACAATTTCACTATTCCAGAAAATAATGATAATACAAATGTGATTATGCAGTTATGCCCCGAGTTATACAGTGGTCAAAAAATGAAGACTATATAAGGATTTTGCCAAAATTATATTTTCAGCCTGTGTTTGATTTTTTCAAATCGTTAGACTCATCTACTATCTACTATCTTGCATAACTGTGATACAGAACGTACCTAATATTGATTTTGGCAAAATCTTTATCTGGTTAGCCCATAACTTCTGAGCCATGGTGTATAATCGATTCATACTCGATAGGTATATTCAATGACTTTTCAACAGGGTGCATCCAATTTGACTTTTTTCATCATTTTTCGAAATAGAATTTTTGTTGAACTCCTAATTCAAAGTCCAATTTTGTCATAGGAAAATGATCAGTCTCGATAGTTTTCATTCCATAGAATAATTGTTAATTAGATATTTTCAAGTGCTTGTTACATCTTCAGTATTTCAAAAAATAATGATAGTTTGAAAGCTATATACATGAAATTCTTTTTTTCATTTAAACTTTCAAGGTCAATATCTTCAAAACGAAGCGCGACATACTTTTTTTTATATGAAGTACTAATATTACTTTGGCTTACTCAACCAGTCCTATCATTTACAATATGACCTTTCCGGACATCCTGTATATTTTGCAAATTTTTCCTAAAACCATTTTTCACTCATTTGGGATTGAATAAAAGTTGCCAATAACATTTAGATAGCTGTGGACACAACAGAAATGCCATGGAAACAAAACAGGCATTTTTTGACATCTCTGCCGGTCTTTGAATTAAAATGGGTTATTCAGTAGCGGAAAAATACGAAATTGTATAATTGTTATATTATGAAAATATTGCGGAAACTTCGGATGCAGCAAGAATTTAGTCTAAATCGGATTTCTTTTTCAGATTAACAAGCAAACAGACAGAAAGCAAAGTGTTTGATACTTTCCACTAAGTCGGAGAAAACCATCCAGTCAAGACGGACCGAACAGAAAATCCGCAGAGAGAACTGACCAGAGTATACTTTTCAGAATTCTGATCCTTATATATTCGTACGGAAGGCGATATATTGAATTCCTTTCCAGATTCTCAAGCAAACAGATAGACAGATATTCACCTTTATGTCTCTATGGAAACACGACAGGTACCCTTACGAGGGGAGAGTATCAACTCGGCGTTTATAAACCCTCTCTGCAAAGGAGGTCGGCGCATGGTGGGTTAGGTATATACAGTGTTTTTCATTGCAGAGAAAATCGTTGTTTATCTGCCTACCTCGTCTGCATTGAGAGAGTTGATGAATTGATGAATAATCATAAAAATATATCGCATTTCAGTTACGAATGTTGAAAACAATATTCAGACTTTATAGATTTATATTCTATGTACGTCTCACGATTCAAATTTCAAATTGATGCTTAGTTTTAGATCGGAGCAGCACACTGTTTGGCATTTATGTTCCTTATTATAACCCACGAAATTCAAAATGTAGCAGATGTCTACTGGGAAGACCACTATTCGGAAGGAGAGCGAATATGAAGCAATTCATTTACGGTTGTTGGAAATATTATTCAGGTATGTTTCAGATTCAACATCAGTTTTAATTCTCATGAACTTTCTGATATGTGATATTTAGTTGCAGATCCGAAAAGCAAAGTGTTTGATACTTGTCAATAAATTGGAGAAAACAATCCAGTCAAGACGGACCGAACAGAAAATCCGCAAAGAGAACTGACCAGAGAGTATACTTTTGAGAATTCTGATCCGTATGTTCGTACGGAAGGCGATATATTGAATTCCTTTCCAGATTCTCAAGCAAACAGATAGACAGATATTCACCTTTATGTCTCTATGGAAACACGTCAGGTACCCTTACGAGGGGAGAGTATCAACTCAGCGTTTATAAACCCTCTCTGCAAAGGAGGTCGGCGCATGGTGGGTTAGGTATATACAGTGTTTTTCATTGCAGAGAAAATCGTTGTTTATCTGCCTACCTCGTCTGCATTGAGAGAGTTGATGAATAATCATAAAAATATATCGCATTTCAGTTACGAATGTTGAAAACAATATTCAGACTTTATAGATTTATATTCTATGTACGTCTCACGAATCAAATTTCAAATTGATGCTTAGTTTCAGATCCGAGCAGCACACTGTTTGGCATTCATGGTCCTTATTATAACCCACGAAATTCAAAATGTAGCAGATGTCTACTGGAAAGACCACTATTCGGAAGGAGAGCGAATATGAAGCAATTCAGTAACGGTTGATGGAAATATTATTCAGGTATGTTTCAGATTCAACATCAGTTTCAAATCTCGTGGACTTTCTAATATGTGATGTTTAGTGGCAGATCCGAAGAGCAAAGTGTTTGATACTTGTCAAGACGGACCGAACAGAAAATCCGCAAAGAGAACTGACCAGAGTATACTTTTCAGAATTCTGATCCTTATATTCGTACGGAAAGCGATATATTGAATTCCTTTCCAGATTCTCAAGCCTACTTGTGTCTCTCCAAAGAAGTACTAACAGAAGGATCTACCAGTTTACTTCTCCCCTCAGTGCTCATGTATAGTGTTTTCTCTCCTCCCCTTACATTACATTGAGGTAGTTGTGGAATAAAAATATGAACTTTAAAAACCTACAGGAAAATCAATACAAAAACACAAAAAATTAGAACTTTATGAGGTACTTACCAATAAAATACAGTTTGATAAAAACATAGAAGCAGCAAAATTACGAATCTATATTTCCAAGATACAATTTGAAATACAAAGGATATGTTCAGATACCTAAATAATCATCGATATCTCCTTAAACTTGAATTCAATTTCAAGGAATGACCAGAAACAAGAAACAACTGATTATATATTATGAATCTGGGTTTTGGTTAAACATTTTGTAGCTTTTCCCACTCATTTGCAAGATATCCTGGAATCTGAATGACAACTCTTCTTCCTTGCTGAAAATTTAAAAAGATGTTAGAATGGTCCTAAATAAACATTTATAAATACCTAGATATTTGATTTATTGGTTGTACATATTTGTTTGAATAAAGGTAAAATGCTTCTATTCTGCTCATGTATAGCTGTATTTTAACTTAATAGTTTTGTAAGTACATGCAATCTAAATTGGCTATCAATACTACAATGATAGGAATCCATAAAATCCTATGCAGGATATCATGAATATTATCTTGATATGATTCAGAGAAGGCAAGCATTTCATATAGAACCATAAAATACTGACCTGCACATTTTTCCAATGTAATCTTTCTTGCCCACCCTTGTGTATTGCAATTCAAAAGTCCATTATCACAATAGGTATTTGAAAGAGAAAGGGACATACTTATTTTTCCTAGTCCTAGTTTCTGGAGACTTCATCAGAAACTTACCATGCAAAATATGAACTGTTGATCATTTCAATCATGTTCTTTCAGATGGGCACTACGACAAATAGTTAATAATCAGTAATAATATATATCAATGAATCACAACTTTACCTTGTTTTCATTAATTGGAGCAATGAAAGTGGAAAGAGGTAAAGGATATAGGAAGTTTTTTCAACTTTTTGTAGTAGGTACATATTCTACATCCAGTTTTCAAATTCACATTCGATGCTCCACGATTATCCATTTTTCCATCCAACTGAACTGATTTTTCATTTTCAGAAAATACTTCTTGAGTTTACCATCAACAGAACACAGTTGATTTCTTGGTTTTTGAGTGATAATTTGATTCATGATTTATAAAGTAATGTAGAATTGTGTCGGTAATTAATATGAAGTTCTTGTCCTGTACTCAAGAAAATCATGAAAATAAAATCAAAGTAATTTGTAGAATGAATCACATGAAATATCAAATGAATGAACAGAATAACAAACAATAACAAAAATGACCTTGAATGCCCTGATAAACTGGTTCAAATGTGCCCACCAGATGACGTATCGGAATCATCACCTTGCCAATTATTGCATTTTATTTAAAGTTTCGATTGGGTGTTATATGAGGAAGTGTATGAGATCATTGGAAAATGAAATTGTTATTTGTTTTATAGTAGTGATGTGTAGCACAAATCTCATGTGTATATCTCTGCCAAGGAAATTGACAGGTGCTAACTTTCTATGCAGTGAGTAGATAAAAATCATTCTTTTATATCAACGCATATTGGAAATAAACCTTTTTTTTTTCATCTCAGCGGGTAAACTATGATCTCGCGTCCTTCTCTCCCAGAAACAAGATAGTCCAAAATTACTTACCGAATATATTCGGCACATCATTAACCGGACTGAGAGGCGGGGAAGCGTAAATCGGACTTTGGGGTTCGCTTTGTAGAGGGGACAACAGCTTGCTGAGGGGCCTCGTTTTGCCACCTCTGCTACACTGTTGGAGCTGTTGTGTGAATGACATAGGCTGAAAAATAATTAGTCATCAGATTATTGCATACCAAGAACATCTCAGGCTGTATCAAGTCTGTGGTTTGACCAGGCACATACGTTCAGTATGAAATCTGACCAACCAGCTATTTGGGAATATCGGTCACATGTCAAACCTGCCCACAAAGTTACCACGTTAACTTTTGATTGGAGTCCAGTCAACCATTGGCCATCCTGGCATCACCACTGTGGTCGAATGAATGACTTGACACAGCCTCAATGTACCTTAGTGCTACCTTAGTGTACAATCAAACGAATAGGATTTGATAATGGTTTTCCCCTACATATCATAAATCCCATATACAACATAAATCTTTCTGAGTCTGTCAACCGCAGTTCATTATCAATGAATAATTCTGGAAACCTACTTGAGTGAGGATACTCATGATGTCACCAATATTTGCCATCTCATCAATATTTTCCCATATAAACCCCCTAGGGAATGAATTTTTTGAGAATTATCATGAGTCGCCAAGCGACAATGGATGATTGTGAGTAATGATTCTTGTTTTGTACAGTGAATCGGTGTGGTCCGTTTGTTTTTGTGTCCTATCCTATCCTAATCTCAACCACAAATCGCAAAAACAGCGACCATTACTAATTGTCTAGGTTTGTTTTCCGCAATAATTACATTGATTTCGTGGATTTCAGATTTTCCAAATGTTTTTTTTTCTCCGATTACCTGCTCTATCAATACTATAACACAAATCTCTAACAAGAAGTCCCACTATGTATATTTGATGTTGAACGGAACTGAAGTCATTCTTGATTTGTTTCTCCCATATTCGAAGATCTTGGAATTTAGATAGGCCTGCTCAAATGTAAGCACATTTATCAAAATGTGTGAGTTGTCTTTGCTATTTTTGATTATATGAATTTTCAAAAACTGTTGATAATTAGTTTTAATATTCTCTTGAAGATGCAACACTTCGAGGAGTTAAAAAAGTGTAGCAAGAACCTATCCTATTGATGAATATTTGATAAAGGATGAAGAATGATGAAAATGCATTATAACAATAAGGAAAAACTCGACCGAGTAATCGTTTCAACACACCTGGATGTTTTGTGTGGGTTCCCTCTGTCGATCGCCATGCCTGCTAGACTGACTAGAACCGGTCAGATTCGAGCTGGATTTCGAGTTTGAACTGTGATTTCCAAGAGACACCATGGACCTTCTTTGCTGGTCAGTCCAGTCGCCAGCGCCGCCTGGCGGATACAAAATGGCGCAAGAAGGTTTGGTTTCTGCAGTAGAAGCTGAAATAATAAAAACATCAAGGAGCTTTATTGGATACCTCAAAGGCCACCGACCGAGGTCCTTCAGCCTGTGTTACACAGTGATTATACATTGGGATTAAATTCATCATTATTGTATGTACAAGATATATGGAATTATTAAATTTGCTAGTGTAAAAAAAGCGAAAGAAGGGAGGTCTATTGTGAGGCAAGAATTTTGAAGGAATTTCAGTCTTCTGAATTGATTAGGCATTCCAATAGTGTGTTTTCCGGAAACTTCGTCTTGGGTTCACTGTTGGATCTCTCTGTAAACACTGGAATTGGATAATTTGGAGATTGGACTCGTTTTTGGAAAACTTCAAGGTTTGCTCTTTCAGTCTCTCAGAAATTGGTTGCACCCTGGTCAGCCGATATAGAAGTTCGTTTGATGGATGGTGAAGGGGATTTTGAGAGTGCCGGATTTCGGTAATGGCTCTCAGACCAGCTCTTTCTGCTACTTCCAAATTGTTCAGTGCCGTCTTCCTAGTGTTTATGTATATTGGGTGAGCATACTCAAGAATTGGGCGGCAAATGGTTTTGTAAATATGTGCTGCAGTTCTTTTGCTAATTCCTTTATTCTTGTAAGTTAGGCTTCGAAAATGTTTAGCTCTTGTGATGCATTGTTTGCAGATATTCAACTAATGCCACAGTTCTCACTACATGATTAATCACAGTTACCGTGGGTGAATCATCTGATATTTTTTGATTGAAGAGAATCAGCTGGGATTTTTCTGGATTTGGTTTTAGCCTCCACTTGTCACACCATCTCATAGTGTTTCGAATTGCGTTTTGTAACTCTTCAACTGCTTTTTCAAATGATTTATAATGACTTATAATGGCTGTATCATCAGCAAATTGTATGCCATATATGAATGTGAATGAAGCTGAAATAATTTCAAACAAATTATGAATTCCTCGTCGTTGGTATTCGTAATTGCTATGATAACGGATGAATAATAATAAACATAGTTCTTGATTTTGAATGAATATTTTCCAAACATGGCAACCTCTCGACATTTTAGAGTTCAAGATTACACGTTAAAAGCCATATAGTCAAAAATATTCTAGTGTGAGATTTCAAACATTATCAGCGGTCATTTTGTTTGGATTGAAATGTCTGTGTCCTATAAATAAATACTTGAAAGACATTTCAAATGAAGTATTAATTCCATTCCATTTGGAGTGAAACATTTTTAAAAAAATCCCAGCCGTTCAAAGCTCATCGAGGAGGCTGGGTCACTTTTTTTTATTGATTGTCTTTATTACCCCAAGAAACATAGTTGTTTATAATAGGGATACATAATGTTTTACATACAATTATGAAATAATGATGATATAACAAGTAAAAAAAAATGCAAATAATCATGCAATATCAACCTTGTCTTTTATAAGTATTAATTCAATATTATCTTTATTATTCCCAAGAAACATATATGTTTATAGCAGGGAAAATTATGAAAGAGCAACTAAAAAACAAAAATTAGATAAGTAGGTATTCAAATAAGAAATGGAATTATCAAAGTCTCTGAAGTAGATATTTTTTCAAGTTAATTTTGAATCTAGTTGATTCCTGTATATTCCTCAATTGACTTGGTAATGAGTAGAACGATTCCTGTGTGAAAAATGGATTGTTTGCCGATATTTGACTTATACGTATTTGATATTAGTAAATTTGATTGTCTTGTTCCATGATTATGTAATGAATTGATTTAATTGAAATTTAAATTCGAAATTTTCAATTTGTATAGGACAAATTGAATAAAACAACATATTTCAAGTTTGTATAGATCTAATAAATCTCTACGTTTGTATAAATTCATGGTTGGTTCGAGAAAATTTAAATTGAAAATACACTTCAATGTTTTATTTTGTAATTTCATTAGTGGACTAATTGAAATATTGGTGCTTCCCCATATAGATATTAGGTATGAATGGATTACCGGAAAAACAGTTTGGGTTAGTACTAGGAAATGATTAAAGAATATTTTTCACTGAAACAGGCACACTACGACATCAAAAAGCCCCGTTACCTGAGGTGATTGAATTCGCACTGCTGCTGGTGTGCGCCATTTTGTGCGATCTGGCGTTGTACTCCTCCAACAACCTCACCACCCCTCTGTGTCCCGACTTGGCTGCCACCCTCACGGCATTCCTGCCGCACGCGTCCGAATGGTTCGGATCGGCGCCGTGCTCCAGCAGCGCCACCACGCAGAGTTCGTGGCCTTCTTGAGCTGCGATGCCTGAAAGTAGTCGGAATGCGGAATAATCGGTCGACCGGTTTTCGAAAAAAAAAAACCATTTGTTTAAACATCATCGCCTGCAGTATTGACGAATTGGAACTTTGGTGTACCTTGTGCCTTAGTTCGTAAGGAAGGGGGTAGCCCCAAGCGATTCTATCGCCAGTCATCATAGGTAAAGCAGGGTCCTCTCCTGTAAACAAGGTAGAGGAACGTGTGAAAGTCCTCGAACGATCACTCATTCAACGGGACGAGAGGATTCTTGTCAACATGAGTAGCAATCAGGCCAAAGCCTCTTGCGACGGAGACCCAACAAACGTAACAAGAGGAATCTTGTTGACATGAGTACCTGGGGTGACGAGGATAGCCCCATCAGGTCGTACATACGACCTGATGCCTCACCAATTGGGTTGGACTCCAGGGGGCAGTGGTTTCCAAAAAACACCACCGGACTACGGTAGAGGAGGTGAAGAAGAATCCCACTATGGGTCAAGTGGGAGGATATCTTGCCTGCCTCGGCGGGCGGGTGAGCAGAATTTCTGCTCGGGCACTGACACTGCAGAGCCAGTAGTCTGTTTTATCAGACGGCCTCACCATTGGTATAATAAAATGGTAGCAGGAGAACATGCCGTTAGATAACGGAGATGGCTCTAGCGCGCTGATTTGGCGTATCCAAATCTTCCATTTCTCCCTGTGGTGTGCTGTCGGTCTTGTGAAAGGGGAGTGAGAGTTGGTCTCACCCGTTGCTACTCCGGCAACATTATTGATTGAGTATTGACGAATCAAGATATAAGAGATGCTATTTCGTCCTAGAAATCTTGCATCACGTTGTTTATAATTTAAGCTTATATCTTGGAAAAAATGTGAATGATCTTAAAAATTTGAGAAGCGAAATAGGAGGATAGAAATCAAGAATAAAACATCTCTTTCATTCAACTGCGAAAGCGAAAGTGAACTCATCTTACATTCAAAGAAAAAGACGAAAAAAAAAACAGTCGGTCGACCGTTTTTTTTTGTTCGACGGACTTTGGTTTTTTTTTCTTTGAAGAATTCTGGACCACTTTTTGGAACATGGATGGTTTCCACGACTTGTCATTTTATATGCTTACCTAAAGCAGTAGCTCCCTGATTACAAGTATGATCTGGCAATGCCCCATGCTCCAGAAGCATTTTGACTATATCGCTGTGGCCCTGCCAACTAGCCGAATGCAGGGCCGTCCTATTTTCCAAATCGCAGGCGTCCACTTGGGCTTTACCATACGTCAGCAATAGCGTGACCATTTCCGTGTGGCCTTGCCATGACGAGACATGTAAAGGAGTACGACCCTAGAGGAAATGTAGCAATAAGGAAGATGCATAATTTTCATGAACCAAATGGTGAATAGGGCGAATCAAGACGAGTTGATGTATATACAGGGTGTCCCTGAAAGGTCTGTTCAAAATTTCAAAGCCTATTCCGGAGCAAGCAACTTACCTCAGTCCAAAATTGTTATGTTTCTGAGATATAGGGTGGTAAATAATGGCCATAACATTGTTCCCAGTGTAGTTTCTTACTTCATTCGTTGGGGAAATAATTTTTTGAACATTTTAAGCAAACAGATACCTCTGTGAAAATCAGCTAAAGTAAGGTTGATTTCCAGATTTTCGGTTTTTAATGTTCGATGCAGCACCGGAATATTGAAATTATCCTAAATAAAAAATGTTTGCTGTTATCTTCTTGGATGTACTTTTAGCAGTGCAAAAAATGGATTTCTCAAGACTTTCTTGGAGTCTACACCGCGATTTTTATTTTTTATCTTCACCACCCTGTATCTCGGAAATGGAGCAATTTCGAACTGAGGTAAGTTGCTTTAAATAAGCTTATTTTGACCACAGAAATATGTGCTACGATTTTGTACAGACCTTTCGGAGATTTTTTCTTGTATTATGTGAAATTGCCATATGACTTTGATTGCCTATATTTCAGAAATGATTAATTGTAATTTGCTGAAATTTAGCAGCTACGTTTCTCCATTGAAACTTTTCAAGACGACTTATAGAAAAAAACAGATCCGGACTTGGGGTATATAAATGTTTTATTGATGTCAAAAAAGTTCACTGTGTGATCACTTTTCTCGAAAAATTTCATCGGATCTAGAAAGATCAAACAAAATGTCACTATAGTTTGACAGAATTAGTACTGTCAACATTATTTCAGAAAACAAATGTTACAACTCTTGACATTTTTTTATCACCAACTATCTCATGATCCGACCTTGTATAAATACAGATATTTTAATTGTTACATATAATTTTAGTTTTGAAATCATGATTAGGAATACATTGAATTGAATATTCATTAGGAGTACTTTAAGAAGAAATATTTGAAAGTGGAATGAATCCATTTCAAACGTATTTTGAATAAAAATGAAACAATAATCAGAAATTCAGAGGACGAATATCAAAAAATTTCAAATTCAAAAAATGTTAACTATACAAAAATCACCTCTAAGTCTCTCGTTTCTACGTCTGCTGCATTTTGTATGAAATATTTCGACATTGCTATTCGATTGTCGAGCGCTAGAACATACAAAGTACTTCTTCCGTCCGCATCTTTCGAGTTGATGTCGGCACCATGCGACACCAAAATCTGTACAATGTCATAATGCCCTTCAAGAGCTGCCAACCTGCGGAATGAATTTTAATTTGAGAAAAATTTGTGACATCTGTGCACATTCATATGGAAAGCCGAGTATGTTTAGTGTTCCAGTCAATTCTGAACAATATCGCAAATGCAACCATGGCTCTGATTTTTTGAATAACATTTATTTGAATTCAATGAAGTGAATCAAAAAGAGGTGTTCAACAAGCGTTGGGAGAACAATACTGAAAATGAGATGAAATTTAAAAAAAAAAAACAACTCAAACCATTTTTATATTTTCGGTCGTAACCACCGACATGACCTACTATCTAGACCGCTATACGTCATACATCTCATGTTCTCCAGTTCGATGTCGTGAGTGGCGTAGATTCATTCTTTTGGGCATTAGCGGTCTAGATAGTAGATTATCGGTGATCATAGTGCAACCTTTTGAAAATTTCTTCGAACTTGCTAGCCTGAAAATGCTTTCGTTCAAGGCGCAAAAGGATACAACTGTCATTCATGTCAGTTGGTGTTGAGGAACATGAGTAAAACTAAGATATATTAACGTGCGATATAAATAAATAACAGGTGTTTCAAAGTTCGACCCAGTTTCGGTGTGTTTGCCATTTTGTTATCAAAACAAATGTCAGAAACATAGAGTTAGCCATGGTGGAATAATAATATGGTGTGCTACGACGCATCTTCGTATACGTCTACGTCACTGCCAGTAAAACAATTGCTCCCAGTATGAGCTTGCTGTCATCAATTCGTCCGAGTCGCCGTGATCATTTTGGTGCGAGTATAGACTTGCAATGACCTTATGCGCATTAAAGACGAATTCAAGATACGTGAGTAGCACACCATATTATATTTCCACTATGGAGTTAGCGATCTGTCTTGATCAATTATCTCTAAAACTAGGTTCTTCTTGTTTCTTCAAAGTAGTGTTAGAGTTTATCTCTATAACTCAAACTGAAACAAAGAGAGAACAACATGCATGATAGCACGAGTGATTTTGATGATTCAAATTTTATGATGGAATGCCCAAAGCAAAGTGAAGATAGTATTGAATGTATCAAACTCCGTACTGGAAATGACTGGAACTAACAAATAAAAGAATCAGCAATGTGCATCAACAAATATCCAAATGTTTCGAGAACTAAAAAGTTTCTTCATTACTCAAATCAAAACAATACCTCAATGCAGTCTTTCCATCGTGGGGTCTCTGATCTATCGGTGCATTATACTTGTCTATGAACAAATTAACTAAAGCCGTGTGACCCCCCTGTGATGCTAGCGCCAATGGGGCTTTCCCCTCATTATCAGTCTCATCTATTCTCGCTCCTGCTTCCAATAAAGCTTCACAGACATCTTGATGGCCTGAAAGATTATCACTCGAATTGCATTTCCACATCACTAATTTTTTGCAATCAAAATCAGAATAATAATAGTAATCATATAGCAAGGTACAGAAAACGAACATTTTATGACCCGAGAGAAATAAGGAAGCGAGGAAGAATTTTCACCTAAAATATTCACTTTCTTCTGAATAGTTCATGTTGTCATTGAAAGTCGTTGACAGTTGTCAGATGAGAAACAGTTTGAATGAGAATCAAATTCAAAGCATTACAGAGAGAATTGATGTCTATGTGGGCTTACATTTTTCAGTCTCATCAGTTGGCGTTAATAGAGCGTGAGGTCTAGGTCAGTCAAAAATTTCAAAATCTTGCCTCATAGCCCTGAAGGCTGTAGCCTGTTTTAATGAAAATATTCTGAAAAAATGATGAGGCCTATGTAAACAAATACAAAAACACAATATATGGTAACACTTGATTAGATTTGCGTTTTTTACTCTCAATGTGGAACGTTACGCGCAATTATGACGTTGGCAGAGAAGGAGATGCCGTAAGAAGAGGTCAAATGAGAGGAAAAAAGTAAGTAACTAGTAGGAGTGTCATAGTTATTTGAGCAACTAGTGTATTAATGAGGGCTATTGATCGCCTTCCAATACACTAGTTGGTTACACAATTTTTCCGTCGACAATATGTCTCATTTCCAGTGTAATAAATAAAACTTGGTTGGCGAATTCAACCTTACAACTAAAAATCACCATGTCACTGACATTAGTGACATTTGACATTTGTCTAAATAATCAACATAGAGAATGAATTCCTTGTGTTACAAAAAGGTATTGAAGAAATCGATTCAGAAACTTGAGGTAAAATCATTGATGAAATCCATATTATCGATTTAAATGCAGATTCCATACGTTATAGCACAATAATATACAGTGAATGGTCGCGATGTATGTTTGGTTGCCTAACCCCTATGCTACAATCATGCATTGATAGACCAATTGATCTTTAATAAGGGTCATTACCGATCAATTTTATAAACATTAAACTTACTCGTTGAGTTCGACGGAAATAGTTATTTTACCAACTAGTGTATTAATGAGGATGATTAGAGATCAAGATATTTTAACGTGAGAGTGAAGCGAGAGCGTTAATGTTCGAGATCATTTATCGCATTTTAATATACCAGTTGGTTGAAAAAAATTTCCGTCGACTATATTTCTCATTTCTCCTGCAATGAAGAAAACTTGTTCCGTGAATTCATCATTCATCCTTACTACTAAAAATCACCTGGTCAACTTGTCACAGATATTAGTGAAATTCGACATTTGTCGAAATAATCAACATGGAAAATAACTTCCTTTTGTTAGAAAACAGAGATTGAAATCGGTTCATAAACTTGAGAAGGCTAACCCGTTAACGTGAAATCTTCGATGAAATCCATATTTTCGATATAAATGCAGATTCCATAAGTTATAGCATAAACAGTGAATGGACGCGGTGTATGTTTGGTTGCCTATAGTACAATCATGCATTAATAGACAAATTCATCATTAATAGGGATCATTAACTTACTCTTTAAAACGAGGTCGACGAAAAAGTTCCGTGGGAAACGTGATTTATTGTATAATAATAACCACAACTGTAACACAATGAAGTCATTGTTTTATCAAGCAAAAAAATGCAATGAGAATGAGCATTTTAGTGTTACACCCGTAGAAAATAGTATATTGTTTACCGAGCACGGAATGATAGTGAATTTCTAAGAGAATGAAGTTTGCGGGCCTTAGGCGAATTCTGCAATCATTCGAGTAGGAAATTAGCATTCCGTGCAATTATACACTATAATTTATATCCGTCTATCATAGATAACAGCGGCATTTTCGATTTCTTCGTCTTATAGCCATCTGATTTCCTGTCAATTAACGCTCATCTATTAGACAGAGCGGTAATTGCTTCACATTTGACATTCCATGAGCGATGAGATTTTTTTGAAATAACACAATGGATTCATTGTTATATCAGATACAGAAATAATATTATTGATGACATACAAAGTACCTCATTGACATATCGAACACAGTAAAACAAGAACAATTTTGTGTTATAGCCGTAGAAAAATTTGTTTCTGGCACTGGATCACTGTCAAAACTCACCTTCAAAGGCTGAATAATGGAGTGGTGTCCAGCCTGAATTATCTCGATGTTGCTCGTCAAGGCCTCTGTCTAAGAGCTGCTTAACAACTTCCACACACCCTGAAGACACAATGCAAATAACAATATACAGTTTTTCGAATATTTATATACATTTTTATTCAGCGTAAATTCTACCATTCCATGTACCTTGTGCTGCAGCAACGGACAAAACAGTGCGACCTTCTGAATCCATCGAGTCTATACAGCAGCCCCAGAACAGTAGGAGAGCTACCACAGGGGCATGACCCATGCTTGCGGCAGCCCATAAAGGGCTTCTGCCACCGTTGTCGCAATGGTCGACGTCCGCTTCGTTTTCTAAAAGCAGTTCACAAACGTCCCTGAAACACAAAATGAGAAACATACTAATTAACACAAATCGAAGCTCTCACAGCTGAAACATCTAGGATGCACAGGGTTGCCCTAAATGTCAGCAAGAGCGAGAGCCACCGACCTCGATTGAGGTGCTTCAGTCCAAAGTGTTCTGATTGGGGTGCTCTGTGCAGACTTTCTTACTAACTCCATCATCATCCAGGACTATTCAAGCCGATGTCCCGAAACTTAACAATATTCAATTCTTGAATTGAATATTACAAACATTCCTTGCCCTGGGTGGGATTCGATATCACGACCTCGCGTACATAAGTCGGGCACTCTTCCATTACACCAATCCCATCTTCACATACATGAAGATTTAATAATGATATCACCCTCTACTTTTTGTTTTTTGCACCATCAATACTGAATATAAAAACTTCACAAACGATCAGATTTCCACAAAATTCTCAAACACAGGACATGTTTCGCTAACACAGTAGCTTCGTCTGCCTTTGTGGAAGAATATGAAACGGTCCTAGATTAGTTTCCGATACTAATTGATCTTTGGGAAGCATGTTGAGAATGACTGGATTTTAATATCTAGAGATGCGATGATACAACCATACTCTAAACATTCACTTAAATATATATTTTCAGTAGCCGTGCGGGCAGAGTGTCCATATTCTAATCCGCATTCGCTTGCCGGTCGTGGGTTCGATTCCCGTCGACTGCAGAAATTTTTCTGGTGGCCCATGAAAGTGTTTGGGATCACACGTTAAAAGGTAAGGCCCCCGTCATTCCTTGTTCGCACAAGACTCTCGAAGACTTCTGAGGGTTGCTCGTAAGGGGGCAACCGAATGACGGATAGAACAATTTTAGAAATTTTTTTTTTAGTACGTAATATCCTATGGGAATATATTATTTCATTTTTTCACCTTGCTATCAGAATGAAACATTTTTGTTAGTATCCTATATTATCAAATATTCGATTATAACCCCTGGTGACACGTCATCAGTTCTATTCAACTACCAAATACAATACAATAACAATACAGCGATGCATCCTCCTTCTGACAGACAGAGTCTGGTATTTTTATGACAAATGAGATCCCACAAGTGACAGATGGGTATAAACAAATGATTTATGTATTATTCAAATCACAGTGCACTGTTGATATTTGCTGGTTGTATGAGGTTTCCAAAATTGTGGAAAAACATTGTTATTCCACCTATTTCCGGAGAATCCCACATTGTAATGATAGACAACTTGAGGCAAGTGAAATATGAGTAAAGAGAAGCCAGAGATGAGTACCGATATGAGTAAAGTCAGTTGATTTACGAGATAAGACAAGTGATATATGGTTATAAAACAAATTTACGGCGCGCAGTTGATATTTGCTGATTGAATGACGTAATTTAATTATCAGTGTGAAAACCAGCTACGAGTTTCAGCCACGACTTCGCCAATTATTTGAGGCGCGCGCCATACCACCAATGGTCGTTTATTACTAATTTATACTCGTGGCTGGCCATGAAATTACTAAAACCTCAAAAATATGTCCGTGGATGAAACTATTTTCCATCAATGTATTCCTCTGAGGGACCTTAATAATCTGTATATTATCTCTCAATACTTTGTCGGGCAAGAATTAACCCCACAGGCACCCTTGTTTGGAATTTCGAAAATAAATCATAACTTTTTCAAAATATATGTGGATGGAAATTATTTGTTCTATGAATGTGTTCCTCTGATGGTACTTGATATATGTATATCTCACAATATTTTGTTGGACAAGAATTAACCCCACAGGCCCCTTTTTTTGGAATTTCGAAAAAAAAATCATGTATTTCAAAATACACGTGGATGGGAGTTTCTTTTATTCCACCAATATTCAATTTTTTTTTATTTATCAAACATATCTTCCAGTCAGAACAAGTTCTGGTATGAGGAAGAACATGATTATAAAATAATAAGTTATAAATATCTAGGAGTTACTAAGCAAACATGAGTAAAGGTAGAAGTGAACATAAATAATAAATTATAATAAGTCAGGATATCACAATAAATCACAATAAAACAAAAGAATCAATGAACAAAGAAAAGAATTCTAGTCAAGGACAACTTACTGATAAATTTTAAACATTTCTCTCAGAAATGATCAGTTTTTTTATTTTCTTTTTAAATGTTCCTATATTCCTCCAGTTTTTAATTGCATCTAGTAGTTTATTGATCTCAGATAAGGTTGCATGAATCTTTTTTGTCCGAGTGTAGAACTAGCAGCATCAAGGTGAAATAAGTTATATTGTCTAGTTTGATGAGTATGAATTTCATAATTTCTTGTCAAAATAATATTAGACTTCAATTTTATATTCATGATATATGAAATCTTCAGAGTCTCTAATCTGTACAGTTCTTCTAAAGAATATGTTTTTGTTAAGGCATACAGTTCAGTTGTGGGTGTATCATATGGAAGACGATACAGTACTCTTAATGATTTCTTATATAATCTTTATTTCATTATCGATACAGTCCACTATCTATCAAGCATCGAACATGTTGGTCCTTCGAGCCGGATCTATTCAAATTAAACCTTCAAGGCTGCAAAGTTCTTCACGAAGTTTACAGAGCATTACTCAAGACAACCTTGAGAATGAAAGCGTGTTCTTTTTTGGTTTTTCAAAACTACCACTCATTTACCTGTGACCCTCGAAGGAGGCGACCAACAGCGGCGTCATCCCCTCCTTGTCCTTGTGGTCGACTGAAGCCCCGCGCTCCAACAGCGTCGCCACGACGCCGGCGCCGGGCGTCCTCGGCGCGCACAACGCCGCCACGGCCAGCGCAGTCCTGCCGTCGGCGTCGGCGTGATCGACGTCGGCGCCGTGGTCCAGCAGACGTTCGACGATCTCCGAGTGGCCCATGTAGGCGGCGGCGATGAGCGCCGTGCGGCCCTCGTGGTCGGTCAGGTTGGCGTCGGCGCCGTGACGGAGCAGCACCTTCATAATAATTGTAATAACACTCTAATATTGAATAAATACAAAAAACTCAAAGTCATATCCAGACAATAATGTTCATAAAATGAAAAAACAATGGTAGATTTCGGGAGAAAAACAACTACTTTCCTGGCTAATGCCACGCAGAACATTGAATTACATCCTCCCGAAATCTATGCATCGACTCGTATAAACGAATACTGATACAAGTGATTCTTTCCTGAATGCCAATTGATTTCGATTTAGTCAGGTCACGCTAGACACCCACGGACCGGTTTAGAGCTCTTTGACTCTCATCAGTGCAGGGCAGTCTCCAGGCAGCAGTCCTAAGACCGCTGACTAAGCGTAGCCTAGCCAAACAAAACTCAAGTAGGCACGTAGGTATTGATATATAACATAACATAAGATAGTCGGTTCATACAATGTGATCTATACAATATCTCGTCCTCCTCACTCCTGAGATAATAGGGTCTAATATTCGAAAAGTGAGCGGTTTCTTCTCTTTATTCTGTTCACTGATCGTTGTTGTGGATTGCCAAATCTTATTGATTTCAAAATAGTTAACAGCTCTATCTTGGAACCAATTACTCTACCAGTCAGCTGAATTTGAACATAAAATTGCAGACCAAGAATTGTTAAAGCGATAACCGATTTCTCACATAATTCATCATCAGCAAAGGTAAGCATTCTTTGTTTTTCATAAAAGTATTCCACGATGTTTCCATCATGAAACTCATATGACAATGCTTTCTCCCATTTCTTCAGAAAGTGTTCATCAAACGTATTATTTGAGAGATATACATATTCATATGAGTTCAACCACAATTTTTGTATCTTCATCAATACCATTGAATTGTTCAATTTTTGACTGTTCTGTCTTCTTTGACAAGATTGTCATCCATTTTGTCATCAAATGATCGAGTTCATCTTCACCCAACATAATGTTTTGATGATTATCTCGGTCTCCAGATCCGACTGCATGTTAGTAATCAATTCGTGTGAATTCCGATTCTATAACTCCGTCCGACTGCGCCATTATAATAACACTCTAATATGTTCAAGTTTCAAGTATTGATATATTACTATTATTATTCATATTCATGACAACAACAAAAGATAGTCGTTTCATAAAATGTGTTCCATACAATGATAATTGAAATAATAATAATATTTGATAGCAGTCCATAGTTTCTCAAAGTGGAGTGAAGTAGTATCTACTAAATGATACTCAGTCATTTCCACGACATTTCAATTTGCTTCTTGTTTCAACTCGTTATCACATGACGGAAGTATGTCCGGAATAACTGAGAGGTGGCATAATTCTTGTGTTATTAAATTGCGAAGTGCAATTTTTGCTCAGGATAGTGATTGGCACAGGTGCCGTTCGATGAATTACAATGTTTTTACATGCCTTTGGGACATACAGTATGGTGGAAATGTATGGAATAAATTAATCATGTCTAACGCATAAGAAGAGACAGTTCGATTTTTATTTTTAAATTGACACCTGTTGATATACATACGGAGTTTGTAACGTCATCCGCGTAGTTGTAGTGACGGCATCGATAACTTTTTAAATGGAAACATCCCCTTTTTATTTTTTCTTTCGGAAGGTATATTCATTGTCTATCCAACCATATAATGATATTAGCAAAATAAAGTAATACAGGTTGAGAAGAAATTATTAATTATTTTAAATTTACAATGGAAACAATTAATATAAATGAAAAATTCGACCTGTATACATCAGAAACAATGTATATCGTGATTGATGAGGCTTGAGGGGACATTTGTGACATTAAATAAAATTATTCAGCATATTCTCTATTAAGATGAGGCTCACAGAAAGAGAAAGAATTGAAATTCTGATTATGATTGGATATGCAGATAGAATGCGAACACAAGAGATTTATTCAATAATAAGTATCCAAATTGGGAACGAATGTCTCTCAGTCCGTTGTAAGCAAAGTAGAGAAAAGGTTCAGAGATACTGGAAGTGTCATATGACGGTCTGCAGCCGGCTCTTGGACTTGCAATAGTATATATAATTTTTCACTTTAGTTATATAACAGAATGAAAATCATAACTTGTCAGTCACTATTTTATCAAATTAATTCGTCCCCTTATAAAACGTTTCTATTTTCTTGGAAAGTTGCAGATTATATCTTGCAACAGCGCATAATACTTTGAGCCTGACCACACCACTCCACAATACACAAAATATATTGAAATGAAATTCTTCACTGAAATAGGTCCATTACCTTGACTATTTCCTCGTGACCAGACCAGGCAGCTGCACGCAAAGCTGTGCGGTTCTCCGCGTCGACGCTGTCCAAAGAGCAGTTATGTTGCACGAGTATTTCGACGACCTAAAGCATGAGAATGATTCCAGGGTTATTATAAATCTATAGGGACATGGTAACAGCATAACCGCCATCTTGAATTCTTGAAATTCCTTTTTGATGACGTCACATGAGGGCAAAACAGAATAGCCAACCTAGGAATATATTGGGCTTTTTCGGTTGTGTTCACTCAACTTGTTGAATCTTGCGTTGAACACAGAAAACAATAGAAAAAAGTCAACTCCAGCAAGGTGCGTTCCAGAGCACACCCTTACACCCGTATGAGGTGTGACGTCACGCATTCATGGTGCGAATGGTTCGTTCCGAGCTCTTGGAACGGCTCGTGGGCGAATTTGGGAATCGGCGTCACAGTGACATCGTAACTCCAATGGACTGAAGAAAAAGGCACTCACGTTCTTGTGACTAATGCGGATGGATTTGTTGAGAATGATGAAACAGATGAAAATTGGTTAGTCATGGACTCCTCAATAATTGCCTCAATAACACTTTCTTGGAAATTGTTTTCTGGTTGCACCTGGTTCGATGTGGAGGCGCATATAAAACAAATATAACAGACGTCGATATGCCCTCATGCCATTAAACCACCATTGAACTGTCAGGTCAATTGCTTTCAATAGTGACAATTATTCCTTTATTCATTTATTTACTTAGTACACAGAATAATTCCAATTACAAACTAAGAAATACAGGAATATAAGTAAACAAGAATAATAATTAACAACTATTGCCTGATACAAAAAAAGTAAGATAATCTGCTGGATTGTTGTATGAAAAATTTCAAAAGCTGTGCAATGATCATTATTATTTTCACAGCATCTTTATACTGGAGAGATTCTACATATGTTCATGCGAGGAGTTGGCAAGTAAAAGATTCGATTCACTCGGGACGCCATTCTTGGAACGTGAAATTGAATTCTTTGAGTCAAATAATGGAAGTCAGATAAGTTATTGATTGTTTTGAAAAGGATTACATTTGAATGGTACTCTCTTCAAGTTTGTAGACTGCTGAATTAATGTCTCAAGTACATTTTCATAAGAAACGCCAATTTCTGGATATTCTCTATCTATTTTGAAAGTAGTTTCAAGAAGAGCCGCTGCATCGATTCAAGGCTGTCGATGTGAGTTTTATTATGAGAATTCGCCTATCGTTTAGGTGAATTAGCGACTCTGCTTGACACACGGATTATGTCTGAACTCATTGTACAGATTACTAGTTTCATATAGAATTACAGATCTCATCCCATTGCGTGTTATCGCTCCAGAAATGTTTGTTTATCCTCCCAATTGACAAGGTCTTCGGCGATGAGACCCGACTAGATCCGAAGTTTTTTTCCGTCAGTAAATCCTCAACAACGAGTTTGGCACCATTATGTTATTGAGTTATTCACAGGGCGTTAAAATCTGATTCTCTGTCTGGGTGCTAAAATGCCATTCACATATTTTTGACATTTCAGATGATATTTAGGTAAGTTATATTAGTCAGTTGAACAGTTGATTGATGTTTATCATACAGGGTTTGGAAAAATTCTGAATTGAGAAAACCCAATCACGAATATAAGAATTTGAAAATAATATATAGGATGAAATATGGGATTTAACAAAAATCTCTTTAGATCATAACTTTTCAACAGCTTCTTTGATTCGTCTGATTTTTGTACATAGTTTTGCTGACAACACATAGACAAAAAAAAAACAAAATGGCGGCTCCAAGATGTCCGACAAGTTTGGGAGTATGATCCGATTCTATTCAAAATTGGTATCTATAATAGGGATTTTCGGGGTCGAATATTATGATTCTTTCGTCAAAATTTGGTAATTCAAGATGGTGGCTCAAATATGGCGGATTTGTTTGGTAATTCTGATCCAATTTTATTCGAAATTGGTATGTGGCGGTTTTGGGGGTCTTCAAAATATAAAGGTCTTATAATAATACCTCAGTATGGCCGCCCCAAGCAGCTGCTCTGAGAGGAGTCCATCCGTCAACGTCAGCTTGATCAGAATTCGCTCCTGCTTCCAAAAGTACCTGAAATAATAACAGAAAAAGTGATAGAAAGTTGTCAGATATATAATCATATAACAGATGGGAGGTTCTGAAAAAAACATTACTAGATATGAAAAAAATCCACATTCACATTTTCATCATCAAATAAATAAAAATTAAGGAGCTTTATTGGATACCCAAAAGGCCTCCGACCAAGGTCCTTCAGCCTGTGTTTTCCTGAAACTTCCGTCTTGGGTTCACTGTTGGATCTCTGTGTAAACACTGGAAGTGGATAATTTGGAGATTGGATTCGTTTTTGGAAAACTTCAAGGTTAGCTTTTTCAGTCTCTCAAAAATTAGTTGCACCCTGGTCAGCCGATATAGAAGTTCGTTTGATGGATGGTGAAGGGGATTTTTAGGGTGCCGGATTTTGGTAATAGCTCTCAGGCTAACTCTTTATGCTACTTCCAAATTGTTCAGTGCCGTCTTCCTAGTGTTTATGTAAATTGGGTGAGCATACTCAAGAATTGGGCGGCAAATGGTTTTGTTAATATGTGCTGCGGTTCTTTCGCTAATTCCTTTATTCTTGTAAGTTAGGCTTCGAAAATGTTTAGCTCTTGTGATGCACTTTTTTTTCATCAACTGGGTACGATGGTTAAAGCTTAGTTTTTGATCTAAGTGCACTAACTAGTTCTCACTACATGATTGTTCACAGTTACCGTGGGTGAATCATCTGATATTTTTTGATTATCAAATTCGTGTTTTTGAGACAAAAATACGTAGATACCAAAAACATTTTTCGAAAAAAAAAAACATCACATGATAGGTGTAAAATTTCCCAGATTAATCCTGATTCGAAAATGATAAGGTATACATTTTTCCTACCTTGACGACCTGTGTTTGTCCTAACCTAGCGGCCACGTGTAGAGCTGCTTGTCCATGTAGATCATGCACATCGAATAGGGGCTCTGGACTCTGCTCGCTGGATGTGCTAGCTAATGACATCTGGCAAACAGACAAAAACAATGAGAATCCCAAATGGAAATAAAATTAAGAACCTATCCTAAAAAATTGCAATGTGTGCACAATATTCTGAAAGATATAAATAGGATGTAGAAACTACAAACTGGAATGTTTAATGACGCTAACTAATTTAAACATTGAATGAAATGACACATGCATTCCTGAGAAGGTGAATCAACTGATTAAGAGACGAAAAACTACCTACCAGTCGATAGGTGTATCACAGTCAAATATCGGGATGTAACTGTTCAGAACATATTTGTATGAATGCATTTTTGTTGGAATAGCAATGAATAATTTCAATGTTGTATTTAATTGGATGCAAACAACTTTATGTAAGATATTTGCATAAAATGACTGTGCTATCGGTACTCGATCTCTTATGTAATTGGGGCATTTGGCAGAAGTAAAGTTAATTAAAAATAAATGTCAACTAAATACAAAATTGTGATATTATCAATATACCTACCAGAGAATTATGGATGAATGCAAGAGACAACCAATTGGACAGATTGTAGGTATTTATGATGTCCATGGGTACTTCCGGTAAGTACATTGAATTTGAAATTTCTGTGAATACACGAATTTAAATACCAAAACAATGCGTGTGAGATTGCATTGCTCAAAACTAGAAACAATTATTAAAATACGTCGAACCTATTTTATCAAACAATTCATCCACTAGGACTTCAACTTTAGCTCCTAGACACTAAAAGTGTTGCCTAGCAACATACATAATAATCCTTTTATTGTGTCTGTAAGAGGACCATTAACTTCAAGAGTTAATTTCGGAACAAAAATGGACGACCTTTGAGCCGATTGCAGAAAAAGGAAATTTTTTATACTTGCTACCCAGCAAATTTCCAAACCCGACCTCGAATGATTCAGAAGTTACAGCATTAATCGTTTTTTGTGCAATTCTCTGTATAAGTGCAATATAATATCCATAACGTCTCTTATTAATACCATAAATCATAAATAATTATTATAGAGACAGTTATAATAATAGTCCATTTCAATTAAACAACAGGCTGATAAAAAGTGATATAACTCAATTATAAGTAAATAAAGTTTGCATCATTGGGATAGTTCTGCTTGGTGGTAAATATTTACAGATTACCATTGGCCTTCCATAGATGTGAATGACTTTTGATCAATGGAAGATTACAGAGGCTGATAACAGTGAAGTTATTATGATGTTAAGAGCAAGAAAAAGTATTCAATCAGCCACAAATTCATTAAAACAAAATTATAAATCGACAGTTAATTTTCGTAGAGTTTTTGTTTTTCGTACTTCCCGGTCTAGGTCAGAAAAAAACTAATTTCTCAATAGAACATTTGTATAGTAAATTAAATGTTGATTGCTATTTCAGAAAAATAGTATCCGTACCCACCTCCTAGAAAAAATACATTCCCAGTATACAATGTCGTCCGGGCATGTATTGCTTTTACTACCAAAGATAAAATATTGGTTGCACTGCAAAGCTAGAAGTGGAAAAAAAATCGCAATATTGAAAACTAACATTTGTTTCAAAATTTCATGAAATCCTTAACCCTTTATCGGTCCGCTTCAAATGTGACCATATGGTCATATTATTTTCAAAAGCGTTTATTCTTAATTCCATGTAGTTGTTCGATTCATAGGCAATGAAACTAGTTGGTGACGAACAAACTTTTTATGATTTGTGTTCGTCAATTTTTAAGATTGACTTGCGTACATGTGTAAATGTTTATGTTCAGTAGTGTTAAGTTCGATTGTTCTTATTGGAATTTCGGTGTTGCCTCCTTTCTATCTGTATCTATATCTGTTATGGTATATTCTTTTTTGTTCACCAGTATATTAATTTCAATGAGATAATTTTTTGTCTTTGAATAGGCGTAGCCACATGGTTACTTCGTCCATTATTTCGCATTTTGTTTCAGTGGATTTTTCGAAAAATTCATAGTATGGATGAATTTATTGCAAATCCTACTTCCACATTCTATGGTATTTGAAGGAATGTAGTCTACCACCCTCTCCTCAAGTCTCAGATGGATCACACAATGATATTATAAGGAAAATATGACTCATACAAACTTGTGTCCTAATTTTTTTCGTTTTTGAATATAGATATGGAAAAGACTGTACTGCTTAGCTCGATGCTTCAGGTTAGATATCATCGCAGGTTTGTCCCGATGTGGTAAGGAATCCAGAAGAAAGGGCATTCCGAGAAGCATTCAATTTATTATACTGTAGAATCACCAATCATTCAACGTCAATTCGCCTGAAGAGTGAGAAATATGAAAGTAGGTTATTTCTCACTGACACGAAAAATTGTTCCAAAGCCTTTCATTTAAATAAAGGAAATACTGCCGTTCGAAATTTAAAAAAAATATATTTTCAATTTTATTAATAAATGAAAATGTAATTTGAGTTATTTTACTGGAATATGTAACCATATGGTAACAATATGTAAAATCGTAACAGATATAATTATCAACATAGAACTACTGTATTTATCATACGACACAGATTCAGAATATGCTGTGAAAGTACTTTCGTTAGGCCATTTTGATGTCTTGTCCGATAAGTGGTATAAAAAATTGTAACCATATGGTCACTCAAGCCGATAAAGGGTTAGAAGTTCAAAAATGAGTGGAAACAGTCTAGAGTGAAAATCGAAGACATTCTACAAAATAAGTATTAATCATGAGAATTGAATGCCCATTGCAGGTTACAGGTTCCTACGTATAAAAGAAGTTTATCAAGACTGATAAGAAAGAAGTGATGACTGTACGATCAATAAAATGACAGAAAATATTATAATCTTCATGTATGTTTGAGTTAACGAAGTTTACCCTATTCAAATAATGAACTTTTTTCTGTTTCATTCAGTTATAAAGAGCACATTTTCAAAATGAAGCAGGAAGTGGACTGTAGAGTAGTAGAGAACACCAAGAGTTTCCAGATAAAAGATAAAAATACTACTGTTGGCCACCGATAAAGAGATGGTCATTGCATGTTAATATCACTGATTATTTTATGATGATTTGAATTATTTTCTGAACATCTGGCCACACTCATTTGTTTTGTACATTCGATATCACAAGATATAATTCACGCGAGAGAGAATTCATGATGTGAACATTTATTTAAATGCATACAAGAAATCGCATCATATTGCAATTTTCATTTTCATTGTGTTGACTAACTGAACTTCAAATCCTTGTTCATTGTTTGGATAATCTATTCGTTTGATCTAGTTAGAACAGAAGGCATTAAATAATTAGAGAATAAATTATAAAGTCAAATTTCTACAATTAATTAACCATCTCCATTGGATATCACGCCATTTATTTGAGAGCGAGAACACATTGAAAATCAGGCAATTCGCCTGATAAATGTAGGAACCGAAAACCTACTGATATGTTTAATAATTGTACAAGGCGCGTCTCTGAAAACTGACCCCCTCTGAACTCATTCATTTTTAGATATACAGGGTGTATCTAAATAACATCGAAAAAATTCAAGGGGTTATTCCTTGTGATATTTTAGTAAACAAAGTTCATATAAACACGTGTCCTAACTTGTTTCGTTTTCAGAATACAGGGTATGAATATTTCTATTCATTTCACAATAATTGTCTTTTCATCAATTTCAAACACCCCTTGAATTTTTTCGGTTTTATTCAGACACACCCTGTTTGAATGAATGTTGAATAAAAAAGTTGTTTGAAACTACTCAACCTGTTTTTTGTGTAGTTGTTTCATATACAGGGACATTAGTTTTTCCGGAAAGGACATCAACTATGATTTTTCAAATGGAACACCCTATATCGCGATCTGGCAGAGTTCGATTTCTCTGTTGTCTTGAGAGATACAAGAAAAAGTCATGAATCGAAATTGAAGTAATAATCGAGCTCCACATTTCAAAATTTCTTTGAAATACACAGGGTGTTCCGTAAGGTCACAGCATATCGAAGCTAGGCTATATTTTATTTCATTTTTGAATTCTCCCTGAAAATCTGATTTCAACGACGTATCATACTTAGGGTCTAGCAGTGAAAGTTACTGACATATAGGGTGTGCAAAATCGAGATTTTCCAAGTTCAGGATTTTTTTCTGTCGAAACTGTTCATTATTCGTCAAAACGGTTTACATGTCCCTATCTCAACTTTTCACTCACTATCAATTGGAGTTCAATTGACATTTAATTGAAACAAATTATAAATTAAGATTTTTTGACCACCTTGTATCAATTTCAATTGAACACCAATTGAGTGAAAAGTTGAGATAGGGACATGTAAACCGTTTTGACGAATAATGAACAGTTTCGACAGAAAAAAATTCTGAACTTGGAAAATCTCGATTTTGCACACCCTATATGTCAGTAACTTTCACTGCTAGACCCTAAGTATGATACGTCGTTGAAATCAGATCTTCAGGGAGAATTCAAAAATGAAATAAAATATAGGGTGTTCCAATTAAAAAAAACTAGCTTTGATGTGCTGTGACCTTACGGAACACCCTGTGTATTTCAGAGAAATTTTGAAATGTGAAGCTCGATTATTACTTCAATTTTGATGTATGACTTTTTTTTGTATCTCTCAAGACAACAGAGAAATCGAACTCTGGAGTCTTAGTTGGCCACCCTGTACAATCAAAATATATTATAAAACGAGGAAGAAATGCTCAAAGTCGTCTCCATCGTTTATTTGTGGAGATGAATATGAGCAGTCCTTCCTCATTTTGAAATATTTCCACACTACTTCGAGGAATATGGACTTCAACCAAAGATCAAAATACAGGGTATGTCACGACGATCTTACACTATCTCTATATCGAGAATAAGTCGGGAGAAATCCATGAAAGTAAGCATGCTTATATTTCAGAATACGCTCTCTTCATTTGAAATATTTTCAGCAATGCAGTGTTGCCGCTTCTATCAAAAAGTAGCAACAACTTTGTTATAGAACACCCTGTATTTTATTCCATTTTTTTATTCTCCCTGAAGAGCTGATTTCATCGATAAATCACACTTAGGGTCTATCGGAAATGATTACGGAGATATAGGGTGTTCAAAATCGAGATTTTTGTGTCGAAACTATTTATTATCGGCCAAAACGGCTCACATGTCCCTATCTCAACTTTTGATTTACTATCAACTGATATTTAATCGGAACAGATACAGGGTGATCAGAATTCTGAATCTTGAACCACCCTGTATCTATTCCGATTAAATATCAGTTGATAGTGAATCAATAGTTAAAATTGGGACATGTGTGCCATTTGACCGAATGAATAGTTTCGACACACAAAAGTCCTAAAGTTGAAAAATAACGATTTTGAACACCCTTTATCTCTGTAATATTTTTCGATAGACCCCAAGTGTGATACATACATGACAGGGAGAATCTAAAATTGCGATAAATTACAGGGTGTTCCGTTTGAAATATCAATGTTGATACTACTTTCTAGTAGAAGCGGCAACACTGTATGGTCGAAAATATTTCAAATGCAGAGAGTGCATTCTGAAATATAAGCATGCACATTTTCATGGATTTCCCCAGACTGATTCTCGATATAAAGATAGTGTAAGTTCGTCGTGACATACCCTGTATGTGAGCCCACATTCAGTTTTCCTTGCCATATTGAACATCCAATATCAGTATAATCTATCCAAAGTTGGAGCATCTCCAGCAAATGAAAAGTAGATTGAAAAACTAAAGAACATGCTTTCATAGATGGCCAAACTAAAAGAGAAGTAGAAAATAAAATAATGAAAGTGTGTTGATAAATACACAACATGAAATATACTGATTAAGAAGGTGCTAATATTTTTAAAAAATCGGATCATATAATAACAAAACTCGTCCGCCATATTGGATCCGCCATCTTTAATTTCCAAATTTTGACGAAAGAATCATAATCTCCGACTCCGAAAACCACCAGATAACAATTTTGAATGGAATTGTATCATAATAACAAAACTCATCCGCCATTTTGTTTTTTTTTATAATCATTTCGAATCAATCGGTCCGTTTGAAATGGGTCAAAATCGAAAATTCTTGATGCACTACTAAAATTTCTGCAATATTTTCATACTATATTCTTTTTTGTTTCAATGACATTTCTGTTGTATGCACAGCCACCTAAATATTATTGGCAACTTTGATTCAATGATAAATAAGTGAAAAATGGCTTGAGAAACATTAGCAAACTATTTGTATTTGTGAACAGAAGAAAAAGATATTTCTCTAGAGTTGAAAATATACACGGTGTGTGGGAGAGGTTGTCATCACCATGTCATGTTGCTACAGAATCTTTTGCAAGATCAAACCACTGGAATTGTTTGAAAAACCGGATTTTCAGAGCGTCGTTCTCACTTTGTGAAAGATTTTTAGAAGATAATTTCAAGGCAGATGAAATAGACTGAAGAAATATACAGGATGTCGTCTAAATAAGAGAAGAAGGACTTATATTGAATATTTGTTGATCAGCAATAGATTCTGTAGCAACTTGACATGGTGATGACAACCTACATGCTTTGATCGCCAGAAAACTTCTCAATCTGTTTCGAAATTTTCTTGCTCGTCAAAAAAAGATTTTTTTTTCATTTCCCGATTTTTTGTTGTTTGAGGACTACCCTGTGTATAAGAATAGGTTGATCATGCATCATTTCAAGATTTTTGTCCTCCGTTCTATCCAGATTGACAGGAACACAAAGCCAATAGAAATTAGAGCATCAAATCATGCATTATCTTAATAAAACATTCATATTTCATTAACGCGGGTGACAATTCCAAAAATTTTTTTACAGTATCGAGAAAACATATAAAGCAATATTTTTTTGACCCCAAAAAGAAATAGAAAAATTTTTCTTTCAAACGGGAGGCGTTTGAAATTTTTGGAAAAATGCACAGCTTTGATTACCATCCTGTAGAATCTCATCCGGAAAAGATGAAATAGTCATATCCATAGGTTCGATAGTCAATGAAACGAGATTTCAGAAATTGAAAAATAATTGAAAATCGGTTGAGGAAATCGAAAGTTATGATGATTCAAATTTGATCGAAAAAATGCGATTTCACGATTCATATGTTGAGCAGTTTATTTAAAAATGATAAGCCCAGAATGATATTTCATTCAGATTTGGCAACAACGCATCGTTCGGGTATATTTGGAGATAGTGGGCGAATCGAAAATTGGGTGAACCTACCCCATTTGACTGGATAAACTATAATAGAAACACCAAATCTACAGTGATAGTTACCTGACTCTCGTAGTCACATCCATCGACATCAACTTCCTCCACTGCTCCAGCTTCCAGAAGCAACTTCAGCACCTTCGGATCGGTAGGCAGAAAAGCACCAAAATTCACCCCGGTTATCTCGTTGCCTTCCAGAAGACATTCCTCGACGTTACATCCGCTGTTGATCAGCCAAAGAACTATAAGAGTGTGGACATCCAAAACACCTCTTTCAGAAGGATCTTGGACAGGAGCGGAACTAGAGGAATTCAGATTGTTCTGAAGTGCATTGCTTTCCGTATGTCCCACGATAGGTGGCTTATGTGGCCTTAGCTTCTTATTTTTCTTTATTTCCGCATAGATAGGATTTTTCTCCGAGACTGGGCTCTTGATGTTGACACTTTCAAGCTTCGCCTCGGTCCTAGATAAATCTAATTCTAGATTAAATGGACTGTCATCCAAATTATTCTGGCTATTCTCGGTTTCCACAAAACTAGTTTCCAGGTTACCCATCTCTAAGCTGAGCTCTTTCTCGTAGTTCTTCGTCAATTCTTGTAACGCCTTCAAATCAGAATATATTTCCGTTGAAGTTTTTTCCAAGCTGTTCTCCCCTTGGGAAATGCTATTGCTCTTTTCCTGTGATAACTTGTACATGAGTGTAGGGCACTTCTGGGAGGGTTTTTCGTTCAAGTATTGCTCCATTCGGGTGAGATGAAACACGTAATCATAAATCTCTTGATTATTCAAAGCTTTGGCGTGAAGGGTGTAATACATTGCTAAAATACAGTGCCCGTGGAAAATATTGCATAAATACTTTTGCGTACAATGCTTAATATCTAACAGCCATTCGGCAAAGGAGTGATGGAATAATCTTATTGCTCCTCCTTTGGATATCACGATTATCCTATTCATGAGATGAAATCTTTTTCTAAAGTCCTCAATGGTGATTTTAGGATTATAAACTCTTACTATATCAAAAAGTAGCGTTTCATTCAGAGCGCATTTAGCTGCAAGAATAATATTCAACAGTGGTTGTACTTTGGCAAACTGTCTGCGATTGAACAGCCTCTGGCACAACCATAAATAAAGCCCATTTAGGGTGCCCGGTATTTCCCTGACTTCCCTGAGCACTATAAAATTATCTGACACGCCATCCAACACTTTCTCCAAGTACAAAAAACAGCCGTTGCTCTTTATATGCAACTGGTTCAACATCTCTGCTGTGTCTCTGCTGATGTGTTGCCTCAGACTATTCTCCTGATCTAACCTCGCTAAGATGTATTGTTGCACGTCGCGCACCACTTGAGATTTCCGTAAATCGTCCAGGCTCAGCTTCCTGAAGCCAGTGAACATTTTCGCGATGCTCTTAGACTGTTTCTTAGCTGTACAAACTAGTAACAACCACTGTGGAAACAAATGGTGGTGATTGGCCAAGAGTTCAGCTATCGTTTTACTCTGTGACGTTCTATCTCTCGGTTTGGACCTAGTCAAAGTTGAATTGGAGTATACAAAAGAAAGTTCATCTATGGAGTCTATGAGGATAAATAGTGAGGTTTTTGGAGGATCGATTTCAAGTAGAGGGAACAATAGAGCCCTTTTGAGGCAATCGTCGGGATTCATTTCAATGTTCTTTGCCCTAAGGGCTATCTGGATCTCTGGATCAGATTTTAGTTTCTCCAAGTAGGCATCAGCTATGATAGTACGAGGATTAGCAGGTAGACTGGGTACAGGTGGAATTTCAGCTGATTTCTTGGCTTCCAGAGTGGGTGATAGCAAGTTTTCTGAATAAACATTACTATATAGACTCTCTTGAGGTAAACTACAATTCTCTGATAGGTTTTGTTCATAGGAAATGTTTTTCACCAACTTTGGGCTGCAAAGAGAGCCCTCTTCGGTGTTTTGAGTTTCCTGAGCCATCCTACGTCTGATACTCCGTTCTTTATGGCTCTCAGTGGAATGATTGAGAATTTGTGTTACTAGAGACCTAATGAACTCGCTCAATGACAGACTCTTCTCGTTATGTCCTTGCAAGAAGTGATAACCTAGTAGTCTTCTATTTAGCGCCCTTTGTTGCCTACTGGCAGGCCCTTGGGAGGGCCAACATAGCTCTGAACAAAATGTAGTTTTTCCACAACCAGAACCTCCCAGCAGTAGAGCACCACATGTTTTCGAGGCAGGCCTTTGATCAAGGCAATGTGCTAATTTCTGAAATGCCCATTCCCTACAGTAAAATTTCTTTTTGTCTTCTTGTACAGCCATTTCTGCCAATTTTAGTTCGAAAAATAGATCTACAATCGTTATTTGTCAGATAGGACGGTGGGTTCTAGTTTTTTTTTTTTTCTATAGGTACAGTCTTAATATTGTGTTACGTATATGAAATTGTCATGTTATTCCTTAGAAAAACTACATGTTCACCTTGTATTACAAAGTCTAACGAATTTGACTCCATGTAGAAGATGTTTCAGAATTGTTGTCTTTTCAGGTGCCATGAAAGAAATTGTCTGTAAAGAAAGAGAACTTCATGGTTCATAAAATCAATTGAAACTATTTAAATACTGTCTGTAGGTTAATCAAGGAGGTGGTACATTCATTATTCCATATTTTTGGTATTATGAATATTATTTCAATATACAGTGTGACCCATTTAAGACCGGAGCACCCTCATAAAAACTATAGTTTTTGACCGATTTCTTTTTTTTTCGTTTCTGCAGAAGGACTATCCGGAGATCAACGTTTACACAAATTTGCAAAATAAAATTTCAATATACAGGGCATCCTATATTATTTTTTTCAAGTTAAAAATTGCGAAATATCATTAGCGATTTTTTTTCAAAAAAAATCGACCCCACCACTGAATTCAGCATTCAGCGCAAAATTTCATTGAAAAATTCCAATTGGCAACAAAGTTATAACAACATTTTGATGGCTCACCATTTTTTATGCATATTTCAGACAAATTCTGAGAAGCGGCAACATTGTCAACACAAATGTTGGAAATCATCGAGGTTTCTGGTATACATTTGAATTGATAACACAAATTATTATTGAGTTATAATCTCTAGAATGGTACCCTTTTGGAATGAAGTGATGAAGTCGGAAAAACAGCTTTTCATAATAAGTTAATTATCAATGTAAACCAACAATTTCTGAAAGCTCTTGATGTTTTTGGCTTCTGATATTACCTTACTATACAGACTATCCGATTTTCTTACTCTAATTACTTGGATGAACAAGGCCGATTTTTCGACGTTATGGATTTTTCATTTTATTCCATTTCAGATGTTATAACTCGATAATAATTTGTGTAATCAATTCAAATGTATACCAGAAACCTATTGATGATTTCCAACATTTGTGTTGACAATGTTGCCGCTTCTCAGAATTTGTCTGAAATATTCATAAATAATGGGGAACAATCAAAATTAATGTTATAACTTTGTTGCCAATTGATATGTTTCAATGAAATTTTGCGCTCAACCTGAATGAAGGATGCTGAATTCAGTGGTGGGGTCGATTTTTTTTTGAAAAAATCGCTAATGATATTTCGCAATTTTCAAGATGAAAAAAATAACATAGTATGCCCTGTAGACTGAAATTTTATTTTGCAAAATTGTGTAAACGTAGATCTCCGGATAGTTTTTCTACAGAAACAAAAAAAAAAGAAATTGGTTGAAAACTATAGATTTTATAAGGGTGCTCCGGTCTTGAGTGGGTCACACTGTATGTGCAATGAGGACAAATCAGATGATTTGCCCCAAAATGTCACTGCATTTAAAGAATTTTCCTATCAGAGAGCCTATAAGAAAAATTCACAAGCTTGTCAGTGACAATTTGTATTGAAAAAGGTATAATATAGAAAAATATCAAATTTTCACTTGGCTTTGGACGTTTCGGGAACGAATCTGCTCCCGTTTTCAACATAAAAAATTGATATTCGAAAAGTGTCAAGACAAATATGAATTTGCTATTCAAATATCCATTTTTTATGTTGAAAACGGGAGCAAATTCGTTCCCGAAACGTCCAAAGCTAATTGAAAATTTGATATTTTTTCTATATACCTTCATTTCTCTTCTCCAAACCTTTTTCAATACAAATTGTCACTGACAAGCTAGTGAATTTTTAATTACTTAAGGCTCTATGATAGGAAAATTCCGAGAAATTCTTTATTTGCAGTGACATTTTGGGGCAAGTCATCTGATTTGTCCTTACTACACATATATTCAAATAATATTCATATTTTTATTCTAGAGAACCAATGGGAGAATCCCAAAAAATCTGGAATAATGAATGAAACTATTTAGTTGAGTCATCTATCTATTGATAAAGATGTGATAAAGATGTAGGCGAGGATGTAGGTATGAGAAAACACTCTGTATAATAATGATTTGCACTGACATAATAAAATTCAGTTTTTAAGGTCAATAAATAAATATGAGCAAATATGAGTCATACCTACATATGAGAAGAAGGGACCTCAAGTAAACATAATATCCAAATCCCAAGTTTTCTAGATTATTGTATGAAGGTATGTATATGAACTGATGAAAAAGAAACGATTGTATTACTACATTATATTAGTCCAGATGAATATGATAAGGTTTATATTCAAAACGTGATTTATTTCAATGAAAACAAACCACCATTGAAATAGAGGTTGATCTATTTTTGCGACTTCAGAGAGGAAGTAATATTACACATAATATTTTGATAGCTTTAAAGGTAAATAAATAAAATCTGGTCATGCATCGTAGATAGGAGCTATAAATAAAATCTGAAGAAGGTGCTTCGTGATTCTTGACACCTACACTATTATAATCTTGACAAAATGGATTGTTTATTGTACTTACCAGATACAGCATTTAAATGGGTCACTTCAACACAGGATCACAGGAAACATGAATGGAATCGCAGAATTTTTAATATCTTATGTGAATATGTTAATTTTGTTATAGAATGTTTAACATTTACCATTTCTCATTTCTTGGTTATGGGAAAATTTCACTGAAATTTCACTGTCAAATCTCTGCTTCTGCGTCTGCCAAGTTCACCGCACGGTAGCGCCACTAGCAAAACGATTGACGCCTATTTTCGCGGTAAATTCAAATCATGACAGCTTTGTCAAAAAAACTTATTATCGAATAAAAATTGACACGAGTGTGACATACCTATCAGTTATACGTTGTTTTCGAAATCATTAGTGAATTGACTCATTATATCCCTGTATCCCTCGCAAAATTAAAGGAATTCGAATAAAAATGACTTGTGCTCGTTGTGGGTGTGGAGTTTATGAAGCCGAAAATCAAATAACTTTGAATAAAATATGGCACAAATGTTGCTTCTGCTGTCGTAAGTTATCAATGATATCTTTAAGCAAACTAGTATTATTCAGACAAAATCATATTGATAGACATCATTCTTATTATTGATTCAAGAATAAAAAAGACCGATGCTGCTACTCTCTGATGATTCATGCTGCTGCCATCTTTTGTATAGTAGTTGAACTTCTCATATTTGTTGCGACCCAAATTTTCAACCTGAGCTGACATGAGTTAGAAATCTATAGTGACATTTTCAAACACACTTTTGAATTCAAAATTCTCTGGTGAATTAATTGAAATTCTTCAAATGTTTTAGGCAACTGCAACACAAAATTGGACAAATGTACGGCGAAAATTTTCCAAGGTGAAATATACTGCCAATGTTGCTATGAAAATATTGTTGAAGATTTGGAAAAATTATCTCCAACACCCTATTGCAGGCCTTGTCGAGTAGTGTCCTCTCCTAGTTGTATATGTTTGAGAAAGGAAGATAATCGTGAAAACATTCCATCTTTCGATTATTGTAAAAAGTACAATATTTGCTTCCAACCAGAAGAGAATAAGGTGAATTTTCAGTTTTCAATAAGTATAAGTAGGTACCCACTAAACATGATACATAACAAAAATATTTTTCAGTTATAAGTTTTGTGATATTGTTGAAATAACATTGCCATAATGTCCTTCTAAAGTATCCAACATAATATTATGAAGTAAAACGTTTATGAGACGTTGCATCAATATTGATATCAATATCATTAGATAATATTGTGATATGTTGATTTTAGGTTCATCAGATATATCTCAGACAGAGTTGTTATGTAATTTGTGCAACGTTTTCGTTTCACCACCTTATGAAGTAGCTAACATGTATAGGGGATATAAGGGGATAATATTTTTCCTTCTACGGCAAAGTAACCTTGTCAATTGTCAAAAGTCAATTCAATTCCATTCCAGCCATTTTGTTTGTTGTCTATTATGGTGAACAAGTCAAACAGTGTGATAATATTCGTAGTTATCATATAGTAAGTTAAGAACTGAACAAATCTTGGACTCAAATAGACTCGAATGAAAATATGAATTGCCCATGATACCTACTTAGATTCCAGGTTTGTTGTGCTGGAATATAGAAATGCAACCAATCTGTATCTGCATTTCATAATATGTGAAAAAGTAGGAAGGAATCGTGAATACGCAGTGTGTTCATATTTCACGAATCACAAAAATTATTGGTGAGTTATTTGTCATAGCTAGAAGAAGAACATAGGATAGAATTTCAAAATAAGTCAGGAAACTTCCAAAAACTCGTATATATTTACCTATTACTTTTCAGAATGTCAGTAAGAGATCACTGGATTATGCAGAAATCATATAGCTGAGCTTGGTATAACTGGATTCATGAAGCAGAATAATTGAAATGATACATAGGAAGATAGTAGTTAATCTGTCTCAAATTATTACTGTGTAACTGGATCATATACTTATAGTCTTTCAGGAGTACGGTATGATCAATTCTTATTCAGGGATAGATGATCTTCTCTGTCTTTTGTGAAGATCATTTAGATGATTGTCTTGATGATTGATTCCAGACAAAATAGACATGACCTAAAGACTCCTAAAAAATAATTAGTACTTATATATGTTAATATACAATATTGTTTAGATATGTATCAAGTAAAATTGAATATACGTTATAAAGTAACATCGATTTTATGTGATTCCAATATTTACCATTAACATTACATTGTAATATTTAAAAGAGGCACAAAAGCCTATTCCCACAACGTATCTGTGACATTATGCATCTCTCTGAATAACATCACAAAGTAACAATGTAATATAACATTTATGTTTAAGTTATGTTTTCATGTTTAGTGGGTATAGACGTGGTATAGACAAATGTATTATTTTATATCATTGTATTTCTTCGTCTTTCATATTTCTTTGGTAGTCATGCCGTTCTTTCTTCTTCTCAAATTTCCGCATACCCATAAGAATTATACGATGCCCAGACAGCGAATCAGATATTCCCTCAATAATCTCCCTATCAATTCCATTTTGGAATTTTGGAATATTCTATAAATATTCTGGAATATTCTAGAATATAAGTGGAATATTCTCTGAATATGTAAATGGGAATTTCTCAGAGATATTCACAGAATATGTCCAAAAGATGAATATTCAATCGAGCTCTATAGAATATACAGAGTGGGCCTTTGAAAACGAAACAGAGGCTCTGTAGGTCGCCAAAACCGGATTATAAAAAAAACTGAAACAGGTCAACTACATTTTCGAGGGGGACATCTTTCTAAAATATTTTCAGCCCTGCGGCGTTGCCGCTTTTAACGAAAAGAAGCAACAACTTTGTTATTTCAAATGGAACACCTTGTATTTTATTGCATTTTTAGATTCTCCCCGAAAATCTGATTTCATCAATGCATCACGCTTGGGGTCTAGCTGTAATGGTTTCAGGGATATAAAGTGTTCAAAATCGAGATTTTTCAACTTTAAAATTTTTTTGTGTCGAAACTATTCATTATTGGTCAAAACGGCTCTCATGTCCCTATCTCAACTTGTGATTTACTATCTGATAGAATATTCCATAGGTATTCCTGGAATGATATTCAAATGAACATATTCTTAAATAAATAAGGCTGTCTTTCAGACTCTGTAGCAACCCCAGACAGCACTGGATATTCATAGAATATTCTCTAAATATGCCAAAAAGGAGGAGTATATTCCGAATATTCATCGATTATTCCTAGAATATATACATGCCTCTGGAACATCTAAAAGGAATATTCCAAAGTGAATAGTCGGACATGTTCAGGGAATATTCAGGTATGAATCTTCCAGGAATATTCCCAACTGAATATTCTCTGTTGTATATTCATGAAATATACCCAACTGAATATTCTGTGTGGTATATTCATGAAATATACCCAACTGAATATTCTGTGCGGTATATTCATGAAATATTCTCAACTGAATATACTGTGGTGTATATACATGAAATATTCCATGAATATTCCTATGTTTCTCAACACATAAATAACATTTATTATTTCAGAGATGTGAGTATCGAACATCAATTAGATGTAAGGGGATTTTGAAACAAAAAGTGTTTTTGATCCGATTTCGAACAATGCTCTCACAAGAACTTGATATGTATAACATTATTCAATTCGATCACTGGCCTAGTGGTCAAGGCGTTGCTCTGATAGTCTTGAGGTCACGAGTTCGATCCCTACTTGGGTCACTTTTTTTAATTTCAGAATATGTTTTTTGGAATATTCCAGGAACATTCAACATAGAATATTCTTTTGGGTATAATCTATGATTATCTGAGGAATTCCCATTCGCATATTTAGAGAATATTCCACAGATATTCCGGAATATTCCAGATTATTTCTAGGATATTCCAATATTCCAGAAGGAATATGATAGGGAGATTCATGGAATATCTGGTGCTGTCTGGGACGCCTTGACCTCTAGACAATTTTATTTCCAGATTTACTTCAATATTTCGGAATCCTTCAAAGGTACTGCTCTGAAATTCGTAGTGTAAACTATAGTGAATGTGCATGGAAAACATGTACCAATTCATTCAACATACAGAGGGAGGGAGTTACTAGGTATTTCGCATTCTGTTTGATAAAAATTGATGTAACTTTTATGGACTACGGCACTGACTACATTTTGATACCTCAAAAAGTTCGCGATAGAAAATAAGCGTACGCTATCTATCGGAGTATTTGGAAGCTGTCAAAGCGGCCTGTTCAAAATGCTGCCGTAAGGTGGGGCGACGTGCTATTTTCTATTGCGACTCTGACAATCAACGCTCTGACATAATCAATTATCTCACTTTTTTCCATCTTTTTTCTAACTCCAGTTTTTTATAATCCTCCTTGGTTTTCTAGATAAATATCAAAATTCTTTTTGGTATGCTTCTCCAAACTTCTCGTGTTGAGTTATTGATATTGACCACGATTTGGGAACTGATGGTCATTTCCAAATTTCCGTTCAGGCCGGGTGAAGTAGTTCATAAACATGATATTATTATTGTGGTCAATACCTCAACACAAAACACAAATAATGAGGTAAAAGCTTGCAAAACATGATGATCGTCATAATCATGAACAAGTATGGAGAGGAGCACCAAAATGAATTTTGTTAGATATTTCGAAACCCAAAAGAACTTTTAAAAACATTGCGGGTAAAAATAGGTGAAATATTTGATTTTATCATTCATCGAAATATAAAAATTTGGTTGAAAGTGAAAACAAAATCAGAACTTTTTTTTCAAATTGATGTTCAATATACCTAATTATGACGCCCACCTCCATCAATTCAAATGTCAATTCGTTTTTGCCACTGCACAATAATTTTGTCAAACTTTTTACTATAGATCTGTTAGCATTATTTGAGAAAATATTTGTTCCTTTCGGAATTATGCGGAATACGAAATTTTTACAGGAGAATCTCTGACAGGAGTAACAAAATGAAGATAATCAGTCATCTGAGAACCCTATAACCACCCCTAGGATGTTATGAAAAAAATGTCAGGGGGTGAGGGTGGTTATTTCAACCCTTCTACAATTTCTTTCACGTTTCTTTCATAACTGAAAGGAGGATTATTATCCTCTGAAATGCACTTTTGTCAAATTTTATCCAATTTGTTTCACTATTATTATAACGGCGCACAAAAATATGTTTTTTGTGGAAACTCTGAACTCGTTTCACAAAAAACGGTAAATTTTTTTATATAAATATAAGTTGGGCCTATCAACGTGTTTTGAACTGTATCATATAGATCAATTAACCGTGGTAGAGCTCTCTGTGTCCCACTAATTTTGGGACACCCTGTATATAACAAAAATACAACATATATATTTGAGTGGGGAAATTCCCCACACATTCATACCAGGATATCTCCTGAACAATGTCCAATATTGTGTATTCCCAGAATATTAATCTGGAATATTGCTGGAATATTCACATTGGAATATGCCTTGAATATTCTAGGAGCTTATTGAATATACTATATATATATGCTAGTAATATTCAGTGGATATTCGGAGTATATTCCACTTTTTCAGTACCTATACCTATATTCAGAAAATATTTTAGGAATATCGTGTGCTGTCTGGGTATAGCTTTTAGATAATGAAAATATACGTGATCGAAACATCCAGTATTTAGATAGCTGGAATTCCATTTGTGCACTTACACCATACTTTTACACATAAAATTTTTTTAGGCCAGAAGAACAAAGACTTCCCAGTCTTGTAGTTGCTTGATAGACATCAAGAAAAATAATCAGTCTTATTGCTTTGCATTTCCAATCCCAAGAGAAGTTGCTAATTATTATAACAGAGCTAACATGAGAAAAAATAAAGGCCAGTATAGGTAAGTTCTGTTGATTTTTCTTCATCATCTAGGAACTTATTTATAACAACTAATAGCTATTTATATATCAAGGGAACAAACGTATCCATTTCCTTCCGCGTGTGAGGTTTGATTTGACATGGAAGGAAATGAATTTGTGCTTCTCGTGTTTCGATCCAAATCAATGTGTTCCCGTAGAACGAATTGGTAGATTGCAAAGAGGACTGTTCCGCCCCTCGTCAAGAGAGGCCGTTAGTCGGATTCTGTTCCTCTACAAAATAATTATCAGCTTTGCCACAGCCGTCTTCATCTGCCAACCTTGTTCTGAATTTATTAACCATCCATGTTTGAGGAATCTCTCTGATTTGCATTTTCAATTTGCCACACTTGTAAGGGAAAATTAAATATACAGGATGATTCACGTTAGAGTAATAACGTTCGCGACAATTTCTTCAAATGGAACACCCTATTATTCAATTTTTGGAATCTCTATGGAAAGCTTAATTAGAAAATATATAACACACAGGGTTAGTATACAGTGCGTCCGTTAAATTTAGTGCTCTCGTAAAATCCACTAACCCTTAACTACTAATCATACGTCTCAGAGACGGCATATCAGCATCCGATTTGTTCGATTACCACTGCTTTTCAATATCGGCCATTGTCCTACTACCACGTAATTTATGTCCAACTAGCACTCATTCAGTACCCTAAAGTTGATCTATGGATATGGTTCAGTTTTAGAAATATCTCAAGTGAAAGATAGATTCTCGTCTCGTAGACGTATAGGTAGTTATTACGTAACAATAAAAGTTCAATTTCGCCTATAATACGTATGATTGCGTCTATATCTAGATATACAGGCATTGTCATTTTTTTCAATTTGCATGTTTAATTATGACTTAGTTCTGTGTCATATTTTATTACGACTCTAACTGTATTCAGAATGACAATAATATCATGGATAATTTTAGTATTTCAATTTTATTTTAGTATTTCTATAGATCAATGTCGAAATTTTGAACATAAGGTGATGGTGATCCCCTATTAAATTTTGATCGCCACTGAAATTTGTCTCCAAAATACTCTGGTACATATTTTTTCAATTTTCTACCTCCTGAACTGAAAAATCAAGCGATTTTAATATTATATTTATCTTTTAGTCATGTGTTCATATGTTCTTTTAGGATATACCAGAATTTTAATGTGTATAAATTTGAAAATGTCTTGAATGGTACCTATACAGGGTTTTTCACTTAAAAGTCGCCGCACGCCAATATCTCGAAAACGAATAGGAATATTTGATTTCTGTAAAAAGTAGTCAATGGAGGGGGCATACAAAATTCAACGCCTACTAGGAGCTGAGCGTCGTGACGCGTCGAAAATATAAATCGATTGCAGTGACTTTCAAATTACACGCACGCATCAAAAGCACCTACATGTTATTCATAAAATTTTTTGTTATTTACTCGAACTAATTCATCGCACTCATTTCTGAGTTATACCGTTACGTTATACCAGTTTATAGTAAATATTTCTTGTTTGACGAAAAATGCGATTTTGGATGATTTTTACAAGAATGCCATGAATATTAGTTACTATGGCAATCATTGTTATCGCAATTGTTTTTCATTTCAGGTTAATCTAATAAACAATACATACAAACAATAAACTACATGATAAAGTAAATTAAAAATTCTATTCAAAATTATGTCCATCTGCTCGAATACAACTATCAATAACTTTGAGCAGATGAGCGTGGGTCACTTGTAGGAGCGTTCTTCTTCGCTCCATAGAATTCTCAAAAGAACATTGGCATCTTGGCTATACAAATCGGAAAATCTTGCTAAGAAATCCATTCTTCTAGCGGGATCACCTGGTTCTAATTTATGTACTAGTTTAGTTTTGTGAGGATGAAAAGAGTTTCTTTTTAGAATTCTCCACGATGAACTTATGGAAACACCGGTACTTTCTTTAATTTTCAATAGAGATAGCTTAGGGTTATTATCAACCTGCTGAATTACAGCAGCATTATCTTCATCATTTGTAGTCGTCTTTTCTCTATTTCTTTTAGGTTTGATGAAGCTGCCATGTTTTTACATAAACTTGGAAAGGTTTTTGCATCGGGGACTCTTCTATGGGGATAACGCTGTGCGTAAACTCTTTTTACTTCTCTACAATTTGACCTGCATTCTCCAAACACCATCAGTAACATGGCCACTTTTTCCACATTGCTAAATTGAACCATTCTCATATTACTATTGTTAGTTTTGTTTGAATCGAACAAATCAGAATATTTCTTATTACAAAATGTGACAATATCTCTGACACAGTATTGACAACATCTGTCGCTTGTAATTGCACTAAAAACAATTGCGATAACAATGATTGCCATATAGTAACTAATATTCATGGCATTCTTGCAAAAATCATCCAAAATCACATTTTTTGTCAATCAAGAAATATTTACTATAAACTGGTTTAACTCAGAAATGAGTACGATGAATTAGTTCGAGTAAATAACAAAAAAGATTATAAATAACATGTCCTTTGCGTGCGTGTAACTTCGAAAAAAATCTACTGGACCCCCTCCATTGACTAATTTTTACAGAAATCAAAATATTCCTATTCGTTTTCGAGATATTGGCGTGCGGAGTTTTAAGTTAATCTGTCAATCCAGTTTGTAATTGGTATTTTATGATCAATAAACTATCTATCTAAATATCTCAGCAAAACTCAAATAGCACAATTTTCCCCAGTGTATTGTACAAAATTCTACGTTTTCAGTAAAGCGCCCAACTGTTGTCCCAAGGACGACCCCTTCCACACCCCCAGACGTACCACACGCATAAGGGTGCGCGACATCTCCCCGCCGCAAAGAAAGTGCCCCTCGCCCCCCAGACGCCGCAGCCCCTCGCCCAAGCCACGCAGGCGCTGCTGCTGCAGCCGCTGCCGGCCGCCGGCCGCCTCGCCGCCGCCATCTTGTCCCGCCGACCGTCCGCCATCTTGTTCCGCCGGCTGTAAGGTATCTTATTCTGCCGACCAGCCGCCATCTTGTCCGCCGTGTCGGCCGCCATCTTGTCCGCCGTGTCGACCGCCGCCTTGTCCGAATGCGCCGTGTTGCACTTGTTGCATGCCGAAGCCTTCCAGTAGGTGTCGGTCACCTCCGAGAAGGTAAGAGAAATTTATAAGATAGAGCAGTGGCGTACCTACGTGGGGGATAAGGGGGATATATTTCCCCCCATGACCCATATGCCGATAGAAAAACATCAGTTATAAACTTGTAAAGTGAGAATAAGATGGGTTGAACTCTGGTGGGATCATTACATTCCACTTGCCCATAAATGATCAAAAATATTCTTATTCTTTTAGTTTCATTATTCAAATAATTATTAGATATACTGATCTGTGTAGCCAAATTGGTCGATTATGAATATGCCACAAAAATACGTCAACATTTCTGCGAAGAGGGCAAGCATTTTTTTCTCAGTGTAGGTCGAATGTTCTTCCGCTGGGATTTTCGGTCTTGGGCTGTGATTCCCCGATATTATTCAGTCAGTTCGTCAGTTCGTTCATTCTAGGTAATGAGTTGTACGTTTGATAACAAGTAAGAGGTGCAGTTGTTTGAGTGTTCAATGTTTACCAGATACCTACCTTTAGTGTATAATTAGATAATGATGAAACAAATAAGTGATTTATGTATGTATTATTCAAAATGAAATTCAACGAGGATGATGATGCAATAAACATTTTAAATCTCTGGAACAAATCCATCCAGGAGATATTGGAAATTGTTCACAAGGTGGCACGGTGCAGTTCCAGATAAAATAAAAACAATTCAAACACTTTGGACTCCGCCACCATCATATAATTTTCCCCTATTGGATAAATTCAAAGATGAAAAGGTCAAACTTTAGATTTTTTCATCAACCAGCTGGAAGAGAGATTTACAAATCATAAAGACATTTTGAGCGGATTTATGAACTTATTATCTCCAACATCAGTAGGAACTGCAGGCCAAGCAACTGATTCAGGAAACTGATATTCCTGAAATTATCATCAAAGCCGAGATCAAAATGTGGCACGAACATTTGAATAAATGTTTGGAAATCAGAAACAAACATCAGGCACTGGCCTATTTGGATATTTGAAGTCAATATGCCTACCTAAATGTGCATAAACTTCTGAAAATATTCTATGGCCAGTGTCCACTGCGACACCAGAAAGAACCTTCTCTACTTTGAAACGCATCAAAACCTATTTGAGGAACACTACCGCCCAAGTGAGGCATTATTGAAGAAATTGCTCCCAAACCAAGGGGCACTTAGATTTAATTTTGTAATGTTCAAAATTATTGTAGTTACCAATAATCTTGAATAAAAATATGTTTCTTTCGAAAAAAAAAATTCCCCCCCCCCCTAAGGTAAACTTCTGGGTACGCCACTGATATAGAGAATATGTTGATGTATCGAGGACTTCACAGAGGTTGTTAGAAAAAGCTAACCCCTTTGCTAGGGTAGGTATAGTACACTGCAAAAAAGTTGGGTTCGCTCATTAGGAAAAGTCGTAACGGAATCCGTATTCTAGATAAAAAGTGTTGAACATTTTTTTTTTTTCATGTTCTGGTTCTCACGAAAAGGGATATCCTGTAATGTTCAGAGAACATCGTGAGAACTAAGGGAAATAAGGTAGGAATTGGTGTTCTTCTTAAATTTCTGGAGGAACACCTCCCTTGGCAATGTGTTCCAGAGCCTCGCTGTTCGTTGAATGAACGAGTCTTTGGAAAGAGATGTGCGGCAGGTCTCCAAAGTGACCACGAAGGGGTGCGAAGCCTCAACTCGACGGGTTAATCTCGCGGGGACTGCCAAGGGAGGAACAAATGCTGATATTTTAGAGCACATCGTCCATGAAAATATCTATGAAATAGGGCCAGATCGCCAACTTTTCTACGGTGATCCAGAGACGTGAGTGAGTTTGATGTGAGCGAGGCATCACCCACGAGACGAGTTGCCCTTTTTTGGTCAGAATCCAACAGTTTCAGGGTATGTTTGGGTGCTGCATTCCAAATATGGGAACAGTATTCCAGGACAGGTCGGATCTGTGCCATATAGATCATAAGCAGCTGACTGGAAGTGAAATAATAGCTCCTAGCTCGAAACAGAAAGCCAAGTTTTTGGGATGCATTTTTAGCAATTGATCACACATTATTTTCGATTATTTCGAAACTACTGGAAACATTGTGATGAAATTCTGTATGGATATGTTCTGGAAGCTGAAACATCGCATGAATTTGTTTTCATATCTGACACTCACAGAGGGCGCTAGTTACACGGTTCGTACCGAGTACTTTCAAACATAACTTTTTTGAGGTTAGATTTTCCAGACAAAACTTCAAGTGAACTATTGATAAAACTCCTATGTACCGTTTTCGGAATATTTTGATTTGAAAATAATGGAGTGATAGCTGACGCTGGTATAAAATGAGTATTATTGAGATCAATTACCTATTCATTCAAATTCGAAAACAGAAACATTATTGTTGTGCTGAAATTATTGATTTAACAAAAGAATTACAAGTAGAAAATTGGGATAAATGTAACTAAAGTCATGAAATATTGAATCACAAATATGTTAAAAATGTCCTCTGTTGCTCCATTTCCACGATGCACGAGTCTACCATTTTTTATTTCAATGCATTATCCTCCTAACCTGAACCACAGTTAAGGACGGAGGATCAGCTGTTAGGTCATTCAAGATGCCATGTTAAATGTTGTTCCTCAACTCTTGACGTAATTTTACCTCTGTATAGCATCATAGAACTAGTTCATTGTACCAGTATATCACCTGACGAAGCTACTGTGTTGTGTTAGCGAAACATGTCGTGTGTTTGAGAATTTCGTGGAAATTTTATCGATTGTGAAGTTTTTACATTTGCCATGGATTTCCATCAAGTAACGGCCGAGTCAATGAAGAAAATTGACGATAACATTTCCAAACATGCTACGTTTAAAAATCACCCTGTACACATATTAAAAATCTACCCAGCAAACAATTTTGGTCGGCCCTATGCTAGTCGTATGCTGGTCCATAATATGCAGGCCAGAATTGACCATAAACGCAAAACATTGATGGGCCAGTACCAATGAGAGACTCTGGCCGTCATCAGGTTCAGTACATGTCTGCCGATACCTAACCTAACCTAACCTGATTAAAAAAAGACGACCGCCACGGGATTCGAACCCCGATCCACCGCTAACACTTGGTTTACAAATCGTACTCATTCCAACCGAGGAACTACACTATTCTTCATATGATATGTGTGTACGAATTTCATTTGCAGTCAAGTTTCGAATGGTACTCTCTCATTATTAATAATATCATCATCATAACAGATATATACAAACGATGAACAAAGAAAAACAACCGATTCTATGATTGACTACCGAATTTCGGTCATACCTATTCTATCATGGCCGTATTTGATGACTTCTTTATGATAATATTCAAATGCCCTGAGTAAACATCAGAAGTGGTTGTAGTAGTAGTATATGTATACTTGCTTGGTATGTATATGTACAACATACAAACTGGCCATCAACCTTACGAGAGGCCCTTCAGTTTAGTGTTCTGTGTCGGCTTTGTTACTCATTCCATGTGCCACCTTAGGAGCAGCACTGGTAATTGGAACGGAACAGCGAATCGAGAGCAACCTTTCGATACTCTGATTACTAGTCAAGCGCCTCAACCATTGCGCGATTCCGCCATCTTTGAAATCAGATTTATTTACAACTGATAGTATCAAATATTCCATGAATACAATAATTTTGAAACAGATATGTGGCGTGAATTTTACTATGGTGTGAAACCCATTGCATGTGCCAGAAGCAGACGCCCATGGGAGCAAATAGAGATGGGCGACCGTTCTGATAAGACAGAGCAATTTGATGAAGGCATCTTTTTGTTTCTGTACCCATTTGGATCACTCGAATTTGTTGATAGGTAAATCAGTTCATTTTATCTGACATTATACTTGAATGCAATTATTATAGGTACTAATACCAGAGATAAGTTACACCTAATACTTATAGTAGGTATATGTAATCATATATTTAATACGCTGATAACGTACATTTTTGTTGTAGGTGCAGGAAGATGTATTCGTTGTGTTTTATGTTATTATTTCTTGCTTCTGGTTTCAGAAGGATTGAAACTAACCGTAAGTTCACTTACATATTCACATTATCAAGTAGGTACCTATAACTATAACTTAAGTGTATCGGAAAGATAAGAAAACCTATCCCTATATTTTTTCCAGGCCCACAGGATTGATGAGAAAGAGAGTCCTGAAGATGATTTTTCTTGACTATTTCCGAAACGCTTCACAATGATATTAAGAAATTTCGTACATTGAATAAACTTTTGAAGCTCAACATAATAGAAGAAAACAAATTTCGAAATTTCATTCAGGGGCGTATCAAATAGAGAATTTTTGGGTGCAAACTTATCCAAAATTGGATATCAAAATATTGTATTTCAAATCCAAATTCTGGATAGAAAAAGTCATCATATGATAGTGCTAATTTACAGTTACAACTGCGGGAATGGGATGAAAACAGTAAAACAACTCTGAATTAGAGATGTGGGAAAAATATCTCCTAATTTTCAGTTGTAAGTGCTCTCCGCCACTAAAAAATGAAATAAATAAATTAGAAGATGTGAAGAAAAAAAGTTTCATCTGCCTAATTTACTGTTGCAACTGGGAATTATTGCTGTGAATCAACCTGAGATTCTTTAATGGGACCCTGTATTGTATTATATAATCGATTAGGGATTGTCATAACGAATGCATCTATACCGGGTTTGATATGGTTTTTTCGAATGATCACGTAGATATTCGCGTTCTAAGTTTTCATATGCTCAATGAGTGTGACAAAGAAAAAAGTTTTGATGTTCGAAGTCACACCCATATTGAGCATATGGAAACTTCGAACGCAAATATCTTTGTAATCGTTTGAAATAACCCTATCAAACCCGGTATCATTGAATTCGTCATGATAATCCCTAACCGATTATGGAATACAATACAGATTGTCCCATTTGAAAATCAAAAGTTGGTGTCGTTTCCAGTGAAACTGGAAGTGATAGAAGAATTATTGTTTCATCAATTAATGAGCAATTCGGTATACTTGCTACCCGCCAATGTTCAAAACTTCATCTTGAATAATTCAAAAGTTACAGTCCTGGCCGTTTTTTGTGCACTTCTCTGTATATGTCGGACTAGTGATTTTCACGAGTTTAATTGAATGAGAGTTTTCTTTTTTCTGTTTCCTCCGGAACAGCTGTCATTGAAAATGATGCACCCAAAATAGTTGATCAACAGAACGTAACGGTAACGTACACAATCTGGGTGGGATCCGATATTTCCGAAAAAGCGTCCATAGCTATAACAGCCCCACGGAACAGCAATTTCTACGAAGTGATGCGAATCGCCATGAAGAAGGATCCTTTTTTCACTTTCGAGGCTACCACTTCAACTTTTGGACATTACATCACTTCCATAGCTGGTCACAAGGAAGATAAAGCGAATCAAGTCTACTGGTGGATCTATAATCTGGTGGAGAAGCCTGATCCGCTTAACCAACCTTCAAAGGATGATCTATCACAATTTGGTAAATAATCCTATCGTGCATCGTGCTTTGATCATTGAATTCCAAAAAAATATTTGAACTCGAGAAAACCATGAACCGATAGATGGCGCTGAAAAAAGTAAAATTTTGAAGTGAAGGTTGTCAACAAACATCGGTTATGATGCTGGATTTATAGAATCAACTAAACTAAGAATAAAACTCATAACTATATGAACTTGAAAACCTTGAATACAAGTAAACATCGATGAGGGCTCATACATTCACATCTGTCATTCAAATTAAGAATGATTAAGAATTACCAAGTTGGCCAACTTTCAACTTAACAACTAAGAATTAGGACATTCTGGAGACAGAACATGAAGATTGGATTCGTTATTGTTCGAGTGGAGTTTGGTGATATTTAATTGAAATATTTTTTTATGGATTCATACATTTTCACTTTTTCATATCATTTTGATCTTCAATCAAAAGACATTTCACATTTGATTCTTAATTAATATAAGATATGTATAAACATCCTCATCATGATTATTAATTGTTGAGGATTGTCAATTCTTAATTCCTGATTGTAAGTTTATCCAGCGTACATACATTAGACTAGATTTAGATTAGATTAAGGCAATCAGATCATTAGGTAATTTGGAATGATTTCGACGATGTGGTATATTGATTGATAGATCAACATTTATGAAAATCAAAAAAACGCACTTTACACAAGTTTTTCCAATTCATTTTGTTTCACATCACTGGTGCTATTCAAGTATTGCGATTTCTTTATTCCCCATCACTCATTCCTACTCCATTCTAGATTGGAGAATCAAAACGTCATTTCCAACATATCCTATTCGCGATAGAAAATAAGCGTACGCCACCTATCGGAGTTCTTGAAAGCTTTCAAAGCGGCCTGTTTACTTTGTTTTCAATGGTTCGCATTTGTTTTTTGTCTGTGCTTATTGTTGTGATGATAATACCATCAAAACCAGAGATCAGTCACCTACTGACTGATCTCTGATCAAAACAAACCGCTCAGAAGTGTTCTATTTGTTGTCGTCAGATGGGGCGACGTGTTATTTTCTAAAACGAATAGGGTTTTTCGAAATTGTATGCAGGGTGATTCAAAATTCTATGTAAATATCTTATGGACATATTGTTGGGATCAAAATTCGACTTTTTCTTCATTCAACATGTGTTCTATAATGCACCCTCTCCGAACTACACCCAATGAAAGTTAGGTGAAAATAGTAGATTGTTTTATTAGGATCAAAAGTGACACTTTGTTTGACAAGCAAATTTTGCATTTGCGAGGCGGAGCGTTTAGCGAAGCCGAGCGAAAGCAAAATTTGCGAGTTGAACAAAGTCACTTTTGATCCGAATGAAACATGCTATTTTTTCTGCAACCGAAACAAATAACTCAAATAAATATGTGAAGTTACCTCCAATACCGTGCCATATGTATACAATGCAACAAATATTGAAAAATAATCCGTGTGGTGAGAACATTCTACCAGCATCAACAGCAGGTTCATTCAATTTTCAAGGATGTTCGAATTATTATTGTAGTTTCCTCGGTAGTTTCAATATAAATACAATCACAGAGTGACATATTTTTGTACGGACCAGGTGCTCTAATGGCAAATACCGCGTCAGTGCCAGCTATAGAAACAAGACTTGGAAAATGTTAGGTTAGTGAGCACATCAACAATAAGAATAGCAATTATTTTTTCCTCTCCGTAATACAATGTTTGTCGCTTGATAATCAAATGAAGGTTAATAATATCGTTGTTTGAGACAAAAAAACTATTGTTTGCCGTGATTATCCAAAAACAAGTTATCCATCCTGAGAATAACCAATGAAATACAGATCAAGCAAGTATTTGAATCTTGAAGGCTTCCCTGATCAAAACAAAAATACTTAACTGATATGTTAATAATTCCAATACTAAACTATAATAAGGTGTATTTATATCTCCAGCATGGGTATGAAATACCAAATCTGCTGAAATCGGGAACAAATCAGGTATGCCTCTCAACCCAAATAACCAACCGTCACAATGTTGTTTATTCTTGATGACGTCCAGTAGATCCTTTTTAGTTCCTAGGAGCTAAAGTTCAACTTTAGCTCCTAGGAACTAAAATTCAACTTTAGCTCCTAGGAACTAAATATGTTGCCTAGCAACATACCTATTTTTGTGTCAGTAATAGAAACGTCAATTTAAGAGCTAATTTTGGTATCAAAATGGACGACTTTTGTGTCGGTTGCAGAAAATAGTTATTTATTGTAAAAGGGGAAAAAGTAGTAGATTTTAGCTCCAGGTTCTGTTGTCTCCCGACGCTTAGTGGAGGGAGACAATAAACTGTCATTTCATAAAATGCCAAGGAGAACCTTGGTAGTGAAACGCACTTTACGCCATGAAAAGGAGCAAATATAATGGTCAGTTCTATAGCTAGTGGTGGAAAAAACATATTCAATGGTGCGATGGTTTGATGGTTCAATGGTTCAATGGTTCAATGGTTCAATGGTCATTGTTCATAAATTCTGGTGTTCTCTGAAGGAAAAATGTCTAATATTCTTATTTTCAGGTGTTGATAGCTTGATCATAATTGATGGCTACAATTATCTCTTCTGGCTCAGACATCTAGAATACTGAAGAGGACGTGTAGTAGTGATGCCTTTTATTCAGATTAAACAGTGTTAGTGAAAAATCTGATTGAAACAGTTATACACTATAGGATAGAATAGAATCGTTTAATTGCTAATAAGACTACATTCACAAAGTTGCATCAGAAAAGAAATTGACAATTAAACATGGAAACTTACAGAGGCCTCAGCCTGTGTGTGAGCAAAAAAAAACAAATTCATACATACATTGATTTAAAAATAGTGAACAACAAACTGTATACTCGCAGAGGACGAAGAAACATGAAAATATATAAAATGTATTCAAATTCAAAATTCAAGTATCCTTAAGAATAATATTAAAATGTTAAAATATAAATATAAGATATTAAAATTTATATAAAGTAATGTACATGATCATTGAAATTATATTTGAACATATATTTGAATTGAGGTTGATTGAATTGTTTTTGCAACACATGTATATAGGTACTCATACAATATGTCACTTTCCTAGAATGATGCACACAAAGGGATATTCACTATTGAAACTCAATCGAATAGGAAACGTATAATAAGCACCGAACATGTTCGGTGGTATAAGTGCACGGGAGGTATTCTTTAAGTAATGAGTAAGTTTTTTTTTAAATAGCATATTACTCTTTTCTGTCTGAAGTGAAATCGGTAGCGAGTTGAAAAATTTTGGACCTAAGTGTGAATAGCATTTATGTCCTATTGCTTTGGATGTAAGAGGACACACAAAAATTATGTTGTTGTCTTGTATTATATTCATGACTGAGTTGTATCAAGTTATTTTTATTCTGGTGTTGTCGAATATTGATGATTTTGAAAGTCAGCTGTCGAATGTCTAGTATTTCCGATTCTTGATGAAGAAGCTCGCTCGGGTATCTTTTATTTTTGGACAGCATCAATTTTAGGAAGAAGCGCTTCTGAATCACTTCGAGATGGCGCAAATGAGTTTTTGATACACCTCCCCATCCCAGAACTCCATTTGTGATGTGACTCTCAACTAAGCTGTGGTATATTATTTGTTTTTGCTTCAGGTCGAGTATGTCAGTCAGCTGTCGATATTTATATAACATAAATCTCAGTTTTCGTAAAATGTAGTCTATAATATGTAAGTCCCATCTGAGGTGGCTATCTTAGATTAATCCAAGATATTTAACTTTAGTTGCTGGGGATATTTTCAAGCCATTCTTTATTGAGATTTGTTCAATGTCAGGTAACGAAGATTTGGTGCTGTAAAGTGGTAAGAAGCAAGATTTCTTGAAATTTATAGATTTTTTAGATAGCAATCTACTATCGAACCAGTCCTTCCAGATATTGAAATCATATTCAGCATCATTTATTGTTTGATCATAACTTCTGCTTTTGTAGACTACCACAGTATCATCTGCAAAACTTATCACTTTCTCTTGCAATTCTAATGAAAATATACCATTTATATAAATAGAGAAAAGAATTGGACCCAATACCGTTCCTTGGGGGACACCGCACTCTATAGTCCTGTAGCTACTAATATCATTATTGCTTTTTACACATTGTTCTTGGTCTTCAAGATATGTTTTGAATAGATGTAAACAGTTATTTCTTATACCAATTTTTTCCAAACTTGATAACACTGTGTCCATAAAGGTGACGAGCCCTCTCTCATACTGTGTTCAACTGAATACACTCAATACATATATTCTTGTTGAGTAGAAACACAAAATTATCACGTCACCTCATGATGTATCTAATAAACCATTCATAATATTCGATATCAACCATGTGCTATAGCATCTAAAATACATGTCAACTCTTAGGAAATTTTCTATACGAAGTTGTATTGTAAAACAGAGTCTGCATGAGCTGAATAGCTGTTATTTATTCAAATCAAAACTCGATATAAATCAATGGAACAAGAGGTTGTTGATTGTAGTTCGCACTTGACAAAACGGTCTGAGTCGTTACTCTGAGTAGCCGCTCAAAGCAATAAAAACGCGTTCGGCATATCATCCAGACGACCGTACGCGCGGCAGCAGCGCTGCTCGATGTTGCGTTTGTTTTATTCCATAAAAACACATCTCCTTGGACAAGAATGACTGGTACCAGTTCACTGATGTCTCCGTATCAAGAACTCCGTCTGAGATGCTATCCCGACTAAGATCCCCCGAAACGTCATACATCCTCTTTTATAGCAGTGATGATGACTTTAAGTGGGAGAGCCTTTCTCCTATCTCCCTCCCTCTTAGACTACGGATGATGATTTTGAATCTGGACCATCTTGAATTTAACGAGTTCCAGGAATAGCTCCAGCATTTCATTAATGTTTCATCTTTATATTGATTCTTGCAAAAATTAATTTTTTATTTCTTATTAAATAAATATATCTTTTCTCCACTTGTGAAGTAGTATATTAATCAGTTTCGATTCCATACAGTGGCGTATCTGGCCATTCACTCTGTGTTCAGGAAAAGGTTGGTACTGTAGGTAGGTAGTTACAACAACAAAAAAGATCACAATAAAAAAGGAACATTATGAAAATAATGACTATGTATTCAGTATTCACATACCTAAACCTGATAATGAGTATTATTGAAAAAAAAAGAACAAAACAACCATTCAATATGAGAACAAAAATAGTGCTGGTGCCGGTACACCCACTCTTATATTATAAGGTTATCTTATTACTTATTCAATCAATCACAACATTAAAACTAAGAGAACAAAAAAGAAAACTCAGTTCCTTCTCTTCTTATCTCTTCGTCTTGAATGTTCCAATGTGAATCCATATCCGTCATCACCAATTAATGTGAGCACAATATCTCCATATAAACCGCTATGACTATGTTGAAAACGCTAGAATTCCAACACGGCGCAAGGGAGGTATTTTCCGAGGCATATAACCTCCAGAAATTCAAGAAGAACGCCAATTCCTGCCTTATTTCCCTTGGTTCTCACGATGTACTCTGAACATTACAGGATATCCCTTTTTGTGGGATCCAGAATATATAAAACAAATCAAGTAGAAATGTCGCATTCACCTACCCTGAAAACTCTAGATTTAGCGACAAAACCGCCAAGATGGCAACCCTGGCCGGGGTGCCAGGCCTCAAGTTGTGGGTAACTTATCTTCTGGATGTTGCGCGCGGTGTTTGACGAATAGGGTAGCTATAGTAGGTACTACCGGTATGAGACTCTTATATGGTCATTCTATGGGTACCATACTTGATACCGGCGAAAAATAATAGAGGTATAATAATGTGTTCTTGATAATAGTTATATATTTGAGTAACAGTAAACTTCTGTGTCGTGGTTATCAATTTATCGAGTTTTTGTATTTATTGTGAATATTTTTCGAGGATTGAGGAGGGGCTTTGGGGAGGGGGTAATTACCCCCTCTACCCCCCCTTAGATACGCGCCTGATTCCAGACATCCATCACCGCCGAGAAGATGCCCGCCCGCCCCCTGTCCCGAACCATACTCCTGCCCCCCTGACCCCTGCTCCTGCAGCAAGCGGCAGCAGGACTGCCCCCCCAAAAAACCGCAGCAGTGCTGCTGCAACGACGGCGCTGCGGCGCGCGACTCTTCCCGACAGGCTGACTGCGCAGGCGTGTGCTGCTGCAAGGAGAAGACGGCCAAGTACTGCGTGTGCGGCAGGCAGAATCCCTGCAACTGCAAGATGAGCCAGATCAGGGCGGTTTGTACGTCGGTGTGCATGAGGTGTGGACATAAAGTGAGTATACTTGAATGAATCGGAGAGAGACAAAAAAGGATAAATGATGTTAAACCAGTCGGTAGTTATTTTTCGTCACATGTACACATGCCAGTAGTCAATCGTCATTATTCGTAACTCCATACTACCCAGATAGCACGCACTCACCTAAGGTCATCCTCAATGTTTCGGCTGAATTGTAATGCTCCGTCTCATGTGGCATTACAATTAGATTACTGTAGAGCTGTCGCTTCCAAACAGGCAGCATTCCATCGATGGCAGAAAAATCCAGGCCCTGAGACTAGAGCAGAATATGTCGAGACTAGAGGCATATGCAATGAGACAATTCGATCATCAAAGGATGCTCATAATGCCAAAATAAGATAAAAACCTGTTGAATGTCCTAATGGATCCCATTCATTCTGGTCCTTCGCCAAAGCTGTAGGAAGAAACTTCACTTCCAGCTCATTTCCTCCTCTAACCAAGGAAGATGGAATACTAGCCACAACTGCCCAGGAGAAAGCCAACATCTTTGCGCATTTATTTGCTGGAAATTCCACACTGGATTCATCGGGAAAACAACCTCCAAAAATAACGCCAATTGACAGTCATATGCCCGAGATCATCTTTCGCCAATGTACTGTAAGGAAGATTTTATTGGGTCTCAACACCAACAAAGCTTGTGGCTCCGACGGAATCCCACCGATTGTTCTCAAGAAATGTGCTCCCGAACTATCACCTGTTCTCTGCAAGTTGTTCAACTACTCTCACAAATTGGGGATATTCCCGTCCAACTGGAAAATTGCAAGAGTACAATCAGTTCCTAAAAAAGGCAAAAAGACCCTACCTAGCAACTACAGACCGATCGCACTGCTATCTATTATTTCAAAGATCATGGAGGAAGCTATCAACATCGAGCTCATGAAATACCTGGAACATTCTGGTATTATCAGCGATAGGCAATATGGCTTCCGTCATCAGAGATCAACTGCTGACCTGCTCACTTACGTCTCACAGCAATCTAATGAATAATATGGTGAAACCTTAGCCGTGGCACTTGATATCTCCAAGGCATTCGATCGAGTCTGGCACCACGGACTCCTCGCCAAGCTTCCATCTTATGGCCTGCCTCCCCAGCTATGTTCTCTGCTAGCTAGTTTTCTCTCAAACAGGTCTCTCCATGTAGTGGTCGACGAAGTTTCATCTGACTCTATCATCATAAATGCTGGTGTTCCGCAAGGATCAATTCTAGCACCAACACTATTTCTACTCCAGATTTGTTGGAAGCAACTTCATGTCCAGCACACAGCTTCGTGGATGATAGTACCCCCCATACCGTCTTCTCTTTCGGGGCTCCAATACCAGCCAGGAAAATCAGAAACGAACGAGGGAGAAATGTTGACAACATAAGTATGGACTTGGCAACAATTCTAGAATGGGGATTCAATAACTTGGTAGATTTCAATGCCGATCTCACTGTGCCCAACAAAAGCTTGCCAGGAGTAACCCCAGATAAATCCAAATGGAACATCAGTGCTATATCTTTAGTTTGTATGTACCAATCAGAAACATTGAACTTCACTACCGGGTATTCATAATTCATATCCAATACTTGAAGAAAACATTGTTTGGTTCTTTTATTTCATTTCTGCTGACTGAAACGCATATTTTCATGAGTAATGCGATACATGAAAAAACGGTCACAAAAACTATTGAATTACAAATACTTACCTACTACTTTCTATTCCTGCTATCGACTAGCATTTCTATAAGGAAAATGGTTATTGAGGTTTATAGGAGCTAATAAAAGCACAATGAAATCGTGGAAAGCACGGGATAGCATGAAAATCAGAGGAAAAACCGTGACGAATCTGAAGTCGACCTCGATATACCGTAAAGTCAATTGCCGTCAGCCAAGCTAAATGCCAACGGCGGCCATCTTGGTTCGACGTTATTATAATTTTTAAAAGTGTTCTAACTGATACAAGATTCTTAATTCTTTCAATTTGAGGAATAAGATAGATGATACTGAAGCAGTGAAGCTTGAGCCAGACAAAACTTCATCAATTAGTAGATATTGAAATCAAAGTGCGTTTCTTGTTTTCTTATAGGTTTATGCAGCTGAGAAGATATCCGTTTCTAGTGGTCCTTATCACAACAGTTGTTTCTCCTGTTACTGTTGTCATAAATTGCTCGATGTTAGGAACGTCTATGAGAACTGTGACGAAATTTATTGTAAAAGTAAGTAACATTATTAATGAAAATGATAAAAAACATTCTTTCAAAGCTTACACGATAAAAAATCATCAGTAGGTTCAAATTATGTACATCATATAACGTAGATTTACCCTTGACTATTCCACTCTTGATCTCGAGAACCAATCAGAATCGACCATTTTCATGGTTTCTTCTGTATTCTAGCGATACTTTTTGTTCATTAAATTTTATCGGACTTGCTCTACCAATACAGAAGCCGAATTGACCCACACGTGACCAACTAACCTCGTTTATCAGCGATAAAATTTTGACATCGTGTCTGGTCAAGATTGCTTTGGATTCAAATCAATAACCTAAGTTCCTACCTTATTTTATTTACTTATAATTCGCGTTAGTGAGATATTTTGTACGAAAGGCGAGACAATTTTATTCTGGCTGGACGTTTCATGTGTAATTTAAAAAGTTTGCATATTTTTTGACGGTCTGACACAACAATAATAGAATTCAAATTCCTTTTTGAAGTAATCTTCTTCAATTACTCAAGTTATTGTGACTGACTGATATAATTACTAGCTGATGTAGCGCAACTATTAGGGTTGTTGCGCGAGGATACGAAGGTCGATGGCTCGAGCCCTCGGCGACGATATCTTCTTTTTTTATTATTCCATGTAACATAAATTCACTTTAATTTGCTTGAATTGGATAGTAATTGTATACACTCTTTTGAGAGCAACTATCTCCAAGATAATTAAAAAAATACTGTTTATCAAAATTGTACATTCCACTTTGTGAATAACTATAAGTTGAGTAGGTAGTTAATTTCTAAAAAAGTTAATTCTGTATTTCATTACTATCATTATGTTCTTCTTCGCAGTTCGAGTTGGAATATACTTAAATTATGTTTCCTATTTCTTATATATATTGTCTCATTCAATCATGAAATAGTCATACGAATACAACTCGTGATACTATTTTTCCTGGAAATATTCGTCGGTTGACATACTCCAGCTTGCTGCTCTAATTTCGCTCATGCATGACATCGATCCAAAACTACTCGCCTACGGCTCGTAGTTTTGATAACAATGTCATTCACGAAATTACTAGGCAACAAGCTGTCGTAACAATCACCGAATATTTCTGGCAAAATATTATCACTTGTGGTATTATATATGAGAATATATTATGTATTTTTGACCAGATTTATTGTATATAGAGGTCTATACTGAAGTAGGTTGATATTTGAACGTATGGCTAAAGTGTGCATTTCATGTCGGGAAAACCATATGATAATGAACATTCATCAATATCAACAAAAGTTCACCATCGTAAGCAATGTGGTCGATGAAATTTGATACAACCTCATCGATCACTACTGGGTGTGAACATTGGCATTTTTATATATCAAAGAGGCAGAAGATTGGAATTGAAAAGTGGACAGAATATTGATTTAACGATATTTTTTATTTTCAGATTGTTACAACAACTTTTTTGGAATATCATATTATGGCTACGGTTCTTCCCAGTACTGCTAGCTCATACTCCAAGTATTTATTTCTTCATAAGTATTTATCGTTTTGTTCTGTCCATGAAATATAAACTCCTTCGGAATGTGTGTATTTTCATCAGTATGTTCTGAATATTCAAGTTGAGAGAGAGAATTATGAGGAGATATTCAGAACAGAGTGGAATTTTGCTAGACTATTTCACGAAGCAATAGCGTTTTATTATAAATGAACAAGCCATTTAACCAAAGCGATTTATTGTAACATCTACAGCTATAATTATTTTTTGTCAACCTGACAGTCTTTCCTTTGCTATCCATGGTTGCATCAACGCTGATAGACAGATCAGATATCAGAAGTTGTATTTGGCTTGCGAATAGTCGGATTATGTGAATATTTTAGGATGAGTGAATGAAATAGTCACTAATGTCCAGAAGAAGTTTCAGAAAAGTACGAATAAGATGTGAACCTTAGTAATGCAATTTCACATGAAATATAATTGATTGTTTCAAATTAAACATTTATTGAAATTATGTATCAAAAGTAATGTACAATAGGGTGATCTAGGTTTGACTAGTATGACCTGATATCTTTTACAACGAACGAAATTAATGCAAATATTTCATGTGCGTATATACAGTGGCATTGAAATAAGTGCAAATATTTCAAACACTGAGAATGCTCGACGTGTACTATCTTCTGGCACTGATAAAAAAATTTAGGGATCAAAATAGAATTTGAGGTTAGACCCTTTTTTCCACCCAAAGTTCTACACTGTAGCAAATCTGACGTCACCTCTGTTCAAATTTCCATGTGGTAGGCACAATCACGCAGAGTTCAATCATTTAAATTGTTTGAAAGTGGCGTACTTGTTTTTTTGTCTCGTATTTTGTTCAATTTTTGGGATCAAATTTCTCGTTAGAAGAATTAGAAAAAATCTAATATCATGGGAATATTCCTTAGACTGTATCATATTAATGTGCCGAATATGTGCACTTATTTCAAAAACACCTTGTATATACTATCCGCTTCTTTGTGCGTGGAAAAATTTTGATTTCGATATACAAAGGTTTTGAAGGTAAAAGGATATAAATGAATATAGATTTACATACTGGGTGATTGTCTGGTAAACATACTCCAATATTTAATTCCTCAATCCTATTTTTCGTCATAATGTTCACATATTATTATTTAATATAATTCTATATTAGTTATTTACTATACAAGGGAAAAAAGTAATAGATTTTAGCTCCAGGTTGTGTTATCTCCCGACGCATAGCGGAGGGAGATAAAAAACCGTGAGCTAAAATCTAATATTTTTCCCGTGTATAATACACTATTTTGTTCTGTGACAGAAGAAAGGACGAATCAATATTGAGAAGATATTGAAATCTGAAAATTATCGACGTGAAATTTCAAGTTTTTAACAGTAGGGACACCTGTGTTGTAGGCATCTTTATCATTCTTTTGAAGTAATCAAATATCTGATGTCACTTCTATCAGTCTAATTCTGTGATTTGATTTAAAAAAATTGCGAATTCAGTGGTTGTTTAGTAATTTACGTATAATCGAGAAGTCGAATGGAAGATAAAAGGACTTGCAGTTCTTTCTCGGAGACGGTATTATTGACTCATTTTTCGGAACTATAGCACAACAAAAGCCATCAACAGTGTATACAGTATGATGCAAATGTATGGAATAAATTCATTATTTCAGAAATGGGCGACATTTGAAGAAATTCCAGAAACACGTGAGTTTTAATTTTTGAAGCTTCATCTCATGACATTCATATGAGAGATGTTACGTCACTGGTGTAGAAGTAATGACGTAATGGACGATTTTTTCAGATACAAGCAGGGGTCATGTGACACCTCGTTTGAAAGGTCTACTGATCGTCTATCCAACAGTCAAAATTTTGCATAAGAATATTGAAATTAAAATGGATTATCATTCGGTTAACTGAATCTTGCAGAGGTCTGCTACTGAGAATTGAACATCGAAGGGTCGTCTAGTTGAAAAAATACACAATAAAAAGAGTTCTGAACTCTAGTTTTTGGATTTTTTTCGGAAGTCGTCTTGTTTTAAAATGAATTTATTCCATACATTTGCATCATACTGTATATATGTGATATATATCCGGGAAAAAAGTACTCACTCAGTAATTTATGAATAGTGACATTTTATAATCTGCCAACAGAGATGAAAAGCCAAACTTTTTTCCCGTCACAGAAAAAAGATAATTGTCCAGATTTAGAACAATGTCACATATTCAACCAAACCAAATTCGCTATATCAGACCAAACATTTTGGTCAGTAATATATTATAATAATCATTCGGCAATCTTGATCATGATCTGTTGAAAAAAAATCAGATTCATACTATTACCAAAAAAAGCTGCAGATTGAAAAGCACCCTATTCAGTACAACCCTTGGATTTGTGTAAAAAACATCACTGAACACCAAACACCCATATACAGTGTTACAGTTAACTTTTATGTCCTTTTGTCAAAAAGGTGGTGAATATGTACATAATAATCCCGTTTTCCAATTATGTGGGGATCCGTTTCATTCACAAGGGGTTCATGGCGCAAAATTAGGATAATTCATCATTTTGGTAACGCCCAAAGTGCGGGACTACATGAAAAGGGAAAAAGTTGATTGAGTTTGTGTCGTTTCATTCCTTTCATAAAATACACGTTTTGTGCGAAAAATCATCGATATTAAATGAAATTATGGCATTGAAAGAGTTGCAGTTTTTATTAATGGAATTATTTAGCGTCACGTTCAGATATTGAAATCGTACAGGGTGCCCTGAAATATCTCGTTCAATATCTTTTTTTTATCGCTTGGAGCGCACGAAAGGAAATCCCTATAATGTTCAAAGAACATCGTGCGTTCCTAGGGAGGACAGGGACAGGAGGTAGGTATTGTTTTCAAATAAACTCAAATAAACGTGTTCAAATAAACTCAAAGTTTCACTAATTCACGTGGCCGAACCAGCTTACCCACTACACAACAAATAACTGAGAAACATCTCACCCTTATAGCTAAAAATTTGAGTGCTTGGGAATTATTTGAATCTCTGACTAGCGTTGCCATTTGGCATCGCACGGCGCTAATGGGTTAAATATATACTCAAAGTTCAAAGTCATTTCCCAGAATGTTCATAAATGAACGAAACTGATAGATAACGAGAGATAAACATCCACTTTCCTGGCTATATGCAAAGCAGAACATTGAATTACATCCTCTCGAAATATATGCAATGTTGAAAAGGAATATTCTCAGATAAATTATGAACATACAAAAAAGGATATATATTTATATAAAGCAATACATTGAGAATTCGCATTCTCTATGTGATGAGAATATTGACTCTTTTTCAGTTAATTCAATAGAAAACAACTACTTTCCTGGCTATATGCCACGACGAACATTGAATTATATCTATTGAACACACACGATAAGAGTTTGAAAATAAAATATGAAAATTTCTGAAATTGAGAATTTGCATTCTCCTTCAGACAAAAATATGTATATACACACATCATTCTGAATATTCAACAGAAAACAACTACTTTCCTGGCTATTTGCCACGTCGAACATTGAATTATATCTGATGAACATTCAAAAGGGGAACATGAAAAATAAAGAATAAAATCCTCCGAAATTGAGAATTGACATTCTTCTTCAAATCGGATGAATAATATGATGAATAATGATCTAGAAATATGACTTACCAATATATTCATCATATTATTCATCCGATTTGAAGAAGAATGTCAATTCTCAATTTCGGAGGATTTTATTCTTTATTTTTCATGTTCCCCTTTTGAATGTTCATCAGATATAATTCAATGTTCGACGTGGCAAATAGCCAGGAGAATGCGAATTCTCAATGTATTGCTTTATATAAATATATATCCTTTATTGTATGTTCATAATTTATCTGAGAATATTCCTTTTCAACACTTTCATACCCAATCAGGGGGTTCAAACTTGAACGATGGAAACTTGTGATTTTTATAGACCTCTAATCGCAGATTCGTGATAGAGTCTCAATTCAGAATTCATTTCCACGCCCTGTATGATGAATGTCAATTTATCATACACCCAAAAGCATATATGCAATGATTCGTATAGACGAAACGCTGAATTGTGGAAGATCACATTCCGAGGCTGAAAAATCCAGAATCCATATTAGCTATTTTGTTTTGAAAAAAATCTGCGTACGCCACTGGAATCGACGTCTTCTGAAATAGATCTGTGCCAAATTTCATGAAAAAATATTCATCATTGACAATTCTATGAATGAATCACGACTTCATTTGATAACAACATATAATACACATTCATTCTACTTGATTTTTTGGGATTATGCGTATTATATCAATATATTTGTAGTGGGACAAATCAGATGATTTGCCCTAAAATCACTGCGTTCAACAATTTTTTCTATCAGGGAGCCTAAAAGAAAAATCCAGTAGTTTGTCAGTGATACTTTGTTCGAAAAAATGTTTGAAGGAAAGATATATAGATATATTGAAAAAATATCGAATTTTCACTTATCTTTGGACGTTTCGGGAACGAATCTGCTCCCGTTCTCAACATGAAAATGCAAAGCAACAGCTTCAAAACAGAGAAGAGTAATTTAATATTTGCACTATAGTGCAAAAAAATCGAACTTTTCATATACTGAATAGTGCAAAAAATCCCTCTTTGTGCACGATCGTAGGGCACAAGGGAATTCAACTGGAAATAAATCTGAAACTGCTCGTTTGTCAAAATTACACAAAACTGCTTTTTCCTCCAGTAGTAAATAGTAGATTGTTTTATTAGGATCAAAAGTGACACTTTTTTTGACAAGCGAATTCTGCATTTGCGAGGCGGAGCGTTTAGCGAAGCCGAGCGAAAGCAAAATTTGCGAGTCGAACAAAGTCACTTTTGATCCGAATGAAACATGCTATTTTTTCTGCAACCGAAACAATTAACTCAAATAAACATGTGAAGTAACCACCAATGCCGTGCCATATGTATGCAATGCAACAAATATTGACAAATAATCCATGCGTGATGAGAATATTCTACCTGCATTAACAGCAGGTTAGGTTTTCTAGGATGTTCGAATTGTAGTGTATGGACCAGGTGCTCTAATGGCAAATACCGCGCCAGTGCCAGCTATAGGAACAAGAAGTGGAAAATGTTAGGTTAGTGAGCATATCAACAATTATAATAGTGATTCTTTATTCCTCTCCATACTACACTGTGTTCGACTTGATAATCAAGTGAAGCTAAACAATATCGTTGTTTGAGACAAAAAACTATTGCTTGCCGTGATTATTCAAAAACAAGTTATCCATCCCGAGAATAACGAATGAAATACAGATGCTAACAAGTATTTGAATCTTGAAGGCTTCCCTGATCGAAACAAAAATACTTAACTGAGATGTTTATAATTCCAATACTGAACTATAATAAGGTGTATTGATATCAACATTATGGGTATGAAATGCCAAATCTGCTGAAATCGGAAACAAATCAGGTATGCCTCTCAACCCAAATAACCAACCGTTACAATGTTGTTTATTCTTGATGACGTCCAGTACATCCTCTTTAGTTCCTAGGAGCTAAAGTTCAACTTCAGCTCCTAGGAACTAAAATTCAACTTTAGCTCCTAGGAACTAAATATGTTGCCAAGCAACATACCTATTTTTGTGTCAGTAATAGAAACGTCAATTTAAGAGCTAATTTTGGTATCAAAATGGACGACTTTTGTGTCGGTTGCAGAAAATAATTATTTTCGCACATTACTATTTTCCCCAAACATATCCAGTGGTGTGCAACCCCTTCTCTTCTCTTCTCTTGAACATTTCACGTTAAAATTCAAGTATTTTCTCAAAACCGTCACCCGTCGGCTGTAAAGTAAAAACCACTGGAAATCATCGACTCGACAAGAGTTTTCTAAATGTGGAGTTTAATCGTGTAGGCGTCCATTAAAAAAAGCTGAATATAAAACCTGCCATAACGGTGCGATATAAACGAAGTAAATCTGCCAGAACGGTCGTCGTATTTTAAGTTAATTGGTTTTGAAAGGAGTTTTTCCACTCGACGATATTTCCGCTGTTGATGTCAAGATAATTAAATTTTTAAACCGTTTTTCACCCCGCCGCGCGTATATTCGTTTCACTCTTTTCATAATTCCATCGAGCTATTCAAAGAGTCCGCCCCGCTTGCTAATCTCAATCATCTGGTTCTCCTTCTTTTTCCGGGGATTATTAAAAGTCGGAAAGATTTCTTGAATTAATGTGAAGGGAGGAATCGAGGGAAGTGCAGTAGAAATCAAGAAACAACCCGGTCCCGTCCACATACCCAGGCAACCAGATGACGCATAATCACGTCACTGTGCCGTCCACTCGTCCAGAATTGGTGATTTTTTGTCATAGACGTCACACACCAATTTATGACGTCACTGTGACGTACTGTCGATGACGTGATAATCACGACGTCGAGTGAACGTCACATAGAAGGGTAAGATAATACGTCAGTTTCATGACGTTGCAGGCCCGTCATGTCGACGTCCATGTTTCCCAGACCATATCTAAACCATGTATACTCACATTATCATGTGAAACCGTTAGGTTTGTGGAAACGTGGATATATGTATGGTGAAATAGCTCCCTCTTACAAAACCCTAGAATTTTTGTAGACCTCTGGCCTACTTGATTATGCCGAATTCTATCACCGTAGTAAGGCCGCGCAAAACTAACGCTAGATGGCGCTGTTCCCGAATTGATCTTGCTACACAATGGTTGTTTTGTTTTGTTGCTTAAATTTACGTATATTAATTCGTAATTTAAAATCATTAAGGAACAGTGATTGATTTAATGAGAAAGACGTGAAATTTTCATTATATCTGTGAAGTATATGTGGCACGATGTTCCCTACGCCATCTACAGTCAATCCGGTGCGGCCTTGCTACGGTGTTTCGCGGTCTACACGTTTTGGAAAGAAACAATTGACAAGTGGTTACACCAGTCTATTTTCATCATGGTTTGTGGCGTACCTATATATACAGGATGGGCATTTTCAGTGTCGGAAAATTTTCTGAAAAAATCGTTTTTCATTAATTCAATACACATATATAGAAACATGATTGATGAAATAAACCTCTGGTGCGCTCACTCTTCATTTGTTTCGTCAGACTGGTTCTTGACATAAACAATTGAATTTCAGACGATGACGTGGGGTTCACATATTGAACGTTAGATGGCGTGAATCCTAGAACCCATGATCAACATCAGTTCTACCAACCTTGATTCGGCTAAATCGCAAAATGTATTCCCTATCTTCATTGGTCACAATTCGGTCACAATTGTCACATTGATGCCTGTAATTTTGGTATGGCACCAGACTAAATTTAGCGACATTCACCCACGCCATGTTCATCGAAATAGGCGAAAATCAAGGAATTGTAAAACAGGAAAGGATTGAAGTGCGTACACCAGAGGTTTATTTCATCAATGAAACATGTACGTCTTGGTAATTTTATGTATATGCTTCTAACGTCGATAGAAGTATAACTCATTTAAACAAATCAACATGCAAGTTTTATTGGAATTGTATATACCCAAAGAGTAAGAGAAAACTTTTTTGAACTTTGACACCCTATATATCTTGGAAACCACTCAACAATGCATAATCAATATTATATGCCATCAGAGGTCAGTGGTGATTATCATACTATGTTCGAGAAAAACTCTGTACGTGCAATCATCAAATTTGAACGTCATTATGACGTCATTTCGACGTCAGTCCGACGTCAGAGTTTGGTGAGTGGATGACGTCAATAAACGTGAGTAATATGAGGTCATTGGGCTGTGACTTATTCACGCCATTCATCACGTCATACGACGTCAACTCCTGACGTCACCTTGGTCATTCAAATGACGTAAAAAGACGTCACTGGTTGCCTGAATACAGTATCTGCCAAGTACGTATATGGAAAAAATGCTACATTATTGAGGATTACTGGATCTTTGGATTTTTGGGATTTCCTCTCCTCGTCTCTATACAGGGTGATTCATGAGGAGACTCACAATGCCAAATGGTGAATAGGGAAATCAAGATGAGTTGATGTATACAGGGTGTATCTGGATAACACCGAAGAAATTTAATTCCGTGATGAAAATCAAAGTGGGTGTTTGGTATAAAATGTTTTGAGATACCTCTCCCCGGAAAAGTTACCATGATAACGTCAGATTTTTTCATTATAAGTAGGCATACTTGCTCTCAATCAATGTCATCAGAGATAACTTATTATTTTGGGTTCGATCATATCATTTTGCCTTGAAGAAATATCAAGAGAACTGACTAGATAATGAACCATCAGAACAAAAACATAAATGTCCTGAATCATACAGCACTGCTTATCACGAGTTACCTATACGCAGGGTGGAAAAGTAGTCCGCGGGCGGTAAAGTGCCACTTTACGCCCGCAAAACCGGACAGTAAAGTGCTACTTCACGCCCGGAGGTGCATAAAAGTTGTTTATAAACATTTTGTATTGAATGAGCCTCTGTTTGATTGTTTGTCAGTAACCTTTTTTGGCAATAGTGATGTTTTCTATATTTTGTGTCAACCCTGATGTATACTCAGCTATGGTGCTTTCGTGTTATGTTTCACATGAGAATATTGGCGATTCTCAAACTGGTAGCATTTTAATTTTTTCAATAGGTTCTAAGACGAGCAAACGTTTGAATTTATTTTTCTCAAGAACAAAGTGTAAAACAAAAAACTGAAAGTCAAAAATTTCGTCTGCATCATCAAAAAATACTATATTGTTTTATATAGTAGGATCAATAGTGTCACTTTGTTTGACAAGCGAATTTTGCATTTCCGAGGTGGAGCATCTAGCGAAGCCGACCGAAAGCAAAATTTGCGAGTCAAACAAAGTCACTTTTGATCCGAATGAAACATGCTAATTTTTCTGCAACCGAAATAATCAATACAAATATATATGTGAAGTAACTAACTCGACAGATTATTATAATACCTTTATTATAATAATATAGGTAAGTAGATAGAAGCAAGACCTCAGACTACTTTGTTTGCGATGTAACGAATAATCTGTGTGGTGCCCTTTCAGGGAGCCGTAGCTCCCTTAGGAGAAATTTCTCGTCTCATGTTCATTGAAACTTCTGTCCTATTTTTGATCGTAGAAGCGGCCGGTGAAGTTTGGCAGGTTAATTTCGGGACACCCTGTATGATATAATAAATACAATATTCAACCTCACCCCTCATTGGCTACATATCGGCCTTGTTACGTCAATTACTATATTCATGAAAATTTGTGGAAATACCTTTGAGCTTCGCATATTTATTCAACATTTCTTGGCTTTTTTCTAATTGAAACCATGCCAGTCGGGCAACCAGCCACTTCCATGTCATGGGAATTTGTTTTGGAGTGTTTCTTTTCTGCTCAGGTGGCGTTCGTGTCCGTCTCGCGGATACCGTACGCCTATTGGGTAATAAAATGCCGGGATGCGTTTACGTTGGGTCAGGTTCGCACCAGATTGCGGTCATGAATGCTAACTGGGACAGCCTTGCACTGATGAGGGTCGAAAGCTCGAAACTGGTCTGCAGGTAGTCACGCGTTCCTGAACCACTTAGGCGCAGCTCGGCGTTCAGGAAGGAAACACTGCTTGCGATTTTATACGAATTATTGCATAGATTTCGAGAGGATGTATTTTAATGTTCTGCGTAGCATATAGCCAGGAAAGTAATTGTTTTTCTCTCGTTATCTACCAATATCGTTTATTCATGAACATTTGTGGAAATGACTTCGAGCTTCGCGTATTTATTCAACATTTCATTCCACTTTGAGCATTTTGGCTTCTCCTTAGTTAGTTAATAACTATATTATCATTATTTTCTTGAATCGTATCGTATATCTAAACGTATACGCATTATATTATAACTTCCGACAGCCGTAACGAGTTAATTCCATTACAAAGCTGTTAATTAATATAGACACAATAAAACTAAGTGAGCTTTTGTGTGGAAATGCAGCAACGGCGGTGGCAGTATAGCTTTGGTTTTTCCTCGGTTATAATATCCAATATAATATACATCAACCGCAGAAGCTCGAAGATTAATATCATACTCGTAGTAAGGCGGACAAAATGGATGTGTGCGAATAAGCTCAGACCCGATGGAGGACTTTGGAACTGCCTCCGAGAGTGCAAGTTTATTGTTTGAACATATCCCAGCGAGCACAAACATCCCTGGGATGTTTTGGGATGTTTTGAAAATGTTGGCATGAAGATGTTATTTTGAGACGTAATATGCACTGACCAAAGAGGTCTTTGAAGGATATTGAAGTATTGCTTTTGTTCTTCTGTGGCATTTCTTTGTTTGCCTACTGAGAGGTATCCCTGGGATGTTTTGGGATGTTTTAGAAATGTAGGCATGAGGATGTTTTTTTGAGGCGTATTATACACTTCCCAAAGAGGTCTTAGAAGGATATTGAAAGTATTGTTTTTGTTCTTTTGTGCCCTTTCTTTGTTTGCCCCACCACAACGTTTCATGCTCACGTCACAATACGATGAATTCTGATTTGTTTTCGATTTTGTTCTTCTTGTTCGCAATTGGCATTCGCGTTTGCAGCGTGTCACGCTTACATCACGCTGCTAACGAACAGAAAGGAATTTGGTGAAGTTTATTGTGTTGGAAGACTTATTTAGTTTGTAATAATGACCATCAGATGCAAGATGTGTTGTTCGGTGCCTCAGTGTAATCAATATATAAAAGTACGAAATTATCAATACACAGCTTCTCCGCAGTTGCAAACTTATGCATTGTGGAGAACATTTCAAAAATTGGGAAACCTATTTCCAATTATATGTCTGTGTGTAGTAAGCACTACTCAGAAACCGATTCAGAAGGTAATTTCACATAAGACAATATTTTTATGTTCAATCCATTTTTAATGCATTTTTTCATTCAAGGGAAATGGAATCCTATAATGCAAAAGTTCATTTTGACAAAAAGTACCTCGAAAATGTTTTTTTACAGCGATTTAATGTGCGCAAGACGCGTTGAAAATGTTTTGTTGTGTCCATGAAAAGGCTTTAAAAAGAACTAGAGAGAAGGTAGTTTTGTGACATATCAAGGAGATCTCGATAATTGTCGCCTGCGGCGGACATTGGCTGTTCTATAATAGTTCTATTCATGTGTGAACAGAACATCGCAGTGGAGGTTCAATGTCTCGAAATCTCGTACTTTTAACATCTCTGAGATGTTTTTGTGCTCGCTGGGATCAGTTTTCAGTATGACTGATATACGTTAAGTACGACCAGACGTAAAGTAACACTTTACCGTCCGATTTTGCGGGCGTAAAGTGTCTCTTTAGAGTCTGAGGACTACTATATTGGTATTGGTATTGGTATTGGTAACTCGTAATAAGCATTCCTGTGTGATTCAAGATATTTATGTTTCAGTTGTGATGGTTCATTATCTATAAAACGTCGTTCTCTTGATATTCCAAGTCAATTTGACACTTCTGTCATCATGGATTAATTGTTTTGTATATCGTGTAACTGCATTTGAAAGTTTTGATAACAACTACGTTCAGAATACGAAGAAGCGTATGATATCATTGGATTTCAAAAGGATATTATCGTTACTAGTTTCATAATAGTGATAAAGACACGAATTCCATAGTTTTCACATATTTTATAGGTATATCGACGCCAAAGGATGCATGCTGAAGACACTTTATTTCACCTCCCACGGGAGTTAATATTTGAGAGTAAATTGACAACTTTATTGCCTTAAATGAGGGAGCAAACGCCTACTTCCCATTCAGTGAGTAGATTAAATAAATCTATTCCTATTTCGGAAAATTGTCCGAGTTACCATATGGTAACGTTGATTCCATCAATGACATTCCTCACTGCAACCATGATGTATCGTGCTTGAGGACAGGTAAAGAGGTATTCACAATGAAAAAATTAAATATACCGGTCTTATACTTACACGCTACGGCCCATAAAAGCCTATTTCACGCCCTTGATACATAAATAACTATTCCACTTGTCCATTACTGCTTTGAAATACCTTGGCAACGGTTGCTATTAACATGCCAAATGTGTTCTACTGTAGTTCATAAAATTACATACCAATTCTTAAAAGTACAATAATCCTTGTCGTATACACAGCAACGACATTCACTAAATTAAATGATGACAGCAATATTCAACAAACGTCAAAATATCAACAAATGTCATGCCTACCATGAGAAGAAAAATGGAAAGAAAATGCTAGGAGCAATGAACCGCTAGAATATCTTGCATGTACCACGAGCGTTATACTAGATCCTAACGCTCGGAGGGTAAAATTTACCCATCGTACATAAATAACTATAATGCACTTTAGTGAAATTCTGTTCGGTCTGGTTTGTTCATAATCGCAGTAAATACAATATTAATTTTGATTGAATGATAGGTAGGTACCACATATCTATGATTCCTTCCTGGAACCTGTGGAACCGAGTTTGACAATATCACCTAATCACACTACCGTTCTAAACTGTTTTAAGTACCCTCGATTTGTTTTCCACTTAACAAATCTATTTTTCAATACCTCGACACGTGTTTCCTTGAATACAGCAACTTCAGGAGATAAAAACATGAGTTTAGTCATCCACCAAGGTTTTTTTCGTGGTTTTTTCTTCATGCTTCAGGACAGGTGAACTTTCAATAGGTGGTCCGCAAAATTTCCAAAGAGCATTCACCAATATTTCGATTGAGCGCATCCACCAGTTCTTCTAAAATGCATGATGATTATCAAGTATAATTTGTGCTTTGGTCATCCTGAACTGTTTGGAACAACACGCAAAATAGTCTATATTCACACAACATGTTTCGCTAACACAGTAGCTTCATCAGTTGAAATACTGGTATAATGAAGTAAACTAACCTTGGCTTGCCAAAACTTATATATTTATAATCCATCTTTCCCAACCTGAAGAATTAGAATTACATGTGGAATGGTTCGATAAACCTTCATTGGCGGAAAATAGGCATAATATCTACATTAAAATACGGTGTAACGGATTAACTTGAAAGGGTTGATAGCAAAAACATATCAAACAGAATAAATTCAACAATGGTGAACTATATTGAGTTGATCGTTAAGTGAAATGTTAGAATTTTTGAGTTTGTTGATTTCTAATGATTCAAAATGATTGAGTTTTTAGAGATTATCATCAAAATGATGGTTTCCTTCTGTTATATGGTTGGCGTTTCTTGAATCTGTATTCTTTTTCAAAAAAGTCATCTCATGTTCATGAATGCGCTGATTCAACGACGACCTGTCTGACCGATATAGAACTCAATACGTGACATACAACAACAATACGTCAGCGTGTAAGCCGATATCCTCAGGAGTGCCCCAAGGATCAGTTCTTGGGCCATTACTGTTCATAATATGTACAAATGATATATTCTATCACATCAAATCAAGCCAGTGTATATTGTTCAGATGCAGATGTTCAGATGATATAACTTTTTACAATTCCACCCTGAATCCAACAGAACTTCATCAGAATCAGAAAAAGAAAGTTCAAGCTTCTAACAGAATCAGTGAGTGGCTCACCCCTAACAACCCGGTTCAAAATGACACCAAAACACAATCAATCACGTTTTCCTCCAACACAGTCGTTGCGACAAACGTACTAGTTGAACTGTTAGGTATCTCCCTAGACACTTAGATAGGTTGAACACATTGACATACTCGGTGAAAAATTGTCAAGTCAAATCTTCATCCCCAGATGGTTGAGGAATACTGTTGATGAGAAGGTTCTGAAAATGTCATACTTCTCACTGCATCTGAGTTTTGGCGTGATTTTATGGGGTAACTCCACCCACCCAAACCGTGCTCTCATTCAGCAAAAGAAAGCAGTCAGGGTAATTGCCAAGGCAGCTAATAAATACTCTTGTAAACCCTTATTTAGGGCATTGGAAATATTGACACTTCCTTCACTGTATGTGTATTATTTTTTGGTTGAAATACATGACCATGTTCACTGCTATAGCAGACACAAAGATTAACATAGCTATTCCACCAGAAATAACTCCCAGCTCATCAATCCTAGATTTCGTCTTAAAATCTCATCAAAAAACTCAATCAACCTGAATTTATATAATAAAGTGCCAGAATCATTCAAAAAGCTCAGCTCCTATAAATTTAAATCAGCTATCAAACAGCTTTCACTTAAACACATTTTCTACTCGGTAGATGAATTTCTGTCCAGTGATCTGACAGAATATAATGCATGTAATGTAAACACCATGATATATATGGAAATACACCCATCTTACCTACTACTTCCAACATGTTATTTTAAACCATAAATTGTTGTGTAACTATGTATACTTGTTGCTGTTATTTGTTATGTTCACATATTTTTAATAATTTTCATAACAAGATATTTAGGTATATCTACGGACATGTGTAATGAAAGAAATTTTCAAAGACACCAATAAATTCTATTCTATTCTATATATACCTTGGGGCAAGATCCACAGCTGAGTTTGTATACACCTAATTTTTCGAATAGTTCACCACTGTTGAATTTGTTTTCTGAGTAGGTGATGATATGTGTTTGCTATCAAACCTTTCAAGTTAATCCGTTACATCGTATTTTAATGTAGATAATATGCCTATTTTCCGCAAATGAAGGTTTATCGAACCTTTCCACAGGTAATTCTAATTCTTCAGGTTGGGAAAGTCGGATATATATAAGTTTTGGCAAGCCAAGGTTAGTTTACTTTGTACCAGTATTTTACCTGATGAAGCTACTGTGTTAGCGAAACATGTCGTTTGTTTGAGAATTTTGTGGAAATCTCATTGTTTGTGAAGTTTTTACATTTGCTATAGATTTCCATCAAGAAAGTCTATTAAAAAAAATCATAATTGTTTCGGTATACATAAATTCTCCAGGATTGAATCCAGACTCCAGACTCCACATTCTCCCTCGTGGATGTTAGCACACAGCTCCGAACTTTTTTGCAATATAACATTATATATGCATTATAATGCGGTCCAGAACACTTTATTTGTCGAGTGCTCGGTTATGGAGAGAAAGAATGAGCTGAACAACTGGAAAAGGCCCCGGCAAAGTTAAAGCATTCATATTATATAGAGAGTTAACGTTCGAATATGCCAGAAACAGAAATTGAAACGATTCGAATATATGTTTTAGTTTTTCTCAGTACGATTCACTCAATATTAAGAGATTTATTTCAACAGAGAGAAATGCCAAATGATGCGTTCAATGGAATCGGTTGCTGACTCTTGACATTTGCCAGATGTTGAATTAATATTTGCTTCGGGTGGTTCGTTACGTGAGGTCTTTTGATCTTCTAATCAGATCCATTGCCGATATTCGACTATAGGTACACTGTAACTAGTATAATAGCAGCTGGAAATGGGGATTTTTCTTTGCGCGTGTGACTAATTCTCGTGTGAGGCGAATCCGAACACGGGAAGTCATGCAATCACGGAAAAATCATTTCTGGACGTGTATTAAACGATATTTTTTATTACACTTCGTTGAAAATGAAAATATTATGATAACATATTACATAAAAGAGACTCAAGAGAAACACAATTGTAAAATGTAAAATGAAAAAAACTTGGGACTATACTAGACATGGATTTTACTGGTAATAAATTCTCGGTCGCTTGTACCATTTGCTCTAGGAAATTTTCGGGAATTTCGACATTTTTTTCTGAGTTTATTTTGTTGGTATATAAATATGATTGACAGAGAATATACAATGCTGACAATCAGTGGTGCCCGCGAGTGTCTCGTTTTCGAGAGTCTCGCATGGTCTCGTCTCGTTTTCGTGACAAGACTCGAGACAAGACTAGGACAACACGAGACGGGACTTTTATTGGTCTCGTCTCGAGTCTCGTGCAAGTCTTCTCGTGTCTCGTGCGAGAGTCTCGCAGGTAAATATTTCTGCGTGCCGACTGCAGACTTGAGATTTTCATTCATAATACAACATATTTAGAAATAATTCAGATAATTTAGCACAGATAGACAAAACATTTCATTCATAAATGCTTCAAAAACACAATCCATGATTGTTGTGAAACGTCGTAATGCGTATAATTCTGCAATTACGACAGATCGCAAATTGAATGACTACCTGAAAATCTATAAATGAGTCATTCTGACTAACAAGACTAATCTGACTGATGAAGGTTTTTATCTTAAATACCTATATCTTGAATAAGTAAAATTATGTTGGATTCAAATGGATTCAAGTTTTTGTTTCGTTATTTGTTCAGAATATACGTGTCACTTTTTATTTTATTTTGATAACTTTCGAATATATATTATAATGCTATGTTTTTTTCTCTCGTTTATATGTATTATGTAAGTATGTACCTATTAGATACTTACTTTTCATTGAATAATGTTATTTTTGTTGTAATTTTCTCTTTCTACTTCTACATTATACCTAAAAAATAGGTAAAGGTAAATATCCCGTACTAGACTGAAACAAGATTATGCATGACGAAATTGCGATACATTTGCGAGACTCTCGTACGAGACGCGAGACAAGATGAGACTCGTGACTGCGAGACAAGACTCGAGACAATACTTCATATTTCATCGGCGAGACGCGAGACGAGACTTTATGAAAGTCTCGTCTCGTTGGTCTCGTGTGAATCACTACTGACAATACAGTGTTTGGCATGTATGATCCGTTTCCTTGGTTATTTTCAAAGTTTTTTCGTGCGCTGCTTCCGTGCGATAGCCCGACAAATCTTACAATTTTACTAATATATCGGGTGGTCACAAAAAAACCGGAAGTTTACATTTTCCTCGTGGTTTCATCATTTCTCAACCGATTTCGAATTTCTTGGCGTCGTTTCATAGCTAAAGGGCTATAGTATACAGTGGAATATCTGAAAATAATGAACAAAAACAAAATGGCGGATTCTACCAAAGTATTGTCATTTACAAAAACTGCTGGAGAAAAAGAAAATCAGATTTTTTTCAACCTGTACCGATGTCATCTTAGGCTATTCATTTCCGAAGAGAATGAATACTCGAACATCGAAATCGAACGAATAGTCCAGTAGATACACTCATTTCTTTGCAATTTGTTATGGATTGAATGTGCTAATCTCGTATAAACGATTATTATTATTTTGCTTCAGGCTTCATGAAAATTCAATCGAATTTGGATTTCTTAGACTTATTTCAGATAAAGAACTGTAGTATACAATGGAACATTTGAAAATCCAATTTTTGTGATTTTCAGAAATCTCTGGCGAATAAAAAAATGTTTATTCTCCCAATCAGGACCGATACAATTTTAGATCATTGATTTCTAAAAAGAATGAGCACTCGAACATCTGGATCGAACAATTAGTCCAGGAGAAACACGTTCTTTTAGGCAAAGTGTTGTTGTATTTTTCCTATGGATTCATGTGATTCGAGTGAAATGAAGTTTTTTCGAGCCAGCTTCATTACTAGACTGGTTTTGATTAATATCTGAGTACCTGAGACTGATTCTATAGTTGAATTTTACTTGTTCGAAAGCTCGAAACTCGAAAACCTGAGACAGCTGAGTAATTCATTGATTCCTGACTATCCAAAGCTTTTTCTGATAGTAAACTCCAATATACATCATAACAACCCTAAAGACTTCAATATTTTTCAACCCTCTGCTTATGATATGATATTTGGATGTGTTTCCGATTCGCCAGGCAAACTTAATGAAATATTTTGAATAAATAATTTTCCAGGCCTAACCTAAAAATATCAGGACCCGTTTTCGACAAAGATATTTGCTTCGATTCCTGTAATTACCCAGCATAAAGATATCAACCAGTATTCCAGGCTGAACCCAGGGTTTGTAGTTGAAGCCTACATTCCCGTGGCTTCTTGATTCCAGGTCGATTCAATAACATTGACACCTGGTTTATACTTTAGGTACCGAGGTAGGTATACCTCCTGTACCTGTACCCACTGTTGTAGCCTAGGCCTTCTAATAATACTAAGTTTGTACAAGCGGGTGGAGTAAACCACCTCATAAATAATCTGGCGCCCGAGACCCCCGACAAGCACCAGAGTAGTCTACCCGAACAGCACCAAAGTAAGGTGCCCAGAAATAAAGGCCGTTACAAATGGCGCCCGAGCAGGGACAACTACCAGAGTAGTCTCTGTCCGAACAAGCGCCAAAGTAAGGGCCCCAGAAATAAAGGTCTTTTACACAAGACACACTATTTTTATGGCATTGGGGAACCAAAGGTTACAATCCTTTTTACAAAGATCACTATGGAACAGTACTGGTTGAACGATGAATAAATGATATAGATAGAAAGTTGTATATGAGTGCATTATTCCCAGCAGGCACGAATATCCCTGGGGTTTTGGAATGTTTTGAAAATGTTGGCATTAAGATATTTTTTGAGACCTAATATGCACTTCCCAAAGATGGGTAGTGCTTATTATAAAATTTACGAAGTTTATAGTTTCAATAATAACGAAGTTGGCATTAGTGCCAACTTACCTGTTAAAACATACTCTATCTGCCTTCAATGAACAATATTTACATATAGGGTATATGGTAAACATGCAGATATCAGCCTCTATTCGAGTCTAATTGTCTGCAATCGAAATCTTGCGTCCTGCATATTAATAAGGACATTATAAAGTTATTTTTAATATCCACACAGCAAACCTTTCATTCATCTGTATAACAACAACGAAGTCATCATCATCTGCTGCATTAGCCTATGTATACCTTCTGTATCATTTTAACGTTTGATTTATACACACACGATTTACATACAAAGATTCGTCAATTCATCATCAATTAGGGCTCTCGAACCCTTTCATCTCTTTTGTGTTTTCGTTTCAATTTCACACTCCGATTGATTCGAAAAATAAACGATACTAATATGGCGTAACGTGACAGGGCTCGCAAGATTTTGACCGGCATGGTTTTATTTTCGAGCGAAATTATGGGACTGGTTTTTATTTAAACTGGCTATGAAATTTTCATTGTGAGCAAACGTAAATTGAAAGTAATTTGATTCAAACTACTTGAATGGGATTGAAGTGTTTTATAACCTGATTCAAAATGTTATTCTACACGAAAAAAACAACATATTTGTTTTTGTTGGATAGAATATACAGGGTGTCCCAAAATTGCTGGGACACAGAGCTACCACGTGTAGAGGAGGTCAAAATAAGTTGATTGGACCCAATTTATTTATGTGCCAAAATGTACCGTTTGTCCGTGAGAAGGGTTCAAAGTTCACTTGAAAAATAGTTATTTATTATACAAGGGAAAAAAGTAGTAGATTTTAGCTCCAGGTTGTGTTGTCTCCCGACGCGTAGCGGAGGGAGACAAAAAACCGTGAGCTAAAATCTAATATTTTTCCCGTGTATAATACACTATTTTTTTCTGTGAAAGAAGGAAGGACGAATCAATATTGAGAAGATATCACATTATTTCGAAATCTGAAAATTATCGACGTGAAATTTCACATTTTTCTACGCTGTTCAGGAATAAGTGGAACAAATTTGATGAAATTTGGCAATAGTATATTTCAGAGGATCACTTTCCTTTTGGTAATCTGAGAAACCTGAAAGAAATTGTAGAAGGGTTGAAACCACCCTCACCCCCTGACGTTTTCTTCAGAACTTTTTTAAGGGTCATGATACGGTTCTGAAATTTTTTAAGCTTGAAGACTCATCAATTACCTTCATTTTATCACTCTTGTAAAAATTTCGTATACCAAATAGTTTCGAAGAAAAAAAATGTTATTTCAAATAATGCTACCAGATATTCCTATAGTAATGGTACCCGCGGTAATAACAAAATTGAAGAATTTATTGAAACATTTACAGACAACGTCAACAACAAACTTGAATAACAATAAATTTGTTTCCTGTCGAAATCACGACTTGCCTTCGTTTCCACTGCCAACTAAGTTTTATATCACAATTTAATTGTAACTTGTACTATAGGAATATCTGGTAGCATTATTTGAGAGAACATTTTTTTTCTTCGAAACTATTTGGTATACGAAATTTTTACAGGAGTGATTAAATGAAGGTAATTGATGAGTCTTCAAGCTCAAGAAATTGCAGAACCGTATCATGACCCTTAAAAAAGTTCTGAAGAAAACGTCAGGGGGTGAGGGTGGTTTCAGCCCTTCTACAATTTCTTCTAGGTTTCTCAGATTACCAGAAGGAAAGTAATCCTCTGAAATACACTATTGCCAAATTTCATCAAATTCGTTTCACTTATTCCTGAACAGCGTACAAAAATGTATTTTTTCAAGTGAACTTTGAACCCTTCTCACGGACAAACGGTACATTTTGGCACATAAATAAATTGGGTCCAATCAACTTATTTTGACCTCCTCTACACGTGGTAACTCTGTGTCCCAGCAATTTTGGGACACCCTGTATTTCTCACGAATTAAATAAATGGATATCCATTTCGAATGAGCAACACAAAATGAAATATTAGTATACTTGAACCCTTTTATTTCTTTCAACAAAAATTGTGAGCTAACTCAAAGAATATTTGGTCGATTAAATACTCTAATAAATATAATATGTACATTCATTTCACTTGATTATTTGGGATTTTCGCTTCTCGTTTCTATAAAATAAAAATATGAGTATTATTTCAAAATATGTGTAGTACGACAAATCAGATGATTCGCCCCAAGATTTCACTGCGTTTAACAAATTTTTCTGATTTATCAGAGAGCCTATAATAAAAGAAAAATCCAATAGCTCGTTGGTATTGTCAAAATATCGAATTTTAACTTATGGTTTACTTTATGTAGAGACCGAGCAGATTCGTCCCCGAGAGGTCCAAAGATGACACCTTCTCGTACAAATGGAAATATACATATATTCCTCTTTTTTTCTCAACAACCAATGAGAGCATAACCACCTTACCTTACCTTACGAGATTCGTAATGACCATTAACAACAGTATTCACATTCACAAAATACAATGGTTCCATCAGCTGGTCACTATATAATATTCATTATTATTGGATACTTATTGAATAGAGGCATATGCAATGAGACAATTCGATCATCAAAGGATGCTCATGATGCCAAAATGAGATCAAAACTTGTTGAGTGTCCAACGGATCCCGTTCATTTTGGTCTTTCGCCAGAGCAATAGGAAGAAACTTCACTTCCAGCTCGTTTCCTCCTCTACCAAGAAATATGGAACACTAGCCACAAGTGCCCAAGAGGAAGCCAACATTTTTCCGGATTTATTTGCTGGAAGTTCCACTATGGATTCATCAGGAAATCAACCTCCAAACATAACGCCCGAGATCACCTTTCGCCAACGTACTATAAGGAAGATTTTATTGGGTCTCAACACCAACAAAGCTTGTAGCTCCGACGGAATCCCATCGATTGTTCTCAAGAAATGTGCTCCCGAACTAACACCTGTTCTCTGCAAGTTGTTCAACTACTCTCACAAATTGGGGATATTCCCGTCCAACTGAAAAACTGCAAGAGTATACAACCAGTTCCTAAAAAAGGCAAAAAGACCCTACCTAGCAACTACAGACCGATAGCACTGCTATCTATTATTTCACAGATCATGGAGAAAGCTATCAACATCGAGCTCATGAAATACCTGGAACATTCAAGTATTATCAACGATAGGTCTCTCCATGTAGTGGTCGACGGAGTTTCATCTGACTCTCTTATCATATATGCTGCTGTTCCGCAAGGATCAATTCTAGCACCAACACTATTTCTACTCCATATCAACGATTTTTTGGAAGCAACTGCATGTCCAGTACACAGCTCCGCGGATGATAGTACCCTCCATACCGCCTTCTCTTCCAGGGCTCCAATACCAGCCAGGCAAATCAGAAACAAAGGAGGAAGAAATGTTGACAACATAAATATTGACTTGGCAACAATTCTCAAATAGGGATCCAATAACTTGGTAGATTTCAATGCAAACAACACAAGCATGGCTATTCTGTAGAAAAGCCAATCTCACTGTGCCCAACATAAGCTTGTCAGGAGTAACCATACTTTACATCCATTTCGATGCTTGGTATTACTATCAGCAGTAACCTTTCTTGGGAAAATCACGTGAGATCAATTGCTGAAAGTGCATGTTTCGGGCCAGGAGCTATTTCACTTCCAGTCAGCTGCTTATGATCTATAAGCACAGATCTGGTAATTTAAACTCTCTCACTATTTGTGGAATCTATATACTGCCAAGGTTTTATATTCTAATTATGGATATCCTGTATTAGCTATATTTCAAATTATATTTTTTTTCTCTGTAATCAAAACAATCTCCAATACATGAATTGATCAAAATGTTTGTTAACTCTTAAGAACTGAACAGATATACAGGGTGGCATTGAAATAAGTGCAACTATTTCAAACACAGAGAATGCTCGTCGTGTACTATCGAATCGCACTAATGAAAAATTTGAGGAATCAAAATAAAATTTCAGGTTAGACCCCTTTTTCCACCCAAAGTTCTACACTATAGCAAATCTGACGTAACCTCTGTTCAAATTTCCAAGCGGTAGGCACAATCACGCGGAGTTCAATCATCTAAATTGTTTTAAAGTGGCGTACTTGAGGTTTTCCTTTTCTTTTTTCTTTGTTCAATAGTTGGGATGGCATTTCTCGTTAATTAAAAGAATTGGAAAAAATCTGATATCATGGGAATATTCCTCAGACTGTATCATATGATGTGCTGAATATGTGCACTTATTTCAAAATCACCTTGTATATGAAATAAATAACAAACTCTCATAAGATGAGACAACAAAAAAGGAAATCAACAAAGTTTGGGTAACCGCAATGTGATTTGCTCTTTTCGGGCATACATCATAGCAATATATTTTTGATTAGTTACATCCAAAACATCAAGCCCAATAAATAATAGATCACCATTAGATCACATCTTGACAAATGAGCAGAATTCATCACAGTATCATAGTTATGACCATAGCTAATAGCTTTAAATTAATAAATAAAAAACATTAGATTGTTCGTGAAAGGGGCACGCTCCCACCCGACACATATGTCTGTAGATCCTTTTGTGCTCAACTTTTTATTCCGTTTTCCACGGTTACATCCCTTTATTATTCGCACCCCTTCCGTTCGATACGATTTTAATGCGTCGAAAAGACCATTGGTTACAGTTGGAGAATTATTTTCGGTTTCGGAATCGGTTTCGAATCGGCATAAACTCATATTGTTCGACACCCTCCTACGATAAATAAAACACTTTTTTCGGCTACCGTCCGGGAAGTGCTCACTTCCCGGGCTTCCTTATTTTTTCTCTTCTGGTTGATATCTTCTTTCCCAATGATTTTAATATTATTCGACTCTGCCATATTCAGCTAGTTCCAATTTGTCGATGTGTCTTTTCCTTATATTGTACTTATGTTCCTTCGTCCTGAAAAAGGTCTCTTCGTTTCACCTGTATCATTGCCGAAAAAATTACACAACACGTCCACATTGTCAGTGTTGCCAATGGAGGAATATTCAATTTGATATCCCGAATTAGTTCCAACTTGGGCCACATCCTGCGTAAAATGGTCTATTGTAGATTGCAAAATGCCACCTTCCAATGAAGAACAATAAAATCTGAATATGCTAAACTTCCCAATCTTATGTCCGGTTATTTTTACAATAATATGATCAACCTCAATCTCACCCTCGTCACGACTCCATCAATTCGAGTTCTGTTCCATTCCATGAAATACAATAAACTTTGGTGATAAATCATGCAAACAGCAATCCCGAATCCTACGACCTGTCACTGTCCACCTCGCGACCCACATCAAATCAAAGCGCAATCATAACACTCTGGTGATCAGATCGGAATCAGATCGAATCAATGATTTGGGACGTCTTGGGAAGGATTGAGATGGGATGGATGAAAGGAAAGGAGGAAGGGACGCCATATTTGCGATGATCATGCACGAACGGTTGAATAGGGTTATGTTATATACACACTAGTCGAATTTACGCTATTTCGATGCTTGGTATTACTATCAGCAATTACCTTTCTTGGGAAAATCACGTGAGATCAATTGCTGAAACTGCTTGGTTTCCTGTTTCGGGTCAGGAGCTATATGACTTCCAGTCTGCTGCTTATGATCTATAAGGCACAGATCCGACCTGTCCTGGAATTCTGTTCTCATATTTGGAGTGCAGCTCCCAAACATACCCTGAAACTGTTGGATTCTGTCCAAAAAAGGGAAATTCGTCTCGTGGCTGATGCTTCGCTCACAAACTCACTCACTTCTCTGGAACACCGAAGAAAAGTTGGCGATCTGGCTCTATTTTAGAGATATTTTCTTGGCAGTCGAGTTGAGGCTTCGCACCCCTTCGTGGTCACTTTGGAGACCTGCAGATCATCCCTTTTCAGAGACTCGTTCATCCAACGAACAGCGAGGCTCTGGAACACATTGCCAAGGGAGGTGTTCCCCGAGGAATATAACCTCCAGAAATTTAAGGAGAACACCAATTCCTACCTTATTTCCCTTGGTTCTCACGATGTTCTCTGAACATTAAAGGATATCCCTTTCCGTGGGAACCAGAACATAAAAAGAAACATTCCTATTCTTTAGAGCGCACGAAAGGGAATCCCTACCACAAATATTGTTTTTTCAATTATGAAAATTATTACCTCTCAAAATCGATAGCTCTCGATGACTTGATAAACCATGCACCAATAACATATTTATCATCAACCGATGAAAATTTATCCACTTCCTGCATTAGCAGTGCGTTCTGAGATATATACAATACGTTAGTCGTACCGTATACAGGGTGTCCCGAAATTAGCCTGCCAAATTCCACCAGCAGCTTTTACGATCGAAAATTGGAAGGAGAGTTCTGAACACGAGTCGAAAAATATCTCCTATGCTATTACTAGAATATGTCTGAAACGCCATGTGATAAACTGATGTAATTTGGTACTATAACTGAACTTTCCATGCCCAATGCAGTAAACATAAAAAAATTCCAAAATTTCATTCAGGAGTGTATAATACGGGGTGAGACTACATTAAATATTGCTAATTTTTTTTTGTATGCATATTTTTCTACAATTTGCTCTCGGATTATAAAAATCCACACCTCTTGTACACGTAAAAATGATTTGAAAAAAACCCATATGTTCTTGTACGATTCTCATTCGTTTTCATTCTGAATTTGAATAGATGTGTGTCATTTCATAAGGCTATAATCGTACAAACTCGATTGTTTGGACCTTTTTGTTGTTCAGGCATGTGTAAGTGTCAGTGTCAGTGTCAGTGTCAGTGTCAGTGTCAGTGTGCTGTTTGGCGCGTTTATTTTCGAGTTTGTATGAATGAAGTCTTATGAAATGACACACATCTATTCAAATCTAGAATTAAAACAAATAAGAATGGTATACTAACATATGGGTTTTTCAAAATTATTTTTACGTGTACAATACAAACCTGGAGTTTGGTGCGTTCCTCCCGACTCACCCTGTATATGTTCAGATTGTTCAGTCTTCAGTCATGTGCTTTTCTTGTAGAAGCGAACCGATAGTGCTCGATCAGTATTCTCCTAACTATCGTATCTCATTGATTTCAACTGATTACTTAGAGTGGAAAAGTTGAGGGTGCATCAGGGTAATGAATTGATTAGAGCTAACCACTGATCTATAAACAATAACAAATGAGTAACTGCTAGTTCTCAATTCCACACTGAATTGAACTCAAGTATACCACGTGATCGGCTTGAAGAAGTTTAATGGCTAGTATGCGTATTGCGTATTATATATAAATAAAAGAGTGGACAAACAAACTCTAAAACAGTAGGACTTAAGAACAACTTGAGCAGAATTATTGAGCTCTTGGTTTAGTCATTGCATTTCTGATCTATGCAGCGTCGTTTCATACGCTTCACAACATAACCACTTTTGACAACTTGTCCACTGGCGTTTTCTTGGCATAATAACCACTTTCGGCAAAGTGTTTACCGATCGGCGAAGTGTCCGGATCTCCAATTCAAAACTAGCGATGCGGCGTTGCCTGTTTCCTGACTAGGCCTCGGAAGATTGAGAAGGCTGTGGCACAGGCTGTGGTTACCCAATCGGAAATCGCCCTAGACGTTTGTCCTCGCGACGCCACAAAAGCACATCCTAGGGTCCCCAGCTCGACATCAGGAGGAATGCTTAATGAGTGGGAATGAAAGATTATCTGACCAATAACGAAACAGCATAAAAACTGCATATCTGATCTATGCAGCGTCGTTTTATACGTTTTGCAACACAACCACTTTTGACAACTTGTCCACTGGCGTCTTTTGGCATAAGGACTACTTCCGGCAAAGGGTTTACCGATCTGTTTCCTCATAAAATTTTGCGATTTGTCCACTCGTCAAAGTGTCTGGATCTCCAATAAAAACCTCGCGATGCTGCGTTGCCTATTTCCTGACTAGGGCTCGGAAGATTGAGAAGGCTGGGGTTACCACAGATGAAAGAATAAGACGAAAAATGTGGATAGCAGCCATCAAGAGAAAGGATCTAACAACAGAATCAATCATGAGAAACCAAAGGATGTGTAGCAGGTACCTGAGAAAAAAACAATACTTATTATATTTGATGGCCCTACAACCAGGCGCCATCTTGCCAGCTAAGAAGTCCCGTGGTTTAGCCTAAAAACTTTCATCCCGCTAGAGTATATTCGAGTGACGCCTAAAACATTGCAAAAAATTGCGAAGTTCGAAAAAAATTATAAACTTTGAAAGGCCTAATCTCGAAAACTATTGAGTCTATAGAGACAGTTTTTGTATCATATTGTAGCAAATTTGATCTGCTTTAAAAACGTCTTGAGAGATTTTTTTTCAAAAACTAGTCCTTCAGGGTTATAATCGCCAAAATTTGAAAAAAATACGATTTTTTCGCGGTTTTTTCGATTTTTGACGAATTTGCGTTCGGTGCTTGAGGTCACAAACTTGAATCATCCATCAGGCCAACATCATGAACAAGTCTGCAAAAAATCAGAACTACCGGATTTGACGCATACTACCCCCATATGTTCAGGCGACAAAGTTACTGGACTACTCAGTAATAACAAATAGAACATTCAAATTCTTGAAGTCGACTAGTATTAATAGTCTCCATTGAAAATAGCATACAATAGTTATTTAACCAACTAGTGCATTAATGAGGGCGATTAATGTTCGAGATATTTTAACGTGCGAGCGAAGCGAGTGCGTTAATGTTCGAGATCATTAATCGCCTTTTAATATACAAGTTGGTTACAAAATTTTTCCGTCGACTATAATTCTCATTTCTCCTGCAATGAAGAAATCTTGGTTCGCGAATTCATCATCCATCCGGAAACTGCTAAGAATCACCCAGTAGCCTTGTTACTGACATTAGTGTCATATGACATTTGTCGAAATGATCAACATAGGAAATAAATTCCTTTTGTTAGAAAACAGGGATTAAAATCGTTGCAGAAACTTGGAAAGGCGAACCCGTTAACGGAAAATCGTCGATGAAATCCATATTTTCGATTTAAATGCAGATTCCGCTAGTTATAGCATTAACAATGAATGCACGCGGTGTATGTTTGGTTGCCTATAACACAATCGTGCATTAATAGACAAATCGTCCATTAATAGGGGTCATTAATGAACGATTTCATATACATTAAACTTAGTCGTTAATACGAGGTCGACGGAAAAATTAATAAATATGCTCTCCGATTTTCTGCTTGGAGCTGGAATAGACCGCGTATACGAGACTCGCTGGCGGCGCTGGCTCAACACAAGCAGTTGCCCGCAGGCTGGGGTTACCCAATCGGAAATAGCCCTAGACGTTTGTCCTCGAGGACCTCGCGACGCCACAGAAGCACATCCTGGCGTCCCCGGCTTGACATCAGGAGAAAGCCTCTTCCGTCTCATTATCGTGTCCGTAACATGCAAAGGCAGCCGAGGCTGTCCGCCGCACGCACTATTAATAGCAATTACCCTAAGGCGGCGTTTAAATACCCCATTACCGGACCGACCCTCTCGACCGAGACATGTAAGTGACATTTATGTATGATACGTACAACCACCGCAATCGCAATGACACGTGGCCGCTACATTGACGGTTCGTTTTCTCTAAGAGTTGCCGAGTCTGGAGATAATGGCTTGCAGCTCCGTTTATATAGGTTACATTGTTCGGAATGATGCAAGTGATAGGTTGAATGCTTGGTATTAGCTGGCTGTGATTTTCCTTGTTTGATCGCTCGATTACAGTTCATAAGGACTAACATCAAAAGCAATAGCATTCCGAATTGACGAATGAACAAGTCAAGTTCAATGAACCTGGCTCCAGATCTTTTGCTGTTGAATTCCATTTGTGAGGCACAGTATGTCAGACTATGCAAAGCCCTTGATAGTCAGTTAAGCGAGTTAGACTGACAATTCATCATCAAAATCATTTGATTTGTCCTACTACACATATATTGAAATAATACTCATATTTTTGTTTTATAGAAACGAGGAGAGAAAATCCCTCATAATCAAGTGAAATGAGTCCAAGCTACTCGTCTGGTGTCATCATCAATGAAAGACTGGAATCTGATGCGCAGTAAATCACTGAATATCTTTGATGAATCGCATGCTTTCGAAGCTTGATGACCATCTCATCGTGTTCAAATAACTCTGACAATTTTACCTACTGAAGGAGACACTGAACAGTCAGATCATACCCATCATGGAAAAACATGCCAACTCATTGTTAAAACTCATGCAAGAAACCCACAAGTCATTTTTACGAAAATCTCTTTAGTTCCCTACTGGATATCTTGAGATGTCCAGTATTATATTCATTGACTGCATGTCGTAGAGGTCCCTAGTATGATGGCTTATATAAGTTCGAGCATAGATCTAAATATACACTCTATCTATGGTTCGAGCAATGAGACTATCGAGACTGCGAAAAGCTAGAACCTACAACAGGAGTATAATAGCATTAGAAATCCAGTGAGAAGGGAATCTTTCTGAACTGGATCTACCGTCCCTGATTCCATTATCAGATTAATCAGAAGCCATGTGCTCATGGGCATAATAGAATCACTAGTAAATGAGAAAGACCTCTTGGATGGCTATTAAACGTGATGATGAATCAACAACGAAAAAACAGGCACTGGAATCAATAGTCTAACATTGAGATATGATGGATCAGTCTCTTTAGGGTAACGCAGTAAACGCACTAGTTCATCCAGATTCTGATTGCTAGGGAACTATCAGAACATTTGCTTTAAATCTGATACAACCAATAATAGTTTGGAACGACCCCAAGACCTTATATTTCTAGAAAATCGAACAGAGCGTGAAAGGGAATAGACTACAGAACAACTGACTAGGAAAGGATTCAACTTCTCACCGATCAAGAACAGAATTTGTTGTTTAGCGTAAAACATTTAATGATTTACGCTGAACTGAACCCGCGCATATATAACGTGATTGCCTATAATACGTTGGTTCTAAAAAAACTTGAACAGGATCAAAGACATATGAAATGCTAATGTTGATACATATATATATATATAGGGTGTCCCTCCGGGAACTGCATCGATCAACATATAGAAAACCATAGGTGGTCCGAATTTGAAAATTTGGTAGTTCACTATTGTTGATAAGTGCTATCCGGCTAAAATATTTTGAAGATTGTGGCACTTCCGGTTGTACCGGAAGTGGACTCCAACTTCGTTATTTCAAATGGAACACCCTGCATTTTATTGCATTTTTAAATTCTAGCTGGAGAGCTGATTTCATCAATGCATCACACTTGGGGTTTATCAGAAATGATTACAGAGATATAGGGTGTTCAAAGTCGAGAGTTTTCAATTTTAAGATTTTTTTGTGTCGAAACTATTCATTATCGATCAAAACAGCTTACATGTCCCTATCTTAACTTTTGATTCACTATCTACTAGAATTTAATTGGAAAAAAAAGAGGGTGCTTCAAGATTCAGAATTCTGATCACCCTGTATCTGTTCCACTTAAATGATCTCTCTTTAATGTTCTGGTTCCCACGGAAAGGGATATCCTGTAATGTTTAGAGAACATCGGGAGAACTAAGGGAAATAAGGTAGGAATTGGCGTTCTTCTTGAATTTCTGGAGGTTATATGCCTCGGGGAACACCTCCCTTGGCAATGTGTTCCAGAGCCTCGCTGTTCGTTGGATGAACGAGTCTTTGGAAAAAGATGTTCTGCCGGTCTCCAAAGTGACCACGAATGTGAACAAATTTGAAATATTCAGATTTTCAATGCCTACTTTTGTTTGTTGAAGGACTCAAAATTTCAAAAACTGTGACTAGTCTTTTCGATTCAGGCATAGCTGAAATATCCCCATACGGAATTTGAACGCAAAATATCATATAGGGTGTTAGTTATTCAGTTTCAAATTTTGATATTTATAATAATATATCTGAGAATATGCCTATTCAATATACAGGGTGTTAACAAATAAGTGTCACAACGGAAAACTGTAGATTCCTCATGATGAAAGAAACATTTATTTCCTCTTCAAAATTTTTCTCCGGGCTTTCGTTTTCAAGATACAGGGCGTCAAAAAATCAAAAATGTTCAGATTAATTGAACACACTTTACAACACTTAATAAACTTAACAAATCGAAAACCAGCATCGAGACCAGCATACTCAAGAACCTGACATTTGATTTAACATATTATTAGACAGTTCTGAAGTATTTATTTCCAGTGGATTTTTAGACGATTTTTGGAGATACCATCAGGATTTTGTATGTTTTTATTCATAAAGATCCATTTTTCTCGGAAACTATTGACTTTAGAGCATTGAGACAAGAGGACGTTTTTTGTGTGAAAGATATTGGCGTTTCAGAATCTACTTCGGAAATTACAATTTCTCCAGTGGCATAAATGTTTGGGGGGTTAAACCCTTACGAGGCGTTGAATTCTCCTCCACAGACATGTCCACGGAAATTGATTAAGAGCCCTAAAAGTAGTCATTATTGATGATGAAGTATGTACGAAGGCTCAACTCCGTAGCTCGGACGGTTCCTGAGATAGTAGCAAAAAACAGATTTTTTTGTATTTTTTTGACGCCCTGTATCTTGATAACGGAAGCCCGGAGACAAATTTCGAAAGGGAAAAAAATGTTTGTTTTTTAATGAGCAATCTACAGTTTTCCGTTGTGACACTTATTTGTTAACACCCTGTATAATCAAGGCGAAATGAGTTTCTTTGTATTGGTGCATTTGCACGAATAAATATGATTGTGTGACTCATTATTTTTCATTATATAGGTATAATTTATATATGAAAATTTGATAGCTTGTTTCATTATACCTATGTATTGAATTCAATGCTATTTGAATAATATATGTGTAAATAATGTCGGTATATGTGATATGTCGGAGTACTATTCTCTCTCATAAGGCGTTCAACCGATAAATATCCCACCGATATCTCGAAATAGAAACTGGGGACACATGACAAAGAATATCTTCGCTAAATTTCGAGAGAATCAGTGGATGGATATTTGAGATATTCATGGAAAAACGATTTTTTAAAGTTTGACACACTGTATCTTGAAAACTATGCATTTCCGAACCCACGTATATATGAAATAAATCTCATGTGTTCTGATGCAGAATCACCCGCTTGATTTTTTGTGAATAATTTCCGGATATATCTATTTTTTTCATGTTCATAATATATCTGAGGATATTCTTTTCCAATATTTATGGCGCAATCAATAAACCATGAAAATCAAATGAGTTTTTTTTTCTTTTGGTGCATTTGCACAAATAAATATGTGTGACTCATTATTTTTCATACATGATATACCGGGTGTCCCAGTATACCTGTTCCAATAGATTATCTCAGCCATTTCGGAAGGTGAAAATTTGAAAATTACATGATCTACTACAATTCTAATAATTTGAAATTATTATTGAAGTCAAAATCAAATTTACAAAATATCTTCAGCCTACTGCAATTCGTTCAATTTGAAATTTCAATACATCGTTGGAACGGTAATTTTGAGTAGGAATCAAAAATTGCAAAAAAATACAGGGTGCTATTTGAAATAAAAAAGTTAGTCACTTTAAATTTTTGTTCTCCTCAGTTGAAGCTTCCTTGAACGAATTGGAGATCATGGAATTTTCGAGTTTTTATTTTTCGAAATGGCTGAGATAATTCATTGGAACAGGTATACTGGGACACCCGGTATATTAGAAATAGAAATAGAAATAGAAAAACTTTATTAGCCATTTTGAGGTACATGGTCATGTACATGCGGCAAGTCAAATTGGTATATATACATCTTAGGGAGTAACAGTAATGACATTACTGTTTAGTCAGTATCTGGTAATAACATGTTATTAAAAATTATTAAAATGATCGAAGCAGATAGCAATACGAATCAATTTGTATACAACGATGACACATTTTCAAACAAACAAACATGAAAAAGTATAAAATACTACTGGGAATTTACTATCTTATACCTACATCAATGGTACTATCGATAAACTCCTGCACACTGTAAAAAGCATTTTTCAGAAGTGTTTCCCGGATTGCCTTCTTGAAAGTGATACAATTCAAAGTTTTAATATTTTCAGGATGTCTATTATACAAAATTATACAATTGTAATTCAAACTATCTTTGAACGTTGCTGTTTGGTATTGCTAGAATATGCTGATGTCTAGTATTGTATGTGTGGTTCTCTCCAAGTTGATGAAGTTCATTCAGATGATTCTTTGCATATAACAAGCACTTTTATAGATATAGATGCAGGGCATGGTTAGGATCTTTTTGTCAATAAAAGTGGGCCTACATGTAGACCTGTAATTTAAATTGAACATGAGCCTTACAATCCTCTTTTGGATGATGAAAATTCTTTGAACATCTTTAGATTTTCCCCAAATCTGGACATTTTGAGATAAATGTGAATATGCCAATGCATAATATACAGATACAAGACCCGACTCACTCAAAATGCTGCGAAGTTGTAGGAGAGCAAAACAAGCTTTCTTCATTTTATTACAGATATGGTCAATGTGAATATTCCAAGATAGAGATCTGTCTATGAATGTTCCTAAAAATTTTGTATAATCACACAGAACAATATCTTCCAAAATCACATTTCTTCTCAGACTGAAGTTTATAAATTCTGTCTTACTTTTATTCAGGATGAGTTTATTTCTATCACACCAGGATGATACTTCATCTAATACTAATTTGATACTCTCTTGAAGTTCTTCAATATTCGAAGCCGTGATAGTGATAGTTGTGTCATCAGCAAATATGATGGTATGTCCTTTGCTTACATAACGAGGAAGATCATTTATGAATATTGTGAACAAAAGTGGTCCAAGTACTGACCCTTGCGGTACCCAAAGAATTATGTCGTATAGTTCTGAAGAGTACTAATTATACTTAACAGATAATTTTCTATTTTCCATGTAGGATTTTAAGCAACCTAGTATGAACCCTCTTATACCCATATGTTCAAGCTTGAGTAAGAGAATATTTTTGTCGACACTGTCAGAGGCTTTGGATAAATCAAGCATTATGGACACTACATACTTACCTTTATCAACCTCAGAGTATATATTATTGAATAGCATAACCGATGCACTTTCAACTGATCGGCTACTTCTGAAGCCATGCTGTTGGTTAGTTAGCAAATCATATTTCTCTAGATAGGACATGATCCTTGTGGCAAGACATTTTTCAAATAGTTTGGAAATCACACTCAGTAATGATATCTGCCGATAGTTCTCAAAATCGTTCTTAGATCCTTTTTTGTAAACTGGTATTACAGTTGCAATTTTCAATTCATCAGGAAAGAATCCATTGGCAATTGACGAATTTATCAGATAAAGTAATGGTTGGATTATATTGGGAATAATACTCTTCACAATACTCACAGTAAGTTATGATTTGTATATGAAAATTTGATAGTTGTACCTATGTATTAAATTCAATGCTATTTGAATACTGTTTGTGCATGTGATATGTGTTTGTCGGAGTATTATTCTCTCTCATAAGGCGTACAACCGATAAATATCCCACCGATATCTTGAAATAGAAAACTGTTTCGATTTCACATAAGGGATCGGTCGTAATTCAGAAAATGTAAGCAACATACACTTGTGAGAGCCAATAAATCAACCGGTTATAAGTTTTTGTTGTGCCGTAAATTTTAAAATGCCCCCGCTTTCGCACCCCTTTCTATTCCGAATCAATTCCGTATCAATAAATATTGATTTACGAACTAATAGCTGTGAAAAAAGTGTTTCATTTCGCTATAATGTGTCACATAAATTATATCGTACAATAAAGCTTGCTGGGCTGCTAATTGTTGACGAATGGGCAGATTATATTATTTATAACGGTGGTTCTTCCAATCCTCTTCGAGAGATGGTGATTTATATGGAATAATTCGATTTGAGAAATTCATGTGTGTGAATATTGACCAAATGAACTACAAACCTTTCCTGTCATCTCGATCAATAGATAAAATTCGTATAGGTATATACAGGGTGTTATCCTTAAAAAGGCTCAAGGTATACTATATATGACTATATCAAACTAGCTGACCTGGCAAACGTACAATATGTATGCTATGTACAATATTTCTACTTTCATTATTTTATTTTCTACTTTTGTTTAGTTTGACTATCTATGACAGCGTGTTTCATTAGTTTTCAAAACACTATTTATTACAAAGCTCGTTCGACATATTGAGTTTGCCTAGTGTTGCCATCTAGACAAGACAAGACAAGAGTTTACCTACTCTTGTCTTGTCTTGAAATTTCAAGACCAGAGTTGTATACGCGTAAGTCTTGATTAAATAAGCTAAGTGCGGTCTTGTCTAGATAACGAAAGTCTAGATTATTATTCAAGACTCTAGATAAGACGCTTAGCTTAAATTGCGTAGAAACAGTCAAGTGCATGCAAACTCCCGCTCTATGGGAACCAATCAAAACAAATCATAGCCGCGCCACCGAAACGACGTGCACGTGCGGACACAAGAAAGCAGATAACAGTCCACTTGACTTTTTTATTTGAAAGTTGAAATTTCAAGACAAGAGTTGTATACGCGTAAGTCTTGATTAAATAAGCTAAGTGCGGTCTTGTCTAGATAACGAAAGTCTAGATTATTATTCAAGACTCTAGATAAGACGCTTAGCTTAAATTGCGTAGAAACAGTCAAGTGCATGCAAACTCCCGCTCTATGGGAACCAATCAAAACAAATCATAGCCGCGCCACCGAAACGACGTGCACGTGCGGACACAAGAAAGCAGATAACAGTCCACTTGACTTTTTTATTTGAAAGTTCTACCTCTTTTACAGACAATTTTATTGACAACCCAAATTTCTGGAGAAAAGAAATTGATGAGTACCTTTCAAGTGAACGTGCTCCAAGAGAAGAAGATATTCTTGTTTGGTGGCGCAAGCATCAGTTTGCTTATCCTACATTAGCCAAAATGGCACGCGATTTGCTGAGTATTCCTGCCACATCTGTTCCAGCAGAACGCTTATTTTCTAGAGCTTCGCTTACCATTCGTAAACATAGGAATAGGCTCAATTAAGATTTAGCCAGGTCACTCCTATGTATCAATTCATGGGCTACCTGTCAGCTTCATGAAAGTATTAAAAAATATGTTTCTGTTTAAAATTCAATTTGTTTCTTTAACGTACTTAAATTTAAAACATATTAAACGTTTGTAAGTTTTTTTTTTGTATTATTTGTAATATAGATTTGAAAATAATCAAGAGTTTTGAATAAAAGTCTTGTATGGAAAATGAAAAGTCTTGTCTTGTCTAGATAATCTAGACAAGACATATTGGTGATCTTGTCTTGATATTCTAGACAAGACAAGACAAGAGTCTAGAATGTATAAGTCTAGACGGCAACACTAAGTTTGCCATCTAGAATTTTCTAATTATGATGGAGGAATCATAATGTACGACCCCGAAAACCCTCAGATACCAATTTTAAATAGAATCGGATCATAATCAATATAAACTCGTATGCCATATTGGATCTTCCATCTTGAATTCCCAGAACTTGACGGATGTCTCTGAACCCGGGCCGAAATCTCCCAGATACCAATTTTGAACAGAATCGGATCATAATTACAAAAGTTGTCCGCGATATTGGATTCGCCATCTTGAAGTTTCAAATTTTGAGGAGAGAATCATAATCTCCGACCCAAAAAACCCAGATATCAATGTTGAATAGGAATGGAACATACCCAGCAAACATTGAACTAGCGGGAGGTCCGGCCTAGTGCAGGCTATAGTCTGGGAAAGTGACGATGCCGGGGTATCGGTAATGGGCCGATGATTTTCCTATGCCAAGTAACCAACAGTTAAAAATACGATGATGGCCTTGTGATGGTAAGATGTCTAGAACTAATTGAATACTAACGAGATCTGGCCCTTTGCTGGCCAATTTCATGTTCGCTACCCGTCCCCCTGGTGGATGTTCTGGGAACGTCTACATCAACAATCAGCTGATCAATATTATATGTGACTAAGATGGAATTAATGTGGTCCTCTCTTTCCCTGGTGGTTATTTATGATGGCAGGAGTATTCTCAATTGATAATAATATAAGACGGATTCTTCAATTATGATAATATTGAGTAAGTATCAATCAACCTACAAAGTGTTTCGAATTTCATTATTGAATACATGTGTTTGGTATCTCGTAACCTCATATTATACCTAATGATCATAATAATTGGAGTTGGTTATACTTCTGCCAAAAGCAACTATCATTTTTAACTCGTTCGTTGCTATCAAAAGCAATCTCAGGTTATGTGAACCTATCTCTGTATTGATGAACTGAATAATAATAAGGTTCCAGATACAAAAATACCTGTGCCGAGAAAACAATATGAGAATTGAAAAGCTCAATGTCATCAGACTATATTATCAAGTTATAAACTCTTGCAACTCATATACCCCTAATATATAACAAATGATGCATTTTATATTCCAGAAGTACCTCACAACGAAGAATCAACTTTGAAGGAATGCTACCCAATGAGATGTAGATACCACATACCAACCAGTGAGCAGTCACTCCAAGAAGTTTCATCGTTGAAGAACAGAGAGGTTAAGAAGATATCATTGTGTCATTCATAAAATTGTTTCTTGAAATCTGGTATGTGTCTGGTTTAAGATGAGAGGGTTATAGTGTTGAATAAAGAGGTACTAGAACTTTCAGATCCATTCGACCCCTAAAACCTACCCCTCCCCTACCTCGATAGTATGTAACCAATGTCGTTAATTGGCCATTACAGTCCCATCATTTATGTATATGCTGGGCTTGCTATGGGAAACTCAATGTGTCGATTATGTTGTACTGGCCTTTTGCTGGGGAAATGAATATGATTGCTGGGTACCCAGCACTGGGACCAGCTGCCGGCCGCAGTGTACTGATATATAGAGTCCCGCATATGGGACCATTTATACTGGGCCGCTTATCTCAGGAATGGGGCCATTGATGCCCCATATCAAAATGTTTGCTGGGTAATTACAAAACTTTTCTCCATATTGGATCCGCCATCTTGAATTTTCCAATTTTTACAAAAGAATCATACACAAACTAGGTAGAAATGAGCAAATCATGATGATTCTAACATCATGAACGAGTAGTATGGAGAAGTACCAAAATAAATTTTGATAATTATCTCGAAAACCAAGAAAAATTATACAAACACTGTAGTTACAAAAAAGTGAGATAATTGATTTTGTCATTCTTTGAGATATCAAAATGTGGTCAGTGCCGTACCCTAAAAAAGTTACATTAGTTTTCATCAAAAAGAATGCGAAATAACTAACTACCTGTATATTGATTGAATTAGCATTAGCGATATCATCTTATGGAGGCTAATAATTCTGATAATATGATCTGTTACTCCGAATCAGTAACGCATCAGTATATTTTCTGTACAAGCATTGTTCATCATGATACAATATCATGAAGAAGATTGAATATAAATATTTAAAATTGAATATTTTTTTATTCGATATAGGGTTCACGAACTATTTGCTTATAGATATTGAGGGTGTCACTTAAATGAAATTCATCAATAATAGTATAAATAACAATAGCTGATGATTCAACCATATATTTTGGTTGATATAGATATCTTTTTATTGAAATTGTCACTAATAAATGAAACACCGTCGGCCTACGAAAAAATACTCAAAGAATTTGTGCATGTTTTCAAGAGCAGTTTCAGAACCTTAAAATATATATCTCAGTAAATAATCGCCAGTTAATCAATTATTCATCATTGCAGAACCTTATGTGAAAAAATTGGAGTGATTAGATGAAATGAGGTCTTGTGTATATTTCAAACAGAGAACCGTAGTTGAGATTCAGGATGTTGAAGACTTGGAAAAATATGAATTCCATATCATTCATCTCTAAAGAACATTCCTTCGATTGTTTTGAGGTAACAAAATGATTAGAATTTGTTTTATACATCTAAAGGCGTCATAAGCACCGGATGAGTATCAGAATCGAAGGATATGTATATTGAACCAAATTATGGAATGCACTTTCACACCTCATTATACCTGCTTTTTCACACCATACCACGAAGAAGGATAATAAGACGATTTAGGTATATAGGAAACTACCTATCGTCGTGGTCATGCTGTGCTATATATAATAGTCCGTCGGCATAAGCAGATATTTCGAGGAAATCATGACACGAGTCGTTACGATTTTATTGGGCAGCAGTGTACATCCACTTGTTTATTTCGGGCTTTGACTTGAGGTATTTGAAATAATTCAATTGTAATATAATTTGAAGACTTACGAACATTTGAATATGTTGGTAATTTTAGTTAGACTAAACTGACTAAAGAATTCAGCTAAGGTAGTCAATCTACTTTGCTGCCGAGTTGAAAATATAATTTCTTCTCCGATTGTTCATAATAATATAGGAGGATATTGTATTTGCAAATAATCACAATTCCCACAATCTCTTTATTTTTCCTGTAGTGTTCAATTAAAATAAAATTTGACAGAAGTCGCAGTTGTTGGAATGGTTGGTTGCTATAAAAATGTCAATGTCTACATTGTACCAGTTTTTAAATGATATAAGATAGAGTGTAATTTCTCTATTTGGAGTGACCTTAAGGAATACTTAATTTTAACGGGGATATTTGTTATTTGAATTGTTATGTGAACTCCTGATCCATATTCCATTGACATAATATCTGTTGGATAAACAAATGCCATGTTTATTTTGAATGTCCGCTAGTTGTCTTTTGTTATATCGATATGTATATGCAAATATGGTAATCAGAACGGTGTATCTGGAGTGCGATATATGTGGCATCAACCCTTGATTCGGGTCTTGTCACAATATTTACCCTTTGGCTGGCACAGATATTATCTGATGCAGCGCCGACCGATTTGAATACATATGCCGATACCATAAAATATACAATATTTTGTTTACACGGAGTTTGTGTGTCAATATTCATTTGCATTTATGCGGAAATTGAATGGCGGACGCGGTTTCATTGTATTTTTTCTCGCGGTGATTCCTACTCTGTGAATACATTACGCATGACTTTTTTATTTGTCCGAGTATCAGCCTGAGCTGGCAAAAAAGTTCCGGGAATTCTGATGTTTTGATTGACAGACGTCACATTTGGCCACAGAGTTGAACTGAATTGTTTAATTCAAGGGCTACATGTACAGTGCATTCCATTTTGGTTGACACTGTCAGGTTTCTCGGTTGTTCTTGATGAAGATAGATCCTTGCGGTTTTCACCAGATTTTGCATAATTATCTCCATTTATGAGATACAGGGAAAATTTGAAAACTAATAGAGTTTTGACTCCTCATACGAGGTTAATATAAATAATTCAATTTTTTCTTTCGAGATATGGTTTCGGGGATACGACACAGACCCATAGGTATATTTTCAATGGATCACCCTGTATTTATTATTTTGTTGGATTCGTTATTTTTATACTTTGAGAATGATGTAAGTACTATACGAAAGATTTTGAAAAGCGTTAAAAAACACTAAAACATCACATTAGAATTCAATCTTCTCCTGAAGATGCCTTCTTTATTTCAAATCATGTTGGGTTCAGTATAATATGTTGTACATACATCATCATAAAGTAGCATGAAGTGAAATGACTTCAGAAAAATTAACACTCCTCAGGTATTCAAGAAGTCATTCAGCGAATATAAGGTTCTAATGCGATTAACAGTTTTCTTATTTTTAATCTGTAGAATTTTTGACTACTCGCTACTTTTATGTCATTTGGCAATTTATTGTAAAATTTTATACACATGTAATGAAGACTTTGTCCTCTGATAATAATAATAATAATAATTATTATTATTATTCATTATACAAGGGAAAAAAGTAGAAGATTTTAGCCCCAGGTTGTGTTGTCTCCCGACGCGTAGCGAATTATTATCTGTTTCAAAAGAAACACATAAAATAGATATTTACGGAACCCGTTAGGAAACGCGTCATTTTGTGTCACGATAGCATTTTGTGGGACGAGCAAAGCGCTTTGAAGTACCCGTCAAGCATAATATGGTCACAAATTAGCGACGAAATTCAATGAAATAAAGTCGTTTGATATAGTTTCATTTATGGAAATTGGCTGATATAAGTTCTGATGATTTCCCAAGTGATATCGAGAAAGAGCACAAAATGCACTATTTTCTGCGCCCATCCAAAATTATTTCCTATCTGGGTGTTGAAATGAACATTTCATCACCAATTATCTAATATTTCACTTTATGCAACTGGTATTTACGCAACTGGTTATACGTAAAGTAAGACGTTCCGAAACATATCAGTTCTGAAAAGTGTCAAACTACATGTCAAAATTAGAAATAGTACATTGTTTCATTAGGATCAAATGTGACACTTTGTTTGACAAGCGATAATTGCTTTTGCGAGGCGGAGCGACCTCAAGAGCTAATTTTGGAACAAAATTGGACGACTTTTTAGTCGATTGCAGAAAAATACATTTTACATGTTTCATGAGAAGTATAGATTCAGGTATTGGGACCTATTGAAATACAGGATTTCTATTAATGAATTCAACAAAATGTGACACATTATTTGATCCTTACAAGATATTGGGACTATTATTGAGAGTAAAATTATGAATTTCACAGAATACAACTGACCATGTTATCATTATGCATTATTTTATATGTGTATGGTATTATCTGAATATGTTGGGAGATTGCCCACATATTTTCAGACACCCTGTATAATACTCATGAAGGAATGTTTTGATGGTCGTCAACAACGATTTGGAAATTTAACTTCTCGTTCACCGACAGTCAATGATGTTCAAATGATTATATTCATAATTGTCTATGCTATATGTATATTCGACGCTAAACAATTCGACAACATCAATATTAAAACGGTTCATTAATTTAATGATTGATTATCTCTGAAACGACGATTTATTGTTATCAACCATGGCCGTTCACAAATAATGGGCCTGTTTCAGTGAAACCTTTTATTCCATTTTCTTTTTTTATGTTCTGGTTTCCACGAAAAGGGATATCCTGTAATGTTCAGAGAACATCGTGAGAACCAAGGGAAATATGGTAGGAATTGGTGTTCTTCTCAAATTTCTGGAGGTAATATGCCTCGGGAAACACCTCCCTTGGCAATGTGTTCCAGAGCCTCGCTGTTCGTTGGATGAACGAGTCTTTGGAAAGAGATGTTCTGCAGGTCTCCAAAGTGCCACGAAGGGGTGCGAAGCCTCAACCCGACGGGTGGATCTCGCGGGGACTACCATGGAAGGAAGTGAGTGAGTTCGTGAGTGAGGCATCACCCACGAGACGAATTGCCATTTTTTGGACAGAATCCAACAGTTTCAGGGTACGTTTGGGTGCTGCACTCCAAATATGGAAACAATATCCCAGGACTGGTCAGATCTGTACCTTATAGATTATAAGCAGCTGACTGGAAGTGAAATTTGTTCTAAAAAATTTGTTCTAAAATTTGTTCTATCCGTCATTCGGTTGCCCCCTTACGAGCAACCCTCAAAAGTCTTTGAAAGTCTTGTGCGAGCAAGGAATGACGGGGGCCTTACCTTTTAACGTGTGATCCCAAACACTTTCTTGGGCCATCAGAAAAATTTCTGCAGTCGACGGGGATCGAACCCACGACCGGCAAGCGAATGCGAATTAGAAGAATATAGACACTCTGTCCGCACGGCTACCTGGCCGCGATTTTACTAAATATAAACTATTGCAGCACAAGACACGCCCACCATAATACGTCATATCTCATACTGTGCTCCAACGCAAGAACTGAAGCTTTCTCGTTGTCAATCTCTTGTACGCAGTAAATTCATACACCCAAATGGTCTACTGGTTAGCGCTGTCGACTTTCAGTCTGAAGGTTCATGGTTCGAATCGCTGTGAACTCGAACTTTTTTTTGCAACTTTTTTTTTTCACCAATGTTTTTTTACTTCATTCTGGTTTTCCTTTTTCATAAAATATTTGAAGTCAAATAGGTTAGTGCGTTTAGGATAAACAGTCTCATTTTATTCAATTTTGTTGAAGAACTCAACTTTTGAAATATATTATTAATCAATGTGTTTCTACACTCCATTCGGTTTTCCTTCCTCAAAAATATTGCAATCAGGGATAGGTTAGTTCGTTGAGGATAAATAGTCTCTGAGTTTTGCCTAAGTAAAGTACTTTGAAGATGAGATATAACGTGGTATGTGCTACTTTTTCAATCGATTTATTTATATGAATCAGCTACGTTGTGCTGTCAAAGATTAGATTTTGCAGGATTGTGCTGGGCTCGATTATATTTTGCAATGCCGTAGTAGGGGGCGTGTCTTGTGCTGCAATAGTTTATATTTAGTAAAATCGCTACCTGGCCACCCAAATAGCTGTGTTCTTATTCAAAAAGACCCATTTTTCGCGGATACTGTTCACTTTAGACTTTAGAGCATTGAGACAAGAGGACTTTTTTTGTGTGAAAGATATTGGCGCTTCAGAATCTACTTCGAAAATTACAATTTTTCCAGTGGCATACACGTTTGGGAAGTTAAACCCTTACAAGGCGTTGAATTCTCCTCCACTGACATGTCCAAGGGAATTGATCAGTAACCCTAAAAGTAGTCATTATTGATGATGAAGTGTGTACGAAGGTTTAACTCCGTAGCTCAAACGGTTCCTGAGATAGTAGCAAGAAACAGATTTTTTTGTATTTTTCTGACGCCCTGTATCTTGAAAACGGAAGCCCAAATAAAAATGTCGAAAGGGCAAAAAATGTTTTTTTTTTTCATGAGGAATCTACAGTTTTCCGTTGTGACACTTATTTGTTAACACCCTGTATAGTTGGAGAATGGGACTTTCCCTTTAAAAGTGACCAATTTGGCCCACCCTGTGCATTTCTCATAAATGTTCATGGAAATTCATGATGTAACATAGAGAACGCGGAAAATAATATACGATGCCACTTATGTATTGTGCAGGAAAATGCACTCATAATTTTTTTTGTGATGTCTGAGTCACTTCATTCCTAATCATATTTACTCATGTTACGTATAAAAATAGCATCGACAACTAGTTTCCCTAACTAGAGACGTTTTATTGGTATAGTAAGTATATATCAATTAACTAGATTGGTCTTCTTGTAATGACAATTATGTCTAAACCTATGATAATTAACGCAGACGAGTGAATTTTAATCATATTACCGTAACTTGTTATCGAATTACTCTTAAAGGTGAAGTGAATAACGATAGTTGACGAATGTGTCTCGAGTACGAACGAACAAGAATTTTTCCGGAAAATTAGCAAACGCCACGTGTACCTCGTGACAGTTATCAGAATTAAGTCGGTCCAGTCGGTCTGTAAACTCGTGCGTCGTCCAATTCCTTTGTTAAATACGGATGTGAGTTCTGATTCTGAATTGTGAACGAGTGGGGTTTTCAAATACAGATCTTTAGAAGTGTGCAGAAACTGGAATTGACCAAGGCATTCAGGAGTGATATTTTAATTTGAAATGTTGGACTTATTTTATTTTCAACCGATAAGTACTCTGAATGTAAGGTATATTTCATCATTGAACTTGCTTATTCTGAAGTTTCTCAGTTCCTTCCATCCACACAATTCAGTTCAGTTCAGTTCTCCTCCAACTTTATGACATGACATTCATATTTTTGTTGCAATGATATATCGTTACTTACACGTTATATATAGGCTCTGAGTATTCACACTAATATATAATCGAGGATATAGGTCATATTGATCATCAAATTAATAAAAAAATATCATCTATTGGCATATCAATACTCTTTTGGACGCCTATGTATTCAACTGAGCAACATTCCAATGATTACACAAAATATTAAATTGGAAAAGAGGAAATTTGCTAACCATTTCATCGAGAATGGCAGCCGTCAAGTCCAGCACATCACAAAAATACGAAAAATACGGAAAGTTTCATTATAATAACAGTTTTCGGTATTGTTTTTTCGATGCAGCTACGGAATATAATGTTCATCAGTTCAGTTGTTCCGCTATATTACCTCATTTAGGTCCGATTGTTTCGAAATATTGCAATATGAAATAAATGGTTATCCGTCCTTTGTTCCGGATTGATGATTGTTTTTTATTTTTGAACCCATTCATTCATATGTAAAATATATTTTCAGCTTGAAAAACTGTTCCAGCTCTGCTCTCAATACTGCTATACTATACAGGGTACAACATTTGGTAGGAAAACTAGCTCAATAAGTACTCCTGCAATACACAACACACTGTTTCACCACTAACCTAACCTGAAGATGCTAACATAGTTAACGAAACACGTGTCGAGTTGTAAAAAATCGGTTTGGTTAGTGGTAAAACAGTGTGTAGTGTTCAGAATATTAATAAACGAAAGTCTTTATCACGAGCAAATTCTCAAACGTTTTCGGCTACAGCCATCATCAGGAGTAATTCCTGAAAGTGAGTGAAAATTAGAAAATCTGAATTGAAGTTATGTTCTACTCGTCAGAAAGTTTTGTGTGGTTTCAATTTCACCAAAATTCAACATTTACCAATATTCAGCACTATTTATTGAATATGAAAGCTGTGGACCTAATTAGGGCAGAATGTTCTATTTTCTTTTTCACCAACCTGTCGAATTTTCAGATTTTTCATACGACGGCAAATGATAATCCAGGATATCAACACTACAAAAATTATGAAACCAACTTTTATCCCAACCATATATATTTTTTAGTAGTTTTCATATCCTGCATTAGTAAACATTCTTCACACTCGCTGTAATAATAATAATAATAATCGTTCTTTATTGAATTGAATACATATGATATAACATATAAGTACAATCATTACTATTCAATTCTACTGGCTATCGACCTAGGTCCTTCAGCCTTTAAGTTTATACTAATAAAATATAATCATTCCTGCTTGACTTTTTTAAAAAATTACTGTTGATTGTGAAAAAAAAAAGTCATTTTTGTTATGTTAAAATTGTTGAACCAATCGGAGAAGTATTTCAATGAGCGGTTCTTCTGGATGCTTGTGTATGGCCTGTACTTCTGGATTTCTTCTTATACAGAATTCTTGTAGTATCTCCATGTTGGTGTGTTTTCGACAGAATCTCTGGGCTAGTTCGTGTAGGCGTGTCTCAATAGGTTTTATGCCAGTCATTTCGTAGAGCAGTGGGTTAGGTGGATTGTGTAGTGGGTTGTTGGGGTGGCGAATTTTTGTTATTTTTCTGATTGCAGATGTTTCGGCTACTTGCAGATTTTTCCTGATGCCGCGTAATCTATCATTGAACGACATATCATTTCATAAACAAGACACACAAAGTCATCTCCACAAATTTATTGACTGAGTAATCAGTATCTGTACATGTTTCGGACTATCAATAGTCCATCATCAGCAGCATATTTTAATTGACAATTTTTGTGGAAATGAAAAAAGGAAAAGTTAATAAATTATTGCATGATACAATTTTTAAGAATAAGTAATAATAAAAATGAAGGGCAAGTGGCCCAAGGCCCAAAGGGGCTTTATGGGGGATCCCAACACTTTTTCATCAAAGTCACTTTGATGAAAAAGTGTTGGGATCCCCCATAAAGCCCCTTTGGGCCTTGGGCCACTTGCCCTTCATTTTTATTATTACTTATTCTTAAAAATTGTATCATGCAATAATTTATTAACTTTTCCTTTTTTCATTTCCACAAAAATTGTCAATTAAAATATGCTGCTGATGATGGACTATTGATAGTCCGAAACATGTACAGATACTGATTACTCAGTCAATAAATTTGTGGAGATGACTTTGTGTGTCTTGTTTATGAATCTATTCACTCCACTTTGAGATACCATGGACTTTTACCATAGATGACATATCATTTTATAAATACTGCTTGCTGTTGTCAGATTTATCCCTTTCTTCTGGTATGTCAATCCCCTAAAGTGGGTTGCTCTTGAGATCATATTTTTCTTTTTTTGGTTTATATGCTGTTTAAAACTTATCTTATTGTCGAAGGTAACTCCCAAATATTTAACTTGCAATTCTGGATGAAGATTGTGCTGATGAATAATGATGGTAGGCGATGAAGGTGAAGGGCTGAAGGATGATGGTTGAAAATGATGAAATGGGATTTGGTTGGATTGGGTTTTAGTCTCCATTTGTTGAACCATATACTGTGGTTGAGTTCATCAGGCTTTGTCACACCCGCTGTTTTTCATAGCCACCTACTTATGAGGTCCACAGCTTTTATAGTGAATGAACTAGTATGCGACGAAGAATTCTGTCAGTTATGAAAATTTGTAATATGGACAATGTTGCCACATATTTACAAGGCTTATCGATGAAAAATACACTGAACAACTAAAAACAATCTGATTTAATGAATAATACTCAAAATATCATATGAGAGATGAAAAATTTGAAAAAACAAAACTTATTAAAGCTTATTTGGAGAATCTGACTACGCCACTGGATTCTACGTGAAAAAAATGTGTAATAAAAGGCAGTTTCTACTCTCTCGATTAGTTCAAATATAACTGATATGCACTCGAGGTCACAAAATGCAACATTTTTAATTTCGCCGAATAACGAAGGTATGAACATTTTATTCGCGGTATCGTAAGTTTCACAAAAGAGAACGCAAAGTTCGCGAAGACCACAAATGTCTATTTTTGAAAATAAGTTAGATATCCCGTAGGAAAACCAAAAATGGAAAAGCCTGTACTTGTGACAACTGATTGACAATCAATCCACTATTAATCCACTTCTGAGCCAGACTTGAGGAAATGTAATTTTTTCCCAAGATTTAACATATTTCGCAAACCATTGTGCCCGCACAAAACGATTCTGCAAAACAAACTATTTATCAAACAAATAAAAACCCTAATCGCTCTCAACGAGCCCCTTAGAGTCTTTTCAGGATTTTAACCCTCTGGGGGATGATTATACGGACCACCCTTGATGTGCAAACCTTAATAGTTCACTGTAAAAAATTGGAGCATTGAAAATGGTCTTCTGGTAAAAAATGACAAATTGTTTTCTTTATGCAGCCAGGATAGGTGTAAAAATAAGCCAAGTGGAAATAAATGGTTTTGTTCGGCTGACAATAATGCACATGTCACGGACGAAGCGATTATATGTTTTTCAAAAGAAACAGATGAAGATATCTGAGATTTGGCCGGATCGGGGGCTCAAACCCTTTCTTGTATTGGTTTTCGTTTTCTTTAACATTGAATACATGGTAGTTACTTCGAAATTGAACGGCTTCTACGGTGAAAATATGTGATAATGACAATATCACCTTTTCACATATAGAATGTTATTTTTTCTACAAACGCTTAACATAGTAGCCTTTGACGCTTTCAAATTCCAACCCAAAGTTTCCCAGAAATGTTATTCTTTGACAGCATTTGCGCTCGTGAGCGGAAATATTGAAAAAACGCTCGCACATCTCTGTATTCTTGAAAACCCCCAATTCTTTCATGATGGAAAATAGTGACAGTGAACCATCAAACACATACCTCCTGATATAGCAGAAAGCGCAAAAGTTTGAATCTCTTACCGGAGAAATCAAGGAAGAAATATGAATTACAATATGATACATTCATAAATTGGTGCCATCTCAAGATGGTGAATATGTATTCAGAAAACGTTTCACTGGCTTATTTTGGTGAAAAATCAAAGACTTTGAAGTCATCAACTCATTGGTCTATATATTCGATGGTACGTATACATGCTTGAATGTTAAAATTAATATCGGAATCAATAAGTATCTGAAACTTATCGCATTTCTCAAGAAACAATCTATTGGATATAAAGCGAGACAAATCCAGAACATTCACCGCTGAAGATATATACCAACAAATTTCTACAAGAAGCTCCCGATGAAGAATATCTGTTGAAAACGGTGAATTATACTTTATATTTAAACTCTTTGTTATTATCAGAAAGACAGTGCATCTTTATTTTATTGCATCAATGAGTAATGTTCAATTTGATTGCAGAGTTTATTGTACTATGGCTCAGAGGTCTGAAGCTCAGGTTGCCACGCTGGTGGTCCAGTTTCAATTCTTGGTTGGCCCGACATTTTTAATGTCTGGCTTGTCAGTTATTTTAAGTTTGTATTTTGTTTTCTTTGGACATATGGGATAATATGGATAAGAACTATTTCAACTATTTCAATCGCTCATACTTTCAGTGCAGTTATTTTCAAAAGCTGCGTTAGTGAAAAAAATCTTGTGTGTATTTCGAGCACAAAGTGTCATTGCCGCTCTCCAAAGATTACCGCGCTCCGCTCCGCATCGCGCGGTAACTTTCTTTGTCGAGCGGCAATCTATCACTTTGCGCTCTAAATACACAAATAGCTATTATCTACAACTATGGAGTCATTCATACATTGTTAACTCGATTTTCAACATGTATATGACAGATATTATTGGGATGAATCGACAGTAGGATGGCGTAATAATCTGACATCCCATCGTCTTGTCAAATTCAACTAGATAGGTATTCGTTCTACTAGTTCTACTACAGCACACCACTATGTTTGTGAAATACACGCAAATTCAAAAGACTCACCTTGCATGGTTCTCATAGTTTTACCTCAATTCTACAAATACACGGAAAAATGAGAATTCACGATTTTTCATTCCCAACAGTGACTACCATCATGAGTAACCACTAACCATAACCATAAAATAGGACTTGACATTTGACAGTTGCAGATTGGCTCCATATACGTATTAATAATCAATACGGATAATCTGTTTCCATAGCAAAACATGAAGCCGATTTTTGAAGACAAATGACTATCCATAAGGAAAAGTTTTGAAACGATCAGACACATACTGCTTTGATTGAAAGGCTAGTGAACGTCATTGTCCACCGAAACGCATGTCTTTGATGACTACTATAATAGCGCATGGCGCATGCGTATCATGCCACCAAATCCTTATGGATATTCATTTGTTTCATATTTTTGGCTTCATCCTGGCACCCGTTATGATCCGTATTGTTTATTAATACGTATATGATTGGCTCACACTTATGTGCGGGCTATTCGAATAGATTAGTACAGACCAATCAGAACCATGGAACTTCATTGTTGATAACTAGCGTCTAGAGACAGGGTACTACAATTTATCATCGCGGTGGGAGAATGCTACCAACGAAGAGACATTTGTCTCTTCGCTGATGCTACAGTGGAAGCAATTACAACTGAAAAGTGAAACGGCATAATTATAATACCTGGTAAGATTGACTGATATGTGATTGCACGCCTTTTTTCCTGTTAATAAAAGTTATATACATCATTGTTTATCATATTTGCACAATCAAAATTATTGAAATAAGTTATAAGCTGTTCGTTGATTGAAATTTCTGTCAATAAGTTTCCAGTTAGTGTCTCCACACTGTATGTTTACTATATTGAGTATAAGAAGTCAATATACCTGTGTAAACTCTTTGGTCAGAATACTGTAATGTTCATAGGAAGCAATAAATGTTCTGATCGATCCATAGAATTCGAGGGCGTAGAAATGATTAATAAAAACACATCAGAAATCAAAAAATGCTCCACAGGTTCAACCCTTCCTAATTGAACATTAAAATTCTAACATAAATGTGCATAACCCTGTATATGTATCAAATAAAATAAAATAAAGTTGCTCCGTTTTTGAGATCCAGAACGTTGAAGTTGGAATTATTAAATGTTTTCATTTATAACCCCCTGTATGAGCTTTCATGGTGCCAAAATTCAGTATGGATGGAGACTGAGAAAGCCCCGAAATTTCAAAATGATTCTAAATGGGGTTATTGAGTAATCTCAATGGAAGTCTTGAAAACACTTACATTAAAATTTGGAGTCAAATCGAATTTTTATTGTTTCCTCAAAAACTGAGCTATAGATACAAAAATCACACAGAGGATGAAAAAGTTGTTATTTCAATAGTGCAATCTAATAAAAATATGAAACTCAGAAAATCCGGTGGCGTACAATGACACTCACCATGAATATCGATAAATTTACCCACTGTGACGCCACTGGAAATATTATTTCGAATCTAATTGCACTAGAAGAAGCTCCATATTACTATAAACAAAATCACAACGTTTTATAGAAATTGATCAAAAGACAATTGAGAAATGAATTGTGAAAAGATTTTTCATGAAAATATTAATAAACCCTGTATCTTGAAAACGAAGCAAGTTAGGACACGTGTTTATATGAACTTTATTTCCTAAAATATCACAAGAAATTACCCCTTGAATTTTTCTGGTGTTATTTAGATAGAAAATAATTAAAACAAAGTGATGCACTTGAGCATGGTTTATAAATAGTTCACAAATTCCTGAGAATGTTACATAATAATTCAAACTCGTCAAAATATACTGTAGAATGTATTCAAAAGATGTCCATTTTATGGTTCTATCATTACAAAACATCATGCGAAACTCCCAGTTCACTGAGAGAGAATCAAATATTTGCGAACATATGTTTCGCAAAATCTCTAAGTATCTGCAAATATTTAGCACACGCTTTCAGACGTATAAAATTACAAATGGATCACTAAATGATGGACTAATCGATAAATTTGATACTTCCCAGGATATAGAATAGGGAAGAATGTGGAGATAAATAGATATCCAATTCAGTGGAATGCAATATGTTTCCACATCTTTTCAATATGAGTGCATCGAATGTCCAAGAGATATATTTTTATGAGGGTCCTTTAGTGCCCAAGATTTGGCACTATAGATATACAGGGTTTCTCAGATATACCATTGAATATTATGACAAGATGCTACAGGGTGTCAAAGTTTACCAAACTGATTACAACAACCAAGTTGATGATGGCAGCTCAAAGACGAAACGTCGGTTTGAAAATATGATAACACCATCTTGTAGAACCGTGCTCGTCTGTGCTCACAAAGCAGAGGTCAGGGTTATACTCTTGGTTCCAGGCTGCTGATTTGAAGGATCCACGATCTCTCGCATCAAAGACAAGGTAGATCTTATTATCTTCTGCCCACTGTGTTCTTCTTGTACTCTCATTGTATGTGGTGACTGTTGAAATCCCCTACGTATACCGCGGGGTGTGGATGGAGTGGCAGCACTTCTGGTGACCAGGTACTGTTTGGAAGCTTATATACAGGGTGTTTCTTAAGTACGTGTAGATAATTCAGGAGCATGTTGCTGACGTCAACATAAGAAGAAAAGTTCGTATAAATATGTGTCCGAAAGTTCTTCGTTTCTGAAATACAGAGTGTTGAAGTTGAATTCTTATTTCTGTTCTTTGTTAATAAATTCCGAAATAATTGTGATATTCGAGTAATGTTTGGTATCTAGGGGTAATTTTCAATGACACAATCAAATTTTATGTTGGTTTGTCTCTTTCGTGGGGGTGGCGCCACCTACATGTCTTTTGAGTCTTTTGAAAAGTCATAACTTTTTTGTGCGTATACCTGTATCACGTTTTATAGTAGAAAAATAGATTTCTAGAGTACTTTTGTGTGAAAAATATATTCCTGGTAGAGGTCGCTGCAAGCAACGGTTTTCGAGTTGGTATTTGAAATAATCGATGCATTTGAATTATTTCCATAGGGATCGTTAGTCGCCTTTAAATATTAAATATCAGGAAAGATACGTCAGTGCATTTAGTACATTTGCTACGAGCACCCGGTATTTCCATATTTACCTTTTCGTACGTAAAAAGATACGCCCTCTTTCAATTTCGACGAAATAAATAGGAGTATGTGAACATTATGAGATTACCTAAGCCGCATAGGCATCAAACAATAACCAGTACTTTTCGAATTATCTTAAAAACAAATGATTCAATCGAAATTTTACAAGAAACAAAAAATACTCAAAAATGATTGAACACTTGAAGGAAAATAGATAGGAAGTCATTAGCGCACGTACAAACAAAATATGGGGGTAAGTGTGAACTTGACCCCCAGTATCTTGAATATTTGACAGTTATTTTCTGTTTCGTTTTCTCACACGATATAACTCTTTGTGCTGAAGTAATGTACCAATTTTGAGATTATTATCTTATCAAATACGCGAGTAATTAGAAAAAAACAGTTTTTAATTTCCAACTTTGACACCCTGTATACCGAATATGAAGGGCTAAAATGAAAAATGATATTCAGAAACTCATATTGTTTTTGTTCATGGAATATGTGGTTAATGGATTGACCTCCTTTTAGCGGACACCCTGTATATCAGATCCCTTGGCAGGCTTTGCTTCTCGAACGTTCTCGAATGATCTTCCGTACCCTTCTTCTGTTCTTGAAGCTTCTTAGAACAATACATCTCTCTCTATAATTGTCCCATCGATTGTTTCCAGAACATTCTAGAATCTGGTATATGTGGTTAATGGATTGACCTCCTTTTAGCGGACACCCTGTATATCAGATCCCTTGGCAGGCTTTGCTTCTCGAACGTTCTCGAATGATCTTCCGTACCCTTCTTCTGTTCTTGAAGCTTCTTAGAACAATACATCTCTCTCTATAATTGTTCCATCGATTGTTTCCAGAACATTCTAGAATCTGGTACATGTTAGAATCATTGGGATGATGAAGAACAATCTGTTATGCGTGTTACAGAATGATCGTTGTACTCCTGCCTTCCTGCTGATGTTTCTAGAGCCCCTCTGAGGGGAATATCATTACAATATTTACATTTTGAATCATCCTGTATTTGCTGTGGGTTTCCAGAATACAAATCTCATCCACACCGAGAGAAATATCTATCAGCTGTTATACGAAATTGTATAACCATTGAAAGATTTCTGAATTGAATAGGCGCCAGCATAGTTCCCATTTCACTGTAATCACGTTCATCATTTCAAAAAAATCATATTACTGTGAAATTTCACTTATATGAGAATGAAATGACACTCATATAGGGGTCAAATGACTAGCATTTCAATGATGATATTATAAAAATGAGAATATACTCATATAAATTTGACTTGTTTTCAATTTGATAGTCAAATAAAAAGCATTTCAATATTGAATAGTGATATTATAAAAATGAAATAATACTCATATCAATATAATTTGCTTTCAATTTCATAGTCAAATGATTGCATGGTATTTCAGTATTAGGATTTTTCTCCAGAAAAATGAAGTGGGTTGAAACTCTTCGAGAAATATTGAAGACATATATACTTGGTTTATATACTTACCCCCAAGAAACGTTTTTTTGAGGAACTACAGGGCATTGAAGTGCATCACAAGGACGATATACTCAGTTTACAATATCTCAGTTTGTGTAGGACAAAAATGCTTCCAATTTGGACTATTTGTTCTCATTGTCAGTGCATTGGATTATTAGTTAACATAGTGGCCAAAAATGTAATTACACAGTATCGTCAGTAAATTAGAGTTCACATTCGCAGATTTCGTTTTATTTTATTTACCATTATTGCCACTTGAGCTGTACAAAAGAGCGTTGAGAGACTTTTCTTACGACGTTTTCGAGATCCCCATGATTGTAATCATTAATCTTGGACACAATGTGTACGCAATACAATCTATCACCGATAAAACTGTTCAAATCCAAGCTTTTGCCACTTTATCCAATTTGGAAGACATTCCGATACATACACTTACCGATATATCGTGAAAACCCCAGGCATTCTGTAGTTCCTTAACAAATCTTGGGGGATATATGAACAAATATGTCCATAATATTTCCAGAAGATATCTCAACCACTTCACTTTTCCGACAAAAAATCACTCTGCAAGAAGAGTTCACGAGCTGCCGCGAGCTAATATGTCCTTTCATATCAGGAATCCGGAGACGACTAACGATTCTTATCTAACAAGTGTTCATAGGTGAGTGAGATGACTCATTGAGGTAAACGAGTAAGACAAAGATGGAAAATGATAGAAGGGATGAAATTAAATGAAAATTGTATAACTGTGAAATGACATCTTCTAGGATTTAAATGATTATCTTCAAATTTCCATCTTTTAACTATAATAATCTTGTCTCATTTCGAATCCAAAAGATAATCTTTTGGAAACAAAAAGAGTGATTTGAAAGGGTGACCTGTTTCACGTTGAAAACGTGAACTTTTCACGTTCATCAGACGACATTTCGTGGTTAAAATGTTTCATTTGGCGGTTATAAGAAGTTTTTAAATAGAGACATGTATAACTGGACTTTTCTCGGTACACCTTCTATGCAATTTGTTTGCTTATTTGGACACCCTATATATAGGTATTCCTACTCAGCTTCAACATAACGGACCATTCAGTTGGAATTTCACAACCCTAAAGTGTATATTATTCGATTGCACTACTGACTGCGTCATAGGTGCATTCATTTTAATTATTGATATACTTTTAATAAGCGTATCATTATGACTATTCTCCCGAAAAATGATCGATCGTTTGGAAAAGCGCACCTTTCCTATCTGTCCCACCGATCATTGTCGACTGCTATTGTCGAAGTATCGCAACAAAAGCACCGATGACAAATCACTTTCTGCGCCTGTGATTGATGGATTATTTTGGCGAAGTGAATTCTTCCACGGTGCACGGTTCGCAAAGTTATTGAAAAATGGGCAATTTTGCGTGATATTTTCGATTCATTCGTCTGCCAGTCTCTGATTCATTCTAGGAGGGTGTATTTAGTAGAGGATGGGAGTATTATGCACTTTCAACGTCTGTTTGTGTCGAAAGAGCTTAATAATGAAATGTTTCAATTTGAGTCGGCCATATTGCACATAGACTAAGGATATTCAAATAGGATAGGTAGACTCTTTTTGCGTGTGACTGAGACTGGAATAATTGGAATCAAACTCTCTGGGAGAGTTTTCCTACAGAAGGCTAAATAAGATAGGTCCTTTATCCCTATTCAGTACTCTATTACTATTCTTAAATATCTCTAAGCTTCCATATGCATCTAATTTTCTAATATTATTAACTTGCTTTACTAATTTGAGGTAATTGATATGTGTGTTATGATTGTTATTGAACATGTGTTCGGCCACACACGATTTATCTAACCTACCATATCTCAAATGTGCTAGGTGTTCTTTGAACCTTGTTTTCATGGGACGCCTGGTTTGGCCTATATATGTTTTATCACAGTAATTTTAACTAATTGCATATATTCCTGACTTTTCAAGTGTGCCCACCTATCTTTTGGATTACCTAATAAATTGCCTAACTTTGACCCAGACTGATAAACGCTTTCAATACCTAAGTCTTTGGAAACCTTACCAAGGCCCCTTGTGTACTTGAGATTGAAAGGGATTGGGATTTTTCTCGAATTGTTTTCATCCGCTTGAAAAGTCGTAGAATTCCTGAGTGGTAACTCAAATTTATGTCTATATACGTATTAATTTCATAACCATTGACGCCAGCCACTTTATAAACAGCACTCCTCTCAATATTGTTCTTTGCTCAGAGGAAATGATGTAGGTACTAGAAAGTTTAAACTTGCCATTTCGTGTTGAAAACAGTGATTGGAGTCATTAGTTGTTATGTATCTAAGTGTGTTAGTTTATTTTCTAAGAACATCAAATTCTAAATTGTTATCGCCATTTCTGATCACAAGAATATCTAAAAATGGTAATTGACCGTTGTTTTCGCATTCAAAATTGAATCTGATAGAGGGGAAGCAATTGTTCAATTGTGAAAGGAAGCTTTATATATTTGTGATTTTCGTATCAAAAATGGCAAAAATATCGTCGACATAACTAATCGAAACCCTAGAAAATACTCGAATTTTTTTTTACATTCGTCTCAAACCGATTCATGAACAGTTCAGGTGCGATAAACAATTACCCATGGCTGTACCTTCATGTCCATGTTCATGCTCAAAAAATTCTTGTCTATATTGAAGGATATAACTTGGCGGATATTGTTTATTCGCAATTGGGTGGACATATACTTAATATATAAGTTATGAGTAGCCCACCAGGATAGAGCATTTCGTTTTATTCTTCTCCTGAAGATGCTAACATAGTAGGAGTAAAAAATCGCTTTTGTTAGTGGTAAAACAGTGTGTAGTGCATTATCGTGCCAAAGGTTCCTATCTTCGATATACAGCTTAGAGAATATGAAGTATATGTACGGTAACCTCTCAAAAAGGTTGTACACAGCAATATTTTGTCATCACACATCTGGAAGATTGGGAGATGATCATTCAGTGTTATCTGCCATAGCAGGATACACATGGATACAATTCTTTCGTCACATAAAAACATCGACCACTTCTAAATCCTCCATGCACCGGAAACAGTTGTTAATCGCTCTTTCCTCTCAACTCAACCCAACCAATAGTCCCATTATTAATTGAAACGAGTCAAAAACAATACCCATTGTGCCGGTTGCATATACTCGGTGCGGTAAAAATCAATCAAGTCTGCACAGTGCGTATTTGCAAAAACGGCGTTAATCGCATTACTAATAGTCGGTCGAAAGGGCCCGGAAGGGATCGCAGGACGGGCTCCTGCTAGTGACAGGTTTTATAAGGGTGTCGGGAGTCCTGCGGGGGTCATGGGCGCCCGTCAGAAGGGGGCGAGAAACCGTAACAATGCCCTAAGGGCTCTTTATGTGTGGCGAGGCGAAGAAACTTCCGATACGCTGGGCTGTTTGCTGCTGTGGCTGCGAGAATGGGCATTCATTGTTTGATGGATTTTCATCGATTCAATCTGATAGCCGATTCAATATATTGCAGCACCTCTACGTCTTATATAATAGTATAATTCAGGAGACTGAAACGGTCTCTGCATGTTTTTGTCCGAGTTTCCTCGGCTCAGAATATGCTTTGATTCTGAGGAACCTCCACAGTGTGCTGCAAAAATATCCAAGATCATCACTCTGGGAAAAGTCACATACATACCTCATTCTCTAGGATATCTTCACCTGCGAATCCTGGTTAGAAAAGAACTATTCTAGAACGGTTGCCTTGAAACAAACAGCCTACCATCGTTGTCGCAAATACCATTACCTCGTGACTAGAACAGAATAGATTGAAATCAGGAATAACTGCAGGCAACTAAAGATGCAGGAAAAGAAGCATACAATGTCAAAATGAGATCGTAACTCATTGATTGTTCTAAGGGCTCTCGTTTCTAAAGCAGTTGGAAGGAAACTTTGCAGAGATGTTCGCAGCAAACTCCACCTTAGATTTCCAGGGAAGGGTGCCGAAAGAAGAACATCTGCTTAGTCTCAAAATAAATGAGTGTCCTGATGTAATTCTACCCATTATTCTCAGAAAGTGTGCTCCACAATTCTCTGCTAGTTATTCATCATCTTGTACATGTCAGGTGTTTCTCTATTCTGCTGGAAAATAGTTACAGTCCAACCACTCCCTAAAAAAGAAAGAAAAATCTGCCCAACAAGAATCAGCCTATCGCTCTGTAATCAGTTTGCTTCAAAGTGATGGAGAAAGCCATGCTTCTGAAAAGCTCAAGCATAATAGACAATATCGAATGTACACTCGAGTTTTACTTGCCTGCGCTACCCATATGGCAAGCTTCGTCAAAAACATCTAGCAAATACAGTATACCAAGGTATATATATAGTCGAGGTAATCGGTCGCAGTCAGGGCTATCATGCCCTGTGTGGGGTCTAGACGTGGAAGCACGATATAGCTGGGGTTTAGACCTATCGGAAGCATTCGACCGTGTTTGGTACCAAGGACTTCTCCACAGACTATACCATCATATGGCCCACCATCTCAACTGTGCCGTCTTTTATCGATTTTCCTTTCAGTTTGATCAACCCATGTGGTGGTGGATAGAGTATCGTTTGATTCCATATAGCTATCAGTTACGGCGATCAATTTCGATCCTAACATTGTTTCTACTCCATATCAATGATCTGTTTTTGGAAGTAACCACTTGCCGTATCCACAGATTTGATGCAGATAATAGCACTCCATACTGCGTTCTCTTCCAGAATTTCCATTTGTTCCTAGGAAACAAAGAACTCACAACGATGGCAGAGTTGTCAATGAAGATCTTGCTGAAATCACAGCCTGTGGAATCAACAACTGAGCCGAACTCAGTATGCCTGATATGACGATAACATCAGATCTGGCACAAATTCCACTATAACTATATGCTCACCAATACTCTTTCATTGAAAGATCAGGTCAGATCCATCGCAAAAGCCGCTTCACAAAAACTCGGACTTTTATTCTGTGCTAAAAGCTACTTCTATATACTTCATGCCTGAACAGCTTATCATGATCTACAAAGCACAGATACGGCCCCGTTTTGGGAATACTATTTCGATATATGGGATCTAGCACCCAAATATATGCTAATGCTCTTAGATTCCATTCCCATTCATAGACGAGCCACTCGTCGGGTGAGTGATGCCACATACTAATTCTTTGACATCTGGAACTCCATAAGAAAGTCTGCGATCTTCCACTTTTCTACAGATACTTCTACGGTAAATTTCCTTCAGAAATCTAGCAAATGCCAATCAGACGTACTCCAGAAGCCCAGTCAGCAAATCTTTTCGTCGTCAACACACAAGCATGCCTTTTCTCTAGAAAAGCCGATCTCACTGTGCCCAATATAAGCTTGTCAGGAGTAACCATACCTTTGAAGACATCCATTTCGATGCTTGGTATTACTATCAGCAATAACCTTTCTTGGGAAAATCACGTGAGATCAATTGCTAAAAGTGCATCCCAAAAACTTTGTTCTCTGTTTCGGGCCAGGAGCTATTTCACTTCCAGTCAGCTACTTATGATCTACAAGGAACAGATCGGACCTCTCCTGGAATAGTGTTCCCATATTTGGATTGCATCATCCAAACATACCCTGAAACTGTTGGATTCTGTCCAAAAAAAGGGCAATTCGTCTCGTGGGCGATGCCTCGCTCACAAACTCACTCACTTCTCTGGAACACCGTAGAAAAGTTGGCGATCTGGTTCTATTTTATAGATATTTTCATGGACGATGCTCTTCTGAAATATCAACAATTGTTCCTCCCTTGGCAGTCCCCGCGAGATTGACTCGTCGAGTTGAGGTTTCTCACCCCTTCGTGGTCACTTTGGAGACCTGCAGAGCATCTCTTTCCGAAGACTCGTTCATCCAACGAACAGCGAGGTTCTGGAACAAATTTCCAAGGGAGGTGTTCTCCGAGGCATATAACCTCCAGAAATTTAAGAAGAACACCAATTTCCACCTCTCCAAAAGTTCAAGAACAATTCCTATACCTTCCTTCTCTTCCTATCCTTATAGGTACGCACGATGCTATTGGAACATGATAGGGATTTCCTTTCGTGCGCTCCAAGATATAAAAAAAAGTTGTGATAAGCAAAATACATTCTTTCTAACGATGCATTCTAACAGCATTTCCGTTTTGAAATGATTCGCCAGTTTTTCGACAATGGGGATTATAAATCCGAAATTAATTAAACAAATCATATCCCTAGTTAATTTGACGCGATGGGAAAGTGACACATCCCAAATAAAGTCCGAACAAATCCGGAAATGAAGCTACAATAGCGCCCTCGCCATCTCCGTAATTCCTATTATCTTCCGTCAAGCAGATATCAAGTGTGCGCTAACCGAAAGGAGGCGATTCCGTCCGAAGACCGCCGAACTCGAGGGGGATGATATTAAATCTCCGACATCTGGCTGCGTTCGGCTTCTTTATGACATATTACTTTATTACTATAATAGAGGGAACATTGAATTATTAATATAAGATTATAAAGGCACATGGCGCTCCACAAAAACTGCTCCTCTCTCTTTATTCGTATTATGATTCCATTTTGGCGGATGGGTAATTTTGGCGGAGAGAATCGCTTTATGCATTGTGTCGAATGCTTCGGTCATTTCGATTCGCGAAAATGAGCCTGCTGTTGAATTTCCATTTACAGGGTTTGTATATAAGAATGGGGTGGTATAGTCAAATTTTCCCCCCGACATATTTTGGGATGATCTGTTTATGCTGCATAAGTAATATGCAAAGAAACCTTTTTGTTTGAAAAATAATTAACACGGGTATGGTTATTTGAACAAATCTAATACACCTCTGCACCTTTGCTACTAGATGGCTTTGAGGTCTAAATGGGTTTGTATCACAAAAAAATTTTATTTCATAATTCGATAGAACTCACCCAAACTAGCTCACCACCGCAAACCGTTTCTTGCTGATGTGAGCTCCCTACGTTTTATAAAAAATCATTGAAATCCCCGATTTTTCGGACTTCTGAAAACGAGGCGATGATGTGACGTCAAAACCCTAATACTGAAACAAGACTATTCCAGACAGAGATGAATGATACATGATTTCTGACAGAGTGAATTAGTGCGAGATCACAGTTGAAAGAATTAATATATCAGTTGCCTCAGTCTCCGTCGGGCGTTTGGTATTTTCTTTTAACTATGGCGAGATGAGGTTTCTACGTCATAAGAGGGTCCGTTTTCAGAAGGTACTATTATTTATGTCCAAAAATAAAACATTCCAGTCAATTTTTCGATCGAATTATGTCGGCAATCATTATTTATGTATAAAAGGATCATTATAAACATGGTTTGAGTTAAAAGTTCTACTAAGGTGTACACGCCCATTGTAATTATTATCTGTCTGTAGGTTCATCGAGGAGGTAGTACATTTATTTTACTTGATTTTTTGTGATTTTCTCTCCTCGTTTCTATAAAATAAAAATATTCGTATCATTTCAATATATGTGTTGTGGGACAAATCAGATGATTTGCCCCAAAATGTCACTGCGTATAACAAATTTGTCTATCAGGGAGTCTAAAAGAAGAATCCAGTAGCTCATCAGTGACAATTTGTTTGAAAAAAATGTTTGAAGGAAAGAATAGGTATATTGAAGAAATATCAAATTTTTACTTTGGACGTTTCGGGACCGCATCTGCTCCCGTTCTCAACATGTAAATGCAAAATATTTTTCTTTGAAAGTTGTGCTGCTTATAGTTTGACACTGAGAATGCAAATTATTTTTCTTTGAAAGTTGTGCTGCTTATAGTTTGACACTGAGATGTGTCAAACTATAAGCAGGACAACTTTCAAAGAAAAATATTTTGCATTTACATTTTTTTTATCGCTTGGAGCGCACGAAAGGGAATCCCTATAATGTTCAGAGAACATCGTGCGTTCCTAGGGAGGATAGGGACAGGGGGTAGTTATTGAATTTTTTTTTGAACTTCTGGAGATTATAAGCTGTTGGGAATACTTCCACAGGCAATGAATTCCAGAGCCTAGCCGTTCTATGGATGAAGGAGTCTTGATAAAGTGCTGTTCGACATCTTTCGAGGTTGACAACGAAAGGATGTGCTGACTGGGCTTGTCTAGTTTGTCTGATTGGTATTGCTAGTGAAGGGATGATAGCAGAGATTTCCGAAGTATCGATAGAAGTGGAAGTATCGATAGAAGAGTGAAAGTTCGCCGACCTTTCTACGGTGTTCCAATGATGTCAAAGAGTGAGTGAGTGTGGCGTCCCCCACCAGGCGAATGGCTCTTCTCTGGATGGAACCTAAGAGCATCAGCGTATGTTTTGGTGCTGAACCCCATATGTGGGAACAGTATTCTCGAACAGGCCGTATCTGCGCTTTGTAGATCATGAGAAGCTGTTGAGGTGTAAAGTAGCTTCTCCCACGGAACAAGAATCCGAGTTTTTGTGAAGCAGCTTTTGCGATGGATCTGACATGATTATCCCATGAGAGAGTGTTGCTGATGGAAATACCGAGCATAGATATGGTGGGCTTGGTGGGGATGGTGGAGCCAGACATTATAATATCGGGCATACTGAGTTCCGCCTTTCTAGAGAAAATACAGGCTTGAGTTTTGGTGGCGTTGAATTCAACTAGGTTATTGGTTCCCCAGGCTGTGATTTCAGCAAGATCTTCATTGACAGCATTGACCTGCCTGCGCCGTGAGTTCTTAGTTTCCTGGGAAGAAATGGGAATTCTGGAAGAGAACGCAGGATGGAGGGTACTATCATCTGCAAAGCTGTGGATGGGGCAAGTTGTTACTCCCAACAGATCATTGATATAAAGCAGGAATAATGTTGGTGCCAAAATTGATCCTTGTGAAACTCCGGAATTGATGAGAAAATCCCAAAGAATCAAGTAAAATGAATATTATCTTCCATTTGAGCTTTGCTTTGAACCACATATTGAAGTTGGTACCTACATTGTACCAGTATTTCAACTGACGAAGCTATGTTAGCGAAACATGTCGTGTGACTAAGAATATTGTGGAAATTTCATTATTTGTGAAGTTTTTACATCTGCTATGGGTTTCCAACAAGTAACGGCCGAATCAGTTAAAAAAAAGCAGAATTATTGCCGTTAATTTTTTTCAAGGTCATTTTCGACTCGGTATAATTTTCTATCAATAAAATCATTAGTAATACCGAGAAAAAATCATTGGGAATCAATTCTGCTGCGTGGGAGATTTCCTTAAGAAAATTTCTTAAGTTGGAGTCCTATTCAGCGTAGATGTCAAGTAAAGTTTGACAATCAGGTATATTATAACACGTCTTCACTAATAATATGTTATATAGAAACAATACATTAAATTTTTTTATATGGAATCCATTGCCTTTCTAGTTTTAACTTCAAATAAAACTTGAAAATAACAGATTTCCGATTTAGTTTTTTTTTTATGTTCTGGTTCATACGAAAAGGGATATCCTGAAGTATTCAGAGAACATCGTGAGAACCAAGGGAAATGAGGTAGGAATTATTGTTCTTCTTAAATTTCTGGAGGTTATATGCGTCGGGAAACACCTCCCTTGGCAATGTGTTCCAGAGCCTCGCTGTTCGTGTTATGAACGAGTCTTTGGAAAGAGATGTTCTGCAGGTCTCCAAATAAGTGACCACGAAGGGGTGCGAAGCCTTAACTCGACGGGTTAATCTCGCGGGGACTGCCAAGGAAGGAACAATTGTTGATATTTCAGAAGAGCATCGTCCATGAAAATATATATAAAATAGGGCCAGATCGCCAACTTTTCTACGGTCATCCAGAGAAGTGAGTGAGTTTGTGAGCGCGGCATCATCACCCACGAGTCGAATTGCCTTTTTTTGGACAGAATCCAACAGTTTCAGGGTATGTTTGGGTGCTGCACTCCAAATATGGGAACAGAATTCCAGGACAGGTCGGATCTGTGCCTTATAGATCATAAGCAGCTGACTGGAAGTGAAATAGCTCCTGGCTCGAAACAGAAAACAAGTTTTTGGGATGCACTTTTAGCAATTGATCTCACGTGATTTTCCCAAGAAAGCTTATTGCTGATAGTGATACCAAGCATCGAAATGGATGTCTTCAAAGGTGTGGTTACTTCTAGAATTGATATATATGACTCTCAATATTTTTACAATAGAAGTTGATTTTGATTGTTAATAACTAAGGGTTATTTCTAAATTTTCTGGATCATTGAGAACATTAATTCGTTTTCAACCATAACATCTGATATTACATGTCTACATAGCTTCAAATGAAATGAAATATGCCGACGCGCTATATTTTCACAATATAGAAGTTGATTTTACTTTCTAGTAATTAAGGTTTATTACTTACATTTCAGGAACAAGCAACGTGATCAGAAAGGAGCCGTCTAATTGGTTCAAAATAAATTTATAAAATTTTCATCGAGCCTCCATGCTAATGATTTGTCTTGGTCGTCAAATGATATTTTTTCCACTATGTTCTGTCTTCGTAGAGATCCCGAAATGAAATCTTCCGCAGTTATTGCATCATTCGTAAATCTATGCAAAAAATATCAACCTCTTTCCTCCATTATATTTTTGTCCGGACACATGTGCATCTGACGGTGTGATTTTTCACTTTGATATTCGGACAGGGGTGTGAAATTCGTGAAAGTGACCAAAGCAAATACTCCCTTTCATATCGTGCTTCGTGTATATCGTATACGCACGTTGACCAGACGAAAATGCTATATGTATTTTCCAGATTTTTCACAGAAATGTTCCCTTGTTCTCAGCAGCAATATGCGGAGGCATAGAAGGGCCAAAATGTCAAAAACTATTTTAAACATTCGGAATTGTCACTTTGAGGTGGTAATTTTCACTTTGAACTGACAATTGTTACTGCAAAACTGACCTTTATTACCCATTTCAAGAGATAATTTTGCTTTCCGACGACTACGTATCAACAAGTTTGATTAATGTACACGAAATAAATCGTCCATGATCCTTGTATCCATTAACGAACGAGGACGATATAAGCAACCAAACATACACCGCGTCCTTTCACTGTTAGGATTTTAGCTTTCTGAATTCCGGAATCTGCATGTGAAGCGAAATATGGATTTTATTAAAGATTTCTGAACCGATAATGTATTTTTCGTAATTCCATATGGTTATTTTGATTTTCGGTAATTAGATATGACAATTGAAAAGGTAATGTTAACAGCTTCCATCCGTTAAGATTATCACGGAAAAAAAGGAAGCAAAATTTAATTGAATGAAGCAAATAAAAGTGTCATATATGCACGACAAAATATGATATAGACATGAGTAAATCTATATCTTGTTTCAGAGCTAATTTGAAGTTTGAATTAAGTAAATATGTCTTGCATGAACTCTGGATCTTATTCAATCAAGAGATATTGAATTGGCTCAAACAATCATTTTGTTTGATTCGAAATAACAAGATATTGATTCAATCAAATATTTGGTTGATTCAATGAAATATTTGGTCTATTCAAAGAAATATTTGGTTGATTCAATGAATTATTTGGTTGATTCAATGGAATATTTAGTTGATTCAATGAAATATTTTGTTGATTCAAGAGAAACTGTATTTCCATTCGACAAATTGTTTTGTTGAACCTAATTTAGTATTAATTCTGGAATTTTCTGAAACTTCACCTCACTAGAATAAACTAAACTAGGAAACTAGTCGACTTCTCATATATTTCCAGTCTCTACTTCTCTTCAGCTGATGCAAAACTATTTCGGATTTCTGATCATCCTAAGTTCGTTTTATTTAGCTGACATTTAAAGACCAAGAATAAGGTCACGTATATAATGAATTCGAGGCAGGCATAGACGAGGAGAAATGATCGCCATCTAGAGGCGAAAATTTAACTTGATGTCGAATGAACAAAATATTCCATTTATATTACATATTTCGTTGCTCTATTCAAGCAAATGATCCGTTCGAAACGAGTTCATTGCTACATAGGAATAAGAAAACTTGTATTTCATTTCAAAGATGTATTCCCATCAGAATGATCATTATTTCATCAAATCAACGAAATGTTTATAGTTGAATTAACATCGACATTATTTTGGATCGACATAATTTGTTTTTGAGAAAACCATATATTTTGTTGATGGAATTGATATTATACTGTTGATTCATTTAGACTACATTCTTGATTTGAACAAGCTGCTTCCATGAAATAATCATGTATCCGGTTGATTCAACAAGACATAATTCAAGTATAAATAATTTGTTAATACAACTAATCCTTTTTCCCGTGTATTATATTATTGTGATATTGTTCAGCTGTTCCATGACAACACGATGTAGGGCTCATTCTGTACAATTACGAGGAATATGTGGTTTGTTCTTTTCTCGGAATCAAAATTCAATCATTTAGGATACGAGAAGACTTGATCAACAATAACTATAACATTAATAACTATAACGTTTCAAGGCCGATATGTAGCAAATAACGGATGAGGTTGAATATTGTGATCCGAGGCGCAGTCGAGGATTATAACAACAGTCGTTCAAGAACTTTCGTAATCCCGCTGAAAGATTACATTTTGATTCCAAGGAAAGAACAAACCACGTACTAACCTCATAATTCTATAGAAATATCCCAACATCGTGTGGGAAACTGTTAACATTAACTTTTCAATTGTCATCTGAATACCGTTGTGTCGAAATAAAATCATGGGTTTGCGAGAATAACTATATCATGTTGACAATTTAACCGGTCATATCAAATGTTAGTGGCAAGTCGACTTTCATGGGTCGATTTTTCATGAAATCATATATTAGGATTTTTTGCAGAAAAACTAACGTCATGAAACAGAAAATGAAAGAAATGAAGCTGATCCTACTAATTCGAATAAATGAGTGAATTTTCGCATACGGAGGTTCAAAAGTTAGAGGAACACAACAAACTACGAAGTTAGTATTCCTGCCAAAAATTCATGATATAATTTCATGAAAAATCGACCCATTTTTATTTCAATAAAAACTAAATGTACTGGCCATGATGATGTTCGTCTCTGAAAACTCATCATATTGATGTTTATCCATACCAGTCCAAATTTGGTAAGAATCACACGACTAATCTCTGAGATATAGACAGGGGGGCGTTTGAAGTGAGACACCCTGTGTATACAGTGTTATAATCAATAATAATACCGAAGACAATGTTAGATTTACCTTATTTGACTGTAACCTAGGGATACTGAAATTTCCTCATGATATTATGGTTGAGTGGAAGAGCAGCTGTCGATTTTTCGGCGAGTTGAACTCTGCCTTTTGTTTCATTGAGACAATCAAACCATTTATTATTATTATTTTTATTATATTCCGAGAGTACTGAGGAAATAAAGTAAACATAAAAGAAATGGCAGGAAAATGTACGAAGTTCGGAGTGTTCTTAATTGATCTTGTACTAACCATTGCCATATACTCATTTATCTTAGAAGTGAGATTTTTAGATGAAAGTTGAAATTTCGATATACTAGTCTAAATCTAGGTATATAAAAGTCGGATCTCTATCGTCTGATGAAACAGAAAACCCGCGTGATATCTACTACTTCTATGTTTACTTGTTTACTTATACCTGAAATATTGTAGGCATCATGATTTCAATTGATAATTATGAGAAATCAAGGCGATTTAATCCATCACCCTATTTTCCCAACTGACATAAAATATATGAGTCAGCTTCCTTCCTTTCTCCTTTTTTAATTTAATATTTTTCCGCAAATTTAACTTGAGGAAGACAACTTGACGTAGCCGTTGCATTTGACAAGTCAAAAATTATATCGGGGTGTACTTTAATTATTCTTTATTAAATAAATTAATCCCTCTTTCTTTTCCACGGTCGCTCTAAATGAAAAGAATCGTCATTAGAGATGTTGACAATTTTCTGCTCGGCAATATTCCTGCTTCAATTTATTTCTTTGTCCGCAGCGGAATGTGGCAGGAGACCAGAATTTTTTTGAAATGAATGGATATCAAACACGGGATGCTGATTAATCAAATCCGTTTCGATATCGTTAGACTTACTGTTTTTTTTTTCTTTTTGAAAATTTCATACTAGTTATATCCAACCTATCACATGCTTTATTTCGACATTGTTATTATGGTAACTAGCAATTTTTTTGGAAAATTTCCATCCATATGCGCATGTAGACGTGAAATTAATAGGTGGAAATTTTCTGGAACTTGACAGTTTTCATATATTTTTAAAAAATTTGAACAATTGTGACAATATTTTTATTTTCCGGAAACCTATAGTAAGAAAATTATATGAAATCAATTATTTTTATGTAATGATATATCTGATACTATAAAATTTATTTGACTAGGGTACGCACAGAGACTAAATAACACTCGATGTTTTCTTTCTAAATAATGAAAGGAATACCCTGTAATGTTCAGAGAACATCGTGAGAACCAAGGGAAATAAGGTATAAGTTGGTGTTCTTCTTAAATTTCCGCAGGTTATATGCCTCGGAGAACACCTCCCTTCGCAATGTGTTCCAGAGTCTCGCTGTTCGTTGGATGAACAAAAGTCTTTGTAAAGATATGTTCTACAGGTCTTCAAAGTGACCACGAAGGGGTTAATCTCGCGGGGATTGCCAAGGGAGGAACAATTGTTGATATTTCAGAATAGCATCGTCCATGAAAATATCTATAAAATAGAGCCAGATCGCCAACTTTTCTACGGTGTTCCAGAGAAGTGAGTTAGTTTGTGAGCAAGGCATTACCCACGAGACGAATTGCCCTTTTTTGGACAGAATCCAACAGTTTCAGGGTATGTTTGAGTGCTGCACTGCAAATATGGGAACAGTATTCCATGACAGGTCGGATCTGTGCCTTATAGCCATAAGCAGCTGACTGGAAGTGAAATAGCTCCTGGCCCGAAACAAAAAAACCGAGTTATTGGGACGCACTTTTAGCAATTGATCTCACGTGATTTTCCCAAGAAAGGTTATTGCTGATAGTAATCCCAAGCACCAAAATGGATGTCTTCAAAGGTATGGTTACTCCTGACAAGCTTATGTTGGGTACAGTTAGATCGGCTTTTCTAGAGAAAAGGCATGCTTGTGTTTTGTTTGCATTGAAATCTACCAAGTTATTGGATCCCCATTCGAGAATTGTCGCCAAGTCCATATTTATGTTGTCAACATTTCTTCCTCGTTCGTTTCTGATTTGCCTGGCTGGAATTGGAGCCCTGGAAGAGAAGGCGGTATGAGGGTACTATCATCCGCGAAACTGTGTAATGGACATGAAGTTGCTTCCAACAAATCGTTGATATGGAGTAGAAATAGTGTTGGTGCTAGAATTGATCCTTGCGGAACACCAGCATTTATGATAAGAGAGTCAGGTGAAACTCCGACGACCATTACATGGAGATACCTGTTTGAGATAAAACTAGCAAGCAGAGAACATAGCTGGGGAGGCAAGCCATAAGATGGAATCTTGGCGAGGAGTCCGTGGTGCCAGACTCGATCGAATACCTTGGAGATATCAAGTGCCACGGCTAAGGTTTCACCATATTATTCAATAGATTGCTGTCATATATGTGAGACGTAAGTGAGCAGGTCACCAGTTGATCTCTGATGACGGAAGCCATATTGGCTATCGTTGATAATACCAGAATGTTCCAGGTATTTCATGAGCTCGATGTTAATAGCATTCTCCAGGATCTTTGAAATAATAGATAGCAGTGCGATCGGTCTGTAGTTGCTAGGTTTGGTCTTTTTGTCTTTTTTAGGAACTGGTTGTACCTACTCTTGCAATTTTCCAGTTGGACGGGAATATCCCCAATTTGTAAGAGTAGTTTCTTTGTTGAAGGTGTTAGTTCGGGAGCACATTCCTTGAGAACAATCGGTATCCAAATTAGTATGTACACTGAATGATATAATTATTATTGTTCTTGTCTATCGATTGAGGTGAAGAAATCATAGATCCGAAGATACGGTAACAGAACGAGAATATTCAACAATTCGGATTTGAATAATCTTGTTGTCGTATTTCGGTTGACCAAATCCAAACTCCAACATTCGGTCTCGTAGTCTCGTCAATTTCCAATCTTCTCTCGCATCGTCACACAATCTCCCTCTGGCAAATACGAAAGGAATTATCCGAAGACACCCGTATCTAATTCCTTTATGGACGGGCGGAGGTCGCTTTATTAAAATATTCTCAAAATAAATAAGGGCGACACGGCTCATTAGAATGATTGAATTTGCATAATTTGCACAGAGCCTTCGTGACAATCTGTTCTGGATTTGCTAGGGCTTGCGAAGGAGAGTACGCTATTGCTCAATGAAATATACATGCGAATGTCTGGGTTTAATGTTTATGGATCGGATAGTATCTATTATGTATACAGTTTTGAGGTTCTCTTCGGAGAGGAAAGTGGGTACACTCGATTCAATGTATACAGGGTGTTTGCGAAAAGGATGAGTCAATCCGTTAACACATACAGAGGGATTCACCCAACTGATTTATTAGAGGTCGCTGCCAGTTGAACCGAAATACCCTGTATTACATTTTTGAATTATACGATAATATTGTATTGATAGTTGATACTGAAGAAAAAATGCATCAAGACTGATGAATGTATGGACAGCAGAAAGCAAATAATAATGGAAATCTACATCATGGACATAAACGATACAGGGTGAGTCATGAGCAACTGTACATACCACGAATAAAGGCCCTTGGGGAGAATACCTAATGAACATCAGAAAGTGTATTTTTCTCATCTTCACCAATATATATAGGGTGAATTATGAGATTTGGCAAAAACATCTTTGGTCATAACTTTTCAACAGCTCCTTCGATTCTTCTGATTTTTTCATGGAATATACCTGTACCATAGATTAACGATGCCTGTACTGAACCCTAGTCGACTGGCATTTCTGAGATCGGGAAAATTCAGGACCGTTTTTGAACAATTTCGATAGTTTTTATCAAAAAGTTCATCCTGTATATGGTTTTTGTAAACTGTGACAGATAATTTTCATAGCACACAAACAAGCATAAAAAATTAAATATTCAAAATTCTCCTCACACCTTCACAGAATTTTTCAAAAAACGATAAATTATAAGCAAAAACGAAAATTTGACAACAAATTCATTCATTAGAAAATAATTACTTTGCAACGCATGAATTTCACAAATAATAGTAAAACTCACAGTTTCAATACTTTTTGGATGGAATGTTTTTCCATATAAAAACTATGTGTTTTTTATAAAAGTCCAACAGGAAAAATATGATTTAATTAAAGAAAGCTTAGCATTTCAGATCGCTTTGTTATTGAACAGAAATGACTTCCCGTTTTTTCATCAACAGAAAGTTATCGTATATAGAAGTATCAGCAGAATGTTGATGAATTCATCAACAATAAAGGAAATTGTTGAAAATGACCACTCATTTCCAACAGTGTAACGTCACCACGGAGGCAACTATAGCTGTATCATTCATTATTCCAAATTTTTTGGGATTTTCTCTCCTCGTTTCTATAAAATAAAAATATGAATATTATTTCAATATACGTGTAGTAAGGACAAATCAGATGATTTGCCCCAAAATGTCACTGCGTTTCAAGAATGTTCCAATCAGAGAGCCTAAAAGAAAAATTCACTAGCTTGTCAGTGATAATTTGTATTGAAAAAAGTTTGGAGAAGAGAAATAAAGGTATATAAAAAAATATCAAATTTTCACTCATCTTTGGACGTTTCGGGACCGAATCTGCTCCCGTTTTCAACATAAAAAATGGTGGTTTGAAAAGCAAATTAGTATCTGTCTTGAAACTTTTCAGTTCTCAGTGACGCCACACTCACTCACTCTTTGACATCATTGGAACACCGTAGAAAGGTCGGCGACCTTTCACTTTTCTATCGATACTTCCACGCGGGAAATGTTCTTCGGAAATCTCTGCTATCATCCCTTCACTAGCAATACCAATCAGACGAACTAGACAAGCCCAGTCAGCACATCCTTTCGTTGTCAACCTCGAAAGATGTCGAACAGCAGTCTATCAAGACTCCTTCATCCATAGAACGGCTAGGCTCTGGAATTCATTGCCTGTGGAAGTATTCCCAACAACATATAATCTCCAAAAGTTCCAAAAAAATTCCAATACCTACCTCCTGTCCCTATCCTCCCTAGGAACGCACGATGTTCTTCGAACATTATAGGGATTCCCTTTCGTGCGCTCCAAGCGATAAAAAAAATCAAATGAGTTACAGGAGGTTTTCATCAATTAATCTTGAATTTACCATTTTCATTTTCAGATTTCAGTAGTAAATACCATTTTCTGTCTAGATCAACTGAACAAAGAAGCAATGCTATTGTCTCCGTTCAGAAGAATGCAAGCAGATTCCTTGATTTTTCTCTTCTGGTTGTTTTCTTCTTTTCCAATGATTTCAATATTGTTCCACTCTGCCATATGTTGTCCGTTTTCAGTAAGGATATGTTCAGCTAGTTTCGATTTATTTATCATTGGAAAAGAAGATAACACCCAAAAGAGAGAAATGCTTTTTGTTCAGTTGATATAGACAGAACATGGTATTCTCTACTAAAATCTGAAAATGGTGAATTCAAGATTAATTGATGAAAACATCCTGTAACTCATTTGATTGCCAAAGTCACCAATGGGCGTGTTCACCTTAGTAGAACTTTTAACTCAAACCATGTTTATAAAGATCCTTTTATACATAAATAATGATTGACGACATAATTCAATCAAAAAATCAACTGGGATGTTTTATTTTTGGACTTTAATAATAGTACCTTCTGAAAACGGACCCTCTTATGACGTAGAAACCCCATCTCGTCATAGTTAGAAGAAAATACCAAACGCCCGACGCAGACTGCGGCAACTAATATATTAATTGCGCTAATTCACTCAGAAATTCAATGTCAGAAATCATGTATCATTCATCACTGTCTGGAATAGTCTTGTTTCAGTATTAGGGTTTTGACGTCACATCATCGCCTCGTTTTCAGAGGTCCGAAAAATCGGGGATTTCAATAATTTTTTATAAAACGTAGGGAGCTCACAGCAAAAAACGGTTTGCGGTGGTGAGCTAGTTTGGGTGAGTTCTATCGAATTATGAAATAAATTTTGTTTGTGATATCAGCCCATTGTCATTGAGAACTGAAAAGTTTCAAGACAGATACGAATTTGCTATTCGAATAACCATTTTTTATGTTGAAAACGGGAGCAGATTCGGTCCCTAAACGTCAAGAAATAAGTGAAAATTTGATATTTTTTTTATATACCTTTATTTCTCTTCTCCAAACCTTTCTCAATACAAATTGTCACTGACAAGCTAGTGAATTTATCTTTCAGACTCTCTCTGATAGGAAAATTCTTTAAACGCAGTGACATTTCGGGGCGAATCATCTGATTTGTCCTTACTACACGTATAATGAAATAATATTCATATTTTCATTTCATAGAAACGAGGAGAGGAAATCCCAAAAAATTTGGAATAATGAATGTACCACCTCCTCGATTAACCTACAGACAGTATATAGCTGTATCATCTTCCACCAAGTGTTGCCTATCTCTTACACTTCTTTCACCGTACTGATGAAGGCCAAAAGAGGGCTATGTTTTATAATCTTTTCCTAGTTTGCTCAACCCTTAACTACTAATCATACGTCTCAGAGACGGCATATCAGCATCCGATTTGTTGGATTACCCCTGTATATCAATATCGGCCATTGTCCTACCACGTACATAATTTATGTCCACCCAGCACTCATTCAGTACCCTGAAGTTGATCTATATACGTATGTGGTTCAGTTTTAGAAATATCATGAGTGAAAGATAGATTGCCGTCTTGTTGACATATAGTTAGTTATTACGTAACAATGAAAGTTCAATTTCGCCTATAATACGTATGATTGCGTCTATATCTAGATATACAGGCATTGTCATCTTTTTCAATTTGCATGTTTATGACTTAGTTCTGTGCCATATTTCATTACGACTCTAACTGTATTCAGAATGACAATAATATCAACATCAACGATAATTTTAGTATTTCAATTTTATTTTAGTTTTTCTATAGATCAATGTCAAAATTTTGAACATTAGGTACTCCTCTATGAAATTTTGATCGCCACTGAAATTTTTATTTCTATTTCAATTTTGAACATCATTTTCTCTTCGCCAAATATGTAGAGAACGTTTTTGAATAGCTCACAAAAATAAAATAATTTTTTTTTTATTTATATGGACATTTTAATAGTCCCGTCTGTGAGACGTATGGTTAGTGACAACGTTATATATTTGGAACGTTAGTAGTTAAGGGTTAAAACAGTTATCTCGATATTCCTTCCATTTTTACTCACTCATGTATGCATTAATTTCATTTACCCTGGAAAAATGGAAATTTTACGTTGATAATTAATAACTCGTAGCGAGTCGCGAGTCAGACAGTTAGCTAACTTTTTCTGCTTTGCATCTTCACTTTCATATATATTATTGTATAACTACAGTGGATTTGGATTCGCTGAAATTGAATCTGGAATAAATTTTAAAAACTTCAAAAGCAGCAGAAAATCTCTTAAAAAGCGAGCCAGGCATTGTTTGTTCGTTATTCTCTCAAAACACATTTTTCCATTAATTATTTCGAAAGTGCAGTTAGTTAAAGTGTTGATTTAAAATTAAATTCTGCTTATTCTGAAAAAAATCACCCTTTTCACAATTTTAAATTAAATCAAACCCAGACTCGTGTTTCACCATTATAACGGATGAGTAATTCGCAATTTGCTCAAATAGATTGAATGAAAAAGGCTAAAATAACGAAGTGAGAATTTGACAGAAATAGTAAATTCCCCCTGTCGGGAAATTGATTGGAAAATGATGAATACTTTATGATTTGGCCACATAACCTTATGAAGCTAAATACTTATCTGGATCCTGTAAACAATGTTGAGTCCACCATGGAGTTCACTATGAAATACAGTTCTCAACACACTAAATGGACCACTCATAATTTGACTCTTTTTCGAAGACCTGTATTTTTTGAAAAAATTTACCGATCTTCATGCGGTTTTCGATATCAGATGTGATATTTCATCGGCTTCAAAGAGAGCTAGAACACTCTGAAAATGTCCGCAGAACAAATCTTACACAGGGTGTAAAGTGGAACCATTACACTATGGTCTACATTTCCAATGCTGCCAGAACTCGGGATATTTTTTTCTGATCAAAAGTCAGTCATATTATGACACACTGGGACCTAATCTCGGGACGTTTTTGTGGGAACAAAAATTAGATGTTTTTTTCGAAAGTCTTGCATTTCTTGAATTTTTTCTGTAGAGCTCCACTTGAGCTGAATATTGGGAAGGACTGTTCTCATGTTTTGTGGAGGACAATGAGAGACGGAAAATGCACCATAGTGGAATATACAGGGTGATAAGTAAATAGGAGGAAGTCTCATTTCAGTAAAAAAAATCAAAAACGGTGACTAAAACCATGGCCCATTCGATTCAGTTTATTCAGAAACGGCCTTCTCGATATCCATTATTTATATTACACTATTGACTCGAGACGTTTTCGAAAATGCATCTCTAATTGAAATACAGATTGAAAATTCTCAATTCAAACTTGTTTCCTAAAAAAAAATCGAATTTTTACTTATCTTTGAACATGAAAATGGTAGATTCAAGTTCAATTAATGAAAACATCCTGTAACTCATTTGTAGACTAAAATCAAGTTTGAAGGAGTTTTGATAAAGTGCTGTTCGACATCTTTAGAGGTTGACAACGAAAGGATGTGCTGACTTGGCTTGTCTAGCTCGTCTGACTGGTCTTGCTAGTGAAGGGATGATAGCAGAGATTTCTGAAGAACATTTCCCGTGGAAGTATCGATAGAAAAGTGAAAGGTCCAATGATGTCAAAGAGTGAGTGAGTGTGGCGTCACCCACCAGGCGAATGGCTCTTCTCTGGATGGAATCTAGGAGCATCAGCGTATGTTTTGGTGCTGAACCCCATATGTGGGAACAGTATTCTAGAACAGGCCGTATTTGCACTTTGTAGATCATGAGAAGCTGTTGAGGTGTAAAGTAGCTTTTCGTACGGAACAAGAATCCGAGTTTTTGTGAAGCTGCTTTTGCGATGGATCTGACATGATTATCCCATGAAAGAGCGTTGCTGATGGAAATACCGAGCATAGATATAATGGGCTTGGTGGGGATGGTGGTGCCAGACATTACAATATCGGGCATACTGAGTTGCGCCTTTCTAGAGAAAATACAGGCTTGAGTTTTGGTGGCGTTGAATTCGACTAGGTTGTTGGTTACCCAGGCTATGATTACAGCAAGGTCTTCATTAATAGCATTGACCTGCCTGCGCCGTGAGTTCTTAGTTTCCTGGGAAGAAATGGAAATTCTGGAACAGAACGCAGTATGGAGGGTACTATCATCTGCAAAGCTCTGGATGGGGCAAGTTGTTACTCCCAACAGATCATTAATATAAAGAAGGAATAATGTTGGTGCCAAAATTGATCCTTGTGGAACGCCGGAATTGATGCCAATGGTAGGTCCTCGAAATCTACCATTTGATTGGTATCGGATGGCATTATTATTTTTCCTTGTTATCAAATCGCGAAACCGAGTGCAAATTCCCGCACAGGAAAGTGCCATTTTTTCAATTATTTTGCTATGGATACTGATTGGAACAGATGCCGTTCGATGAACCACATTGGTTTTACATGCCTTTGGCACATACAGTGTGTCTCAGCTAGAACTTGTCACTCCCTAAATATCCGATGTCGTTAAAAAAAATTAAAATTGCTCGAACAAGTCGATTTCAATTTGGCGGGGGACACATTTTTCTGCAATTATCATATTCCAAAGTTGAAACCTTGAAGCGTAACGGGCATCAACTTTCGATTATCAAATGGAACACCCTGTATTTCATTGCATTGTTAGATTATTCCTGAAGAGCTGCTTCCATCAATTTATCACACTTGGTGTCTAGCGGGAATGATTACAGATATATAGGGTGTTCAAAATCGAGATTTTTTTAACTTTATGATTTATTTGTGTCGAAACTGTCATTATCAGTCAAAACGGCTTTCATGTCGCTATCTTTACTTCTGATTTACAATCTACTGAGATTTAATTGGAACAGATACATGGTGATCAGAATTCTGAATCTTGAACCACCCTGTATTTGTACCAATTAAATGTCAGTAGATAGTAAATTAAAAGTTAAGATAGGAACATGAAAGCCGTTTTGACCGATAATGAATGGATTCGACACAAAAAAAAATCCTAAAGTTGAAAAATCTCGATTTTAAACACCCTATATCTCTGTAATCATTCCCGCCAGACATCAAGTGTGGTATTGATGGAAGCAGCTCTTCAGGGCTAATCTAAGAATGCAATGGAATACAGGGTGTTCCATTTGAAAATCTAAAGTTGATGCCCGTTACGCTTCAAGGTTTCCACTTTGGAATATGATAATTGCAGAAAAATGTGTCCCTCGCCAAATTGAAATCGATCTGTCCGAGCGATTTTCCATTTTTTGTACTACATCGGAGATTAGGGGGGTGACGAGTTCTAGCTGGGACACACTGTATATTATTTTGTTATCAGATGACGGTTGAAATTTTTTGCCGGCTCTTGGAGTATGATATTTTACATGTACAGTCATCTTCAGAAAACATGTTGCACATGGACGATGATAGCATTCTTAATAACTCCTGCAATATGAGCGCTGACATCGTCCAACAGCGACATGATCTCTGAAGATGACTGTACAATAGTGTGACCTGATGACTTCCGTTGGATCGAAACAAATTTTTTCCTCGTTGAAGAGCTGGGACACCCTGTATTTCGACCCTCCCCAATTTTATAGTGTAGTTGTAGGAACAAATGGAACGAAAATTATTAGGTTCATTCTTCATTTCTATTGAATACCTACTTAATAATTGAAAAACATTCCTCCCCCTACATCACGTTGCAAAAAAATATAAATGAAGTTTTCAATATCCAAGAAACAAGTTGACAAAATAAATCCTCAATACCCTTCTGAAGGGCATATTTTATGTTCATTGAATTAAAAAAACTATTATCCTTTTTTCAAGTTTTACTGATTCTAGAAATATTTTTGGTCACCATTTGTTTATTTGTATCGTCCTGTAAATCTTCATACTTTACTTTTGACACTCTGTTATTTACGTCCGATTAATGGAATGTTTCATAAAAAAAAGTGGGGACTGTTTATCGTATTGAGATCGAGAAAAAAATTGTGAATCATTCGATTACAGAACACTGTTCTGAGAACAGTCGAATCTATTGTCAGTATATCGTTTACTACGCAAGTGTAGGTATGTGTGTGTGGTGAAAACTGACTGTTAGATTATTCGAATTTGAATTTTTGAACATTGAAAAGTGTACATAAAGTGAGGAAAGGATGCCGGTGAGTTGATATCAATGCTTTTAGATCAAATTCGACACCGATTCTTATGGTTTTCATCTCGGTTTTCATATTTTTTGCATGCCGATCTACAAGAGTTCCGGATCTTATAAAGATTCTGATTTTTAGCTGGAAATTTCAATTCTCTCACTAAAATACGAATCCAGAGTGAAAAACTCGCCGTTTTTATCGAAATCTTCAACTTTTATCTCGAATGTTTCGACTTTTATTATCAAAATTCCTACTCTTTCCAAATTTTATTTGAATGTGAATTTCTAGAACACAACATCGAGTTCAGAACTCTATTGGCCAATAATAGTAATTCTACAGTGTGTGATCATATGATGGGATATTTAAAAAAAAATTTATTAACTTGACAATTTTTGGTAAAACTGGCATTTATCATGCGATGGTTTTTTTTTTCGAGAATATTTTTTGGTACTTACGTATTTTTGTCTGAAAAACACGATTTTGATAATGAAAATGTGAACAGACCACTATTTATCGAGATATTTCAAGAAAAAGTTCGAAATTTCGCCTTCTCCCCTTGTGTTGACTGCATATTTTACAGCAACGTGCTCCTCTTATTTCGTCATTGGACACTTTATATGCTCATGATTTACTTCATTACTTCAATGACACATTTTAGTCCATGTGTGATATATTTTTGAATGCAGCTTTCCATGGAGATTCCAAAAATTGAATAATATATGGGGTGTTCATTCGAAAACATTGTCGCGGACGTCATTAGTCTTACGTGGATCACCCTGTATATTTAATGTACCCATATGAATATGGCAAATTGAGATTGAAAATCGACCTATTTCAGAGAATTCCTCAGAAATAGATAGAGTTTGGCTGAAAATAAAATTATTCCATACTACAGTGTGTCCCACTTACCATGCTCACCATGGGTATCTTTTCAACGGTGAGAGATACTAGGTCGGTTAAATGACACCAAATGTGTAGTTTGTCAAGGCCAACTATAATGTGAAAAAATATTTTGATAAAATCTATTCGTTTTTGTTTTATAAGCAAAAAACAGATTTTCATCATTTTCATGTCTCCTCCGTAACTTCATCATTTATGAAAATATTCAAATAGGAATTTCACATTCCCATGGCAGTTTTTCAAAGTGATTTCGAAAAAAATATGAAAGTTATACCAACTCTTCTAGAATTTGAGATATCAGCACCAACTTTAGTTTTTCAAAGGTAGGTCATAGCTCACTATGACTTAGTTACAAATAACGTTTTTTTCTCTCACAGATGATATGTCGCAGTAATATTTTTGTGTTGATAACAACGGAGTTATCTTCATTTATACAGAAACAAAAAAATATTTAGAAGCCGCCATCTTGAATTTATAAATTTTAACAAAAAAATCATGATCTCCGACCTCAAAAACCCCCACTTACCAATTTTGAATGGAATCGGACCAAATCTTGTCCGCCATCTTGAAGCAGCCATCTATTTTTATTTAAAAAATTTTAAGTTAATAGGTTGTTATCAACACAAAAATATTACTGCGACATATCATCTGTAAGAAAAAAAAACCTTATTTGTAACTAAGTCATAGTGAGCTATGACCTACATTTGAAAAACTAAAGTTGGTGCTGATATCTCAAATTCTAGAAGAGTTGGTATAAATTTCATATTTTTTTCGAAATCACTTTGAAAAACTGCCATGAGAATGTGAAATTCCTATTTGAATATTTTCATAAATGAAGAAGTTACGGAGGAGACATGAAAATGATGAAAATCTGTTTTTTGCTTATAAAACAAAAACGAATAGATTTTATCAAAATATTTTTTCACATTATAGTTGGCCTTGACAAACTACACATTTGGTGTCATTTAACCGACCTCGTATCTCTCACCGTTAAAAAGATACCCATGGTGAGCATGGTAAGTGGGACACACTGTATTCGTACAGATTGAATGTTTCTTTCAAAAACCCTGTGTGTGTTATGACCCTCCATGACTTTCAGTGTAGTTGTAGGATCAAGTCGTACAATTCGAGTGGATTGACAATATGAAACCCCAACTTTCTATTGAAGGGCATGCTTCATTGCGAAAGAACCATTATCATTTTTCAAGTTCTACTGATTTTATAAAATATTCTACATTGGCACGTGGTCATGCACCAAGTGTATTTGTATCGTCCTGAAAATCATCAAAGTTTAGTTTTTGACACCCTGTTACGTTCGATTGATGGAATGTGGCATAAAAAAGTGAAGATTTCTTATCGTTTCAAGAAAACCGGCATAAAGTTGTGAATCATTCGGTTTGCCTGTTAGGCAGGAATTTGTGATCGTGATCAGTTGAACGTTTACTACGCCGTTGTTTGTGTGTCTGTGTACAAACTGATTCTTTCATTGTTTCGAAAAATTTGGTTTTTCGAACATTGAACAGTGTACTCAATGTGAGGATAGGATGTCGGTGAGTTGATTTCACTGTTTCGAATCAAATTCTATAGTTCTTTTGTTTCGAATTCAGACATTATTCAATCACATTCTTGATGATTTCAACTCGGATTTCAATCACAATAGGGGTCTAAATCAATTCTCTACAAATGCATAGAACTGCCACAGGCCTTTTTTTTACGGCTATAATACAAAATTGCGGTAATTTTGCACTTATCATGCGATGGTTTTTTTTTTGAAAATTTTTTTGGTACTTACGTATTTTTGTCTGAAAAACACGAATTTGATAATGAAAATGTGAACCAACCACTATTCATCCAGATATTTCAAGAAAAAGTTCGAAATTTTTCCTCCTTTTCCCCCTTGTGTTGGATGCATTTACAGGTACTTGCTCTTATTATTTTGTCATTGGACACTTTATATACTCATGCATGATGTACTTCAATGACACATTTTAAGATAGAAAATTCAACAGGAAATATGATTTTTATGGCGAGTTTTTCCTATTTAGTGAGCAAGCATACCAGATGACGGCCATTTAATCCATAGGCAATCCAAATACCAGATGTCAAATGTCAATAGATTGCTTTGGAATGACATTACAACGCCATTATTTTAAATGATATTCTTTCTTCTTTTCACTTAAAATGTTGACTCATATAATAAAAAAAATGTGTCCAACATTGTGTGATATATATGAATTGTCCAATGATGAAAAAAGAAGGGCAAATTGTTCTAAATGTGATCCAGAAGACAGGCGGAAAAGATGTTGAAATTTGTAACTTTATAGTGAAATATCTTAATAAATAATGGTTTGTTCACATTTTCATCATCAAATTCGTGTTTTTCAGACAAAAATACGTAAGTACCAAAAAAAATTTTCGAAAAAAAACCCATCGCATGATAAGTGCAAAATTACCAAATTGCTCCTGTTTTACTGTGTTCGATGCATCAATGATATACTTTGTATGTCATCATTATACAGGTTGTCCCTCAGGGAACTGCATCAATCAATATACAGGGTGTCTCAAAATTAGCCTGCCAAACTTTACCAGCGGCTTTTGAGACCAAGAATAAGAAGAAAAGTTTCAATGAATATGGGTCGGGAAATGTCCCCTAAGGGAGCTACGGCCTAGTGAGAAGGAGCTCCTGAAGATGATTTTTCTTGAATATTTCCGAAACGCCAAGTTATAAAATTCGGTACAAGAGCTAAACTTTCCATTAGTGATTCGCACGAGAGTCTCGCAGGACTCGAGCCAAGACATTCATTGGTCTCGTTTTGTCCAAGAATTGTTCAAAATCTCGAAAAGACCATACGAGACTCACGTGCGAACCCTTAGTGATTCGCCAGAGTCTCGCAAGGTGTCGCATTGTCTTTTCGATGACGAGACTCAATAATTTTCAGACAAGACTCGAGTCTTGTCTGAGTATTGTGTCGAATATCAACTCGAAAAGACCATCATGCGAGACTCGAAAACGAGACTCTCGTGTGAACCACTACTTTCCATGCCCAATGAGGTGAATATAAGATTATTTCGAAGTTTCATTCAGGAGTGTATAATACAGGGTGTTACTACATTATATATTGCTCGCTCAAACTTTTTCGTATGCATCTTTTTTGACAATTTAATCTCGGATTATGAAAATCCACACCGTTTCACGAAAAAAAGTGCTCTTGTTCCGCATCGATCAGATGTATCATTTTCGAATGAAATCGTTTTGAAAATATTGATGCACCCACATCTTATGAAAATCCACACCGTTTCACAAAAAAAAAGTGCTCTTGTTCCGCATCGATCAGATGTATCATTTTCGAGTGAAATCGTTTTGAAAATATTGATGCACTCACATCTTATTCATAACATTGCTCATTTTCAAATCATAATGGCTATTAAAAAATTGAGTACTCTCTTTTTGCCAACCAATATCATAAAAGCGCGAAAAATGGGAAAATGATGATGAAAAAACTACTTCAATTTTTGTGCATTTTTTCCATTTCCACTCATTGCAATGTTATACATAATATCTGAGATGTAACAATATTTTTAAACTACTTTTACTCGGTAATAATACATCTGATTGTCACGGAACAAGAGTACCTTTTTTCTGTGACGAGGTGTGAAATTTCATGGTCTGGGATTAACTTATCGGAAAATACGCATACAAAATATTTTGATCAATATTTAATGTAGTCCCACTCTGTATTATACACTCCTGATTGAAATTTCAAAATGATTTCATTCACACTGCATTGGGCATGAAAAGTTTAGTTCTTGTACCAATTTGCATCTTTTTATCACATGGAGTTTCGGAAATACTCAAGAAATATCATCTTCAGGAGCCTCCTCTCAGGGGGCCGTAGCTCCCTTAAGAGACATTTATCGGGTCATGTTCATTGAAAGTTTTCTTTTTATTTTTGGTCGTTAATGCCGCTGGTGAAGTTTGGCTGGCTATTTTCGCGACACCCTGTATAGAAAACCATAGGTGGGCCGAATTTGAAAATTTGGTAGTTTACTATTGTTGATAAGTCTTATCCGGCTAAAATATTTTGAAGATTGTGGCACTTCCGGTTGTACCGGAAGTGGACCCCAACTCTGTTATTTCAAATAGAACCACCTGTATTTCATTGCATTTTTAGATTCTTACTGAAGAGCTGATTTCATCAATGCATCACACTTGGGGTCTATGAGGAATGATTACAGAGATATAGGGTGTTCAAAATCGAGATTTTTCAATTTTAAGATTTTTTTGTGTCGAAACTACTCATTATCGATCAAAACGGCTCACATGTTCCTATCTCAACTTTTGATTCACTATCTACTGGAATTTAATTGGAAAAACTACAGGGTGCTTTAAGATTCAGAATTCTGATCACCCTGTATCTGTTCCAATTAAATGTCAGTAGATAGAGAATCGAAAGTTAAGATGGGGACATGTAAGCCGTTTTGATCGATAATGAATAGTTTGGACATAAAAAATCCTAGAATTGAAAAATCTCGATTTTGAACACCCTATATCTCTGTAATCATCCTTGATGGACCCCAAGTGTGATGCATTGATGAAATCAGCTCTTCAGTGATAATCTAAAAATGCAATAAAATACAGGGTGTTCGATTTGAAATAACGAAGTTGGGGTCCACTTCCGGTACAACCAAAAGGGCCACAATCTTCAAAATATTTTAGCCGGATAGCACTTATCAACAATAGTGAACTACCAAATTTTCAAATTCGGCCCACCTATGGTTTTTTATATAGATGCGGCCCACCTATATACAGGGTGATTCATCAAGAATGAAAAATCTCTGAACTACAGAGAGTGAACACAAAAATAATGAGATTTAGCCCAAATGCCACATTGAAATATCGCTGGTTTAAGAGATACAGGGTGTCAACATAGGCTACCATTTGAAATTATTTTGAAACATACAGGGTGTCCCCAAAAACCGCGAAACACTAAAGTTATATTTTTTTCAAATGAACACCCTATATATTATTTCATTTTGAGATTCTCCAGGATGAGCTGATTTCAACGACTCATCATACTTAGAAAGAGAATTGAACGCCCTTCAAAATAATGTGCCACTGGACCCCTCTTCTCATTTGAGATTCTGAGGGTAACATCCTACGCCTCCTGAGGGATTGCACCAGGAGGGCTAAAAATATCCATTTCAAGTGTCCCCTTGGAAGTGAAATTGACCTATCTTCTCGATTTTTCATATTACATACTGGAATGAAGATATTGAGGGTGGGAAGTTTTCGAAATGTCACCCTGTATGAGCCGTTAATGATACGTCCGGTGCTCATTGAAACTAAACGCTCTGGTTCAACTAACGTTTGACGTATGACATTCAACAACTGACGTATACCACGTGATCTTCCGGCACTCGTCGAAAGCAGGAACTCAAGCCGTCGAAATGGCTAACGGTTCAAAATGGCGCTCAAATGACGATACGTATGATGTTTGGCAGTTGACGTATACCACGTGACCTTCTGGTGCTCGTTGAAAGCACACTCAGGGTCGACATAACCTACGAATTTGAACCAAAATGCATCGCTATCGATTCAAACTGGCACTCAACTGACGATACGTATGATGTTTGACAGATGACGTATGCCGTGTGACCTTCTGGTGCTTGTCGGAAGAAACACTCAGGGTCGACACAACCTACGAATTGTAATCAAAATTGCTATCGATTCAGAATGGCGCTCAACAGATATCATGTGAGACGTTTGGCCTATTAGTTATTGCTTCACCGATAGCAAACGCCCATATTCAGCGCAGCCAATGTATACTACATATGCTTCCGGTACCATTAACCTCGTCAAAACAGATTTTAAAGTTCGACATAACCTACGAATTTCAATTAAAATGGCTACCAATTAAAAATAGGTACCATTTCAAAATGGCGTTTAACTGACGATACATATGAAGTTTGACAAATGATGTATGCCACGTGACCTTCCGACTCAGGTCCGACATTATATACCTACGATTTTCAATAAAATGGCCATCGATTCAAAATGGCGCTCAAATTAGGTGAAAGAGTAGAGATTACGATTTCCTGTCTCGACGAAATATTTTTCTGCTGTGTGTGATTGAAGTTCGAATAACAATATTTCTCTCTATAGGAGTATTATCTCAATCTTCATTCGTGTTGGACATGTGATTCTGTACCTATATGTTTCCATTGCCAAAAAAACCTGTGTGTGTGTGTGAAAAGTGCATGGAAAAACATGATAATGGACCGGCCCTTACTGCATAGATGGATGCTATACTCGCTTATTTCTGGATATAGCTGTTTTTCAATGGAATTGCTTAGTTTTTTGCTTTTCAGTCGAAAAAGGCATCAGTCCTGGATAGGTAGATATTATTTGAAAGGACACGAAAAACTATAGTTAAAAAGCATTGATTCTCAGCAATGATTTCATTTTAGTTCATCAAAATTATTGTATTTATAGGTACGTACATGCATGTACATGTCTGAATTACAGAAAATCATTGAACTTAGTTGAGCAATTTTAAAAATGCTTAGCATGCATTTTTTCTAGAGTTCCGCTAACAATAGAAATTGAATTTCATTCAAATACAGGGTGTTTCGTGAAACATTTGGATTTCCAGTTTTATATTTTGTTAGATTTCAGCCAGCGAAAAAAGCATACATCTGTAATAGGATTTCATTCAGATACAGAGTGTTTCGTGAAAAATTAGATTTTTGTAGTTTTATATTCTTCTAGATTTGAGCTACCGAAAGAGCATACATCTGAAATAGTATTTTATTCAAGTACAGGATATTTTTCTATAGTTCCGCTAACAACAGAAATCGAATTTGATTTAAATACAAAGTGTTTCGTTAAACATTTGGATTTCAAGTTTTATATTTTGCAAGATTTCAGCTAACGAAAGAAGGATACATCTGAAATAGGATTTCATTCAGATACAGAGTGTTTCGTGAAACATTAGGATTTCCAGTCTTATATTTTGCTAGATTTCAGCTAACGAATGAAGCATACATCTGAAATTGTATTTTATTCAAATACATGATATTTTTCTAGAGTTCCGCTAACAACAGAAATTGAAGTTTATTCAAATACAGGGTGTTTGTACATTGGAATCTTTCCAGTTTTATATTTTGCTAAATTTTCAGCTCACAATAGAAGGAATTTCATTTCCATTCGCAGAGTTGTCACTGTCGTAGATAGAGGGTGATTAAAAACAAAAGTTTTCCAACAATGGTTCGTTTGTTAAAACTGCCATCTTAAGTATTCTTTTTTCTTCATAATAACAAGTCAAAACTAGGATTTGAGAATAAATAGTGTTGGACTTTTGTTTGTTTCGGCTTTCGTTCGGAAAGCTCTCCAATTCCAAATTATAAAGTATACTGAATATTTCGGCCTTTAGAAGAAAGTTTTTCTATTACAAAGTATACAGGATGTTGAATTTCCTTATTAGAAATACCTGCTTTTCCACTTTAGAACTTCCGATTGGATGCCTTGATTTCCACCGAAACTGTCAATATATTTAGTAAAGGAATTCAATGGGCGTAATGGGTCAATGAAAAATATTAATATCTATCAAATATTCAATTGACAGATGAGACATTCACAAGACAATCTATTTTATTTTTTTCTTGAAATAATCTTCACACCATGCTGTGAAAATGTAGGCGCCTATCCCTTTTCTATTGGTGCTGTATTCCTCGATTACATGATGAACCATCTCTTTGTGGCAGAAAGAACAGAAACTAGGTTTACAGTCACAGCAATTGTATGGTCTACCCCAGTCACGGTTTGACATTGCTGATTACGTATGTTCTGTTGGAGAGCTGACGAAATACTGAAGAGCTATCACACTGACATTAACAGTTGGTATGAATCCTAAAACATAGTATGAAAGGCATGTTTCTCCATCACCCTCGAGGTAAAAAGCCTTTGTTTTTTTTTTCGTCGAAAAGCATCCCCTATTGGCCTTTACAAAACCACACGCTCTACAAAGTTTAGGTGGATAGTTCAATGAAAAAAAGACCCCAACGATCTGGCAAATTAAAGAAGTGTTTCTATTGATTTAGAAATCGATCTTCGTGCAGCTAGAAATAGAACAAACAAAAACTGCTCTGATTTGATATCAACAGTCACCTGTTCTAGAAAGAGGCATTATCTGGCAAATTGATGAAGTGTTTCTTTTAAATAAGAAATTGATCTTCGTGCAGCTAGAAATAGAACAAACAAAAACTGCTCTGATTTCATAGCAACAGTCACCTGTTCTATCATGAATTATTCACCTCAAATCTTCAGAGCGTGTGGTTTTGTATAGGCCTATAGGGGATGCTTTTCTACAAAAAAAAAGCGATAAGGCTTCACCTTGAGTGTTGTGGGGAAACAAGCCTTTTATACTATGTTTTAGGTCTCACACCAACTGTTAATGTCAGTGTGACAGCTCTTCAGTATTTCTTCAGCTCTCCAACAGTACAGACGTAATCAGCAATGCCAAACTGTGACTGGGGTAGACCATGCAATTGCAGTGACTGCAAACCTAGTTTCTGCTCTTTCTGCCACAAAGAGGGGGTTCATCATGTAATCGAGGAATACAGCACCAATAGAAAAGGGATAGGCGCCTACATTTTCACAGCATGGTGTGAAGATTATTTCAAGAAAAAAATAAAATAGATTGTCTTGTGAATGTCTCATCTGTCAATTGAATATTTGATAGATATTAATATTTTTCATTGACCCATTACGCCCATTGAATTCCTTTACTAAATATATTGACAGTTTCGGTGGAAATCAAGGCATCCAATCGGAAGTTCTAAAGTGGAAAAGCAGGTATTTCTAATAAGGAAATTCAACATCCTGTATACTTTGTAATAGAAAAACTTTCTTCTAAAGGCCGAAATATTCAGTATACTTTATAATTTGGAATTGGAGAGCTTTCCGAACGAAAGCCGAAACAAACAAAAGTCCAACACTATTTATTCTCAAATCCTAGTTTTGACTTGTTATTATGAAGAAAAAAGAATACTTAAGATGGCAGTTTTAACAAACCAACCATTGTTCGAAAACTTTTGTTTTTAATCACCCTCTATCTACGACAGTGACAACTCTGCGAATGGAAATGAAATTCCTTCTATTGTGAGCTGAAAATTTAGCAAAATATTAAACTGGGAAGATTCCAATGTACAAACACCCTGTATTTGAATAAACTCCAATTTCTGTTGTTAGCGGAACTCTAGAAAAATATCATGTATTTGAATAAAATACAATTTCAGATGTATGCTTCATTCGTTAGCTGAAATCTAGCAAAATATAAGACTGGAAATCCTAATGTTTCACGAAACCCTCTGTATTTGAATAAAATCCTATTTCAGATGTATCCTTCTTTCGTTAGCTGAAATCTTGCAAAATATAAAACTTGAAATCCAAATGTTTAACGAAACACTTTGTATTTAAATCAAATTCGATTTCTGTTGTTAGCGGAACTATAGAAAAATATCCTGTACTTGAATAAAATACTATTTCAGATGTATGCTTTTTCGGTAGCTCAAATCTAGAAGAATATAAAACTGCAAAATTCTAATTTTTCACGAAACACTCTGTATCTGAATGAAATCCTATTACAGATGTATGCTTTTTTTGCTGGCTGAAATCTAACAAAATATAAAACTGGAAATCCAAATGTTTCACGAAACACCCTGTATTTGAATGAAATTCAATTTCTAATGTTAGCGGAACTCGAGAAAAAATGCATGCTAAGCATTTTCAAAATTGCTCAACTAAGTTCAATGATTTTCTGTAATTCAGACATGTACGTACCTATAAATACAATAATTTTGATGAACTAAAATGAAATCGTTGCTGAGAATCAATGCTTTTTAACTATAGTTTTTCGTGTCCTTTCAAATAATATCTACCTATCCAGGACTGATGCCTTTTTCGACTGAAAAGCAAAAAACTAAGCAATTCCATTGAAAAACAGCTATATCCAGAAATAAGCGAGTATAGCATCCATCTATGCAGTAAGGGCCGGTCCATTATCATGTTTTTCCATGCACTTTTCACACACACACACAGGTTTTTTTGGCAATGAAAACATATAGGTACAGAATCACATGTCCAACACGAATGAAGATTGAGATAATACTCCTATAGAGAGAAATATTGTTATTCGAACTTCAATCACACACAGCAGAAAAATATTTCTTCGAGACAGGAAATCGTAATCTCTACTGTTTCACCTAATTTGAGCGCCATTTTGAATCGATGGCCATTTTATTGAAAATCGTAGGTATATAATGTCGGACCTGAGTCGGAAGGTCACGTGGCATACATCATTTGTCAAACTTCATATGTATCGTCAGTTAAACGCCATTTTGAAATGGTACCTATTTTTAATTGGTAGCCATTTTAATTGAAATTCGTAGGTTATGTCGAACTTTAATATCTGTTTTGACGAGGTTAATGGTACCGGAAGCATAATTATGTAGTATACATTGGCTGCGCTGAATATGGGCGTTTGCTATCGGTGAAGCAATAACTAATAGGCCAAACGTCTCACATGATATCTGTTGAGCGCCATTCTGAATCGATAGCAATTTTGATTGAAATTCGTAGGTTGTGTCGACCCTGAGTGTTTCTTCCGACAAGCACCGGAAGGTCACACGGCATACGTCATCTGTCAAACATCATACGTATCGTCAGTTGAGTGCCGTTTTGAATCGATAGCCATGCATTTTGGTTCAAATTCGTAGGTTATGTCGACCCTGAGTGTCTGCTTTCAACGAGCACCAGAAAGTCACGTGGTATACGTCATCTGTCAAACATCATACGTATCGTCATTTGAGTGCCATTTTCAACCGTTAGCCATTTCGACGGCTTGAGTGCCTGCTTTCGACGAGTACCGGAAGATCACGTGGTATACGTCAGTTGTTGAATGTCATACATCAAACGTTAGTTGAACCAGAGTGTTTAGTTTCAATGAGCACTGGACGTATCATTAACGGCTTATACAGGGTGACATTTCGAAAACTTCCCACTCTCAATATCTTCATTCCAGTGTGTAATATGAATAATCGAGAAGATAGGTCACTTTCATTTCCAAGGGGGACACATGAAATGAATATTTTTAGCCCTCTTGGTTCAATCCCCTAGGAGGCGTAGATGTTATAGTTTATGCGAAGTCAGTTGAAAAACTTCTGTTTTTGAGGACGATACGAGGATTTGTCGATTTGCTTAACATTGGAATAGGAATGAATGAGATATTTTCTACTGAGCTTCACCGGTATTCAGCCTGTGCAGTCAACGTGGACTGGACAAGCGTTGTCATGCTAGAAACCGCATCTCATTGGTTACTCCAAACTATACTAGATGTTGATTGGTCAGAATTGCATGGGCGACCTTCTGTGTGATGTGAATCTTCTAGCCTGCCCTAGGCAGTGCGGTATGAGCTAGGTTTTCTCCATTGGTTCAACTCGAAATTCAGAAAATATATTATTTTCAATCATAGTGGTTTTGTTTTATGGAGGCCTTTCGAGGAAGTCAACGAAGTGAGTGATAGTGATTCGGAGAAAGAGCAAGCGGAGTTCCCCTATATAGACTTACACGTTCAAACGCAACGGGTAATTCTGAATATCTATTCGCGTCTCAAGGACGAGAATAATGATGCTTCAGAAAACCAACTTATGAAGCAAATACAAGAATCAACTAAAATAAGCTATACCACCATATTCAGAGTTATTAGAACCGGATATGTTGTAGATCATGAAGTTAAACGAAAAAGAGTGGGACAAGAACTCAAGAAGCTTGATGTTGCTTCGAAAGGAGTAATTTGTCGAATTGTATATAGATTTTTCAATGAGAATAAGGTGCCAACATTGCCAGATATCAGGGATAAGTTGAATGGATACGCGGATTATAATTACAAATCGTTAAGTACGTTGTGAAATGTTTGACTAGATTGCGGGTTCAGTCAGTCATAAAAAAAATTGACAAAAGGATGGTGATTATGGAATCAAGACCCATCGTAGACCATCGGCAAGAATATCTACGTAAAATAAAGGAATACCGTGAAGCGAATAGACCTATAACTTATCTACATGAAACGTGGTAGATTATAGCAAAAACTGTAATGTGAGTGGTGCATTGTTGTTGTCTGCCAAAAATATCAAGCAATCCTCTGCCGATTATCACGACAATATGACGGCAGAATTATTTGAGAAATGGGCAGAGCAGTAGCTTATACCAAATATTCCAGAGAATCCAATAAACAAACGAAAATACCGTGCACTAACACGAAAAAGGCTGACATTATTCAATTCATGGATAAAAAAGGCATGGAAATATCTCCTAAAAAACCGAAGAAATAATTACTGGGAATAATCAGGAAACAAAATTTCTCGAAGGAATATGTAGTTGATGAACTCTTTGGAGCACACGGCCATACTGTCTTACCTTTGTCCCCGCATATAACTGTGTTTTTAACCCCATTGAGATGGTCTGGGCTGCTATCAAAAGCAAAGTACGTGAAAATAACCAATCACCGCAATTTAGCGAGTCAGTTTTAACCACCATCAGGACAGTAGTTGATGTGATGAACGAGAGTGACATATGGAGAAATTGTGTATCCCATGTAATCAAAAAATAAAATGAATATTGTATCTTACCACGTATCAATCCAGTGATCATTAGGGTAAATGAAGATTCAAGTCATGAAGAGCCCGATAGTAACTAGTGACATATCATCGAGTAATTGTGTATAACAGTTACGAAAACTAATAAGTGGTGTATTGTGAATCATATTGTGATTATCATAACAAGTGTGAAGTTCAGGAAAGTGATGTGACATGTAAAGTGAAACAGTGGAACTGTACCTATTTCTAATTTCACAAAAAAAAACCTTTCAGAATATACCATTTATTTGCTGAGAGTGTTCATAAAGTTCAATGTTATTCATATTTTATTTTGTTGATTATTTTCTTCGTATGATTTCAAACCAATCAGAATAACGTTCATTTGAGTAAGTTACCTTGTATAATCTCGAATATACGTGTATATACATAGAGTAACTCTACCAATCAGAATTTCAGAATTATTGCAGAATTTCAGAATTATTGGCATCTTCATAATTCTTATCTTATTCATATTGTTACATACATATCTTGAAGTTCCTTATACTTCTGATAACTTTCATTAAGTTCAATGTTTTTTTTATATTATTTTGTTGAGAATTTTCATTAAGTTAATTTTTTTATTTTTGTTCAATTTTGTTGAGGATATTTATTAAGTTTTTTAATGTTATATTTATATTTCATTTTGTTGAGAATTTTGTTTCACTTTAATTTCATATTCATATTCCAAATGTGGGACGATAGGGCTATTGGCGATCACCCACTAAAAACAAGTAACTAGCCATGGGTGCCACATGGGTTGTCTGAAAACTTACCAATATTCGATACTCTCTTGTTCCAAAATGGATATATATAGATAATTTTTCAACAATCAAACATTCATTCGAGAGCAGCTTCAATTTTTGGTAACGAGAAAAATATTTTACCAGCCGCTGTGAACTGCGGCTGGTCAAAGGATTTGCCGACTGGTTATATATTTTTTTTTGGCTTTTTCAACTGACTTCGTTTAAACATACCCTCAGAATCTCAATGGAAAGAGGGGTCAAGTGGCACATTATTTTGAAGGACGTTCAATTCTCTTTCCAACGGTACCCTAGTTAATCATTTTCCGTTGAGCAGTTTTCGGAAACAGCCGTGTCAATTAGAAAACTTTCCACCCTTAATATCTTCCTCTCAGTAAAAAACATGAAAAATCGAAAATATAGATCAATTTCAATGTCATGGAATAAGACACTTCAAATGTATATTTCCTAGCCCTCGTGGTTCAACCTCCTAGGGGGGTAAATGTTACCCTTAGAATCTCAAACAGTACACTAGTTTATGATTTGATGATTTGATGAACAGTTTCCAAAAAATGCCGTTCTAAACTTACAGAAGTAATTGGAATTACTGCACTGAAATGCATTCAAAATCTTCCTACTATTTGGAATAAAAGGGTCAATACTATAATACCAATCTGAAAACCATGTATATCAGTCGAGATATCAGTGCAGGCATGTTCTGATTACTTCTGTAAGTTCAGAACTTCATTGTTTGGTAACTGTTCATCAAAAAATGGAAAACTAGGGTATAGTTGAAAAGAGATTTGAACGCCCTTCAAAATGATGTGCCACTTGACCCCCTTTCCCATTTGAGATTATAAGGGGGGATTATAGGGGGATGAACCAAGAGGGCTAAAACTAATCATTTCAAGTGACCCCTTAGAAAATAAAATCGAGCTGTTTTTTCGATTGCTCTTATTATTCACTCCAAGGAAGATATTGAGGGTGGGAAATTTTCAAAATATCATTCTGTATTATCTATCATATGTGAGCTGTCATATGTCGAATGTCATAATATGTCATACGTCATACGTTGGCTGTAATCTACTAAATGGGATATGGTAATCATGTATATTTTCTTTTTTTTTTTCGGATAAACCCTGTATATCATACTACACCTTGTTATTGTAGTTGTGTTATTTCCATTCTTATCGGCAGCTTGCGGTTAGCTCGCTTGTTGTAGCCGGATGTAGATTGCGGTTAGTGGGCGTGGCCTCCAACCAAATGCTGGCCTCTGATTGGCTAGCCGAGTACACGTGGTTTGGAGAAAAGTGGAGGAGTGGGGCTGGACTGAACAGCTGGGATATCTACTCATAAGAATTTCCTTTCATGTGTTCCAAGAGTTAAAAAAATTTTTGTTTAAGAATCATAAAAAAATGATTTCTTGAATGTTTGCTCGAGTGAGGACCAGAAAGTCAAAATATGAACATCTCACACAGTGACGTTGGAACGTAGGAAACTGAAACTAAGTGTCACTTCGCAATTTGTCATCAATGAGCGAACCTTGTCATTTTTTGACGTTTGTAGAAAATAGATATTTTTGTATCTAGAGCGCGAAATGCTACTTTGGTGATCGAGATCTGATGAGTATTTCGCGCTTGAGTTGCAAACAACATTTTTTCTACAAACGTCAAGAAATATAGTTCTAAAGTAAAAATATGCTTAGCGTGATATAAAAAATAGTGTTGAATTGGCTCAAAAGGCCTCCCCCTATCCTCCCTAGGTACGCACGATGTTCCACGAACATAATAGGAATTTCCTTTCGTGCGCTCCAAGACCACCAACACTCTAGAGAGTGCCTTAGTCAACACAAAAGATGAGATTGCTATTCGAGAAAGATCTGGTGTTTATGAATTGAATTGTAAAAATGATCATTGTGAAGTGTGCTACATTGGTCAAACAGGTCGCAAGTTCAAAACCAGAGTATCAGAACACAATCGTATCATATAAAAGATAATTTTGAAATAGATTTTTTGAGTCCAATTCTGTTTTTTCTAACCAAATTATCAATAACAAACACTCTTTTGATCCCAATTGAAACATATAAAAATTTTACATATCTGTGACAAAGGAAAAAAACTCAACCACCTTGAAACCCTCGGTATCGATACAGAACAAACTCAAATCGATAGTCCTAAATCATCTTATTATTTTAATTTCAATTCTGTTCTGTGTTCTATGTCACTTCGAAACAAAACATTCCTTGGTTTTGACTTGACTTGTGTCATTCTGATGTCGTGTTTTGTCCTCAGCGTTTTTGTTGTCAATTGTCATTTGTCGATTGTCATTTGTGATTAGTTAGGATAATTCAACAAATTCAGACCCACATGTCGGTTCATTTTGATATCTGCTTCATATCAAACAATTCTTGAAAACTAATCTCTTATAGAGCTGTGATAATGTCTGCTCCTTAACAGGTACTCACTCGCACTATGCGCGGTTAAAAATATGTTTTTTCACGTTATTCAAGTAATCATTTTCCACCAAAAATGGTAGGTACATTTAGATTTTCAATCAATACTCAAAAACTAACATGAGCGTTGTTTCTTCTTACAGATTTTCTTTTTATAAATTTGACCGTTGATGGTCATTTTTCCTTCGGAACTATACGGAATACGAAATTTTCACAGGAGTAACAAAATGATAATTAATCAGTAATCTCGCTCGAAAAAATTGAGAACTCTATTATCACCCCTAAGAATGTTCTGAAAAAAATGTCAAGGGGTGAGGATAGTTTCAACTCTTCTATACAATTTCGCCAGGGTTTCTTTGGTCACTGAAAAAAGGGTTATCCTCTGAAATGCAATTTGCCAAATTTCATCAAATTTGTTTCACCCATGTTTGAACTGCGTATAAAAATGTGTTTTTCTATGTAAACTTTGAACTTACTCCTCTCACGGACAAACGGTACATTTTGTTATATAAATAAATTGGGCCCAATCAACTTATTTTGACCTGTATCACACGTGGTAGCTCTGTGTGTAGCAATTTTGGGACAACCTGTATAAAGATAGAAAATTCAATATGAGTATACAGGGTAGGGTGTCCCAGAACAACGTACATTAAATTCAACAGGGTGAACTAGAGTTCAAAATAGGTCGATTGGGACCTACTTCCCTCTATAAAAAATTCACCGTTGGGCCGTGAGAGGGCGATGAATGGAATTTTTTTTTCAGATTTAATTGAATATTTCAAAATCCTTGAGAGGTAATGATCTGAAATTTGGAAGGCAGTCAACTATAAGAAGTGTGCATAGATAACAAGTCTCATCAGTGCAATCGATATACAGGGAGATACAAATTTAGCATTCTGATTGGAGAAAATCCATAGAACTTTTTTTGAGTACGCCACTGACCATATTTTAATATCTACTTGAATAACAATATCAATTTTCCATCCTTTTTCTCATCACATTCCTTTCTAAATTTTTCTTGGTTTACGAGATATCTGAAAAAATTCTTTCAGAGTCCCTCCATATCATCCATAGTCCAAGATATCAGAGTTATTGTGTTCTGCAGGTTTCTTCCTCCTTCATGTTGATATTTGGGTCACGTATTCATGTTAATTATCTAATAATCTCTTCATCATACAGGATGGCCCATTTTCAACTTGACAGGGAGATTTTGGGTGATAATAGCGTAGATACGAAAAAATGCTCAGATCGGTCGATTTTAGTTTGCACCAGTGCATTGTCCTCCGCGTTCTCCAGATTTGACGCCATTAGACTTTTGTTTCTGGGGATTCATGAGAAATGAAGTTGATTCAATAGCTATCAATACAGTGGAAGAGCTAAGAGAAAGAATTTTCACAGCATCTGATAAGTTTCGCAATATTCCAGGAATATTTCAGAAAATACGATTCCACCATTATTCTCGTTTTCTTTTTTCTATTCTTGACTGTTGCAATAGTTATCGATTATTTATTCATTATTCAATGAAAACATGTTTTCTGTTTGATAATTATTGATGATTATTGATTATCAACTTTCCGAATATTCTTCCTACTTGTTTGATATTTATGGAGGAGCAACTATTTTGGATACCTTCTGTATTGAATTTGTGTAGTGATTTTGATTCGAAGAAGGATGAATAGAAAAATTGTATTATTCCTATTATTATTATTATTATTATAATTATTCTTTGTCTCTGAGATCCAGTTTATTTTTCTATTATTGATTTGATGAAGTCATCTGATGAAAAGCTTGCTAAAATGAATATGATATCTGTGCCCCCGAACTCTCAAGAGAACGAAAAAACCTGTAAACGACTTTGATTGTTAGCAGGAGGTGCAAACCAAAATCGACCGATCTCAGCATTTTTTCGTATCTACGCCATTATCACCCAAAATCTCCGTCAAGTTGAAGATGGGCCATCTTGTATGATGAAAAGGTTATTAAATAATCAACATGAATACGTGACCAAAATATCAACATGAAGGAGGAAGAAACCTGCAGAACACGATAACTCTGATGATATCTTGGACTATGGATGATATATGGAGGGACACCGAAAGAATTTCTTCAGATATCTCGTAAACCAAGCCAAATTTAGAAAGAAATGTATTCAGGAAAAAGATAGATAATTGATTTTGTTATTCAAGTAGATATTGAAATATGGTCAGTGGCGTACTCAAAAAAAGTTCTATGGATTTTCTCCAATCAGAATGCTAAATTTGTATCTCCCTGGATATCGATTGCACTGATGAGACCTGTTATCTATGCACACTTCTTATAGTTGACTGCCTTACAAATTTCAGAGCATTACCTCTCAAGGATTTTGAAATATTCAATAAAATCTGAAAAAAAAAATTCCATTCATCGCCCTCTCACGGCCCAACGGTGCATTTTCGTATAGAGGTAAGTTGGTCCCAATCGACCTATTTTGAACTCTAGTTCACCCTGTTGAATTTAATGTACGTTGTTCTGGGACACCCTGTATAACAAACTTTCTAGAGATAGAACATTATTTCATATTCTTTGTTTTTATTTTTATTATAAATTCATACATGTTACCAACTCCCGGAACAATTTAGCTGGTGGAATTAATGGCTATCCAGTTAAATAAAAATAAAATTCATTTCCCGGGAATATAAAAAATCATTGATTTACTGCAAGTCTTTACAGTTGAGTGGGGGTAGATTCGAACCAATCAAATTAGATTATTTTCCAGGCACGCCTTCTATAAATGAGCTCTCTTATGTTTTTATTTCTTTTTTATGGGAGTTTAATAGCCCCTACCACCGCAACAGAATGTTCTCGTTTTATTTTCTTGCTGAACTGCATTCTACATCCACATAAGATTTGAAAAGTATCATCATTTATACAGGGTGGCATTGAAATAAGTGCAAATATTTCAAACCTTGAGTAAGCTCGACGTATAGGTACTATCGAGTGGCACCAATAAAAAAATATAGGGATCAAAATGAAGTTTGAGGTTAGACCCCTCTTTCCACCCAAAGTTCCACACTGTAGCAATTCTGACGTCACCTCTGTTCAAATTTTCGTGCGGAAGGCACAATCACGCGGATTTCAATCATTTAAATTGTTTTAAAGTGGCGTACAGTCGTATTCAAAAAAAAGCGTACAAATATATTGGAGGGAGAAATTGACGTCATCCTATTTGCGTAAAACGATAGGGTTATAGGAAAATATAGGGAGTAATTTTTCACTGAGGTCTCAATCTTGATGGGAACCAATAGCTGTATGGAGCGAGCTCGCCTTCGCCTCGTATTGTAGCAAATTTAGTTATCTTTTCCTCCACTGTCTGTATAGATGCCTATTTGATGCATATGTTTCCTCAAGGGGCAATGACCGGTTATTAGTCCCGTCACTTGTCTGATCTGACTTCTGTTTAGACTCAGAATGTCGTTAGTCACTGTTTTGGACAGTGTTCCAACCATCAGTTTACTGTGTCTTTGTCCTGGGACATTGTTCCAGTATGCCTGATGTCTTTCTTGCATCCACCTTGGCAGCCAGCCGCGTATTGAGGTGTTGGGGATACCGAACACAGGTTCCGGTCCCATGAACAACGCCGCAGACCCTAGCCTGGCAAGAGCGTCAGCTGCTTCATTGCCTTCAATTCCCTTATGCCCTGGCACCCATCATTGAAGAGTTACCTTGTTGTGGATAGCCAGTGTTAGCAGGCTTTGAAGGCAATCCCAGACCAGTTTTGATCTGATTTTATTGCAAGTTGAAGATTGAATGGCCGCCTGACTATCTGAGCATATGAGGATTTGTTTACCTCTGTATCCTCTTACAATATTCTCTCTCAGGCATGCCTCAATCATGCACCTCTGCCTGGAATACTGAAGCATACCTTCCCAAGGAAGCACACATCCTGGTTCTGGGTCTATATCCATATATTCTGGCTCCCGTGCCCTCATCAGTCTTAGAACCGTCAGTGTACCACACTAACGCGCCTTCCTGATAGTTAGTCAAGACCATTTCATCCCAGTAGAGCTGAGTGTTGAAGGGTCTGTAATAGTTATTTCTAGGTAGCATTTTGTCACTTCCCATTTCCATTAGTGAAGATGAATTAGTTTACTATACCTTCCTACTTCTCATAATAATAATATAACATGATAAATCACATTATGTCATGAGTTGGTCATATTAAAATCAGAACACCATCAACTCTATATTGTATAAGCATAACCAAATTCCAGACCAATAAACTTGCCGAACTATAAATTAGCACCGGGAAACATGATGCCAATTATTACATTTTCAATATATTAAGCGCAGAAACGCTAACGCCGCTATAAAAGTACAATTTAAGGGTGCTACAACCGGGAACACAATCGAATCAAACTATAAAGAAAACTCCTCCCCTCGAAATCGCTCTGGCCCTGCCCTCTTCGCCAGTCTAAGGGTGGCTTCCACAACAAATATATCAGTTCAGTTAAATTGCTACCCCTGCGCATAAGGGTGCTTCAAGAGCCGACGTCGAACACTGTATTCATTGCCTTGCTTCCGGGTAAAACCGACTTCTCCACGTGTAATTCCACGATGACTGTTTGAATGGACGCTGCTTACGAAATGTTCCAAAACACGCTGCATTTCGTGAATGCTCACAGGGAGACGATGCTGCGAAGCATCAACAGCAACCAGAGTCCCTTCTCCATGGAGAATCTCCTGGCCAGCGGGAAGATCTCCCCGGAAAACCTGGATATGAAAAATGCCAAGGAAGACTCTGAGGAAAACTATCGCCGGATGAAGGAGAGTCCTTCTCCTCGCGGGAAAATCGAAGAAGACGATGATAGATTGTCTCCGATGTCTTCGGGTAGTATTCCTCCTGAGAAGAACGATTTGTTCTTGAGGTTCAACAATTGCTTGCGGAGTAGGATATGTTCGAATTGTGGGAGGTTGGACTGTAATTTTTTGCATTGTAGACTGAGTGAGGGTATCAAAGACGCCAAGCCTGTATTGAAGTTTAGTGTGAGTGCGATTTTGGGAGATGAGAAGTTGCAGCAGAGAACTAGTAATAGTGGTAAGTGTTTTCCATTGGAGGATTGGAGGTATCATCAAACTTAACACTTCTTCATGATGATATTGCAATTCGCAAAATATTTCTCATGAGCTATTGAATATACTTATACGGTGGCCCAATATTTTTTTTGGCTGATATTACCTCTTGTATTTCTAGGTTTTCTGACATGAGGAATATGAATTTGTAACTTATCATGTGATTACTCATAAAGGGCGCTAGGGGCACTTTGTTACTTCGATAATTTACATCATATCTTCTATGTCAATTCATTGATGATCAAAATGAGTATAAAATCCGAAAGCTTGTTCAATTCAACATGAAAAATGTACTGTTTATCAAACTGTCTAGCTTCAACGGTTTTTGTGTTATTCGCTCTATAGAAGAGATTTATTTTCCACTAATGACATTTTAATAATTTTATTATTTATTAAATTAAGAATGGAAAATCTCTTAGACCAGCAATATTTTTATGAGGCATGTTAGGCTAAATCTTTATATTTGGGTGTTTACTATCTGTAGGTAGTTCAGGGATTTCCGATTTGATAAATAAGATTTTTAAAATGTTATAATTGGAACATAAATCTCTTCAAGAGGAAATAACACAAAAACCGTTGAAGTTAGACAATTCAATAAAGAGTAAATTTTTTATGTGAAATTGAACGAGCTTTCATATTTTCCACTTATTTTGATCATCAATGAATTGACATAGAAGATATGAGGTAAATTATCGAAGTAACAGAGTGCCATTAGCGCCCTCTACGAGCAATCACAAAATAAGTTGCAAATTCATATTCCTCATGTCAGAAAACCTAGACATACAAGATTTCATGGTCATGCTGTTAAAACTATAACAAAGTTATTGTGTAATTTTGGAATAAAATCTCCCCCTAGAACACCCTGTATCTCCTAAACCAGCAACATTCTCATCACGCATATTGGGCTGAATCCCATTATTTTTGTGTTTACTATATCTGTAGTTCAGAGATTTCCCATTCTTAATGGATCACCCTGTATATACCCTTTTGGACAAGGGGATGATGAATATCAGTCTTACTAAGTTTGATGAGCCACATTATGTCTGAATAAATTTCAAACAATTTATAAATGAGTTGACTGTGTGATAAATGTTAAACTGAGCTCAAACCTTCCTTTTTGTGTGTACCTCGAAGAGTCAACCTCCTTCATGATTTATTTTTGGAAATTTGTTTATAGACGATAATAATTTTTTTCTCCAAATGACATTAGAAGTGTATTTTTAATGACACTAAACAGGCAGGAGAAGTGTACTTTTACTGCCTAGGCAGAAAAATGTTATTGCTATGCAACGTTCCAAGTAATTTGAATCAAATTGGTGATCAAAATTGACAATGACTTTGGGTGAACAAAAAATGATGGATTATTTGAACTTTGCGTGAAATTGAAAAGAATTTGGAGAAAAAATCATGTTTCACATTGCAGAAAAGAAGATGTTATGCCTTGACTGGTTTCCTATAGCCTCGGCTACCTCTATAGGCTGTCCTCGAGGCTATCCATCGCCAACCGCGGCATTAAATCTTGTACTTTTCTGCCTAGTAAAACAAATAATAACTATTTTTGAATATATGTACTAGGGACACTATTTTGGAGATAATCTGATGGACCACTGTGTATATATTGAGACATGTTCGATATAAAACTGCCATGTAAGTGTTTTCCACAAAATCACTAAACCTCCAAGTAAACTGATGGGTATATTTACATGGGAATTTCGTACTCCGAAATTCTGGACAAAAAATATTCAGAGCACAACGGAAGTTACTACTCATACACAGAGAGAAATATCTTGTCATACGAAATTGTACAATTTTGATTTTCGAAACAAATTGGCCGCAGTATACAGTTTCTGTTTCGATCTGTTTCGATCAAGAACATAGTTTCAAACGAATTGTATTACTACTGTCTGAGTATAGAAATGCAAATTTCAGGATCAATCAGAAAACCAATTCAATTCATATATATTTTCTGACATCTTCTGTTACTGAGAGCTGTCAAAATACAGAAACGAAGAAATCAATCTCAAGTGATATTTCCATGTGATGGTCAAAAAGTTCAACACCGAGTAGTTTGCCATTTTGATATTCGATTAAACACAAACTTCGATCACTTTCGTTATTATACGAATCCGAATAGTTTTTTTTTCTATACGTCGACTACATCGTGATATATGTGATGGTAATAGTATAACACCGAAAATTTCACACCAAATATTTCCGATCAATTTAAAGACTGTATTTCGTATCGTTACCATAGCAACTGAACAAATTTCTTGGAAATTTTTTTCCTCCTCCTTGGGGGACGTAGCATGAAATTACACTGGAAATTTTTTGACGTTTATAGGTGAAATGACATTTACATTCAACTTCAGATTATTTCGAGTTCATTCTATAAGTCAACAAGTAAAAATCATTTATCAACAGTTCACCATACAATATCATGTAGATATACTTGCAAATTCGAAATTTACAAAAACACGCGTTGTTACTATATACGTTAGTTCTTACATTTCATCACAAACAACCATCATATTCAACTAAATCATCTAAGTGTTGTTGAAATTCCTTAGCTTTAAATTGATCGAAAATGTTTGGTGTAAAATTTTCTTACCGAATACCACTTTAGCTTCAATTATTTCCGGAAATTTTTTCGAGAACTCGAATACTTTTTTATATATACAGGTGTCCCTGAAAGGTGCGGGAAAAAAAGATACCACAAGTTCCTGAGGCGTAAATATGATGATCTAACTCAACTTACCTCAGTCCAAAAGTGGATGATTTCAGATATACAGAGTGTCAAAAGTTCAATTTGATTTTCATTTTTTATAAATATTTTTTTTAATAATTGGTGTATTGTCACAATATTCGGCTTGGGGGGTTTTGCTGGTTGAGAAATTAGAATTTGCTATCATTTTTATTGTAAAGTTAAGAGGGCGCCACCTGCGGAACCTTGCACACATTTGAAACGAAATAACTTTTTTGAGCCACCCCATATTTAATTTCTCTGAAAAGTGTATATGTGGTAAGAGTTGATTTGAGCAGCTGTTTTTGAGATATCTGGATTTTAAAAATTCACTTCGTAAATGGCCAGGTCTAAATTATTGTAATAATAAAATTGAACACATTTGAAGCGTAGGCGGTAAATTAAAATAACGTCACTAAAAACTTAGAAAAAAAAGAAGTAGGTACATAAATATATTGGTAACTTTATTCTCTGGTAAAAATAGTCATTAGGAATAGGAATAGGAGATTTATCAACAACAAAAGTTTACTGGCCTAGAATACACAAGGGTTTTCAAAGCTCCCCATAAAAAATAATCCATCGGTGTCAAATCAGGGGACCGAGCTGGCCAATTTGCAGCGGAGGAGCACCGTGATGCATAAACCACATTACCCTGCGAAGTTACAAGGGTAGGGGATCTAATAGGTTTGGTAATTCGTTTCGCAGATGTTCCAAATAATTTTCGCCATTTAGTCGAGGTGGTAGAATGACAGGACCCAGTATGAAAGTGCCTATGATTCCTGCCCACACATTGACCTTAAACTCATGCTGATAATGGGTTACTTTAGTCGCATGGGGACTTTCTTCAGCATAGACATGTTCATTGTGCAATTTAGTAATGCCACTCCGCGTGAAACAGGCTTCATCTGTGAATAAAATTCTTTGTGTAAAGTTCCAATCTTGATTTCTGTGTTCTTGGATGAACCCGCAGAAAGCTAGGCGTGCTTCAAAATCATGGGGTACAAGATCTTGTACCCGTTGAACATGAAATGGGTGCAGTAGTTGTTCTCTGGTCGTCCTATTTACAGTATTTTTACATATCCCTAGCTCTAAGCCCAATCGTCTGCTGCTGAGTTCAGGATTTTCTTCAATCCTATTTAAAATTTCTTCCTCAACCCCTGGAGTTCTTGCTGTACGTGCACGGCCATAATTAATAGAAACAGGCGCAAACCTACCCGTTTCACGTAGACGTCTTTCAACTGCCTAGGAAATCTTTCACTGTATACTCTGCAAGATTCTATTTCCTGCCAATATCCAAAAACCAATAACATATCGGTCATTTCTTCGTTGGTATACATTGCGGCCATGACGAGAAGAACTTTATTATTTGTTTGACAATTGTCTTGACTTGTTCTTTAGATTCGATTTGACCCAAGTCAGTTTTTAGTGACATTATTTTAATTCACCGCCTACGCTCCAAATGTGTTCAATTTTATTATTACAATAATTTTAGACCTGGCCATTTACGAAGTGAATTTTTAAAATCCAGATATCTCAAAAACAGCTGCTCAAACCAACTCTCACCACGTATACATTTTTTAAGTAAAAGACGTCGGACAATCCGAATTTTCATTTAAAAATTAAATATGTGGTGGCTCAAAAAAGTTATTTCGTTTCAAATGTGTGCAAGGTTCCGCAGGTGGCGCCCTCTCAACTTCACAATGAAAATGATAGCAAATTCTAATTTTTCAACCAGCAAAACCCCCCCTAGCCGAATATTGTGACAAAACACCAATTATTAAAAAAAATATATTCATAAAAAATGAAAATCAAATTGAACTTTTGACACTCTGTATCTCTGAAATAATCCACTTTTGGACTGAGGTAACTTGAGTTAGATCGTCATATTTACGCCTCAGGAACTTGTGGTAGTGTTTTTTCCGCGCCTTTTAGGGACACCCTGTATATATATGCCTTTATTCATTCCAAGAAGATAACAGTGAATCTAATAGTAGGAACTAGGGCTATCTATATTTACAATTATAAAAGTAAAGATAAAAGTACGTTTATTGGTAGAAAGCACCATACAAAAACATAATACATAAATCAATGTGAAAAGCATAATAACATCATAGACACAATTCACACTTTCGAAAATTCTCCCGAATCGAAGATTTCGTGATATTATAAGTGAATATTGCACCAGGAAATTTCGAATCCCTTTAAACTTTCAACCTAACCCAAACTAAGTAACCCTTCAAACTAGTTAAAACTCATGAAAGAATTTGATACATTGATACAATTTAGACAAATATAAGGTGAAATACTGTAGAAGCTACGTGTTTGCAAAACATGTCGTGTGATTGAGAATTTTGGGTATTTCTTATCGTTTGTGAAGTTTTTTACATTCACTATGGATTTCCATCAAGTTACAGCCGAGTCAATTCAAGCACGTTCATTTTCAAAAATATCAACTTCCACCCAGAAGACTGAAGAAAATTTTCGTTTTTTATTCTATTCGAACGATCTCTGGGAGAATATGAATATTTTTTTTTTGGTAATTCATCTGTTTGAAATCCCATAAAATCCACACATTCGCTCTGGCAGTATCACACGCCCATCAAAACGACCTCATAGAACCCCCAAAACCTGCATACTCAATATGCACGCCCATTGCTCCCTCTTTTTATACCGGGAGATCATAAAAATCGCACAAGACCTTAAAAAAACAACCGGCGATCAAGTCGCCCATTATTGAATCATATTGTTGAATTTGGTGCGATGAAAAGAACAGTCACAGCAGCGTTATAAAACACAATGTATCCGAGGTTCTAATAAACGAGCTTTTTGTGGGGAGGTTTCTTAAATCCTCTGTGTAAATATACTGGAGGATTATCGAGGAAAAAAGCTATTGTCGTGGTACAATACAATGGTTTGTTGAACATTGTTAATAGATAGCTACATAATGGGATGTTTTCATAAGGTGTTTTGAGGCAAGGGAGTTTCGGGGTTGTTTTTTAGTGGTGGCTTTGATTTTAAATCGTTTGAAATAATATCTCGATGCATGGTGTAATTGTGTATGTAGTCGTCAATATAATGGATACATTCGTTTCCTTCGGATGCTGGCTCAGGAAATTCGCTAAGCACAATTTCATTTGCGACTAGAATCAATTCAACAAATCAAAACGGAAATAATAGCGGGATGAAGAAAATGCACTAACCGACAAAAAACTGGTCAGAAAAAATGTAGCCAGTTTGCTTCCGCAGTAACTATTCCAATTCAAAAGGTGAGTTTATATAGGTACAGTATCTAATTAAACTAAAATAATGAATAAAATAAGATAATTTAAGGAATGAGAAATAAAATCCATTGTTCATATACAGATAAATAAAATGATGATTGAGGATTTAACCAATCACATCACGGCCTTGACAATGACGTTTCATGTTCTATGGAAATTTTGTGACAGAATTCATTTGGGTCATGCGCATTATCATTTTCCGAATAAAATAAAATTAAAAGATAAAAGTTGGTCATCTTTCAATTTATTCTAATTCTTATTCTCAACTTATTTGAGATCACACTTCCACCCAAAGCATGATGAAGCTAAGTTCAATCACACACTTTTGCCACAGTACGTTAAGAATTCATGGGTGGAAGAATATAACTTGATTTTCCCTGTATAATGATTAAAACAGCAGCTCTTCTAGTAAAATGATTTATAGGCTAACATTTCGAAACATATTTTCACGAATTGGTCAAACTTTCACCAAAATCGGACAAAAATTATAAAAGTTACAACTTACAGGGCGATAAATTTGGCATAATTTTCTTCTGGTCGTTTTTTGCCGGTCAGTATTCATTCATCATCGATATTGGTACAATATTAGATAGTTAGATAGATAGATAGATAATCGTTAATTGTTCTTTGGAAGGTATATACCGGGTGGCTACGGAAGTATTGCCTACGGAATATCTCAGATATTGTTATGAAGTAGGTTTGTGAAATTTGAAGCGACGATAAAATGACATAAGAGCTTAAATTTGAGCATATTGACATGTCGAAGTTAACTTCCGGTCTGACCGGAAGTAACATCAACTTTCCTATTTTATTTTCATTCAGCATTCAATTCCCTTTCTAATGACATATCACAAGTTGGTATCTAGCCAGAAACTAGATCAGAAAAAAATTATTATTGAAATTCACCGAGTAGGCCGTGGAAGCAAAATGAAAGCCAAAAATTGAAAAGTTGGCTATGGAAACCATACGTCACTTGATAACAGTTGGTACTACTGTGATATTTTATTTTCATTCGTCGGCGTTATAAAAAGCCGCCAAAAAAAATATTGGAAAAATTGGGGAAAAAACAATACTCTGTAGGTCCATAACTTAAATAGGTACATGCAACTTTTTCTTGCCTGTACTATTCATCATAACCATTCATTTCTAATGATATAATAGACAGGCATTTTTTGGCTTTCATTTTGCTTCCACGGCCTACTCGGTGAATTTCAATAATAATTTTTTTCTGATCTAGTTTCTGATTAGATTCCAACTTGTGATATGTCATTAGAAAGGGAATTGAATGCTGAATAAAGCGAAAAGAAAAAAAATAGGGTTTCCATTTAAAATAAGAAAGTTGATGTTACTTCCGGTCAGACCGGAAGATAACTTCGACATGTCAATATGCTCAAATTTTAGCTCTTATGTCATTATATCGACGCTCCAAATTTCACAAACCTACTTCATACAATAACTGAGATATTCCGTAGGCAATACTTCCGTAGCCACCCGGTATACTATTTGTTCAAATATTCAACATATTGTTTTTTCGAATATTTTGGATAAAAGAGACCGTAGTTATCTAGCAAAATTTTGGGATTCTTGACATTAACCTCACGTTTTAGTAGTGCCAACTGGTGAAACTGAAAATGTTAGTTCTCATTCTCAGACCAATAATGATTGTAATAATTAATAATATCTAAGTAATATTCCTACTACAAATAACAATTTCCAGTCGATAGCTTATGTTTCAACACATAAGAAAATGAGAAATGTACCTATATAAAAGGAAGCAACAGGTGGTATATGAGATTTTCAATACTCCTATCGATTATCGAAGTTGGGCAAATAAACCTGAGATACCCTGTATATATCCTGCTGGTGATAGCTGATAGGTTGGAAATAATTCAATAATAGATATTTATAAGGCCTGTTTGTTTTTGTGCGATGATGGCAAAATTTTCCCGTTTTATCAAAAACTAATCAACTTGTATTACATTTGGTGATTTTGCCGCCATTTTGAAATCATATTACTACCTGGTAATCTATCATTGAAAGGATAATATTTTGCTCTATTGCATGGCGTGAAAACTACCTAGGTCAATTTCCGGTGAAATCGGACGTGATACTCAATCATTTCTCCATGGAAAATATGGGTTTTATGTTTTATGGACCATATCCTCGATCCAGATGTACAAAAGTCAAACTGGATGACGCCCTGGCCAATAAATTCGTTGTCACCTGGTATAGTTGCATTGGATGTTATGAAGTTATATACAAATCAAGATAACGCCATCTTCTTATTCCATAATTATGTACCCATTAAGTTTAGTGAATGATTACAAAGATGTACCAAGTTCCTTCTGAACTACAAGCAAGTAGGATATTATGTTAGCTGGCGTCCTACTCCACCCCAAATTCCTTCACAAACATAGTTGTCGTCGACAATAATAATTCCGCAACTCCCCACTCCCAGGAGTGTGAAGTCGAGCCGTCGCCGTCACCGGAGGAGCAAATGACGTCACGCACTTCAACACCTTCGTCAAGTGTGCGCGCCCTCTGTGGGCATGTTGCCACGGCAACCGTGGCGCCTCAAGTAGCACTAATACGGATAGAGGAGATGTTCGCTCGAATCGCCGTGTTCACTGTTTACGATCGTTGCATGGATATTTGGAAATCTTGAGAGTATATATCTATAGTCACACACCACTGTTTTACCACTAACCAAACCGATTTTTAAAAGCCTCGACACGTGTTTCGCTAACTATGTTAGCATCTTCAGAAGAAGATTAAAACTAAATTCAAAACGAAACTTTCATGGTTGGGTTCACATGTTTCATCTTAATCTTAAATCGCTAAACTATACTACGGGATAGGTCCATTATCCTTATCCCAGGTCCCATGACACTCGGGGATACCTGGAAGCGAGGAGGCAGACAGAATGGTCAATTTTGGGGATACCAAACAACTTGGCAATGTCCTCCATAGAGGGACAGCTGCAAAAGCAATTCCTCAAAATATGGCAGGACACACCAGGATTGAGACAATCGAAGCTCCACATAAAGAAAACCTTCGAAGAGACTCACAAAAGATACCTTATCGCTCAATAGACGAGACCTTAAGAAGATAGTGGGACTCCTAACGGGGCACAACCAGTCCAATAGGCGCGTAGAGCTTATTGGGATCAGAGATGATCTCCTTTGCAGATGGTGCCTGGAAGATGACGAAACGTCATCGCATGTCCTTACTGACACATCAGAGGGAGGGATGTCCTTGGCAACATAATTTAGAAGCCAGAGGACGTGAAAGAGATACAGCTGAGGAAGCTGCTGAACTTCTCCAAAGATGTCGGAACATGTGGGCGCACATGCCTGCCTTCGTGCAGGGGTGTCCACCCACCCACTAGTGCTTCGAAGAAGAAGTAGAAGAAGATGATGAAGAACTCCAATATGCATCTAATTTAAGGTTATTAATGTGTGTGTTACGATTGTGATTAAACGTGTGTTCGGCTACACTTGATTTATCCAACCTACCATATTTCAAATGTACAAAATGCTCGATATATCTAACCTACAAATTATTGAACATAGCTCTCATGAAGAGTTAACCGTAGACACGTGTTTCGGGCTTTCGACGGTGAAAAAAGTGTGCCAATGATAGGCAACACTTGGTTGAAGACGAAACAACGAATCGACGGAGTCAACAAACAGAAGCCATCCGCACAATTGTGGTTTCGGTCAGCAGACTCTGCATTTTCAGGGATTGTAGATGGGTCATATAGGCTGAGAGACCTCTCGATCACTTCGACCTAGAAGATCTATTGTGATTACCCCTATCTAGTTTTGGTCCTCTAACCCTAGACTTCTGATATGAAGCCTACGATTTTCCTGACGGTTGACTTTTCCACTTCAGCAGGGGTGAGATAGACCTGTTCTAGGTGGTTCAGCCTTTGGCGGACTAATATACTTCACATGAGCAAAGTATGTGTTCCGCGGTTTCGGTCGCATTGTTACAAAAGCGGCAAGTGTCAGTCTCCGCCAGACCCATCTTTTTGAGGTGGTACCTCAGAGGGCCGTGTCCTGTGAGAAAGCCTGTGATAAGCTTTAGCTCTGGTTTGCTGAGGCTGAGTAGCTCTTTGGCTCGGTTCTGCGAATGGTTGATGAACCTTTTCGCTTGTCGTTCACCTGGAGTTGCTCTCCAGTAGGAGGACTTTTCAATTTCTTCCCATTTCCCGAGTTCTCCCTTCAGGTGACATTTGCTTATCCCACAAAAAGGCTCAGGACCAAAAAGTGCAGATGCTGCACCTTTTTTTGCAAGGCGATCAGCTGCCTCATTTCCTTTGATTCCTTCATGCCCTGGAACCCACATAAGTGTGACATTGTTGCCCTTTATTTTTTTTTCAGGGATACAACCCTTGATACTAGTGTGAATACTCAAAGCTACAAGCTACCTGCGTGACATCCAAGCCCAGGAGTAGAATTAAGATGGAAGAATTATTGTGGGAACTCTTTCAAAACAAGGATAAAATTATGGGACACAGCCCTCTTGAAGAGTTAACCGTAGACACGTGTTTCGGGCTTTCGGCCCTCATCATCACGGCGAAAAAAGTGTTCAAAAGATAGGCAACACTTGGTTTTTGAAAATGCAGAGTCTGTTGACAGAAACCACAATTGTGCGGCTGGCTTCTGTTTGGAGGCTTCTTCAACCCTTTTTTTTTTTCGAGTAATGAACCGTTTTCGTGATAAATAAGAATATTCATTCTGAAACATGTGAATTTCATCAATCAGCCCTGTATCGAATCATAATAAAAATTACACTCTATGTTCACACAATACGGTGGCACGTAAGTTCATAGTTGTTCGATTCCAGGATGCTTTGTCCGAGGCCATATTAAATCCAGATTCCACAGATATGGGGCCTTTTAAAAAAGCCGTTTCTCCCACAGAGAAAGAGAAAATTTCCCTAACACATTCCTGATTTATTTGATACCTCGTCGTTCGCCATCTGAATGGAATAAAATAAAATCCTGGATGTGAGTCAATTTATTCCCGAATTTAGCATTCGGAATGGCGCGTTTGAATTAATACGTGCGAAATGCGGCGGCAGATTTTTTCGACAGACCACCGCCGGAGGAGGAGGAAAAGATTCGGAATCCGGCCCTTAAGGCGTCCTGGTTTAAGGGTCGTTACAGTGTAAGCCGGAGCTAAGTGCCGGAACAGCTGACGCGCGCTCAAATCAACCCCTCGCCTAGCTCGGACTCTGCTTTTTGTCGAGCGGACAATATAGCTTTGTTTATTAGATGCTCGTCGGTTTTATCTCGGTCGTTCTCGGTCTTAATTTTCCGGATGTAACGAGTATGGGACCGCAGGAAAATTGTGGTTCGACTGGAAACTGAACGGCTATTATTGTATTATTGCTTTTCATAAATGTATTTGTATGTGTGTTCTACTTGTTTCGGACTTAAATATTGGTTTTATTTCTATTCCAGCCTTTCAAGTGAACCAGAGGTTGTAAATCTCTGTCTTTATATGCTGAAGCAATTGTACAAAAATTGTTCCCTTTTATATATTTTATCAACAACGGAACCGTTCTTGACGTTCGTTCATTTACCTATTCTCGAGATTCACGAAGTGGGCGACATCTAGGTTACATAGTACGAACTTCAAACTGGGGGAAAACAAACTGGTGTCTATGGATAAAGTGCATAGACTACATTGCATTCAGCTTGCTGTAGCTGTAGTCAAACTTGTCAATGACATAAAGTGTTGGCACTGTTGGTAGTGATGATGGTTGAGTTGGTTAATTTTTTTACATTATTACATTTTTATTAGTTTAGTGAACAGTGAACAGGTGAAGAATTGGAGATAGTTCAAACAATTCAAACTAATTATGACGAGCAAATCAATTGACTTAATAAAAGAACAGCTACAACATGTTTACAATACCCAGATTGTCCTGCTTTACAGGAACAAATACAAATACAAATCCATTGTTCTACAGGAGTTCCTCTGGACCCCAACTTCAACTTTACTTCATGTGGGAAGATTTCATTGCCGAGGTTTGTAGACAAAGTGCAAAAATGTGCCTTTTGTTGAAGTCTTCTGCCTCACACAAAATCACATGATTAGCACGAAGAACTGCTTCTCCTTCCACTACTGGTCGGCTTTTTTCCATCTAAATAGAGCAAAATATCTGGCAAAAGAACATTTAGAACAGGCATTATTAGCGTTTTCGATCGAATATTGACAATTAATGTCAAGAAATTCGAAAACTCATCACTCTTATCAGTACACAGTACACAAGCTAATGGCACTAATGGGATTGAGTGAGGATTGAGTTTATTTTCCCCCAGTTTTGACGTGGCTTTGACATGGAACGATGAAAACTAAGCGCCACCTGGTAACATTGATTCCCGCGAATAGGGCCACTATAGAAAGTAGGTAAGAACACACGAGATACAGCCTCAGTAAGTAGCTCTTTACGCACAGTTAGCATATCGCACAGTTTTGTCATGATCTTGTCATGATCGCGTAATCGCCGTCAACAGCGGATGACATAACTGTCAAGAATTATAATTCAGACTGTTTGTCCAAACTTTTTTGATGTACTGTATGGCAGTAGTAGGATAATTATAGTACGTAATGCCTGTTGTAAAGCAATTACGTACTCACAGCTCCGCGGCTACGTTCATAACTTTTCCATTCCTGTGTAATCTGCTTCCTACAACACATATTACGTTTTTTTTTAATTTATTTATTCATTTATTTTATACACAATATACAATAATCCATTCAGTAACAATAAATCCAGTAATCCTTATATACCAGTATAACAGAATATAAGCTAGCTATATAGATTGTGTACAATTTGTACAATAATAGCACCTAAGTGAGTTAATGTGTTGTGCTACAAAGTATTATCAATAAATCTAAGTACAATTGTGTACAGAGAGTTAGGAAACAAATGTGATAGAGTGTACCTATTGACTTTCTAATATTTTGATAAATTCAAAGTAATTATCGAAAATACATCTTTTTGATTCCCTCGAAAAGACTGTGATTTTTTATATGTTTTATCTTAAGGGGTAGAATATTACAAACTTTAGGCAATGTGTAAGTTTGAAAACGATGACAAACATTTTTATTAAACTTTGGAGTGGGTAGCAATTCGTTGGTTGTACTTCTAGTAATATAAATTGTGGGAACATAATTATATTCCATATCTTATTTTTGAAAGCATACATACATAGACTGTGAAAGTATAGTGATCGAATATTATTAAGATCTTCTGAATATATAAGATTAGTGTGAAATGATCTTTTCTGCTTCAAAATTATTTTCAGAATATAGTTCTGTATCACGTTTAGTTTTTGCAAAGAACTTTTATACATTGCTCCCCACACCAGAATACCATAGCGGAAAAGTGATTCAGCTAGAGATTTGTAAATTGATATGAGTAGGTAGATTTTTCGATAAAAACCTGCGTAGCTGGTAGAATTTATATATTAGCTTCCTCACTTTTTTTGTTAGATAATCAATATGATTGTTCCATCTTAAATTTTTGTCAATAATTATGCCCAAATATTTGACCTCGTTTATTTCTTTAATTTCCTCTTTCATACCTGGAACTTTAACACTGGAAAAATTGGGTGTATTTGTTGATAGTGGCAAGATAGTGGGTTTTACTAGCATTTAATGATAGACGATACATGCTTAACCATCTATGAATTGATTCCATGCTGATCTGGATAGAATTTTTTGTTTCAGACCATGTATTTTCATTGAAAATAATAACCGTATCATCAGCATATGATATAATTCTTGCTTTTGTTTTCAAACAGAGCAGAGAATTTAAAATATACTATTACATTCCACCATAACAACATCAACCATATAGTGAGTGTACAAATGAAAATATTATAAAAACAATCTTCATCAACACTAGTGGTGAAATTTTATATGTAAAAAAAATGAGTTCATAATTATATATGAGAATATTCCTTTTCAATACTTTCACCCAATCAAGGGGTTCAAACTTGAACGATGGAAACTTGATATTTTTATAGACCTCAATCGCAGATTCGTGATTAGGTCTTCTCAATTCAGAATTTCGCTCCACGTCCTGTATGATAAATATCAATTCATCATACATCCAAAAACAAATGCCCAGATGACAGGAGTATGTCAACAAATCATAATTCTCAGATTCGTTAAAGTTTTAGTTATATTATAGGGAGATGAAAATTCTGTGTATCATGAGGATTTGATATCCGAAATGAGTTATTGGGTTTTACTCGAGTTCAGTCATATAACCTGTTTGTGAGAGATATAATTCCAATATCACTGATACGAATGATTTTTTTGGAAGTTCCAAGCTCATCAAGATCAGAGTTTATGCAAGTATACTTCTCATATATATTTCAATTTTCATTTCAATACTGAACATATTGGTAAGTCATATTTTTATATCATAATTCATCATATTATTTTATCCGAATCTCAGTTTCAGAGGATTTTCATTTTGATGCTCTCTTTTTGGATGTTCAACAGGTGGTTCGAATCATATTTATCAGGAAGAAATCAAGTGGGCAGAACGACAGAACTCTCCAAGAAGAGAAATATTGATCATGGTGTTCCACAGGGATCTGTGTTAGGACCTGTACTTTTCTTATTGTATGTCAACGACCTCACGAAAATTGATATAACTGGAAAGTTCACTCTATTCGCAGATGATACTACTATATTATGGAATAGTAGGAATCCTCGAGATCTGCATCAAATGATATCATCTGATTTAAAAAAGGTGAAAGATTGGTGTGACGCTAATATTATGTCGTTCAATATATCTAAAACTAGTATAATATCATTCAGATCCTCCCTTGATGAAATCACATTTGGTGATAATTTTATTGAAAGTAGAAATGATACTGAGTTTCTGGGATTGTTGATCGACAAAAATCTGAAATTTGGTAACCACGTCAAGATACTCACTGGTAAGATCTCTTCTGGATGTTATGCAGTGAGAGTGATTTCTAGGGAATTTGGATTCCATACTGCCAAGATGGTATATTATTCACTAATAGATTCCCAATTACGATATATGGAATACCTTTTTGGGGAGTGTGCAGTCCAACGTCTTTAACACGTTCGCTGCCGAGCTGAAATTTCAAATTTTTACCTCACGGGCCATGAATAAATCGAATAATTTAACTGCCATAAGTATTTGTTTTATACCCACACAATAGTCCCCATACTAAAACCCCCCAGGCCGAAACTTTAAGTTGCTCTTTATGCTGCCAGGCAGCAGAGACCATAAGCTGATGCATTTCTTATTGCCAGTGTATTACAGAGAATACACCGCTGTTCAGATAGAATAATAGTCCGTGTATCATTTAGGATACCCCCGGCCTGTGGAAAGCACTACCTGGTGTATCATTATTGATACACTAGGCAGCGAATGTGTTAAAAACTCTGGTAATTCTACAGAAACGAGCGATAAGGTATTTGTGTAATGTCAAACCTCGAGATTCTTGCAGAATTTTATTTTCCAATAATAAAATATTGACTGTAATTGCACTATTCATTCTGGAATCTGTTTGCCTGATAAATAAGCACAAGTTGAAATTCACTACAACTCCCATCCATCATAACACGCGTAACAGAAATTTCAGTTTGAAACTTCCTCTACCCACAAGAGAGTACATTAAAGATTCCATATACTATAATGGTGGAAAAATGTACAACCACTTGCCAGTTGATATTAGATCAGCAAGTCTGAATGACTGTCAATTCAGGAAGAAAGTCAAAAAGTTCCTCTCTGATAGACCCTATTACAGTTTGCAGGAATATTATAGTGATACGTTTGAGTTGTGATATTTTAGTATTTTACTGTGGTATTTATTTTGACTATATTTTGTCACGTATTTTTATTTCGTTATATTTTAACCTGTTTTCACAATATTATCTGACCTAGCTTTGTCAACAAGATTCTTCTTCAGACAATGAAGCATATTATTATTATTATTATCAACAAAGATAATTCAATGTTCGACGTGGCAAATATCCAGGAAAGTAGTTGTTTTCTGTTGAACATTCAGAATAATATTATGTGCATATCTTTATATGAAGGAGAATGCAAATTCTCTACGTCAGAAGATTATGCTTTCAAATTCTTATCGTGTGTGATCAATATATATGTAATTCAATGTTCGTCGTGGCATATAGCCAGGAAAGTAGTTGTTTTCTATTGAGCTGACATTCTCATCACATGGAGAATGCGAATTCTCAATGTATTCCTTTTCCTATATACATATCAATTTTTTATGTTCATAATTATATCCGTGAATATTCCTTTTCAATAGGTATCTCATCTCATGAGGACTCCTAACAATCTCAGAACTTTGTTTGTCATCTCAATAAAGGAATGAACTCTCTCTTTATATATCATTTTCCACGATTCTCTAGTGAAAGCATTGTTTATTCGATGATGTTCGATGACCTGTTGCTAAACACGTGATGTCAATCAGAATATGGACAACTCGATCGTTAACACGTCCATTTGCCAGGTGTAGTTTGTTATCGAGAACCCCTCCAATCGGCTCGTGCTCTGCCCTCGGACGCTCGAATTGTTTTTCGCAGATAATTTAGTACACGTGACACCACCTAATTGACTTTGTTAAATTTATTCGCTATCACCACTGATATACAAATTCTAATTCGTCAATGATTTCACCACCAGCACAATTTCCAAAAATTCATAGAAGCGATATGATTGCATTCCTACAAAAATCAACAACCACTAATAGATAATTCTCTCAGAACAACTGAACTATGATGTTCATGGACCCGTATGTAGGCTATTTGAAGCCTTAGCTCACTCTCCCACTATCTTCCAAGCTGAAATACATGCCATTAGCCTATGTGCTCCCAAGGTCTGTGGGGTGCCAACATAAATATCTGCTCAGACAGCCAAGCCGCACTAGAAACCCTAAAAGCATTTGTTTTTACCTGGAACTGCATTGAAACACTCATACAACTAGGAAAGGACAATGAAGTCACATTTATGTTGGTTCCAGAGCATGAAGAAATCAAAGGATATGAGGCAGCTGATCGCCTTGCAATGAAAGATGCAGAATCTGCACTCTTTGGTTCAGAGCCTTCTTGTGGGACAAGTAAATGTCACCTGGGGACAGAACTCAGGAAATGGGAAGAAAATGGAAAGCGAAAAGGTTAATCAACCATTCGCAGGACCGAGCCAGAGAGCTACTCAGCCTCAGCAAACCAGAGCTAAAGCTTATCACAGGATTTCTCACGGGACCCTGCTCTCTGAGGTACCACCTCAAAAAGATGGGTCCGGCGGAGACTGACACTTGCCTCTTTTGCAACAATGCGACACCGAACCGCGGAACACATACTTTGCTCATGTGAAGTATTAGTCCGCCAAAGGCTGAATCACCTAGAATAGGTCTATCTCACATCTGCTGAGGTGGAAAATTAAACCGTCAGGAAAATCCTAGTTGGATATCGTTGATTCCTGACAGAATTATTATCGCGATAGTATGGTATTTCCCCTGATGACAGTCCCATCCCCTATTAACAATCCTCGACAAAGGAGTGAGTTATCTTTATAGGTCTCGTGCACGATGACCGACCCTGGAAGTAAAATATTGAAACACAACCTCACTCTTCTGCTTCTGTAAAACATTGAAACACAACCTCGCTTTTTTATTTGTTTACAGAGGAATCAAAGGATTGAAATAGTTTTTCACAATATTTTTGGCATACGAATCGTGTTTTTTGCTCTATTCATCAATTCAAGCATGCCTTCTCATTGTGCTGTTGTACAATACACAAAAAATGCAGCAAGAGACGAAGGGATATGATTTTTCAGTCTTTTTTTATGTTCCGGTTCCCACGAAAAGGGATATCCTGTAATGTTCAGACAACATCGTGAGAACCAATGGAAATAAGTTAGGAATTGTTGTTCTTCTTAAATTTCTGGAGGTTATATGCCTCGGGGAACACCTCCCTTGGCAAAGTGTTCCAGAGCTTCGTTGTTCGTTGGATGAACGAGTCTTTGGAAAGAGATGTTCTGCAGGTCTCCAAAGTGACCACGAAGGGGTGCGAAGCCTCAACTCGACGGGTTAATCTCACGGGGACTTCCAAGGGAGGAACAATTGTTGATATTTCAGAAGAGCATCGTCCATGGAAATATCTTTAAAATAGAGCCAGATCGTCAACTTTTCTACTTCTGCCAGAGAAGTGAGTGAGTTTGTGAGCGAGCCATCACCCACGAGACGTATTGCCCTTTTTTGGACAGTATCCAACAGTTTCAGGATATGTTTGGATGCTGCACTTCAAATATGGGAACAGTATTCCAGGACAGGTCGGATTTGTGCCTTATAGATCATAAGCAGCTGACGGGAAGTGAAATAGCTCCTTGCTTGAAACAGAAAACCAAGTTTTTGGGATGCACTTTTAGCAATTGATCTCACGTGATTTTCCCAAGAACGATTATTGCTGATGGTAATCCCAAGGATCGAAATGGATGTCTTCAAAGGTATGGTTACTCCTGACAAGCACAGTGAGATCGGCTTTTCTAGAGAGGTAAATGGTGATCTCACATAGTTTTCATTATGAAATTTTCTCATTTCATATTGGAATTCCTTCCTTCTGCCACTTCTGCAATAGAAGCTTATACAGGCTGATTTTAAAATGAGTGCATATATTTTAAACACTAAGAAAGCTTGAGGTATACTACCGAATAGCACTATTAAAAATATTATTAGGATCAAAATAGATTTGGGGCAAAATACCCTTTTTCCGCCCAGATTTCTACTTCTGTCACAACTATCGTTTGCGATCCGCAGTCGACCGTGATGAACGAAGCGACGTTGCCACTCTACATGACAATTAGGAGATATTAAAGAAAATGTATAATCGAGAAAATGTACAGTGGTGCTCAAATTAAAAGTAACGACTCTTGGTCGAATTGAAATATTTTTGTCTATGCACATGTACTATTCATTGCCTAGGAACGAACCGTTTCCCTCATTAGCATTTTATGACCTGGTTCGCGCTGTAAAGGTATTAGAGGGTATACCCAGCGGTATACCTAGAGGTGTTATAATAATAATTATTCGAACGTGGAAAATAACAATGACAGAGTTCTTCTTTGGCAACTACATATAGGAATAGGAATTTATCTGGACTGCTTCACTTTGATTCAGTTTTGTTGAGAACGATATAATATAATTAATTATAACTAGAATCCAATCTTGGAATGAAGGGATTTAATTTCAAACTATACAGGGTGTAATTCAATTTATGGCTAAAAATATAGGACATGGTTCCTCAGCTCATTTTGAGAAGAAAAGTTGATATGAACATATGCCCTAAACCTCTCAACTTCCGAGCTATAGGGTGTTGGAATTTTTATGAAAATAAGCATTTTCTTATGATAACTTCGACATACTATTCTAGATATTCTCATGAAATTTGACATGCACCAACTGAAACAATGTGGTGTAGTTTGTAGGTAAGATGTGTTTTTGTCTAATTTTCATTGAAGTGAAGTCGTTGATTGAATTTGGCAAAATGGTTTCATCATTTTCAAATATGTAACTCAAATTATTGCAAAAGGAATGAGAATTGCATTTATTTTTTAGAAAATTCTCCAGTATTTACATCCCATACGGACACGAACTGGCCATCAGTGCTTAGTAGGTGCATGTCAAATTTTATGAGAATATCTAGAACAGTATCAAAGTTACTATAAGAAATTTTTTTTCTTAAAATTTCAACACCCTATTGCTTTAAAGTTAAGAGGTTCAGGGCATATATTATGTTCATATGAACTTTTCTCAAAATGTCTACATCCTATATTCCTAACCATCAATTGAATTACACTTTGTATAACCAGGAGAAAAAGATCGATAAAATTGTAATGAAACAATAAAGATATAGTACTGAATTTTATGATTTCACGTTCATTCAGGTAACCCATTCATTTTCAATATTATGCTGAGTTGAATAAAACTCTGAAAATTTTTGGGTAAATCCGAGGATGAATCTGGCATAGCGCACTTACGAATACGGAAAGAAAATAGAATTCCCTTATTTCCAATAGAACACCACTTTTTTTTTTTCATTATTCATTCTACATATTACTCTGATATAAACCATAAAATATATAAGGTAATTCATTACTATTTTCAACTGTTTCAGAGTAATAACGATTTTTGAGAATATTTTTGAAAATGATTTTTTTTCAAACTGAAACACTGAAACTCTTGATTTCTTACAAAGCAGAACTGGTTCACATAAAATGCTCTTTCGAGTGGAAATATGAATTTCATAAACAAGGATATCTACAGTGTGATTATTATCAGCATGCAGATCATAGATTTCAAAACCAAAATAACATTTTATACTGTTGAATAAATAAGCACAAAGAAATATCGATAAGTGGAAAACTTCTATAGTTATTTTACTCGGCTATAATTATTATAAGGTATTATTTTTTGATCATGAAGGATTTAATAAATTTATTTATTTATATTGAAAAAAAAGTCAAAAATACACATCAAACATTCTGGTATTTAACAGTGCACTGCATGTTATGTTCTGTGACCACGTGCTATATATACAGTGTGTCCACTTTAAGAACTTTACCACCGCCTCTAAAATCCGTATTATCTTATCTGATCGATTTCGAAAAACTTTTTTTTTGTTGTATAGGTATTTGAAATATCCATCAAACAAAAAAAGTGATTTTATTCTTGGACTGTTATCGTGGCCATCAACTGCGACCATATTTTATTGACCCATATTTCGTAAATTACTATTGGGTATTTTATTTTTTCACTAAAACTAATGATAGATTCTGAACCTAGATCACTCAATGTAACCCTGTACCGATTTTCATCATCATAAAACAAAGAGTGTCCGAAAAATCGGATTAATAGATATATTTTTTGTATACTTGATCAGAAAATGTAGTACTGTGGTATGTTTGGGAAGAACTAATGTCAAATGGATATTTAGGACTACTTCGAACATATCAGCCCCGATTATTATCATTCAAATATACAATGTGTCTGAGAAAACAAAAAGGGTGGGTAGGCAATTTTTTCATCAACCAAAAAATAATAAAAAAAAAAATTCGGACACCCTGTATTTTATGATGATGAAAATTAGTACAGGTATGTTCCGAGTGATCTTGAATGAGAATCCGTCATTATTTTCTAGGTATAGAATCATGCATCATGAAATATTGTCTACTTATTCGGTTCGGTTCAGTATCTCCTATGTCCTTTGAGATATCAAATTGATGACACAACACTGTTCTGAAGCAAAGTAATATTTTTGTGATTAACGGACATGGGAGACACTGAACTTTATCAAATCGATCAATAACCCTGTTTTTCAAATTTATCTGCACGATTTATCGAAGCTCAAGTATTATACTTTAAAAATAAAATTTCTGGAAGTAGGTAGATATTCGCGTTTCAAGATAATTATGTGTATACCGTTTTCATATCGCACATGCTGATGAGAATTATTAGTTCTTATATCAAAAATAGGTATTCAGAGAAAAATAACTCTTAAGAACGATTAAAGAAATATATTTCATGGGAAAAATAATGGGAGGATATACTAACGACAAACTTCAATTTAAAAAAAAATTAATTATACCGATGCCGCTTTATTCAAGAAGTACTTCAACTATATCTATCAATCCATAGAATCAACTAGAATCAAACAATGAATAACCATGAGTCAGCTTCATAAGATGAAGCATAAAATATTACTCTATATGTGAATATTAACCCCAAATCTTAGAAATATTCAGATATCTGACTATCTCGTACCACAACTCACCATAAGAAATAAGTGATTGAAACAGCGGGCGGTTGGAATAGATATTAGTCTGGGTGCATAAACTGAAATTTTAAAGGGATTTTCACAGAAGTCGTTACTTTTAATTTGAGCCCCACTGTACATGGGGAAGAAGTTAACCCTGGTCTTGAATTTCAGAAAGATAATACAAAAACTTTAAAATGGACTCACCCAAGATTTGTACACATAAGCTAGAAAAGCGTATATCTTAACACCTCCCCTTGGAAGTTCTTTTACTGAAAAATCCTTTAGACCCTTCCTTCCACCTCCTTGCATCGCTACAATTTCGTGTCATTCGAGGAGTCTCATGGGCCCCGCACAATAACGACCCGACATAAGAACCATATCATTCAGCTCAATGTTTGAGAAATGCATCGTCACTTTCCAAGCAAATTGTCAGAAACAAAACTTTACATTTACTAGTCAGTGTTGTTCCTGGGTCTGATTTTTTCGTAATAGATTTCCTTGGAAAAAGGTATCAGATTTGTATCAAAAGGTAAAAGGCTCGAAAAATCTGACATTTGACATTCGGAATGTCATTCTTGTCAAACCCTATCGCACTAATCACAGTTTTGACATAAATGTAGAACATAGAACGGAACATAATTATCCGCTGAGCACAGAAATAGATTTTTTAGTATTGGAACATATTTTGGTGCTGATAGCAAATAGTAATAAATTCATGACAAATCGTAATATCGTAACAATCTTCGTGAAATAGTAATAGAACGCGAACAATCCTAGTTAGTACTGTCAAAGGTCACAGCAAAGAGGAAATCTATGGTCACAGATAGTCAGATACTGCTGTTTTGAGAAATGATGTTGACAGATCATATGATAATAGTTTTGTGTGTGTCGGCTGGTTTGTAAAATAATTGTAAACGTAAAATAAAAATCAAAATAATTGGATGGAATGGACTCGATATTAGTATTTGTTTGCTCTCGGGAGTTTTGCTGTTCGAGCAGGTATGAGAAAATCTACTAGGTGAGTCGATTTTCAACTTTGTGTATGTTGTGTACCTATTTATTGTCTGCTAATTTTGTATCTACCCGCTGGGGCCTTATTTTCGAATTGAAGGAAGGGGGACGTTCTATCATTCCCCTCATGTTTCTCTCCGTCTCTCGTGATCCATGGAGATAATCACCCCACAGTTCTCTCAGTAAACTTTAAAAAATAAGGCTCCTGCACATATTACATTCACCTCGAGATTCACCTCTATTAGTTTCCATAACCTATTTCAATTCATGTTCATTCTGTGACAAATTTTTATCAGGATATTCGTCTCTGAAACAATCTGGCATCACTGTCTTGTTTTGACTTTAGTGAATGACGAATTGTGGATTCCCTAGGATTCCGCAGATTTCACTTGCTTCCCAGTGGCGTACTCGAATTTCGAAGCATTTTATGTTCAATTTTCAAAATGAAATTTCTCGTTAATGTGAAGACTTAGGAAAAATCAAATATTTTAGTAATTTTTGTTAGACTCTCTCATATATATGTCTTGAATATATGCACTCATTTTAAAATCAGCCTGTACTGCTAATAGATTGTAAATGTCTACAACACACATGATCATATTTCGTCAGCATGTCAGACCAGTCCTTCCGTTCGATTGCATGAATCCAATCTTCTTCTTTTAGAAATTTCACGAGTATTTCTATTAGCTCCTATTGCAGAAGGAATTCCGATAAGAAATCAGAGAAATTACCAAATTTTAAAATGAAAACTATATGTGAGTGACTATAGTAGGTCTTACTTTTGAATTATAATGTTCCAACCGGATTCCTTCGTCTCTCGCTGCATTTTTTGCCCATTGTACAACAGCACAATGTGATTGTATGCGCGAATTAATGAATAGCAGAAAAACACGATTCGTATGCCAAAATAATTGTGAAAAACTATTTCAATCATTTGTAAACGAATAAGAAAAGTGAGGTTGTGTCTCAATGTTTCACCTCCAGGGTCGGTCATCTTCTTTCACGCAACCCATACCACGGGAATTAGTGAGCACACTCGTCGTTTTAGTCAGGTGATCGAGCTGCGTGTGAATTTTGATTTTATTCTTTCTGACCTATTGGTGATTTTGTTGAACTTGTAGATATCATTTGGGATAAATGTCTATGAGTTGTTGCAAACCGAGTGATATTATACGAGTATATTAGGTATATTATGAAGCTGAACTTCAAGTGAATCCAGTAATTTTGAATTGACAAATAAACCAATTTGAACTCTTCATTGGACTCATTTTCACTTTTCTCGAAGTATTCACGATGATTGAATCAACATCAGACATGTCAATGAATAAACGCTCTAGGTATTGTATTATAGAGGGAAATGTACAGGAAAGTTACATGATTGTACTATTACGGAAAATGTGTAAGCTTTTGCCTTCATCAGCCGACAATTTAACGTCATATGACTCATATTGGGGGCCAGGTAGCCGTGCGGACAGAGTGTCTATATTCTAATTCGCATTCGCTTGCCGGTCGTGGGTTCGATTTCCATCGACTGCAGAAATTTTTCTGGTGGCCCAAGAAAGTGTTTGGGATCACACGTTTTAAAAGGTAAGGCCCCCGTCATTCCTTGCTCGCACAAGACTTTCGAAGACTTCCGAAGACTTCTGAGGGTTGCTCGTAAGGGGGCAACCAAATGACGGATGGAACAATTTTAGAACAACAATATGACGTCACTGACAGTGTCCTATTGCTGTCCCTCTGGCCAGAGGGTCCTCAGATCACAAACCTTGCCATCGATAATTAAGGCCCCTAATACCCTTGATACATAAATAGCTGTAATTCGATAGAATGCATATTACCTGATTCAGATCAGTTCAATTGAACTATTTCAGTTAGTTAAGATCGAGGTTGAGATTGAAAAAATATCACTTTGTTGTTCGATAACCTGTTGCCGAACACGTGATTATCTTTGCGTGATGCCAATCAGAATATGGACAACTCGATCATTAACACGTCCATTTGCCAGGTGTAGTTTGTTATCGAGTGCCCTCCAATAGACGTGTCCTGTGTCCTGCTCTGACGATGGAATTATTGTTTTTCGCAGATAATTTAGTACACGTGACGCCCCCCAGTTTGCTGGGACTGTCGACGTACCTCAGCAATCACTCACCGTCGATAGCGAAACCTGTTGAATACTAATGAAAATTCAAACAACTGATGTAAACTGTTAACTGATGAGGGAACTGTAGCTATTCAATATAATCTTTTTGAAAAATCCCTCTGAGAAATTCAAACTCTGAAGTGCATTTTCTTTGGATTGTGTTTCCAATTACAAAAGGGAAATGCTAATGATTATGTTTTTGCTTTAACTTCCTACCAGAAAATCGAAACTATTCTGGCCAGGTCTAAGCAGGGGATTCGTTCGTTCGCTATCATAATATATAGCGTTCGATACATTCACACAACTTCATCACTTTCGTTCAGTAAAGGTCAGGACACAATGCAGATCAATAGAAGGACCAAAAGATAAGAAATGCAGGTCTGCTATTGGTCAATTCTAACCTTGAACGCGTTTTGAACCAACCATAGTGCTATTCCTTATTTCTATTCCTTAGTCTTCTGCATTGTGTTTGGACCCCAAAGGTGTTGCCTAAATATATCGAAAACCACCGATAGTGTGTAGCGATATAGTATCGAGAGCGTAAAACTGAAGTATAGATGTAATTGGAAGCTGTGGTTTTTCTTTGAATCTGCTGAATTTTTCTAGATCTCTAAGGAAGATATGCCGATGCCAAACCCTCAACATGAATTCATTCGGACTATACTAAGCTCAAACATGAAAAAGAGGGGTAGAAGAGTTGGTTGAGCATGCGCAATGCATGAGCCAAACGCCATACGTCATTCATCATTCTTGCCACAAGTAATTTTTCACACTATCCCCATCCAACCAACAAATTAGACGGAATCGTACTTATACGTGCCAAAAGTGTAGGAAGCGATTATTACAATCAAATCCTTTGTTTTAACCTCACATTTTCTCCGATAAAACTATCGATAGTGGATATCGATATATCGATTATTCTTTTAAACACTATCGATAGGCAAAACAATCGATGTTTAGTCAACGGTAAAACAAAAGCAAGGACCGCATGATGGATTGAAAGGAAATTTGATTTGATGTACTCTGACGCTAGAACTGTTTTTCGCAGATAATTTAGTGCACGTGACGCCGCCCAGTTTGCTGGGCCTGTCAACGTACCTCAGCAATCATTCACCGTCGATAGCGAAACCTGTTGCCAGCAGGCCGCCTCACCATTTCAGCCCGCACCACCTCCTGTTGGCAGCGCACTGCAGACCGCAGCCCTATCTGACAGGTAAGTCTGAGATACCTCAGAGCAAAATGCATTTGACTATTAGTCGCTGTGTATTTTGCGTTGCACAGTAAAAAAAATAAAAAATAGAGTGAGATTTAACACTATACCTACTTGAGCCGGGATTGGCGCAGTGGAAGAGCGTCCGTCTCACGACCGCAAGGTCGTGGGTTCGATTCCCAGCACGAGCAAGGAACTTTTTTCAATATTTTATTTACGAATTGAATATTGTGAAGTTTCAGAGCATCGGCTGGGGATAGTCCTGCACGATTCGCTGTTGCGTTCCAATTAACAGTGCTGCTCCTGAAGTGGCGCATGGAGTTAGTAACAAAGCCTACACAGAACACGCAGAAAGATATGATGATGTGGTTGTGAGCATCAGAAAAGAAGTTGGACGGTGTATGTAGGTGGGTGTGGAGCTGAGCGCGACTGGCGCGAGAGCGAGCCGGCTGCTTAGCGGACCTCGGTCTTTAACGGGGGTTAACGATGATAGCTAGCAGGCCTGCCACTGCAGCATATGGTAGTGAGTACATTACTAGCCTACAAAACACAGCCGAAAAACTCTGGAAGAGAGCTGATGGGCGGTGCCTGAAAAGCCAGTCAGTCATTGAAAAAACACCTTGGGGCTTGCAAAAAGGTCCCATTAGGGACTATTTGCTGACGTGCAAACGTCCCCCACCAGTACCAGTAACACTATACCTGTTCCCAGGAGGACCACTAAGCCTTAGAATAAATGATTTAACTCTATAGTTTAGTATATTATAGTGTGCTTTTTTCAATTCAATTAGTGTAAATTTTCAATGCAAGCATATTCAAACATACTCTATTTATTTTTCTAAATATATTGAATAAACACAAAAATAGAGTTGAAAGAAACAATCTCGTAAGTGAACATTCCACTCAAGACCCAAGCTAGTGCGTCATCAATGTCATCACTTTAGAGTGAAATTCAATAACCGAATAGGTATTACATAGTCACAAAAGTTGTTTACTGTACCTGGATGTCAAATTGCGCCTCCATTGTTCAAATTGACACTACTATGTGTTTAAGTGCTAATAAGGAGTTATCATTTATTCATCATTTTAGATTGGTATAGAACACTAGTTAGTAAACTAGTCACTACTTACTGTTGAGATTTCATCCAAGTTACATTAATCATTCTTTCACATGTCACAGTATTTATAGGCCTCTGGCAGACGTTCAGCGGCGAGATCTCGGCAGTCTCGGCAGCGCCACCTTCATACAGTCGCGCAAATTGACGGATGAGAAGTAGTGTGACGTTTTGATATTTTAATCGTTTGATATTTGAAAAAATGACTGGAGTCCCACTAGACTAATCAGTTAAGCCTATCTGTTTCATAAATCGTTCGAAATAATAATTCGAAACTGAAAAATCGGAAAATAACTGAGATAGGTATACGGAAATACGTTAATAACTCAATGTTGAAAAAAATCTCTCACTATGCGGGTAGCGTAAAAAAGCTACTTTGAAGCTAATATCATTTGATCATTATATTATCGACACTATGATCAGTATTACTTATTTCCTCGCTTATTTCACTATCCAGTAGACTGAACGATCTGAAACTGTATAGATTGATATTTCATCGTATATATAGATTGAATTGAACAATGATAGAGTGTTAATTTAATCGACAAGAGTGGGACATTCAAGTTCACTAGTGTCAGTGAACACTAGTATAGTTTATCCGAAAACAATTGCAGATTCTCGTGCCGCACCTGCAGTCACTTCAAAGGAAACTTCATACACGCCGACGCCGCACAGTGCGAGATATTCTGCAATTGATATTGGATATACTTTACCACCGAACATAAACTACGAATTCAAGTTCAATTGTTTGTGAATTGAGTTATCTGAATTGCTATTTTATTGGAATTTCAGGAATATGGAGTGAATTCAATACGGGATTAGTGCAAATTCAATCTAGAATTAGTTTCGAAAGAGATAATCTGCGAGAAGTGTATAGTTATAGAGTTGATTGCAGTATCAGATAGTGAGTTTGTCAGAGTATTTTAACTCTAAAAACATACTCTGCGAATTTAACTCGTATGTTTTTTTTATTCGTTTCTTTAACGTCGTTACTGTGTATGTTCTTCATTATATTGTTCAGGTTCATGGTTCTTTGAATACAAATATTGAAGTCCATTTATCAACTTCAAGTGCTGATTTTGAAACATAAATGGGCGGCTTTTGAGTTGGTTGCAGTAAATACTATAACGTCCGACAATCGTAACAGTAGACATATCCATATTCGGGCAGTTGGTCATTCAGTCATTTCCTTTCAACTGGCAACACTGTATGAATGGACATATTGACGTCACTATCAACTCTGCGTGAAAGCCCTTTACCCGTGTTCATAACATCATTTGGTATTTCTTTTGAATCTTGCAGTGTCGACGCCAGTGTCGGGCGCCCAGTCGGCCGTCTTCCCGCTCCCAGGCACGTTCCCATGGGCGCACAGCGGCCGGGGGAAGCCGAGGCGCGGCATGATGCGCAGGGCCGTCTTCAGCGACCTGCAGCGCAAGGGGCTGGAGCGGCGCTTCCAGATCCAGAAGTACATCAGCAAGCCGGACAGGAAGAAGCTGGCCGAGAAGCTGGGGCTGAAGGATAGTCAGGTGGGTGGGGCGCATTGCCACGAACTTTTTACCATATTACACATGGCGAAGACCCAAATTGTACATAATTATACACAATTATACACATCCAGTTTGTAAATATGGGGTACACCGACGATTCACAGCAATTTTTGTTTGAAAAGAAGTGATTATACGTATTTCCATTCAAACTTTCGATATATAATGCTTATATTGCTGATATAAACCTGAGATGTTTTGAGATAATTGTTTCAATGTATTCAAATAATATCTATTTATGAAACATAATATATGCCACCAGTGCTAGCACAGCATAATAATTGAGTCAGCTTGTCATTTATCCATTTATCTGATGGCATGTCATAATGACAACGTTATGTCACTCAATTTTGATGACATAAGGAAGCTCATTATGGGACTAAGTACCATAATGAATTCATTATGGGACTAAGTACCATAATGAATTCATTATGGGACTATTGGGACTAAGTACCATAATGAATTCATTATGGTACTAAGTACCATAATGAAATTCTATAAGGAAAACATGTAATGGTTTGATCAAAAAAGTTTATTCAAAATGCATAACTATGTACAAAACTATTTATTATAAATGGTAAAAGAACAATTACTACAATTTGTAATATTAATATAATGGCAAAGCACAGCTCACTCACCTACTAATATTTGAAACTACACAATACTTACTCCTTTAAAAATAGTTGTCATTGTGACATGTCGAAAATGCAGACGAAAACGTCATGAAAAGGTCACGAAAACGTCACGCATGTGACATATAGTTTTTAGGTGTCTTCTCATTTTTTTAATTGGGCAGATATTCGCGAAAATCACGAACCAATAGATGGCTCTATTTAACGTCAAATCAACGTCAAATTTCAAACTGAGTATGAACAACAAAAACATTGCCGTATGCACTGGTTATTTCGAAATCATTTTGCAAAATAGTGAATAATGAGTTGACTTCGTGACATACGTATACAAGGTCTTCAGTATGGAAAAAATTACTTTTCGTACAGAGAAATTGCCATTTTGATGTGAACAATGGTGGTATTCATCATTGATATCACACTACAATTCCACAGTTTTCAAACATATGGAATGGTCGGAATGGTCCACTCAACACTTGCATGGACTGGACTGGAGCCATATAAGCAATCAGCTATTACAACAATATGGTATAGGTATGAAGAAATAATTCAATTCATCAAGAAATATCACTGGCTTTTATGAAGGAGATGGAATTCTAGTGAAGGGGCTGGGAAAAGAAGATATGGTTGGAAAGACTGCTCAGAATGAACAGTATCATCGATTTACATGAACAAGGATCTCCAGCAATTGAAGACTTGGAGTTATTCTCAAGATCGAATCATTGCAACCAACATTTATACAAGAATTCTAACTGTGCTTCAGAAAATGTATATTATATTATTATAAGGTAGGAACTGGCTTCTTCATTGTAAACAATAAAAGTTCATGCAATAATTCGAGTTTTTTCATCAGGGAGAAATGAGGTTCTGGAATATGCACTTCAACAAATAAATTATTTTCATATAAAACACAGTAACTCAAAACAATGGTCGCCATATTTGTTGTTCATACTCGCAAGACTTGTAAAGTTAGCCACCAGAGGCGTGATTTTCGCGAATTCCGGTTAAGAACAGTTAATGGGCTCGATTGAGATGAGGCTGTCATAGGTGCACTACTGATATCAATTTTGGAACGGACGGTATAGTAAAATAAAAGGAATATTCTGTAATGTTCAGAGGACATCGTGAGAACCAAGGGAAATAAGGTAGGAATTGGTGTTCTTCTTAAATTTCTGGAGGTTATATGCCTCGGGGAACACCTCCTTTGGCAATATGTTCCAGAGCCTCGCAGTTCGTTAGATGCATGAACGAGTCTTTGGAAAGAGATGTTCTGCAGGTCTCCAAAGTGAACACGAAGGGGTGCGAAGCCTCAACTCGACGGGTTAATCTCGCGGGGACTGCCAAGGGAGGAACAATAGTTGATATTTCAGAAGAGCATCGTCCATGTGAATATCTATAAAATACAGCTAGATCGCCAACTTTTCCGTGTTCCAGAGGAGTGAGTGAGTTTGTGAGCGAGGCATCACCCACGAGACGAATTGCCCTTTTTTGGACAGAATATGAATATCCAACAGTTTCAGGGTATGTTTGGGTGCTGCACTCCAAATATGGGAACAGTATTCCAGGACAGGTCGGATCTGTGCCTTATAGATCATAAGCAGCTGACTGGAAGTAAAATAGCTCCTGGCCCGAAACAGAAAACCAAGTTTTTGGGATGCACTTTTAGCAATTGATCTCACGTGATTTTCCCAAGAAAAGTTATTGCTGATAGTAATACCAGACTCGAAATGGATGTCTTCAAAGGTATGGTTACTCCTGAAAAGCTTATATGGTTGGGCACAGTGAGATCGGGTTTTCTAGAGAAAAGTAGAAATATTATAAGGAATTGATTTCTCGAGGTGAATCTGTGTTAGCAGACCGACTTCGAGAACTTCATCCCTAACATACAAAAACTCCAATAATAATCTTGAGCAATTTGAGGGCAAAGTCCGGGGTAAATACTCCCGTCCGTGTTTTTAAATGGAGATAGATCTACCCCCTGTTAAGGGTGCCATCAAAAACATATGTTGCAGATCTAACGCAGTGGATAATGTAATAGCCGAGACTTTTGACTAAGGGGAAGAATCTATTACGTTTCCAGACTGGGATATGTTATCGATCACCGACATCGGTTGTGATATAAACGCGATGACTTATTATTTCGTCGCAGTCTTTTGTTGTTTCGTTCTATTGTCGTTCTTGGGGAGAGTGAAAATGTCATTGTTGTTTTTGTCTACAAAACGCGAAACGCTCCCCCTGTAAGCAAAACAATTATCGAAGAATTTGGTTTTCAAATCATCACTTTTGTCGAAAATTATGTCAGTCGCATGTGCACGGTCGCAATAGAATTAAATAATTGTTTCCTGAAAAAATAATCAGAATTCGCACTGATGGGAATGAATTATTAATAATTTTAGGAAGAATTGTACTCCCAGTATAGGTTTACAACAATGTAATAGTTGAATTATCAAGGTCATGAATGTGTCTTCGACATGGTATATTTTTTTATCAACAAAAATATGAGATGAGAGATGAAAAAAAAATATCGGAAATTAATTCTGCTGCGTGGGAGATGCAGTGAGAAAATTTCATGAATTGGAGTTGCTTTTAATAAGATGAGAAGATGAACCCTACGACCCCTTTTGCGTAGATGTCAGATAAAGTTTGACACTTTGGTATAATTCGTTTTGATTACTTATATGTGAGGAACATTGAATACGAAATTTGTTATCTGAAATCCAATGTCTTCATAGTTTTAGATTCAAATGAAACTTAAAAAACATATTTCCGATGGGTTTAGTTGAATATGAGTATTATACGACGCATCATATATTTCCACAATAGAAGTTGACTCTACTTGTTAGTAACAGATCTATTACTCAAATTTCAGGAACATCAAAAACATCAATTAGTTTTCAACCATATAATCATCTGATATAACATGTCTATATATATAGCTTCAAATAAAACTGAGTGACTTTTACCATTTACTATATAAGGCGCTTCATTTTTGACATCAGAATAATTATTATCACTTATTAATTCTACACAATTATCGTGATAGTCACTCGTTGCTATAAGCAAAGTTACCAAAAAGGAGCCTTCCAATTGGTTCAAAATAAATTGATGAAATTTTGAAGTATTCGTAGGATATTGGTCCCTTTTATAGCGTTAATATAGCTGATATAACTGATATCATCAATAGCTTGGTATCGTTATATAGACATAATCTGTATAATATTGTATTTTTAGTTAGGTTCTGTTGAGTGTTGATAGACGTATGTTCGCTACCTATAAGTACGGTAAGCAAAACGCACAGTCAGAATAATATATGCTATTAAATGATAATATAGGTAATAGTAATACAATCTCAACCATAAAGATATATAACAATGTCATATGAAAACTTTCTCATTGTTGATTTTAGTTAAAAAGTCATTCCTCATTAAAAATTCTGCAAAGCCTAAAACCGAAAATGCGAATATCAGATATCGAATTTTTTCAGTCCTATACGGTGCATGTCAAAAAATATTAATTCTTGTGTTATAAAGTGTGTTACAGTATTGTTATACACCTTCTTTTTCGATAATATCGAAAATTACTGGAGAGAAAAGTTGACTTGAATTGAAAACTTTATTCAAATATTCAATTACCTACTATATGATGAAAATCAGATGTTTGATTATTTTTTACAATTTCTGATCGATTTATATGGACGCTCTTTATGGCTGTAGGTAGGGTAATTTAAATTTTTACATTCGTGCGTAATATGCTTCTTACAACACATTACGTAATATACTATTAAGAATAACATCGCAATAACTCAGCGTTGCTCGTCTTATATATTATTATTTGGATGAATTATTATATATGAGTATACTATCATTATTTTTCAATTGTATTTTATTTGATATGATAATAGGATTCAAAGTCAATGGGTCAGGGGACTGATAATGATTTATTGGCATTCAATCCACTGTGTTAATTTTTGCAACACGCTTGTTCTATGTAAATAATGCGTTGTTTGAAATTGTTGAATTTCAGACCTCATTTCAAACATAATCTCTGTTTCAAAGGATCTTTCATGGCCGCCATTTGGCGATACGTTGAATAAATGGTGACGTCAGTTTTTATGCTGTTTCGTAATTGGTCAGATAATCTTTCATTTCCACTCATGAAGCAAGGTGGCCAAATCAACAATTTTAATCAAGTTATCGAAAAGATGTCACGCATGGACACATCTACAACCATATAATATCACTTATACGTGTCTCGGTGGTTGCATGCAGTTGCATGTATTATGTTCTACATTCCCATTCCTTTTGAATTATTTTGTAGGTTAGCAGGAATAGCAGGTATATTAATGTAATTTTCGGAGTTCGTAGAAGAAGCATGATATGTAACGCGTTCATAAACTCTTATAGACACTCGTTTATTAAACACTCGCTCCGCTCTGCTCCGCTCGTGCTTAAAATACTCGTTACTAAAAGGACGTTTATAACACTTGTTACATAATATACTATTATGAGACTGACATGCGCACCATGTGGCACCTGAGTCCACACGGAAAAAAAGGATTTGTTGCATCAACAAATTATTTATGCTTGAGTTATTTTTGTTGAACTGAGCAATTTTTTGTTGAATCAACCAGATACATGATTATTCCATGGAAGCAGTTTGTTCAAATCAAGAATGTAGGCTAATTGAATCAACAGTATAATATCAATTCCATCAACAAAATATATAGTTTCTTCAAAAACAAATTATGTCGATCCAAAATAATGTCGATGTTGATTCAACTATAAACATTTCGTTGATTTGATCAAACAATGATCATTTTGATGAGATTATATATTTGAAACAACATATACTAGTTTTCTTATTCCGATGTAGCAATAAACTCGCTTCGAACGGATCATTTGCTTGAATAGAGCAACGAAATATGTAAAATCAATGAAATATTTTGTTCATTCTACATCAACTGAAATTTTCGCCTCTAGATGGCGATCATTTCGCCTCGTCTATGCCTGCCTCGAATTCATTATATACGTCAAGCCTGATTCTTCGTGTTTGAAATATCAGCTGGATAAATCGAACTTAGGATGATTAGCAATCCGAAATAGTTTTCCATCAGCTAAAGAGAAGTAAAGACTTGAGATCTATGCTGGGAGTCGACTAGTTTCCTATAGTTTTGTTTATTCTATTGATGTGAAATTTCAGAAAATTTCCGAATATTGAATTTGGTTCAACAAAACAATTTGTCGAATGGAAATATAGTTTCTCTTGAATCAACAAAATATTTCATTGAATTAACCAAATATTTAATTGAATCAACCAAATATTTTATTGATTCAACCAAATGTTTCTTTGAATCAACCAAATATTTCGTTGAATCAACTGCATTCAATATCTTGTTATTTTGAATCAAACAAAATGATTGTTTGAGCCAATTCAATATCTCTTCATAAACAATTCATAGATGTGCTTGATCGAAGAAGATTCAGAGTTCATGCAAGACATATTTACTTGATTCAAATTTCAAATTCGCTCTGAAACAAGATATAGATTTACTCATTTCAAGATTATATTTTGTCGTGCATATATGACACTTTTATTTGCTTCATTCAATTAAATTTTGCTTGATTCAACAATTCCTTTTTTTCCGTGCATGAGGAATGTGTGGGCCTTACTCTAGTGAATACTCAGAAGATTTTTTCTGCCCAGAATGCCTCGATTAGTTATCATCGGCATTATAATCTGCATAGTTCGGTAATAAGGCCAAAAAGCAAGTTTTCATATAATATGTATGTAGGTATAAATATTTCTTTGAGTGTCTGTTTCAGATTAGAGTTCTTCTATTATTATTCTCTGAAAGAATTTAAGTCTGACGATTTTTTAATTCAAATACTGGATTATCTTAATATGTTAATGGTAAAAAAATATTTTCTGTTAACGTGGCCGTATTACCCGACAGTACCAATGAAATCCAAGTATATAGCAAGAAATCTTGTTTTCCATCAACTTATCCGATGTGTATTTCCATAAGAGGAAAACCAGAAATAGCGAAGAGGGAAAAGGAGAAAAACAGTTTTCCCATTAAACAATCAAGGCTTATCGCAATCATAATTAAACGGCCCTAAATTAGATTTAATCGCAAAGGAACTGATTTCAACGAGTATTTAAGAGCCCCTTTCACGTCGAGTACTCACCCCCGTATATCGCGAGGCGGACCATCGATGAAGATTACATAAGAAAAGCGGCCAATAGAAAACCATCGCTCCCCACTTCTAGCGAGAACAAATGCCTACCGTTTCTCTCAGATGTACACTCGCAGAGGGATGAATTGCCATCGCCACCCCTTTTCGAGTGAGCTGGAAAAAGTTGCCCGGTGCGGAGCAATGAAATGCGTAATAGCTCTTATGGATCGGGTATTCGACTATTTTTTGGTTGCTGTTTCTTTTCATCGATTCGACAATTTGACGTTGCAATCTGTGGAACGAGAAATTTTATAGTTTGACTTGCATGGAAAATATTGTAGGTTGTAGGTCAGTTTCATTGCACGAATTAGGTATATCTTTTCGACTCACGTAACTAAAATGGCATTTACTGACGGATATGTACCACGATGATCGATTAATCACGGATTGACGATCTGTGATTTATCAGAAATATTAAACACGTTTTACCATGGCAACACAGTTTCTCAAACACGTAAATAAGGCAATACAATTTTTTAAACGCACCTATACAGTCGTTTGATGAGTCCTGTCGTTACCACCGATACAACAAGGCCAGCAGACTCTGACGTAAACAGCTCGTGACGTCACCAAGAGAGGCCAGTGTTTTATTTTATCGCTTGTCGACTAACGCGTCAGTTCGTGTTAATTCATCGGTGATTCACGTATGTTTTTGAAACGGTCCCGAATTCCTTTGTTGTTTATTCATCAAAATAATTGGCGGAAAAATTACTGTTTTGTGAAATATTTTGTGTTGTGATCGGCGAAATAACAATGCCTTTCAAGTGCTGTGTTCCCTTTTGTCGGGGGAATTATGTGGGTGGTTCAAAAGTTCATGCTTTTAGTTTCCCGTTGGACGAGGAGCTATCGAAAATGTGGGTATATGCAATTCACCGCGAGGATTTTACTCCATCTAAGTTCAGTAGTAAACAGAGCTTAATTTATATTGATGAATTAATAATAGAAGACAAATATTACTCTCTCATAAAAAGTATAAGTAGAGGAAAAATAGAAAAGCTTTGATTGTGCAGTTAGTTTTGTATTCGTATATTATAGTCAACAAAATCATCTCTGAATTCGAGGGAATTTTCTTGAATGTTCATAATAAACGGGCATTTTTAATTCTCATTCTCAAATTTCTTTCTGAAAACGGTCATTTGCCTCGTGGCAATGAATGCAGAATTCATTCCAATGATCAAATTGCAACTATCATATCAACATGAACTACAAACACTCTACTCAAAAAAGGTAAAACTGCATTTATCATGATATTTATCATGAAGATATTTGACTGAAAAGCTCCAAATTTCACCTTCTTTTTCACCTGTCTTCTGGATGGCATTTAGAACAAATTTCCCTTCTTTTTTCATCATATTGGACAATTTATATATAATTCAACTATAAATATGATTTCCTTGAAATCAATCCATATTTAGTGAAAAGAAGGAAGAATATCATTCAAAATAATGGCGTGTGTAATGTCATTCGAAAGCAATCTATTGACATTTGACATCTCGTATTTTGATTGACTATTGATTAAATGGTCGTCATCTGGAATGCTTGTTCACTAAATATGAAAAACTCGCCATAAAAATCATATTTCCTGTTGAATTTTCTATATAAAAATGTGCCATCGAAGTACAGCATGAGTATATAAAGTGTCCAATGACAAAATAAGAGCAAGTAGCTTCAAATGCCCCCAACACAAGGGGAGAAAGAAGGCGAAATTTCGAACTTTTTCTTGAAATATCTCAATAAATAGTGGTTTGTTCACATTTTCATTATAAAATTCGGTTTATCAGACAAAAATACGTGAGTACCGAAAAAAAATTTCAAAAAAAAAACCATCGCAAGATAAATGCAGTTTTACCCTTAAAAATTACGGTTTCAAGTGTAACGATCCACCTGGGTGAAAAATCCAACAACAGAAAATTGAAAACACTCACTGGTTATTTTTTAAGGTAATAGGAATTCTCCAAGATAAATATAGGTAATTGTAACAAACGGCATGTCAATCAAAATAAAATACATTTTCCACAATTTTCTTTCGATCAATCTCACGATAAGTTTATGTTCTGCGGGCCCTGTATAAGTAGGTGTGAAGTTTACCTTCACCACAATTTTTGCCAATATATTTAATTCGAATGGGTTGCTGTAGGTGGATATTTGTGTTTTATCCTGGTTTTTGCTTTAAAACTTCGTTTTTCCATAATAAAATCGAATGGGGTGCGAAGAAAGGGCTCAGTTGACGACTGGCATCCTTTTTTAACCGGAAGCCCTTCAAAAAACAGCAAAATCGGCTCAATGATGATCTAAAACTAAAATCGAAATACGCGGTCGCCTTATAGCGCTATAAGCGCTTGTCGTTTCGAGCCGCTGGTTAGGCCTCACTAAGTGACGTCACCCACGGAGCATGCAGGCCTTGTTGTATCGGTGGTAACGACCAAACCCACAGGACACGTAATACTAAACGACACACGGATACCATGGGCAGATGAGGCAAAATATCTAGGGGTAACCCTAGACAACAAACTTACTTTCAGACATCACATCACAACACGACTAAACTTGGGTAAAGCCGCAAGGCAAAACCTACAGCCTCTAATAGGTCGCAGAAGCAACATGCATGGCTCTAGAGTTGAAGCTGCGCCTAATAAGAACCATTCAACTTCCAATAATTTTGTATGCATCAAGTGCATGGGGCCAATGCGCAGAGACATACAAAAAGCAAATACAGGCATTTCTGAATGTCTCAATAAGAATGGCAGTAAATGCCCCATGATGGTATATCCAAAATAGATTTATCTATAGGGACCTGAACATAAACCCAGACTTTATAGACAACTACATAAGACAACACGCGGAGACTACATTCGGAAGAACAGAAACCCACGAAAACCCGCTACTGATGCACGACCTGACTAAATAGACAACTAAATCAAGACCCGCGCTTCGGAAGAATAAGGTACAGGCGCCCAATTCCCAATTCACCAAATATAAGATAAACGAACGAAAGTAAATCAATATCAATAAAAGTTGCATAATAATCATCAGATAATAAAACAGAAGAGTCTCTCCTTTGATACCCTATAAAAATGTAAACCAATAATAATAATAATAATACATACCTACACTCAAATTTGCTTCCAATTAGGGTAGGGAATCACCACGCAAAGTCAGGCTAGGAAACACACATTAGACAAAAAGGTTTCAAAATCGGAAGACTGAAACCAAGTAATAAGGGGTGTTATAAAACATATGCAGATTGCCAAATGCATAAGGTTGAAGTCCACTCGTTAGTGAGTGGGGGTGGATGGACATGGGGATGAGGAGCTATCATATATATAACGTAAGCTAGTGATATGGCGGCACTTGATCCTGGGCATTCAACCTTTCGGGGGGCGTGGTGTGTGTATTTGGCTGGGCTACGCTTAGTCTTCGGTCTTAGGACTGCTGGCTGGAGACTTCCCTGCACTGATGAGAGTCAAAGAGCTCGAAACCGGTCTGTTGGTGTCTAGCGCGGCCTGGCTTAATCGAAATCAATAGGCATTCAGGAAAGAATCACTTATTGTATCCAGGGGCGGATCCAAGGGGGGGCCATGGGGCCATGCCCCCCCCCCCCTCGAGCACCTCATGGACATGTAGGTATTTTGAATAAATGAAAAAATTAGTGTACGTCTTTATAGCTAGAAACTTCGCAACAGCTTTAAGAAATTGCGAATTTGTAATTACACTCTGCTGTTTGGCAAATATATTTTCGATAACACTGATGCCACTTATAGTAATTTGCTCCAAACAAAAAACAAGCTAACGATGATGTTGTTAGTATCACTCTTCAGACGCTTCCAGATAAAAGGGATGATATTCTAAATACCTACTATCTAAGTATTTCGAATGCAGCCAAACAGAAATTGAAAGGAAAGAACTGAATGTTGAATTTTCGATGCCGAGAATAACAGGGAGAATGGTTCATAGATCAAATACGGTTTCCTCAGTGGATGACCATTACAGAATAACTGTTTTTATTCCAGTATTATTATTGATCTGAAAAAAGGAATATCAGAAAATTAATTGAATCTATACAACCTTCACCTTTGTGTGCCATCTCAATAACTAAAAACATAACAGATGAGGAAATTTATGAGGTATGGGAAATATACTTGAACAGTTTTGGGGAGAATAATGAAATGTCCTTCCAGAAGATCGTTTCTGAAATGTATATATGGAAGAAAATGAGGGATACTAAGCAAAATATACCAAACAATGGTATAACTGCCCTGAAGGAATGTAACAAACATTTGTTTCCTAACATAAACATCCTTCTGGAACTATTTTGTTGCCTACCTGTAAGTGTTGCATCTTCCAAAAAGAAGTTTTTCATTACTCAGAAGGCTGAAAAATTGGATAAGATCCAGAATGGTCCAAGACTGGTTAAATGGATTGGCATTAATGCATATTCACAGGGGCATCTGCAGCAGTCTGAATGTTGATGATATCATCCAAAGATAAGCTATAGGCAGAAGAATAGAAGACTGGAATTTGTTTTCTTTATTTTATATATTTTTATTTTTGTCTGTTTCATTTGTTTTATTTTTGAAGAGAAATATTTTCATTCACTTTTGTACCCAAGTTTTTCAACAGAAATATTTTTTCATTCACTTCTTTTATCCAATATGATTTATTACAGAATTCTACATACATTGATGGAAAATTTTTTTACACCAATAATTTCGATGTTTACTATGATCAGTTTTTTTAATGAAAAAGCATTTGTCTCATATAATTTCTCTTCCGCGCTAACCTTATTGAGCCGTGACTTTCTATGCCCCCCCCCCTCAAACATCGTCTGGATCCGCCCCTGATTGTATCAGTATTCGTTTATATACGAGTCGATGCATATATTTCGGGAGGATGTAATTCCATGTTCTGCGTGGCATTAGCCAGTAAAGTACCGAAATCTACCATTTTTATTTTGTGAACATTGTGTGAATATGACTTTGAGCTTTTTGCATTTATTCAACATTTTGTATCACTATACAACTCTTAAACACCCTGTATACAATAAACCCATCAAGTGGCTTTGGTACTTACGAAGACTCGAGCTCGAGCCTGACAACTCCCAAAGGAAGAAAAGAATCTGGCGATATCTTTCTTTATCATTTTTTTTTCATTCACCAACCAATTCAGCCGTTTCGTTCTCTCATCTTCCAATATAAAAATAAAATTAAACAGGAGCCATCACGAACAGAACTGCGATCCAATAATAATAACATGAAACCTGCGGAGATCATTAGTGATCGGCGCTTATATCCATAATTCCTTTCGGGAATATGGGGGAACCGGAAATGTTTTAGGTCAGCTCCACTCCGCCATCGATAATCTACTCAGACATCATGTACAGGGTGTCCCTGAAACGTCTGTACAAAATCTCAGCACATATTTCCCATGTTGAAATAAACCGATTCAAAGCAACTCACCTCAGTCCAGAAGGGCTCCATTTCCAAGAAACAGTGTGGTGTATTTGAAAATTAAAAATCAAATTTTTCAAGATTTATGAACATTTCTGGACGTATCAGTTGGAAAATTGGTGACCAGGAGCTTTTTGGGATGAGTAATCCGAATACGGACACCTTTTCACCGATGCCATTAACGGGCGCTCACCAATGCACCTCTTATGGTTAAGATTGGCAATAACTTTATTCTCAGTGTAGGTTTCCTCTTGTTATCTTGAGGAAATGATTTTTTGAATATTTTCAATTAAAAAAGGGACACCTGCAAAAATACGCTGAAGTGAGCTGTTCTCGAGATATTTCGGTTTTCAGTGTTCGATGCCGCACCGGAATATTTGAATTATTTATTTGAATAAAAAATTTCAGCTTTCAACTGTATACCTAAATGGCTATGTTTTAGATTTTTTCTTTCGCTTCCTCATTTCAGGAGAATATTATAGCTCCACCGCAGCACCAAACACGCTGGAGTCGAACGCGTCTCTCTGCCTATATTTACAGGCCACCTTAATCGGCCGATTCTGGGCATGGCTACTGGATGTGGTCAGAGAGCGTGAGTCCAAGGAGACTGAGCACTAGAGAGGGTTTTTAGTTTTCATTTTCCCTCGTAAACCAGCAAATTTCCATCAACGCCAATATTCGTATTCGACCCTAGCATGGCTTCTGGAAATGAGATTCATTGACTAGGACTCTCATCACAGAACAAACACCCCCTGGCTAACACCAACCAACTCCACACTGTGTGATGGAGGATTGTTTTATGTCACTTTTATAATGTTTGTCGAGATGTTTGTTGTTCTTGAAATTGTCCGTGTAATTTAGATAAGAATGAATAATTAACTTTGAAGTGCCAAAGGTCCTGGGATCGATTTCCGGTAAGAGAGCTTTTTTTTTATTTTTCATTCAAAATATGATCTTCCTACTCTGTCTAGATCTCTTTTACAACAACCTGAGTAAAAATGGCGAATTTACGTTGATTTAGGTATTCATGGTCCTGAATGGACGTACTCGGCATGTAAAAATGCGCGGAATCTGGACGTCCCCAGTACGTACCTAGTACGTCTACGGTCCTAACTGGACGTCAGTACGTACGAAACGTTTTGGCGAGACGTTTTCAGTACGTTTTGGCCCCATCAATTCTAAATTGATGTTTGCTAATTAAGTGCGCTCTCTCAAGGGTACCTACGGGATCCCGAGCACCTTGTGTGCTCGTCAAGTTTTCCTTCTGGGACTTGACTTTTGATTTTATTTTAAGTGCGCGTTCTTAGGGCACGGGGCCCTTCATTTTAAATGAAAACCCGTTTATTCCTCCAAACTATTTATTATTATTATACATGATATTATGATGAGAGACATCGGCAACTTTGTTAAAACAAATAATGTTCACCTCCATGTAAGTCAATCTTTGGTTATAACATTTTGTATATTTTCACATGCCTTTACTTCTAGTAATTTCTAAAATACGGCTGAAGATGGACTTTTATAAGTTCGAAACATGTCCCGTTGAATAACTACATCAATATTGAAGTTGTGGAGATGACTTTGAGCTTTCCTTCCTCCTTTTTTTATAGAATTAGATAATAACGGAAGAGAATTCCTAAACAATTATCTTGTGAATACGAAGGCCAGTGAAAAATGAATTGTGAGAATTGTGCCATGTTCATGTTTGCTATATATCAGAGATCGATGGTAGATATCATTATACAATGTATTCAATTCCGTCCACAAAAAGTCGATAACGTTTAGAGTTATACGTACTCAGTACATCGGAGTCTAGAAAATGGACGCTTCCAGTACGTCTTGAAACGGTCCCAGACGTTCAGACCTAAATCAGACCTGAATGAAATGAACGTCCCCAAGACGTTGATTGCTATATGGGTGATGATTATCGAAAATCCCTACCCTTTTGCGAAACAAGTTATGTTACTTCAGCATTCAGCAACATAATTTGTTTCTCAAAATCATACACTTGTTATACGACGCTATACATAGTGGAGCGGAACTAAGCGAGATAGAGGTATAGTTACTTTGGAGAAAATGATCCCCATCGAATTTTGAGCAACTTTGGTTTTTGTGTGTGGTCTGTCTGTCTGTCTGTACTCTGTGGTAATCATAAATCGATATATCTCCGGAACCCTTTGACATATCGACTTGAAATTTTGCCATCTTATTGAACTCAAAACAATATTATGTCATTAAAATATGAAGGAAATCGGAAAACTCTAAGGTGGTTTTTCTGGGATTTTTCGATTTTTCACCGAAAGTTTCTTTCGACCACTCTACAAATCGCAAAAGTGGTCCGATCGATTTCATTTTTTGTGAAAAAAAGAACTCTATCAGGGAGAGACGAAGCCTATTGAAATTGAGCAGGGTCGGAAAATTCCAAGTGGGTTTTTCAAGGAGATTTTCCGAAACACACGGTTCGCTTCAAAACATATCTCCTGAACCAATAGACTAAATCCAAATTTGAAAAATGCACCGTATGCCTCTTTGATGACGCAACAAATTATCATATTACCATTTTTTCGTGCATCCATCGGAAAATGGAAAAACAAATGAAAATCGAAACATCAAAATTTGAAATCCTTTCAATTCAATATATTTCGAAAACAAATGAAAAAATCGAAAATTATCATGAGTGCAAAGTTATCCACTGGAACATTTCCTACAAATTATTACCCATAATTTCTCCTGTAAACCCAATGGTACAGGAAATAAAGTGAAAAATATGAAGAAAAAAAATTTGAACGACCCATAGGGTACCATGAAGATATATTGGAAAACAAAGATTATCGATAGATGAAGCTCATCGACTTCCACTGAACCATGAAATATTTTTTTTTTTTGTTGATTGGAAGATGGAACAAAAGTGTTGAAAATCTTATTCTCAGATAATTCCAAATATCTCGAAAACAACTGAAAATATCTGAAAATGTTATAGAACCAAAATTATTCATTTTGATACAATCTACAAAAAATCCGAATAACATTTTTTTCTGAATTCAATCGGGAGATACGATGAAACAACTAAAAAATTTACAAGTAATCACTTGCCAATAGAAAACAAAACAAAAACAAAAGAAAGTAAAAAAAGCACACTCGACTGTCTTGATTTTTTCCCACAAACTATACGTACCTAGCTCACTCGACTGTCTTGATTTTTTCCCACAAACTATACGTACCTATAGCTCACTCGACTGTCTTGATTTCCCACAAAGAAGAAATTTGTTGGCATTGTTTGAACTTTCTTTTGTTTTTGTTTTTTTAGTCCTTATTGGCAGTCGAGTGGGCTAGGTACGTAGTTTGTGTGGAAAAACCAAGACAGTCGAGTGGGCTAAGTACGTAGTTTGTGGGAAAAATCTCCAGTTCTCTGAACTTTCATAGCGTCGTATACACATCTTTGGTACTCAATGATAGTTTCAATATAAAAATATGCTCATGATATGGTGCCATGGCCTCTACTTCCACATGAGCAATGATAAAATATCATCTGCTTTTATAGCGTGTTATAAATTATCTGACCTCTATACTAATCTAATACCTAATGAAAACTACATCTGTACTAATCTGATACCTTTCAAAAACTACGTACCTCACTTGTTGTATTGCATACGAAAATTCGGCGACTTCGCCATACCGCGAAGTGTCCGGACCCTTTGGCTTCTCGTAAGATTAGTATTAGCGGAAAACGTGCCTCCGGTCACCTCTATAATATTATAAGGGTTGGCAAATCGGCGTTTAGCGAGTCAAAGATTAGATAAAGATCGATGAAGTGCAGAGATGGATTAAATTGCCAGTCGAAAACAACCGCAGTGATTTAGTCGCGGCGGTGCTTTGTTTGAGCATTTACAACCCTCCATTGATGGAGAATTGCTCGAGAGGATGCTCTCTATGTTCTCTTCTAATATTCGCATGTGTGCCATAAATATTAGCGTGCTTGAGTTAACATATCGTATACAGGGAGATGTTCATCGAATATGCACAGGGTAAGTCAAAATGGCGAATTTGTATGGTACATTAATGTTTTCCCAAAATCAGCTGACAACAGCAGAAAATTGTCATTTTTTGATTTTGCGCCAAACACATTGTTTTTTCTTCAAGCGGCATAGAAAGTGTTTTTTTCTATGACACTTAACAGGCAGGAAGGTATTATACTCTTCCTCTGTAAGTTGATTGATCAATTATATATGATGATTTTGAGATTGCGAAGCTATATAGAGTACTTATATCGAACCAGATTGAAACATGAAATTGAATATCAAAGCGTAAATTTTGTGCCCAGAAAAATATTAAGTAAATATCTTGATAGATGGCGTCACTAGCGCTACTTCGACGCTCGTCTCTCGACAGCCTTCAAATAGTATTAGCTTAGACTCAGAGATGTTTTCGAAAGTCTCAACTCTGAATACAATGGATAATGGATCATTTTGTACACTGTATATTAATGTTAGTATATCAGAGTTAGAGTTGGCGTTTTTAAGACCATTCTATACTTCTTAAGTACATTTCAAACACGTTTAGTAAGTCAATTCAATTAACACTGATCTCTAGTACAAAAACAAGAGTTGGATAGCCCCATGATGCCCAAGCTATTATTGCATACAAAACAATTATTTGGAGAAGATATGTTATAATTGGAATCCTAATGGAGCCTTCATTGATAAAAAGTCCACAATTTCCAATTCAACGTAGAAACAATAAGCTCTGTTATTGATGAATTGATTTGACTTTGAAGTTTGAGTCATCTATTTTTTTCTTATTGATCGTATGATAGTATATTTAATCTCAATCTGCAATCTCATTTGTTCCTTTTCCTCTCTTATTTTCGGCTTTTATTAGTTATAATTGTTTCATGAGATACGTTTTGCAGAGGTGTTTTAATGTGCTGTATACCTATTATTTTGAATTTTTATACATGAACATGAAGTTTTTCATCAAATGTGTGAATCGTTAATTTTGAAGTGTTATTTTCTCAATTTAGTATAAAATAATAGATTTTAGTACAATATCGGAAAGACTTCTAGTAAAAATTGAAATTCTGAAACGGCAACACTGAATTCAGAGTCGTGTTATTAAACACTCATGCAGATGCAGACAAGAAAACACTTCTCCTCAGCGTGATAAGACTAAATAGGTGTGTTTTCACACCAGAAAAATATCCGAAAAATATTCGTATATCATAATATTATCATCAGTAAGAGCAAAACCGCAACAGATACAGTGTCATAATATTTACCAAATTATTGTACACCACTTTGGTGTTGAATAACACGAACCGATCTAATCAGCACTATAGGTAGTCTAGTGTAGTTCTTGACTGTATGTAAGAACGAATAACACCCTATGATGGTGTTGAAAATATCAGTGTTAATTCTCACTAAAATGAGCAGGACCTCAGGGGACACCCAAGGGTGTTAGCTGGTGTGAACTGGTTATTTTTTCACTGTGTATCTATAACCGATTGTCTATTTCTTTCACTAGCAAATACGATTAGGGAAGATTTCGTGGGGTCAACATGGAGACAGTATTTTTTTTACATTGATACCAACTGTTTTATGTCTTCATCAAGCAAATTTTCATGTCTTAGAACATCCTCAGTTCTGGCCGAGTAGTAGAGGTTTGTATCATCAGCATAATTATGTATGTATTTGAAAATAGTTCAAGACTAGATAAAAATCAGCAGTATACAAAATGAAAAGTTGTGGAGATAACACAGAACCTTGCGGGGCACCATATGATACGTTTACGTTACGTGACAAACTATTTTTCACCTGAAAACCTATAATGGTGCAGCTTGTATTTTGAAAGGCGATGATTCATGGTATCAGAAGCTTCACTATTTTCAAACGAAAGAAAAACGGTAACTTCATTTTTATCATACGCATTAAAAATGTCATCTGTAACCTTGAGTAGGGCAGTAGTGGTACTATGATCAGATCTGAAACCTGACTGGTGAACTGGTATTATTTTCATCAACTTTTACATATATCTGTTCATGGCCCGCTTTTTCAACTATACTCTTGATATTCGCGAGATTCACGAAGTGGGCGACATCTAGGTTACATAATACGAAATTCAAACTGGAGGAAAACAAACTGTTGTCTATGGATGAAGTGCATAGACTACATTGCATACATCTTGCTGTAGCTGTAATTGTCAAACTTGTCAATGACATAAAGTGTTATAACTCTCATCAGTACACAGTACACACATGGCACTAATGGGATTGAGTGACGATTCAGTTTGTTTTCCCCCAGTTTTGACGTTGCTTTGACATGGAACGATGAAAACCGAGCGCCACCTGGTAGCATTGATTCCCCCGAATAGAGTTAAATAGCCTTGCTCTCGAGAGCTGCAATGAACATTGCACAATAATTATGACTTCTGTCAGTTTTGAAATTGTCGCAGATTTTTCGAATCCAGAGTTGTTTAATCCCACTGTTACATATGTTCCGCGTACCTAAAATGGCATTTGCCATTTTATTTCCACTCGTCACAGCAGCAATAGCAGCATCACCATCTAGCGGGAAAATGTAGAATCAACGTCTCGCTCTTTGTGACGTAGAGAAATCATAGTAGGCCGGTCGAGTGATTTTTCTGAAATTTTCAATATGTAATAATGGCCGAATGCGCACACCATATCTTATTTCCATCATTCTATGAGGTAACCTTATAGAAGTTAATAGACCTTGATTGCATACATCTTGCTGTAGCTGTTGTTGTCAAACTTGTCAATGACATAAAGTGTTATCACTCTTATCAGTACACAGTACACAAGCTAATAGCACTAATGGGATTGAGTGAGGATTGAGTTTGTTTTCCCCCAGTTCCCAGTTTTGACGTGGCTTTGACATGGAACGATGAAAACCATCAAGCGCCACCTGGTGACATTGATTCCCGCGAATAGATGTAAAAACTTCACAAACGATAAGATTTCCACAAAATTCTCAAACACACGACATGTTTGGTAACACATTATAGCTTCATCAGGTGATATAGTGGTACAATGAACTAAACTAACATTGGCTTGCCTAACTTTTATATATTATCCTACTTTCCCAACCTGAAAGCTCAGTTTCCTGTGAACATGTTCGATAAACTTTCATTTCTGGAAAATAAGCACATGTACCTACCTTGAAATATGGTGTACCGGATAAACTTGAAAGGGTTGATAGCAAATACATATTAAGTAAGGAAACAAATTCAGCAGTGGTGAACTATATTGAGGTCTAGTTGATCGTTAAGTGAAATGTCAGATTTCTAATGATTCAAAATGATTGACTTTTATTCATTTATTTTCTACATGTAGAATTCCGAAATTATCATCAAAACTATGGTTTTCTTCTAATATATGGTTGGCGTATGTTGAATTTGTTATCTTTTTCAAAAAATTCATCTTATGTTCATTGCGCTGATTGCTGAATGCGCATTGTACCAGTATATCATCTGATGAAGCTTTTTTTATGTTCTGGTTCCCACGAAAAGGGATATCCTGTAATGTTTAGAGAACATCGTGAGAACCAAAAGAAATAAGGTAGGAATTACACTGAAAAAAAAAAAGATGGTAGTTATTACCAGTAGTATTATATAATGGTGTAGTGGTATCATTTGATGAAAGTTGTGACTGGCGCCTATTTTACTAAACGTTTGGTAATAACTACCATCTTTTTTTCTCAGTGTAGTGTTCTTCTTGAATTTCTGGAGGTTATATGCCTCGGGGAACACCTTCCTTGGCAATGTGTTCCTTGGCAATGTGTTCCAGAGCCTCGCTGTTCGTTGGATGAACGAGTCTTTGGAAAGAGATGTTCTGCAGATCTCCAAAGTGACCACGAAGGGGTGCGAAGCCTCAACTCGACGGGTTAATCTCGCGGGGACTTCCAAGGAAGGAACAATTGTTGATATTTCAGAAGAGCATCGTCCAAGAAAATATCTATAAAATAGAGCCAGATCGCCAACTTTTCAACGGTGTTCCAGAGAAGTGAGTGAGTTTGTGAGCGAGGCATCACCCACGATCGAATTGCCCTTTTTTGGACAGAATCCAACAGTCTCAGGGTATGTTTGGGTGCTGCACTCCAAATATGGGAACAGTATTCCAGTACTGCCTTATAGCTCCTAAGCAGCTAACTGGAAGTAAACTGTGTTAGCGAAACATGTTGTGTGTTTGAGAATTTTGTGGAAATCTTATCGTTTGTGAAGTGTTTTCATTTGCCATGGGTTTCCATCAAGTAACGGCCGAGTCAATTCGAAATACTTTTGATATAAGGTAGGTGCGGGTAATAAGGCCTAGCTAAGGGGGATTTGAAATAAAATGAAAACTATTCAACAAAATCAACGAATTTTAATGTTAATTGAACCTTAAGATCAGGTCCTGTCAAAAATAAACAGAACATGGCAACGTGTGTCATAAATAAAAACATGATTGAACATTTTTAAAAACCTTGTCAGTAGGCCTTATTATACTATAGTGGGATAATAAGGCCTATGACTGTTATATTCATGAGAAATAAAAACAGACTCCTAACATTTGGTAATTGAGATCGATAATTGATAATCATGCATTGATCATGCTGAGGTCTTGAAAATAACAACAAATTTATTTGTTTAACAAGCCTCAGGACACTCAAAATTATCTGTATCATCCGCTGACAAACCGACGCACTCCTCGTGATACCACTTGATGCATTTAAAACATTGTCTCATCGCAGCCATTTCTCCTCACAAACATGACAGTACCAACTCGCCTGGTTCTGTTCAGTACCACTTCTACTTTTGGGGGTTGAGATCTTTTTAATTATTCTATTGGTAGGCCTTAATAACCTCCAACAACGTGTGTAAAGGAAATCTGAAAAGAACATTATTCGGACCTTGATATATTATTCAAACATCAAAGATCGCAGAACCATGACATAATAGAAAACTATAACGCAGAACTATATCAATAAGTGTAATATTTCAAAAAATACGTATAATTAATTTTGACGAATTCTTATTATTCGAGCCACACGATTACTACTCTTAACGAATGACACCGCACTAGTCGCCCTTAGCGACCAAACACATCGCGGCAGATTTCAGGCGCCATCTATGATAGTTAGCGACCTGTTAGTGTGACCTTGACCGACACCGACTATTTTAAATTGCATTTTCATCATTTAGGCCTTATTAGCCGACAGGCCTTATTACCCGCGCCTACCTTAGTGCTGGTAAAATGTTGATTGGACGTATAGATCGTTTAATGTTGAGGGATTAGAGATTATATGAATGGGAAATGAAATATCAAGGCTTTTTGACCCATTCAACAATAGTAGGCCTTGTGTTAACGGGTTCAGAATTCGGAGGTTTCTGCAAGTCGAAATCGCACACCCTGTATATACACTGTAGAAAATTCCTCTGAGTGAATGCATATGTGGTTGTGAGTGAATTTACTGATTGACATTTTTGAGTGAATTCTCAACTCAAACTAGATATTTCATCAAGTTCTCATATCAATGAGAATGTTTATAAAAAATTTGATTGGATCGGTTCATGAATTACCATTTTACACAGTCGAGTATGGTGCAATTTCAACTCAATCGGGCGTGGACTGAAATTGACTCATTATTGCGTGGACCTTGAGTGAAATTTCACTCAATTTTTTTTCAGTGTATACTTTTTGTTTTCAGGTGAAAATCTGGTTCCAAAACCGACGCATGAAATGGCGCAACTCGAAAGAGCGCGAACTGCTCGCGGCCGGTGGATCGCGCGAACAAACCCTCCCCAACAAGAACAACCCCCACCCCGACCTCAGCGATGCCGACGGCGATAAGCCGAAGCTCGATCTCAACGACGTGCAAGACCTCTCACCCGCCGGTTAGTATTTTTTTTTGTAATTTTTTTGTAATATTTTTGAATATTTTTTGTAATTTTTACATTTGTATATCACTAATTCGAAGTTGGAAATCAACTCCCCAGAAGTCGAAACTTGTGCGGCATTAGTCAGAGACAGGACCTACAGCTCATAGTGGATTTCAAACCAATTCTTGCTTGTAAAGCGCACATTCTCTTTGCTGGCCTACTACTTACAGGGGTCAAATCAAATCAAAATATACTTTATAGTCGAAAGATGAAAATCTCGTAGACAAAGTCATATTAAATAATTAAGTGAAAGTAAAAGTAAGAATAATATGTTGAAGACATAGATGGAAAACATTTGTCCTGTTGCTCTCTTATACATTCAGGAATATGAAAGAAAACATTTATTAAGGAACACAACAGGAATATAATAGTAGATTATACCACGAGTCAATAATGATAGCTATTATTCTCGAGGATTTTTTACGAACCGAGCCGCGTTAGCGGCGAGGGAGTAACATTCCGAGAGAATAATAGCCATTATTGCGAGTAGTATACTCTACTTTATTTGCGACTAATATATATACTTGTGGTTTTTGAAGTATAATGCCATATATTAATCCCGCAGGGAATAATGGCGAGGGATTAATAGTCTTTATTCCCTGCGGGATTAATATATGGCATTATACTTCAAAAACCACAAGTATAATATATTAGTCGTGAATAAATATATGTTTGTAGATTATATATAAAACATGAATCATTCAAGGAGGACGAGTTGATTTATTATCTTTTTGTTTCTTTAGAAGGAATAATGTATAAATGGTACTAAGATCGTTGATGTCTGTTCTTTTGTTCATCGTTTTATCATTTTCATTAATATGTACCATTTCAAGAAAGAGGCGTTTGTTGAGATGTTTTTCATAATCCAGAATTTTGGCATTATCACAAACGCCTCTTTCTTGAAATGGTACATATTAATGAAAATGATAAAACGATGAACAAAAGAACAGACATCAACGATCTTAGTACCATTTATACATTCCTTCTAAAGAAACAAAAAGATAATAAATCAACTCGTCCTCCTTGAATGATTCATGTTTTATATATAATCTACAAACATTTTTTATATATCAGTATTTTTATATATATCAGTATTCATCTCACTCTGTATTCAACATCTTCAAATGAGTCAACCATCATCTATGACATTTCATTTGATGTACATTTATATTCTAATATTATTGTTCCATTCGATGTTTTCAGTTAGTCTTGATAAAGAAAATAAAAATTTTCGAAAGCTCGACAAATAACGAAGAAATCTAATTAATTCATTGGTCCAGACTGCATCCCACTAATATTTCCAAGAATATTATTATAGAACAGTCACGAAAGCTTCCCCTTGTTATATATAATATACAGTGTAGATGAACGAATACACACAGTACAACATAAAAAATAATAAGTAAATAAACATATAAATAAATAAATGAAAAAAAGGAATGGAAACCATTCATAGTCATAATCGTATTCCTTTTGTTCATAATCACAGAGACTATTTACAATGAATATAGGTAAATAATGGTTTGAGCAACAAATACCCACTTTCATACTATATGCCATGCCATCCAAATTTTTTCCAAAATACTTTTGAACACTATAAAATACCTGTTCAATGAGATCTTGCTTTACAGACTACCTAAACTGATCATATGATTGGATATTTTTTAGACTTGTCGAAAGATTGTTATATATTTTAGCTGCATTTTTTTATCAAATTTGATGTTGGAATGGGTAGTCTCAGCTTGTCATTTTGGCGAGTGGAATCAACTACAACATTGTAAGATGGTTTTTTCTTACACATATACTAGACACACAGTTTCGAGGATGAATAAAGAAGGAAGTGTATGTTATTTTGATTCTTGAACAAAGGTTTATAGGATACTCTAGGACCAACTTTGGGTTCGTGATTATTTAAGGAAGGAGGTACTATAGCTCGGTATAAAATGATCTATGTACCTCGTAAACACTTGTTCATATACCGAGATGTTCCCTCTCCTAATTCGAAACGACCTTCCACTTCATAAATGCATTCGTTCTCAAATCTCTGCTCGTAATAATAAATTTGGTTGAATCCCTGCGTTCATTACAGGTTCGCCTGGCGACCGCCAGAGGGACGCTGCGGTGCGGGTCGGTAACGCAGGTTCCTGCGCTCCCATGGCCTACCAGATGTACGACGACAGCTCGAACGACAGCGACGAAGAGATAAACGTCACCTGATTCGTCATCAGGAAGAGGATGGGTTGAGAGGGCGAGACGGTGTTTTGTTTTGGGTCCGAGTACGTCATCAGATCGACGTGGAATGAACGACATTGAACTGTGAATGGCAAGATGGCGCTACCTTATAGATGTCAGCATGTCACTTGTTAACGAGCTCAGATGTCAAAACGCCTATTTTTGCAGTATTCTGTATTATCGATATGGACAGAATGGCCAGTTGTTTGACTGTTGATTGATCAATCATCAATCACTCAAAACTTGCAACTAGGGGTTTGCCAACATTTGGATCTCGGAAACTATAGGAGATACAAAGACTTCGAGCATTCCTTCCTTTCTTTGAGATACAAAGATGGTTAAATTAGGGCAAAGTTGTACATTTATGTGACTAAAAATATGCCGTCGGGAATTTCTTCAATTCCGAATATTTCCAGAGATATACGAAAAAAAAGAAATTTTGCACATTTACAATTTACAATGCCACTTTCTCCATGCTATCCGATGACATATCCAAATTCACGATCAGAGATTTTGTCTTTACGCCACCATCATATCAACTTTATTTTCTTAATATGCGCGCCATATTGAAATTTCATTAGTAATTATATGGTAAATCTGAAAATGTCATCAGATAGCAGGAAAAAAGTGGCGATGTGAATGTGATCTCAATTTTGATATTGTCCAACAAACAACGACAGAAAATAATTGATAATTGGATTCGTCTGAGGATTAACCAAAATTATTTTCGTATATCTCCGGAAATACTAGGAATTTTAACATTTTTGTACACAGAAAATGCCAATGCTGTAACTCATGAATCAAAATACGAGTTCGTATCTTGAAATTTGGGAAGTACCAAGTAGGTAAAATTGCTTTTTATTAACAGAACGTGTTAATTATATTACTTCCTGTTCAACCAGAAGCAATCCTAACTTTTAAGTTTTAACAGGTTTTAATGTCCTTATATCTCGACGTTTCGATAAAAGATAGTTTCTGGTGTGTACAGAACGATCCTTTGAATCCGAATATGGGAAAATATACAGGGTGTCCTATTTAGATATCAAAAATTGAGGTTGAACCGGGAATGACGAAACACGATCGCGAATGATTCAGAAGTTATAGCACTGTCCGTTTTTTTTGCACTCCTCTGTATGATCAGTCAATGGCATCTTTCTTCGACAATCCACGATTCATATTGTATTGCTCATTGTATTGTTTCGAACACAAATAATTTTTTGCAAGACGAAGTGTTTTCAGCATTCAGAGATTTCGGCGCATCGCCATTGTGGTATTTTGAATGAACTATTAAAGAACGAGAGAAGTTCAGCCTTCTGTTCTCGTCTTCTTGGGTTACAACGTAAGATTATGAAAATGTCAAGTTGGTGGCAGAAAAAATAAGAAGAGGAGTGGAGGAGTGAGTAAATCACGCTAACCTCAATATGAAAATTAATATATTCTTCTCCATTCCTCCTCATTCTCATTGCCACCAAAATGAAATCTTCATTAATTCAGGTCAGTTCATAATTAAACTCTGAATACAAGGACAGAAGGGAAAGACATTTTTTTTCTCAAGGCTAGCTAAATTTCTCGATTGACTTGGTACATTCACAGATCACCCATCAACTGCCTGATGTTATTAATTTCAAGTTTTATTGAAATTAATTTGATTAGATTAGATTTGTAGCCAAATTGGTCAATACATGAGTTTTTTCATCACGAATATGCCACAGAAATACTTCCACCATTAGTACTATTTCTGCGAAAAGTGCAAGCATGTTTTTTCAGTGTAGGTCAAAGACCGATGTGTGAAATCGATCAACAATACATTTTTCTCCGTGTATATGGGTATGTTATTACACAAATCCGTTTTGCCCAGAGATATGTATAGGGTGATAAAGGAGACCAATGAAAGCGATTTTGGCCATGGCGGTAAATTCAAATCACTGTTATTGACGGTAAATTCGAATAACGAACTGTTGGGTATTTTGTGTCACTATCCTGAAAACAAACATCATTAAAATAGCGGATCACTATCGGCCTCAACAGTAGTACTTTCTCCAGGGAGGAAGGAAAATATCCCTTCTGCATAAGAAATAAGGATAAGGGTGATGTTTACATATTGAGTTCATTATTGCTTTTCTTAAACATTCTAACCTTACTAATCCTAAATGAACATTCTTTCTGAAAAGTGTATTTTTGGGAAAAGCACTTCATCAATCAGAATTAAAAAAAGGCGACCGTCAAAGGAATTGTGAACTCGGATCGGCGGCGTGGAATCCGAACAAACAACAATAACTGATTCACGGAAATACTAAGCAATTATAGAATGAAGAAAGAACACGATTCTGAGAATATTCCTTTTCAAGAAAGAATTTAGTCAACACAAGCATTTGCCAGTTGCTCGCCCGCACATGGAGTAATTGGAGTATTTATTTGTTGCACCGTGTCTTTAGACGTTTGCCAACACGCAGGCCCTTCTTTTGGATTGTTCTGATTGGTCTATAGGAATTGCCTATGCATATGTTTGGGCAAAACGGATTCGTGCGATGTGCTTCAAGGTTTAACCACAGATTTAACATTTTGAACCATCCAACCAGAGCTTTCGCATCTGGTAGTTGGATTATCTGTGCCACAGTAATAATAATGATTATTATTTTATGAGCATCGCAGAATTCGCAGGTCAATCAACGCTTCTGCAAAAATCTTGTAGCGCCACCTATCGATTCGTAGCTCCTTCATTCGAAGAGAATGGCTATTTCATTAAAAGAGAAATCTGTAGACAGCTGCGTTCTTGTTTTGTTTCGGTCAAGTTTCGGTGTATCGACGCTAGAGGGCAGTATCAATCTCGGCTGAATTCTGATATCCCAGTTCTGAAGTAGCAAAATTTTGAATGTTCATGCCAAATTCAAACTCTTTCAGCATTTAGGTGTCATTATATGCAAGAACTTTGGGAAATTGAATAAAAAAATGAAGATGGCAGCACAATTTACTATATACAATGAACAGGGTGTGTTATTTAGATTCAATTCATCCGATCAAAAATTATATTAGCAAAAGTCTAACTATTCTGTTATACACTTTAAAACACCTTTCATTCCGAAAAAAACCTTTTGTGTGATATTTTTTTGTATTTTCCTGATCTGAATCTATCCATGGCTTTTGCCTCTACAACCCTGGCATTTTCAAAATTTCAGGTATACCTATAATGATTTCATCTTGAATTCTTATGTGAAATTGAAATGATCTCATCATCGAACTACCTGAGATTTTAACAAAATATTCAACAATTTTTTGAAATATTTGAGTGATGAATATACATATTACTAATAACTATCGACTTTGTGATATCAACTCTGGTTTGGCCTTCGATTTCTATAATACTTCATCTACTTATTGGATCAGTTTTAATGTGTACTTATATGTCGTATACTTACCTGTACTCGTGATTTCGTATAAGTACTATATCTATACTTAGTACTAACAACTCTGACAATTTCAATAACTACCTATTTTTCATTGTGACATTGAAATACAAGAGATAGATAGACGCTATTTTACCGGAAATATTTGGCCAGCTTGTTGCCTAATTTCGCTAATAGCATCGTTTATCAAAACATAGATACATATAGAAAGTCAAATGGTGTTCTTACTTCCTATTGAAAGGAGTTTCGAAATCTCTCGATATCGCCTATATACTTTGTAAAAATAGCGAAGCGTGGAAGAATCTTGCTAAATTTCCGAAGTTTCAAACCAAATTTACAGGCATCATGACACATTCATTTGAGTTCACATTCACATTTTCACAATTTTGTATTTAAACGGAAATGGTGCGTTATATTTTCGACTTTCAATGGTGAATTCATAAACGACACGAAGTCCTAACTCAACGAAATCCTGTGACATTAGTTTATTTGGTTTTTTTGGTACATAAAATGAAACGAATGCTGATGAAAGCACAATACACTCACTCAACTGATGATATAATATCAATACCTGCTCAATAAACTACTAACGCTCTCAATTCATAATATTCTCATTTCTACATCCTTCTTATCAGCTATTATTGAATCCGTCCATCATCAACGGGACTCTTCAGGTTCCGAAAAAAGGAAAACACATCCCAAGTTCAGTTCAACGTGGTTCAACTTCATAACAAGATTAGAAACGCATTTTGAAATTTTTCAAGAAATTCCGAAGTTCCGAACTCGCATTCAATTGTCTATATCGAGAGCTAGTCTGATGAAACAATTGAAGAGTGGGCACACCAGAGGAATTATAAACATCTCAATCAAAACTAAATTGTTTTGAAACAATGTCATGAAGGAAAAATAGTATCACGAGTAGTTTTCTGATGAGGATCTCATGTTTGGATATGACAATAAATGATGAGACAGAGATTGATGTTTCAAATGTCGAAAAACTATCGCTGAAAAACTATCACTGAAGAATAATTGGTTGAGCAAGTCCGAAATAGTTTCTAGTAAACAAAAAATATTGCTGCAATACAGGAATAGGGCAATCCTGATGGTTGGTTCTCGCGAAATCAATTCACATTTCTATAATTTCCTACGAAATGTATAGGTGAAGATACACCTCGTGGATTTAAATTTCTTGTATAGGGATGATACATAAAGGTGGCATATACATATACCCCTTTCCCATATAACTCTTTTATTTTAGACAGTGGAAAAATATAGAGAACACCCTCACAAGGAACTATTTTACCTTCTCGATTCAACAGATACATATTCACTGCCAGAGAAAATATACAGGAAGTAGCAAAATGTGTATATGAATTTCCAATAGAACACCCCATGTGATTCCACATCATTGAAAAGGTCTTTCGAAATGCTTTCCAAACATACCCCACCCATCACTCATTATATTTGACTTTCACAAAATATGGGCATTAAAAACTAACATCAGAGTTTGATATTATTTTTTGAGAGGAGGCCATGACAATGATTTCCATATGTTATACAGGGTGGTCCAGCTTTTGCACATTAATTTTGAGACTCGCAAAATAAGGGGGCTTGTATGTTTTGGTGCTGATCGAGTGTTGACGTAGACGTTGCTTTCCTTCATTATTACCCTGTATAAACTTTCGAAATGACAAAACTCAGTCTGGTTAGAGACTGGTTAACCCTGAGAATCTCAAATTCTTACTTATTATGCCTATCGAAGGATCTCAATAGATTCTTTGAATCAACCTATATTAGAATTCATATATCTGGTCCTTTGAAAATTAAGCAAAATACGAAACAACTCATATAGCACTTGGGAGTTACATCTTCTATTAAAAAAAATGGTACTGTTTGTTTTTCCTGACCCATATAACGGGTTTGTTTCATTCTGACACCATATTCATATTTTCCTTAATATTCATAATGTATTTCAGGTCTTATTTAGTCTGATGATGGCCGTTGTGCCAAAACATGTCACTTTCTAATATAATTTTTGATATAAAGTGTGGTCGACCGACTTGGACTTTTTTCTTTCATTCATGATATCTATTATTGTTAAGCCTGATAGAGATATGAAATTCAGAAACTGAAATAATGGAGCACAATGATTTTTACCATGAATATCAATCAGCTGAAAATTAATTGAACCAGAACATGCAACATGAACTTTTTTTATATACGAGTTCTTAATCATAATCAGTCATAATCTGGAGCACCCCGTATTTATAGCAGCCTGAAAAAAAAACAGGAAATGCGTTTTTTCGGTCAACTCTTCGAAAGATATTTCTTTGAGAAAAAATCCTCTGTTATACAGTTTTTCATTTCCCTTTTTCTTTTCTACTGTCAAAAAGAAAATAATTATAGAGGGTACAAATGATTCAAATCGATGTATTTTCTTGTCCTCTCAACGCACTGTCTTTTGTACAAAGCAATGTGAATAACTTGTAATTATATGTTTCTGTTGTGATATTGATGTTTCAAAGCACAATCAACTATATATACATGTATAAAATGATATAATGATGAGTAAGTATATAAAAAACTAGATATTTTACTTCTCTTCGACTGTAAATTTTATGAAGTACATACCTATATATTATTCTGAGTGTACATACATAATATATGCATATTCTCATTCAATTTCACTTAAATATTATGAATGTATAAAATAAAGTGTGATAATGCAAAACAGATAGTTTCAATGGTCCTTATTTCAACCCTTGTCCCTTGATGCAAATTCCCAATCAGAATTTGTGTTTTCGAGATATTTCGAAAAACTGTACGAATGCATTTTTTGGAAATGTTCATTGACTTTTTTGTTCATGAGAGTTTTCAGATTTGGTTCATATATTCAACAAATTCGCTCCTATTCATTCTGATTTTTATTCTAAAGTTTCGTTTGTCTGAAATCATCTTCAAATTTCTTCCACTTGAATATCACTATGTTCATTATCACCTATTTGAAGAGAGTTCGTTTTCCTTTTTTTCATGATCATTGCTAAAAAAACGAATTTCAATATTGAGAATGGATGAAGGAGGATGAACTGAAGGTGAAAATTTCATATATTTATTTTCAACCAATTAGAAGGCTCCTTTTTGTTTACTTTGCTTATACCAATGAGAGATTATCGCTTATAATTTCACGAGTGCATAAAAATTACCGATAATTTTGCAAGAAAGCGTTTTATCTGGAAATTGCAGTCGTTTATTTTCATATTTTGACAGAAAAGACCGAGTCCGTCTATTTTTTTGTTTATGTTTATATATGTGATTATTCCTTTTCAATAAGTAAAATAAGCTTTTATTGTAAAAATATAGTGCGACAGATTTAACTTAACTCATCGGAAATATTTTTCTCAAAGTTTTTTGATAATTTAATAGTATATTATGTAACAAGTGTTATAAACGTCCTTTTAGTAACGAGTAGTTTTAGCACGAGCGGAGCAGAGCGGAGCGAGTGTTTAATAAACGAGTGTCTAGAAGAGTTTATAAACGCGTTACATACTATGATTTTTCTACGAACTCCGAAAATTACATTAACATACCTGCTCTTCCTGCTAACCTATAAAATAATTCGAAAGGAATGGGAATTGAGAACATAATACATACAACTGCATGCAACCAGCGAAACACGTATAAGTGATATTGGTTGTAGATGTGTCCAGTCCATTGCTTACTAACCTTTGTTTCACGATTATTGTCATGCTTAGCGCAAAATAAATGAATTGTTCTCAAAGATGGATGCTTCATTTTTACACTTCTTGGAGATATATGCAAGTACCAGAACCAGAACATTCTCTTCGATTTCACTTTCGTCTACTTTTCGCATATATTTTTAATGAAGAATTCTGTGATACAAACGAATATTGTTTGAACAATTCTGATACAAAATTCGAAAATAACAGTTGACAGTTGATACAATTGATAGGCCAGACATGTCTCAAATTACTGAAGCTGTGTTTAATGAACTGCGTTGCCATGGTAATGTGTTTAAGAGATCGTGTTGCCATGGTAACGTGTTTAATATTTTGAATAAATCACAGATCGACAATCCGTGATTAATCGATCATTTAGCGTGGTACATATCCGTACGCTAAATGCAATTTTAGTTATGTGAGTAGAAAAACTTGTATAAAGACATAGACATTGGATTTCAGATGAAAAGTGTCAAGTCTTATTTGACATCTACGCAGAATAGGTCGTAGGGTTCATCATCTCATTATATTAAAAACAACTCCAATTCATGAAATCTTCTTACTGAATCTCCCACGCAGCAAAATCCATTCCCGATAATTCTGCTATTAGGGAGATTATGAGTGAAAAAAATACAGCGAAAATATTGAAAGATTGTATGTAAAGTGTTACAAGGGTTCTGTTATAGTTAAAAATAATTTGCTGAGGATGTCGAAGTGAAATATGTTGTGCCAAATGTCTTCAAGATAGTCGAACCTAGTAGATCAAAGGTCAAAAAAATAATATAACAATTAGCATGTTGAGATAAAAATTTACAGTATTACAATAATTATCATTTGTATGCAACACCTAAACCTTGAAATAACATGATACCAAGATACCCTCACCCACATCACACCATTCTTTTCTTCCTAAGAACTACCTATACATAGTGTGTCATAGATCAAATAGTAGTGTATTTGAACCACAGGGTACTGGAAAAGGAAACTAGTTTTGATGCCAATAAGGAACTCATTTGTATAAGAATGTCATAGGATACATCAATATTCACATTAACTCGAGAAATAAAGGGAAAGTTGTGGTCATTTCTTGATATATCTTGACCTCAATAATTTCAAATTCACTTTAGTCTGATCGCGCTGAGCATATAGTGAGCCATTTGGAAAAAATGGTCAATTAGTGATTGACGCGGCATTTTCAAATCGTATTGAAAGTGAAATTTGCTGTCTGTACAAATGATTACTTCCAGTGAATAGAAGGGAAACAATTACATTTGGAAGATGAGAGTGAATGTGTTTTTAAGCGTTGTGCTGTGGTATATATTAGGTAATGTCAATGTTCACTGGTAACAAAGATTAAACTGAGTGTGTATATAGGGTGAGTCAGTTTTTTGTAGCAGGACTTTAACAGCTGAGAGGAGATGGAAATTCTATGTAAACATATATGCGTGCGAGCTTGGTTTCCGATATACAGGGTCTGTCTCGAAGTTTAAGATTTTTTTTGTGTTCTTATTCCAATTTCCTCCTACAATTTCCAGAATAGTGAATTGAAATTTGGTACATACCTATATACACTTTGGAAACGCAATATTTGGAGCTATCGAGCGTTCTTGAAAACCTACAGGATGATACACTTTTGAGGGCCGCGTACCCGAGTTGACCCTAGATAAATTTTTTGCCTACCGAGTTTGTTTCCAATTTGGAAACTTTTTGCTCCCTTTTGTTTTTTCAAAGACTGTATATAGGCTTTCAAGCTGAATGTCAAAAAAAATGTTGCCTGTAATGAAACTTTATTTTCCGAGTCAGTATTTTAGGCAGGATTTCAGCAGCTCGAATAAAACATTTTTTTAAGATTGAAACCTCATTAGAACATATACAGAGGAGTGCAAAAAAACGGTCAGGACTGTAACTTTTGAATTATTCGAGATAGGGTTTTGAAAATTGGTGGGTAGCAAGTACAGTCGTATTCAATAAAAATGCGTACAAGTATTAAACATAGAAGATTTCGGATTCTATAGTTCTAGTTGTGTAAAATTGGCTCAGCCTATGCGTTGTTTTTGAGAACCTATATGATTACTTTACTGTCAACATTTGGTAAACATTCATTCCCGATAGCCCGTTTTATGCAAATAGGATGATGTTAATTTCTCCCTCCAACATATATTTTTTTTCAGGATGTAACATATTTTTTTTTACATCAACATAATATAGCGGTTACAAACATAGTGGTTATAAAAATTGACACCTGAGAAGACTCGTGTGTGTCAAGCAGTATGAAAAGGAATAGTTTCCCTGTAATTCGCTATTATTCCATATTACAATTACAATCCCTAACAACACGAGTACATCCTAGGGACTTCCCAGGGACGTCCCTAATTTCGAATAAGGACATCCCAGGGATATCTTTTCTGGGACAAAGTACATACTAGGGACGTCCCAGGGACATCCGCTTTCAGACAAAAAGGACATCCAAGGGATGTCCCTCCTGGTACGTCCCTGGGATGTACCGAGTACAAAGAAGGGATATCCCTAGGACGTCCCAAGGATATCCCAGGGACATCCCTTCGACAAAAGAAAAAAAAAGTAGGTCTAGTTGGGATTGAACCCGGGACCTTCAGCTTATCACACATTAAAATTTATTTATTCATCTTCAATTCTTTCACAATACAACACATATTATCACACACATTTCTATTTATGTTAGCACATCTATATGTGTGCCTGAATATCCCTCCGCTTGGCGCAGAGGTGGCTGGTGTTGGCCAGGGAATGTGAGTGGGTATGCGAGGTGTTCGTCACAGGTACCTATCTCCTAGGGCTAGGCCCTTTATATAGGTAATCTCGCTGAGGGTACCCAAGAGGGTGGGGGAGCTGTTCAGTCGCGATCAATGTGGGTGGGTTAGCTTGTTTTTGGAGGAAAAGTAAAAAAAAATCGGCAAAACCATGAAAAACCTCCTTCTTGTTCTGCTCGGGCAGCTGTACCACACTTTCGTGAAGCACATCTGCCCGAGTTCAGTGATCGGTAGTGATTTCTCACGCCCATGTCACTTTTTTATTTTCCTGCTTGAGAGATAGTCTTGTCTAGACCCCCCGGCGTCTCGGGTATTCCCGAGAATCCGGGAGGGATCCCAACTATAGATCACCAGGTTCTCTAAACACATCGGTTGATGCATATATCAGCCCGTGTTTCTTGCGTATGTTATGGTGTTGGCGTAGTGTGGTGATGTTCCGGGTAAGGTCACTTCCAGCGATGTGGTATTTGTAGAATTTGTTTGATATCTTAAGAATAAATTCGTTGATTCTTGGCAAATTACCACATCTTTCGTGGAGGTCTGCCACTCGAGAGTATCTATCACCATTGGTGATAATACGAAGTACTTTGTTCTGCAGCACCTGTAGCCTATTCATAAGAGTAGGTGAGATGCTGCAGAACACAGGACACGCGTACGTCATCACAGGCCTGATGACCTGCTTGTACACCAGGACCTTGTTCTCCTGCGAGAGTGCAGAGGTCCTGGATAACAAGGGGTACATCTTCTTTATGGCTGCTTGTGTTTTTTGTATCAGGTAGTTGATATTGGGCCTGAATGTCATACGAGTGTCCAGTTTAACCCCCAGGTATTTCACAGGGACCGTGTCCCTCACCTCGACACCTTTGACGGTCAAAGGTCTGTTCAGCTTCGATTCCTTGAATTTCTGATGGAAGTTGATGACTTCGGTTTTTGCGCTGTTTATACAGATCTTTGACTCGTCAAAGTATGGCACGATTCCCCTGTCCAGATGAATCTGGATTTGCTGTCTGGCAATATCCGAGTCGGCCGAGTGTGCATAGATCGCTGTGTCATCTGCGTACAGTGCAGTGCTCGTCCGCTCGAATACAGGGAAATCGTGTGTATATAGTGTGTATAATAGAGGTGAGAGGCAAGATCCCTGCGGAACACCTGCCTCGAGTGGAAAATCTCCCGATATACTTTCGTTGACCTTGACCCGGATTTTCCTTTCAGCTTATCAGGCACGCACCTTACTCCATTGGCCAATATGCCTTCTGAAGATTCATGTATTGAACAGATTTATAAACAGGACAACTACAGAAACCTGGATAAATAAAACTGTTAGGATTCCGGTATAATTATTATCATTCTTGGGTGTTTGAAAATGAGGGGCATTATGCATTAACGATCTCTGTTTGCGAAAAATGGTCATTTCTTGAGAAGTTTTGAGACTATATTCTTTATTTTCATCACAATTATTTTCCGGAAGAAATACATTTTCGAAAAAATTCGACTCAATATTTTGATGATATTGAATGACTCTCTGATGTGAAGAATGGATATCAGATATTCCAGGGACACGAATGGGATAACCTAGGGATGTACCGGGTGGGATGTCCACTGGACAACTACTGGCGGGACATCCCCTGGATGTCCCAATCATTTCCTTGTACCGCGGGACATAAAAGGGACGCACCTAGGACATCCCTGTGTTGTTAGGGATATTGGTTACATACATTATTTAACTACTTACGTCTATAAAATATACTTCTACACTTTTTTTTTAATACGACTGTACCTATACCAAGTTGCTCATTAATTGATGAAACAATTTTTCTTCAACTTTTGATTTTTAAATAGGACACCCTGTATTGTATTCCATAATCGGTTAGGGATTATCATAAAAAACTCAACGATACCGGGTTTGATACGGTTATTTCAAATGATTATAAAGATATTTGCGTTCGAAGTTTCCATATACTCAATGGATGTGACTTCACAATATCAAAACATCTTTCTCTGTCACACTCATTGAGCATATGGAAACTTAGAACACGAATATCTGCGTAATCGTTTGAAATAACCCTATCAAACCCGGTATCGATGAATTCGTTATGACATTCCCTAACCGATTATAGAATACAATACAGGGTGTCTCATTGAAAAATCAAAAGTTGGGGTCGTTTCCAGTAAAACCGGATGTGATAGAACAAATATTGTTTCGACAATCAATGAGCAAAAGTTACAGTCCTAGCCGTTTTTTGTGCACTTCTCTGTATGCGTGAGGGCTTCGTTTCCGAGATTTTTCTTGTGTTTTTCAAGTTTTCTCCTACATTTGCAACATAATGAATGTAAATTCGGTACACCTGCTTTACTTTGGGAACGCAATATCAAGCGTTCTTGACCTACAGAATGATACACTTTTGGGGTCGTGCAAACTTTGGAACCTTGTATATTGGAAACGAAGCTCCCACGCATATATGTTTATTCGCGAGATTCACGAAGTGGGCGACATCTAGGTTACATAATACGAACTTCAAACTGGGGGAAAACAAACTGTTGTCTATGGATAAAGTGCATAGACTACAAACATTGCATTCCGCTTGCTGTAGCTGTAGTCAAACTTGTCAAGTGTTGGCACTGTTGGAAGTGATGATGATGGTTGAGTTGGTTAATTTTTTTTACATTATTACATTTTCATTAGTTTAGTGAACAGTGCACGGGTGAAGAATTGGAGATAGTTCAAACAATTCAAACTAATTATGACGAGCAAATTAATTGACATATGAAAGAACAGCTTCAACATGTTTACAATACCCAGATTGTCCTGCTTTGATGCATGAACAAATACAAATCCATTGTTCTACAGGTGTTCCTCTGGACCCCAACTTCAATTTTACTTCATGCGTGGGGAAGATTTCATCGCCGAAGTTTGTAGACAAAGTGCAAAAATGTGCCTTTTGTTGAAGTCTTCTGCCTCACACAAAATCACATGATTAGCACCTAGAACTGCTTTTCCTTCCACTACTGGTCGGCATTTTCCGTTTAAATATATATATGAATATTGACAATTAATGTCAAGAAATTCGAAAACTTATCACTCTTATCAGTACACAATTCAATGGCACTAATGGGATTGAGTGAGGATTGAGTTTGTTTTTCCCCAGTTTTGACGTGGCTTTGACATGGAACGATGAAAACCGAGCGCCACCTGGTAACATTGATTCCCGCGAATATGAGATTTTCATCTTGAAAATAGGTCTCCTTTATACTGTTGAAAACCTGCTACAAAAAACTGACTCACCCTGTATAATATTAAAACTTAAGTCGGCAATATTGCTAACTTGAATATTATTTGAGCTCACAAAGTCGGTGAAATGGACAAACTAGTAGTATTTTTTCGTTCATTACTATGAAGAATTCCAAAGAAAAATCGAAAATCGCATTCACGAGTTATGACAAGAAATGAGAGATTTTTTTGAATGGGACACAATAATATTCTTCTTCGATAGAAAATTCGATTCTGAACAAAAAATCTCGCAAAAAATGCCCCATAATCCTTCATAGTAAATTCAAAAATGACATACGCTATCGACGATTTTTCAAATTTGTCAAGGTTGGGAAAACAGAAGTGTTCAAACATCCGAATGTTCTTAAAAAATGAACAACAATGGTAGGTTTCGGGAGAAAAACAACTACTTTTCTGGCTAATGCCACGCAGAACATTAAATTACAACCTCCCGAAATTAAATTACAACCTCCCGAAATCTATGCATCGACTCGTACATAACGAATATTGATACAAGTGATAATCTTTCCTATTGATTTCGATTTTCGTAATTCTATGTTCATAATTGTAGCAAATTTTGAAAGTCAAATTAAATTTGCGGTCTTCTTCCTATGATCGATCAGATGCTGATGTGATGTGTGTTGCATACATTTGCGAGTTTTGCTTACCTCTTGTGTCAAAAGCTACAAATGAAAAAATAACTGGATCAAAAAACGATCATGATAAGTATAGGAAGATATTTGAAATAAATTTCATGAAATTAGATAAAACACGTCTGTACCTATTGAAAATTAAGTATTTTTATTCAGCTGCTTCCAATTTCAAATCGAGGAAGTGTCATATTATGATGAAAGAATAAATCTCGAAGTCATTCTAGATTTATTCTATCTTCAAATACCACGACTGCACTTTGACCAGTATCCTTGATTATTATACACTTGAATCGGTACTAAAAGGCAGTATGCGAAGCGAACACTGTATGGACTTCTTCACACCTTTATCTCATTATGTAGGTATATGGTATATATACAGTGATTCGGGAAATACGATAGACACAACAAAAATAAAACAAATCACGAAAGCTCACGAGTGTGTATTTATATTATATGCAGTCCTGTTTAAATATTTATGAAGTAAAAACATAGAACAGATCACCTACCTAACTTCCCATAAACCAAGTATTATTGGTATAGGTAGGTTCTATTTTTGAAACACCAATCAATTTCAAAATACTACCGAGATAGGTGCAGTAGCTTTCCCAGACGTTGGAAATATTGGAGTATACAGGGTGTTGCCGAGCGTAATCCGCAAAATTTGATAGGCGATAGAACAAACAAAAATAAAAAAAGAAACTGTAATTTTGTATGTTTTGGAGCCGCAATTTCGAGATACAAGTTTGTTGAACTTTTTTGAAAATAAAAGTTCAGTATTCACAGCTGAAAAACTCCTTTGCTGATTTTCATCATTTTTACAATTTTTAGCAGGTTTGTTTATATAATATGAAAATGAATCTTTTGGCATAACTAGATTTATTTATGATGATGAAAAATGGCAAATAATATTTTCAACGCCAACACCTTCTTTCTTGAAAACTGTTTTAGATAATATTTTCTTTCATACCATCAACATATTTGCTTTATTACTTCATCAATTTCAAATTGAAATTTTCTGAAAACGGTACACAGTATTGAGTTTTATCAAGAGTGCATTATTTTTTATGTTAAATTGAATGATTTTCAAGCTACCATGAAATTTAATAAAGAAAAATTGAATTCCAAAATCGTTATATTTTAAAGAATTTGGTACGAATCGATTAAGTAGCGCCCACTATGGAAGTCAGATGATATACAAATAAATGCATGCGATGTGTCAGCTTCCAAAACATATTCATACAAAATTTCATTACAATTTTGGCAGTAGGCAGTAGTAGTTTCGACATAATCGTAAATAATCTGTATACATTTTTTTATCACCTTGTGTCTTTCAACTTATTTTGTTCTAGCCAACCAGGCCACCTTTTTTTCGAAATACCCTGTATATGAAGATTGTTTTCTCACTGCCATTGATCATGAAATGAACTGTTTCATGTTCTTTTTTTTTTGCAGGAACTGACTCACTTATAATTCCTGATGAGCTGCCCTCTCTATTATCTGTTATTTATTCCAATATACCGACCATTAAGAAAGGTGAGTAATCAATATGATCATGACTCAGATGTAACTCTCTTTTTTCGGAAGAACGACATTTCATAATCAACAATCAAATATACTACAAACTGGTAGCCATGTCAGATATCCAGTCACCACGAGTATAGTAATCTTATCCTAACAAGTGAAGAAAGTGATAGGGCAAGCAGTCGAGTGCGCGGGAAAGAAACTTTCCGCATGAGTTAGGAACAATATTTTTTCTACAAGCGTAGGAAATTGATTGATTTATTCAATGAATTATTTCTGCAAATAGGAACCACTAACAATTATTGTGATATATTCTCTAGATTCTAATAATTAGTGATATATCTATTGTGTGTCGTACCGTTTGAAGCATTATGCAGGTAAGCTTATTGCGGAAGCCAGCATGCCCATGGTATTTGGCCTCTAGGTTACAGACATTTTTAGGAAATGAGCCAAAAATACTTTTTCTTTATTTGGTGTCTTTACTTTTTTACTATTGCACCATTCAATAGTGCTTCTCATACCTTTCTTAAGACTTCGTTGGCAATAACTCATCTGTATCGCATCTGTAACTGGATTTTTTTCATCGCAATTCCACTGAATCGAAAATGACAGTAACGCTCTGTCTCTCCATTGTCGTTCTAGATGACAACCTAGTTAGTTAGTTAGTAGGCAGGAGGTATACCACCTCGCACTAGGTCGCCTACTATAGGTTTTCATCTAGATCGACAATGGTCTGTCACCTGACAACAATAATTGTTTCCCACATCAGATCAATATTTCTTCATTTCCACAATAGATAGTGCAATTTGATGGATGATTTTGTACAAACTTACTAAATACTGCAACATAAAACCTAAAATGTTCATATTGTTTCACCCACCACTTTTATTTTGCGAGAATATTATGTAAATCTTTTCCGGCACTAGTGTGGGAAAACTTTTCACGCATTACTGAGGGAAAATGACACTTCCCAAACTAAATTGCATGCGGGTATAGGGTTAATCACGTACGTCTTTGGAAAAATTTTTTTATTCTTCAATCGGCATAGAAAGTTGCTTTTCTCTGACACATAAAAGGCAATAATTGTGTACTTCCTCTGACTAGGCAGGAAAAGTTTTGCTTTGCAACGTTCCAAGTACTTTGAATGAAATTGGTAATCAAAATTGACACTGACATTGGGTGAACACAAAATGAAATGGTGTATACAGGGTGTCGGGTGTCCACTAAGGTCGACGAGATACGGTTTTATGGAAACCATAAACATTGAAAATAAACCGCCATCATGTCATCATAAGCTTCCGCGGTGAAATGAGACATTTTTAAATGAATTTCAAATGCGAAAATTTCGATCTGAACATGAAGGTTGCCTAGCAACCAGCAGAGTTGACGTACAATTATTTCCACAGATATCACGATGGAAGTGAATGAATAGTTGATTTGTTTCAAATATAACATGAATTTTCAATACGAAATAAGTTATTTGCAAATAACTCGAAGACAAATAAAGATATCGAATCGCGGTCTGCGCCAAAATGTAGCTATTTTCATGCTCTTTGAGGTCATTGATGCAAACGTTTCATTTTTCCGATAAAATTCGAAAAGATCGAATAGTTGGTAAATGAAGCCCTCTATAAGACGCGCTATGAACTAGCGGCCGTAAACGGAGTCAGCAGATTTGAAATGAGTGTGAAATTATCTTCATAACAAGCCCAAGTTGGTTGAATTTTGATAAGGGTTATGGACGATACAACAATTCGAAAAATATTTTGTTCACAAGCTTCCTCCACCATTATTATCAAAGATAGAGGAAACAAAGTTGGGCAACGAAAGTAACGATAAATTAATGATCTTCTCATTTCCGTTATCAAACAACTACCTTACCCAGCGATTTCCTGAGATAATTCGAATTTCTCTTTTTGTCATAATAACCTACTGGTCATTCTAGAAACTTGAACATATTTTGAACCAATATCCCATCGCCGATTTTTTCGATAGATTTTTTTTCCGAAGCTGTTATGTTCATGATTTCCATAATATCGTACCTCAATGACCTTGACCGGGACACCCTGTATATGTTCGATAGGTTGCATTTGTCAATTTTTTTAGAAAAACTCTAAATTGTAAACTCAATAACGATTCACTTTAGGTAGCAGGTGTGATACATGAATTTGAATCAGAATCATGAGAGGAAATAAAAAATGTTGTAAAATAATAAAGATTACCTCATATCAGGAAAATCGGAAGCTTCACATAACGAAAATATTTTAGTTGGATTCTTCTGGTTTTCTTCAGTATTTCTTGTAGTTTTCGAGATTCCTATACTGCGGCCCTCCTTATCTTTGGCACAGTGTATACCTATATCTAGTATTAATGATATTACCTTAACTTTGATGAAAACTCTTTTTTTTTATAATCCAAAATGCATATACTGTCTGTAGGTTAATCGAGGAGGTGATACATTCATTATTCTAGATTTTTTGAGATTTTCTCTCCTCGTTTCAATAAAATAAAAATATTAATATAATTTCAATATACGTGTAGAAAGGACAAATCAGATGATTTGCCCCAAAATGTCACTGCGTTTAAAGAATTTTCCTATATAAGAGAGCCTTAAAGAAAAATTCACTAGCTTGTCAGTGACAATTTGTATTGAAAAAGGTTTGGAGAAGAGAAATAAAGTTATATTGAAGTAATATCGAATTTTCACTTAGAAACGTCCAAAGGTTTCGGGATCGAATCTGTTCCCGTTTTCAACGTAAAAAATTAAAATGATTTGCCAACGTCACCAATTATTGTCACTGAGAACTGAGAAGAGTCAAGACGAATACGAATTTGCTATATAAATATCAATTTTTTATGTTGAAAACGGGAGCAGTTCGTTCCCGAAACGTCCAGAGCTAAGTGAATAATAATATTTGATATTTTTTCTATATACCTTTATTGCTCTTCTCCAAACCTTTTTCAATACAAATTGTAACTGAAACTGAAACTGCATTTATCATGCAAAAGGTTTTTTTTTGAAAAATTTTTTTGGAATCATTTTTTTTTGTCTGAAAAACACGAATTGAATAATGAAAATGTGAACAAACCATTATTTATTAAGATATTTCACTATAAAGCTACAAATTGCACCTTCTTTTCCGCCTGTCTTCTGGATCGCATTTAGAATAATTTGCCCTTCTCTTTCCATCAATGGACAATTTATATATAATATCTCAATGTACGACACATTTTTTTCTATTATATGAGTCAACTAGAAATATGATTTTCTTGTGATTTATCCATATTTAGTGAAAAGAAGGAAGAATATCATTTAAAATAATGGCGTGTGTAATGTCATTCAAAAGCAATCTGTTGACATTTGACATCTCGTATTTGGATTGCCTATTGATTAAATGGCTGTCATCTGGTATGCTTGTTCACTAAATATGAAAAACTCGCCATGAAAATTATATTTCCTGTTGCATTTTCTATATAAAAATGTGTTATTGAAGTACATCATGAGTATATAAAGTCTCCAATGACAAAATAAAAATAGCATTTCATCTGTAAATGCATCCAACACAAGGGGAAAGAGAAGGCGAAATATCGAACTTTTTCTTGAAATATCTCGATGAATAGTGGGTTGTTCACATTTTCATTATCAAATTCGGGTTTTTCAGACAAAAATACATAATGCAGTTTTTTCAATTTTTCTTTTAGACTCTCGGATAGGAAAATTTTTAACGCAGTGACATTTTGGGGTAAATCATCTGATTTATTTTTACTAAGTACTCGTATATGGAAATAATATTCATATTTTTATTTCATAGAAACGAGTAGAGAAAATCCCAAAAGATCTGGAATAATCAAAATTCATATATTTTTCAAGGAACCGATTCAAGATTAGGATGGGGTTTCCGCTTAGGGGATAGAGCTGATTTTCAAGTTTTAGTCGAGCTGGGCCCACAAACGAACACTCAACCCCTGGCAAATCAAGGAGAAGGAAATTCTAATACCAAGAGAAACACTCTAGAAAATTTGGCAAATGTACTCTATGCCCAAAATCAGAATGCAAAAAAGTTGCAGGCGGAGAAAAAACCTGCCAAGGTATTAAAGGTAATATAGTTAATCATTGAACTGAATTAAGAATATAGGTCTCCGTATATAAGTTGGTAATTTCTGGAGAACATTCATAATTCCGGAAGATACCTATAGTAGGTATAGAATCATGATTGTATGTATGGAAAAATCGCTCTTATCGACGATATTCTCAGTAAGCCAGTGATCTCTATTTCAAACGAAGTTATTCATTTGTTATATCAACCCTAGAAATGTTCCGTATATCCCTGCCAACATTTACCTCTCTGTCAAGATTTTAAACAAATAGTTTAGTAGTGCGTAATTGATTTACAATACGCATTACGTACTATACTTCACCTACTGCCATATAGTACATCAAAAAAGTGAATTATAATTCTTGACAGTTATGTCATCCGCTGTTGACGGCGATTACGCGATCATGACATACTTATACTGGCGGATTAAACGAAAACTGTGCGATGTTTATGTTGAAACGTTGAAACATGTTAATATGAAAATTCTTCATACTTACAAAAATATAGTTCAATGAAAGCAGGATGCATGAAAATAAAAGAAGAAAAAACCATTGTTTATGCTTTGATAAAATAGCTCGATTCATTATTGATGCTATATCACAGAACTCAAAGACCAGTTCTGTGTGCTCTATGGGAATTTGAGAAGGAATTTAAAACTCATCATCAGTGCTGTGATGAAACATTACTGTTTGCACTTCATTGAAATGATTGCATGCATAAGAATTGATAGGTGTGAATGGCTCATTAACCTTCATATAAAGTATTGATAACTTCGCCATATCTCTAGAAATCATACCTACATAGATAGTTTGCTAGCTGAAAAACAAAAAATATTGAGTGATAAGTAGAAACTAATTGTCAATTGACATCCTGAAATTTTTCAAATTGACAAATTATATTCAATTGAATCAACTATGTTGTTGACGTTTCTCAGTAAGCCAGAGTATCAGAGCCATTGACATCAGGCAGATCTAATTGTTGTATTTGGGTCAGTGATAGACACCTTGCCTACTACTTAGGCTGTGTCAAGTCAGAGTCGTTCAACCACAGTGGTGATACCAGAATGGTCATTGTTTGACTCGACTCCTACCAAAAGTAAACGTGGAAACTTTGTGGTCAGGTTTGAAACGTGACCGATATTCCCAAAGCCAGACTGATGGTCAGACTTCAAACTGAACGTATGTGCCTGGCCAAACTACAGACTTGACACAGCCTTAAGTAGTAGGGAAACTGATGTTAAAAATGTCTACCTATATCGGCACATGTTTTGAACCTCACTCATATGATACAATATAAGAATCATATTAACAATTTTGGAACTTGTGCAGATTGGTAAAAGTTTTGCCGTGTAAAATTCTTCCACAGAACGATTTTCCGACCAGTCAGACTTGCCAGAATAGTTTAGTATGCTTTCTTCTGTTGAAAAGAAAGCAGCATGCACATGTTGGGATTCGTGCAGATCGGTCAAATCACTGTGCTATTTTACAATATTCATGATTGTATATCTAGAAAATTGAATTTGTTAATCGATACATCAAACTTGGGGTCTATCGGCAATGATTACAGAGATATAGGGTGCTCAAAATCGAAATTTTTCAACTTTAGGATTCGTTCGTGTCAAAATATTTCAGAATACACTCTCTTCATTTAAAAAAATTTCAGCAATGCAGTGTTGCCGCTTCTATCAAAAAGTAGCCACAACTTTGTTATTTCAAATAGAACACCCTGTATTTCATTGCATTTTTAGATTCTCCCTGAAGAGCTGATTTCATTGATACATCAAACTATTCATTATCGGCCAAAACGGCTCACATGTCCCTATCTCAACTTTTGATCCTGAAGTTGGAAAATCTCGATTTTGAACACCATATACAGGGTGATTCAGGTTTTAGAGCACAAATTGAAATGGGAGGTAGATCTCATCATCATTTCAATCAGAAAAGTTCATATATACATCACTTCGATCTCGTTCAGTAGCGGAGCTGCAGGGGGTCAAAGTTTAATTATTTTTATCTATTAATTGAAATATCTCGCTTACTTTTCAAGATATCATTTTAAAATTTGGTGTGGTTGATACTATTCAGAATACGGTTTTGGGGGTAGAGGCTTTTTCCCCCCCCCCAAACTTTTTCGTAGTGTGCCTCTGGCATCTTCTTGTGATCAACTTGTGTGGATCGTTCAATTTAGAGGATTTTTTGTCCTTCAATTTTTTTCGAGAAAAGAACTGTTTTTGAGATAATTGAGCATATACGTTCTGAAACATGTTAATTTTGCCTATGTTTCGCTTAAATTTCATTTAAATGAAAAAAAACCTCGACTTTTTACCTTGATCCAGATTGGACTAGTGATTGCAATTTTAGTGAGTACATTTCATTGTATTCTCTACGAATTTTGTCAAAGAATTAAATTTAAGCGAAACATAGGCAAAATTAACATGTCTTAGAACGTATAATATATGCTCATTTATCTCAAAAACGGTTCGTTTTCTCGAAAAGAATCAGGAAGCAAATAAGCCTCTGAATTGAACGATCCAAACAATTTGATCAGTGAAAGATGCCAGAGGCGTACGACAAAAAAGTTTGGGGGGGATAAAGAAGCCTCTACCCACAAAAACCTATCACCCTGTAGATTTTAAAAATCTTTAAATAGCTTGAATTGATGATCTTCTAGGAAGTATTGACCACACCAAATTTCAAAATGAAATCTCAAGAAGTAAGCTAGATATTTTAATTAATAGAACAAAATTATTGAACTTTGACCCCCTGTAGCTCCGCTTCTGGACGAGATCGGAGTTTATCCTATTGAAATGATGAAATCTATTTCCCATTACAGTTTGTGCCTCAAAACCTGAATCACCCTGTATATCTGTAATCTTTTTTGATCGACCCCAAGTGTGATACATCGATAAAATCAGATCTTCAGGGAGAATCTGGAAACTACTTTCATAGCATGCACATTTTTATGTATTCCTCCCAACTGATTCTCGATATAAAGTTAGTGTAAGCTCATCGTGACATACCCTGTATTAGGTATGAATGTTTTCAGAAGCCCAGCACGAATACCGGAGCTGAATGGCTCAAGTCATGGAGCGAATCAGCGAGGGGAAATGAAGAACAAGCGGCCGCAACATTTTCCAGACCTAAACCCATCATACCACCGAACGCGAAACCTGGCTTAGGCATCGGCGAAATCGACGCGAAATCTGTGATACCAGAAGATCCCGAAGAACAAAACAAGGAGACCGGGTACGATATCAAAGTGGAGGAAAGCAAGGTCAAGAAGAATGATGAGGGTGCCTTGGATGACGTAGACCTAGACTAATAATATTTTATACACAAAATTGTTGAATAAATGGTTAATAATACTGATAATGATAGAAGTCCATCATATCTTGAAGTAGGGTGAAGTAGTAGGGTGATCTAACGTGAACTTTACACCACGATTTTAGGGCTTTGAAATGAAAATCCGGAAAATCGATTTCTGCCACGAGGGGGAACGACTTGTCTGATTTCTTCATCTCCGTACCTTCATCCCCCTTTCAGGGGAAATCACAACCCCCCGGATTTCGAATAAGGATGAAAGGTGTTGGTTACCTCATTTACACACACATTTACTATCCAACCCTCTAATTTCAACGATAACGAAATGAGAGATGAAATAGTGGAAGAGGCAATGTCTAATTCACCTCAAAAATTCCACACCAGTGATTTTTAAACAGTTAAATTAGGTTTTCATGACACATTACCATAGCAACATATGTATTTAAGTGCACATTTTTTTCTCGTGGGTACCCACCAGCGTATGAAATAGGAACTTTTTTTATGACGTTTCAATGACAGAATAATATTAGTGATTTTGTGGCACTTCAATTGGGTAGAAATCAACAATTAATAAGTTAAGAATCCATTGATGCCCTAGCTGCATCTATTATATAGAATGTCATGCCACTACCTAGGCCAGAGTAAGGCGTTATGGAAGGCTAAAATTCGAAATCTCTTACATGGAAGAACACATTACCGCAAACCGTCGGTCCCTTTGAACGTTCAAAGAGTGCGGCCCGACATTCGTTTGATGATCTGCTCAACTGACTTTCCATAAACACGCTTCAACAGGAAGATCAAATTACTAAGGTGGACGGACATACTGACTTTCATCAGAAATCCACGGAGGTTCGAAAAGGAGAATTAGGAGAAAGAATATAGTAGATATTATGTGCATTGTGCACATGACGTGTACAGCAGGGGTAGGCAAAAAAAGCAAACTGGGGCCGGGCCTACTTGCTAGTCGACCGCCTCCCCTTTCTCTACTACTACTATAGTATGTACCTATTCCTATGAGAAAGTATTTGACGACATTATAATTCCTTATCACTTGTAGTATCCCGAAGTTAATATAAAATGGAAGAATATAATATGTTACATTTCAAACTGCCGGCCGACGAACCTCAGTGCTTCGATGCTTCAATATCGATTCACGTCGAGGTATCGATCGTGGATTCGAGTCCCACGAACGCAGACTTTTTCTGATGGCTGAAGAAAGTGTTTGGGATAACACGTTAAAAGGTAAGGCCCCCGTCATTCCTTGCTCGCCCAAGACTTTCGAAGACTTCTGAGGGTTGCTCGTAAGGGGGCAACCGAATGACGGATAGAACAATTTTAGAACAAAAAACAATTCAGTGTTTTCATGCAAATATAATAGGTAGCAATCAGGAATCTATTATTGGTGCCGAAATTGCGACCCAAACTGAATTTATTCATGAACCTGTATGCAAATCAAATGAACAAATTAATTCTAAAATTATTTAATTTCCAAACACAATCTGGTGTGAAATTTTCTTACCGATTATTACAAATGAAAATATTATTATTACTGGAGTGGGATTTGAAAATTATTCATCAATTTGTTATTTTTTGTCACCAAAGAAATTGTGGACGTACTATCTGTTCGATTTACCTCAGTTCATCGTGAATATTCAACAACGTTTCACCGTGTCAAATCGATTGTTGAATATTTACTATAAACTTAGGTAAATCGAACAGATACTTCGTCCACAAACATTTTTTTGACAAGAAATAACAAATAAATGAATACTTTTCGAATCCTTCTCTAATGAGAATAACATTTTTCAACTCACAAAATTAGAATGGCATTTAGCGTACGGATATGTATACCACTCTAAATGATCGATTAATCACGGATTGATGATCTGTGATTTATTCAAAAAATTAAACACGTTACCATGGCAAAACAATTTCTTAAAAACAATATCATGGCAACAGAGTTTTTCTAACACACCTTCAGTCAAATACTGTCTGTGGGTTAATCGTGGAGGTAGTACATTCATTTAACTTCATTACCTATTTGGGATTTTTCTCGTCGTTTCTATAATGGGACACCCTGTAGAAGATTTTCATTTTGTAAAAATGTCTCGATCCTTTAAGCTGTTAAAGTCCTGCTACAAAAAACTGACTCACCCTCTCCATTCATCAACAATATAAAATGCCCACTTATTTTAGGTAGATTTATCTTAATGTTACTCAGTAGGAGTTTTACTGATTTGACAAAAATGTTCTCGCTTTTCCACAATTTTCATCTGGCCTATTATCTGGCAACGCTGGTTCTAACTAAGTAGATAAGTAATTGTCTTCACTTCTTTTCAGTATTTGAAACCCTTGTTACGCCCCTGCAATTTTTGCCACATTGCCGAAAAGCATAGAAAAATATGATTGAAAACTAATCTTTATTATTTTTTATGCGTCACTATCCGTTGGTCTGGACCTTGGTCCGGGCCTGTCCAATCTCACGAAAGAATGGTTGCCTATGTTCATACTGTCGATTTGATAGACAAAGCAGTCCAAACTTCATTCCAACCAACTTGATTATCTTTCTCAGGACTCGCACAACTGCTCGCACAAAAAGTATGAACCCAAGATTAATAAACTAGACAGGTGGCCTCATAAGTATTCTGCGTTTTCTGACGTCTTTCAGTGTTCCAATTCTATTCAAATGTTTGAAAATGATTTCATCAAAGAAAATTAGTTGAAGTAACATGACAGTGATGTGAAATCTATACAGAAAAATAAACAAAGTGGATTGAGTCGAAGTAGGGGCAAGGGCTTTAATATTCATCATCAAAGTCAGAGAATATCCACGATAACTATTTTTGTTTTTGAAATATTTGCATGTTAAAAAAAACGATGTATTCAATTACAACAAAACTGGAAGCATTTCTTTTCCACTTTTCTTTCTACAAAATGACCTTACGATTCATCCATCAATTTTTCAAAATAATACAGACATGCATATTTTTGGTTATAATTGCACAAGTGCATAAAAATTACCCATAATTTTGCAAGAAAGCGCGTGTTATCTAAAAATTGTGACTCCGGCTCCTTCGTATTTAAATCAGTATACTTGTGTAGGGTACTCATGAATTGACCATTCCAGAACACGTGATTTTGACATGGTTTCTTGAGGGGCACACAAACTATCTGTTATATAGGTTACCTTTGATGAACATAGCCCTGGCCATCTCTGCCATATCCACAATATAATAACAGTTTCACCAAACAAAACTATGAAATTCTTTCTGGTTCCAACTTGGATTCCAAGGAAAACGATCCCACTAATTCTGGTTTCATATGACAAATCTTGACAAAATACAATGTTTGCCCCTCAGCAACCTGTCAAATGACGTAATTCTGGAATGATTAATTTCCTGTGTTATCAAAGTGAAGTGGGTTTAATCACAGATGAAAATTCGAAACGAGACAATTCGAAACGAGACTCTTCGTACGTGGAATTGATTTATTATTCGTTCTCACAGATTTTAACTTGGTTGCGGTTTGTCAGTTAAATTTGTTCAGCAGTGTATGTTTCGATCCTTTTATTAGAGTGGTATGCGCAGCGCAGTGCGCAGCTCATAAACAGGTAATTTCGAATGAAGTAGAAGATACGACAGAAAATAATCAAATATTCAATATGGCGTTATCTGTGTTGTCATAAGCGTTAAGTGGTCGTGTCAAAGTGAATTTTTGTTTTTATTAGTGAAAAGTGTGAAAATTGTTGTCTTTATGGTAAGCTACAATATGAGATAGATATTTTAAATAACATCTTTATTCGAAAAAGCGACCAAGTTATCATTATGATTTTAGTTCGTGAAATGGTTGAAAATCAATTATTATAATTAATAAATAATTATTAGTGGAACAGACTTCAATACAAAGCTATTAATGAAGACATAATATACTGTGGAATATTATTTAGTATGCAATTGGACAATCAATCAATTAGGTATTGTTTGAAATTCAGTAGAACATGAACTTCAACTTTTTCGTTTGACAGAACAAATGAATTCAAATTTCAAAAACCGTTAATAGGTAGATATCATTTACGATCATCAAGTAGAGTAGACCTAAAAAAAATTAGTCTTTCTTATCTATTATTATAACATCGGTAGGCAGTAGACATATTCTAACAACCATAATATTACCTATTATTGTTTGTATACAATAAAAACAAAGGTTTACCTATCCCTCGGTTTATACCTAGGTAATTACTTTTGGAAACCCGTTCTTATTTGAGAAAATCGATGAAAATCATTTCAAAGGTGCATAGAAAACAAACAAATTTTTATACTCAGCCCTACCTAGTTCTTGCATGTTTTAGTTGGGTGTATTACCCCTTCCGAGGATGTATATTCACCTGGGGTGAGTTGGGTGGCTGAAAGTTCACAGGGTTTATAGGTACATTTTACTATTATACCTAATCAGGCTGTTCGGTGTGCAATTGGGCACCTACCGACCTTTTACATTTTTATTTTCTAAAGTTTACGACAGATTAGGTAGGTAATTCAAGTTCTTCCAGAATTCCCTTGAATTCCAATTGGAAATATTGGGACTTCCAGGTAAATTCCGAGGAAATCCAACGGAAGTAAATGAGAGACAATATCTATTTTTTTTTTCGAAGTTTTTGTGTTTATATACGCGAGAATCATGAGACCTCTCGGCTTATATAGGTAGCACTTCCACCTATTTTTCTTCTGTAGTCTATGATATTTTACAATATGAAGACATAGACTACAGAAGATAAACTTTCAGTAATCGTTGATGAAGACTAACATTTATACGAGCATTTCTACCAATTCACACCATCATGATTCATATTTCTTGGATCCAAATTCAATAGTGAAAATCTCATTATGGAGAAGATTAAGAATTCCAAGAAACACCTCTGTCGAGACCAATTTTATACCTGTGTCAGTGTGACTGCAGGTATCTACCTGTTTCTCTCCATCAATTTTATTTGTATTTACTGTAATCGCTCAACATCGAGTTCAACAGTTTATTTTGAGGTAGCCGAGAAACTATAAGCATTACTATCGAGATTACTATTAACGGTTTTTACTCGGCTACCACAATAATAATTAATTCTTCATTTATGAATAGCACTGGGAACCTTTCTTCCAAGGTCGTTGTTCTGCTTTACTAGAACCATTGATTCCACAGCTTATACTATTATTTAAAGCAGCTCCACCGCTACTTGTGATTAATACAGGTAATCTCGCAGATAATCGAAAAGAAGTACCTACAATGAAGTCGAGATTTCAAAAACTGATAGGTATCAAATACTTTCTGGAACTCGGTCTTGAATTATGTCTAAAAACATCATAGGTACCTATTTTTAATTGAATGTTGAGTTTCATCAATGGCATGATGGTCATTGGTTCACCATGATCTCTCACTCTGAGCTGCTCTGAGAATATCATATTCATGGAGAATTTAAAATAAAACATTGTCAAGAAATACGATAAACAACCATATACATGGTGGAGATACGTAGATGATATTTTCATAATTTGACCCGGTGGCCTCATGGAACTATAGATAATATTTATAAACGAGTAAAAAGTCCATACTGCTCAAAGTGGAGTGGTAGACTGGTGAATTGAAGAGTGAATTTCTTAGTCATCTCCACGCCATTTAATGGGTTGAATAATATTTTGATCAAATCATCAAGACTATCAGAAAAGGAACAATCCAATTACTTCACGATGGGGTCGAATCCATATCAATCGACCAACAAATTTTCAAATGACAAAATCTACATCAAAAACGTTCTAAACTGTTCTTCAACTCAACTCCTATCCGAAAATATTCATTGATATAAAGCATTACGCCCGTTATCCTTCCCTAAAATTTATTTTTCTAATCATTTCCCTCATTTTCCATATCTATTTCCTGACCATTCCTCCCATTTTCTCAATTTCTCATTGATCTCTTCTCACATCCCATGAATACATTTCTTCCTTCAATTTCCTCATATTTCTTATAATTTTCATGAATTTCCTAATAGAAGTGTACCGTGTACCAATTTGTGCTATTTCCTTTGGATAATTGTTTTCTACAGTGACAAGAGTAACAGCAACAGTTCACATGAAATCATACCCAACAACTTCCAAAATAAAGTAAACAATAGTTTCCTTCCCATTGTTTCCTGCATACAAAGTGTATTGTCTTTGTTTCGAAATAACATTCTCATATTTTAGTTAACACACGACGAATTTTGTCCATCTAGAAATTCTTGTAAAAGCGAATATTATCTACCTATTGAATAATACCTTTCATCAGAGGTATCCCAGAAGGGACAAGTAGTTTGTTTCCCAGATCAAGAAGGGTCATGAAAATGTGCAATAGGGTTCCCGATAATATTTTAGGTTAACCTAATTTTCATGTGTAATTTGGTTTCCGACATTTTTACTCTACCTGGTCTCTAAGTGTTATTTGGTTCCCGGAATAAAATAGTAATTTTCCTAACAAGTGCGGAAAGTGATTTGTGGATATTTCGGAAATAATTGCTAAATACTTTTTTACGAGAAATTTTGTTAGCTTCCTTTTACCTTACCACCTTTATCGCGATAAAGTTGACAGTTACCGAGATATACGTGAAAAACTGAAATATTGCACCTATTTTCCAAGATGGCGGCGAAAGCTCTACAGGTACGGGTGGTGACTTTTTTTTGGTAAGATGTAATGCTTAAAGGAACACGTACACCAATTTTCAAAACTTTGGCTCCGATTCCCGCTATTTTTCCTAAGGTGACTGGGCTATGACTGCCGTTGACACGAACGACGCGAAGCGGAGTTCTGGCAAGCAGTCGAGTGCGGGAAAGAAACTTTCCGCATGAGTTAGGAACAATATTTTTTCTACAAGCGTAAGAAATTGATTGATTTGTTCAATTAATTATTCATTCATATAGGAACAACTAACAAGAGAAATATATTCTCTATCTACTGATTATTAGTAATAGCTATTGTGAACTTACAGTTTGACGCATTATGTATAGGTTCCTTGCAGAAGTCGGCAGGCCCATAAGGTGCTTGGTCTCTAGGTTTCATACACTTCTAGGAAATGAGCCAAAAATACTTCTTCTTTATTCGGTATTTTCATTTCTTTATTGTTGCACCATTCAGTAAATCGCGTGTATAGCTTCTCATACCTTTCTTAAGACTTCGTTGGCAATAACGCATCTGAATCGCATCCCTATACGGGTGACACAGGGTATCGGGCCACCCCTGTAACTTCTGCATTCGTCAACGGATTTTTCTGAAATTTGGTACAGTTATATAAGCAATCATTTCGGATTTGATCACATTACAATCCAATATGGCGGACTTCCGGTATTTCTGGAAATGCCAGCAACTTTGTTTTTTCAAATGAAACACCCTGAATATTTTTACATATTCGAGTTCAACAGGTCGAAACAAGTGCAATCCTCATTTCAAATGTCATTTTCTCGAAAAAATTTAAATTAAAATTGTTTTTTCATTTTACCTCGTGGATAAATGAGATGTGGTCAAGACTATTCACAATGACTCACACATAACAGAAGAACATAATTTTTTCTGAACAATTATTTTTTGTGTCACTTATCCAGGAATCAATTCAGCCACATCACTTTTTGATCAAAAATTATTTTTTTTCAAATGGAACCCCTATGGGCCACTTACCCGTCTCTCTAGACCATACATTAAGTAACAAAAGGACATATTATTTTTGTTTCTTCGGTGCAGTAACAAATTGTATTCATTCAAAAATCAACAACTAGTTTATGAATTTCCTTGCAGTTAGAATAATTTTTCAACTAGGTAGGCTGTGGAATAAAAGACATTTGACATCAAGATTGCACTTGTTTTGACCTGTTGAACTTGAATATGTAAAAATATACAGGGTGTTCCATTTGAAAAAACAAAATTGCTGGCATTTCCAGAAAAACCGGAAGTCCGCCATATTGGATTGTAATGTGATCAAATCCGAAATAGTTGCTTATATAACTGTACAGAATTTCAGAAAAATCCGTTGACGAATGCAGAAGTTACAGGGGTGGCCCGATAACCTGTGTCACCCGGTATATAGCTGTGGAAGTTTTTGATCACATTGTGGCAATTCCACTGAATCGAAATTGACAGTAACGCTGTGTCTGTCACTTCGACAATTACAAACTTATTCGAGGTTTGATTGGCATGACAACAATAATCGTTTCCCATCAGATCATATATAGAGGGATTTTTGTAATAAACATTTTTTATTTTTCGATATTTCATATAATTCTCACAATAAATAAATAATGGGTGATTTTGAACATACATACTTAAAGCTGCAACAAACAAACCTAAACTTTGATATTCCATCACCAACCACTTATATTTTGCGATATTATCATACCCTTGTTTTTTTCGTGTTCAAAATCGAGATTTCTCAATTTTCGAATTTTTTTGCGTCGAATCTATTCATTTTTGATCAAAACGGCTCACATGTCCCTATCTTAACTTTCGATTCACTATCTACTGACATTTAATTGGAACAGATACAGTGTGATCAGAATTCTGAATCTTGAAAAACCCCTTTTTTTCCAATTAAATTCCAGTAGATAGTGAATCAAGAGTTAAGATTGGGACATGTAAGCCGTTTTGATCGATAATGAATAGTTTCGACACAAAAAAATCTTAAAATTGAAGAATGTCGATTTTGATCACCCTATATCTCTGTAATCATTCCTGCTAGACCCCAAGTGTGATGCATTGAGGAAATCAGCTCTTCAGGAAGAATCTAAAAATGCAATAAAATACAGGGTGCTCCTTTTAAAATGACGAATAAGTTGCTAGTTGTTTCTGACAGAAGTGGCAAACACTTTATCGATGAAAATATTTTAGACGGATAGAGAATGTTCAATTATCAAAGCATCCCAATTTTCAGAATGTTCTGTCTTTTCGTTCTCCAGATACTTCTATAATAGACCATCCACCGTGGATCGCCCTGTATAGTATATGCACGTAGAATCTACGATAATAAACCATGGCAAGTGACATTATTTTGTATTTTTCTGTGGTGCGGGCCCCTAGGCGCGCGCCTATGCTTAAATCCGCCCCTGATCATCATGAAGTAATGCGGCGAACAATGGAGATCGCAATGGAGTGATATAGCTTTGTCGTGGCTTTGGTATAATTCTTATTTATCTTTCGTTATCTTTGTTAGTTAGGTTAGTTACTTTGTTTTACTTCCTCAAAATGCGTTTTATGTTCCTTTATTTGATTAAAGCATGATATATTTCACACAATTTATAAATGAATTTACTCACTAATGAAAATATCCCATGGGCGTGTGTATACAAGGTGTCTCAGAACAACGTACGTACAAAGATAATACACACGGTATTGGAGAATAATATTATTTCCAGATTTTCTTGAATATATCAAAATCCTTGAAAGGCACTGCCGAGGGCACTGCTCTAAGGTTCGTGAATGTGACGCATGATGAAAAACATGTCACTTTAATACAATCAATATACAGGGACACATGTCTTTTTTATGGAGTACCTACGTCCATGATCACATTTTGATATCTCAATGGACGACCAAATCAATTATCTAACTTTTTTCAAACCGCAGTTTTTCATAATTTTTCTTGGTTTTCTAGATATCTGACAGAGTTTATTTGGGTGTTTCTCCATACTTGTTTATAATGTTTCAGGACTAGGCCTGGGGAAAAATATCGATATATCGATATATAATTCCAAAAATATCGATATATCGATATCTATCGAGAATCGATTTCCTTTCAATATATTGGAAACAATGAATTTATTTCATTCAAGTATCCCCTAGACGCTTTCGTAATATCCGGTTTTCCTCGCCAAGCTTCCATCTTATGGCTTGCCTCCCCAGCTATGTTGTCTGCTAGCTAGTTTTCTCTCTAACAGGTTTCTCCATGCAGTGGTCGACGGAGTTTCATCTGACTCTCTTATCATAAATGCTGGTGTTCCGCAAGGATCAATTATAGCACCAACACTATTTCTACTCCATATCAACGATTTGTTGGAAGCAACTTCATGTCCAGTACACAGCTTCGCGGATGATAGTACCCTCCATACCGCCTTCTCTTCCCGGGCTCCAATACCAGCCAGGCAAATCAGAAATGAACGAGGGAGAAATGTTGACAACATAAATATGAGGTTTGTTCGCGTTTGAAAAATAAACAGTCCGAAACCATCAGAAGCATGCGCAGTTTCACGGTATTTGAAAAATTCGTAATGTTCCGTGGAATTGCTCAGGCTCCTAATGGTTTCGGACTGTTTATATTTTGAGCGCGAACAAGCCTATGGACTTGGCAACAATTCTAAAATGGGGATCCAATAACTTGGTAGATTTCAATGCAAAAAAAACACGAGCATGCCTTTTCTCTAGGAAAGCCGATCTCACTGTGCCCAACATAAGCATGTCAGGAGTAACCATACCTTTGAAGACATCCATTTCGATGCTTGGTATAACTATCAGCAATAACCTTTCTTGGGAAAATCACGTGAGATCAATAATTGCTAAAAGTGCATCCCAAAAATTTGGTTTTCTGTTTCGGGCCAGGAGCTATTTCACTTTCAGTCAGCTGCTTATGATCTATAAGGTACAGATCCGACCTGTCCTGGAATACTGTTCCCATATTTGGAGTGCAGCACCCAAACATACCCTGAAACTGTTGGATTCTGTCCAAAAGAGGGCAATTCGTCTCGTGGGTGGGGTGATGCCTCGCTCACAAACTCACTCACTTCTCTGGAAGTTGGCAACCTGGCCCTATTTTATAGATATTTTCATGGAAGATGCTCTTCTGAAATATCAACAATTATTCCTCCATTGGCAGTCCCCCGCGAGATTAACCCGTCGAGTTGAGGCTTCGCACCCCTTCGTGGTCACTTTTGAGACCTGCAGAACATCTCTTTCCGAAGACTCGTCTATCCAACGAACAGCGAGGCTCTGGAACACATTGCCAAGGGAGGTGTTTCCCGAGGCATATAACCTCCAGAAATTTAAGAAGAACACCAATTCCTTCCTCATTTCCCTTGGTTCTCACGATGTTCTCTGAACATTACAGGATATTCCTTTTCGTGGGAACCAGAACATAAAAAAATGTAAATATATTGCGTAGGTAGGTAAGTAATTGGGTGAATCGAAAATTGTGCGAATCTAGAATTGGGTGAATCAAAAATTGGGTGAATCAAAAATTGGGTAAATTGAAAATTGGGCGAATCGAAAATTGGGTGAATCGAAAATTGGACAAATCGGAATATGTAACATACATACATATTATTATTATTATGTGTATCAAAAAATTAAAACATTTAATAATGATAAGCCCAGAATGATTCTTCATTCAGATTTGGCAACAACGCATTGTTCGAGTATATTCGGATATGGTGGGAGAATCGAAAATTGGGTGAATCGAAAACTGGGCGAATTGAAAATTGGGCCAATCGAAAATTGGGCTGAACGCAACGTACCCTGTTCATCTGGGATAATGTTGGCTTCTTATGGTAAATCTGTAGTAGTTTTGGAGCCCATTCAAAACAAACAAACAAACAAACAATTGAAAAGTATGATGAATGCGTCAATTTATCATACATCCAAAAATCAAACAATTCTTTCTTCTATATATATAGTATTGGTTTAGATTCAGTGTGGATTCAACCATTTCGGTATGCATTGTGAGACGTTCGTTAATCTCGAATTTTATTATTTCTTCTTTTTTACATCTTGAGCCGACGTTTCGAGAAACTATTCCATTCCAGCGACATTTCAATTCTATTTTGATCAGTTGAATTGTCTCGTGTGGATGCTATTTGGACATCATGTCGTTGGGATGCTTATTTTGATTTGAAATGTGGTCTTGAAAATAAATATCATCGTCGATTTCCTTTTCTACTGTGCGTCCTCAAAGTACGAACACATTTTGTTGAAGTCTTCCTTATACTTTGCAAATTAGTTTTCCTACGAGCGTGCGGAAAAGTAACTTTTCCCCATGATTTTTCGTTTTGAAAGTTGTAATTTTCCGTACGACTTTTCCGCATTATTTTTACTTTTCAGCACGATTTCAAACAGGGTTGGCACGAATTAATTCATATGAATTAAGTCAGTGATTTAATTCGTGAATTAATTCACATGACTTTTTTCAAATAAGTCGTGAATTAATTCAAAATTTATCAAATGGGAACAAATCTCATTATTACCTTCAATTTAAACTAGTTTAAAATGAAATATCCGATGGCATCTGACAACTGACAACCGTGATGCACCCTTAGATTATCCGTAGGTAAATAATCTAAGGATGCACCACACGCGGAAAACCAAATTTTCTGAGAGCTGCTTTACAGTTTACAATATTTCATTGCATGCAATTGATTGCTCCAATTCATATTTTCGGCAAAAATAATATGTAGGCTTTTCAACACTGAATCGGAATTACCGGCTTGCAATGTCTTTTTGTCATATATTCTGTGTATTATTATTATTATTATTACTTCTCACCGAGTTTTGAGTTGGGTCAAGAGTTGGGTAGAAGAAACCATGAGAAAGGCAAGAAAAGTAAGATTCAATGTGTATCTAATGATGCGTTAAATTCCGAAAATCTAACATGTCACCACTAGAATTGCACCAGTAATACAAATTACCACAATATAAATAAATATGTCCGGACTCTTTTCTTGCAATGCATCGAAAAATTGCTTTCCAAGGGATATTGCTGCATTTTATTGAAAATAACTGTAAAGCGCCTCTATAATGAAGATTGTGAATGAGTAATATAATTTGCATAAACATCATTTTTCATTCAATCAATAGTCTCAGTTTATATTGCAAAAATTGCATATTTTAAGTATTTTATTGTCATGAGATTTTTAACGGAAATAGAAACTTAGTTTTTTTCGATGTTCTTGTATTTTGTTCAAGTAAATAGAATTTGATTTCCGAAAGTCCGAATTAATTCAAGAAGTCAGACTTTTTTGACTTTTTTATAAAACTCATGACTTATTCCAACCCTGATTTCAAAGGAAATACCAGGAGACATGTGGTGATAACTACCAGAGCGTACCCATAGCAACAGTCGCTATAAACTGACAGTAGCATGTCAACAAATAAGCATTTCAAGCGTCATTTTTTAGTGTACGTAATCCCCATTGAAAATGGACAACTCAAGAAACTTGCAAGATCACCCCCCGAAAATAATTGATGCAAACACTAACCAATCAAATTCAACTAAGAAACGACGTTCTTCAAGATGTTGCGGCACAAATTGCACTTTCAATTTCATTTACCATCGTTAATGTTTCAGTTATTGTTATTCGAATGCTCTTCAAATAAGTTTCCTATTATATCCCCCGTTTCAACAACTCGACATGAAAGTCCAGGGAGGCACTTTTCAAATTAATGCCGTAAAAAATATAAAATATCTTGGAGTTTATCTAGACTCATATATGAAGTGGGACATACATATTAACTACATCACAAAAAAACTTCGGACAATTTTATATAAATTCAAATTCCTCAATAATTTTCTGCCATTAAAGTCAATGAAAATATTATATAATACATTAGTGGAAAGTCATCTTCGATATGGAATTCTATTGTGGGGCAGTGCCCTTCGGACACACATAAACCCACTCGAAGTGCTACAAAAAAGGTTCCTCAAATTAATCATGAAGGAAAACACAAGATATTCCTCCAACTTGTTATATAAACAATGCGAAGTCATGGATATGAGGCAACTATTTTATTATTGTGTGAATGTGAAACTGCACTCAACCGGAGTTGTTGAACGACCCACACATGATTATAACACACGCAAAAAAAACTTATCAACACTACCACAAGTAAAAAAGTCGTTATCCCAAAGATCATATGCATATATTACAAAAAAAATACATAATAGTGTTCCTGATAGAATCAAAAGTGAAAAAAGCAAGTTCAAATTTAAAAGAGAACTAAAAAAATATATTCTGGAAAGCGATAGAAAAATAATATCCGATCTTATAGAAATGAAATCATAGTAGCAAAATAAAATAGATCCATACCTACACCACATTAACATTTTACTGTTATAAAATTCATTCAATGACCTCCATATTTGTTGGTTAGTCTAAGTTCTAATATTTTCCGTGCTAGATTCCATATATGTGTGTACATGTGTATATATGCATGTATTTGTGTGTATATATGTATACCTTGGGTTATTATCCATGATATTTTTGTTATTCTCAACTCACCGTACACCTATTCCCACATGTAATTGAAAAATTCAATTTTCCATCTTATTTCATAAATTTATTCCATTTCAATGTGTTACCAGAGATCCTATTCTAATTTTATGTGATGTGACATATATGTGCACTCATGTATATGTGTATATGTGTGTGTGGGTGTATATGTATGTGTATATGTATATGTACTCACAAATACACCAATCTACTCGCAATCGTAACTTTTTACTCTAAACTTTTTTTAATTATCTACCTTATTACATAACCTTTTACCATTTTATTTTTAATGTGTTACCTTAGATCCTAGTCTTATTTTATCTGATATTATTTTATATATATATATATACTTGTTTGTTTGTTAATATCGAAACAAGTGAATGATCACTTATCGATTACTACTTTGTTCAACCCTATTCTTTGTTATTCTATTACCATTTTTTATACGTTTGTATACTGAATAAAGTTCTTATATATATCGATGAAAAAAATCTCATGTCGTTATTTTTCAGTATATGAAAATATCGTGGGGAAAAGTTACTTTACCGTACTAGTGCTGAAAAGTTACTTTTACGCACGATTTTTGTATTGTTGAAAATAAGGATATTCAGGACTAACTAAATTATCCATGTATATATTCTGTCTTATGTGTCAATTTATGTATCGTCCTAATATCGTGAGTTATTTTCGGATGATTTTTTTAAACTCCAAACTCAAACTATTAAACTTTTTAACATCCTGTATATTATCACAATTTGATAAGCGAAATGATAGTGAAAATACACTAATGTAGACTATGAACAGATGTATTAGGACGATACATCAATTATTACAACAATTACAGTTTCATGTATCCAAATGGATGATCATATTGTGGCTACATGGCAGAAATAAAAGAAAATAGTTTCTTCACAAGTAGCCAAATGAAAAAAAAAACTGAGGCGTTTCTATCTCAGTTTTCTCAATATCGTGAGTTATTTTCGAATGATTTTTTTAAACTCAATGAAATTATTGGCAATCTTCTGGGTCCGATTAGGGTATGGAAAATATTCTGATAATATCGTCTAAGCTAAGTAATGATCTTTGGATTTCTAAGCCAATCAAGCATCGAAATATCATTGTATTCGGGCCACAGCCAACTTCATGTATTTCAATAATTAATGAACGAACATCAAATTGTGATACATAGTTGAATAGAGAATTTCAAGACAAATAAGATAGGCTACAGAAATATACAGGGTGCCTTTTGAAAAATGAAAGTTGGGTCTACTTCCTATCAAACAGGTGGTTGAAGAAAATTGTCATTGAGTTCAAGGGAAGCGCCATCATCGATAATATAACCCTCGTGAATTTCAAATTTTCATCTCTTCAAATACAAAAACTACTGGCTGTTACATCTCTCCTGTGTCACCCGGTATAGACAACCACCCTGTACAGATCAACATAAATGTTGAAAACATGACGAACACTGTGAACTTGGTTTCCCGGTAAAAAATAAAGGGCATAAAAAGAAGGGGGCGGCATATAAAGTGAGACATTCTGTATACATTCCTAGTCACAGATAAGTGATTGGATCTTTCAATTTCAGAACTTTCGACAATAGTTATTATGAACTCTTTGGCATTTCGTTAAATAGAAACAAATACCGTGACATTTAAGTAAATGGTTCAATTCGGGTACACCTATATTTCGATATTGACGATGTCTGTCTTCATGCCTATCATACTATAGAACACATCAAATATCTGCAATTACTTTTCGAGACTTGTTCAATTGGCCGTGAAATTACTATTATACAGAAATGTTTGCTGGAATTGAGACCACTCCTTTGGAAAAATAGGATATTCCTAGACTTGATCAAATTACATGAAAAATTGAAATGGCAGTTGAATATGTTATCATACAATGAGCGGCTAAATTATGGAACAAATTTGTATACACAGTGTATGCGATTTGGTATTCGTTGACTGATTTTCAAAAATCATATAATATAGTTCGAAAATTTGAGGCAATCTGACATATTCAGATTCTCAAGACCTAATATTGTTTGGTGAAGAGGTCATCATTTCAGAAACGACTAAGATTCATATTTCTTGAGTGGGCCTATTCGATTCAAGCATAACTGAAATATCCTCATAAAAAAATTAAACGCAATACCTCATAATGTAGGGTATATCGATGACTGTTTTACCAGTAACCAAACCGATTTTTCACGCCTCGACACGTGTTTCGCTAACTATGTTAGCATCTTCAGGAGAATATTGAAACAAAATGTTCTATGATAGTGTGCTACTCATATACTAGGTATACAATAACCGCCAAGTTAATGTTAGTCATGGTTGAGTTCACATGTTAACCTTGGTCTTATATCACTGAATGGGATAGGTCCATTATCCTTATTCGTTACTCTATTACTATTCTTGAATTAGACATATGAATCGAACGAAATATTTCATCGAATTAGCCAAGTATTTCATTGAATCAACCAAATAATTCATTGAATCAACCAAATAATTCATTAAATCAACCAAATATTTCTTTGAATCGAATAAATATTTCATTGAATCAACTAAATATTTGATTGAATCAATATCTTGTTATTTTTAATCAAACAAAATTATTGTTTGAGCCAATTCAATATCTCTCCATAAACAATTCATGGATGTGCTTGATTGCATAAGATCCAGAGTTCTTGCAAGACATATTTACTTAATTCAAACTTCAAATTCGCTCTAAAAGAAATCGATTTAAAAATATTGATACACTCACATCTTATGGATAACGTTGCCAATTTCCAAATCAGAATGGCTATAAAAAAAACAACTACTTTCTTTTCACCATATAATCTCATAAAAGTGTGAAAAATTGGAAAATGATGCTAAGGAAACTACTTCAATTTTTGTGCATTTTTTTTCCATTTTCACTACGACTCATTGCAATGTTATATATGCATAATATCTGAAATGTAACAATATTTTTGAATCGCTTTTACTCGATAATGATACAGCTGATCGATGCGGAACAGAAGCACCTTTTTCTTGTGAAATGATATGGATTTTCATAATCTGAGATTAAACTGTCGAAAAATATGCATGAAAAATTTTGAGCAATATTTAAGGTAGTCCCACCCTGTATTATACACTCCTGATTGAAATTTTGAAATGATTTAATTTTCACTGCATTGGACATGGAAAGTTCAGTTCATCTTTTTATCACATGGAGTTTCGGAAATACTCAAGAAATATCATCTTCAGGAGCCCCATTTCAGGGGGCCGTAGCTCCCTTATATAGGAGACATTCCTCGTCTCATGTTCATTGAAACTTTCCTTCCTATTTTTGATCGTAGAAGCCGCTGGTGAAGTTTGGCAGGCTAATTTTGGGACACACTGTATATGACACTTTTGTTTGCTTCATTCAATTAAATTGTGCTTGATTCAACAAGTCTTTTTTTTATCGTAGAAGCCGCTGGTGAAGTTTGGCAGGCTAATTTTGGGACACACTGTATATGACACTTTTGTTTGCTTCATTCAATTAAATTGTGCTTGATTCAACAAGTCTTTTTTTTCGTGTTGGATAACAAAATAATTATATCATGTTCTACTGAGATTAGATTAGTATTACAGAATTTTATGAATTTAATATTCTGGGTATACAGGTAAAGTATTGATGCGCCAGAGTCCGATTGCTCGAGAGCTATAATAGCTATGATAGCTATAACACGGTATGTATATGAAAAAAAGCTATTGTCATATACCGGGTGGCTACGGAAGTATTGCCTACGGAATATCTCTGTTATTGTATGAAGTAGGTGTGTGAAATTTGGAGCGTCGATATAATGACATAAGAGCTAGAATTTGAGCATATTGACATGTCGAAGTTAACTTCCGGTCTGACCGGAAGTAACATCAACTTTCATATTTTAAATGGAAACCCTATATTTCTTTCTTTTCGCTTTATTCAGCATTCAATTTCCTTTCTAATGACATATCACAAGTTGGTATCTAACCAGAACATACAACTTTTTCTTGCCTGTACTATTCAGCATAACTATTCCTTTCTAATGATATAATAGAAAATCATTTTTTGGAATGAAATACCAAAAAATCCAATTATTATTCTTCAAATAACACTTGTTTTCTGATCTAGTTTCTGGTTAGATACCAACTTGTGATATGTCATTAGAAAGGGAATTGAATGCTGAATACAGCGAAAAGAAATAAATAGAGTTTCTATTTGAAATAAGAAAGTTGATGCTACTTCCGGTCAGACCGGAAGTTAACTTCGACATGTCAATAAGCTCAAATTCTAGCTCTTATGTCATTATATCGACGCTCCAAATTTCACAAACCTACTTCATACAATAACTGAGATATTCCGTAGGCAATACTTCCGTAGCCACCCGGTATACAGGCGGCACAAAAAAATTAGAGTGCCGAGGGTCATATTTTACAGGTTAATTTTAAATTTTTTTCAAACATTCCAGTGATTTCGATCTACCCATCCGAATATTATTGACTCAATCAATCGGAAGTTATGATTGTTTGGTCCTTGGTTTCAATGTATAATTCTTCGCATTCCTGTGTAGATCACCCTGTATAAGTGATGCGTCATAGCTTTTAGAACAAGCAGTGCGAAAAATGAGGCGCGCTTCGCTAAGATGTTGAGCTAGCGTGAAAATATTTCAATTTCGATATTGTTCGCAATCGGCCATTCTTCAGTGGATATTCAGATTGTGTATGTAGGACTTCGACGGCTTTCGTGTTTTGTGTGAAGAAACAGGTACTCATTCATCGTTGTTAATTTTAATTTTTTAATCATTCAGTGATTTACGTATTACTGTCATCCTGGAAAGTTCGTTAGCAAACATGTTATTGTCATCCTAAGTTATGAAACTGTGTCAGTTCACAATGATTTCCGTTTTTTATACTTAGGTCGCCGATTTTAGACACCCTAGTTCGCATACATTCGCACATTGAATTTTTTTATGCATGATGTTAGGCTATTTCCCAATAGTATAAAACCAAGTTTGCAGCTCCGAAAGACTTGCGCTAAAAGTGTGGTGCTCGAAAAACCCCGGAATTATTCGACTAATTTCGGTTTTTACGGCAAAAATCCTTTAAGATGGCTTCCTAAAGGAAAAGTCACATATACATTTTTTGAAGCTAGATTAATGCCCTACATTTTGAGTCTAATTTCACTTCTTGGGGTCTGATACATCCCGAGATACAGGAACTCAAAAATTGTCTTTTTTTCTAAAAAATTGAAAATTGCAGTTTTGGCCCTATTCTGGGCAAAATATCGGCTCTAATACTCATCCTACGAGGGAAGTTATGAGAAATCAAGTAGTAGTGTATTTATATAGCTTCAATCTGAACCCATAATCAAGCATGTTGAAAATTTGATTTTTTTAGAAATGGAGCTTGACGATTAAATTTGCTGTACCAACATATTTTGAAGAAGCGAAATGAAACAACCAATGTACATCGATACCCAATATATTGTTGAGTAATAATTAATACATTTGAATCATGTGAATGTTTGATGGAAAGGGGGGCAGGATTAACGTCTTTTTTTGGAGGGACCAGGTTCTTCACTACTTGATCGAGGAGGGCAATCGATGGGAGCCGGGTCATCGATATCGGCCTCATCGTTGGAATCCTCCAGTTCGATGGCCGGTTTGTTCTGGCATGATTTGCCTCGGCAAGTTGAGCACAGTCCTGAGCACACGAGACCTGCTTTCCTGCAAGTGCACCCACCCATGCAGCCTTTCTTGCACTTACAGGAAATCAGTTTGAGGAGCGTGAGTGAAGCTGGTTGAGCAGTATTTAGGATTGGAAACAAGCCCTGCTTCGTCCATTATACCCATGCAGTTGGCTCCTTGTCCACCCTTCAAGCACGTCTGCACCTGGTGGTATGTGCGGTACGAATGTTGGGCTGCTGCTTCTTCGGTTGGGGGTAGACGAGCCAGGTTCACCTTCGCGTTTGCAGCTGAACGGACAGATGGCGTGGAGTTTGTCGCCTTCCTTTCCTCCGTAGAGAGCAACCAAGCAGCTCGAGCCAGCTAGGGCAACCTCTTCGTGAGTGGCATCAGGCTTGAGGAATGTGGTGGCTATGTTCATCAGGGCAATATCTTTCTCGAAGGCACTCAGCATTTTGTTCTTTCCTTGCCAGAGAAGGGAAGAGGAAGTGTCGCAACCGGTTAATGCGTGGAGAAACAACTCCAATCGGTTCAACGACTTGGTGGAAAATTGTAAAGGCCCACAGTCACTCCTGCCACTTTTTTGGAAGAACACGTTGTTCACAGAGAAGCCCAAGCCACTGAGGAGAACGAGCAGATCCACATCCTCCTCAATGGACTCACTCTTTTCCAAAGCAGTTCTTACGATGGTGGAGTCTGCATCTTCTGTGGCTCGACGGGTTTCAATCCCCTCAAGTGGAACCCAGAGCAGAAGAAGTCAATCAGGCGACGTTTCTTGTTATCATTCGAAAGCATTTTGTCTTGAGGCACCTTGATTAAAGTAGAGCTTTCGAACATATTGTCGGTACGGGAGGCTGCTGCATATCGACGTACACGTTCCGCTGTTTTCGTGCTGCTTGGAGCCTCGTCGTTCAGGATATTCGTGAAAAATAATGGCCCCGTTCTGCCCAAAATCGTTTTTAATGTAGCTTGTGTAGGTGGTCACAATCGCTCTGATCGAACCGTTCCGGTGCCAGATGACTTCATGGAGCAAGAAGCCTCCATCCACGACAACAAACGAATTGGGTCCTATTATTGGAAGGTTTTCTTCGAGTGGAGTGAAAGCAGAATAGAAGGTCGATTTTGTGCCTTCACGCATCCCTTCGTCACAAAATAGAGACATTGGGTAGGGAGCCAACTCAAATTTAAAGTGTTCCTGCAAGTGGTCATCCGACTGCTTTGTAAAACACAGCCTTTGGAAGATGGTGAGGGGATCAATATCAACCTTCTTGTTGTTCACTTTGATGGTAGCTGTGGCCAAGGTTTTTACCTTGTCTTTTCTCAAACAATCAAATTTTTAACTGTAGTGGTTTTTTGAAGATGACTATGGTGCTATGAGGTCTAAATGATTGGTTGTGAGCTGGAATTAAAGCTATATGAATACACTACAACTTGATTCTTCATAACTTTCATCGTAGGATGAGTATTAGTAAGTACAATTTTCAACTTTTTGAATAAAAATCCAACTTTTGAGGTCCTGTATCTCTGGATTCATCAGACCTGAAGAAATGAAATTAGACTCAAATTGTAGGAAATGTATCCAGCTTCAAAAAAGGTCGATATAAATGTTTCTTCAGGAGGCCGCCTTATAGGACCCAAAATTAGCTAAAAAATTTCGAGGTTTTTTGATCACCACGCTTCCAGCGCAGGTCTTTCGAAGCTGCAAACTTGGTTTTATACTATTGGGACATAGCCTGACAATATGCAAAAAACAATTGGAATGTGCGAATTTATGCGAACTTTGCAATTTTTTTTGTCCATCAGGGTCAGCGGCCCAACTGTCGCATTTTTGGTTCGAAATATTGTAATTATTGCATTGTCAGTATGCAGTCATAGACTGATTTTTTAGATGGAGTAAAGCCTTGGGAAATCACTATTCAGTAGCTAATCGTATACAGGGTATCCCGAAATTAGCCTGCCAAACTTCGCCAGAGGCTTCAACATCCAAAAATAGAAAGAAAACTTCTGATGAACTTGGCTCGACAAATGTCTCCTTAGGGAGCTACGGCCCCCTGGAAGGGGGCTCCTGAATAGGATATTTTTTTAATATTTCCGAAACGCCCACGTGATAAAACAATTAATGCAATTTGGTCCAAGCATGTCCAAGTACTAAACTCTCCAAGCCAAATGCGGTGAACATTCAATCATTTCAAAGTTTCATTCAAGAGTGTATAATGAAGGGTAAACCATGGTTTCTTTCTTGTCTTTTCATATTCCAGAGTTGGAGTGGTTTCTTGATGTTCCAATTTCATGGGTTGTGGAAGTTCTCATTAGACTTTTCACTTCCGTCGCAGTTGGAGGCTCGAGTTTTCACAAAGATTTCTGAGAATAACTTGTCACAAACCGGGTTCTCAAACCTTTTTTGTGTTAATAGGCTGTCAGACAGTTGAATTTGTTCAACTTCTGATTACATCTGAAATAACTTGTGTGAGCTCTCATTAGGCTCAACTGGGGTTCCCTGGTGTATTCACTTGTTGAATGGGCGTGTACACCTAAGTAGAACTTTTAACTCAAACCATGTTTATAATGATCCTTCTATACATAAATAATGATTGACGACATAATTCGATCGAAAAATTAACTGGAATGTTTTATTTTTGGACATAAATAATAGCACCTTCTGAAAACAGACCCCTCTTATGACGTAGAAACCTCATTTCGCCATAGTCAAAAGAAAATACCAAACGCCCGACGGAGACTGAGGCAACTGATATATTAATTCTTTCAACTGTGATCTCGCGCTGATTCACTTTGTCAGAAATTATGTATCATTCATATCTGTCTGGAATAGTCTTGTTTCAGTATTAGGGTTTTGACGTCACATCATCGCCTCGTTTTCAGAGGTACGAAAAATCGGGGATTTCAATAATTTTTTATATAACGTAGGGAGCTCACAGCAAGAAACGGATTGCGGTGGCGAGCTAGTTTGGGTGAGTTCTATTGAATTATGAAATACAATTTTTTTGTGATATAAGCCCATTGATGCATTTTGATAAACCGCAGACTATTGAGTGACATGTTAGTTGGGTTCTCATTAGACCAACAAAACATTCGCTCCTTAGGGACTTGGTTAATTCTTCCCGATTTCATAATGTTTATCTTCACTAATGTTTCATAATGAACATTCTTGATTTTCCTTTGACACATGTCATGTCTTGGATGTCATGTGATGCATGTAAACTTCAAATTCGTCCGTGACTCATCAAGTTCACTTCAACACGACATGTCGCAGCGACAATGGCTGCTTAACAAAATGTAATCCGTACTTAACCCCCTTTTGGGAAACACATTTTAATTTGTTTGTACCGTTTTTTACCATAATGTCGTTAGTTTTAAACTGGACCAAAGATATTTTTATGGACAAATTTCCCTGTTAATCTGACGAGTAAGTAACCTCACTTTTATCAATTCCAAATTCATATTTAACTATTTCAAATTTCGATTTTATTATAATGTCTTTTTCAAAATCAAGAATTCATCAACAAGTAACAAGTCACCAATTTATTTTTTTACCTTTTTTCAATATTAAACAAATTTTCAAAAATAAAAAATAATTCTCAAAATTTTTCCAAAAAATGTTTCGGAATTTTTTTTCGAATTTTCAATTTCAATTTCTTCCCAATAGCTAAATGCAGATTACTTACTTACAGGTATGCACTGATGATGACTTATCAGTCGAAAGCGCTCTGCTACGAATATTGAATAAATTATCTTGCACGAAATACAAATCTTCCCTTCTTTGGTATATATACACGTGCACACAGCCCAACAACCCTCAATACCTAGATTGTCAGGTTCAATATTGACAGCTTACAGTAGTTGTGTGTAGTAGTTGAAAGATATTGTTATATAATGGGCTTGTATCACAAAAATTTTTATTTCATAATTCGATAGAACTCGCCCAAAAACTAGCTCACCACCGCAAACCGTTTCTTGCTGTGAGCTCCCTACGTTTTATAAAAAAATATTGAAATCTCCGATTTTTCGGACCTCTGAAAACGAGGCGATGATGTGACGTCAAAACCCTAATACTGAAACAAGACTATTCCAGACAGAGATGATTGATTCATGATTTCTGACAGAGTGAACTAGAGCGAGATCACAGTTGAGAGAATTAATATATCAGTTGCCTCAGTCTCTGTCGGGCGTTTGGTATTTTCTTTCAACTATGGCGAGATGAGGTTTCTACGTCATAAGAGGGTCCGTTTTCAGAAGGTAGGTACTATTATTGATGTCCAAAAATAAAACATTTCAGTTAATTTTTCGATCGAATTATGTCGTCAATCATTATTTATGTACAAAAGGATCATTATAAACATGGTTTGAGTTAAAAGTTCTACTAAGGTGTACACGCCCATTATTATGATCGTATGCGCCTTCGCCATAAGTTTGATTCAATTATGTATTTTGGTGGAAGCGTGTATCATTTATTCTTATAGGATCGTCAACGGATGATCTGGCGAACCAACTCTGTTTTTTTTTTTCGCTAAAGTATTAAATTTCACTCGTGTTATATTACTTGCTTGATTGTCCAAAGAGTATACCATATTGAGAACGTTATAATAATAGGGTATATCACTGAAATTAGTATATTTGTAAATAAGTACATTTTGAGACCATTGATTATAGCTGAGTCTCCAACGAGGGTTTGTAGAAATATCGACGTAACTGTGTTTGAAAGTGTTCAGCTTGAAATATCGGATAGGCTTATTTCCTCAAATTATGAAGTAAACATCGATGTATTCAGGCTATTATTATTATATGTTCCGCCATTTTGTAATAGGTGAAGTTATTGACTTCATATTCTAGGGTTGTGAAGTATTCGTCAGGAGCATCAAAAGGATGTATCACCAGACCCGTCTTTCTATTTAATTTTTCACCAGATGGCGCGCCCAGTCGCCACTTTGAAATTTCCATCTGTCAATTTCACTCCAAAATAATTTCACTTCAATTTTTCCAGTCGAACTGTTGAAAAAATGAAATGGGGGTAGGGGGCATTGAAGAAAAGCACTGTATAGTCTCACAAAAACAGACCCTGGTTTCCTATATCGTTCAAAATACTCCTTATCTCATTGTGAAAGATGATAACAACTGATGATATATCATTTTTATTTCAGATCATCCGTGTGAACGTCGGATCAGAATGATTCATCGCTATCTTTTCGTAAACACGAATAGAATCCTACGATGACGGTGTCAACTTCATCCGCAGATATTATTTTAGTCAAAATTTTAATTTGTTCGTTTTTCAACCGCCTTCGGTGAAGGAAAACTGATGTGATTGTCGCTGCTCGCCATTTCGCAAGAATGGACGAGTTCGATGGTGCTGGAAGAGTCATAAGAGCCAGATCTTTGAAGAGGGGGAAGGATGAGAAAAGTATTAATAATAGGGTGAGTGATGTTTTCCTTTTATTTTCAAGATTTTCTGATCACTAGGACCGCATGAAAAAAAATTATAGTAGATAGATAGTTTTATTTAACCACTTTACATGAGTTACAAGTTTGTAGCAAGTCAAGGTACAAGAGATTTAATAATGGGCTTATATCACAAAAAAATTTCATTTTATAATTCGATAGAACTCACCCAAACTAGCTCACCACCGCAAACCGTTTCTTGCTGTGAGCTCCCTACGTTTTATAAAAAAATATTGAAATTCACAATTTTTCGGACCTCTGAAAACGAGACGATGATGTGACGTCAAAACCCTAATACTGAAACAAGACTATTCCAGACAGAGATGAATGATACCTGATTTTTGACAGAGTGAATTAGCGCGAGATCACAGTTGAAAGAATTAATATATCAGTTGCCTCAGTCTCCATCGGGTGTTTGGTATTTTCTTTTAACTATGGCGAGATGAGGTTTCTACGTTATAGGGGGGTCCGTTTCCAGGAGGTACTATTATTTATGTCCAAAAATAAAACATTCCAGTTAATTTTTCGATCGAATTATGTCGTCAATCATTATTTATGAATAAAAGGATCATTATAAACATGGTTTGAGTTAAAAGTTCTACTAAGGTGTACACGTCCATTGTAGTATAATATATATAGGTAATACACTACACTGTAAACTGAGTTTTAATCTTCTCCTGAAGATGCTAACATAGTTAGCGAAACACGTGTTGAGGCGTTAAAAAATCGGTTTGGTTAGTGGTAAAACAGTGTAGTGTATTATCGTGCTAAAGGTTCCAGTCTCCGATATATATAGGTAAGTCAAGTTGCAACTCAAAAGCAAAACATTGAAGAACAAAACAGATTAAAAAGACACACATATTGTATACAGTAATAGTAACATATAAGGTTCATGTACGGGGTGAACAACTATAAGAACGGCTGTCATATCTATCATTCTTCCAACTTTGATAGCTAATATCTTCCGTTGGCGGAAAGCTATCATGTTGCGGTTTTCGTTGGTCTGTGGAGATTTAGTTTCTCTATTACATCGTGTAATGATATGCATTCGTTGCTGAGATATGGCCGACCGCCGTTCTTAATTGTTCACCCTGTACATGATTCGAAAATTTAACATATACAGGGTATGTCACGACAAGCTTACACTATCTTCATATCGAGAATCGGTCGAGAGAAATCCATGAAAATGTGCATACTTGTCATTCAAAATACGCTCCCTTCATTTAAAATATTTTCGACAATGCAGTGTTGCCGCTTCTACCTTCTACTAGAAAGTAGTAGCAACATTGTTATTTTAAATGGAACACCCTGTATTTCATCGCATTTTTAGATTCTCCCTGTAGAGCTGATATCATCGATGCATCACACTTGGGGTCTATCAAAAATAAATACAGAGATATAGGGTGTTCAAATTCGAGATATTTCAACTTAAGGATTTTTTTGTGTCGAAACAATTCATTATCGGTCAACACGGCTCACCTGTCCCTATCTCAACTTTTGATTCACTATTTACTGATATTCAATCGGAACAGATACAGGGTGGTTCAAGATTCAGAATTCTGATCACCCTGTATCTGTTCCGATTAAATATCAGTTTATAGTTAATCAAAAGTTGAGATAGGGACATGTGAGCCGTTTTGGCAGATAATGCATAGTTTCGACAGAAACAAATCCTAAAGTTGAAAAACCTCGATTTTGAACACCCAATATCTCTCTAATCATTTTTGATAGACCCCAAGTATGATGGAGAATCCAAAAATGCAATGAAATACAGGGTATTCTATTTGAAATAACAAAGTTGTTGGTATTTTTTTATAGAAGCGGCAACACTGCATTGCTGAAATTATTTTAAATGGAAAGAGCGTATTCTGATATATTAGCGGGCTCATTTCCATGTATTTCTCTCCACTGATTCTCGATATAAGCTCGTCGTGACATACCCTTTATATACAAATGCTTAAAATTTTGGAAAGCGAAACCAGGTGACTACATCGGGATTGAATCAATACAAAGCCCTAAAAAGGGTCTAGTTATAATTATTTATGGTTTATTGATGAGCTCTATTCGAGAATGTGAACAAATTTTAAATATTCAGATTTTCAAGGCCTACTTTTGTTTGTTGGAGGGGTCAAAATTTCAAAAACGACTATTAGGCAATTTTTTATCAAAACTGTGACAAGCCTATTCGATTCAGGCATAGCTGAAATAACCCCATACGAAATTTGAACGCAAAATCTCATATAGGGTGTTAGTTATTCAGTGGCGAATTTTGATATTTTTGAGTTTCCGATTCACCCTGTATCAAAATCTAGAGAGTTGATATAACCGGTGAAGTAGTCATTCAATAGAGAAACACATCGTATACTTAGATACGAGGTTCCATCGTTGTAACTTCTACAGGAAGATCTCTCTTGGTCAACTGAAAATTAATGAAATTGAAGTTGAAATTTTTTTATGATCCATATCTTCTTCTCCTGGAAATATAAATAATGGTAACTAATTCGAGGAAATATTCTCTTTACATAACAATTTCCATTGTCATCTCAAATTTCTCTTTCATTTCGCCAAAATCGGTATATTATTAATTATGATCGCACGTATCAGTAAATCTCCTTGCAGTCTTTGGAAAGTGTTTGCCTGTCATCCTATTTGAGTTATATTCAACAGTTCTTCATCAATCGAGACGATTTCCAAAGTTACTGTGTGGTGAAGTGTGAGTTTTCAAATTGGTGAACCTCAACTTAAATTTTATTAATTTTTGAATCGAAAAATTAAAATTTGCCACTGAATAACAAACACCCTATATGAGATTTTGCGATCAAATTTCGTATGGGGGTTTTTAAGGTATGCCTAAATCGAATGGGCTAGTCACTGTTCCGAAAAAAAATTACCTAATAGTCGTTTTTGAAATTTTGACCCATTCAACAATCAAAAGTAGGCCATGAGAATCTGAGTATTCTAGATTTGTCCACATTTTTGTATATAGCTCGTTGAGTACTACATTATGGAATTTTTGTTTTTGAAAATCCGTCGACGGGTTCAAAATTAGGGGGGTGTTGCGGGTTGAAATCGCACACACTGTATATATATATATCCTTTTTTTATGTTCATAATTATATTTGAGAATATTCCTTTTCAATACTTTCACCTAATCAAGAGATTCAAACTTAAACGATGGAAACCTATTAATTTTATAGACCTCAATCGCAGATTCGTGATTAGGTTTTTTCAATTTTTCAAAAACTAAAAACAATTTTGAAAATTGACGAAGGCCGTTGGTATGCCCCTCTGGATGCGCAATTATTTTCCCATTTAACGGAATTCGTATCTCCTCCTGTTTCTGATGAGATCTCCATGCTGTGCAACCTTATCTCGATCACACTGTATAAAGTAAGAAACATACATGAAAGTCTTTACGACATTGAAACGTTTGCGGTGAAATATTATACTTCCTAGTTCCTAAATGGGTTTATGAGATACACATAATATAGGGCAATAAAGCGAAAACTGTATTGCAGATATTTCCTGAATGAAATGTTCGTCATAAATTTGAAGGACGTGACTCCAATTGAAAATGGCAAAAGAGGCCTTAGTATGGTGTTCTGAGAATATATATAGGGGGTAGGTCATTGCTAGTGTGTGTAAAATCAATAGACTTCTGTTTGGACTCATACACACACAAATATTATTCCTCTAACCAAAAAACTATGATGCACTCCATGAATAATTTAAAAGTTTATGCAACAAGTGCAAAAAGTGAATGTTTATTGCACTCGACGTGAAATTGTCCGACGAGGCCGTTAGGCCGAGTTGAACAACACGTCGAGTGCAATAAACAATTTTTGCACGAGTTGCATACAACGTTCATGCCAAAAAATGATTTATTGAGGTGCGGCACTAGGTGTAGGAAAATGAATACGTTACGAACAATTTAACTCAAACTTTATTTTTACCCTCAATGTTGAAAGTGAATGAACAATTGGTACAATTTTCAATATGAATATATGACGTTTCTATAACCACAGTTGCAATATAAAAAATGTTTGTCATTATGACAGCACGTTGAAGTAGAATGACAGATGAGTGCAATAAAAACTTTATTGCACTAAGTGCAATAAAGAACTTCTTTTTCCACTAAATATAGGTCAATAAAGTTCTGCTTTTTGCATGAATGTAGAAAAAGAAAATTATTTTCAGAATGACAAATGTTTTTTTATGAGAATATTAGGGTATCTTTATTTGAATAAAACAATTCCTTTGAGCCAAGTAAAAAATGAATGGATTACACAAAATTTGTTACTAGAAAATATGGAGAATATTGAATTGTTCGTTCAATAATGCAATTATTACTGACTAAAAAAGGAATTCACTTGGTGTAACAACTGAAAAATTAATCGGTGAGATGCGGAAAAGTAAATTTGTCGAGTTTTTGGAGAGTATACTGACATTCGAATATTCATTAATGATAATAATAATAAATGTTTCTTCATGTCAACTTTTGTTTTTTTTAGCACGCTAGGTAGTAGAAATTCGTTATTCACCTTCACAAGTACGAAAAGTAGTACTTTCTCGTGAGAGTTAGGTACAATATTTTTCCTACGAGTGTTTTTGTCCATTTTATTCATGAAAAATAGAAGGTTTTTGAAAAAAGATTTTATCTGACACATAAGACAGAATAGTTAGTCCTATAAATATCCTCATTTTCAACAATATAAAAATCTTGCTGAAAAGTAACTTTTCAGCTCTAGTGCGATATAGTAACCTTTCAGCACGATTTTATCGATTTATCGTGCAGAAAAGTAATAATCGTGAGGAAAAGTGAAATCGTACGAAAAAGTACAACTTTCAAATCGAAAAATTTTGCGGTCATCACCGTGATATAGACCAATAAGACACCACCAGTTCTTGAAGAAATCTGTTCATATTAGAAACCGCGAATACATTTTTATTATTGACATCATTCTATGAAAATACATTGATTTCTCAATAGCTTTTATGACCTAATATTGATTTTCATCAGTAAAAACTCCATTTAAGGTAGATTTTTCATACAAATGATTTGACATAAGGCGATGAGAACTGGTCAGAATTTGAAAAATTTATACTTTGCTGTGGAGGTTTCTTCGATGCATTGTTCGGATGTTTAACCAAGGTTTATAGAAACAAATAAGTACATTATCAATTAAGCGTCATTCTGAAAATTCGTTTGAATTGATTCAACAATTTGGCGAAAATGAATTCACGTTTTAGTAATATAGTGATAGTATAGACCTATGAATTTAAATGTATCAAACTCATAGGTCTTGGGACATAATATATGAATCGTTCGTTTATTGGTAATGCAATCTCTTGATGAAAAGATATTGACATATTATCATCAGATGGGACATTTCTCTTTTACTTAGACCACATTTCCCCCTGTGTATACCATCACGAAGTCATTGACCCACTAGAACAAACAACTAATGAAACTGAAACCAATTACCAATAAGTAGCTTTCTTACCCTATACGATAGATATCCTTACGCTTTCATCAGTGATTCAAGTTTGAAACAACATACGTCAAACATTAATGATTTGAAGGAGCTTCCTTCATATTTTTCCTTATTCGATTGTCACGTAGTATTCTTACGGTGAATGCAGAGGAAACGACTTGCGTAGCTTGCATACGCTAGTAGCTAGTACATGGGCGTCGCTAGTACAGTCCAAGAGGGATGTGCTATCTCCCCTCCCCTACATGGGGTTGTTTTTCTTTATGTTCTGGTTCCTACGAAAAGGGATATCCTGTAATGTTCAGAGAACATCGTGAGAACTTCTGAGAACCAAGGGAAATATGGTAGGAATTGGTGTTCTTCTTAAATTTCTGCAGGTTATATGCCTCGGGGAACACCTCCCTTGAAAATGTGTTCCAAAGCCTCGCTGTTCGTTGGATGAACGAGTCTTTGGAAAGAGATGTTCTGTAGGTCTCCAAAGTGACCACGAAGGGGTGTGAAGCCTCAACTCGACAGGTTAATCTCGCGGGGACTGCCAAGGGAGGAACAATTGTTGGTATTTCAGAAGAGCATCGTCCATGAAAATATCTTTAAAATAGAGCCAGATCGCCAACTTTTCTACGGTGTTCCAGAGAAGTGAGTGAGTTTGTGAGCGAGGCATCACCTACGAGACGAATTGCCCTTTTTTTGGACAGAATCCAACAGTTTCAGGGTATGCTTGGGTGCTGCACTCCAAATATGGAAACAGTATTCCAGGACAGGTCGGATCTGTACCTTATAGATCATGAGCAGCTGACTGGAAGTGAAATAGCTTCTGGCATGAAACAGAAAACCAAGTTTTGGGGACGCACTTTTAGCAATTGATGTCACGTGATTTTCCCAAGAAAGGTTATTGCTGATAGTGATACCAAGCATCGAAATGGATGTCTTCAAAGGTATTGTTACTCCTGACAAGCTTATGTTGGGCACAGTGAGATCGGCTTTTCTAGAGAGGAGGTATGCTTGTGTTTTGTTTGCATTGAAATCTACCAAGTTATTGAATCCCCATTCGAGAATAATTGTTACCAAGTCCATATTTATGTTGTCAACATTTTTCCCTCGTTCGTTTCTGATCTGCTTGGCTGGTATTGGAGCCCTGGAAGAGAGGCGGTATGGAGGGTACTATCATCCGCGAAGCTGTGTACTGGACATGAAGTTGCTTCCAACAAATCATTGATATAGAGTAGAAATAGTGTTGGTGCTAGAATTGATCCTTGCGGAACACCAGCATTAATGATAAGAGTCAGATGAAACTCCGTCGACCACTACATGGAGAGATCTGTTTGAGAGAAGACTAGCTAGCAGAGAACATAGTTGGGGAGGCAAGCCATAAGCTGGAAGCTTGGCGAGGAGTCCGTGGTGCCAGACTCGATCGAATGCCTTGGAGATATCAAGTGCCACGGCTAAGGTTTCACCATATTTTTCAATAGATTGCTGCCATATATGTGAGACGCAAGCGAGCAGTTCACCAGTTGATCTCTGATGACGGAAGCCATATTGCCTATCGTTGATAATACCTGAATGTTCCAGGTATTTCATGAGCTCGATGATGATAGTTTTCTCCATGATATAGAAATAGTAGATAACAGTAATAGCAGATAATAGTGCATAGTGGTGGAATTAACGCCAAATATCTATATCATATTGATGATGTGCATACGTAGTATTTGATGCCATCAATCGTTATTTAAAATTATCACAAATTCAGGGTGTTCCTTAAAGACATGCTGATATTCAAGGGGGTGATTCTTCAACTCATTTTAAGAAAAAAACTTCCTACTAACTTATGACCTAAGTCTTAAATTTTGAGATACAGAGTAATAAAGTTTTGAAAAAAAAAACAGTTTTTTAAAAATAACTGGGATGATATTGTAGACATCTCTATGAAATTTCGTACATATTATCTTCTATGCATCAAGGTGCATTTTTTTATGTATACAATTTTTCTTTTTCTCTACCAGTGGCGCCGTTATGGGAATATGATTGATTATATTATACTTAAAAGTGAGCAACGAAGGAATGTTTCCAAATTTCATACGATGCTATAAAAAGTCATTCAATTATGTACAAAAAAGATCCTCTTGTTGATACCCGATAGGACGCTCCGTTCTCGAGAAAAAACGAGAAAACGAGATCAAACTTCTAAATGCTAAGCCGAGTACTACTCCATTCAGGACATCTATTACTGGATAACCACAGTATGTAAAATTTTGAAATTTTTGCACCGATTCAGTCACATAGCAGAATGAATTTTGCCATCAGGAAAAGCTATACAGGGTGGACAAAACATAATCTATGTACATGTTGAACTTTGATACCCTGTATCTCAAAAGTTACGACTTTCACGACATGCGTTCGTATGAAGTTTTATTCTTGAAAATGGGTCCAAGAACTGCACCCTCATTTAATATTAGCATGGCAATAAGGAACACCCTATATATCATGTCTGTAGGGTAATCGAGGACGTGGTTTATTCATTTTGCAAAATGATCATCACAAATAGGTTTTTCGAAAATTTACAAGGCAGACGTAATAATCCAACATTCACTTCGAAGTCATTTGACCTCGACCAAGAAAAATTTTCACGTGCGGCGCATTTCTTGGCTGTCCCTATACTATACGCAGTTCATTTTTCTATATACAAGTATAATTTCTGCCCTCCCATGGAAATTCTTCTGGCGACGCTCATGAGCTAATAGAATATTTTTGTCGGAACATCTTTATTTTTTTAAACAGTGCGCCTCAATTGCAAGACTACATTATCCATATCACTAGCGTCTTTTGCTATTTTGAGATTATATTTATATGATCATAAAAGCTTGTCGCGTTAATATACATGGTGTATCTAAATAACACCGAAAAATATCAAGGGGTGATCCTTGTGATATTGTAGGAAATAGAGTTCACATGAACATGTGTCCTAACTTGCTTCGTTTTCGCGCAATTGTCTTTTCATCAATTTCAATAAAACGTTGTGGTTTCGTTAATGTTCAGAGAACATCGTGAGAACCAAGGGAAATAAAGTAGGAATTGGTGTACTTCTTGAATTTCTGGAGGTTATATGCCTCGGGGAACACCTCCCTTGGCAATGTATTCCAGAGCGTCGCTGTTCGTTGAATGAACGAGTCTTTGGAAAGAGATGTTCTGCAGGTCTCCAAAGTGACCACGAAGGGGTGCGAAGCGATTGTTTTCAAAAAACTATCGATAGTGGAGCAATGGACCAATTTACTTGAAAAATCTTGATTATGGCCGTTATGGATCTATGTATTGAGAAAGAAGATTCAATGAAATCGTTGATTGATATATTACGCTTAAAATGCTATATAAAAAAAAGATTTTCAGTGACAACCTGACAAGAGACAAGGCGACAAAATTGTCAATGTTGTCAAATTGCTTCATCTCTGAACTCTGAGCTGCAGCTGAGCCTTTTGATGTTGGTGTCTTCGCCTTAAATTTAATCACTTTTAATCAAGGCATTTGTTTTTGGATGTATGATATTGATATTCATCATACAGGACGTGGAAAGTAGTTGTTTTTTGTTGAATATTCAAAATGATACTATGTGCATATCTTTATATAAAGGAGAATGAAAATTCTCTACTTCAGAAAATTTTGTTCTCAGATTCTTCGTGTGTGTTCAATAGATGTAATTCAATATTCGTCGTGGCATATAGCCAGGAAAGTAGTTGTTTTCTGTTGAATAAACCGAGAAAGAATTAATATTTTCATCACATGGAGAATGCGAATTCTCAATGTATTTCTTTATACAGAGTGGGCCTTTGAAAACGAAACAGAGGCTCTGTAGGTCGCCAAAACCGGATTATCAAAAAAAACTGAAACAGGTCAACTACATTTTCGAGGGGGACATCTATCTAAAATATTTTCAGCCCTGCGGCGTTGCCGCTTCTAACGAAAAGAAGCAACAACTTTGTTATTTCAAATGGAACACCTTGTATTTTATTGCATTCTTAGATTCTCTCCGAAGAGCTGAATTCATCAATGCATCACACTTGGGGTCTAGCTGTAATGGTTTCAGGGATATAAAGTGTTCAAAATCGAGATTTTTCAACTTTAAAATGTTTTTGTGTCGAAACTATTCATTATTGGTCAAAACGGCTCTCATGTCCCTATCTCAACTTGTGATTTACTATCTACTGACATTTATTTGAAACAAATACAGGGTGTTTCAAGATTCAGAATTCTGATCACCCTGTATCTGTTCCAATTAAATGTTAGTAGATAGTGAATCACAAGTTGAGATAGGGACATGGGAGTCGTTTTGACCAATAATGAATACTTTCGACACAAAAAAATGTTAAAGTTGAAAAATCTCGATTTTGAACACTTTATATCCCTGAAACCATTACAGCTAGACCCCAAGTGTGATGCATTGATGAAATCAGCTCTTCGGGGAGAATCTAAAGATGCATTAAAATACAAGGTGTTCCATTTGAAATAACAAAGTTGTTGCTTCTTTTCGTTAGCAGCGGCAACGCCGCAGGGCTGAAAATATTGTAGAACGATGTCCCCCTCGAAAATGTAGTTGACGTGTTTCAGATTTTTTTCATAATCCGGTGTCGGCGACCTACAGAGCCTCTGTTTCGTTTTCAAAGGCCCACTCTGTATATTAATAATTTTTTTTGTGTTCATAAATATATCTGAGAATACTCCTTTTCAATACTTTTAATCAAATCAAAAATAAAGTAAGTAGATATTTTTATTTCTAACTTCTTGAGATCGATCAATGTCTTTGGACTCCTTGGTTGGTAGGGGTGTTAACTGAAATTATATGTTCTACGTCAAATGTCACAATTTTCGAATTGGACCGATAGTTATCGATAGTATCGATAGTTTTTTTGCAACTATCGAAACTATCCATAGTCAATACTATCGATAGTTTGCCACCTCTAGTATGTATGTACCTGCATCAACTTTATGGACACTCGGACTTCCAAGAAGAGAGAGGGGCCCCACCAAGACCCACATCCATTACTGCAAAATGACTGTGTTGGCTATGGTGTGACGTATACGCCGATCGGTAGTTGTTTTTGATGCTTTACACCTCGTGTATGGGTATCGTGATTGCGATTGCTCGACGCGTTGTTTTAATGACGTTCGATAAGTGTCAGAGAGGCTGTAAAAATTCGTATTGAATTGAAATCGTGATTCTGCTTTTGTTTATCGATACGAATTATTGTTCGTGGTTCGGGAAATCGTGTGATAATGTTGGTGAGGTTTGTGTGATTATTGGTAGTTTTGTGTAATTTTTTTAGCATGAATTTGCAACAGGTAGGATTTATTTTTTATTGACTTTTGAAATTGAGTATGCCCACGCACAGTTCACTCATCACTGTATAAAATATTGAATATTAGCAGAATGTAGGATTAAACTCCTTAATATAAATGAAAGGATGATGCATATCCTGGATCTTCGCGCAATGTTTCTAACGAGGTTTCTAAAGTGCTTTTGAGTTTTCAGACAATCGAAACAAAACAGCAGTGATGTTATATGAAGTTGTAGGGAAGAAAAAAAAATCCAAAATTATAGAAGGACCGAGAAAAAACAAACTCTAGACAATGAAAATTTTCAAAATATTCAGATATATCTATGATAAAATAACAATAACTCATATTTCTTAATGATTAATGGTTGTAAATAGATTAGAGTATAAGTACTACTCGAAATAATGGCTATTAACATTTTGAGTAGTATATACAGGCTGATTCACGGTGGCTGGCACATAAGACGTTTCTGGAGAACGCAACGTAGGATTATACTGGAAATTTGGTTTCTTGGATAATTAGTTGTGTTCTATCGACCTAAAATCATCCCAACACTGCGACGTTGCCGATTATATCGAATAGTAGCAGCATATTTGATTTTTTGAATAGGACACCCTATATATTATTCCATTTTCAGATTATCTCTGAAGAAAAGAAATCCCGATTATATTTGAGATATTTCATCTCATTTCCATTGATTCGCCTTCACAGTACACGAATCGAAGTGAAACAAGTGGAAAAAAATTAGTAGACAGAATTCATCTTGTGAATCCATTTGCACTAAAGGGTACACTAATTTGTGAAATATATCACGAGATATTATATCATTGAATGAGTAGGTACTGGAGTTATTGGTGAGAAACAGTGTCAAACTTTTTTGTTCTGCCCTGTATATCGAACATTCCTGGGAAAGTCTGGAATTCTTTGGGATGTCTGGGAATTATTTAGGGAGTCCGGGAAGTTCTTGGGTATAGTCCCAGGAATTCCTTGGGTAGTCAGTCCCAGAAATTCCGGGAATTCTTTCCGAGATTCTTTCAACAAAGGAAGTCTAGTGTGCCCGAAATTGGCCCGTGATTTACCGGATTTATTCCTCGGAAAAATGTTAACTTTTTTCGTACTTTCTACACCCTGTTCCTCAGTGAGGATGCATTTTAGGACATATTACGTTGAGAGGAACTTTTCCCCATCACATAATAAGATGTGGAATCCGTGTACGAAGTTTGTCGGTTTAATTCTGACTCACCCAGTATACAACATGAAATCAAAATATCACTGTGAATACATGAACCTGCGCTACCACGCATGTGCGGTTAGCACATAATATAATTCGTAGGTATATACCTAACCAGCCAGTTGTTGTCAACTCACTCTCTGCGCGGACCAGGGTTGCCAGTTCGATTCTGATTTCATCAGATTTATTTTATGCTATACGGAATTCCAAGGAAGGATAATGAAATAACCCTATGACGTCAAAACATTATGTACTTTTAATAAACAGAAAAGTAACCTATTTCCAACAAAATAGAAACAAATATTTCTCATACAAAAAAAATGATCATATTCCTAATTCCCAATTTAAGAATAATACTCACAAATATCACAAAATACAGTTATACAGGGTGTTTCAAAAAAACCTAACCCCCTTGCTAGGTAGAACATTGCAAAATAAGTTGGGTTTGCTCAGTGAAAAATTGTCGTAACTGCATCCGTTTTCATGATACAAGGTGTTGAAAAAACTATTTTTTTACACATTTGTCACGATTATTCCGAAACTACAGGCAACATTGTAATGAAATTTTGTATGGATGTTTCTTGAAATCTGACACATCGCATGAATCTATTTTTATATCTGACTCTCATAGAGGGCGCTAGTTACACGGTTCGTACCGAGTAGTTTTGAACATAACTTTTTTGAGGTTAGATTTTTCAATCCAAATATGATATGAATTTGAACATCATTCAATTTTACACCAAAAAGATACTCTTGGTGAAACTCGATACTATGTTCCGTTTTCGGAATATTTCGATTTGAAATTAATGGAGTAGTAATGATGCTGGTATAAAATGAATTTTATTGAGTTCAATTACTTTTTTATTCCGGTTCAAAAACAATGAAATTATTCTTGTGCTGAAGTTATTGATGGAACAAAGAATCATGAGTAGAAAATTAAGAGATATTTGACTAGAAACATGAAGTATTGAATCAGTTAGAGTAAGTGTTCAAAATGTCCTACGTTGAGAGGAATACACGATTCTATATTTTTTTTTTTTATTCTTCTGAACAGTTGAGGATCAGCTGTTAGGTCATTTAAGTGGTTTTCAATTATGTCTCACAACTCTTGACGTGAATTTACCTATGTAGCATAGACTTTCTGCTCAAGATACAACAAAACTGTGTAATCCATGTTCTTAGTCAAATCAGTTTCGATGTTATTCTTGTGATTCATTGTTAAATCAATGAGTTTTGCATCAGCAATGTATTGTTGTTTTCGGTTTTCAATAAATAGATGATAATTTTTCATAATACTCACTCTAATACATAGCTTTATACCAGCAACAGTTACCACTTCATCATTTTCAAATCGAAATATTCCGATAACTGAACAAAGTATCGAGTTTTACCAAGAGTACCTTTTTGGTGTGAAATGAATGATGCTCAAGTTCACATCAAATTTGGATTGAAAAATCTAACCTCACAAAAGTTATGTTCAAAACTACTCTGTACGAACCGTGTAACTAGCGCCCTCTATGAGAGTCAGGAAACATTCATACAAAATTTCATCACAATGTTGCCAGTAGTTTCAACATAATCGTAAAAAATGTGTAAAAAAAATTTTGTTTCAACACCTTGTATCTTGAAAACGGATGGCGTTACGACATTTTTTTACTGAGCAAACCCAACTTATTTTGCAATGTTCTACCTACCCTAGCAAGGAGGTTAGGTTTTATTGAAACACCCTGTATAGGTACTCATAAGATTTGAGTATATGAGTAACAAAGGTATATTAAAAATTGAATTCGATCTGAATCAGATAAAGTATTGTCCTCTTTGTTTTATACATATCATTATTACCTATATATAAATGTATTATTTATTTTGTAAAATGAATTTGAACAGAGCGTGTCAAAATATCATGCAATTTATAAGTATATCTGATTGAAGATTTTTGAAATGAGTGTCAAAATATGTTTCAGAAGATTATGAAATGTTTCAGTAGATCTGTAGATCAATATGCAAATCAGGAGATCTACCGAAAATTCAGTAGACCTGGCAACGCTGCAGAAATGTTAGTGTCTGCGGACGAAAAGTACTTGTCTTCGGAAATAGTCGGTAATTAGAACGTAAAATGTGATTTTTTGTATAGGTCGACGAAAAAGTTAGTTTGAAAGTGCATTTTTTTGGTTATAAGATATTAAGGGTCTGAATCTTTAGGAGTGGAATGTTGATATATCTATCACTAAATTCCGTATTTGGGTACATAAATCATCTAATTTCCGTCTCAAACAGATCTGACGCTATACAGCATCAGACAATGAATTCAACCAAAGGTCGAACCCATCAAACTTGAAAAGCGCCTACCCAAACATGGGATTGGTGATTACTGATTATTGGTTCTGACCAAAGCTCGACTTCCTATTCTCTATTGTATAGTTCAAATATAGACGTAGATACTTTCTCCATCGATGTTTCTCATGATTATCATCATGGTAAGGAAACTCTTGAATTGGTGATTTTTCCTTATTCGGAGTGTACTTACATGTCGTTGTTAATGTTGGTATATCTATTTTATACATGCCACTTTTACGTTCGAGATGAATGACTTTTTGATAAAACATGCGTTTGTGTTTGAGTGTGTCGTAGGTGAAATTAGAAATTTATGTTAATTGATTAGAGTTGAAGAGTAGGAAGAAACTGCCAACTCTATATACAGGGTGTTGCGAAATTCGACCGACAACGCTTGACAGGTGATAGCTCTCGTGATTTCATAATCACAGAGATAGGGACATACGGTTTTCAAGCGTTCAGTTCTCGAGATACAGGGCGTTGAAGTTGAGAAATTTAAATAAGTTTTTCGCAATATCTCAAGAAAAATTGAATATAATGCATTCAAATTCGGTATAGGGTTTCATCTTTCAATGGTTAATTTTTTGACCAGGAAGACATTCCGATAATTTTACCCATTGGTGCGCTACAGAAGGTTGTGATAACTTTTCCTCCCATATTTTCTACGCCACTGATGAAATTTCTATTATATCCAATTTCTCGAATTTATTGTTCAATTATGTTGAGAAATTGCATCATCTTCAACTGAGCTAAAATAAACAGTTATCGAGATATTTGATCCAAAATAGAAGTTTGCATAGTAATTTTTCATCTTCTTCAGTAGTAGAAGATTACAAAAATCTTCATTTTCCCTTTATGCGTGGAATAACAATTTCTGTTCAGCTACAGAATGAGATCTGAATAGTATCTAATCTACTCATTACCAGAAACATATTTTTGCAATATTCTACTACTGAAAATGATGAAATATTACTATGCAATCTTCTATTTTGAGTCGAATATCTCGAAAACTGTTCATTTCAGCTCAGTTGAAGATGATGCATTTTTTGAACAAAATTGAACAATGAATTCGAGGAATTGAAAATAATTGAAATTTAATCAGTAGCGTAGAAAATATGGGAGGATTAGTTGCCACACCCCCCTGTAGGGCACCACTGGCAATGGCTTCCTGGTCAAAAAATGACCCATTCAAAGATGAAACCATGTACCGAAGTTGAATGCATTATATTCAATTTTCCTTGAGATATTGCGAAACAACTATTTTTATTTCTTAACTTTAACGCCCTGTACAGTGATTATGAAATCACGAGGGCTATCTCCTGTCAAGCGTTGTCGGTCGAATTTTGCAACACCCTGTATATATAAATATCTGCTAACGATGTACCTTATAGTACACAGAAAGGCAAATATAAAAAATACTTTTTTCTATAAACGTCAAAAAATGACAAGGTTCGCGCATTGATAACAAATTGCGAAGTGACACCTTTTTTCAGTTATGTGCAAGGTATCATGGTAACGTCCATGATACCTTGCACATAACAATGCGCGAAGTAAAACAGTGCGCGAAGTACCTACTTCGCGCATTGTTAAGTAAAATATATGAGATATTTTTATTCCAACTCAATGGTCCTCAATCGAGCAAACATCCACGAAATCATTCATTTCTGAATGTTCAACCATAACTTTGTTTTATCTCTTGGAGCGCATGAAAGGAAATTCCTAATATGTTCGTGGAACATCGTTCGTACCTAGGGAGGATAGGGGGAGGCTTTTTAAGCCAGTTCAACACTATTTTTTATATCAAGCTGAGCATATTTTCAATTTAGAACTATATTTTTTGACGTTTGTAGAAAAAATGTTGTTTGTAACTCGAGCGCGAAATACTTTGGTCATCTCGACTATTTTTTTAACTCGGCTACGCCTCGTTAAAAAAATCAGATCTCGATCACCAAAGTATAGCATTTCGCGCTCTAGATACAAAAATAACTATTTTCTGTGACGGGAAAAAAGTTTGGCATTTCATCTCTGTTGGCAGGTTAAAAAATGTCACTTTTCATAAATTACTTTTTTCCCGTGGGAAAAAAGTGAGTACTTTTTTCCTGGATATATATCACATATATATACTCTGTTGATGGCTTTTGTTGTGCTATATAGTTCCGAAAAATGAGTCAATATTCAATAATACCGTCTCCGAGAAAGAACTGCAAGTCCTTTTATCTTCCATTCGACTTCGCGGTTTCGTATATTACTAAACAACTACTGAATTCGCAATTTTTTAAAATCAATTCACAGAATTGACCTGACAGAAGTGACATCAGATATTTGATTACTCCAAGAGAATGATAAAGATGACTATAAAACGCCAGGTGTCCCTACTGTTAAAAACTTGAAATTTCACGTCGATAATTTTCAGATTTCGAAATAATGTAATATCTTCTCAATATTGATTCGTCCTTCCTTCTGTCACAGAAAAAAATAGTGTATTATACACGGGAAAAATATTAGATTTTAGCTCACGGTTTTATGTCTCCCTCCGCTACGCGTCGGGAGACAACACAACCTGGAGCTAAAATCTACTACTTTTTTCCCTTGTATAATAAATAACTATAATTTCTTTCTCTACAGCGTCGATGACAATTTCAGTTTATATTCTATAATCAATCAATAATGAGAGCTATTATTCTAGATCTACACGGAAAAAAAGGAATTGTTGAATTAAGCAAGATTTTATTGAATGGAGCGAATAAAAGTGTCATATATGCACGACAAAATATAATCTTGAAATGAGTAAATCTATATCTTGTTTCAGAGCGAATTTGAGGTTTGAATCTAGTAAATATGTCTTGCATTAACTCTGGATCCTCTTCAATCAAGTACATTCATGAATTGTTTATGAAGAGATATTGAATTGGATCAAACAATCATTTTGTTTGATTCAAAATAACAACATATTGCCTCAATCAAATATTTGGTTGATTCAACGAAATATTTGGTTGATTCAAAGAAATATTTGTTTGATTCAATGAAATATTTGGTTAATTCAATGAGATATTTTGTTGATTCAAGAGGAACTATATATCCATTCGACAAATTGTTTTGGTGAACCAAATTCAATATTCGGGAATTTTCTGAAATTTCACATCAATAGAATAAACAAAACTAGGAAACAAGTCGACTTCTAGCATAGATCTTCAGTCTTTACTTCTCCTCAGCTGATGGAAAACTATTTCGGATTGCTAATCATCCTGAGTTCGATTCATCCAGCTGATATTTCAAACACGAAGAATCAGGCTTCACGTATATAATGAATTCAAGGCAAGCATAGACGGGGCGAAATGATCGCCATCTAGAGGCGGAAATTTAAGTTGATGTAGAATGAACAAAATATTTCATTGATATTACAAATTTCGTTGCTCTATTCAAGCAAATAATCCGTTTGAAACGAGTTCATTGCTACATCGGAATAAGAACGTGTATGTTGTTTCAAAGATATATTCTCATCAAAATGATCATTATTTGATCAAATCAACAAAATGTTTATAGTTGAATCAACATCGACATTATCTTGGATCAACATAAATTGTTTTTGATAAAACCATATATTTTGTTGATGGAATTGATATTATACTGTTGATTCAATTAGACTATATTCTTGATTTGAACAAGCTGCTTCCATGAGATGATCATGTATCTGGTATAATTCAAGTATAAATAATTTGTTGATGTAAAAAATCCTTTTTTCCGTGTAGAAGAATATTTACGAACCGACTTGCGTTAGACTTAGCCTTTTTTGCTAGTATACTCTGCTTTATTTATGGCTGATTCAGTTATTTCATATTTTTAATACAAAGATCGAGACAAATATTCTTTATTTTCATCCATCTCAATGCAAGTAGAAAAACACTACGCGTTTGACACTGATAGACAAATCATAACATGGTCTAGGTGAATGGTAAGTGACGGCAAGAATTTTTGCATATTTTTCACTTTCCGCTCACTTCCGGTTTCGCCGAAAACGACTCCGATTTCGAATTTTTAAATGGAACATGCATTTTTTTTCATTCCTGATTCAATTCAGGATCAGAATGTGTAGAAACCGGAGCCATTTTCGGTGAAACCGCGGAGATGACCAGAGAGTCAAAAATATGGAAAAACTCTCCTCTTCACATTTCATCCTCTCTTGGAGACGAAAATGCCATGCATTCAGAGAAGATATCAAAATACTTTTGATTTCTATACCCTATATGCTCACGATAGTGTACTTCTACAACTTATTGGCTATAGGTATACATTATTTCGAAAGAAATTTGTCACTCAAGGTGACACTCAAACTAACTATACGCATTAATTCAACTTACATGAGAAAAATACCGGTTATTGAATGATTGTTTTACAAGTGACCTACCCACATGCAAATTATTATCATAAAAATTATCAATATTCGTTGCTACTCCAACTACTTTTTGATTCTTGCTCATGTTGCATCAAATCTTCATGCTTGAGAAAATGTGGAGAAAAATACTTACGTTGATTTGATAGTAATTAAAATAAGATTTTCATTCGTGTGTGAGATATATGATGTTGAAATTGATGAATGAGAAAATTGAGAATTGTATCTCTTTTTATCAATAAGTAGGTGAATTGACGACGTAGACGACAGTACCTATATATACAATACTTAGTAAAAATTCAAGTTAAACTGGTCTATTATAATATGAATAACCTACATCACAGAAGCCTCTTAAGACACTTCTGGTTCATTTATTTATATTTACACCTTTTACAGTTCTCAGTATCTTCACGACAGCACTTTTACATTAGGTAAGCCGTTATGCTGTCTTTTTTTTTGTTGAACTTTCTCGTTGGAATTGGAATGATGAGAACTGATAGTGATTGAAATATATTCTATATAGATAAAATTAATTTTGTGCACAGAAAAAAGGGATTTGTCGCATCAACAAATTATTTATGCTTGAATTATGTTTGTTGTACTGAGCAATTTTTTGTTGAATCAACCAGACACATGATTATTTCATGGAAGCAGCTTGTTCAAATCAAGAATGTAGTCTAATTGAATCAATATTATAATATCAATTCCATCAACAAAATATATGGTTTTCTCAAAAACAAATTATGTCGATCCAAAATAATGTCGATGTTGATTCAACTATATACATTTTGTTGAAATGATGAAATAATAATCATTTTGATGAGAATATATCTCATCTTAACAACATAGGTACAAGTTTCCTTATTCCGATTTACCAATGAACTCGTTTCGAACGGATCATTATCTGCTTGAATAGAGCAACAAAATATGTAATATCAATGAAATATCAGGAGAAGATTCAAACGTTAAACGTCATCAAAAGTTGCTACGAAAAAGTATTTTCAGTTCTTCTGTATCTCTAATAATAACGGAGAAGAAAAAAATAGATATTCCAAAAATTCACTTTTTTCGATATATAAATCGAACTATAAATAAACTTGAAAATTATCGAAGGCTCTTGATATGAGCCTCCGAATGCGCAATTTTTTCCCCATTTGAACGACTTCGTATCTCCTACTGTTTCCGAGATTCCATGCTGTTCAACCTTATCACAGTTAAAACAATACAAATATATATATATATATATAGGAGCTGAAGTTGAACTTTAGTTCCTAGGAGCTAGAAAATTGAATAAACCTGCTGTTAATGCAGGTACAATATTCTCACCAGACGGATTATTTGTTGCATTGCATACATTATGGCACGGCATTGGTGGTTATTTCACATATTCATTCGAGTTAGTTTCGGTTGCACAAAAAATAGCATGTTTCATTCGGATCAAAAGTGACTTTGTTTGACTCGCAAATTTTGCTTCCTCTCGGCTTCGCTAAACGCTCCTCCTCGCAAATGCAAAATTCGCTTATCAAACAAAGTGTCACTTTTGATCCTAATAAAACAATCTACTATTTCCGTGTAGGAGTTGATTTATCGGCATTCAAAAGTAGCACTTGAAAAAAAAACTCTAGCCGTCCAAAATTTAACTAGTATAGTGTATTTATGTTCTTCAACGAGCTTATGATAATGGTTATAACATATTGAAGTAGTATAATCATTATATTACAATGGATTACCTATTCACTGGTTAAAATATTCTCAATGTCGATATCTTTGAACTTGAAATGAAGGCCAATAATTATCAGACGCCCTAATGTAAGAAAAGGAGAATAATTGATAATGATGATGATTACCGTTTGAACACTTCCTTCACATCACACCTGTATCTAGGAATCGGAACAATCCGAAGGTTGAAATTATTGCTCAAGTTATTTCTTATGAGATGTGAAGAATTAATCATAATATTGTTAGTTACACGGGTATAATTTCATTTCACAGATATAACTGTATAATATCACGAATAACTGTTTCAGTTTTTTCTGAACACCTGAATAGGTTATCGTGTATTGAATAACCATTGTTTGAAAAAGTGTATCGTGCTGTAATACTACAAAGCTTGTGCTAATTCAACAATTTCATTATGTGTTTGTATGTGTGTGTGTTTGCTAGAAAAAGTCTTCAGCCATGTTGTTTATTTATGTCATTTGAATATTATTATGCAATGGCGATAGGTAAACTGAAATGAATTATTTAAATAATTCTTTATATAAACGGTTTTGTAATGGTCCATGAAATTAATGAAAATTCTGGCATAATGTTACCGATCTTTGATAAATATGTTAATAATTATTCCACTCATTTCATGATGCACGGTTTTTGTTGATCGAAATCACTATACAGTGTAGAATCCTATAGTATATTGAAACATTTGTTTTCCATAATAGAAATATATTCTGAAAAAGATGGAATCTCTTGTTAACTGATTTCTCGGCGTTTGAGAGTTGTAAAGATGTTATTTGAGCAACAGCGAATAACTCTTCACGCATTGCTGGTATGGTTTTGAACGAAATCCCTGATGGAGAAGTCCAAAGGACTTAGGTCTGGGGATCTTGCAGGCCATGGTACGGGGTCCGTGTTCCCATCAACGCTACTACTACTACTTCTACTCTCTCAGCTTTTGTAGTTCTACAGGGTGTCACTACAAGGTCTTTACAGAAACTTCCAACATTTTCCTCGGACCAGAACAATTCGATACAAGCAACCTTACATCAGTACAAAGTTGCTTAGTTTGAGCGATATACGGCTCTGAAGTTACAATTTGAAGATATACAAAGGAAAAAGGGGGAAATAATGTCACAATACATAATATAGTGGATATTCACCGCCATCTGATAGCCTATATATAACCACTATATTTTAGTATAAACAGAAGTCCATAGCAATAACGCAGCATAGTCAGCTAATATGCTCGTTCGAAAATACGTTCACATGGAAAAACGCGGAATGTCCACTTCAAAAATGTGAAGAAAGGTGAACGTCCAGGCTTAGTGCTCGCTTGAATACAGATTCAATTGTGATTTTAATAGGTTGTTTTCACACTGTCAGAAGGTCAAAGTGAACTCTCAGGCAAACAAACTATGAGAAAAAGAAGATACAGCCACCTTAGTACCAAAGGGAATCCCTATAATGTTCGGGGAACATTGTGGGTACCTAGGGAGGATAAGGAGAGGAGGTAGGTATTGGGAGTTTTTTCAACTTTTGGAGATTATAAGTTCCTGGGAATACTCTGTTAGGCAAAACATTCCAAAGCTTTGCCGTTCTATGTATAAATGAGTTTTGGTAACGAGTTGTTCGACATATTTCGAGGTTGACGACAAAAATATGTGTTGGCTGGGCTTGTCGAGTACGTCTGAGTGATGGGAATAAAATAAAGAGATTGCTACATGATGGTTCCTATGCTCATATCGCGTAGAATTTATAGTTCCTTCAATTTCCAGAAAGTAAGAAGGTTTTAAACTATGAAATGCGTTTGTAACAAAGTAGATTGCCAACGCGCGGGCATCTAGACACGGTGTGGTGAGTCAATAGTCATCAATGGACATGTCAGTTTGTCAATCGGCGACGTTTGTCAGATTTTGGCGCCTTCTTCCACATTTTACTTCGTATGAAGTTGGCTTAACATTTTTCTAAAACTCATTCATGATCAAAAACAGGAGTGCTTCCTGGCTTTGAGACTATGGAATCATTTTTTGATAGTGCGGTCTGCACTTTTAGGTAAGTGTTCATAATATATTGTTGATGATGTTTTTCTAACCTCATCCGCTCCACCGCGTGAGTTTTGGATCATTTTCTCATTGTGGTTTTTTGTCTCTTTTCGTTTTGTGTGAAATAAAGATTTGGAAAGGTGAAAACCATAAATAAGGTGTATTGAATAATCCTGTCCTTTTCAAAAGTATCCCTGAGAGCGGCGAGACCGCGTATTGTCTCACGTTTTTCTCGAAACTTACTTTTTGTAATAATAAAACCCATACCATAATGATGATGAATATCATTCCATGGGCGTAAAACTTTTTTTTGGAAATAAACATCTAAAACTTCTAAACGTACCAAATTTAGGTGAAGTCTTGTGTTTCGTTTCAATGTTATGAATCAAAAACGTTTTGACAATTGTAAGTTCAGAGCCGTCTAGCGCCCAAACTAAGCAACTTTGTGCTGAGGTAAGTTCGTTTGTATCGAATTGTTTTGGTCAGAACAATATGTGGTAAGTTCTCGTAAAGACATTTTAGTGACACCCTGTATAATAATGAAATATTGATGAATTTCACTCTGAAGAGATGATATCCTTCAATTATAACAAGTGAAGGAATGAATTTCAATGATATAGTCGAAACCGACACTAGCGTGTGCTTATTGAATATATTTGGGGAATTAAATAGAGTAGGTGAGTGTAAATGCGCTTGCATTACACATTCACACTAATTGGATTGAAGGAATCACACTTTGATGAAAGTATATAGTTAACTCATGAACTCTGTATAGAGCTTAGTGGTCCTCCTAGGAACATGTTCAGTGTGAGTTGCCACTCTATTTTTTCACTGTGTATGCAAGACAAAATCACAACAAAATGCATTACTGTATATCAAATATTCGTCTCCAATTCCTGCTTCACGTATACGAATACTCGAGAGATTCATGTTCAGTGTGAGTTGCCACTCTATTTTTTCACTGTGTATGCAAGACAAAATCACAACAAAATGCATTACTGTATATCAAATATTCGTCTCCAATTCCTGCGTCACGTATACGAATACTCGAGAGATTCATGTTCAGTGTGAGTTGCCACTCTATTTTTTCACTGTGTATGCAAGACAAAATCACAACAAAATGCATTACTGTATATCAAATATTCGTCTCCAATTCCTGCGTCACGTATACGAATACTCGAGAGATTCGTCCAACATTCCATGGCATTCTTGATATCGATAATCCCCATGAGCAATCTGCATAGTATACCTATATCCGTGATTCTTGAGATCATATCGTAAATCGATTTTTCGAGTGGGTCGCTGCCATTTGCTGCCGTCTCTATACAGGGTAATTCAATATTCGATGTAAATAAATGTAAAAACTTCTTGAACACACAACATGTTTCGCTAACACGGTCGCTTCGTCAGGTTATATACTGGTACAATGAACTAAACTTGGCTTGCTTAACTTTTATAAATCCTACTTTCCCAACCTGAAGGATTAGTTACCTGTGGACAGGTTCGGTAAACCTTCATTTTCGGAAATTAGGCATTCATAATGATTGAGTTTCGTTCCTTTATTTTCTACGTGTAGAATTTCGAAATTATCATCAAAACTATAGTTGTCTTCTAATCTATGGTTGACATATGTTGAATTTGTTCTCTTTTTCAAAAAATGTTTCTTATATGTGCATGAGTGCATTGATTAAACGTACGACCTGTCTGACCGATATATACCTTAGGACAAGATCCATAGTTGAGTTTGTATACCTCTGATTTTTCGAATTTAGAAGTTTTGTCTTTATTATTTTTGATAAACCTTCCCAACGTGTTATTTGTTCTATATATCTGCTACTTTTAGGTCCTGTTCATGTAGAAATGAAGCTATTTTTTCAGTTTATGATCCGAAATAGGTTAACTCTTTCAGGTACAGGAATTTCGAAATATAACACCCCCTAGATGAACAGCTTTATTTTTCTTCAGATTTTCAAGAGATTCATTAACAAACTAACTCTAAATGTCTCAAAAGATACGAACAATTATGAAATAATTTCAGAATTTTCCAATTTTTACAAAAAAAACGGTGGGTCAAAATCTAACCCACCATTCCATCATAAGGTGAAAGATTTCATGAGAATCGACTCATTTCAAATCACGTCTGCAAACATGTTTTGTTCTTTGCAAGACAGAGTGGAACACACAACCAGTTTGTTCCAACTTCAAACTTTCCTGAATTGCAAAGAGCATTATCTTTTTCGACTTGTTCGGATAGATTGATGAGCACCCTGTGTGACTCTCATTACCGGGCTTTGACTGAGTGTTTTTCTCTATTTGAGTCGTCCATTCGATTGATGTTCTCGATGAAGATACTGATATTTATTGACGACTAAATGATCAAATCTTTCATTGATAACTTTGAAAGATATATAGAGTATTCTGTGAAAAATAAATGAGTTGACTACAGCGGCATCTAAGGAAAAGATTTCATGAATATCTGTTCCTTTATTATGTCTTTTCAGTCGTCTGATAATTCTGCTTTGTATATAGATTGATCTGGAAAACTTTGTGATTCAATAATTTGTCCGTGATGAACTGACGAGAGAGATTATCCATCTTGAGCCATTCCAGAGGTTCTATTGAAATCTTTTGGCTGACCGATCTCATCCACTCCACACCATTTTTTTTTTCTCTATCCCTGGTTTCAACTTCGCGATCGGGGTATCAAATCTTCTGGGATCCATGTATCCATATCAGACAGTATGATGTTAAAATTGAATTCGACATCATTTTCCTCATCATTATCCTTGAAAAATGTCTTGGTCATGTTGTATGGTGGGACAAATTTCAAACAGCGTAGATTTTTACATTTTGTGATCGAAAAATAAACATATAAGTTGGAAAGATTCAACAAGTAGGTTACCTATGTTGCCTAGATAGTATTTAATGCAACAAAAAATGTAATAACATGATAAGCATGGAATTTGCAGCCGCAATTCGAGAGGAGAAACAGAACGTACGGAACAAGTTTCCAGTATATTCTATTCACTAATAATGTATTGTTTTATTCGCTTCAGCTTAGAACATATGATTCAAAAGACCATAATAAGTGAAATATGGGGCGGGAGTGAAAATAAACCGTAGTACCACAAACCATAAGCCCATTGCAGAGCGGGATATATTTTGTCCCAGCATACCTCTACCTCCAAGAAATTCGTGGTTCAAATTCTGCACCAAAGTACTTGAAAGAGTTAAAGTAGGATAAACTTCTTGGATAGATTCATTATGAATTTTTTTAGAAAGAATACTGTCTATCAAATCAACGTTGTATCCGTTGTTGACTGCAATTTGTTTTATGATATTAAGTTCTTTATTGAAATTCACTTCCGAAAGAGGGACATTCACTAGCCTGTGTATCATTCTATTATTTGCTGCAATTTTATGTTGATAAGGGATGAATATAGTGATATCATTGTGGGACGGTTTATGGAAAATTGAAAAATCATGTTTATCATTAATTTAACTTATTGTCAAATTGATTGACATGCACGCCTTCCTAGCTACAGTCAATTGTGATTGAAATAACGGATTCAGTATCTTGCATTTTTTCATCCTACTAACCGTTTTCCAGAAAATTTTATAATCAACGAAAGGGGTCACGAAGGGGGTGCATTGTAGAACACATCATTACATCTAGAAATAGTTTCACCTTGATCCCAACAATACGGTCTCAAGATATTTACATCGAATTTTAAATCACCCTGTAGATTATAGAAACATACCTATCTGGTATGGTATGCATTGAAATGATTTCATGTAAATAACGAATTACGTAATCGACGTGATATTGTTTTTAAAATGTTGTCGATGTCTTTCCCACGTCTTGGGTAGCAAGCATGCAGACTAGATGAACACGAAGAGAGAGACAGAGACAAATAGAGACGTGCCTATTGGGTGGGGTAGCTTGAAACACGGCTAGGAAAATAGAAAGAGAAAGTTTATAGTGAGCTTGATTTTTTTTTCTTGTGGCAAGGTCGATGATATATTTATTTGCATTCATTCTGTTGGAATGTCGAGTTGAATTTCGGGTTTTTCTGTGTTTCCTCAAGAGCACGCAAGATGAATTGCCATTTTTAGACCAATGAAAGTGTTAATTGAAACGGAAGAGTCATAATGTATCTAGATTCTAGGTTCACCAGACAAATAAGTTGGGAAACTTGAGCGACTAACGACCCAACACCGTTCTAGATTTAATGGCCTCAACTGTACATCAAGTAATATGTAATTATGTCAAAACATGCTTTGAACGATTAAATTGAGTACATGTAATAGCTATTTACTTCGAAGCCACATTTCAGTCCACTTTTTGATCGTCACGTTTATGGGGTTATACAATACATGATCCAAATGCCTCCATTGCGTGCTGATTTAGAATTACGTAGTTTACCATTTGGTTGGTAATTCAATTATTTTAGTAGGTAGCGAAATGAAGTGTGAACGACAATCCGAATTTTTTGTTAGAGTGAATTTAACAGAATCATATCGAATTTTTCATGTTATTTTTCGTATATATATATATCGTGCAAATATCGACATGCTTGAATTTTACAATGTTTCACAATCTTCCTACCCTTGAATCTTATTCAACCACAGTTTGCAATGTCAAATTTATTTCGTAGGCTAATTACAAAGAAGCGGAAACTTCATTATTTCTCGAGTCAAGTATTTTATGCTGGAACGTTTTCTTCTTCAGTAGATATAATTGAGCTATAATAATAATATAAGTAGGGGTGGGCAAGAAGGGAACAAGAACCTGCCCAACAACTACAGGCCCATTGCCCTGTTATCAGTAATCTCCAAAGTGATGGAGAAAGCCATCAATATTGAGCTTATCAAATATCTGGAGAGCTCAGGAATCATCAATGATAGACAATTCGACTTTCGCCACCGAAGATCTACTGGAGATTACTTGCCTACGTCACCGTTATGGCAAGCTTCATTAGAAAAACACGGGGAATCTCTAGCTGTCGCGTTGGACATATCGAAATCATTCGACCGTGTTTGGCACGAAGGACTCCTCCACAAACTACCATTATACGGCTTACCACCTCAGCTATGCCATCTCTTGTAGAGTGTTCTTTCAGGCAGATCGCTTCATGTGGTGGTGGACGGTGTATCGTCTGATACCATTGGCATCAATTCCGGCGTTCCACAAGGATCAATTTTGGCACCAACATTATTCCTTCTTCATATCAATGATCTGTTGGGAGTAACAACTTGCCCCATCCACAGCTTTGCAGATGATAGTACCCTCCATACTGCGTTCTCTTCCAGAATTCCCATTTCTTCCCAGGAAACTAAGAACTCACGACGCAGGCAGGTCCATGCTGTCAATGAAGACCTTGCTGAAATCACAGCCCGGGGAACCAACAACCTAGTTGAATTCAACGCCACCAAAACTCAAGCCTGTATTTTCTCTAGAAAGGCGGAACTCAGTATGCCCGACATTGTAATGTCTGGCACCACCATCCCCACCAAGCCCACCATATCTATGCTCGGTATTTCCATCATCAACACTCTTTCATGGGATAATCATGTCAGATCCATCGCAAAAGCAGCTTCACAAAAACTCGGATTCTTGTTCCATGCGAAAAGCTACTTTACACCTCAACAGCTCCTCATGATCTACAAAGCGCAGATACTGCTCCCACATATGGGGTTCAGCACCAAAACATACGCTGATGCTCTTAGATTCCATCCAGAGAAGAGCCACCCGCCTGGTGGGTACGCCACACTCACTCACTCTTTGACATCATTGGAACACCGTAGAAAGGTCGGCGACCTTTCACTTTTCTACCGATACTTCCACGGGAAATGTTCTTCGTAAATCTCTGCTATCATCCCTCCACTAGCAATACCAGTCAGACGAACTAGACAAGCCCAGTCAGCACATCCTTTCGTTGTCAACCTCGAAAGATGTCGAACAGCACTTTATCAAAACTTCTTCATCCATAGAACGGCTAGGCTTTGGAATTCATTGCCTGAGGAAGTATTCCCAACAACATATAATCTCCAGAAGATCAAAAAAAATTCCAATACCTACCTCCTATTCCTATCCTCCCTAGGAACGCACGATGTTCTTTGAACATTATAGGGAAGACAAGATTTCAATGTAAATGGTGCGGGGTCCTTTCCGAATCCGATCTCGAACGATTCAGAACTAAAAACTAAAGCGCCAAAGAGTATTCATGCGAAATACACAGGGTGTGAATGAATAAGTGTTAACAAATTCAGGAGGTGATTCTTTTTAGAAAAAAAGCTCATCAGATACCTACAGATATTGTTCTTCGAATGTTCTCCCTGTATAAGCTTTGTATAAGGTCTACAGTTGGTGCCAGAGGAAACAAAATATATGTCTGTCCACCCTAGTGAAATTGCAATATTACCCTTCACCAGAAAATGGAACCCTGTATTTTTATTTTCTCTATAGTATACTAATCATTCACGATAGTGAAAGATTTTTTGACAAAGTTCCATACATCGACACATACATATGTTGTAACTTCACTGCAATCTTTTCAAAGCAATATTTAAGACGAATCTTGACCTCCACATTCATTCTTTCCTACGCGTTGATTTTATAATACAATGTCTAACTAGATAATAAAAATTGTGTCATCGTCTTTTTACCTATTTGCATTGGATTAGTAGGTGATATTATGTGTGTCAAAGTCATAGCACAATGTTTCGATGTTTTGTATACACTATCTTTTGTCAATATTTTTCATTATTACCTATTTATTGATATTATTGATTCGAACCTCGATTCGAACTATACAGTGCCATTCATAAAGTCGGCATCATATGGAAAAAACTTTTATTAATGACTTATTTTGAAATTCGAGTTGGACGTTAAGTTTTGCTTCAAACAAGATGAAAAATGGCCTACTCAATCGGGGTCACGTGACTTTCGCTACATATCAAAAGTGACATTTTTTCAAATTAATCGCTGAAAGTAGGCTTATTTGTTCGAATATCGAAAAAGTTCAATCGAAAAAGTTGTTTCTATTTAAATTTTTCATATGTGACTCGGATTTCATCTTCCTATTACATTTTTTAGATTTCGATATTTTTTTAAAATTTTCGAAACTGTAATATTAAAAAAATTGTAAATTCGATAAAACTACTTGATACCAGTAGCTTCATCATGCTACTTACTTTCAATTACTAATTATCACTAATTATCGACAAAAATATGATTTTCTTCAGAAAATGATAATCTCCGCTTCAAAATTCTGTTATGTTGAGTTAAACATTAAGAAACGAAATTCATTTAAATTTATTTTTCCAGTACTGAAAAGATCAGTTTGAATGAATTTCGTTTCTAAATGCTTGACGATATATCAACTTTGCATCAAACATAACAGAATTTAGAAGCGGGGATTATCATTTTCTGAAGAAAATCATATTTCTGTCCATAATCAGTGATAATATAAGTCATTGAAAGTAAAGTATATCCAATATCAATTGCAGAATATCCCGCACTGTGCGGCGTCGGCGTGTTTGAAGTTTTCTTTGAAGTGACTGCAGGTGCGGCACAAGATTCTGCAATTGTTTTTGGATAAACTTCAACTAGCATGACAAAGCTACTGGTATGAAGTAGTTTCGTGGAATTAACAATTCTTCAAATATTACAGAAATTTCGAAACATTTAAATAAATCAAAATCTAAAAGTTGCAATAGAAAGATCAAATTCGAGAAGCATGTGTAAAATTGGAATAGAAACAACTTTTTCAAGTAAACTTTTTCGATATTCGAACAAATGAGCCTACTTTCAGCGATTAATTTGAAAAAATGTCACTTTTGACATGTAGCGAAAGTCACGTGACCCCGATTGAGTAGGTCGTTTTTCATCTTTTTTGAAGCAAAACTTAACGTCCAACTCGAATTCCAAAATAAGTCATTAATAAAAGTTTTTTCCATATGATGCCGACTTTATGAATGACACTGTATAACATCAGAGGATTACCTGCAACTAGCCACTACTACACCTTTTCCATTTGTATTTCAGAAACGTCAATTGAATTTTCCAAAGTTGCCAGTTCGATTTTTATTTCATCAGTAAATATCTTGGCAAAAATTCGGTAGATTTCAATAGATCTGTTTAAGATCTACACAGAGAAAAACAATTCTTTGAATTTAACAAATATTGTTAAATTCAAAGAAATCCGAAGTTTGAATAGGTCCAACAAACAAGCTTGGTTGAATCAAAGTTTCCATTCTTTTGATTTTTCAAATAAGTGATTTTTTTGTATCTATATAATTTATTGAAAATGATATGAATCATAATTTGGAAGAAAGTGTATATTTGTTTGAATCAAAACTATTTCTTTGGATTTATGATCAGAATTATTCATAGTGAATAAGTATAATTTGCATCAAAGAAATGAAAGCTTGAGGGAAACAAGGAAATTATTTGGAAGAAATAAATAATTATTCGTGAAGAATAAATATATGTAAATGAAATTTGTATCAAAGAAATCAGAGCTTGACAGAAACAAGAACATTCTTTGGAAGAAACAAATGATTATTTGTGAAAAATAAATATATTTAAATGCAATTTGATTCAAAGATGTCAATGCTTGAGAAAAACAAGGAAATTGTTTGGAAGAAACAAGCTCAAATAATGGATTCCCTTACCAGAAATAAATTGTAGATTTGAACGAAATCAAAAATTAATAAACTCAAAGAAATAAAATCTTCCTAAGAAGAAATTCATTTCTTAGAGAACAATATTCCCCTTGGAAGGAATTGAGAATTAACAACAAAATTGAACTGTAACAAACTTTATTGAATAATAGAAAGAATGTGACAGACACACTGTTTGGGTTCGATACTAGAGAAGTCAAGATACATGATGATCCTGAAGCAGGTTGATCGCTGTTATTTGTATCCAACCTCAAATATTTGGCAGGTGGATCATCGGCTCTATCATCCGGTGCATCAGCATCAATAAAAATGTTTTCGGAAATCACTGGAGTATTCACATCAATGACAGACGTAGCAGATTTCTTATTGCTCTCCTGAAAGTTTAGTATATTTTAATGCGGGAATAGATGAAATATTTATATGCATAACAAGGAAATAAAAATTCCATAACATTGAAGTGCTTTGATGACAATTTTTTATATGAAGAAAAGATCTGTGATAATTTTCGTTCTAGTGATTATTTTCTCTATATAGTTACATGATATCTCAAAATACTTATACAGGGTATATCTAAATAACACCGAAGAAATTCAAGGGGTGATTCCTGAGTTTTAATATTCTCCCGAAGATGCTAACATAGAATCAAAACATTTAACATACTAATTATCATTTGTTTCATGGAAACAAATATTTTGTTTCAAGTGAAGCTGGTGACATTTGAATTAAAGAAATATTTATTTGACTGCATGGAATCTTCCATTGAAAATCATAGAAGAATTTGAACGCCATTTCACTGGAATATTTCAATATACAGCAGATTAGAAAGTATACTTATCTACGAAATATCACACATACCTACCTACCTATTCGTACATTCTTCTATGACCTACCAAATTGTATGGTTTGTCTTTTTGATGAAGATCGGTATGAAAACTTCAGATAATCAACAAATCATAAGAAATTTCACGCCATTATTCCGATTTTCAAGTATGAATTACAATTCCTTACCTCTGAAAATTGGGACCATATGACCCAAATGCCATTCTTTTGAAAAATCCATCACTACACATTAAGAGAATAGTGAAAATCTGTAAATATGCTGTGGAATTAACTATAGGTACTAAATCACCACTGTACGATACGACCCGGCGAACCACATCATCAGAGATACTAAACGAATGCGTTATGGCGGTTCTGGTAGTTGTCAGTTGTATACGTTTCAGACAGGGTTGCCAGATGGAGCCGGAGAGCTCGTGAACCTTTTGTATTATCTGTATAAGACAAGAAATTTTTATAGTGATGAATCAAAGGATGAAGGTCTAACCCTTGCATGTCATCATCTCCTTAATTTTTCAAGTGTAAAAATAATTTGAAAAATTAACTTGCCGCTGTGAACCTGAAATTATATTATGATGTCAATTAGACATTGTAGAAAAAAGATACGAATTGACAGACGGTTTTGATGAGAAGTAGGTGCCAGGCGAGTCCAAAGGTGAGGGAAATATAATTCGAATACCAAAATTAAAGTTTGCTGACTGGACGTTTTCCCGTTTTTCGAAAATACTTGATGACCGAGCATTTCAGGTTCAAAATTTTGCTTCAAATTGCGCATCAGTCATGTCCAGAATAGGTATTCAGCTCGAGTAAAGATACAACTTCATGTTGGGTTTGCAGGAGATCCAGCCATAAAACATCAATTCTTGAAATCATGTCAAAAAGCCATTGACGACCTAATTTGTTGTTAGATCTGGCAACCCTGATTTTGGATATTATAGAAACAAGTCACGCCACCGAACTGAACAATAATTAAGACTTTAAGTTTTGGTTTGGTGATTTTTTCAGTCATAGGCATCGTCGATATTACTTTGGTAGAAGAAAATAATTCAGTTGTTTTTACTTTTTCTGGATATGGATTCTCATTTTCCCAATCATGCGAACATTCGACTACACAACAAAAACAAGCGCATATAATCAAAGCAATATTTGATTTGGACCAAAAATTACTATATTTTGTTGTAAATTGTGCTGTCATTCAAAAGAACAATTCCATAATGTAATTTCAATAAGCATTTATTCGAGATGAATGACACACTCGCTCTGTTCAAATTATATTTATTAAATACAAATTTTTCGTTTGTGCATGACAACTATATCAATTGTTCATATTTATATCAAAATTATTTTTCGCCAACAATGTGATATTTCTGTTCAAAATAATATTTATTTGCTCCAAGTAACATTTATTTCTTCGAAATAAATATATTTTCAACAAATGCTATTGTTTCACCCAAACAAATGTCATTCAAATGAACCGATGATTTCAAACAAAGAATTTGATTTGGTTTTAACAAATAACAATTGTTTCTCGCAAATAACATTTATTTCTTGCAAACAAATATAAGTCAAACAAATGAGATTGTTTCACGCAAAGAAACGTTTTTCTCTGTGTAGTTTATGCTATATACGAATTCCAAGAAAGGATAACGAAATAAACCTATGACGTCACAACATTGTGTACTTGTAATAAACAGAAAAGTAACCTATTTCCATCAAAATAGAAACAAACTAAACAAACATTCTCATAAAAAAATAATCATATTCCTAATTTTCAATTCAAAAATACTCACAAATATCGCAAAATATAGTTACATAGGTATACTTATAAAAACACGAATAAAAAAATTAAACTTGAGAAATAACAGGGGTATGTGTAAAATTGAATTTGATCTGAATCAGATAAATTATTGTCTTTTTTGTTTTATACATATCATTCCAAATCAAAACATCCAGTACAATGTAGTTTATTCGATCAGGTATGCGGAGTTCATATTCAGTTCCAATTTGCAAAAACCGCTTACCATGCGAAACTACCCAGTTGACCAATAACGCCAAGTAACGACCATTCCCATTACGGAAAATTGCTAATCTAACATCGATTTCAAATATAAAATATATATATATAAATCATCTTGTTTCTGTTGTTCGCTCGTTTGTTTGTTCTTTGCTGTTGAAAAACAATTCTCCTTATTTCGGAATGAATGCATGTGGTTCAAGGTTCAGTACTGGCAACCCTGCAGTGGACGAGATGTGGTTGCGGACGAAAAATTAGTGTGCAGACGAAAAGTACTTGCGTTCGGAAATAGTCGATTTCTTACAAACAACGTCAAATTCCAACTAGCTCTAGCTATACTCGCACCCGTTTTAGTCCTATCTTCATGAGCAAGACAATTATGTGCGTATTAAAAGTTGTATTTACTACAAACTTTCATATAGTGCGCTCCAAATGATGAAAAAAATCATCATTTCACTGAGTGAACTGTAAAAAGTGTAATCTTCCATCATCACTGTGTACAATCTACTAACATGCGTTGATTTCTTTTTGAAAGGTCTACCTTTCTTCATTAGGACTACCAAGATGTAGTCTTCGCTTCAAATTTCGAGAACATATTTGCGTTTACTCCCGTTAATAATCGACTAATTGATGAAATTAAATCACTAAAAAACCGTGACCGATCACTCGTATCTATACGAGACCATTCGAAAGTGATCTTTCCCTTTCAATATTTTCTTATAGCTTCCAGCTATATCAGGACCGGCTCACAACAAACTGACCATCAGTTGTGAAGAAATCTCCTTCATCCACCCCATCAGGTACAAGCATTTCCGGCGTTCCACAAGGATCATTTTGGCACCAACATTGTTCCCACTTCATATCAACGATCTATTGGCAGCAACCACTTGCCCTATCCACAGCTTCACGGACGACAGTACTTTTTAAACTGCGTTCTCTTCTAGAATTCCCATTTCTTCCCAGGAAACTAAGAACTTACGACGAAGGAAGGCCAACGCTGTCAATGAAGATCTTGCGGAAATTACAGTCTGGTTAACCAACAACCTAGTTGAATTATTCAACGCCACCAAAACCCAAGCCTGTTTTTTCCCTATAAATGCGGAACTCAATATGCCTGATATAACAATGTCTGGTGCTACTATTACCTTCAGCAATACTCTCATGGGCAAATCATGTCCAATCCATCGCGAAAGCTGCTTCACAAAAATTCTTGATCCGTGCGAAAATCTATTTTACACCTCAACAGCTTCTCATGATCTACAAAGCACAGATACGGCCAGTTCATCACCTTTTCCAATTTTAGTTCAAAAAGCGTCAAGTTAATTTCAAAAAGTATCAAAAGTATTTCAAAATTATCATTCCAATTTCGAAATGCGTTATTTGTATTTCAAATTATTCATTTTTTCGAAAAATTCTATTTCAATTTCAAAACTAATCATTTCTATTAATGATGCCACAATGACAGGAACCATCAGAAGCCAGAAGCGTTCCAATAACATAGTGAATGAAAATATCAAACGCCAATCTAACATTTGATATTTTTTCAAATACAAATGACAATTGTGGAATTTGTAGTCTTAGTTTTGGAAATTAATTTGATAATTTTGGAATACAATTGATGTTTTTTTAAGTTAAAATGACTAATTTGATCTACAATTAACGTATTTTGATATACAAATTACAATTTGGAAATACAATTGACCATTTTTGACCTAAAATTTGAAAAGGTGTAGAATACTGCGTGCTCATGTTTGCTGATGCTCTTAGATTCCATCCAGAGAAGAGCCATTCGCCTGGTGGGTTAAGCCACACTCACTAACTCCTTGACCGCATTAGAACACCGTATGAATGAATTGAGAACCCGTTTTTTGATTCATAAAATTGATTCTTTCGACTATAGGCATTGGCAACAATTCCACAACTAGTAGCATCAAATTTTTCAACTCCAAGTAAGTCAAGCACAAATTATGTAATTCTTTCACATCACCGTTTTTGTATTGTAGAACTTCCAATTAGGCTGAAGATGGTCTTTTATAAGACCGAAACACAGACTCCTCGCCAAGCTTCCATCTTATGGCTTGCCTCCCCAGCTATGTTCTCTGCTAGCTAGTTTTCTCTCAAACAGGTCTCTCCATGTAGTGGTCGACAGAGTTTCATCTGACTCTCTTATCATAAATGCTGTTGTTCCGCAAGGATCAATTCTAGCACCAACACTATTTCTACTCCATATCAACGATTTGTTGGAAGCAACTTCATGTCCAGTACACAGCTTCGCGGATGATAGTACCGTCCATACCGCCATCTCTTCCAGGGCTCCAAAACCAGCCAGGCAAATCAGAAACGAACGGGGAAGAAATGTTGACAACATAAATATGGACTTGGCAACAATTCTCGAATGGGGATCCAATAACTTGGTAGATTTCAATGCAAACAAAACACAAGCATGCCTTTTCTCTAGAAAAGTCGATCTCGCACTGTGCCCAACATAAGCTTGTCAGGAGTAACCATACCTTTGGAGACATCAATTTCGATGCTTGGTATTACTATCAGAAATAACCTTTCTTGGGAAAATCACGTGACATCAATTGCTAAAGATGCATCCCAAAAACTTGGTTTTCTGTTTCGGGCCAAGAGAATCCAGACCCTTGTATAACAAGAATTGCGAACTATTCATTCAATGGAAATTGAAAAATAAAATCCTTGCTGTGAAGGGATGTTATGGTTTATTTTATATTGTTCTAGGAGAGCAATGAAATCATTGCACTTAACCATTGTCGATCTAAATGGAAAATCTAGTTAGTATATATAGGCGACAGGTTTGATCTAAATGGAAAAGCTATAGTTAGTAGCCTATATAGTTTCGAAATATCATCATTTTGTGAAAAATTCTATCTGATTGTATATTTCTTCCTTGAAAAGTTGAATACATATTCCATCGACATTGAACGTTTAATATGATCTAAATGTGCTAAAAAAACTTTTGGGTCTTGAAAATTTATTAATTGTTTTTTTGTAACATCTAACCTCCAATTTTTAAGCGATCATTTCTCGAAAAGTCTCACACTTCGTATATCAGTATACCTGTATGTTCAAAATCACATTATCTACCACTTCCTTCCAGATATACGTTGGTGAACCAAACACCCTCTATATTGTAGATTCTCGTCATGCGAAGCCGGTCCTGTGGCTTTCAAAACATTTCTCATTCTCAAGATCTGGTTTCGGGCTTCTCCATATCAAGGTGTGGTAGGTAAGCCATGTTCGGTCAATCAAAAAAATTATGAATGAGTACCTTTACCCATAATATTAGCGGCATTTGCTCAGTTTCGGATGGTATTGGCCTCCAGCGAATGATTTTCACTTTCTTTTCGTGGGAGTGGACCTTAACCTTCGAATTTGTGATGGATTCCCTGCATCAAGATCATTTCGGTTCGTTGCCAGTTTGGTTAACCTCAAAAATGCCAACTTTTGCACAACCCACCTGATCGACTTATATTGGTAATTCTCGTGGGTTTTCAGGGGTGAAATTGTTGGCCAATCTTGTTTCTGTATAGGTATCTATGTATAGAACCTATAAACATTTCTTGGAAGCCTCTATAGGAATCCAATTCCAGCATGAAAAATTGTTATCTAAGGTAAAATTGAAGTTGACGATGATCAATGCTCTATAGGAATCCAATTCCAGCATGAAAAATTTGTATCTAAGGTAAAATTGAAGTTGACGATGATCAATGGTTATCTACAGTTTTGTCTTTTCAAGTCGGATAATATTAATTCATTACTTCATCGACTTTCACTTTCTACAAAATCTATAAAAATTTGGTTGATTGAATAATTGTGTGTTGGAAAATGGAGAGAACACTTCTTGACTTTTTGGGATCTTCGATTACGATTTTGGAATATTTGATGGGTGTTGTTTTGATTATACAGGCAAACGAAGTAGGGGTGAATTTCGCAAATTCCAGTTGAATTTGACGTAGGTACAGGCTGTCTCCTTATATATTTTGACACACTTCAAATATATGAAAGTTGTAGAGTTTCATACTCTGTACTATCTTTTGGCACTCTTTAAATAAGCAAACACGAATCGCAGGATAGGAGAAAAGTTATTTTCAAATGGAACACATATAGTGTATATTTTGTTAAACATATTTTTCTTTTGTTCACAAATATACATATATAGTTTGCTTATGTTCCCTTATGCCGTTTTCGACTAAATTCTTGATGCACTACTGAAATGTTTGCAATATTTCAATAATCAGAGATGTTTTGTTTCCATGGCATTTTTTTATGTCCACAGCCATCTAAATGTTATTGGCAACTTTGATTCAATGCTAAATAGGTGAAAAATCGGTCGAAGAAACATTAGCAAATTATACAGGTTGTTTCTTAAGTACGCGTAGAAAATCCAGGAGCATGTTGCTGACGTCAAGATAAGAAGAAAAATTTGTATAAATATATGTCCGAAAGTTATTCGTTTCTGAGATACAGAGTGTCAAAGTTGAAATCTTATTTTTGTTTTTTGTTAATAAATTTCAAAATAATTGTGATATCGGAATAAAATTTGGTATATAGGGGTATTTTTCAATGACAATATCAAATTTTATGTTAGTTTGTCTCTTTCGCGGGGGTGGCGCCACCTACATGTCTTTTGAGTCTTTTGAAAAGTTATAACTTTTTTGTGCGTACCTGTATAACGTTTCATAGTGAAAAAATAGATTTCTAGAACACTTTTGTGTAAAAAATATATTCTTGGTAGAGGTCGCTGCGAGCAACTGTTTTTGAGTTATTGGGATTTTAAATAATCGATGCGTTCGAATTATTTCCATGTGGCTCGTAAGTCGCCTCTAGCGAATATCAGAAAAGATACGCCAGTGCATTTTTCTTCTTTCATTCAATATTCTTCTTCATTCAACATTGGAATGTTGGCAAAATATGATTCTTACTTATTTGTACCTGCTTTTTTGATCTCTCTTTCATGTATAAAGTTTTTTCCGCCTCGTATAGTTGAAGCTGTAGGTATAGGTCAAAATATACGGAGACACCCTGTATATACATCACTAAAGAAACAATCAAATAAATCACTACTCCATGTAATTAGCTCTTATTGATTTGCTACTGTTATTTCTATAGTTCAACATTTACTACTATAGAGTAGAACGATATCTGAAATAATTGACTAACTTTAGCTTTAGCCCACCCACTATCGATATCTACCTGCTTATCAGAGTATTATCATATTTTTTCTAAGAAATCGATCATTTGATCATAACTATAAAATAATTTATTGCCTACGTAGCACCCATTACTGTCAAAATGATTTATTACCATACCTCCTATAAACTTGTTCTTGTTATTATTGAATATCTCCTGAGCTGATTCAGAAATAAGAAACAAAATACACTGTTGTAACTGAATTGTTAATATACGACATAAGTTGTTGTCTCAGTAAGTCCACAAAGCTATAGTTAAATTCACAACAAGAGGTAAACCAAAGCCCCAATTTATCTGATGTGATGTAATTGCAGCTTGACGATAATTCCACATCATTGACTAGTTGAAATCACAATAAACAACAGAAAAAACAAAAGTTGGAATTGCGACACTACTTTAGTAGTGATTCCATGATTCCATTCATAACAATATCCATATTAATGAATTGTTATACCAGAAGACGTTTATATACTTACTGCAATAAAAAAGTGATTTCGATTATTTATATACGGGATGTTTCAATATAAGGAAATAATATAGGGTGAATCTGAAAGTGAGGTTTTTTATTCAACAGGGTATATATATTATCTCGCCAAAATTAGTTATTTGGCCAAAAATTGTAAAATGTAAGATAACGGAGGTAAATGCATTTTGAGGTTGTCAAAAAATCAATTCGAAACGAAAATTAATAGGTTGAAAATGTAAAACGAAGGTTTTTGATTAATTTTTCTGATGAAATAATGTAACTATATACAGGGTAGGTATATCTAATGCTGGACTAATAACGGCTCTTTTGCGTTTTTTTGAGAAAATATGAACAAAATGTTTTATAGTTGTAGTGTTCTCTTAAATACCTGTACCTCCGTTATCTTATAGTACATTATACATCTATAGGGACTAAAGTGGTATTTTAAATCCCGAGGCAAAAAGTTTATATTCCGACCAACGGTATATATAGAGATCTAAAGTATATTATTATTAACTGAGATACCAGGGTGTATTCATGAAAAGCGGGACACACTGTATAATTTTCTTTTGGGGCCCCTTTTCCCTATCTAGTTTAAACCACTTATTTGATGAACTCTTCCAGAATATTGGAGACTATTCTATTTTACTACTTAGCGGTATAGCTCAAGTGAAAAATAAACCTTTCTAGATTCTCAGATTACCTTTCATGATACTCGATACATATTATATACTATTAATTAATTTCTTTATAAGTAACGCTTGTTAATTTATGAACAATAGGTGAACTCTACACCGACTAACCTGATATATTATTGTTTTGATTAATAGAGACCTTCTCACGTACAGTGCAGGAAAAAGTAGATCACTGGGGTGTTCAATATAGGTCGGCTTTGATAGCTACTTATATGGAATTAATTTGTAGTGGAAGTTCATATTATCTGAAAGTAGAGTGATTTGTTGACAAAGGAGGAAAACTCCAAATCGTTTCCAAAATTTTCAATCGATTGAATCGTCCATGTTGCTTCGAACCTAGTTTCGAACCAATTTAGTACGTAATAGTACAGTTAAAAAACGTTTTCCTCAATCTGAATTCTAGCTTTATAATCTTGAAGGCAACAAGAACTGATTTATTTATGATAAATATTCCTACATTGTATATACTAGTAACTTTGATATAAACACGAAAATACGTTTCTATCTACCTGCATACTTTCATGATCGGAACTGTCGATAATACTCATCCAAATTGAAAAAACAATCCGTCAAAAGTTGACAGTTCGCAATATGTATAACAACCATGATAGGAACTGTCGATAATATTCATCCAAATTAATAAAACGCGTCAGTTGAAAAGTTGACAGTTCGCATTTCGTAATATGTATATGACAATCGAGAACATGGACAATATTCATGCAATAATTTCAAACGCTTGATTTTTTTACGCGAAAACGGTACGTCGTCGAATGGGCGTAAATCTAGGAGCCAAATTTTCTTCAAAATAAATGGGTATTTCAAAAATAATTTTGGTTTTCAGAAAACTCAGAGGCGTATCATTTTTCCCTTTTAAAATGTCAGTTCAAACCCTGTACGGACGTTACTGGGGAAAATTTCGAAAAATCTTTCACGTCAAATAATGCTCCTTAATGATGAAAAGGTGTGTACAAAATTTTAGGAGTGATAAAAAATTATTATGAAAAACTCACTTTTCTCCTCGAATTTTAACACCCTGTATCTCAAAAACTGAGAGGTTTAGGACATGTGTTGATTTGAACTTTTCTTCTTAATCTTAATCACCCGGGAATTCATATACCTTGTATTATCGGCACTCAATTAACACCCTGTACATATTCCTCGGGGAACATCATGATGATAGTCAGTATTTTTGAAGGAAAGGAGATATAATTAATAGGAAAAAGTAAGTTAGATGTGGAAAATTCTGCAATTTCCTTTTCTAACGTCTCTATTTTTTTTTTTAGAAATTTTTTTTCGTTCCAGAAATGAGGAGAGACCCCAGAAAAATTTCTGAATTGATAATTCCTCATTCCATCTTGATTTCATCATATTATCTTTCCTGTCCATTGAATTGAAATAAAAATCGAGATAAAAATTAATACACTTAGCGAATCAATAAAATTGGTATAATTTTAGCGTTACAATTCCAAATTATGTCTTTATTAAATAATAACCATTTCATATTCATTGACTATTCACTCTACAAAGACAATATAATTTTATGCATGGGTTTAATTTTTACCGGAAACACATAATTGGTATAATACAATGCAACGATTTATATGCCTCTTACAACTTTTATTAATGGAAAACAATTCGTTATGACTGTTTAATTGTCGCATTTTCTATATTAACAGTAAATACTTGAATAAAACCTCGAATAAAACTCATGATATTGTTTATATTGCTTCAATTGTGGTATAATGAAACTCCTCCATCAATACATCGACATTTTTATGATAACATATAACTGATCACTGTTTTTCTATTGAAGGTGTTTCCGAAATTGGAACTGGAAATTGGAAAAAAAAAATTGGAACTATATATGTACAGTGTCATTCATAAAGTCGGCATCATATGGGTAAAACTTTTATTAATAACTCATTTTGAAATTCGACTTGGGCGTTAAGTTTTGCTTCGAGAAAGATGAATTTTTTCGAATTAATCGCCGAAATCGGGCTTATTCGTTTGATAATCGAAAAAGTTTACTTGAAAAAGTTGTTTATATTTTAATTTTACACATGTGTCTTAAATTTGAACTTCCTATTGCAACTTTTAGATTTTAATTTTTTTTTAATTTTGCGAAATTTCTGTAATATTCGAAGAATTGTTAATTCTACAAAACTACTTCATACCAGTGGCTTTTTCATGCTACTAACTTTCAATTTCTAATTATCACTAATTATGGACAGAAATATGATTTTCTTCATAAAATGATAATCCCCGCTTCCAAATTTTGTTATGTTTGATGCAAAGTTGATATATCGTTAAGCATATGAAAGCGAAATTAATTTAAATGGATTTTTTCAGTACTAAAAAGATGCCGAAGCCATCATTCAGAGAAATATGCTGTGCCATTATTTTCCTAAAAATTTATGTCCTTGTAGCATGTTCGGTCTTGCACCAGGGCCCTGTTTCGACTTGCTACGTCCCTGGAAGGTTGGCTAGTTACGAAAGGTAGTTTGATGATATCTTGATTGATGATTTTGGCATCTTCTCAGTACTGAAAAAGTTAATTTAAATAAATTTCGCTTCTAAATGCTTGACGATACATAAACTTTGCAACCATCATAACAGAATTTTGAAGCGGAGATTATCATTTTCTGAAGAAAATCATATTTTTGTCGTTAATTGATATAATTAGTAATTGAAAGTTAGTAGCATAATGAAGCTACTGGTATAAAGTAGTTTCATCGAATTTACAATATTTTAAATATTACAGAAATTTCGAAAAATTCAAAAAAATATCGAAGTATAAAAAATGTTATAGAAAGCTGATATCCGCGTCACATAATTATGTAAAATTGAAATAGAAACGACTTTTTCAAGTGAACTTTTTCGATATTCGTACAAATAAGCCTACTTTCAGCGATTAGTTTGAACAAATGTCACTTTTGACATGTAGCGAAAGTCACGTGACCTCGAAAGAGTAGGTCATTTCCCATCTTTTTCGAAGCAAAACTTGACGTCCAAGTCGAATTTCAAAATGAATTATTATAATGAACGTTTTTCCTATATGATGCGGACTTTATGAATGACACATGTATATGTAATAGATAATAGACGACAATAAAAACAAGAAGAAACGAAATGTTCTTAAAAAAATATTTTTAATAATGATGAATTTCAAAGTTTGCTTGAAATTTTCGTAAATCATTGAACAGAAGTTGGTATTGAAAAAAGCTTTTGGTAGAGTCAGAAGGACCAAAGGTAATATTAGATTGTTTTATTAGGATCAACACACTTTGTTTGACAAGCGAATTTTGCATTTGCGAGGCGGAGCGTTTAGCGAAGCCGAGCGAAAGCAAAATTTGCGAGTCGAACAAAATCACTTTTGATCCGAATGAAACATGCTATTTTTTCTGCAACCGAAACAAATAACTCAAATAAATATGTGAAGTTACCACCAATACCGTGCCATATGTATGCAATGCAACAAATATTGAAAAATAATCCGTGTGGTGAGAACATTCTACCTGCATCAACAGCAGGTTCATTCAATTTTCAAGGATGTTCGAATTGTAGTTTCAATATAAATACAATCACAGAGTGACATATTTGTGTATGGAACAGTTGCTCTAATGGCAAATACAGCTATAGAAACAAGACTTGGAAAATGTTAGGTTAGTGAGCACATCAACAATAAGAAGAGCAATTATTTTTTCCTCTCCGTAATACAATGTTTGTCGCTTGATAAATAAATGAAGGTTAACAATATCGTTGTTTGAGACAAAAAACTATTGCTTGCCGTGATTATCCAAAAACAAGTTATCCATCCCGAGAATAACGAATGAAATACAGATCAAGCAAGTATTTGAATCTTGAAGGCTTCCCTGATCGAAACAAAAATATTTAACTGAGATGTTGATAATTCCAATACTAAACTATAATAAGGTGTATTTATATCTCCAGCATGGGTATGAAATGCCAAATCTGCTGAAATCGGGAACAAATCAGGTATGCCTCTCAACCCAAATAACCAACCGTCACAATGTTGTTTATTCTTGATGACGTCCAGTAGATCCTTTTTAGTTCCTAGGAGCTAAAGTTCAACTTTAGCTCCTAGGAACTAAAATTCAACTTTAGCTCCTAGGAACTAAATATGTTGCCTAGCAACATACCTATTTTTGTGTCAGTAATAGAAACGTCAATTAAAGAGCTAATTTTGGTATCAAAATGGACGACTTTTGTGTCGGTTGCAGAAAAACGTTATTTTTACAATGTTGGTTTCGAAAAATGTTTCTCGCCATTTTTATTATCACGTCTCATATAATTTTACATATATTTTATCACTTCAATTTCGGAAACATCCATTATATTTATAGAATGAATAATAAAGAGAAATTCGATTGAAATTGATTTCAAATTGATTATTTATGTTTGATTTAGCTCATTAATTCCTTTTGATACAGAATATTGTTTTAGTTCTAGAGATTAACTCATTCATATAATATTGATGCCAATTAGGTATTTCGTTGATGTTTTTAATTATTATTAATTTCAACCAAGAAAATAATACTCACCAAGGATATTTGGTTGTATCTTATAACTATAAACTTTGCACTTTGCTTCATTAATTTTTTCAATTTACATACATACCTGTGCTTTTGAGGTTATAATAATTTTGTATCCAAACGCCCCTTATTAAGTTTTCTTTCTTAAGTAAAATTTTTATTGTTTTTTTTGTTGACGACCGACCTGTGTTTTATTTCATTGATATACATACATTATATCGATAAAGTGATAGGGATCTCTATTGCTAATCTTCATGGATTATTTCGTATACGTAGGTATAATAAGTGTAGATATTTAAAATAAATTGGAGTGGACTGAGTTTTAGATACTTCAAATTTTGTGCTATTCTGAAATAGTTACACAATAACATTATATAGTCGTGCATTTCAACGATGGTTCCAGAAATATCTGAAAGTAAAATAAGTGAGACAGAATTGAAAGAAGTGAGTATTTATTTTTTCGTTTTGTGTATCAGGATCGCATTATTTCTGATGGGTAAATTCAATTATACTAGATTTCAGTTTTCGAGAGGATTTCATCTAAATAAGTTTAATCGATTCTTCTTTCAATTCAGCTGACCCGAGTACCTATATATACCCATCAAATGAGATATGTCTCACCAAAATTAGCAATAATCGCATTTTTTATTTTCTTCGTTCAGCAAATTGCCATATTTAGGATATATGATATCAATTGTAGAAGTCGAGATAATGTAATGATTTCATGAAAAATATAACATCTTTGTCTTCAAGTGGAATGATTTACGTACGCCACACATTAGAAGTTTTCCAACTTACATGCAGTTGGATTGAAAACTTGAAATTATTTTGCTTATATAATGGAGCATTTTCAATCTACCTAAAATATTTTCAGTCCTCTAGTTAGTTATACAACAGGGTGTACCAAAAGTCTGCACCAATTTTCTTATTTCGAATAGGAACCTATTTTTTTTCTATAATTTTTGAAAATTTTATCTATCACAGTTTTTCGAAAATAATTTTCGCCGTAGCAGTTTACGAAAAGATCAATATCTCGCAAACCGTTCAAAATTTAATCACCAAATAATGTGTGGAACAGAACTTTTTTCAAATGGCACCTAATAAAAAAAATAACTCATCCTGAAATCAAATTTTCTTTTAAATTATGGTGTCAAAATAATTAGTAGGATGCCATCGCATTTGAAAAAGTGGAGTTTTTGGCAATTTTCCAATGCGACATTCGAAAATCGTCCGCCCTCATAATTATGTTGGGTACAAAATGGGACCAATGATGGGACATCAGGAGTTAGCTGGATTTCCAGTTATAGACCATCAGTCCTAACCTGAAAATGTATGTAAAAATTCAAATAACCAAGTTTTTGGTACTATACTTTTATCTTTAACAAAAAAAATCACGAACTTTTGTATGTCCCAAACACACTGTTGTTGTAAATTGAATAATTGATTCATCTAAGCAAATTGTGATTGACGTAATTATTTATCGATATATTTTTTTTACGTGTCACCCATAACAAAAATTCATATACGGGGAGTTTTTAACTCCTTATCTATAATATGTCTGAACATAATTGCCCCCCTTGAAACTTCAAGGTTTCAATATGATAATTACAAAATTTCAGTGTAACTGTCCCCCTTGGGTTTCGAATACAAGAATTACAACATTCAGTGTTATATTATGATCACAATTCAAGAAACACGAGCACAAATGACTTGGACAAGGGTTACACTTGCTCTTAATTCGGCTGCCTGCCAAACACTGTATGAGCCAGTCTTCACACATGTCTGTCATAGGCTCTGATCTAAGCACATTCCACTGAGCAGTAGCGCATCTAGTTGGTAGGCCCTAACATTCAGTTTTTATAGCAGGCATATTTTGCATGATATCATGGTCGCTGTCCTCTTGAGATGGAAGTGAGCATATTTTCGTGACAGCTCGCTTGATAATGGTTCCGCCTTTGATCTGCAGAGATACTACTTCGGAAATTCTTCCCATATTCCATTTCAATGGTGGAGCATTATCCTCTGATCGAAACTACACTGCCTATTTTAATGTCATCGTGAAGATTGCTTGATTTCCATTTTGTTCTCGCCTGAAGCTCTGCTAAATATACCTTTCGCCATTTCTGCCAAATAAAATGTTGGAATATTTGCTTTAATCGAGCATAGCGCTTGAGTCGGTTTTCTGGAATATCCCCTAGGTTGTCCTCAGGTATAGCATTTAGCGACCTTCCAATCAAGAAATGGCCAGGCGTCAGTGGCTTCAGTTGATCCGGTGATGATCCCTGAGGACATAATGGTCGCGACTTCAAATTCAATGGGGAAGACCACTGAGGGAAGAAATCCGTGCAAACCTCTTTCAATCGACGAATCATGTTTACGTTCGGTCTACAATCAATATTATGAGTTGAAGTTGAAGGGAATCGAATCTATATCGTTTTGAAATCAGCACATTTCATTCGTTATTTCGAAAAGCCAAATATGATGGTGGAGCCGTGACGTATTAGTCCCGCACTGTAGCTATCTTTCTCTGATACCTCGTCATTCTGTAGTGTTGCAGTGTGATTGGTGAGTTCAAGGACAATAGAACGGCTAGGCTCTGGAATTCATTGCCTGAGGAAGTATTCCCAACAACATATAATCTCCAGAAGTTCAAAAAAAATTCCAATACCTACCTCCTATCCTTATCCTCCCTAGGAACGCACGATGTTCTTTGAACATTATAGGGATTCCAAGCGATAAAAAAAAAAAAAAAACAGTCACACCAATGAATTGACAAAATTTCAAATGGCACAGGAATTGTTTGTTTTGAAATGGACATATTCTAATTTATTTTTTTCATCGTCTTAGCATGAATGAAAAAATTCACTGGTAGTTTTTCAGTATAGAGTTCACGATAATGTCGTTTCAAAAAATCAGTGGTCTCCCCTATTCGGATTGGCACAGTGGTCAAATTCTCAAAATTCAAATGCGCGTTCCCTATCACTCTTTTCAAATGAAACTTCGAACTTTTGATTCCTGCTTTCCATATTCCCTCAAAATTCAGACTCCTTGCAGGAATAAAATGCCAAAATATATTTTGCAGAGACAAAAAAAACTTACTTATATTTTCATTTTGTAATTGATCTTCTAAAAATTTGTGTAATTCTTTGAGTTCATTTTCATTTTATCGGAAAATATGTTTGCAGGTTTTCCTCTTCTACCAATAAATCTTTTCAGAGTCGCAATAAAACAATTGATTGTCATGTCAGAAACGCATTCAATGTGGATAGCTTTTGTTGCCAAACATAAAAATAAACAAATGTAACATTTTGTGAATTTTGGACCTCTTGTTTCTCGATCCTTTATTTTATTTTTTTTTATTTTCACTAACAGAAATACAAACAGGACGAACCCAGAGACAGTATTCACATATAGATATACTAAATATGTCATGTTGTTAGGAATTCAATTCCATTATACAGTGCAGAATTTTATATATTTTATATTATGAAGAAGAAATTTTTTTTAATATATCATCAATTAGATGCTGGAACAAAATGTTTCTTGAGTTTGTTCACTAAGATTGTTAAAGAGTCGGAAAAAAATATCAATCTCTATTATGTTTGAAATGGAGTTATAGATGAGGAATGCATGATTCCATTTATAATTTTGAAAGAGAATTTGATATCGGCGATAGCTCTTCTGTCAGCAAGACTAATGAAATTAAGTTTTCGAATTACGAAGTGATTTTGTGGCGTGTTTTTGAAATATTTTTTGTTGATATAAGCAATGAATTCATTCTGAATACTTTCTATTTGTTGTACATTATATAATAGGGATTCCAAATGATTAAGCCGAAGCCTAGCAGACTACGTATGACATGAAAAGAGTACGCATGCAAGGTATTATAATCTTTGAAAGGATACGTTGTTCTCAAAATGAAACCTAGCATTCTGTTCGCTTTCTTAGAAATGTAAGAAATATGTTTATTGAAAGTCATTTTTTAATCAAAAATAATTCCCGAATCCTTCACTTCACTACATATGTGGAGATAATGATCCTGCTACCATGCAGTAGTTATGAGTAATTAAATTAGAGTTTCTACTAAAAGTCATCTGATGGCATTTGTTGAAATTCAGGAAGAGGGAGTTATTTCTGCAGTACTCTGAGAAGCGATCAAGGTCCTCTTGAATGAGCATACAATCATTCAAGTGTGAAACTGTATGAAATATTTTAAGATCATCAGCATACGGAAACAGGAGAAATTGAAACATTCGGAGATGTCATTTATATAAATATTAAAAAGTAGAGGTCCTAGATGTGAGCCTTGTGGAACACGCGACGTTATATTGACTGATCTTGAAAGATAATTACCAATACAAACTGTCTGATTACGATTACTTACGTAAGATCGAAACCAATTCAGCAGGGAGCCGGTCACACCAACATCAGCCAGCTTTTGTACCAGCAATGTGTGAACGATCATATCAAAAGCTTTGCCGAAGTCGGTGTAAACGGCATCTACTTGAATACGGCTGTTCAAGCTTCTTAAAATATATTCAGTATATTTATGATTATTGGACCTGCATAATCAATGCCAACTGTGTAGAACACACAATTTTCACTGATTCTATATGATGGTAAATTACCCATCAAGTAGTCGTTTCATTGTGGACTGACTTCAAAACAGGTAACACACAGTCGAATTATTCCTTTAGCAAGGTTACGACCTGGTATTGGCCAAAATCGTTCTCTCATAGAAGCGACTAACAAAGCTGGGCCACAGTGTAACAATCGGTGATGTTCTTGAACCATTATCAGTTTTGTCAGTTTATGATTGTGCGCTAATATTTTTGGATGTTTTTTATCACCTTTGGGGTGGGGATTATAAGTTTTTCAGAATACTTCCTTAGGCAATGAATTCCAGAGCTTTGCCGTTAAAGACTCCACCCTGTATATAATAAGTACCTGAATATTTCATGAGAATTTATTGGAAATATCCCGGGAAATGTTCATGATAGAGGTTATTCTTCAAGCCATTAAAGATATTATATAAACATCTTATTCCATTGTTTAACAAATATATCAACTATGCAAATACATTATGATGCGTGCGTGGGCATACAACCTTAATGTATATTCAAAAATTATGCACCACGGTGTTTACCTATACATTTTTTCACCTTTAACACGAAATATCAATAACATAAAACATAATATAGAATAAGTGACAAGGTCGGAAACATAATATATCACGCACGTTTCCCTCTTGTTGTAGGTGTTTCAATTCATCAAGCGACTTCAAGCTACTTCGAAAGACGATATTCTTTCCTTTGGAAGAAAATATGGAAATACATTTTCAACTCTTGCATAAACGGATTATATTTGCACGTCACTTTTAGTCCAGTATCGATTTCATGGAAGTAATTCAATATGATGCCGAGAAACTCCTCACCTGTGATCGAAAAGGAAATATTGTGCACCTACCAGGTATTTCATTTATCCAGCGACGAGCTGTATTGGTGATGAAAGCTTTCAAGAATGTGGGGAAATTCAAATTGAAACATTTTGGTTGAGACTGGCTGGTTTCTTGTTACTGAAAATCATTGCGGGTTGTCACGTTTAATCATATTCTGCATGACTGTCTCAAAGATACAGGGTGATTTTGAATATTTATATTTTTTGAACATCTTCTATAGTGTTCGGAAATTCGACCGACAACGCTTGACAGGTGATAGTCCTCCCTGTTTTCATATTTACAGAGATAAGGACACACGGTTTTTAGGTGTTCAGTACTCGAGATACAGGGTGTGAAAGTTGAGAAATACACAGGGTGTATCTGAATAACACCAACAAAATTCAAGGGATATTTCCTTGTGACATTCTAACAAATAAAGTTCATATAAACATGTGTCTTAACTTGCTCCATTTCGAGATACAAGATATAAGCTTTCATGGTGTCAAAATTAAGTATGGATAGAGACTGAGAAAGCTCCTACATTAAAATCTGGAGTCAAATCGAATTTTTATTGTTTCCTCAAAAACTAAGCTACACAGTAAAAAACCGCTCCGAGTGAAATCCGTATAAAGTATGTTTTTAGAGTTAAAATACTCTAACAAACTCACTCTAATACTGCAATCACCTCTATTACTACACTTCTCGCAGATTATCTTCTCTGAAACTAATTCTAGATTGAATTTTCACTATTCTCGTATTGAATTCACTCTATATTCTTGAAATTTCAATAAAATATCAATTCAGATTACTCAATTCACAAACAAATGAAATTGAATTCATACTAGTGTCTACTGACACTAGTGAACTTGAATATTCCTCTCTTGTCGAATAAATTGACACTCTACCATTGTTCAATTAAATCTATATATGATGAAATATCAATCTATACAGTTTCAGATCGTTCAGTCTACTAGATAGTGAAATAAGTTATACAGATATAAGCTTCAAGTAGCTTTTTTACTATACCCGCGTAGTGAGAAATTTTTTTCAACATTGAGTTATGAACGTATTTCCGTATACCTATCTCAGTTATTGTTACTTTCATTCCTGCAGAAAGAGAAAACAAGCATGTTTGTAAATTTCTACTACTGAAAATGATGAAAAATTACTATTACTTCTATTTCGGGTCAAATATCTCGAAAACTGTTAAGTTTAAGTCAGTTGAAGATGATGCATTTTTCAAATAGAATTGAATAATGAATTCGAGAAATTGAAAATAATCAACATATCATCAGCGACGTAGAAAATATCAGAGGAAAAGCTGCCACAACCCCCTGTAGCGCACCACTGGATAAAATGATCGGAATGAATTTCCGGTCAAAACATTACTACCGAATTTGAAATCAAAATATTCAATCAGTCTTGAGTTATTGCGAAATAACTATTTTAATTTCTCAACTTCCACACCCTGTATTTAGAGAACTGGACACTTGAAGACCGTCACATGTTTCAAAGCTTCAAAGCATCATCATCAGCTTTTAGTTACATAAGAACACTGAAGTAACACACTAAGAACTAAGTGAAGTGTTTGTCTGACATTTCTCTTTGTTTCTCTCACTTTAATGCTCCTATGTAACTAAAAGCTGATGATGAAGCTTTGAAGCTTCGAAACATGTCCCGTAATTCCGTAATTTGATTACAATGAAGTATATAGTTTTGGTGGAGTAGACTGTTAGAATTTCGTCCTGCCCTAGAGAGAAATGTTTTTATCGTGTAGTTATGATCCTATTCTAATAAATTTATGAAACATCAATAGTAAAGCTTGCGAAATGGAAAAACTATGGTATATACAGACCCAAGATTCAGAACCACTTCGGTTATCTCCATCTATTGTAGGCGTATAACTTCAAATGAATGCAACAATAAATATTGGCCTGATCATATTGAAATGCACTAATGAACGAGGCAATAAAGATATCAAGTAAAAAAACGATCTCTCGATTGAATATCAATTTCATGGTTACCACATTCTTGTTATCTTCACGATATAGCTTGGGTGTCGGAATACAATAATTATCATACTAAAAAATCAATTACAATGCGCTAGCGAGCTTTTAATTTTTTAACAAGAATATTTTTACATCAAATTATTAATGACACTCACAAATTGAATTAATCAACGAATAATACAGGGCGGTACACTTTATAGTAGCAGAACCTCGCCAATCGATAACAGATCTTAAAACCCTTAACTACTAACGTTCCAAATACACTCAAATCCAAAAAAAGTGACGCACTTGATATTTGACCTATCTTCTTGAAAAAAAATACGCTGATTTTTTTTTAATTTGTTGGTAGGTAATGCATTTGTCTTTAAAGAATAATAAAGAGGTGAAAATTTCTTCAAAGCCTCCTTGATGGTGGTGGAATAACTCGAACCATGATTTATTCTTAATTTTTGACTCACCCTGTGTGTTAATTGAGTAATGGTATACAAAGTGCTTACACCCTATACGAAAGAGGCTTCTTTTGCGAGCATTTTGTTTTTTTATTCATTGATTTATCTCTAAAATTTTCCGAATTACAGCTTTTTTTGTTGAATCCTTGCAGATTACCAACTTTCTGAATTTATCGAGAAACAATTTTCTAATGAAATAAACTGTATTGCCTCCTCTAGCAACTCTAAGAACTTCTAATCTACGAGGCATACTGGAAATTAAGATGCTTATCGTTTCCATTGGTATACGATCCCATTCTTCCACTAATGCATCTGCCATTTCTGCGAGACTTTCCGGAGACCTCTCGCGAGAGCGTATCCTTCTCCCTAATTCATCCCACAAATGTTCTATAGGATTCATATCGGGGCTCCTCGCAGGCCATTGTAATGTGGTAATACCAGTAGCTTCTAAGAAGTTCCGCACTATTGCTGCGGTGTGTCGGGCATTATCCTGCATCAATATAAAATTATTGCCCACTAACTCTGCATAAGGTAAGACATATTGCTCTAAAATGTCAATGTAAATTTGGGCATTCATCGACTGCCTCACCGGAAAAACATGAAGGGTGTCTTTCCATTCATTGAAATCCCTCCCCACACCATAACGGACCCACCATTAAAACATTCGCATTCTGTTATTAAATTTTGATTAAACCGTTCACCAGTTCTTCTCCACACTCTTTTTCTTCCATCCACCATGTTAAGGCAACACCTTGACTCATCCGTAAACAAGACATTCGACCATTCAGGAATATTCCACTGTCCATAATTTTCAACAAAATTTCTTCTAGCAGCACGATGTTCGGGCAATAATTTGGGACCTTTTGCAGGTCTCCTAGCTTTTAAATTAACTTCTTTTAGACGTCTACATACTATACCGTCTGCTTACTTACTGCAACATCACGAATTTGGCGAAGATCTTGCTGAACATTTACCGCAGTATTTGATCGATTCCGTAAAATCCGCAATCTCAAGAAGCGATCATCACTTGGAGAAGTTTTTCGTGGCGACCAGAACCGACCCTCCGAGCGGTGCTTCCTGTTTGTTCGTACTTGCGGATTGCTCTACGAGCAGTTGCTTCAAGAACTCCCACTGCACGAGCGGCGTAACGTTTACTACGCCCATCGTTTACTAACGCAACTAATCTTGCTACTTGTTCAGGATTTATTTGAGGCATTTTATGTAATTTTAGTCAATAAAACAAGACACTTAATTAAATACACAACGACAAATGGTCAAATATGGAGGCATACAACAAATTAGTTGCTATGGCAACGGCATTTGTTTTTTTAAAGACAATGTGATCCTACCAGAGTACAATGAATTATGAGTACTCTGAGCCTTCAATAAATTTAATTTGGGGGATAAGCGTAAGGTATCAGCAAAAAAGCTGTAATTCGGAAAATTTTAGAGATAAATCAATAAATAAAAAAACAAAATGCTCGCAAAAGAGGCCTCTTTCGTATAGGATGTAAGCACTTTGTATACCATTACTCAATTTACACACAGGGTGAGTCAAAAATTAAGAATAAATCATGGTTCGAGTTATTCCACCACCATCAAGGAGGCTTTGAAACAATTTTCACCTCTCAATTTTGTTTCAAAGACAAATGCATTACCTACCAACAAATAAAAAAAAATCGGCCTACAATTTTTTTTTTCTAAAGATAGGTCAAAATTTGATATTTAATATCAAGTGCGTCATTTTTTTGGAACTGAGTGTATATAACGATGTCACTAACCATACGTCTCACAGACGGGACTATTTAAATGTGCATATAATATTTTATTTTTGTGAGCTATTCAAACATGTTCTCTAGAACGAGAGGAAATGATGTTCAAAATTGAAATAGAAATACAAATTTCAGTGGCGATCGAAATTTCATAGAGGAGTAGGTACCTAATATTCAAAATTTTTAGTTTCACAGTTAGAGTCGCAATAAAATATGGCACAGCACTAAGTCATAAACATGCAAGTTGAAAAAATGACCATGACTGTATATCTAGATATATACGCAATCATACGTATTATAGGCGAAATTGAACTTTTATTGTTACGAATCTTTTTTATAAATGATTTGAATTATTTCAATGGGCATTCTAGGTTGCAAAATCATGAAGCTAATCAAACATCTCCATTAGTAGGTACATCAATTTCATGTAGCCTGCAGCTCCCAGTTACGTTATTATAAGGAATACCAACAAAAAACGAGATTAGCTATATGATTATGTAATTTGTTTATATTACGTGTCCTTCAAACGACCTTCGAGGTTGTACAAAGATACTTACGCCATCCGATCTTCGTCTGTTCAATTATTACTATTGAAATTTGCACACGACATGATGTAAACACACCTGCAGGACGTCTGACATCTAATAAGGAATACCCATGATTTTTTGTTTAATCGAAATTATATTCCTTCTTCCTTATAATAACATTGGATATCATTCATTAATCTCAAATTTGTTTGTGACTCTAAAAAATTTCATTTAAATGGGGCTAAATATGAAGTCACAGGAAAACGGGTTAGTGGCCATCACTAATATTATGACGTCATAGTATTAGGCCGCACAGCCATAGACTAGCGAGACAGAATGACAAGATTCAGATTGAAAAAAAAAAGAAGAAGAAGAGGTAGGAGAAGAAAACAGTTTTAAACGCAAGAAATTTGAAATTTGAAAATGGAAAATGATAATGTTTATACCAAATACTGTTTAGTGCCGCAATGCCTTTCATCAACAAAAGTATCACCAGGAAAAATATTCCTTTCATTGCCAGTGGGATCGAGTGATAAAAATAAAGAGAAAAGAAAATTATGGTTGCAAGCCATAAATAGAAACTATTCATCCGAGAAAACCAGAGGATTTGTTTGTGAAGACCATTTCGAAGTTAGTATACGTTCAAGTATGTCCTAGTGTCCTAGTGAAACCCATTATATATCAATGATTATGTTCCTCATGTTATTAGGAGAATAATATAATATGTGATTTCGTTTTCAGCTTGAAGAAGATATGGAAAACTATATGAGATATAAATTGATAGGTGGTAATATATATTTGAAACAACATGCAAAAAGAAGTCCTGTTTGATCATTCTTATTGTAGATATTTGCTTATTATTCAGTTATTATTATTCAGAATATTCAGATCATATAATTGAGATAGATTATAGAAACTACAAGCTCAGATAATCATAACCTCACTTTATCTTCTTATATTATTTTCAATCTTTCGGACATGAATGTTTGACATGACTAAGATGCCTATAACCATGGTGTGGTCATTCTTCAATTGTTTCTCTCCCTAACGAATCGATGGGAACAAAAACCTGGTGATGTTTCGGAGAACGGCCGATAGTTAGCGCCACAGTCGATTATTGTCATTGTCAAATTTAAAAATTTAGAATTTGATGTTGAAACCAAGAAGAAGAAAGAAGAAGAAGAAGATGTTGACATCCAACATTTATCCGTCCATCGTCCATAAACGGCATTTTTGTTGATTAATTTGAATTCTTGTGACTTGGTATTATTTGGTGAAATTATTGACTTTTGGCGTTATTTGTGTGTTTTCCTGTTGTTCAGTAGTTTTTCTTTGTAGTTCTCCAGTTCAGTATTGTTTTTGTGTTTGTGTTGTTATTGTGTTTTATTCCTTTTTGAACAATGTATTTTTGTATTGTTTGTGGACAATCCAGAGATAGTTCTGTTCACTTGTACAGAATCCCGAAGGTTAATATCTCAACATATTCCAAATGAAACACTTATTAAACGTGGTATGCATATTTTATTTTATGTAGGACGATGATATTAGAAGAAAATGGTCTGACGCAGTTGGTAAATTTTTGCCACCTGGAGATTTTCGGATATGTTCCAGCCATTTTTCGTCAGAATCCATAAACAATATGAGGCTGAGAAAAGGAGCAGTGCCTTTGAAACAGTAAATATTTATATAGCTATACTAATTACTCAGTTTCCAGACAATCAGTCAATATCATAATTGCCATCTTTAGCTAAGAAACCTATTATTTTGACTCCTATGGATCTATATATATATATATATACTTAATCTATATCAATAGCCTTATTATTAATGTCCATTTATCAAACCTACTTGACAAAATTTCACCTTAATTGTATTTATTTTGTATCAGTAAGTATACTTATATATCCACTCAAGTCAGTTTAGGTAGGAACTTATTGGGTCCTTATGAATAGAGTCCTATTTATGTTCTCTCAATAATTTGTTCAACTCAATTTCCATTGTAAGCATACCTACTGATAATTTATTTTAGTACCTATATACATAGGTTTCTTCATTTAGAAACTTTCTATTTTTTTGTTGATAACATCTCTTCTATTATGATTAGTTAGTTTATTTATGAGCCCATCACACCAATAACATAATATGGAAGATTCACTATAAATTGCAACTCTTTACAGGGTGTTCAGTAACTAATATATGCATATTTCAACCAAATTGAATGAATATAAAATCTCAGCAAAACCAAAAACTGTTTTCAAATCAGAGTAAGGTGGCACCAGGTATTTATTTTCAGTTCATTAAATACTAGGGAACACCAAAGTGATCCTTCAATCAACAATTTGCACTTTAGAATGAATATTCTGCTGCACTCCTGCACATTTTGCAGGCTCTTAAATCAAAAGTTTTAGGCCTTGCAAAACTTCTTGAAGATTTTTTTCCCTGAAATATTGTTTATCAATTTTGAGATGAATCTGAGGAATTGGTGGTGGTCTTCAAATTCCATTTTGTTTTAAAATCTAAGCAGTACTTTCAAATAATCCTCCATTTCCATAAAATTGAGTGGATATCTGTTGTATACCTTGCCAACATTCCCCCAAGAGAAATTGATAATAAAACATACTAGGACTTTTTTTTTAGACAAATTTTATTTCACTTTTGTTCTTCAACCAAATCAATGAATACATCTGAGAACTTATCTAAAAAAACAATGTAAGGAGGTATCTCAAGTGAATATTCAAAGCAGTAGAGTTAGATATGGGATTGGATTTATTTCAATAATTCAACTATTAATAGATGTTATCTGGTAATGGCTATTAAAAGATTATCAAATACAATCAAATTTTGTTTCTTTATGGTTTGTTATATATGTATACAGGGTGTCCTTGCTGGGAAATAGAGCTAGAGCTACCACATGTAATACAGGTCAAGAAAAGTTGATTGGACCCAATTCGTTTATATAACAAAATGTACCATTTGTCCCTTAGACGAATTCAAGGTTCAAACAAGAAGGGTTGAATAAACCGCCCTCACACCCTGAAACTTTTTTCAGTACATTCTTAGGGGTGGTAATTGAGTTCTCAAATTTTTTGAGCCAGATGGCTGATTGATTATCTTCATTTTGTTACTCATGTGAAAATTTTGTATTCTGCATAGTTCAGAAGGAAAAAAATGTTTTCTTTAATAATGCTAACAGATATTTCTAGTAAAAGTTTGATAAAATATTTGAATACCAAATTGGCAGTGGAAACCAAGGAATTTACATTGTATTGATGAAGGTGAGCATCATATTGAAAATTAATTTTGAAAAAGACATTCCGCCTTTGTTTCCACTATTTTTTTTTCATTATAATGATATTAAACTTTTACTAGGAATATCTTTTAGCATTATGTAGAAAAACATTTTTTTCCTTCGGAAAATTTTACAAGAACAAAAAGAAGAAAATTTATCAGTCATCTTGTATAGAAAATTTGAGAACCCTATTAGCACCCCTAAAGATGTTCTGGAAAAAAAAATGCAGGGGCTACAATTGGGTTTTTTTGATCACTGAAAGAAGGGTTATATATCCTCTAAAATTTGTCAAATTTCGTCCAATTTGTTTCACTCATTTTTGGATAGCCTACAAAAATGTTTTTTCATGTAAACTTTGAACCGGCTCACGGAAAATCGCTTATATAAATATGTTGGGTCCAATTAACTTATTTTGAACTGCATTAAATGTGTTAGCTCTGTGTCCCAGCAATTTTAGGCCACCCCTGTATATGTTATATCATTGATAAAAGCACAGGCATAGTAAATATTTTGTGAATAATGTTATGGCATATCAAAACACATTGTTCTCAAATTTTAGGCAATGTACTATAAATTCTAATCATCTATAAAAAACTTTTGAATAATGTTGACTTTGAATTCACTTCATTCCTTTTGCAGACTCTGTATTGATGAAATTATTGAAGATTGTCCCAGTATTCTTCCTCAAGAAGCTTCCACGTCCCAATCATGTATCCAAGAAATTGACGAATTCCACAATTACTCCCTTCCATCTCCTCATCCATCCACCCTACCAGAACTTGACACATTATTTGAAACTCTGATGAAAATTGACCCCCATTCCATTCCACTTCCTCTAGCCTGGGGCATCCATAAACTAGTTGATACATTCTCATTTTCAAAAATGTTCATTGGAGACAAAACTGTATCTATTGAAAGACTTGTGCTTGTGGCAAAGCAATCAATAAAAGCCCAAGTTAAAAATATATGGGTAGATCTCAATGAGCCAGTGAAAACTGTGTCAGATTTATTGGAACTTATTTCACAATTGGATAATGCTAAGATTTGTGAAGGAATCAGCAAATCTTGCTGTGTAATTCTTGGACATAAAATGGCATTATGTAAACCTTGTTCTAGTTACAAGTTCTTTTTGAAGTCCAATAAAAATAAAAAAAATAAACGTGAGATACTGAAAAAAAATAAAATGAGAAGCTTGGCATATAATAAGAAACAAAACAGGCACTTCAAAAATGTTATATTGAACTTAAAAAAGGAGATTGTTGACGAGCACAGAGTAGAATCTTTAACCAAAAATCTACCAAAACCCCAACAAGAAATGATTGGAGCATGTATTAAAGCTGCCAAAACAAAGGGAACTGGCAACAGATACACATTAAATTGGATATACGAGTGTATACTGATGAAAATCAAAAGTACCAAACTTTATAACCATTTGAGGGATAATAATATATTATCACTCCCATCGCCCAGTACACTGTCAAGGTAGGTTTTCATCTTGCAATTGAAACATTATTTCCTTTGAAGTAATAAGAACATCTACTTACTTTATTATTAAAAAACAAAACTATGAGATATGGTTTGTAAAAAGCTCTCATATTTTTTATCCTGGAAAATGTTACTATCTTTTGATTCATCAATGAATGAATACTAAGAGGATGATAAAGCAACAACACAAAATAATGGGAGAAATTATACCATACAGATTTTTTTTTTCATATAAAGATAATAATTGATTAGTGTACTAAACTCTCTTCCCAATTTCTCCATAGAAGTGATATTTTTGTTTACATTTTTATTTGCAGACAGCTACTAGTGCCCCTTTGGCCATCAATTCTCCAGTTAGCATTATGTTTCTTCAACCGTTTCACTCATTAGTTTGTAAAATTTGTTTTCAAAATTTCAACATCTTGAGATTTTTTATTTTTCACTTTTCATTGGGTATTTTCAGTATAATCAAATCAAAATATTCTGTATCTACTGATAAGTGCACTCTTGACTCTGAAAAGAATAACTACCTTTATTCATCTGTCAATAATTGAAAATTTAATACAATTATTTAGGTACATAAGAAACATAGATGGTACTTTTGGTTTCAATAAAGAAGTGTTTGACATGATCAAAATGAAAACGAAAGATTACAAGGAATGGCAGAGACATGGTTGCCTACTCATCGATGAGTGTAAGATCACAGCCACGAAAAAATTCGATAAGAATATGATGGAATTTATCGGTTTCGTTGATCTCGGCAGTTATACACCGAATAAACTGGAGAACACTCTTGGTGACCATGCTCTGGTTGTGATGTTCCAGCCCTTTGCAGGACACGGTTTGCAGGCTCTGGCATGTTTCCTAACCAAAAGGAATATAAACGGAGATATCCAGGCGAAAATTATACTGGAATGCATCATATTGTGTGAGAATTCAGGTTTGCGCATTGATGTTGTCACTAGTGATGGGGCAACATGGAACCGAACAATGTGGAGACATCTCGGGGTTCAAAATACGTTAGAACCATGGAGTGAACATCCAGTAGATCCTAGTCGTAAACTGAGAATGTGTTCCGATTTTCCCCACCTCGTTAAATGTCTTCGGAATAATCTGGAAAACAAAAAAACATTTCAAGTATGTCTTATCGCAAATATATTTTTCTTAAAATTAATCATTTCATGATGAATTATAGGTTCCTGAAGGTACAGTACAGCATTCACATTTTGAATTCTTACAAAAATATGAGTCATCAAAAGAATTCAGAATGGGATTCAAACTTACACCCAGCCACATTCATCCGAAGTGTGGCGAAAAAATGTGCACCCGACTTGCATTCCAGGTATTTCATCCTAAAAACAAAATATGTATAAAAATCGTAAACTCATTTTTTCATCATATTTTAAACTCTTGTATTGAATTTTACAAAATTAGATTTCCAACTATAAATCGAATTATGTTCAAGTATATAGGTCGCGTGCACGAAGACCGACCCTGGAGGCAAAATATTGAAACACAACCTCATTCTTCTGTGAATTATTGAAACACAACCTCACTTTTTCACTTGGTTACAGAGGAATCAAAGGATTGAACTAGTTTTTCACAATATTTTGGCATACGAATCGTTTTTTTTTTATTAATTCGAGCATGCCTTCGCATTGTGCTGTTGTACAATCAAAAAATGCAGCAAGAGACTAAAGAATAAGATTTTTCAGGTAAATAGTAATCTCACATAGTTATCATTATGAAATGTTGTCATTCCTTATTAAAATTCCTTCTGCCTTCTCTTCTGTCATACAAGCTAATACTGCTAATAGATTCAAAATGTCTACAACACACACGATCGTCAGCATGTCAGACCAGTCCTTCCGATTGATTGCATGAATCCAATTTTCTGGCATTATTTTAGAAATTTCAGATGTATTTCTATTAGCTTCTATCGCAGAAAGAATTCCGATGAGAAATCAGAGAAATTACCAAATTTCAAAAATGAAAACTATATGTGAGTGACTATAGTAGGTACTTACTTTTGAATCATATTGTACCAACCGGATTACTTCGTCTTCCGCTGCAGTTTTTGTGCATTTCACACCAGCATAATGTGATGGCATGAGCGAATTGATGAATAGCGGAAAAATACGATTCGTATGCCAAAATAATTGTGAAAAACTATTTCAATCACTTGTAAACAAATAAGTAAAGTGACGTTTGTGTTTCAATATTTTGCCTCCAGTGTCGGTCATCTGACAGTTCTTGCACGCAACCCATTGGAAAATATTGAATTTGATTACTAACAGCATCACATGTTTTCAAGACTAGTCAATTGAATTTCAGAATTGGTCTGGTATTCAGATCAATAGATGATAGGTATAATAACTAGTACACAAAATATCCCATTGACATTTTCTGGAATTGAAATGACCAGAAAACAGGTTATGCTTTCATAAAATTTGCTAATTGAAAGTGCAATCAACTATTACTAAAAAGTTCTTCACAAGGAAATCATGTGAATGCTTAGGTTACTCTGGATCAGTTTCATTCACAACCTTGGTTAAAGTAAGTAAATTTTTTCTAGCACATAAACAAAACCAAATATATCTGAAGCAAGACTTGACCTTTCAAGAGTTAGATGATTAAATGGATTTATGAATATCTGTAATGTTAACAGACCTCCATAGTTTTTTTTGTAGCTTTTCAGTAAAACGACGGCGTTAGCCCTGGAAAATTATAAAGATAAAGTCCCACTATTTGCCCACACAGATGCAACAATCGCATTTTGTAAGAGGATTGACCGATTAGTAGATCTGATGAATTCATCATCTTCACTAACGGGGTTGAGGTATCAATCAGATGAATACAAAGTGAGTAATTTGAGCAAAATTATGTTTACCATCCTGAAGATGTTAACATAGTTAGAGAAACAAATGGTGAGGCGATAAAAATCATTGAACTTCATCTTTCATCTTTCTGGTATCATTATATTTCAAAATACTATAAATAATCGGCTGTGCTTCAATTTCCTAATTTTGCAAAAAAATGCTGTCAAATCAGAACATTAATTGAATTTAATTTAGCATTTAATTTTTTTTGAATTGCCATTGTTATGCCTCAAAATGAAAAAAAATCACTCAGATAAAAAATATTGAATTTCTTTATGTAAGGAAACAGTTTTGCTGATCAGTTAATTTTGCAAAATTTTAAATTTTCAGCAATTAACAGAAGAAAAGTTCAATTGTAATGTGTACGTGCTCTGTATTTTTATACTTTCTTTTTGTAAATTGTATAATTGGCTTGTCCGTTAATAAATAAATAAATAAATTTTTTTAGTAACATAAAGTATAAAAAGGGTATATAAAATAAATAATATGATAACATTAGCAACAAGAAAGAATATTTTTTTATACAGGAGTTAATTTACTAGGTGATACTTAAATTTCATGGTCAGAATAATTTGATTAAGAGAGATTAGGAATCATAAACTATTGGAAGGAAAATGGATGATTCTGCCCTTCATAAATAATTATATTGATAATAGAAACTGATACATTTTTCATATAATTTTTTGTTTCTAAAAAATGTCTTACTAAAACAGAGTTAAAAAAATGGTACCTAACTAGAATGACTTTTTAACAGGATATTTTATCTGTGATATTATATAAATTTTCTGATTTCCAAGCAGGTTTGCTCAATTTAAAACTAATGCCATTTGAAAAGGATCACAAAAAGTGTTTGAAAATCTGCAACTTTTCTACAATCAGTGTGATACTGGCAACATGAAACTCACCATATATTTTTCTAGGAACTAGAAGATTTTCTGAGTTATTTAGACTTGTGGGAGCAATGTAGTCCTCCGGAAATATTTCTTTCGAAATCTACATTTGATGGATTAAAAGCCACTATAGCTTGCACACTGGACTTGATTGAGTATCTCTCTGGTTTGGGTTTTTATTATTTGATGACTACCAGGATAAACCAGGACCATTTGGAAGTAATGTGAAAAATCTAAAAAAAAAACAAAATAAGTAGCACACATTAAAATTTCAGCATTTCTTTGGTATGATGAGGGCTGCAGGGGGTAGCAACTCTCATCCAGAGTCAATACAAGTTGGCCAAATTTTCAGGCTCATGTCTCTCCACTCTCTAATAAAGCCACCTCGTGGAAGTAATATCAGTGGTGGAGATATGATGAAGACATTGCTCAAAGTTGGAGAGCTCAAACCAGGGAGAGAAAAAATGGTGTTTGAGTTTGACATAGAAATAAAGGAGGGTCAAGGTGTGCAGCAAATTACAGAAGAATTTAGGGAAGTACAAGAGGCATTTGCATACTTTTGTGGCTATGTCACAAGAAAAATCAATAGTACCACTGACTGCACAGACTGCAAGAAAACTATTATCGGCGAAGGTGATGAAGAATTCAATTCATATATCAAACAAAAAAGTAGAGGATTTTTGACTTACCCTTCGCTGATAGTGATCCGATTTTTGGGTGAAGTTGAAAAAAGCATTTCTGACGTCTTTGAAAAAGAACTTACACGAAATGCTTTGTCAGAAATTCTTCAAAAATTGTCGAATTTTTCTCCTTCTAATTTCTTAGGGTGCGAGGAACATAAATATGAATTTTCCCAAAATGCGCTGAAAACATACATTTTATCAAGACTCAGCATATGTTGTGCAAAAGAACAAAAAAAAAGAAGGATCGACAATAAATCGAGGCATTTGGCGAAGATGGCCAAATTACAGTGATGTTTACAGTGTTGAAAAACGTTTGTTGAAATTTTTTGAAGATTTGGATCTCATATGAATAGATTTTCTCTAATTGTCAGCAAGAATGAGACAGTGGTGTTTGGACACATCAGGCCTCATCACTCGCTCTCGGTCTGCTCACAATTGGGACAACTCAACGCGAAGTAGACCGAGAGCGGCTGATGAGGCTTAGTGGGTTTACACAGTACCGTCTAGCACTTGCTGAAAATTGGGGCAACACTATTCATCTTAGATCTTTCAGGGCTCGTTGATCAATTACCGATTTTAATCGCCCGTTTGTTATCTGTCAGATAATGGTAGCTGCAGAATAAGTTGCAGCTTGGTTTATTTTTCAATTTTCATCCGCTAATTGATCATCTGACAGGAAAGGAATGTTGGCAATAAAGATGAAAAGATGTAATTAAACTGATTGGGTGTTGTTATATGGTTTCCACCGACCAATGGGAATTCTACACACAATTATTTTCGAATATTATGGATTTTGTGGGAAATTATTTGTTGGATAGTTTTCAACACGAACAAAGGTCTTATGCAGTAAGAAGAAGAGTTGATGATTTGTGGAAAATGGGATGACCATGATTTCAATGGAAGATTCAGGATGCAGAAAGAAACTATATTTTCAATATTGGAAATGATTCAGGATTCACTCGAATTTCTATTGATAAATTTTATGAAATTTCTTTCTACAGGACTAAAGTTGCCCATATTCGTTTTAATAATATTTTCATCTGTATTGTTGCTGATAGGTACTACTTCAGGAAAGACGTTATGTAACACATAACAAAACATGAATTCTGCTGTGATGACTTATGAGCCAGTTGAAACTGATGTCAGATAGTTCCACGTTTCTAAATTAACTGGCAGTTGAGCATTATCTGACTGATAAATTGCATTTGATAAATCAGTCCTCAGTTATGATATCTGGTTCTTTGAATAGAATTTTTGAACTCATGCATTCAAATGACATTTTCAAGTTGCAAGTGAAGGAAACTGAAACACAATGTATTACTGTTATGCCACTCTTCAGATTTTATTGGCTCTTGTATCAGTCATTGTAAATATTATTCATTTCATTTATTTTTGATTTTCACTATGTTTTTAATCCATTATTGAAAAAAGAAGTAAATTATTTTTATACAACTTATGTGAGAAGTTATTTCATAAATAAATATAACTTTTTGAATTGGGATGCATTTTTGTCAATCAACCCCTATGTAATATCTGTTCAAGGTTAATAATCAATGATATTTGCCGAATATTTATTGATTATATGTGTAATTAAATAACTGTTACTGATTGTATACATTGTGTCCAAGATAAGGCGGGCCAGTATGGTGACAGATTTGGTTAAATGGGGAAAAAGTTGCACAATTGAAGAGCCAATGAAATGACCGAAACATTTTTGAAATCATCTTCCATTTTTCAATTATTTTCAAAAAAGGAATTTTTGGATTTTTAATTAAATTTTTTTCTAGCGTTGGTAATCAATTCATAACAAAGCTGAAGAAATATCTTCATGGCAACTTTTGATGTTACTCAATTTGACATTATCAATTTTCTGATCCAACATTTCATCTTCAAGTAAGCATCACCAACTTAATTTTTTCAAATATGGTCCTGAAATCTCCATACCAGATTTCAATTTCCCATTTCATTCTGAATTTGAAGAGATGCCACATACTGTGGTATTGATGCATTTCGAGTCTATTTTAGCCATCATCAAATAATTTTTGGAGTATGGACCTCAATTTTTCATGATAATTCTGTGAGAGATGGTTTATCAATCAAACTGAACATTCAACAATGCTACATCAAAATCAATATGTAGCTCAGAATATGTGAATAATGATAATCAATTATTTGATAACATATAAGAAATAACAATAAAGTAATAAATAAATGGATCAGTCTGAAAACTCTGTCAAAACTTTTCAATATGGAATTGATAAATTTGCAGTAGATGTTCAAAAAGATTGTCATTCTGGTCCACATTTTAAGAATTGCTCTATTGTTGAAATTAAAATGAAGTGTTATTATTTACTCAAAATTTCAATACCAATTAAATATATATGGGGAAGTACCAATATTTCACGTTTGAGTCCACTGAAATAACAAAATAAAACATTGGAGTGTATTTTCAATTTAAATGTTCGAGAACCAACCATGAATTTATACAAATCTAGAGATTTATTAGATCTGACATCACTATAAAAACTAAATTTGTCCTATATAAATTGAAAATTTCGAATTTCAATAAAATTAATTACATTAATTAAATACCTATAAGTCAAATATCGGCAAACAATCCATTTTTCATACAGGAATCGTTCTATACAGCTCATTATCAAGTCAATTGAGGAATATACAGGAAGCAACTAGATTCAAAATTTACTTGAAAAAATATCTGCTTCAGAGACTTTGATAATTTCATTTCTTATTTGAACACCTACTTATAAAAGACAAGGTTGATATTGCATGATTATTTGCATTTTTTTTACTTGTTATATCTCTTTTATTTCATAATTGTATGTATAACATTATGTATATTATTTATGTATCCCTATTATAAACAACTATGTTTTTTGGGGTAATGAAGACAATCAATCAATCAATATAAAGATATCGGCCGTTTTTGAAAAAACAAAATTGATGATTGCTCAGACGAACCGTCAGATCAGAAAACCGATGTCAAATAGAGTAACATAAAAAATAAAATCAAAAATCCAGAAATTTAGTTTTTTGAAAATAACTCAGAAAGAGATTTTTCAAAGTAATGTTAATGTCCCTTCAATTGTGTAACTTTTCAGAGGTAAACCGCGTTCAAAACTGTGCACACTAAACTTCAGTTTCACAAGGAATTCCGAGGAATTTCAAGGAATTCCAGCTGTTTGAACACCAGAATTATACCGCACTTCACACAAGAAATTCCAAGAAACTCTAAGGAATTCCAGGAAATTCCAATGAATTCCAAGGAAATCCAAGGGAATCCAAGGAATTCCAAGGAATTACAGTTGTTTGTAGGCCAGGAATATACCACACTTTACCCAAGTAATTCCAGGGAAATCCAAGGAATTCCAGGGAAATCCAAGGAATTCCAAGGGAATCCAAGAAATTCCAAAGGAATCCAAGGAATTCCAAGGAAATCCAGGCAATTCAAAGGAATTCCAGCTGCTCATACACCAGAAATCCATGGCGAATTTCCCCTTGGTAATTTTTAATCAAATATGAAATATGTATCCTGGGCACAGTGTATAAATATTGTTCTAGTATGCAATAAATACTCTTGAATTATGATGAATATTGCTATCCATCAGTTGATATTCAAAGAATCTAAATCTATATGAAGGAATTAATTTCAATTTCACTATAATATTGTGAAACTCACTGAAAGTTCCTGCCTTATAAAATAAAGAGGAAATTAATGATTGAAAATAAAATGGTAGCTATTCAACTGCAGACCTTAATCCACTTTTTCAATTTCCATAGGAGACTCTGCCCAGAGAGTGGATGTTCCTTAGAGAAATTGAAAAGAGGGTAGGTAGCTATGTTCATGTTGAAACTCCTCTGACTGATATAAATGAAATGTACTAACCTGCAAGAATTCCACTTCCTTCTTGTTCCAACTGGAGGATACACCATGCATTTTAGCAATTTCTACAACCCCCTTTCATGGTCCATAGTTGATTATTTTGAAAAATAAAGGTCCTAGATAGAAGTATGTAGATTTTTATGGAAGTTTTTTTAAGTCACTGAATTTTGGTAGAAAATAAAATTAAAACCTTGCAGCCAAATAATAAAAGAAAATGATTAAGCATTTCCAGGTACAGTCTTTCAAAGGAATCCAGATATTTCAATCAGGAACTTCATATTATTATATGTTATTATTCTTGTTTTTCAAAAAGTCAATGTTGACCATGAAATGTGGGGGCAGAAAATAAGTACTATTGTTTATTGCAACAACATATATATAGTATATCCTCCACTTGAAAGGGGTTACACATCTAGTCTCCTTTACAGATGATTATGGGTTTTCACATATGTATACCCTAGTCAAGTCCCCAAATGTACACATGTGGTATCAGAATGCCTTCAGGATGCTGTTCAGGATTTCTGTGAACATAAAACCATATTATTTTTGTTAGCACAGTCCCTATATTGCATTGAACTTTTGAGGATCTAGCTAGTGGGCTGACAACTTTTTTAAGCTACCAAATATACTTGGAATTTATATATCAAATACATTGAAACTGAGATTAAAACATTGGTTTGGTTTGTGGTAAAACAGTGAAGTGTGCTTTAAGTTTGTTTCCAACAATGCAAAGACAGTATTTCAATTATGGTAAGTACATAACTGTAATTTCAAGATAGTATAATGGCTTCTTTTTGGAAAAATCAACAATAATGAACAGTAGCAAATTCACAATGAAAGTTGATCTGTTTGAATGTATCAACTTATACATACAGTAGCACTGGTGGTATTGATGAATCAAGTGTCACAAATATTCTCCAGACTGCAAGTCATAACACAATTGTTTTCTTTATTAGGAATGAGTTGGAATGAAAATGAAAACACAAGAATTAGATGTTTATGGTTTCAGCTACCTATTTAATGACTTGATGTCATGATTATCATCATGTGGAAATTCTAACTAAGAATTCTGATGATATTCCCTACCTACTCACTACATGAAAGGATAATCAATATTTATTGCAAGTTCACAAGTTTAGTGGCCTGATCAAAGAAACATTCAATACTCACATTGTTGTGCTTATAATGTCCACAATTAAAGTGTTCCACATCTCTCCATAATTCTGAAGCAGGTAAAGTTTGCATTTAGTAGTAACTTTTATAGTGGTTTTCAAAGGGATCGCACAGCTTATATCCTTGTTAAGTAGTTGTTAAGGTATCATCTCTGAATCCACACAGTAATGTTCTCTTCAAAACAAATATTGGTTGTCTCTTCTCTGATTCTACCTAGAGTTCCTGAATGTACTTGACACTGCTGTTTTGCTAATTGTACCCTGTAGTACTTCTCACCTTGATAGCTGATAGTATCCGCTTGTTTGAATAGCATTAAAATTAATTAATCTTTGTTGTACAACCACGAAACCACACTGAATACACTGAATCTCTGTTTTGCAAAGAGTTTTGCTAATTTTTTGATGCTTTTCCCTCCGTTTTGCACTTTTTAACCACAATATCTTCTGTTTTCTTTTTCCACAACGTCGTCTTTTTTCATAGACCTAGTTTACAGGAGTATTTCAACAAAATTTTGTGAAATACATTTCTGTGTAAGTTTTGAATTTTGTCATCAACCAAAACTATTAAACACTTTACTGATACCATCAAATAACTTTGAAAATTAATAAATAGATTCACAAGACGCCATTTAAGTCAACATTGGCCCTCTATCGGCTTTTCTGCGAGTAATCACCCAATTAATAAAAATCATGGATATCAAGTTGGCTTCTTGCCGTTCCCATCGATTAATTTGGACGAGGCCTTCTACTACTGAACTAGCCACACCATAGTTATAAGCATTTCAGACATGACAAATAAAAACAGCCACATCCAGTCGGAAATCATCGCTGCAGTTCGGCTGTTGGTCGGAGAGTTGCAAATATTATGATTTTCAATCAGAAATTATTAAATATTCGGTGCTTAATAATGTTTTTCGGATGCATAATTCGACATCTATACATATGAGTAATGGAACAAAAATATATTCCAGTGTAAAATTCTCACACGCGTATACCCTAGGTCTTGTCCAGTTTCTTACTATTTTATTTTTATGCATTCATAAAAGGAATGAAAAATATGATATTGAAGGATATCTCATTTTCATTTATAAACTGCGGTATATAGGAAATAGTTAGTCATGAATAAAATAATAGTTGCAGTCACTTGTACAATCAAAAGTTCAGTTTACAGATAAGAAATATGTCTTTTCCAACATGAGATTATGAGACTTTTTTATTAGTAACAATAAAAATAAGAAGAAATGGAGACAAAGGCTATCCTATTAGGCCAATCAAATAATTATATTTTGAGGAATTAATTTCCAGCAAGCTGGAAATCATTTAATTACCTTCATTCGGTCCCAAATGCGTGTAATCTAAGTTTGCACCATTCCAGGAGTTGAGCTTAACTTTTGATAGCCAAAAAACCGCAAAATTTTTGCACTTTTTTTATTTTTTTGCTTATAGCTGCAAAATGGTTCATCGGTCGAAAAATGTCATTCTATTCAATAATATAGAAGGCAAAATTCTGCGTCGAATGACATCTGAAAACATCAAATTCCGTTTAGTAGTATAGCCGAAATCGAATGTTAAAAAAGAAGAAAATTTCGTAGTTCGGTGCAAGCTTACATTTTGCGGCTTTCCAAGACGACATATCGTGAAAACAGATACTCCTATTGAAAAAACCCATAAAATAAAAGTTGTAGAGAATAAAATTTCACGTTATATAGATAGATGTCCAAATGTTTAAGTTTTCTTGATTTGTCCAATTATCCGGATATCTGAATGCCCGGTTCAGCTTCGGTCCCAAATTTTGCATCAATTTATAATTATTTTTCATCTAGTGCGCGAAATGCTACTTTGGTGATCGAGAGCTGATTTTTTTAACGAGGCGCAGCCAAGTTAAAAAATAGGCGAAAGTATTTCGCGCACGAGTTGCAAACAATTTTTTTTTACAAACGCCAAACAAAATTCATTGTAAATAATAAATAAAATTAGGTAGTGTAAAATTTTGTCACAATTTGAAGAGTTTAAAAGCCTCAATTATTGTTACCTAAACATTCCGAAACAAATGATTCCATGGATTTTTTGCATTGAGTACCATAAACCATGAAGGTTGAAATATAAAAATCCCACATAGTTTACATGCAGTGTGCAAAATACCTATTTCGCAATATGTGCTTATTGGAAAGCCGCAAAATGTAAGTTTGCACCGAACTACGAAATTTTCTTTTTTTTAACATTCGATTTCGGCTATACCTCTGAACGGAATTTGATGTTTTCAGATGTCATTCGACGCAAAATTTTGTCCTCTGTATTATTGAATAGAATAACATTTTCCGTCCGACGCACCGTTTTGCAGCTATAAGCAAAAAAATAAAAAAAGTGCAAAAATGTGGCGGTTTTTTGGCTATCAAAAGTTAAGCTCACCACCTGACATGGTGCAAACACGCATTTAGGACCAAATAGAGGTATCAAAACGATTTCCAGTTTGCTGGAAATTAATTCCTCAAAACGGTTTTTTTAGTTTTAATTTTATTAGCCTATACATATAGTCTTTGGCACACTTCTTATCATGGCACGCTGAGCTCCATTCTATTCATTCGAACTTTTTTGAATTTCTGATGCTTTTTCAAAATTCTCGAACAGTGATTGGCATCACGGTTTCTTACCGTTTTTCCACACCCTGTGTATACATGCAGCAGTTGGTGTGACAATTTTGCAATTATCAGAATAAAAGTGTTTTGTTATTTTTCCTGATGACGCGAGTGGGTTTGGTCAATAAAATTTATCAAATCTAGCTGTATATTGCCGTGGGCGTTTGATTGGACATTATATAGTGAGGAGAAATAATTGGATAATTGTTGTCTGCATTGTTTTTCAATGTATTATGATTATTCGGGTAGGTTGCGTTCGGCCCAATTTTCGATTCGCCCAATTTTTGATTCACCCACCATCTCCGAATATACCCGAACGATGCGTTGTTGCCAAATCTGAATGAATAATCATTCTGAGCGTATCATTATTGAACATTTCAATTTTTTGATACACATAACATGTATATATGGTACATAATTCGATTTGCCCGATTTTCGAAATGTGTGATTTATACAATGGGCGTGTACACCTTAGTAAAACTTTTAACTCAAACCATGTTTATAAAGATCCTTCTATACATAAATGATGATTGACGACATATTTCGATCGAAAAATTAACTGGAATGTTTCATTTTTGGACATAAATGATAGTACCTTCTGAAAACGGACCCTCTTATGACGTAGAAACCTCATCTCGCCATAGTTAAAAGAAAATACCAAAAGCTCGACGGAGACTGAGGCAACTGATATATTAATTCTTTCAACTGTGATATCGCGCTAATTCACTCTGTCAGAAATCATGTATCAGTATCTCTGTCTGGAATAGTCTTGTTTCAGTATTAGGGTTTTGACGTCACATCATCGCCTCGTTTTCAGAGGTCCGAAAAATCGGAAATTTCAATAATTTTTTATAAACCGTAGGGAGCTCACAGCAAGAAACGGTTTGCGGTGGTGAGCTAGTTTGAGTGAGTTCTATCGAATTATGAAATAAATTTTTTTTGTGATATTGGCCCATTATACATCGATAATAAACCACTCGCTATAGTGGCAAATAAAAGTGTCACTGATGGCAAAATTGTACTGGGGTCTAGAACTTTGAATTCAGAATTGGATTATTTTCAACTTATACAGGGTGTCCGGTATACAGGTCATGTCGTAAATGATATATCTGCATACTCATTACTAAATTCATCCATGGTATTACCAAAGTATTGAATACTGTCAAAATAATTTGATGTCAATTGTGACAATGACTGCAACTACCATACCATGATGTTATGGAATAAAGTTAGAAATACAATATCATGTAATGGGTGGGCCACACCGGACACTTTCAAACTATACCGAAGGAAATTGATGTCGATTCCAATTTATATGATAAACATGCTGATAGTAAACACCACATATCAACATAAAGTCGAATGAAGAATTTTAAACTTGGCATAATGAAATTGATGCATGAATACTATGTGCTGGAGTAAAATTGACAGATGAGAACTTCAAAAACAATTGAATGGGAAGGGGGATCTTATTGTGACACATCCTTTTGAAGGTCCTGAGGAATACTTCATGACCACCTACTAGAAAATGGCCGAACATCATTTGATAATTGCCTGAATACATCGACGGTTAGTTCATAATTTGGTAAAACAGCACTTATCATGCGATGGTTTTTTTTTCGATAATTTTTTTTGGTACTTGCGTATTTTTGTCTGAAAACACGAATTTTTTAATGAAAATATAAACAAACCAGTATTTATTGAAATATTTTCAGAAAAAGTTCGAAATTCCGCCTTCTTTTTCCCCTTGTGCTTGGATGCATTTACAGCTACTTGCATTTTTTTTGTGATTGGACACTATACAGTCTGTCCAAGATAAGGTTGAACAGCATGGGGATCTCGAAAACGGTAGGAGATACGAAGTCGATTAAATGAGGAAAAAGTTGCGCATTCGGAGGCTCATATCAAGAGCCTTCGAAAATTTTCAAAATTATTTTTAGTTTTTTAGTTATATCGAAAAAAGTGAATTTTTGAAATATCTATTCTATTTTTTTTCTCCGTTATCATTAGAGATACAGAAAAACTGAAAATACTTTTTCATAGCAACTTTCGATGACGTTTAACGTGGTGATACCAATTTTTCTATGCGACGTTTCGTATTCGTAGAATCATCATCAACTTTTGTTTTTTAAATACGGTCCTGATAATTTTTTCACAGATTCTGAAAGGTTTTTTATTTTGAATTCAACCATGTATCATACAAGGTGGTTTATGTGTGTTTCGACCTATTTTCAACCATCATCAATGTTTTTTCGAAATTCCAAAGGAAAAATGCCATCAGTTCCACTTATTTTGAAGGAAAATTAGTCAACACACTAATACCTCATCAACTGGTTTCAATCAACAACACATTTCATTTTGCGGAAACAAAAATTCCAATCATACAAATTCAAAATATGTCAAACGCTAAAACCAGGCGATAACGAAAGGCGCAGGACATTCTCTGTGAGTGGTATACCAGGAAATGTCAAAATTTTGCAGATTTCCCGCAAACAATCATCTGGACTGATGAAAGCATGGTCACTAATCATGGTATCTTCGATAGAAAAAATACACATTATTTTTCACGAGCACGAGAAAATGAACATTTATACATTACAGCGAGGCACCAACACCGTATCGGCTTTAATATGTGGGTTGCAATATTTGGTACACGAATTATTGGTCCTTTTATTCACCATGAAACACCGACTACCTAACGTTATAGAAATTTGCTTGAGAATCACCTTGAGGAAGCTCTGGACGATTTTCCGGTTGCGGAAGTTCAGAACTGTTGGTTTCAACAAGATGGCGCTCCGGTACATAATTCCAGAGGAGTTCGTGCGTTTTTATCCAGAAAACTGGATTGGTACTCATTCTGCAGTCCCTTGGCCGGCGCGGTCACCTGATTTGACACAGCTGGATTTTTTTTCAGGGGATATATCAAAAACTTTGTACACGCAAATAGCTTTGATGATGAAGAAGAACTAAGGGACAGTGTCATCGAAGCATTCAATAGGATAACCACAGAAATGCTTAGTAATATCTTAGAAGCAACTGTGAGAAGAGGATATCTTTGTTCAGAAAATGATGGTTATCATTTTTGGACATTTGTTATGAATGTTTCTGAAGGTATTGTCAAAGTTAAGTTGTTAAAGTAATTCGTGTAAGAGTTCATCAACAATTTCAAGGGCTGCATTGAACGATGTAGTGAAATATGTTTCGATCAATTTTCAGTATTTAATAACTATTCCATCAATGTTTGACACTAAATGATCAAAAATAAATGGAACTGATGGCACTTTTCTTTTGGAAGTCCGAAAAAACAATGATGATGGATAGAAATAGGTCGAAACACATTCGAATCACCTTGTATAATACATGGTTGAATTCAGAATAAAAAAACCTTTCAGAATCTGTGAAAAAATTATCAGGACCGTATTTAAAAAACAAAAGTTGATGATGGTTCTACGTATACGAAACGTCGCATAACAAAATCGGTATAACCACGTTAAACGTCATCAAAAGTTGCTATGAAAAAGTATTTTCAGTTTTTCTGTATCTCTAATAATAACAGAGAAAAAAAATAAAATAGATATTCAAAAAATTCACTTTTTTCGATATAACTAAAAAACTAAAAATAATTTTCAAAATTTTCGAAGGCTCTTGATATGAGCCTTCGAATGCGCAACTTTTTCCCCATTTAACCGACTTCGTATCTCCTACCGTTTTCGAGATCCCCATGCTGTTCAACCTTATCTTGGACAGACTGTATATATATACTCATGATGTACTTCAATGACATATTTTTATATAGAGAATTCAACACGAAATATGATTTTTATGGCGAGTTTTTCATATTTATGTGAACAATCATACCAGATGACGGCCATTTAATCTAAAGTCAATTCAAATACGAGATGTCAAAAATGTCAACAGATTGCTTTTGAATGACATTACACACGCCATTATTTTAAATGATATTCTTCCTTCTTTTCACTAAATATGGATAAATCGCAAGAAAATCATATTTCTAGTTGATTCATAATAGAAAAATATGTGTCATTGAAGTATATTGTGATATATAAATTGTCCAATGAAGAAAAAACAAGGCGAATTGTTCTAAATGCGATATATACAAAGACAGGCAGAAAAGAGTGTGAAATTTGTAACTTCATAGTGAAATATCTTGATAAATAATAGTTTGTTCACATTTTATTATCAAATTCGTGTTTTTCAGACAAAAATACGTAAGGACCAAAAAATAATTTCGAAAAAAAAAAAACCATCGCATGTTTTACCCATAATTTGAGGAAATAAGTTGAGTTCAGTTCAGAAGATGCTGGAAATGGTTGCCTTGAACTTCTTGACGCATAAGAACAGCCTATCCGATATTTTACGCCGAATACTTCCAAACACAATTACGACGATATTTCTACAAATATTCAAAATTCTCTGTCGTGTATCTATTATTGAAGCAGGTCCAGTTTCGTACACATTTTGCTTCAAATAGTCCCATAAACATCTAAAGGTGTCAAACCTGGCGAGGACCTCGACGTCAATCGAACGACCGGAAAAAGTATTAGGTATCTTGTCTGGTCTGGAGTAATGTGGTGGTGCTCCATCTTGTTGGAATACAATATCCATATCGTTGTCACACAAGACAATTTCCAAGGCCATCTTGGAATTTTCATATGTCAATCTTACTTCAAAATATAGTATTCATGCATCAATTACATTATCCCAAGTTACAATTTTTCCAGTTGACCCAATCAAATATTGAATGGGGGGGGGGGGCATTGAAGAAAAGCACTGTATATCCTCGCTCCAGAGTTACCAAGTGTTTTTCGAAAAGTTGCTGAATACTCTGTTATCAAGAACACATTCCAAAGCATTGAGTTTGCCATGAATACAGTAAAATCAGTCACTATTAGTACTTTATACATCAAGGGACTGAAATGCAAGATTCTTTCCAAGGTGCGATTTGTAGCTCGAGGGCGAAGCCCGAGAGATACAAAGCACCGAGGGAAAAATAGCATTCTATTCAAAAGTGAATATACTATTTTTTACGCTGGAAAAACACAAAAATCAAGAAAGAATAAAAATTTGGTCGAAGTGTTCTGTCATGATTAGTAGTAGTATAGTTTGTGGAATTCGTATCTCGACAACATGCATCTTGTTGACAACCCATGGTGACAGCAAATATCAAACTGTAATTCATGAAAACAGCTTTGAAACTCGTTAACGGTAATGGAACAAGAAATCGAGGGAAAACCCCAAGAAACTATTGATACTGCTTCTGCAGTGATTCTTTACTTGCTACCCGTGAGATCTAGAAATCTGTATGATGCAGCTTATACTAGCTTCAGAGAAGGGTGTTCCAAAAAGATAGCGCAGAGCTATGCGGAAAATGTAAAGTTGGTATAAACTCCCTAGGGAGAAAATATGTCACATTATCTCCCTAGGGAATAATACGAGACTTCTGCCCCTCTTTTGTTACCAGAGAAACTAACTCCCACTCCCGCCGGCGTCAAAACATAAATATGTAATTCGAAAATATTATTTTTCCCCATGAATAAATCAAATGTTTTTCTGAGACATAGATCTTTTGATACGTTCTACTTCTATACATACGAGGATGGTTACACTTGAATCGGGACACACTGAATAATGAGTCTTTAATTTTCGAATATTCGAATGAATGTCATCACTAAATATAAATCTAGTTATAACATAATATGATGCAATATGCTATACGAATCTTCAATTCACCATATCAAATTTTTTGGCACACCTCTCTAAAAAGTCTGTACAAAATGCTAAGAGTAAACAGAGGCACCCTATATAATATGCAGTTATGGAATGGCCGTAGCTATTTTTGTAATAACCAAATTTGGTAAGTGATACAACTTTTCATGGAATATTACATCGGTATACTCGTTTTCAATAACGATTAGAAACCCACAAATAATAAAGGTAATATAGCTTTCTCTGTGCGTTTCCTAAAAGATTTTATCAGATAATAGTCTACCAATTTATTTCCTATTTCAGTGTTCCTGTAATGTTTTCAATTACAACACTACCACAACTTCTATACAATTGTATCCATTAACGTCTATTATACACTGTAATGAATGAACTCTATGTTTTTATACAGGGTTTCGCAACTAGAAAAAGACATGTAAACTATCAATTCCTTCAGAAAATACAGGTCGGCGAATAAGAGTAGAATTAGTGTTGCACTTATAGTGTGTCGAGCACTGTTTATAGGAAACAGGAAGTGTACAGATATTATAGAATTTTTACAAGCATCGCATATCCCGAATCATCTGATTCATATACACAGATAAGGTTGAGCATGGTGATCTCGAAAACGGTAGGAGATACGAAGTCGGTTAAATGAGGAAAAAGTTGCGCATTCGGAGGCTCATATCGAGGGCCTTCGAAAATTTTTAAAATTATTTTTAGTTTTTCAGTTATATCGAAAAAAGTGAATTTTTGGAATATCTATTTTTTTTTCTCCGTTTTTATCAAAGAGTGCCATCAGTTCCATTTATTTCTGATCATTTAGTGTCAAACATTGATGGATTAGTAATTCAATACTGAAAAGTGATAACCATTATTTTCTGAACAAATATATCCTCTTCTCACAGTTGGTTCTAAGACATTACTAAGCATTTCTGGGGCTATTCTATTGAATGCTTCGATGACACTGTCCCTTATAGTTCTTCTTCATCATCAAAGCTATTTGCGTGTGCAAAGTTTTTGATATATCCCCTAAAAAAAATCCAGCTGTGTCAAATTAGGTGACCGCGCCGGCCAAGGGACTGCAGAATGAGTACCAATCTATTTTTCTGGATAAAAACGCAAGAACTTCTCTGGAATTATATACCGGAGCGCCATCTTGTTGGCACCAACAGTTCTGAACTTCCGCAATCGGTAAATCATCCAGAGCTTCCTCAAGATGATTCACAAGCAAATTTGTATAACGTTAGGAAGTATGTGTTTCATGGTAAATAAAAGGACCAATAATTCGTGTATACCAAATATTGCAACCCACATATAAAAGCCGAAACGGTGTTGGTGTCACGCTGTAATGTATAAATGTTCATTTTCTCGTGAACAATAATGTGTATTTTTTCTATCGAAGATACCATGATTAGTGACCATGCTTTCATCATTCCAGATGATTGTTCGCGGGAAATCTGCAGAATTTTGACATTTTCTGGTATACCATTCACAGAATGTCCTGCGCCTTTCGTCATCGCCTGGTTTTAGCGCTTGACATATTTTGAATTTGTATGGATGGAATTTTTGTTTTCGCAAAATGAAATGGGTTGTTGATTGAAACCAGTTGATAAGGTATTAGTGTGTTGACTAATTTTCCTTCAAAATAAGTGGAACTGATGGCATTTCTCCTTTGGAATTTCGAAAAAACATTGATGATGGTTAAAAATAGGTCGAAACAGACATAAACCACCTTGTATAATACATGGTCGACTTCAGAATAAAAAAAAACTTTCAGAATCTGTGAAAAAATTATCAGGAACGTATTTAAAAAACAAAAGTTGATGATGGTTCTACGAATACGAAACGTCGCATAGAAAAATTGGTATCACCACGTTAAACGTCATCAAAAGTTGCTATGAAAAAGTATTTTCAGTTTTTCTGTACCTCTAATAATAACGGAGAAAAAAAATGAAACAGATATTCCAAAAAATACACTTTTCGATATAACTAAAAAACTAAAAGTAATTTCAAAAATTTTCGAAGGCTCTTGATATGAGCCTCCTCCGAATGCGCAACTTTTTCCCCATTTAACCAACTTCGTATCTCCTACCGTTTTCGAGATCCCCATGCTGTTCAACCTTATCTTGGACAGACTGTATACCATAAAATTTTTGATTGGTATGTATAAAGAATTCAAATTGATTTCAAATGATTCCGAGACAATGCCGTTTTTAGTACTATTGTACTTTTCTAGTACATTTCATACACATTTAGTACGTCAATACAATTAACACTAATCTAGTACAAAGCCAAGAACCAGACAGCCCCATGGGGCCCTAGCTATTATATGTTATAATTGCAATCCTATAATGATGCCCTCATGGATAAAAAGTCCATAATTTCCAATTCAACGGAGAAACAATGTCCTGTTATTGATGAATTGATTTGACTTTGATGTTTGAGTCATCTATTTTATCTTATTGATAATTTATAGTATTTGATCTCAATCTGTAATCTGATCGATCTGTTTCTTTTCATCTCTTATTTTTGGCTTTTATTATATTGTTTCATGACCTATGTTTTTCAGAGGTGTTTTAATGTGCTGTATATTATTATTTTGAATTTTTATAAATGAATATGAAGTTTTAGTGTTATTTTCTCAATTCAGTACAATATACTCGAATTGAGTACAATTTCGGAATGACTTCTAGTACAAATTGAAATTCTGAAACGACAACACTGAATAATTTGCGCAAGGCCGAATTCTATATAAAGTAGGTACACATTGTTTGGTATCATAGATACCTTCAGATAAAAATGCTGTGACGCGGTTGCCTTTTATACAATTCCTATTGATCTGGTCCAAAATGGGATGCTAATCAAGTCACATAGCATGAAGCAATGAGGAAAGTTTCCTTCGAACCAGTGTTCATCGAATAAGTTCATAACTACTTATAGTTAAGTATAATATCATTCTATCTAATATCCTGACATTCCTCACCTGAAAGATCACTATTTCAAATTGACTTGGTTAAATAAATGATGAATGATACCTATTATACAGGGTGTCCCAGAATGACGTTCGTATACTGCGGGAGGTAATTATGCAGATGAAAATAAGACCAAATGTTCCTATCAACATGTGTCCGAGATTCTGAAAATGCTATTTCAATGGACGTAATAACAAAGAGCGAAATGACGAAATTTAGTGCCTAAGGGTGATTCGATTTTACAAATCGTTTCGTGCTACGGAAAACATGATTTTCAAATACCAGAATATGATAATTCAAAAACTTTCAATAAAAGAATGTATTCTTGTTGGAATGAAGTAACAAGTAGAATCATGTTCTATTGTAGAAACATAGTGCCTCATTCATTCTACTTGATTATTTGTGATTCTCTCTCCTCGTTTCTATAAAATAAAAATATGAACATTATTTCAATACAGGGTGCTCCTTAATGATATGTTAATACTCAAGGGGCCGATTTTTCGACCGATTTCAAGAATAAAACTTCTTATGAACATATGTCGTAAATGTCCTTACTTTTGAGATACATGGTGTCAGTGTAGAAAATATGCATAGATAATTTTTTGTCCACCCTGTATAACTTTTCGTGATGGAAAATTCAGTCAACTATGTGACTGAATCGGTATACGAATTACAAAATGTTACATACGGTGGTTATCCAGTAATGGATGTTCTGAATGGAGTACTCAAACATCAGAAAAGTCCGGTCTCGTTTTTCCGCTTTTTCTCGAAAACGAAGTGTTCTTTCGAGTATCAACAGGTGGATCTTTTTTGTACATAATTAGATAGCCTTTCATAGCATTGTATGAAATTTGGAAATTTTTCGTCGTTGCTCACTTTTGAGTAAAATTCAAACAATAATTTATTGTCTTAGTTATTATCAAAATACTGAATATTTTTCAAAACTTCATCCCCTGCATCTCAAAAGTTAAGACTAAAGTTCTCTTCTTAAAATAAGTCACTCCCTGAAATATAAGCATGTCTTTAAGGAACACCCTGTATATGTGTAGTAGGACAAATAAGATGATTTGCCCCAAAATGTCACTGCGTTTAACAATTTTTTTCTATCAGGGAGCCTATATAAAAGGAAAATCTAATAGCTTGTCAGTTCCACTTTGGAAAAATGTTTGAAGAGAAGAAATAGATAAATTGAAAAAATATCGAATTTTTACTTATCTTTGGACGAATCTGCTCCCGTTCTCAGCATAAAAATGCAAAATACTCTTCTTCGAGAATTCTGTTGTTTTAGTTTGACAGTTTTCAGTGACATACTTACAGAGTTTCGAGTTTGAAAGTTGAGAGGTTCATATAAGCTCTTCTTCTTAAAATGACCTAAGGAATCATGTCCTATATTTCCAGCCATCAATGAAAATACACCCTGTATATTTTTTACATCATCAGAAAGTATTGCACATTTCAACAAACAAAAGGTGCATCAACTTTTTTGAAAAAGCAGATATTTTGACGCGAGAATTTTCGATTGAAAATTAGGGTGCTTTTTATATATTAAGCAAAAATAAGGTAATAAAAATTAATACTTTAAATCAAAGAAATTACAGTGTATTTGGGACCTAAAGAAGTAAATTATGTATCACAATATTTCGTGAAAAAAAACATAAAACCGAAAACATGGTTATTTGAATTTTTCACATAAATTTTGAGGTTACGTGGAAAAAGTGTGTAGACAAAAGTTATTGATCTCTTTATTACCTACAACTTTACCCTTCAACTTTTTTTTATAGGACTTGTAGTTTTGCCGGTAATCGGGATAATCCGTTTTCACCCTTCAAAGCTCACCCCCTTTCCCTTCTCGACCTTAAATCGCCCGTAATTTATTTTATTTTCATATTTGTTATATTCTCTTCCTTTTATTATGGGTTTCATCCTACTACATTTTTTAACTTTTTACCATTTCCAAAGGCTTCAGCATTGGTCCAATAACTGTTCTTAAATAAATGTCTGACTTGTGTTTTTTGTTTTCAGATCAAATTAGAGAGGGTACTAGGAGTAACAGTTTCAAGCAACGCAGCTTTAACATGTGATAATAACGGACTAATCGCCTATCCAGCAGGGTAAGTTCATCTACCCCTTCTAATCAGTATATAATCAAACGATTCACAACCCTCGAGGTGTTCCTTCAGACTCCTCATTCCTCAGTTAAACTACGCAACACTATAATTTCGTCGCACCCCAAAATTTAGCCTCTGTTGAAATATGAATAACTTTTTTCTGCTTTGAACGATTTGAATTCGGATCACACTGTTCGCTAGCCAAGTCCTTCAGCTATAATCTCGTAGTTCTTCAAAACATAAAGTTCTTCACATGAAATCGCTACAAAGTACAAGGTGTTACCTGAAACTGTGCAATATTTCGGTAATTTAAGTATCCCAAATGAAGAAAAACTTTTTTAGAAGACGCAGGGTATAACATGAAGTTCTAGTCATGTTGTAGCCATCTAGTGGCAAAGCTCTGAGGTAGGATCAAGAGATCGCAACACACACTCTATGGCGCTGCCATCTATAGTCACACGTACAGACTCTTACGTCTATACGCTACAGAGTGGTACTACATGTATACCACTCTGCTGACAGCAACCTATCTTGCCTCCTTATATCATTTTTGTGAGTGGTTCCATGGCTGTTGGCGAGCAGTGTATATCACTGGAGACGACACCACTTGGTCATAGTGTGTATTTTCAGTATATCTACCGCTCTCGCAAATTTCAGAATCCTAACTCAACAATTATGAAATATACAAGGGTGCTTCCATTAGAAGTGAGACACACTGTATATTGTTCATCTTGAGTCAATTCTGATCTTCATATCTCTCCATCTGAAGTTCTAGCTTCAAAATGAGCCTGAGATTCCAAAAATCGATTGACGAGGAAAAAAGTTATGAATCACTCTGTGAATAAAAGAGACAGGAAGCCTCTGCTGTCGAAGTTGAAGAAAAAGTTTTTGTTTATTTGGGATCCTTTTGGAAATTATGAAATTTTTCACAGTTTCAGGTGACAGCCTGTAGCGATTTTATACAGGGTGTTTCATTACTAATTGGAAATATTCCAACTATAGAATCCCAAACTCAAAATATGAAGATTTAACCCAAATCACCTAGATAAAATATGTCTCCTGTTGAGTTACAAGGTGTTTTATTCAATAATTTTGAAATGTTTTTTGCCCATTCCTTCAAAACTATTTGACGTATCACTTTCATATTTGGAGGGAAGTGTAGGTATTATAGACCCAACTGAATTATGTATAATGAACTTTTCTAGCTATTACCAGAGGCGTACGATAGGGGCAGTTAACTGGTTGATCCCTCCCAAATCCTTCGCCACTGGCGGAATTGCAATTCTATCACAAATTTTCGATTCTCCAACAATTTTGACATAGATATTGTACTCTCTCTCCATGGCGATAAAGCTATTATTTTCCGAGATATTTCAAGCTAAACATAAATCTGCACAATCATTTTGATTTCAATGTGCAATCATTTTGTCAATATTTTGGATCAATGGATTGTATTCATCAATAAAATCAAACTTCAATCCATATTAACAATAAAAACATAATTACATAACAGACAGGAGCTGTTACAGGGTGTTTAATTATGTAATATATTAAAAAATTTAAAACGCCCTGTAACAACTTCCGTCTGTTATGTTTTTATGTTAATATGGATTGAAGTTTCATTTGATTGATGAATGCCTTCCATTGATCCAAAATATCGACATTATTGATACACATTAAAATCAGAATAATTATGCTGCTCCATGTTTAACTTGAAATATCTCGAAAAACAATGACTTTATCGCTATGAAGAAACAGTACAATATTTACGAAGAAGGTATTGAAGCACCGAAAAATTTTGATGAAATTGCAATTCCGCCAGTGGCGTAGAATTTGGAAAGGATCAACCAGTCACTTGCCCCTGTCGTACGCCTCTGGTAATAGCTAGAAAAGTTCATTTCACATAATTCAGTTGGATGTATAATACCCACACTTCCCTCCAAATATGAAAGTGGTACGTCAAATAGTTTTGAAGAACTGGGCAAAAACATTTCAAAATTTTTGAATAAAACACCCTGTAACTCAGGCAGGAGACATATTTTATCTAGGTGATTTGGGTTAAATCTTCATATTTTGAGTTCGGGATTCTATGGTTGAAATGTTTTCAATTAGTAATGAAACACCCTGTATAAAGAACCTCATGTTTTAAAAAAGTACGAGATGCGACGAAATTAGTGTTGCGAAGTTTATATCCCCCCCCCCCTATTATGTCTGCTATCTCGTTTCGGACGAATCAATCGATTCACAAGACAAATATTCAAATGCTGTTGAGTCTTTGTGATGTGAAGAAAGTTTCTCATACAGGGTGGCTGGATTTCGAGCCTCATCATTGGGATCTCATAAACCGTAAGAGATACAGGGTCGGTTAAATTATGGCAAAGTTGCGTAATTGCCGTTTTGGAACTTGAAAAATTCAAGAATTTCAAAAGCCTTCCGTTTAGAATAATTTTTTTTCTGAGGTGAAAAACATCGCACAATCTGTTTTCTCGAATTGGTTTCTCTGGAACAAAGTTGCAATAATTTGAATTATTTTATGACGTCTTTCGAATTGATCAACTTGTTCCAAGCACTTTCATCAGCACAAATGAACAGACCTCTTTGAGAAGTCTATGTGAATATGCTGTTCAGGCCTATTTCTCAGAAAAATGGAAAGTATTAGAATATCAATTCAGGTCAGAGATTGTTATTATCTGTATGTTGTAGAACACGAACTCTATTTTATTTGCTGATTACCTATCAATGCATTCCTTATATGCATCCATTACCAGGTGCAACTAAACCACAATATTCAAATTAATCTTGATATTTTCTTCGCCGAAAAACAATTGTAGCGTGACGTGTTACAATTCTAACAGGCTAGATTGGCATTCTTGCATACAATTGAAATTGCGGTACGAAGAACGAATAAGAGAAAATAATTCATATTTTATGAATAGAATTAGTACCTCTGGAATGGTTATTGTGAAGTAGCGGTAGTAAAGATATTTCATAGTCGCATTTACTGCTGGATTCCTGGAGAAGGTAATAATAATAGAAGCCTAGCTAGACTGTGGTCATAAGCCATAATGTCATCTCAGAGATCTACAATGGTATATTTGAATTTGAATACTAACTAACTATTGTGTCATTGAACTCAATATTCAATACAAAAACTTGTCTCTTTATGAACCTTTGACCAAGGTAGAAGTCATCCAAGAGATGCCAATAAAATATTTATAACCATTGCCACAAAAATATTTAATTCGTTACCACAAGTGTTTATATTATATGATTTATACTATACAGGGCGATTCATTAAGAATAGGTAATCTCTGAACTACAGATAATATGAATATTTAGCCTCAAATGCCTTATAAAAATCTTACTGGTTTAGGAGATGAACACCCTGTGTTCAAGGGGAAGATTTTTTGTAATTTTCTCAATAACTTCGTAAGTTTCAGCAGCAGGAACATAAAAGTCTGTATTTTCAGGTTTTTTGACTTGAGAAATACGAATTCGTACTGATTTTGTGATTGCTCATATAATGCGCTAGTGAAATTCTGTTAGTTCAGTAAATTTAATCCACTGGACTCATAATTTTTATACCTTACGACTAGAATTCAGATTCAGTTTCTGATAAGGGTCTACCTGTTTCCCTATGTGTCTAGTACTCCTTCCTGAACTTATACTGCCAAAAAAAGCTATGGATTCAAAGAATTCCTAGACATTTATCGGTAGCCGGCTCTGGTGTTTTTAGGTAATTTGTTACCTTCTGGTTACCGTACTTGCTACCTTGGGTTCCGTAATGTTGTCGAGAAGTTGGCCCTGTTATCCTGCTACTGTATTGTCTCATCGATTGCACCCATCCTGTTTTCCGGTCTGTTTCGGTTCTGTCGGCATACCCCTTTCTCCGGCAATGTACTCTAGGGCAAGCACACTAGTCCTTTCCCTACACCTTCAGTGCTTCTTTCGGGGGTTTTTCCCGTACTCCTTTCCCTACCTGTCACCGAGCCGAGGTTCCTACTTGTTTCCTTTTGACTGCGTTGACTTACCTTCATCCTTTCCTGTCTGACTTATCAAGTAACTGAATCATTCATCATCTTTCCACTTCAGATGATGATAAAAATGAATTTTGCTATGTAAATGTTTCAAATAATAATAGAATGTCGAGAAAACGGCAATCTTTGTGATTGCCAATTTTGGCAATGAGATTCTGATATAACCCATACCTTCCTACATTGGTAACGATCTCGTTACAATCTTTCACCTAACACCAGAACCTAGAACGAGACTGCTGATTGTTTTGATTCACCATCCTATCATGACTAACTGGTTACGTCATCCTTTTGACAGAATAATTTCCGAGCGAGTACGACAAATTCCGATATTGATAGTAGGTATACGGGGTGGGGTGAAAAGAAATTTAATATACAGTGTCACCGTTGAAGGGTGCATCATATTTCATGAACAGTTCTTACTTTGGAAATGATGCAATATGAAGTTCATGATTTTTTGATCAATCGATAGCTGTTGAATTAGACATTTTCTGTCGGGAAATACAGAGTCAAAAATGCCATATTCCGAATATAACCATAAACTATTGTATTGATTCATCCTTAATGAATACGAAATTTGAAATGACTTGTTTCAACTCTGAGCAGAATGGCAATAGTTTCGTAACTTGTTGCATTAGTGTCCATCTAGTTTCTCTGAATATATAGGTATAGAGAGCAAATTCCAAATGTTTTCATCGTTATATCGAAATTTACTGACTCAAAATACTAGCCATATGATGAATACTTCTATATTCATATACAAAAACACACACCATCTTGAAAAAATACCACTTTCACACACTCAAATGGAATACATTCACCAAACCGAAGATTAATTGACATTTTTCACTTTTGAATAATTCGAGTTATTTTTTTATATCACTTGAGTCGACCATATGCGATGAAATCTAGAACGAGACTGACGATTGGTTTGATTCATCATTGTGATGACTATTCAGTTACGTCATCCCTTTAACCGATTAATTCCCAAACAAGTACGACTAATTCCGATATTGATAGTAGGTAATTTAATGTACAGTGTCGTCGTTGAAGTCTGCATCATGTAGTTCTTCTTATTTTTCAGTTCCTACTTTGGAAATGTTGCGAACTTAACGAATTCAAATTGGCACATTAATATTCAATATTAGCTGAAAGAAAATAACTATTTTACATTCCCAAATTCTTAGTGTTAAAGCAAGTTTACAAAAATGACTCTCGTATTTGTTATAATTTCGAAACAAAGTTTCTTTAAATTTGAAAGAGAATGTTACATTTTGCAACTTGCTATATGAATGACTATCAGTACCTACATTCTTGTTGAAATTTCGAATTTCGATACGATTTGTTGTCATAATATATTGTCAGTTAAGTTATGCAAACAATATTTTCTATAGAAATCGATTTCAATCAAACTTCGATTTATTTCTATTCCCATAAATGTACAGGGTGGGCAAAATTGGGCGTTTTCATAGGCTATCTCAGTAACTGAAGGAGTTATCAAAAAATCGATATACATGTTACGGGTTCGATTTCAGAGAAACCTCGGATGGTACAATTGGAATTTTGATATCTTCATTCGTTTCACAGATACAGGGGGAAATTGAAAAATTGCCGATTTCGTTTTTATTTTCTGGGTACTTTATGGAGAGAGATATTGGAGAATTTAAAAATTTTATCCATATAGAATGATGCGTATAATCCATTGGCATCATCAGACATTTTATACAGGGTGACATCAAGAAGATACGGCAGTCAATTATTTTTTTTCTAATGGAACACCCCGTATTTTTTGGCACAGTTGGATAGTCCTAGGCATTCCATATTCGAATATATATACTTACCTACCTTTTTCTTCGACAACTTCAGAAATATTCGCAAAAATATACTCAATGTGTCACATTTCTCATGGTTGCACCCTTGTAGCACCCCTGTATCTTCCGTAATAATCATTGTGGTAGGATTACGACATTCGCAGCTATGAGAGTGATGCCAATGAAACACTCGAGGATCAAGTGGGATCATCTCCAGTAATAACACTGCTCGCCAGCAACTATAGAATCACCGACATCTCTGGAAAATGCTATAAAGAGGCAGAATATAGGTTGAAAATGATACTCTGTATATATTAACCAAAGTAGGAGAATAAATATCATTGAAAATGTGATTCAAATATTTTATGTCACTAGTGCTGGATTGTTCAATAGGCATAATGAACACCACGAGGCTGATCATAATCCTCGAAGTCATCATGATAGTAGGCAACAGGGAAGGTTTGGCTTCAACATAAGTTGTTTTATCAGAGGATACAGGTTGGCCTATGTTATATTTGAGGAAAATTTGAGAGTGGAAAACTATATTAGGATAGATTACCGCATATTTATTTCAAACAGGATGGATGTCCATCCCTAATGCCCGTAGAGTAACAGATATTCGGAATATAAAATTCTCAGAAACATGGATTGCTACATATTATGGACCGATTCAATGCCTCCCTCGTTCACCCGACTTGTCTCCATTGGATTTTTTCTTGTGGGGATTTCTAAAAAATCATATATATCGTCGAAATTATCAAAATGCTGAAGAATTGCGTGGAAGACGACATTTCAGCATTCCAAGAAGTGAGACCCAATCATCTAACCAACGCAGTGAATTCTGTGAGGAAACGATGTGAAGTTTGCTTAGGCCAAAACGGGCAATTTAAACATCTTTTATAAATCTTCATTTTTTTTCATGTAACCTACTAATTTCCCAATTAATAAATTATTTGTCTTATTTCTGTATTTTGAATAGTATGAATTTATAGATAAACAATTTCAAATTTCATTTCATACCAAATATTCATTGTCTAGAAATGAAATATTTGAATCACATTTTCAATATTTATTTTCGTACTTTGGTTAATATATACAGAATATCATTTTCAACCTATATTCTTCCTCTTTATAGCAATTTCCAGAGATGTCGGTGATTCCATAGCTGCTGGCGAGCAGTGTTATCACTGGAGATGATCCCAGATCCCACTTGATCCTCGAGTGTATCATTGTCATCTCTCTCACAGCTGCGAATGTCGTAATCGTAATCCTACCACAATGATTATTACGGAAGATACAGAGGTGCAACCATGAGAAATGTGACACATTGAGTATATTTTTGCGAATATTTCAAAAGTTGTCGAAGAAAAAGGTAGGTTAATATATATATTTGAATATGGAATACCTAGGACTGTCCAAAGGTGCTCAAATATACGGGGTGTTTCATTAGAAAAAAAATAATTGACTGCCGTATCTTCTTGATGTCACCCTGTATAAAATTTCTGATGATGCCAATGGATTCTACGCATCATTATATATAGATAAAAATTTGAATTTCCCCCTGTATCTCTGAAACGAATGAAGATATCAAAATGCCAATTGTACCATTCAAGGTTTCTCTAAAATCGAACCCGTAACATGTATATCGATTTTTTTATAACTCCTTCAGTTACTGAGATAGCCTATGAAAACGCCCAATTTTGCCCACCCTGTACAAAATGGTGTGTTTTGCAACTCTTTCTAATATATATTTTCAGTACCCCTGTATATGTAGACAATGCAAATTATGTCATCCTGAATAAATACGAAATTTCAAACTATTTCTGTTAACTCTCAACAGAATGGAAAATATGATAGCAACATGTTGCATTAATATCCGTCTAGCTCCTCTGTGTATATAGGTGTATAAAACGAATTTCAAATGTTTACATCGTATTTATGGAAATTACCAAAGGAAAATACTAGCCATGTAATGAATACATCCATATTCATATACAAAAACATATACCATCTTGAAAAAAGACAACTTCCACACACTCAAATGAATTACGATCACTAAACCGAGAATCAATATCAATTTTTCACTTTAGAATGATTCTAGTTATTTTTATATCACTGAACGCGATGAAATCTAGAACGAGTCAACTCTGAACAGAATTGCGAATATTTTAGCAACTAGTGCGGAAAAGTGCCTTTCAACACTAAAATGAAATATTATATTCAACTTGGCATACAAAGTATTCCCTCCTGAATGATTTCAGATTGAGTAGATTTCGTCATCAATGTGAATATAACAAATTGACCCTAAGCCATATTGTCCAAATATGAATATACTAATGATTCAAGTCTTTTTGTTTCCATCGTCTAGTATGGTTTAGAAGATACTTCAATTGGCTTATTGATTTTCTCTTGTCATACCAATTGAAATTCTGCCAAGAATGTCCACTTCATGGTCATTGTCACCGAACATAAACTGTTCGGTGCCATTGTTGGATTCCTTTTGTTTGATGCCAATTCTCTCACTCGATGGCATTTTCTTCCCAAATACAGGGTGGCTGGATTCGAGCCTCATCATAACAAAATGCCGTTTCGAAACTTGAACAATTCCGAATGCTCAATTCATTATACAATGGGAAAAAATTAGTAGATTTTAGCGGAGGGAAACAAAAAACCGTGAGCAAAAATCTAATATTTTCCCGTGTATAATTCACTATTTTTTCCTGTGACAGGAAAAGGGACGACCAGTGTTGCAGGAATCTTTATTGTTCCTAAGCAAACCTTTTGAAGGGGTGCGTTTCTCATTCCAACATTTTGTCATGCGCATGAATCGAAGAATTCATCGAACTGTTGCAAATTTGCAAAATTCCGCTGGAATGTTGATGGAAATCGATTAAACTGTTGTAATTAAGGATATATTCTGTTAATCAACCGATGCTTTCAGGGCTGGTACCAAAAATTTTGACAGTAGTGGTTATTTACTGGTGACTACGGTTGTGGTTCATTTACGGAATGCCAGTCATTTTTCAAATTATAGTTTTGATCGTTTTTTAAACATTTATGCTCATCCACTATTGATTTTTAATCATGGCATCCCAGAGACCCTAATTAATTTTTCTACAAGGTGTCTCAGTTTTAATTAACTAGAATTTGCCGCAATAGATAGAAGACCGTTTATTCAGGAAAAACAATTACTTCCTTGTTCGCAACTATTGAAAATAAATGAAAGAATATGTATCATTAAACAGTAAATTGAAAGTCATGAGAAATACAGTATATCCGATAACTGGACTAGTTTTCAACAAGTAATTATTGCCCGATATTTGTTTCAGTTGTAGCTCGTAGATTTCGTATAGAAACGGTATAAGTTGGTTACAGATCGTCGATCTTGAATTATGTTGGTCAAACGTTTTAATATTATATCACATCATGAGCAACAGATCGATGGCCTATTGGGTAGTAATCCGTATTTATACCCGATTAAATGCATTCATTGTTATTATCATTATTAACATTCATCGTGTATACAGTCTGTCCAAGATAAGGTTGAACAGCATGGGGATCTCGAAAACGGTAAGAGATACGAAGTCGGTTAAATGGGGAAAAAGTTGCGCATTCGGAGGCTCATAACAAGAGCTTTCGAAAATTTTAAAAATTATTTTCAGTTTTTGAGTTATATCGAAAAAAGTGAATTTTTGGAATATCTATTTTATTTTTTTTCGCCGTTATTATTAGAGATACAGCAAAACTGAGAATACTTTTTCATAGCAACTTTTGATGACGTTCAACGTGGTGATACCGATTTTTATATGCGACGTTTCGTATTCGTGGAACCATCATTAACTTTTGTTTTTTGAATACGGTCCTGATAATTTTTTCACAGATTCTGAAATCTTTTCTTATTCTGAATTCAACCATGTATTATACAAAGTGGTTTATGTGTGTTTCGACCTATTTTCAGCCATCATCAATTTTTTTTTTGAAATTCCAAAGAAAAATGCCATCAGTTCCACTTATTTTGAAGGAAAATTAGTCAACACACTAATGCCTCATCAACCGGTTTCAATCAACAACCCATTTCATTTTGCAGAAACAAAAATTCCGTCCATAAAAATTCAGAATATGTCAAGCGCTAAAACCAGGCGATGACGAAAGGCGCAGGACATTCTGTGAGTGGTATACCAGGAAATGTTAAAATTTTGCAGATTTCTTTCGAACAATCATCTGGACTGATGAAAGCATGGTCACTAATCATGGTAGCTTCGATAAAAAAATAAACATTATTGTTCACGAGAAAATGAACATTTATACATTACAGCGAGACACCAACACCGTTTCGGCTTTAATATGTGGGTTGCAATATTTGGTACACGAATTATTGTTCCTTCTATTTACCATGAAACACAGACTTCCGAACGTTATAGAAAATCGCTTGAGAATCATCTTGAGGATCTCTGGATGATTTAACGATTGCGGAAGTTCAGAACTGTTGGTTTCAACACGATGGCGCTCCGGTACATAATTCCAGAGAAGTCCGTGCGTTTTTATCCCTTGGCCGGCGCGGTCGCCTGATTTGACACAGCTGGATTTTTTATTAGGGGATATATCGAACTTTGTACACGCAAATAACTTCGATGATGGAGAAGAACTAAGGGACAATATCTTCGAAGCATTCAATAGATTAACCCCAGAAATGCTTAGCAATGTCTTAGAAGCAACTGTGAGAAGAGCATATCTTTGTTCAGAAAATAATGGTTATTATTTTGAACATTTGTTATAAATGTCTCTGTAGGTGTTGTCAAAGTTAAGTTGTTAAAGTAATTCGTGTAAGAATTCATCAACAATTTTAAACGCTGCATTGATCGAATGATGTAGTGAAATATTTTTTATTCACTTTTCAGTATTGAATAACTAATCAAGTTTGACACTAAATGATCAGAAATAAGTGGAACTGATGGCTTTTTTCCTTTGGAAGTTCGAAAAAACATTGATGATGGATAGAAATAGGTCGAAACACATTCGAACCACCTTGTTTAGTACATGGTTGAATTCAGAATAAAAAAACCTCTCAGAATCTGTGAAAAAATTATCAGGACCGTATTTAAAAAACAAAAGTTGATGATGGTTCCACGAATACGGAACGTCGCATAAGAAAATCGGTATCACCACGTTAAACGTCATCAAAAGTTGCTATGAAAAAGTATTTATTTCTGACAGTGACATTATAAGCTTATATCGTCATAGTTACGATATCTATTATGAGGGTCATAACTCCCTTGGGATGTTATAGATGCTATAATTCCCTCTAGCTAAAATTAAATAAGAAATGCATAGCAACAACCACGCAATAACGTAGCAATAAGGAATCTCCTATTCGCGGTAGTCAAGATCATCATCTGACGTTCTGATGACATTGAAACTATACGGAAAAACATGTCTAACTTCCAATCGGGAAGGTATCTAATGAATGAAATCAGTCAGAAATAAAATTATCATTGTATCACGGGAATTACTGAGCCTCAATAACCTCAGGCATAATTCCCTTAATACATAAATAACTATTTCAGTTTTTCTGTATCTCTAATAATAACGGAGAAAAAAATAAAATAGAAATTCCAAAAATTCACTTTTTTCGATATAACTCAAAAACTAAAAATAATTTTCAAAATTTTCGAAGGCTCTTGATATGAGCCTCCGAATGCGCAACTTTTCCCCCATTTAAGCGACTTCGTATCTCCTACCGTTTCCGAGATCCCCATGCTGTTCAACCTTATCTTGGACAGACTGTATATTCTTCATATTGTCCTTCTCAAAACTGACCTCTCTCCCTATTATCTTTGGAACGATTATACATAAACAAGTGCAATTTGGAAACTGATGAATATTAAAGGTTGTAAACTTCCTTACTAGTGATGAGTGATGACGAAATCGTCAAAGATGACGTCACAAGGCCATTGTGACCAATCATTTCAAATGGAACGATACTTTTTTCAAAAGGTGTGGAAAAATGCAAGCTCCGCCTCTGGGTAGTAGATAAAAATAATCTGAGTTTTTGTTAGTCTCCCTAATTCGACGTTCTTGTAATTGTCCAAGTTTTTGAATTTGTGTAGGGGAGGGAAGCACTGTATATTATATACAGCTGGCAACCTAAGCTGTAGGATCTATTGACATCGTTGCCAAGTCTTTTCAACATGGCTCGGGAGTAATAGAAGGCCGTGGTTTGTCAATACTGTATTTTCATTTATACAGCATTCACAATAAACATTATATTGAATTGCTCTAACGTAAGTATGTTTTTTTGCATCGAATACATGTGAATGGTGAACATTCTGACAAAATATTAGGCACATATCTGCTAATTGAAATAAAAGTTTACTTACACCCTGAATTACTAGAATTCATGTCGAAATCATGAGAAATCTAATATTTTTTTCGTGTATATGAGAAGATATTACATTATATTAAAATCAGAAAATTATCGACGTATAATTTGAAGTTTTTAACAGGTATTACACCTGCATTGCAGGCATCTTTATCGTTCCTTTGAAGTAATCAAATATCTAAATGGACCCTACGTTATCTCTTGGAGACGGTCCACCTATATAACCGGAAGAAAGTGATTTATGGAAAGTGTAATTTTATAACCTGTCAACAGAGATGAAATGTCAAACCTCTTTCCCGTCACAGAAAAAACTATGGCATAACATATCAAAACATGCAATACAAACTGAAGCTATTCGCGGTAATCAATGCTACCAGGTGGCGCTCGGATTTCATCGTTCCATGTCAAAGCCACGTCAAAACTGGGGGAAAACAAACTCAATCCTCACTTAAAACTTCAAATCCCATTAGTGCCATCAGCTTGTGTACTGTGTAATGATAAGAGTGATAAGTTTTTAAATTTCTTGACATTAGTTGTCAATATTCGATCGAAAACGCTAATAATGCCTGTGATATGTTCTTTCGGCAGATATTTTGCTCTATTTAGATACAAAAAGTTGACCAGTAGTGGAAGGAGAAGCAGTTCTCCGTGCTAATCATGTGATTTTGTGTGAGGCAGAAGACTTCAACAAAAGGCACATTTTTGCACTTTGTCTACAAACTTCGGCGATGAAATCTTCCCCACATGAAGTAAAATTGAAGTTGGGTTCCAAAGGAACTCCTGTAGAACAATGGATTTGTATTTGTTCATGCAAAGCAGGACAATCTGGGTATTGTAAACATGTTGTAGCTGTGCTTTCATATGTCAATTGATTTGCTCGTCATAATTAGTTTGAATTGTTTGAACTATCTCCAATTCTTCACCCGTTCACTGTTCACTAAACTAATAAAAATTTTAAAATGTAACCAACTCAACCATCATCACTAACAACAGTGCCAACACTTTATGTCATTGACAAGTTTGACTACAGCTACAGCAAGCTGAATGCAATGTAGTCTATGCACTTTATCCATAGACAACAGTTTGTTTTCCCCCAGTTTGAAGTTCGTATTATGTAACCTAGATGTCGCCCACTTCGTGAATCTCGCGAATTGATTAATTAAAAAATAATAAACACATACAGGATCTATACTGATCTATATCTTATACTGAAAATGTTGATATCTACCACTCATGTTTGAAATAACAGAGTTTTGCGATAACATCATCGATTAATGCAATTTGTTCCGAGATTTGTTCTCATTTCTCAGTTTCACGAATCGAATTACTGAGTTAATTCACATGAATTAATTCGTGTCAACTCTGATTGACGTAGGAGTTTCAAAAGTTTATTTAGGTACTGAATGAGTCATGAGTCATGATTGCATTTGTGCGATGTTTATGATATCTGGCAGAAGGCCTCTTCCTATCATATTCTCGCTAGCGCAAAGTAATTACACTATTTAACGACACTGTAATCAGATGAACTGCCATTTACCTGGTGGAAATTATTAATTGACCTAGTGCCCTTCCACGACCTTCATAACCCAACCTGGTAGAGATTTATAGGAGGCTATGAATTTCCGCGCATATACTGATCCTATACATCCTTCATCAGTTGTCAGCCAGCATGAACATTGCCAGCAATGAAGAAACCAACTGCAAACGGGAAATGTTCTTCAGAAATCTCTGCTATCATCCTTTCACTAGCAAGACCAGTCAGACGAACTAGACAAGCCCAGTCAGTACATCCTCTCGTTGTCAACCTTGAAAGATGTCGAACAGCACTTTATCTAAACTCCTTCATCCATAGAACGGCTAGGCTCTGGAATTCATTGCCTGAGGAAGTATTCCCAACAACATATAATCTCCAGAAGTTCAAAAAAAATTCCAATACCTACCTCCTATCCCTATCCTCCCTGGGAACGCACGATGTTCTTTGAACATTATAGGGATTCCCTTTCGTGCGCTCCAAGCAATAAAAAAATGAAAATAAAAAAACAGCGGCGAAAATAGGGACGGGCTATGCCTTCCCCCCCCCCATTATGATCCAGCCCCTCCTCCAGATTTTATTGGTTTCAATTTGGGATTATGGTTCCCGGATACGAATTTCTTATCTCATTGAGTTTTGTGAGTAATTGGATGGATATTTTTGTTAACGAATATAAATGCACTGTCGAGGCACGCTATGTTTCTCCATTCGATTCGAGTATATCGATAGTACTTGATTGAATGAAGTAATCGATTTTAATTTTATAAAACTGAGCACTAAGAAAAAACGTCATGACTGTATGATGCATGACGCAAATGACTAATATGGTATTGATTAATAATGGATTTATCATTTCCTTGTCGAATAAGAAGCAAAACACTACGTATGTATACAAGGGGGGAAATAAGTTTCAATGTTATTATTGTCAACTGAATCGTTGATATGCAATTTGCTGACAAATGAATAACCACTGTCATAGATGATGCCACCCGTCTACTTAGAACAAATAAAAAACTCAAAAAGTAATCTATTCACTATTAAAGACTCACCCATCAAAAGCGACCGTATATACGATTCATGATTCAAACGAGAAAAACAACCATTTTAGCTGAACCATAGAACTGTAACTCTATAGTTTCGAAAAATGCAACTTTATGCCATAACTCGAAATTGCACCCTTCGTCCAAATTTTCACAATGTGATTGGCCAAAGTGCAATGACAATATAAAAAATATTTTTTCTGTGACGGGAAAAAAGTTTGGCATTTCATCTCTGTTGGCAGGTTATAAAATGTCACTTTTCATAAATTACTTTTTTCCCGTGGGAAAAAAGTGAGTACTTTTTTCCCCGGATATATATCACATATATATACTCTGCTAATGGCTTTGGTTGTGCTATAGTTCCGAAAAATGAGTCAATAATACCGTCTCCAAGAAAGAACTGCAAGTCCTTTTATCTTCCATTCGACTTCGCGGTTTCGTATATTACTAAACACTGAATTCGCAATTTTTTAAAATCAAATCACAGAATTGAACTGACAGAAGTGACATCAGATATTTGATCACTTCAAGATAATGATAAAGATGTCTATGAAACGCAGGTGTCCCTACTGTTAAAAACTTGAAATTTCACGTCGATAATTTTCAGATTTCGAAATAATGTAATATCTTCTCAATATTAATTCGTCCTTCCTTCTGTCACAGAAAAAAATAGTGTATTATACACGGGAAAAATATTAGATTTTAGCTCACGGTTTTTTGTCTCCCTCCGCTACGCGTCGGGAGACAACACAACCTGGAGCTAAAATCTACTACTTTTTTCCCTTGTATAATAAATAACTATTTCTCCTCACTTCACAAACAATCACAATAAAACTCGAAAAACCGAACTTTTGTTTATAGGTCGAAAACCAAAAGGCGATAACAATTTTTTTTCACCAGTGAGTTTATCTCAAACATCACATGGGGCTGCTTTGAAACACTCATGCAACTGGGAAAGGACAACAGAGTCACACTTATGTGGGTTCCAGGGCATGAAGGAATCAAAGGAAATGAGGCAGCTGATCGCCTTGCAAAAAAAGGTGCAGCATCTGCACTTTTTGGTCCTGAGCCTTTTTGTGGGATAAGCAAATGTCACCTAAAGGAAGAACTCAGGAAATGGGAAGAAATTGAAAAGTCCTCCTACTGGAGAGCAACTCCAGGTCAACGACAAGCGAAAAGATTCATCAACCATTCGCAGAACCGAGCCAAAGAGCTACTCAGTCTCAGCAAACCAGAGCTAAAGCTTATCACAGGCTTTCTCACAGGACACGGCCCTCTGAGGTACCACCTCAAAATGATGGGCCTGGCGGAGACTGACACTTGCCGCTTTTGTAACAATGCGACCGAAACCGCGGAACACATACTTTGCTCATATGAAGTATTAGTCCGCCAAAGGCTGAACCACCTAGAACAGGTCTATCTCACCCCTGCTGTGGTGGAAAATTCAACCGTCAGGAAAATTGTAGGCTTCATCAGAAGTCTAGGGTTAGAGGACCTAGATAAGGATAATCACAATAGATCTTCTAAGTCGCAGTGATCGAGAGGTCTCCCAGCCTATACGACCCATCTACAATCTACAAACTTATCTCAAACATATATAGATCGAGATTGACATTTCTATTTCTTGTATCTCCTATAGTAATAAACTTTCCCTATCCAAATATCGGAATTTGCGAGTTTGACAATCCTGTACAGGGTGCGCCTCTTGAAATGGAATTCCCCCCATAACTCTTTCTTTTTCAGATATTCGAAAAAATATATATAATTGGAAAAGTTGTGTCAAACGACTCAAACTTTTATTTCGTGAAGTTGTTTCATATACAGGGTCATTCGTTTTTCCAGAAAGGAAATCAACTTTGAGTTTTTCAATGGAACACCCTATATAATTTACGACATGTCGATAGAGCCCTTCTTCCTGATTTCAAAAATATATATGAGTTCCATATTTGGATAAAAAATAGTCGAGTTATTGATGATCAAAATTTACCAAAATACCGCATTATGTACCTTCACTTCATATCATCTAATGTGAGTTGAATATATAGTAGAGTGCCAATCGAATCCTATCGTTCACCCCGTGGGAAATCGGAGGTAAAAAGCTGTGACATGGCTAGAATTGTTACCTACCATCTCCAGATCATGGATCCACTTGTCGTCAAAAAATCGTCCTGTGCGTTTGGGGGGTAGGGGGTAATTTATAAAAAAATATGGATTTTTTTTTATTCGTGGAAAATATTTATGGGTTCCAGAACTTTCACCCTGTTGAATTTTGATTTCGTGTGACAAGTAGAACAAATTATAGAAAATTTTGAAATTTACTAATTACATTACGATATATGAGAGAATCATATTTGAAACGCCTATAACTCAAAACTTGTATATTCTCGTTAAATTGTTTTTCATTTATCTCGCATTATCTCAGAAACTACAACGTTTATCAGAAAAATACTTCAAATAATGTCGATGCGCCTATGTTTCAAGATGCGAATGGTTCTTTGATTTTGAAAATCGAAGCATAAATAAGGAAGATATTGAGAAAATCATAATGCAATGCAGGTACCACGGACGAACGCGTTTCGCCGCATTCGTACCCCTATTCTCCCCGCAATACCCGCGGCTATCATGGTTCCGTACGATTTCGTTATAATACACATCAACATTGAGGCGTTGACCATTGCATTTAATGGTGACCTATTGTGAATTAATTATTCGATATTTGGTACTGTGTGCTCTGTTTCAATAATTAAATAAGTATTGATTAGCTAAAGAAATCTATTATTGAAAATTTATCATAAAATATATGTTTCTCTAGATAAAAGATGGAAAGTACTAGCAATTCAGACACTGATCTTTAATATGTCTTGAAGTTGAAGATTCCTTTCCAGCAGAGTACAGAATCATAGAGAGAATGTTTCATTTGTGGAAAAGATGGTCAACTCCTTCGTTGTACAGAATTATCGATAAAAACATTTGAAAGTTGTATGAATATAAGAAAAAACCTCGGAAAACACTATGCGAGGCAAATCGATAGGGAACTTCAGAGAATTGATGATATTTTCAATGAAAATAAAGGTCAATCGATCTTCTGGCACAGGAATATTGAAAACTGGAGACAATAATGTCAGGAATAAAACGCTTTTCTACAGTGAAATGGATGTGAAGGTATTTTTGATGTGTCTAAAAGAATTTTCTACCAAAAACGTTCAAATAAGAGTCAAGTTTTGACCTAGTATTGACTACCGTCATTGTTTATTGCCATGGAAGTCAAGTATCATAACCAATGCTTTGTATCGAATTGGAAACATTATAGAGGATCACTGAGTGAGAATAAAGTTGTCATACCACACATGACAAAGAATTTGATAATCTGATAAAATTAATAGATGGTGCAGATTGTCTAATGGAAAAGGGTATACTTTCAACTGTTTATATCAAAAATATGCCGAACTTGGTGCCAAAACTGGTAAGAAAATCCTAATCGAAGATTACTGTCTGTAGGTTGATCGAGAAGGTGAATCATTCATTTTACTTGATTTTTTGGGATTTTCTCTCCTCGTTTCTTTGGACGTTTCGGCAACAAATCTGCTCCAGTTCTCAACATGAAAATGCGACTTCCAAAGAAAAATGTTTTGCATTTTTATGTTGAGAACGGGAGCAGATTCGTTCCCGAAATGTCCAGAGAAACGAGGAGAGAAAATCTCGAAAAATCAAGTAAAATGAATTTTTCGAAGAAATCAGAAAGCACTATATACGACAAGGAAATAGAAATTATCAAATAAATCAAAACGTTCTAATGAGTCGTAATTTGTGATTCCAAAAGTGACAAAAACTTATCTGATTCATACACATATAAAGAACAAAGTGAAATTACAGAAGATAACTCCCCTGACTTTGTATGCATCATATATGACCCAGATACACAATTTTTTTTGAGATATTTATCAAGATATGAGAGATATTCCAGATTATGAACAACTCAGAAATATGGATGTCAAGGCTTACAAGGATATGATACCAAGAAAACGTTTTTTAAATCAGTTGCCTTATACACGATAAAGTTGATTCAGTTGATTCAAAGGTGTTGAGTATCTGATGTCAAGGTACCTATAATACTCGCTAATTCGAAATTCAAAAAACCCACACCGAAACACGTTGGTTTGGGAATAATGATTCATCAAGAGACATGATCAAGAAAAATTATCGTATATAGCTTTGTGTTCTTGTGGACATACTGTATCGTATTTACGTGTATTTACAACTTCGCAATTCGATAGGTATCAAATAATGTTTTTCTCAAGTTTCCACAAGAATATCTTATTTTTATTTCAATATTATATGCATCATGTTTTGTTTCAATATTTGTCAATTTGTTTATAAATGAGATGGTTGACATTTTACTCTGATGGATAAGAAATGTACTTTCGAGATAGAATCATTCATAAAATGAATGGAGGGCACTTCCAATCAAACAGCAAGTTAAATTAAATTTCTGTCAACTTGGAAAATAGCGATCAATTCCATTTCTCCCAATTCCAAGATCGTACTATTCTGTAACACTCAGTAATTCATATTTACGGTGATCGTACTATGACGGCTGCGGGCGTTGCGGGGAGAATCGGGGTATGAAAGCGGCGAGTCGCCGTCCTTCGTCCTACCTGCATTGTATTATGATTTTCCCAATATCTCCCTTATTTATGCTTCGATTTCAAAAATCGAAGAACCATTCGCATCTTGAAACATAGGCGCATCGACATTATTTTGAGTATTTTTTTGATAAAAGTTATAGTTACTGAGATAATGCGAGGTATATGAAAAGCAATTTAACGAAAATTTACAAGTTTCGAGTTATCGCCGTTTGAAATATGATTTTCTCATATATCGTAATGTAATTAGTGAAATTCAAAATTTTCTATGATTTGTTCTACTTGTCACACGGAATCAAGATTCGACAGGGTGGAAGTTCTGGAACCCATCAATATTTTCCACGAATAAAAAAAAAATCCATATTTTTTTATATATTACCCCCTACCCCCCAAACGCACAGGACGATTTTTTGACGACAAGTGGATCCATGATCTGGAGATGGTAGGTAACAATTCTAGCCATGTGACAGCTTTTTACCTCCGATTTCCCACCAACTTTTGATCTAGGCGACTTACGGTTCGTTTGGCACTCTACTAATAGTGGGAATTGAAATAACGTTTATATATTGTTCAAGCTCAATGGAAATTCCATTGTATTATTTATTATGAAATTGAAATCGTTCAATCTCAATACAAAAAAATATGACTAGACAGTTTCAATGATGGAAGATTCGGTATTTTGGTAAACTTAGATAATCAATATTTACTCAATTATTTTTCATCCAAATCATATATATCTTTTAAATCAGAAAACAAGGATCTATCGCCATGTCAGAAAATATACAGGGTGTTTCGAAATTCGACCGACAACGCTTGACAGGTGATAGCCCTCGTGATTTCATAATCACTGAGATAGGGACAGACGGTCTTGAAGTGTTCAGTTCTCGAGATATAGGGCGTTGAAGTTGAGAAATTGAAATAGTTTTTTCCCGATATCTCATGAAAAATTGAATTAAATGCATTCAAATTCGGTATATGGTTTGATCTTCCAATGGTTAATTTTTTGACCAGAAAGACATTCCGAGAATTTTATCCAGAGGTGCGCTACAGAGGGTTGTGATAACTTTTCCGCACATATTTTCTACGCCACTGATGAAATTTCAATTATTTCTAATTTTTCGAATTGATTGTTCAATTATGTTGAAAAAGTGCATCACCTTCAACTAAGCTAAAATGAACAGTTATCGAGATATTTGACCCAAAATAGAAGTTTGCATAGTAATTTTTCATCTTCCTCAGTATTAGAAAATTACGAACATTTTTGTTCTCTCTTTATGCGTGGAATAACTATTTCTGTTCAGCTATAGCATGAGATCTGAATAGTATCTAATCTACTCAACACCAGAAAAATATTTTTGCAATTTTCTACTACTGAAAATGATGAAATATTACTATGCAATCTTCTATTTTGGGTCGAATATCTCGAAAACTGTTTATTTCAGCTCAGTTGAAGGTGATGCATTTTCTGAACAAAATTGAACAATGAATTCGAGGAATTGGAAATAATCGAAATTCAATCAGTGGCGTAGAAAATATGGAAGGAAAAAATGCCACAACCCCCTGTAGGGCACCACTAGACAAAATGTCCGGAATGGCTTCCAGGTCAAAAAATGGCCCATTCAAAGATGAAACCATATACCGAAGTTGAATGCATTATATTCAATTATTCTTGAGATATTGCGAAACAACTATTTTCATTTCTCAACTTCAACGCCCTATATCTCGAGAACTGAACACTTGAAGACCGAATGTTCCTATCTCAATGATTATGAAATCACGAGGGCTATCACCTGTCAAACGTTGTCGGTCGAATTTCGAAACACCCTGTATAGGCTGTTCCATTGAAAAAATTAATTTCCTTTTCGGAAAAACGAATGACCATGTATATGAAGCAACTTCACGAAATGAAAGTTTGGGTGGTCGTTTCAGACAACTTTTTGATTCAATATATTTTCCATTTCAAGAGGCCCACCCTGTACAATACAAAGGAGTGCTAGAGTGCAAAAAAATTAAAATAAAAGTGTAACATGTAGCTACCAAACAACTCTTGAATATGGAACATACAAAAACATACTGGCAACTATGTACTTCACTCACTCAGACGTGACGTCAGTAGTTATGAATGTCAATTTTCGACCATTTGCAGCAGAAGTGGAGTATATATAGGGATTATTCCTCGATAAGAAACTCACGTGGGACGCTCCCTTCTTCACGAAACTACATTATCCTTATAGACATGTCGAAGGATTTGTGGAAAATCTTGGGTCTCAGGGTCCAAAAAACGTTTATCACATAATATGCAGCTATAGCTTGATGGCCGAAAGCCCGTGGGCAACTAAGGAAATCCATTAAAGCCTAGCCATAGCACCACTATACAGGAAATATTGACACGGTGGCAAGTCAAATGCGTATAACATTGTTTTTTAGTTTGTTTTGCCAGAAGCGTGGTGGTCATTATAGAGTAGTGTTCCTTCCTCCGAACGAAAAGACCGCGGTTCGATCCCTACACCAGCCAATCTTTTTTTAATTTTTTTTTTCGAAGTAATTAATCAAAAAAAATACTATGGAGGCATTTATTGGTTAGGCCGATTGTGATTCGCTATTTCATTGTGATAACTTCGAGAACTAACACAATCAACACGATTAAATAGCAGAAATAAAATGTATGCAAAACACAAAATATGTAGATGACTCGCCCTGATAATGCCGCCATCTTGTTTTTGATACAGCGCCCTCAACGGTCGATCACCTTGCCTATACACACTCTGTCACGTTTACCACTATACCTAGTCATTAGTGATGTCAAATTTGTGAATTCTTGTTTGTGACTAATTCATTTATAACAATTCAAATTCGCAATGAAATATTCGTATTAGGTATATAGATAGTATATTTATTTAAAATGGCCAACGAAGAAAAAGAGATGCAAGATTATTTCGAAATAACAAATAAAAATATTAAGTCTATATTTGGGTGGTAAAGGGCTTTCACGCTAAGTTGATAGTGACGTCAATATGTCAACACATACAGTGTTGCCAGTTGAAAGGAAATGACTGAATGACCAACCGCCCGAATCTGTCGGACGTTGTAATGTGTTTTGCAACCAACTCAAAAGCCGTCCATTTATGTTTCAAAATCAGCACTTGAAGTTCATAAATGAACTTCAATATTTGTATTTGAAGAACCATGAACCTAAACAATATACTGAATATGAAATTCAATGATAAGGTCTAAATTGGGTGTTTCTCTTTCTCTGTTCTTTTTGGGGCCAGCCAAATCATCACCATGTTCCTGTTTGGCAGATATTCTCCATCCATACAGTAGCGATACTTATTTTTAATGCAGCAGCTACTCTCTGTAATTCAGACAAATCATATTTGGATCATTCTGACAACACAAAATATCATTATTAATACCATCATTCAACTTACATCTCTCACAGCAGTAAGTGAAAGTAATGGGCAATCATTATCTCGTTCATTTTCGAAATATTGTATCAATGATACCACCATCTTCTGCGCCTCCGCACTCAATGGCTTAGGCATTTTGAATAAATCAAATTTCAACAATGATCCACAAATAAATCACAAACAATTCCTTGAATGTACAAATTGTCAGTAATGAATAATTCGCAGAGATCAGCTGATTACAACAAATCGCTTCTAGAAATGTTGAATAAATCTGGCATCGGTGTACAGTTTTGCCAACTTAAATCGATAACGCAGTTTGCCCATTTCGAAAGTTACTAGTATTTTTCGATGTGCATTTTGGGCACGACATTGTTACCAAGTATTGCGCAACTATCAACCTTTAAGTAGCGTATAATGTTGTTTTCCTTTATGTCTTATATCGTAGTACCGATGTGGAGTTGTTCATTATATTCTTATTATCTACAAATCTACATTTAATGATTGCTGATAATCAAATCACTTGATAATTGGAGGAATAAATCATTCAAAATTCTTTAAAAGGATTCCCATTAGTTAATTCTGATAAGTCTAACCTATATTTTCGAATAATAATTGTCTATAATTTGAATAGAATTGCAAAACACTTGAAGGTTTTTATCAAAGGTGTAATAAATTTTATACAATTATTGTTGCGGTGCTCTTTGAAATTGAGTTTTATGTAGTAGCCTCTGGTAGCCTTGTCAACAAATTATTCAGTTTTTCTCATTTTGTTGTTAGAAATCTCCGTTGAAGGGCGTTTCACTCTTCTCGATGAACTTGTCTTAGGTAGTTTTTCTCTTTCCGTAATCTTACTCTCTCTCTTTTCATGACACAAACAGCTTACTGGTGAGAAGAAATTAGTTCTCGAGTTTCTTCAATATTATCTCTTTTGTTTTCCAACAATTGTTCAATAAGTAAGAAAATATTTTGCTGAAAACATCTACATATAAATATCATAGACTGATATCCTAATTTCATTAGGTACCTATACATAAGTTTTTTCACAAATAAATTTCTTCTTACTCAATAGTCATTTCTTCTACAGCGTTGCAAAAAAACACGATTTTTTTTTAATAAATCATATTTTTTTCAATTTATACTGATTTTTACCTTTCATGGAAATAGTCTACTTCAAAATAATGACTTTTTTTCATTATTTTTCTCTATTCGCCCAAAAATATTTGTTGTCTAGATTCAAGGATGGAAAATCTCCTTGCCGATAGAAAAAAAACTTGTGATTAAATGAAAATTTTCAGTGGCATGCCGCGGCTTTTCAACAAGAAAATTTGTTCTCCGACGGCTATAACACAATAATTTCTCTCTACTGTTTTCGATAAATCCAAGAGGTACTCACACGCTGCGGTCCAAAAAAGCATACTTTAGGCCCTTAGGACATGAATAACTCTTTCTTCACCGTGAAAATTGTAAAAATCAGTTAATTCAAAGCGTAATTCAAATCATTTTATTTAAGTCGTCGTTGGACCGAATTTGGGAGTTTTTTTTTCAAAATTCACTTGAACAAATGTTGGTTTTCACGATTTTCATATTCATATTATGTGTGATATACGGATATACTATTAAATACCTACATGAAATTCGAAAACGGAAATGAGTGTTATAACAGCACCATGACCGTGAAGAGATTCAGATAATAATACTAAATATTTTCTGCCGCTGACTTAGTATATAATACAGCAGAAGTGAAATTATTAGAAGTCGTTCATAGGTCGCTTCACGGTGATAAGGAAGTCGAATGAATCTAAACAATACAATTACTCCAGTAATAATTTTGTTTTCATAAAATTATATTATTGTTTTATGTAATACCGAGTGTGATATGAAAGGTAGTCTCAAAATTTACACTGAATTGCCCACACTATAGGGTGTCTAGCTATATATATTGTAAAATCGCGAATGATATCAATCGATATGGTGAAAAAATTTCAATGTTCCTGTCAGGTAAAAATATATATTTTGATGCTCCCTATTTATAATTGAATTAAAAGGTTCTGGGGAATTTCGATTCGTACTTTGCCAAGTTCCAAACCGGCATGTTGTAGGCATGAAATTGTGCAACTTTGCTATAATTTCAACGGCCCCGACATGAGATAAATTGACAAATAGCAGTCGATGTGACACTGAGATTGAGCAGCAAACTCAAATAGTGGTGGATTTGAATACACGTGTTTCAAAGAAACTGAATTAGCGAGTGACAGACTCAAATACCGGTTTATTTCAATTTCTGTGTCGCAAAGACACTGTGAATGAGCGACAAACTCGAATAAAGGTGGATTTGAATGCCCACGAAAGACACTGTGAGTGAACGAAGGAATCAGTTAGCGGTGAATTTTGATACCCTTGTCGCGAAGAATGCGTGACAGACTCAATAACCAGTGGATTCGCATACTCGTATTGCGAACACACTGTGAATTAGCGATGAAATCTAATAGAGGTGGTTTTTATTACCTCTGTCGCGAAGACACTGTGAATGAGCGACAGATTCAAATACCGGTGGATTCGAATGTCTTGCGAAGATACTGTGAATGAACGAGAGACTCAAAAAGCAGTGGTTTTGAATGCAAGTGTTGCGAAGAAACTGTGAATGAGCGATGGAATCGTATAGTAGGAGTTTTTAATGCATTTGTCGCAAAGACACTGTGGATGAGTGACAGACTAAAATACCAGTCTATTTCAATTTCTGTGTCGCAAACACACTGTGAATGAGCGACATACTCGAATAAAGATGGATTTGAATGCCCGTGTTGAAGACACTGTGAGTGAACGACGGAATCAGTTAGCGATGAATTTTGATACCCTTATCGCGATACCCGTGTGAATTTCAGTGTCTATACGTACAGGGTGTACCAATAATGTGGCAAAGTGAGATAACTGCTTCGTTGATTGAGATAGATGATCAAAAATTGTTGAGATGGTCTAGGCTCATAAGCAGCACATTTCTAAAATATTAGGCATTATACAGAAAGACTCAAAAAATCGTGACGTCTAAAAGTTATACTCTTCTCATGGGACACGCCGTATTTTATTGCATTGTCAGATTCTTCCTTGTGAGCTGATTTCCTCGATCTATCACATTTTAGGTTCAAGGGAAATACAGAGATCATGGGGTGTGAAAAATCGAGATATTTCAACTTTCTAAATCGAACGAATACAGTGTGGTTCATAATTCTGAATCAGCGAAGCTGTTATTTCACCTTGCCAAACTATTTGGTCCACCCTGTATATATAGACACTGAAATTCGGAGATTTCTTCTTCTATACCAGGTTATCAGAAAAAGTTTCAACAATTATAATTTCCTATTCCGATAATTTTTGCGATTTCGAAATTACTTTTGAAATTCGATTTTATTTTAGAGGTGTGAAATTCTCGGAGGAAAATAGAAAATGTTAACTTGATGAAACGAAGTTTTAAACTTGAAGCATATGATTTCTATTAGAAGATTTCTCTGGAACTATAGCAAATTAATATTATCATGCATGTTTATTATACATCAATCACATTATCAAATCATCATTCATTGTACTATCTATTTGAAATTCAGTGCGTGGACTGGTTATACATAAATCAAAAAGTAAAAGCCCACGAGAGAATGATCTATGTGTTTCTGATGTGAATTTAATATCGGGAAACATATTTAAATGCTAATTATTGCAGTTGCTGTAATATTGCAATAAAGAAAAACAATGTAATTCGATTTTTCATAGTACAGTGCGCAGACCATCTCTCTAGTTCGAACATTTGTATAGACTGTATTTATTCTTCTGTTGTCTACAATTATTATGTAATGGAATTGAATTTCTATAATTATATTTATGGATTTGAAAAATGTGAATGTTAATCGATTGATGATATTAATTAGTACTTTATCGAACTGAAATACATGATTCAAAGGGTTATTGACCTTGAGAATAAATTGGCAATGAATTGATTACTAATATAAATTTTCTCTTTCAGATGCACGGTAGTCCTTTTCAACACTAGAACAGAACAACAAAGTCATATTATTAATACGAGTAGGAAAACTATCACATCACTTGCCTTTTCTTCATGTGGGCGATATATTGTAACAGGTATGATATTTCAACTATTTAATATAATTCAATCACATTTTCAGATATTTGCAATATTCTAGTAGGTACTATACATGGTGTTTCATAATTTGATATCAATATTTGCATTTGAGGAGGAGAAGGAAGTTTCATATAATCGTCATATATGACCTAAACGTCTCAACTTTTGAGGTACAGGGTGGCAAAGATTTCAAAAATTAATAGTTTTTTATTAATATCTGTTATACCACTTCAGATATTCTAATGAAAGCACGAAAACACGGGAAATTGACTCTCGGTCGAATTGGCTGAAATTTTACTATGTTGTTGTGGGATGGCTCATTAGAAAAATATGTGAGTTTGAAAAGTTTTGTATGTTTAGTTTCTGAGATATAATCCGACAAAGTTCGTAAAAACGTCGTATCGGGGTAGGATTGACAAAGAAAAAAACTGTTTTTTTAGTATAAATAAGACAAAATAAGCTAGAAAATGTATTGATCGGAACTCATAAATATGTCTAGTTATAATCACATAAATTATAGTAAATCAGGGTGTATACGAGGCACGGTCAAAAAATTCATTTCTCGGAAAAAAAAATTCGAGCACTATTCCAAAACCAACAAGTTATATTTTGGTGGGACATTATAGTTTTAGTCTATTGTAGGCTTCGAAAACGTATTTTGATTCTTGATAACTATCTCTGTTCGAACTTTTTAAAATTTTGTGTTATACCCCTTTTTGAAAATTGTCAGCTTGTTTTTGATCACAAAGAAAGGGATTGATTGATACTGTTGATTGAATGAAAGCTGAGGTAACTCACAAGCGAATTCAGTTGTTCAATATTGCCTTTAATTTAGATACAGGGTGTGTTAGATTTTGTTGAAGATTATTTAACATGTTTCAATTGAATATCTCGAGAACAGTTCCGTTAATTTGGATCTCATTTTGCTCACACTATTTTGAATATGTAAGTATTAGCAACAATAATAAAACGGAATATTCATCGAATATAAAACTTCCTAAATGGACACTGGGATGTCTTCTGTCCAAGATCATCATATTACTTTATCAAAATACATTTCAACTATCCATTGTCTGTTTCAACTTCCAAACAGCAGTAGTTCATCTCATATTGATTCATAAAATATTTTCAGGAGAATGCGGGCACCAACCGGCAGTAAGGATATGGGATCTACAGTCAGATCCGCAGTCAGGTCAACCGGGTTTAGCTCCGCAGCCTCAGCAGGTCGCGGAGTTCCTGGTGCACAAGTTCGGAATCAACTGTGTGGTAAGATATCGAGCGTATACAGCGTATACTGAAAGGCTGAGTACAACAGATTTCAGAAATGATTTTCATCAGGAATAGTTTCATAATGTCTTGACTAGATGATTTTTTTTTGTGGAATCTTGACTCTAAAACTGGATTCAGAAGCCATGAATCCTGAAATTTGATATCGACATATTATAAAAAAAAAGTCATAACAGCCTCAATTTTGAAAACTCACTTTTGTTCCATTGCAAACTTCAAAATTTGAGAATAGTGAGAACCTGAATCATTGTCAACAAAAAAAAACAGATCTTTGAGGTATCAGACAGGTCATCGAAATCATATATATACAGCTTGTCTCACTTTAGACGGACCCCCACTATGAATGAATTACCAATATGATCATATATTTATATACGAACTTCAGTTTGGACAGTGTCATCCGTTTCTATAGAATAAAAATACGGTCGACTTTTTATGGAATCATATTAGGAATTTTTCTTCGAAAAACTAACTTCATAGTATTCTTCCTCATGCTTTTGAATCCCTATATGGAAAATTTCACCTGTTTCCGAATCAACAGAATCGGCTTCATTTCTTGCAAATTTTGGAACGTTTAATAGCTCTGGTAGGTGAAAGATAATGCTTCAAGAGGTAAAACAGCGAATATTTTCTTCGTTGTTTATTTATTTCGAAAAAGTTTGACATGTGCTAATTGTTGGTATCAATCACTGTCAAATTTAGTATTATTCATCGTCTTTTGTTAATGTGAAATTACTGAAATTATAATTAGTTTGGAAAACAAAGGGGGCAAGAAGTTGCTTTTGCCCTTTTAATTTCAGTAATTTAACGATTCAACAGTTTTTGATCTAACAGAAATACAATAATTTCGACACATTGGTGCCGATTTTATTCACATTTGACACATTTGTAGCCAACCTCACAATACGAAATGTCTAATGTTTCAAAATATGGTCAATTATTTACGTTCGCAAAAATCCAGTCTAGATGTACCTGTTTCTTTAAAACCCTTAATGACAGTATTTACATAAGGCGGCTTAAAATCATGAAGAAAAAAATCCAAATTTGATTTATATTGATTCAGGACTTTCGCTTCGCCCAATGGACTGCTAGTAGTATATTTTTCAAATTAAAGCTAACATTATCGATTGTCTTTTCCTATGATATTTTCTCATTGTCAATCTAAGAATTGAGCGTAAAGATCCCCATTGAGAGTGAAAAAAAGGAAAACTGCTCAGTCTCACCATAATTTGAGCTTTTCTATTTATTTACATAGCCTTCATATTTTCATATTATAGGTCGCGTGCACGATGACCGACCCTGGAAGTAAAACATTGAAACACAACCTTACTTTTCTCACTTGTTCACAAAGGAATCAAAGGATTGAAATAGTTTTTCACAATATTTTGGGATACGAATTGTGTTTTTTTGGCCTATTCATTGATTCAAGCCTAACATCACATTGTCCTGTTGTACAATGCTCAAAAAATGCAGAAAAACTATTGTGATTATTTGTAAACAAATGAGAAAAGTGAGGTTATATTTCAATGTTTTACTTCCAGGGTCGGTCATCTGATAGAACTTGCATGCAACCCATTACCTTCACAACAGGCCACAGCCTTCAGAGCTATCTGGCAAAAATTTGGGACTTTTGACTTTAAAGTTGACGTTGACATCACGTTTTAGTAACTTCAACTGGTGAGACTGAAGATGTTAACCGTAATTGAGTGCATTTGGATGTTTTATGCCGATTTATTACTCAAATTCGGTTCATAGGCTAGAACGGTTCATGGTACTTCAATCGGAGATAACTAACTCAACTTTGTTTCAATACAGCTGACATCAAAATTACAAGCCCCAATATGGTGTACCATAGTTGTCTGTGTTCATGGAATGATGTAAACATAGAAAGTCATATAAAAAAATCAAGTTCAGGTAGAGCAAACACAAACGAACAGGCCTATAGTTAATCTTTCAGTTTTGCTCAAAACTAGACTGCTAAGATGCAGTGGATCGACAAAAATTTAGCATCTCATGATGAATGATTTCAAGGACAGCAGAGCTAAAAGAGGTCTGAGTGATTTCTATTTTGTGTGTCTTACCTATCTATATAGTTGATTTTCTATCTCACCGAGGCATGAAATTTCCATTAATTTTCCAAAGATGAGATCATCAACTATCCCAGTCATCAGTGTTCTTATTATTGATCCCCAAAATCCTTATATTCGTTTTTTCTTTAATAAAGTTGAGTGATTCTAGCTATGGTATTTCAAAATTCCCGCCTTTTTAAACTGTGGAATGCTGACGTGCGCAATAGCGATCTTGGCCACTCTGAGAGATGCAGATATATTGCCCTCTTTGTTTAATGTTGGCGTATTCTCCACGCATTATTGATATAAGCGATTCGCTGTCTATTATTTGAGCAAAGCGATAGCCTGAATAGTCTAAGTATTTACATCTGCCACACAATTCGGCTACACTACATAATATTCAATTTGTTATAGGCATTCTCACCTACTGGCAAATATGTGGTCAGTATAGGTACCCAACATGACATGATCGTCAACGTATGGGATTGGAAGAGCAACATCAAAGTAGCCAGCAACAAAGTCAGCACGAAGGTGAAGGCGATAGCTTTCGCTGAGAACGGCAGCTACTTTGTGACTGTCGGCAACAGGCATGTCAAGTTTTGGTACCTGGAACATGGAAGTGCAAAGGTAAGGAGCTTGGAGTAACTAGCTAAAATGAGAGAGTTATTTTGCTTAGTTTCTTTGTGGAAAAGTTTTACATTCTTCGAACCTCTGTGGAACCGCTGCCAAATCGGCAATTCGGAGTATTACTCGGATAAAACATCTTATTTATTTCGGTAAACTAGCTCATGACATTAAAATAATGCAATCATATCGATAAAAGTGCTATAAACTAAGGGTCGGTTGAATAAAGTTCTCTGTTAACGAGGAATCAACTCTTCTAATTCATCAGCTAAGGCATACGTTGCCATGGATGTAAACAAATTGAATATTTAATCGTGTCTCAAGTGAGTTTTGCAACCGGCCCTAAGACGAACAAAAAATAGCTATTTGTGTATTTAGAGCGCAAAGTGATAGATTGCCGCTCGACAAAGAAAGTTGGAATCTTTGGAGAGCGGCAATAACACTTTGTGCTCGAAATACACACAAGATTTTTTTCTACTAACGTAGCTTTTGGAAATACCCTGAAAGTATGAGCGATTGAAATAGTTGAGAAAGTTCTAATCCATATTATCCCATATGTCCAAAGGAAACAAAAAAAGAAAAATTTAAATAACTGACAAGCCAGAAAAAAAATGTCAGGCCTACCGAGAATTGAAACTGGACCACCAGCGTGGCAACCTGAGCTTCAGACCTCTGAGCCATAGTACGATAAGCTCTGCAATCAAATTGAACATTACTCATTGATGCAATAAAATAAAGATACACTGTCTTTCTGATGACAACAAAGAGTTTAAATATAAAGTATAATTCTTCGTTTTCAACAGATATGCTTCATCGGGAGCTTCTTGTAGAAATTTGTTGGTATATATCTTCAGCGGTGAATGTTTTGAATTTTTCTCGCTTTATATCCAATAGATTGTTTTTTGAGAAATGCGATAAGTTTCAGATACTTATTGATTCCGATATTATCTTTAACATTCAAGCATGTATACGTACCATCGAATATATCGACCAATGAGTTAATGACTTCAAAGTCTTTGATTTTTTGCCAAAATAAGCCAGTAAAACGTTTTCTGAATACATATTCACCATCTCGGAGTGGCACCAATTTATGAATGTATCATATTGTAATTCATATTTCCTCCTTGATTTCTCCGGTAAGAGATTCAAACTCTTGCGCTTTCTGCTATATCATCAGGAAGGAGGTGTGTTTGATGATTCACTGTCACTTTTTTCCATCATGAAAGAATTGGGGGTTTTCAAGAATAGATAAGTATAGGTTACAGAGATAAGCGAGCGTAAGAATGACATTTCTGGGAAAACGTCAACTTTGTGCTGGAATTTGAAAGCGTCAAAGGCTACTTTGTTAAGCGTTTGTAGAAAAAAATTACTCATGAGTTGAAATATCAGTTGAAATTGCATCTGACTGACAGCTAACATTGACTAATGGTTGAACATCATTATTAAGGCACTTACTATTTATCCAAGCAAAGTAACTCCGAGTTTCAAAACACCTGATCTGATTGACGGAAGGAATTTTTCAGAAATAACGGTGTTTATATTTTTCGAAAAAATGTCAGATAATCGATGAAACCGATAAAACTAACAAAAATAATAAAAAGAGTAGCAAACTTCATAGAAAGCATCCAGTTTATCAATATGTGTAGTGAACAGTTCCAAAAATTTTAAAAGATATTAAAAAAAAAGATGCAGTAACTTAGTGGCAAAATATGAAAAATGTATGAGCATTTCAATAACTAAAGGCAAAATCGGATTACTGTTAATTCTTCCTGCTCACATATCTGTTGGGGTTTCTATTTCTCTTTTAATCTGCTCGAGGATCATCAACATCGTGGGTTAAGATGAATGAAACTTTAAAAAAAAATCTTTCATCATCAAAGTCATTGAAAGGATAATTTCTTTCCCTCACAGTATAATATACAGTATGATGCAAATGTATGGAATAAATTCATTTCGAAACAAGACGACTTCCGAAAAAAAAACGGAATATAGACTTCCGAACTTTATTAATAGATTGATTTTTTTAAATAGACGACCCTTCGTTGTTCAATTCTCAGTAGCAGACCTCTGCAAGATTAAGTTAATCAAATGATAAGCCATTTTAATTTCAATTTTCTTATGCAAAATGTTGACTGTTGAATAGACGATCACTAGACCTTTCAAACGAGGTGTCACATGACCCCTGTTTTCATTTGAAAAAATCGTTCATTACGTCATTACTCCAACACCGGTGACGTAACATCTCTCATATGGATATCATGAGATGAGGCTTCAAAAATGAAACCTCACATGTTCTTGGAATTTTTTAAAATGTCGCCCATTTCTGAAATAATGAATTTATTCCATGCATTTGCATCATACTGTATATAAATATCATCTCATCTATAATTTCTACACATTACAGATTCTTCATCATCACTCCAAAAATCGAGTTACAGTAAACTCAGAAAATGATTACCAGTTTAAATAGAGGTTGAGCATTACCTCATGGTCGAAAAAGATGCAATACTTCATCTATTTATATTGGCGATATTCATACTGATTTTTATTTTCAGTACAAGGACACAGTCCCTCTGATGGGTCGATCAGCCATATTGGGTGATCAAAGGAATAATTATTTCTGTGATGTAGCTTGCGGCAAGGGAGACAGTGCGGATAGTACGTACGTCATCACTAGATCGGGACTCTTATGTGAATTCAACAATAGGAGACTGTTAGACAAATGGGTAGAATTAAGGGTAAGTGAACATCAATTTGTAGACTACTAAGATCTGATTATCCATATTTATTTACTACTAAAGTAAAGCTCACCTTATTTGACGTTTATTGACACGTGAAATAGTGCTTCTCTACCGGTCACTTCACTCGTCTGCGACTCGGAATAACTTTCAAAATATCCATGAGCTCGAAAAAATTTCCGGAAATAATTTGACCTCTAGTGGTATTACAAGTGAAAATCCGTCTTAAGGGTGCCGATTCATCGATATAGATATTGCGATTTTATTGAGAACCTCTAGCCCTATGGATGTGAACTGAGAGTACCTTTTTCTACGTGAAAAACCTTCAGGTATCATATTCTGAAATCAGAGAATGTGAAGTGAAAAATACTATAAAAAACGGGAATAGTTTTTACCCTCAACAGCTCTGGTATGGTACGCTCCTGATTGAAATTTCAAAATTCTAAGCCCAAATTTTGACCCAGCATTAAGAGTTTATGTGATATATACCAAATTTCATTATTATTGAATGAACGGTTTCGAAAATATTGAGGAAAAACCGTCTTCTTCAGGAGGCCTATTTGGAAGGCATAGCTTCCTTAGGGAGCATTTTTCATCAATTATCTTTAGCAACTTCCTTCCATAAAAATATCTCAGGAAATACACCACTAATGTTTACTAATGTTTTGGGAACACAAAGTATATGCGAAAATAAAGTTGAAACGTTTTTCTTTCAGACTACAAGTGCCAACTGTATAACCGTAGGTGAAAAATATATTTTTGTGGGATGCGCCGAGGGAATTGTACGATGTTTTGATCCTTCCACACTTAGATTCGTTACAACGCTACCTAGAAATCACTACTTAGGCGTAGATGTCACGCTTGGTACCAGCATACAGTGAGTATAACCACGAAAATATTCGGAAATACTCTAGATCTGCTTGGTACTTTTGTCAGGTCAACTGAATATGTCGAATTTGTTGCCGAAATACGTAACTATCTTTCTCAGAATAACTTTGTGGTTTAATCATGTACTTTCTGTACTTGTCAGTCTCTGATGTAATCTTAAATTGACTATATTTTTGTAGACACATGGCTTCTCCACCTCCAGATGCCAAATATCCTGATACAGTAGCGATAACATACGATGAGACCAATCACAAACTGACATCAGTCTACAACGATCACTCGATATATGTTTGGGATGTTTTAAACATACAAAGGGTAAGCAAAATATCAGTAGCTATGTCTCATCCAAATTAAACTAAACTAAAAACTACCGTGTTGCTAAAGTTTCCAAATCCTCATATTATTTGAAATATCTGAATGTCATTTTCTCTAATTTTCGGTTTCGCATTAAAAAAATGCAATTGACCGTACAAGAAATATATAACAAACAAACCTTATCAATTCTAAGATCAGTTATCTTGCAAGGTGTGAAATGGAAACTATAGTTGCAACAAATAATACATTTACAGATTACATATCAAAAAGATAAAAGTTCAGTTGGAAATTAACCTTTTTTGACAAAACTGATATCATCCTCCATATTGTTCTGGATGAATATCTGAAATTCTGGTCTCCTATAGATAGAGCATCCATCGAAAGACGTTTCAAATAATGTTTCACTCGACCCCCCACTTTCTATTAAAAAAAACTTCAAAAATGACGTCCAGGAGCCATTTTGAAGGATATATATTTTTATGGGATTCAAAACGAAGCGCTGGAACTATCACTGGAGCAAAAAGCCGTTCGAAAGTTTGCTAGGAAGGAAGTCACTTGTTATATCCAGTATTATATCTTTCAGGTGGGCAAATCGTTTTCATTCCTTTACCACTCCGCATGCATTTGGGGGGTGGAGATGGCACCCCCTAACAGCCCCTTGCCCCCAGGAAGCTTTTTGACGTGCAGTTCCGACGATACGATAAGAGTATGGACGCTGGACAAACTGAACGAGAACACTTCCAAAGGAATATACAAGTCGAATATATACAGCAATGTGAGTGATATTCCGTTGGAGTAAATATTTTATAAAAAAATATGCTGATTGATACAGTGTGTCCCAGATTCGCTTCTCTATACAGGGATCTCGGTCCCTATCATACCTACAGCAATGGTTAATGGGGATAATTTTAGAGGAATCTAAGTGCATTCCATAACTGAGTTCATATTTGCGATCGGTCAATTGGTACTGGAAATATCGGCGAAAAAACGAAAATGGCAAATTTCGTTTTTCGCCAGTAAATGCGAATCGGTTGATGTGACACCTGTCAAAATGTTACATTGTATAATCTTCACTATCACGTACTGTATAATCTTCACTATCACGTATTGTATAGAATAAAACACCAGTAACTCTTTATAGCTCGGCTATCGTATATTGCATTTAGCTCATCTTGACTTGCTACCAATATATGTTATATATATAATGTAGTTAAATAAAGCTCTATCTATCTATCTATCTATCTATCTATCTGTCTATCTATCTATTGACTGACTCACATTTCTGCCTCCACACATCATATCGCTATGTTACATAAACATCCGAATCATAGCCTGAATCATCTATATACTACATATATTATTAGTACACTTTCTTAGGACAGATAAGATAGTGTGCATGAAATTTCTCAATCGTCTTTTGTTATTTCGCAACCCGCCTTAACTTTCGAATTTCTCATGGCCGCTATATTGGAATTTTCAATTTTTCAGAAGAGCGTAAAATTTCCAGTCTACTGATGTAATACAAGTGCTTAAAAGATTACAGTGTCATAAAAATATCACACATTTTGGGTTTTTCTAAGGAGGTCATGATTTATTCCACAAAAAATAACATCAATAAGTAACGCATAAACTCATTGAATTTAAAATTGATAACATAAACATAAAAAATTACTTCCCAACAAGATGTTTTGTTACCAATTCCTGATTTTGAGTGTAAGAAAACCAGGTTATTAATGATATCCAGAACCAATTGACCGATCGTAAATCTGAAGTCGGTTATCGAATGCACTAAGTAACCTCTAAAACTTTCCCCATTTAACCATGGCTGTAGCTATGATAGGGACCGAGATTTCCGTATAGAGAAGCGGATCTGGGACACACTGTATGATTATTTGTATACCTTGGCCGCCAAATACATCTTGAGTGTTTCGAAAGAGAAGTTATCGCCGAGGCCGTTTGCTGCCGAGGCAAGATAATTTTGAGGTTGCTAAAATGTTTCGTGGCCATAGTGTATACACCATTTTCCGTGAATAATAGACAAGGACAATGATTTCTAGAAAAAAATACCATTACGTTCATCAGGCTGAGAATAGGCACAGAGAATTTCTTTGAATTCTTTATTCCTTCTAGGTTTCCCAAAATAAATTCCCAAAGGAATGCGTTCGTTAGAACGCGATGGAAAATCGGCAGCGGTACTATTAGTAGTCTGGAAAAAATCTGTAATTCACTATTCAGTGAGATACACTTTGTTACCGTCTCAACCGATTCTTCACTTGTTTGGATATATAGATTTTAATATTCATCGCTCTCAAGATTTAACTGATCTCAACAATGTCATAGATGATTTGTTCTTGGTTTCATATGCACTGGATTATGTCATATGACAAAGATATCAGAGTTATGTCACCAGAATTCGAGGTTAATTGAAATGTATGCCAAAATCGCTCAGTTTTGATTATTCAACATGGAGAAATGTGCGATCAGTTATAAAGTTGTTTCGGTTTTCATGCCAATTATTAGGTGATATACCAGATTTTTTTAAGGTTATATTGAAATTAGACTAATATACTTGTAGGCTGTATAAATATTGTGATCAAATGAAGTGTACATTTTTGTGTTCGATACTGACTTTAATTTTTCTAGGAGCTGCTGAAAGTTGTATACGTTGACAAGGATCTTTCTTACATCAAGGATCTAGATATTTCTGGAACAACAGAAAAACAAGAGAACTCATCTTATGATGGAAGAAATGGTGTTAGATGCATCACAATCAGTCCAGATGGGAAACATCTGGCATCTGGCGACCGTTCAGGTAAAACATGATAATAGTCATTCAGTGTTATGAGTTGTGTTATGATGCATGTCTTGTGCACATAACACATTGATACCTTTCGAACATCGTTAGGGAAAATTGAAATTTTCTTGAAAACGGCTGGTTTCACGGTATTCGTGAAAAATTACTCATTTTTAATAGCATCGGTTACGAGTTTCGCACCTCCCTGTATATTATATCATTTTTTCCGTATCATGAATCGATTAGTAAGATCAAATTACCCATAGGTTTCAAATTTCGTCAATCTAGGATCAATGGTAACAAAAATAATTGTAGAAAACTGCATTTAAGGACACAGCTGCAAGGGGATGTAGCTCCCATAAGAAGTATTTTCGGGCATATGTTGATAAGAATATTTTTTATTATTTCTATTGAATTACCTCCTGGAGAATACGAGTTAGTTCTGCTACAAAAAAAAAGAAAGCTATCAACATCGAGCTCATGAAATACCTGGAACATTCAGGTATTATCAACGATAGGCAATATGGCTTCCGTCATCAGAGATCAACTGGTGACCTGCTCGCTTACGTCTCACATATATGACAGCAATCTATTGAAAAATATGGTGAAACTTTAGCCGTTGCACTTGATATCTCCAAGGCATTCGATCGAGTCTGGCACCACGGACTCCTCGCCAAGCATCCATCTTATGGGTTGCCTCCCCAGCTATGTTCTCTGCTAGTTAGTTTTTTTTTTCAAACAGGTCTCTCCATGTAGTGGTCGACGGAGTTTCATCTGACTCTCTTATCATAAATGCTGGTGTTCCGCAAGGATCGATTCTAGCACCAACACTATTTCTACTCCATATCATAATTTGTTGGAAGCAACTTCATGTCCAGTACACAGCTTCGCGGATGATAGTACCCTCCATACCGCCTTCTCTTCCAGGGCTTCAATACCAGCCAAGCAAATCAGAAACGAACGAGGGAGAAATGTTGACAACATAAATATGGACTTGGCTATCATTCTCGAATGGGGATCCAATAACTTGGTAGATTTCAATGCAAACAAAACACAAGCATGCGTTTTCTCTAGAAAAGCCGAACTCACTGTGCCCAACATAAGCTTGTCAGGAGTAACCATACCGAAGACATCCATTTCGATGCTTGGTATAACTATCAGCAATAACCTTTCTTGGGAAAATCACGTGAGATCAATTGCTAAAAGTGCATCCCAAAAACTTGGTTTTCTGTTTCGGGCCAGGAGCTATTTCACTTCCAGTCAGCTGCTTATGATCTATAAGGCACAGATATCCTACCAGTCCTGGAATACTGTTTCTATATTTGGAGTGCAGCACCCAAACATACCCTGAAACTGTTGGATTCTGTCCAAAAAAGGGCAATTCGTCTCGTGGGTGATGCCTCGTTCACAAACTCACTCACTTCTCTGGAACACCGTAGGAAAGGTGGCGATCTGGCTCTATTTCATAGATATTTTCTTCTGAAATATCATTAATTGTTCTTCCCTTGGCAGTCTCCGCGAGATTAACCCGTCGAGTTGAGGCTTCGCACCCCTTCATGGTCACTTTGGAGATCTGCAGAACATCTCTTTCCAAAGACTCGTCCAACGAACAGCGAGGCTCTGGAGCACATTGCCATGGGAGGTGTTTCCCGAGGCATATAACCTCCAGAAATATAAAAAGGACACCAATTTCTACCTTATTTACCTTGGTTCTAACGATGTTCTCTGATCATTACACGATATCCCTTTTCGTGAGAACCAGAACATAAAAAAAATAAAGGGGATAATGTCCCCTTTGCGAATATCCAAACGTACCGCGAATCAAACTGATCTAAGTTAGTTAGAGAAACTGTTCTATCGTGAAAGCAGATTATCCATGAATTATCCATCGTTCATTGATACGTCCAGGCAACATCCGCATCCACGACTCTGCCAGTCTGCGCGAGCTGTGCAAGATCGAGGCGCACGACGCCGAAGTGCTGTGTCTGGAGTACTCCGACACCGAATTGGGTCTGATGGCGTCCGCTAGTCGAGACCGGTTGGTGCACGTCTTCGACACCAAGCACGGCTACGAGTTCGTGCAGACGCTGGACGACCATTCCAGCTCTATAACGGCGGTGCGGTTTCTGCAGGTAAGCGAAATCAGGACAATCTTGATCATGATTTATTCAAATTCAAAAAAATCGAATTTTATGACATTCACATCCAAAAAAAAGCTTTCATTTCTAACCGGTTTCACGCCCAATAACAGGAAATGCTACAAATAAATATCAGCTTCTGATTATTAATTACACTTTCACAGAATAACATGAGACAAAGACGAGGATTATATCTAAGAAATGCAGGATACTAACCATAACAGAAAAATGGCCAAAACAAGATTATTATTTTCAAATCGAAATATTCCGAAAATGGAACACAGTATAGAGTTTTACAAAAAGTACCTTTTTGGAGTGAAATTGAATGATGTTCAAGTTCACATCAAATTTGGATTGAAAAAGTCAACCTCAAAAAAGTTATGTTCAAAACTACTCGGTACGAACTGTGTTACTAGCGCCCTCTGTAAGAGTCAGATATAAAAACAAATGCATGCGATGTGTCAGATTCCATGAAACATCCATACAAAATTTCATTGCAATGTTGCCAGTAGTTTCGACATAATCTTGAAAAATGTGTAAAAAAACATTTTTTCAACCCCTTGTATCTTGATAATGGATGCCGTTACGAAATTTTTTTACTGACTATTCCACTCTTATCTCGAGAACCAATCAGAACCGACCATTTTCACGGTTTCTTCTGTATTCTAGCGATATTTTTTGTTTCTTAAATTTTATCGGCTTGCTCTACCAATACAGAAGCCGAATTGACCCACACGTGACCAACAAACCTCGTTTATCAGCGATAAAATTTTGACATCTTGTCTGGTCAAGATTGCTTTGGATTCAAATTCGAGACAACCTAACCTAACCTAACCAACTTTATTTTATTCACTCATAATTCGCGTTAGTGAGACATTTTGTACGAATGGCGAGACAATTTTATTCTGACTGGACGTTTCATGTTTAATTTGAAAAGTTTGCATATTTGTTGACGGTCTGACACAACAATACTGAAATTCAAATTCCTTTCTAAAGTAATCTTCTTCAATCACTCAAGTTATTATGACTAATGATGATGTAGCGCAACTGATAGGGTTGTAGCGCGAAGATACGAAGGTCGATGGTTCGAGCCCCTCGGCGACGATATTTTTTTTTTTCATTATTATTTCATGTCACATGTATTCCATTTATTTTGTTTGAATTGGATAGCACTTGTATACACTCTTTTGAGCGCAACCATCTCCAATATAATAAAAAAAATACTGTTTATCAGAATTGTACATTCCACTTTGTGAATAACTATAAGTAGGTAGTTAATTTCTGAAAAATTAAATTCTGTATTTCATTACTATCATTATTTTCTTCGCAGTTTGAGTTGGAATATAATTAAATTATGTTTCCTATTTCTTATATCTATTGTCTCATTCAATCATGAAATAGTCATACGAATACAACTCGTGATACTATTTTTCCTGGAAATATTCGTCGATTGACATACTCCAGCTTGCTGCTCTAACTTCGCTCATGACATTGATCCAAAACTACTCGCCTACGGCTCGTAGTTTTGATAACAATGTCATCCACGAAATTACTAGGCAACAAGCTGTCGTATCAATCACCGAATATTTCCGGCAAAATATTATCACTTGTGGTATTATATATGAGTAAACCCAACTTATTTTGCAGTGTTCTACCTACCCTAGTAAGGGGGTCAGGTTTTTTTGAAACACCCTGTATATAAACAGATATGTTTCTTGGGCTAATAAAAACAATCAATTATGTTTTTATAACATGTCGAAAAGGGAATTTTACTCTCAGTCACCATGGCTTAACCCTACTTCCTTGTAGCACGGCGGCAACACACAGATGGTGTCCTGCGGCGCGGACAAGAGCCTCATCTTCCGGTCGCTCGGTGAAGTAAACGGCAAGCCGCAGTTCAACAGGACGCACAACGCGACAGGCAAGACGACGCTGTACGACATGGAGGTGGACGCTGGCCAGAAGCACGTGCTGACCGCCTGTCAGGACAGGAACGTGCGCGTGTACAGCGTGAATACGGGGAAGCACACGAAGAGTTTCAAGGGAAGTACGGGAGACGACGGCACGTTGATCAAGGTGAGAGTTGTTGGGAGCGGGGAATGAGCGATTTTTTCTTCATTTCACGTAATCACATCCACGAAACGAAGATCTTGTACATGATCCCATATTCCATTCATTAGTATCATACTGAATGTAATACATTGACTAGAAAAGTAATTGAATAATCTTAATACCATAGAAAAATACTAACCGTCAAGTTAATGTTTTGTCATAGTTGGGTGAACATATACCTAGTATATAAGCAGCACACTAGAATAGGATATTTAGTTTTAATCTTCTCCTGAAGATGCTAACATAGTTAGCGAAACACGGTCGAGGTGTTAAAAAATCGGTTTGGTTAGTGGTAAAACAGTGTAGTGTATTATCGTGCCAAAGGTTCCAGTCTTCGATATAAAAAAAAATAAAATAAAATCAAATATGCAATACAATGAAAGATAAACAGTTCAATCAGAATTAATTGATACAAGGATAGAGTTAAATTGATAAAATATATTTCCTCAGTTCACACTAAAGTTTTGTGACGAATCTAATAGATTTCATTCTGTTTGGTAAGACTATTATCAATATTTATTCCACAAAATACAATGATTTTTTCTCAAATTGGGTTTTTATTTTTTTAACAGTTTTCAAATGTTCACTTTGTCTGGTGTGATGCTCATGGGTATCAGAATTTATATTGAAAGTAAGATTCGAGTGCCTTTTCTTATTTTAGGTGAAATGAGTGAGAATGTATACTTTCATTATAAAGAGAGAGTCAATATCTAGTAGATCTCTTGGTTTGTATAGTCTAGATGTTGATTCCAGGAATGGTAGTTTATAAATACAGTTTATGGCTTAATTTTGAAGAGATTTCAGAGGTTTCAAAACAGATTTTGCTGCAGTACCCCAGATCGATATCAGATACTGCAATTTAGAGTAATCAAACTGAATAAATTAATTTAAAGTTTTTGAGAGGTATAAAAGACCTCAATTTGTATAAAATACCTGAGCAATTGAATATGCGACGACCAAGATAGAGTCTGGTCTATTGTTAAACCATTGTCGTTCTAGATGACAACCTAGTTAGGTAGTTAGTAGGCAGGAGCTATAATGTTGTCTGTTCATTGAAAAGAAAAATGAAGAAAATATGTAGTTCAGAGACATCTACGTGAACTAAGTAAACTAAGTTATTCATTTTTTATTCCTAACCGAAACATTTTTCATGGTCCTGTCAAGTTTGTAAATAAAAATCTGTCCTGTTGAAACCCGAAAATGAAACATTATCACTAAAGATATTGTAATGATATTCCCCTTGAAGGGGCTCTAGAAACATCAGCAGGAAGGCAGAAGTACAACAATCATCCTGTAACACGCATCCCAGATCGTTCTCCAACCTCCCAATGATTCCTACATGCACCAGCATATTTCCGAACACTCAATATATGCCGCGGTGACAAATAACGTGACAGATGATTCTGGAATGTTCTGGAAACAATCGATGGAACAATTAGAGAGAGAGGTATTGTTCTAAGAAGCTTCTAGAACAAAAAGAAGGAGACGGAAGATCATTCGAGAACGTTCTCGAACCAAAGCCTACCAATGGATCTCATATATAAGACGGCCGAACAACTGCGTCAGGCAGTCAAACAGCGAGTGTCAGAGAGACAGTTATATACCGCGTGATATAATAAATCGTTTTACATAAATAGTAGTTATAAGTTTGATATAAATTAGTGTTCCTATAGTTGAAATAAATCAGTTCGAAAATAAATAGTGTCGTGTTCGCTTCTGCACCCGAATAACGTAACAATATTATCAAGTATGAAAATCATCTACATATACTTAAATAGAAGCAGGAAGATGTTTAGGCAATGCTGATGTATTAGGTTGACTAATGATGCAACTTGAATTTGATTTGGAACTGTGGAAACTTCGGAAACTCATCAGTGCTTTTACACTTTTTCGACATGCAAGCCAAGCAGAAAGGTAGGGGCTGCTCATTTCCTTCTATATAGAATGATAAAGATGCCTACAACGCAGGTGTCCCTACTGTTAAAAACTTTAAATTTCACGTCGATAATTTTCAGATTTCAAAATAATGTAATATCTTCTCAATATTGATTCGTGCTTTCTTTCTTCTTTCACAGAAAAAAATAGTGTATTATACACGGGAAAAATATTAGATTTTAGCTCACGGTTTTTTGTCTCCCGATTCATTTTCCGGAACTATAGCCCAACAAAAGCCATCAACAGTGTATATATACCGGGTGGCTACGGAAGTATTGCCTACGGAATATCTCAGTTATTGTATAAAGTAGGTTTGTGAAATTTGAAGCGTCGATATAATGACATGATAGCTAGAATTTGAGCATATTGACATGTCGAAGTTAACTTCTGGTCTGGCCGGAAGTAATATCAACTTTCTTATTTTAAATCGAAACCCTATTTTTTTTCTTTTCGCTTTATTCAGCATTCAATTCCCTTCCTAATGACATATCACAAGTTGGTATCTAACCAGAAACTAGATCAGATAAAATTTATTATTGAAATTCACCGAGTAGGCCGTGGAAGCAAAATGAAAGCCAAAAATGACTTTGTCATCAGAAAGGAATGGTTATGCTGAATAGTACAGGCAAGAAAAAGTTGTATGTTCCTATTTAAGTTATGGACCTACAGGGTATTGTTTTTTCCCAATTTTTCCAATATTTTTTTTGGTGGCTTTTTATAACGCCGACGAATGAAAATAAAATATCACAGTAGTAGCAATTGTTATCAAGTGACGTATGGTTTCCATAGCCAACTTTTCAATTTTTGGCTTTCATTTTGCTTCCACGGCCTACTCGGTGAATTTCAATAATAATTTTTTTCTGATCTAGTTTCTGGTTAGATACCAACTTGTGATATGTCATTAGAAAGGGAATTGAATGCTGAAAATAAGAAAGTTGATGTTACTTCCGGTCAGACCGGAAGTTAACTTCGACATGTCAATATGCTCAAATTCTAGCTCTTATGTCATTATATCGACGCTCCAAATTTCACAAACCTACTTCATACAATAACTGAGATATTCCGTAGGCAATACTTCCGTAGCCACCCGGTATGTGATATATATCCGGGAAAAAAGTACTCACTTTCTTCTCACGGGAAAAAGGTAATTTATGAAAAGTGACATTTTATGACCTGCCAACAGAGATGAAATGCCAAACTTTTTTCCCGTCACAGAAAAATAACTATTTATTGTCAGATTTTGATATAATATCACTAAAATAGTTTTGTTTTTCCAATTTGATATCCTCATTGAGTTCTTTCTCAAAATGGTGTCTCTGATCCTCATTGCAGGTGGTCCTCGACCGGTCTGGCATCTACCTGGCCACCTCCTGCACCGACAAATCGCTCTCCGTCTACGACTACTACTCGGGCGAGTGCATGGCCACCGTCTGCGGCCACTCCGAACTGGCCACCGGCCTGCGCTTCACCAACGACTGCCGCCGCCTGGTGTCCGCCTCTGGGGACGGATGCGTGTTCGTGTGGCGCGTGCCGCACGACATGGCCGTCACGATGCACGCCAGGTTGAGCCAGCAGGCGATGCGCCAGGGAAGGAAAGTGGACCAGGAGGTGTTCGGAGATGGGGGGACGTTCGAGTTCGAGAGTGATGTCGGCCTTGACGCGAATTATAGGTGAGTCTCATTGGACAGCGCGACACAATCCTGAACGTCCGACACGAATTTATTAACAGAAAGGTGAATGGTGTGAATCCTGGGCAGAGGATCGAGGGCATGCCATTGATATATTCAAGAAATTCGACAATAAGCGTAGGTTAACATAATAAAACTTCACTGTGTTAGGTTTTAGTGAGGCTCTTTGAGATTTTCAATGTTTCAATCGCGCTTTTCTATTTCTACATGAAATGTTCATTGTGAAACCACATAACATCTTTCGGGATTGAACACTTTAGTGTCAATGAGTACAGTAAAGTGTGATACCTGCTGCTTCTGATCCTAGGTTTTCTAGGTTATTCAGAATTAATTTGAGTTCTGAGTAGAGTTCCTCAATGTACTTGACACTTGTCTTTTGACCTTTTTGTATATTTGGAGTACTAACTCTGTGACAAGCACTGCCAGTGGAATGAAACCACAAATAAATGGATGGAAAAAGCGGTAACTGACAGTACACGAACACATGATATCTCCAATGTTTTGTCAAACTAAGAACAGAATTAAAAAGGAATATTCTCAGATAAATTATGAACATACAAAAATAGATATATATTTATATAAAGCAATTCAATAGAAAACAACTACTTTCCTGGCAATAAAATATAAAAACTTCTGAAATTGAGAATTTGCATTCTCCTTCAGACAAAAATATATACAGTGTGTCCCACTTACCATGCTCACCATGGGTATCTTTTTAACCGTAAGAGATACGAGGTCGGTTAAATGACACCAAATGTGAAGTTTGTCAAGGCCAACAATAATGTGAAAAAATATTTTGATAAAATCTATTCGTTTTTGTTTTATACGCAAAAAACCGATTTTGATCATTTTCATGTCTCCTCCGTAACTTCTTTATTTATGAAAATATTCAAATAGGAATTTGACATTCTCATGGCAGTTTTTCAAAGTGATTTAGAAAAAAATATGAGATTTATACCAACTCTTCTTGAATCTGAGATATCAGCACCAACTTTAGTTTTTCAAATGTAGGTGATAGCTCACTATGACTTAGTTACAAATAACTTTTTTTTCTCTTACAGATGATATGTCGCAGTAATAGTTTTGTGTTGATAACAACGGAGTTATCGTCATTTATACAAAAACAAAGAATTATTTTGAAGCCGCCATCTTGAATTCATAAATTTTAATAGAAAAATCATGATCTCCGACCTCAAAAACCCCCACTTACCAATTTTGAATGGAATCGGACCAAATCTTGTCCGCCATCTTGGAGCAGCCATTTTTTTTTAATTTCAACAAAAATTCCATAATGCATTGTCACCGAAATGTTCATAAATCCGGACACACTGTATATGCACACATCATTCTGAATATTCAACATAAAACAACTACTTTCCTGGATATTTGCCACATCGAACATTGAATTTATAACTGATGAACATTCAAAAGGAGAACAAGAAGAATAAAAAATAAAACCCTCCGAAATTGAGAATTGACATTCTTCTTCAAATCGGATGAATAATATGATGTATAATGATATAGAAATATAACTTACCATATATTCAACATTGAACAAATATGTCAACGTACTTTAACTGCTACATATATCTTGTACATTCACAGGTTTAGTATAGGACAACTTCCGCAATGGGCCAAAAAGCAGTTCACCGAAGATGCTAGTCAACCGTCCAGTCTCAGCAAAGGAGTGGCCATTCCTAAGGGAAGATGGGCGCAAAGAGCCGAAAATGCTATGGGAGTCAAATCGTTTTATTCCAATGGCAACAATCCTCATCCATTTCCTCCGTTAGGTGAGCTTTTCAAATTAACTAATGTTGAACAGATTTTTTCTGTTAGGGGATGAGTGAAAAAACATTTCCTGCAAATGCTTGATTTGTACGAAATTAACTTGGGTTTTTGTTTCTTATGAATTTAAATAGTTACATTCAATATTTATCATACTGTAAGGAAATAATAAAGACAATATTGTAGTGCTGAGAATGAAAATTTGGAGGAGTTGTATCATAGAAGTACAATAGGAAATTTACTCACAGGAATTATTTTGGGGTCCAGTGTGAAGTGCAGCGACTTGACAATTGATCATTTTTTTACTAGTTTGTTCTGTGACTAGAACAACACAAAGTAATTTCTAACCCCATCAATGTAGTTGTTAGTTCTCAAGTCCTGAGAATATCAAGCCACATTGTTAATATTAAAGATTAGTAAACCACATAACAATATGTGCACACCATATTGGAACTCTGGAAATAAAACTTCATGACGAATTATTATTAGAAATTGCATTATTAGATGGTATAACCATTAACTAATATTGATTTCATCTTGCTATGAAGTTTAATTTCAGAAAACGAATTCTTTGGGATATTAGACGAAATTATTAATGTAGAGTATTCCGAGTTAATTTATGATGTTTATTCAAACTGAAACGGTACTAACATTATTTTGGCCCACTCTATAAGCCCTATCATTTACGACATGACCTTTCCAGACACCCTGTAAATATTGATTAAATTTGAAAAAATGCCCGAATGAAAATAAAATTCGACGGCTTCGAACATTCTTTCAATTATTCCTATAATGTTCAACGAATTCATTCACAACTTTACGGAGGCACTTATTCAACGGACTCACTGTATACAAAACTCATGTGTAATATATTTTATTTCTGACAGTGACATTATAAGCTTATATCGTCATAGTTACGATATCTATAATGAGGGTCATAACTCCCTTGGGATGTTATAGATGCTATAATTCCCTCTAGCTAAAATTAAATAAGAAATGCATAGCAACAACCACGCAAAAACGTAGCAATAAGGAATCTCCTATCAGTCATAAATAAAATTATCTATATATCACGGGAATTATAGAGCCTTAATAACCTCTGGCAATTGCTGTCCCTCGGGCCAGAGGCCCTCGGGACGCAAACTTTGCCATCGGTAATTAAGGCCCTCATAATTCCCTTAATACATAAATAACTATATGAACTCAACTTCTCATGGAGATTCCATTCGCGAAATTACTAGACAACAAGCTGTCATAGCAATCACCGAATATTTTCGGCTAAACACTATCACTTGTGGTATTACATATATGACAAAAGTTTATATGGAAAATTTGTTTTACAGGGGGTGAGAAGAAATTCAATATAAGTTCATTGAAAAAGTACTGGGTCAATTTTAGTATGTGGTGAATCAAACAAACTGCTCAAGTATTGAAACTTCACGAAGGAAATAAAATGATACATGTTATTTTGTTATAGTACATACTTCACGAAGGAAATAAAATGATACATGTTATTTTGTTATAGTACATTGTGTCACAAGGGCAGAAAATGAGCTTTAACGTCCCGCTGCAATTAGCTGCACGAGCTAAGCTAAGGGCTGCTAAGGCGTTTTCTGCATGTGCGACACACAACTGTTATTCGTCTACCAGAAACATAATTGTTTTCTTGATTCCGAACTTTGATACACACTGACGCATCACGCAAGTGACATTCAAAGGTCTAGATAGTGAAAAATTACAAAATTGTGTTGTTATGAGTTAAGCAGCCCAAGGGACAATACACATTACTTTCGTTATCATATATGGTAGGCGAAAAAATCAATTGAATCGACCATACGTGACGAAATCTAATATTCGACTAGTGAATGGCTGGCTTGATTCATTATTCTGATGACTAATTAGTTACATCACCTTTGTAAACGATTAACTCCCGAAAGATGATATTTCTTGTATGACTAAATTTGATATGGAAAAATAGTTTTACAGGAGGTAAAAACAAATCGAATATATCTACAATAAAAAAAACAGGGTCATTTTTAGTATATAGAGTAAGTCAATAGTGTGTTCTCTTTCGATATCAGCCAAACCGTCAGATATATAGACACAAATCAAATACAACAGTCATAGGGTTTCATGAGTACTATTACCTACCTAAAATCATTTCCATATCTATAGGCTGTACGAATTCTAAGATATCGGCTGATGATGAGTATTTTAGATGGGACACCCTGTTTTCAATTGCATTTTCGAATGCACTGTCAAAATTGTTACACAACTGTTTTTGATTTTCCTGTATTTGACTCCACGGTTACCAAGTTATTCAACAATTTTCGTGAAAAACTGATTATGTAGAGGCCAATAAAAAAATATTGTGATTCTTATTTGGACATTAGAACGAAATAAACTCACACGAGTAGAGTCCAAGATGTGTTCCATTCGTTCTTACAAAATGAGTGCGAAATATTGAACACTGTCAATTTTAGACGGAAAAACTTGACGGGATTGAAGATGCCGAAATTTTATTATTTGAAATAGAATACCCTGTATTTTTTTACGTTAACGGTTCCAGATTCAAATTCTACTCAATTTTTCTTTACATTAATATTGCCGTTCTTGATATAAATCGATTTATACGAAAAAAATTATCTTTACCGAAAACTGTATAAAGTATATATGTTTGAAATCAGAAGAAAGAGCTCTTCCTATTAGAAATGTGTCCCAAATAAAAATATGGAATGGCTAGCTATTCGCACTCCATGTGCAATGATGTACCATTCTACAACTCGCTATATATATGGGTATTAGTACCGAAATATACATTCTTTTCAACATTTTGAATTTCGATACGATTCCATTAAATTTCATGTGCTGAAGAATGGTATACCAAGTTTTGAATAGTTTCGTATACCTATAATTGAGTCCCTACAAAATGGCGAATGTTTTTGCAACTCATTTCAATACCTATTTTCAGTACCTCTGTATAAGTTAACAAAGCGAATTATTCCATGCTAAATGAATACGAAATTAGAAAATATTTGTGACAACTCATAACAAATTGGCGAATATTTTCGCAGCTTCATTCATCTAGACCTCTGTATGAATAGGTAAAGAAAGCGAATTTCAAAATGTTTTCATAGTTACATGCAAATATACCGAAGCAAAATACCAACCACGTGATGAATGCCTCCATATATATTATACAAAAACACTTACCATCTTGAAAAAATATATCTTACACACACTGAAATGAAAATACAATCACGAAGCCGAATATGAATTCCAATTTTCCACTCTTGAATACTTCGATTTCTTTTTGTATTATCACTTGAAACGACATTACGCGAAGAAGTCTAGAACGAGACTGCTGATTGGTTCGATTCATCATTTCAATTGTTGTTGTTGTTGTTGTTGTTGTTGTTGTTGTTGTTACTTCGATTTCTTTTTGTATTATCACTTGAAACGACATTACGCGAAGAAGTCTAGAACGAGACTGCTGATTGGTTCGATTCATCATTTCAATGACTAATTAGTTACGTCATCCTTTCAACCGATTAATTCCCGAACAAGTTTGACTTATTCTAATATCGATAGTGGGAATACGGGGTGGAGTGAAAAGAAATTTGAGGATATTTTCCATTATTTTCTTATCTGTACGAGGTGTTATTGAATTGAGTTCATATATCCAGCAAATCAATCAAACATATGCTAACGAATATTCCTAGGATATCAGATTTTTGGTAATTCTTCTAATAAATAAGAAATTTGATCTCGAAAATTCAATAAAAATCGCCTTTCGCATGGAAATTTGTACAGAGGTGACGTCAGAATTGCTACAGTGTAGAACTTTCGGTGGAAAAAGTCTCACTCTGGATTTTATTTTCCCATTTTCAATAAATCACCCTGTATATTCGGTATTTACAAAACCGGACGGCAATGAAACGAAACTGAGCGAGAGGTGTTTGAATGTCCCTCTCTCTTTCGCGATAAACTAGGAGGATATTCAATTCTCGCCAGGAAATGATAGCTTCATATAATAATATAATTTCTCTGAATGAAAAAACCCATTTTGATTGCCTCAAATTTTTTAATCCATTAAAGTTCGTTGAATAAAACCATCCCAATAAATTCTGTCTTACCTTGCTCTTTGTTGTAGGTTGGTGGTTTCAGGGCATGGAGATAGAGTATTGTTTACCAATCTTGATTCTGTTTCCAATCTGACATAGTGTTTGTTCTTTGGTATTGTGTGCTCACTGCTCAAATCATAATATTTAACTGATGTATCTTAATGTTCCATGATCTGCTTGACTTGACATTTGAAATTTTCTGACGTCTGTCATGTAAATTTTTATAACCTTCAGTTTCACGCACATGTGATTATTCCTCTTTATCAGGTAAATTGTGATGCCTCATCAAACTTTTAGTTTGATTTTTCAAAGTGTAATTATCACCTTTCGGTAATTCAAGTGCACGTGGGCCCTTGTAAAATATGAACTCAACCTTTAAATGATAAATTTATAGTAAAATAAATAAATTTATAACATAATTTTATATCATTTTACAGTGACAGTAAGCTTTTCAGGTGTCTTCACTTTTTGTCTTAATATTCTAAATCAATTGTTTTCCAGATCATGGAACATATTTCATATGCACCGTTATCAACTATACTATTTGTATGCCTACTTTTTTCATCTCCATGTAAGTACTAAGTAATTCTTGCATCTATATCCGAAGTCAACAATGATTTTTCTAGAACTATGATATTTTCTATTGGCTGATGATGGGCTTATATGAGCCCGAAACATGTTCCTTTAAGATTGATCTTTGATCATTCTAATAAATGTTGTGCAGATGACTTCGGGTTTTCATCTATGAACTGTGATGATATGATAATCCGCGTTTCGTTTCAGATAAGAGATTCGATTCGGATGGTGGCTCAAAAGACAGCTCTCTCGACAGCGGCACCGAAATAAAGACCTATTCGGAAACACGCACGGAAGTGACGACGGTGACGAAGCTGAGCTCGAGGTCGGAGAGCAGGAGGGGCGTAATGACAGATGACAGCGCCATCGGGGACGCCGAGTCGACGGCGCACGACGGCGACATCGATTCGGATAACGAGTACCGGCACCGGGCTATTTATTATCCGTCGCAGTCGGCCGCGCAAAGGTGAGTTTTTTAGAAGAAGAAGAAGAAAATAGTTATTTATTATACAAGGGAAAAAAGTCGTAGATTTTAGCTCCAGGTTGTGTTGTCACCCGACGCGTAGCGGAGGGAGACAAAAAACCGTGAGCTAGAATCTGATATTTTTCCCGTGTATAATACACTATTTTTTTCTGTGACAGAAGAAAGGACGAATCAATATTGAGACGATATTACATTATTTTGAAATCTGAAAATTATCGACCTGAAATTTTAAGTAAGTAGGGACACCTGCGTTGTAGGCATCTTTATCATTTTTTTTAAGTTATCAAATATCTGATGTCACTTCTGTCAGTCTAATTCTGTGATTTGATTTCAAAAAATGCGAATTTAGTGGTTGCTTAGTAATATACGTAACCGTGAAGTCGAATGGAAGATATAAGGACTTGCAGTTTTTTTCCTGAGACGGTATTATTAACTCATTTTTTGGAACTATAGCACAACAGGAGCCATTAACAGTGTATATATATGTGATATATATCCGAGAAAAAAGTACGCACTTTTTTCCCACAGGAAAAAAGTAATTTATGAAAAGTGACATTTTATAACCTGCCAACAGAGATGAAATGCCAAACTTTTTCCGTCACAGAAAAAAAAGTATAAATTATGAATGATGGTCTAGGGTTGATTTTATTAAAACTATTTATTCGAAGTAAACCATGCATGTGTTGCTCCGGGAGCGTGTTGAGTCTTCGAAGTATGGAATAACAATCTCTGTATGAAAAGTTCTTGAGAAAAATCAAGATAATAATCCTGCAGTTACAATTCTAAGAAAGTATCATATTCTTGCTGATGGCGTCACGTTCTTGATAACTCTAGAAGAGGCGATGCAGGCTATGCAGTTGGATATATGGATTTGCAATTTCATCACAGATATTGAAGATTGTGAGATTTCTGCATAAAAATGGTACTTTTGTTGGACTATGATGAAATGCACAGTTCTGGAGTGAAATCGATTTGAATATAGATGCTTCGAATTCCAGTAATTGGGAAAGTGAAGAAGGATTTTGAGTTGAAAAAAATCGTGAACGGCTTTTTGATCAAAATTTCACAAGATTAATGTTTCTTAAGAATTCAATAAGCTATTCAGCAGATTACTGGGTTTCTTGAAAATATCCAGTGACATGCTGCTTTTTTCTAGAAAATGGGTATGTAACCGGTGCATATTGATTCATCTGTATATTTTTCATATCAATAGAACTGATAGAATGAGTCAGCAAAGGTAATAAAATTGATAAAAAATTCTAAACAGTACCGAACCTATATAGCTAAATAAGTACAACATCATTACTTTCACATAGTTGAACAGGAGCAGATTGATAAAAATTGAGAGTTACAATCAATCATACAATACAAATGAATAATTAATAGAATGAAAACTCAAATTTTTCCAAGCTATAAAAACAATTCCGTAATAATAGTTCCTTCAACCTCCCTTTCAATACTTCATAAGAAGTACTAGCTTCCATTATCAGGAAGCCTTTTAAAATATAAAGTTCTCCAGCCTCAAGAGCTGATTTTCTGTAAAAGGTGTATTTTGATTTTATGGCTGCCAAATAATTTTTATGTGTCGTGTTATGATTGTGGATATTGGAATTTCTTGAATTCATTTCGCACCCGGTAAATGTGACATAATAATTTGAATTAGTAAATAGAGGTTACATCAGTGGAATAATAAAGTTTTTTAATCGATAACTTCAACGCCCTGTATTATAAACCATTATCAAATTATTACTATTTTCAGTGGCAGTGAGTATACCGTGACAAATATAGATGCTGATGAGTTAAGAAAATCTCAACGGAAGAAGAAGACACCTCAAATTCTTATACAACCTACTTCTTCGACCTATGGTAGCAATGACTCTGATGATGACGATGATGAGGTAAATAATTCAAAATCAACGAAATTAACAACATTCAAAATGTTATTTGAAGATCAAATACGAATTGACAATATTAGACTTGAGAAGGATCAGACATTTTGGGCTATTTCTGTTGGTAGCAATCACTGACGAATGTCATATATGTCGAAGGCATTGTCTTTTGTGAACGTGAATTAGTTTGAAAAACGAAGTAACCAATTAGTCGTCTTCCCCTCATTCCCAATAATGGGGAAGTTTCCTTCAGATGAATTTTAATAAAATAAGTTTGGAACTCTCCAGTTTTATGTCCACGCTGTACAGGATGGCGACCCAGTCCAAGTCGGTTTTTATTTTCAAATTAAAGCAATTTCTAATTTTCGGCGCGGCGAAGTGTGACGTACATTCTGAATCTAGTCTGAAAATAGCTGATAGTGAAGAATATAGCTAGCGAATAGCTAACAGAAGAAAAACGAATGAAGAAAATAAAAGAAGTAAAACTGGTAAACAAAAACATATATAACCACAAATGCACTCGGAGCAGAAATTCAGAAGGTAGTTGGCTTCATTCTGACAGGTTATGGTTTTGTTAGTTATGCATTGAAATATCTCGAATAGAGCTCGATCCTAAACGAAAATATCATCGAATCAATGAATCACTATCGGCTACATTCAATGATACTATCCTTCCTAATTTACTGCCATCTGTCAGAACAGAATGAAGCTGGCACCCATGGCTCCTTCCTCTTGTTGTGCCTGTCAGTATTTTGAGTGGTGTGGATAGACTGGAAGTATTAGGTTCGTTTTATTAAGAAACGAATTCATTAGCATAAAAATGACTGTCAAGTTATGAATAACATATTGTAGTATAACGATAGTAATTTATTATAGATATTATCGCAAAATGTCATAATTTATCTTTATATTAGTAATCAACCTAATTCAGCCAATGAGAGATTTATGGGAATTATTAACAATACTTGACAAAGTAGGATTGAAGAACCTATTATATCCCATTGCTGTTATGATATAGTTATTATGCGTTCAAAGAACAATTTCCGGAAATCTAGACATATTGATGATGTCGGCAACGTCGTACTGGCACAGGGAATCGTATTTTAACTCTATGTGAATGTGAATTTTCCTCTTTTATTAATTTTTTTCTGAAGTGAAAAAAGAAAAAATACGTATATATTAATTTTTTACAAACTTCACAGTGAGTTAAAAACCTCAATGTAGGAAACTTCCCCATTAACAATTCAACAGTATTTGATATGATAGAAACACGATAATCTTGACAGTGACGCCGTTTTCATTCACATTGGACATCTTTGTAACCAACCTCACAATAGGAAATGTCTACTACTTGTAATATAATAATGAAATACCTGAAGTCAATCGATTTTTTGTTGATTTATTTTTCGTGTCACCATAGGCTTCTACACCTAGTGGAGAGAACACGGATAGAAACCCATTGTCTTTGTTCTCTCTAAGTTCGGAATCTCTTGATCAGCTCGTTACCCGAGAACGTTATCTTCAGTCGACGTTTGAGAGCATGTCAGGGGTGGAAAATGAAGTACACACACCATGTAAGTATCAAGCGTTCACTAATTTCAAAAGGGAATATTAATCTGCATTCAAATCCATACATATAACAGAAATTGAAGGCGAGAATTAATGAATCTTCCCCTAATTCGATGATGTTTAACAATCAGGGACATGTTTTCGGAACTGAAAAATATCATTTTCGGACAATTTATCGGCTGATGATGGGCTTATATAAGCCCGAAACACGTACCTTTAATGATCTTTGATCATTTCAATTAAAGTTGTGGAGATGACTGGGTTTTTCATCTATGAACTATTCATAAGTTCTGCAGTACAAAGAGCGATTTGTGTAAAGGCACTAATAATAATTGCAATATTCTCATAATAATCCTATTTATTATAATGCTCAGAGATGAAAGTATTCTTCCTAAGAAATATTCCACAATCTTTCAGTGCTATCTGGGTGGGACGTTGAATTCAAAATTTGCCAAGAAATCTGATTAGTAAGATATACCGGGTCTTCAACAATGATTGAGTGTCACGTGACCATTATTTATGCGGCGTCTCTTTTTCACCCAAGTTAAAGTAATACGAATGTATTCTTGGTTGCATAGTAATCTCTGTCACGTGGTTTTCAATCATCGTTGTAGACCCGTTACATGTCTCGAGGTCTTCGTTCCTTGAAGAAACATTATCAAAAATTGATTCAACTATTTTTCCGTTATTCTGAATCAACTTTACTGATGCATTCGTATAAGGTTGGTTTGGTTTGATAAGAGTCAGTGTTTCAAATTCAATTGATTTTAGAACAATGATAAAAGGAACGAAGAATGGATATTCATTGTGGTAACAACATTTTAGTTTTCAGAATTATTTTGAACGTGAAAACTCCTGAATTTTGGGGCATTCTTGATATTTTCCCCGAGTCACCCTGTGTTTTTCAATTCATCATGCAAAATTTTATATTTTTTTATTCATATCTACCTCAACAGCTCTACTATAAATGGTCAATTGATCGTTTTTGATTTTTTTTCAGCGAACAAATCATCAATCTCGTCCAAATTCCTCACAAAATCCGGCGAGAGAAATCAAGAAGCCATAAATGCTGTAAAACAAACTAAGAACGATCCAGATGCCATCAGAAAGAGGCAAGAGTTGAATAAAAGAGTAGCAGATGCCAGAAAACGATTAGAAAGTGTAAGTATTTTATTTGTTTATTAATTATCCATTCATTTATTTATTCGTCTATTCATTTCTGTATTTGCATATCTTTCAGTATTATATAAGACGTGAATCATAAGACAGTAATGACTGGTGAAAGATTATTCATGGTTTGTTGATTGTTATTATAATATTATCAAACTACCATTTCTGGAATCAACATCTAGACTATTCAAACCAAGGGATCTGCTAAATATTGACACGCTCTCTTGAAATGAAAGTATGCATTTCCATCAATTTTCCATCGGCTCGGCTACGTTGTAAATTGAATTTTTATATCAGATCTGCCAGCAGTTATCGAATAAATTAATTTCCATTGTAATATTGTCACGATCTCTTGAGATATTGAAACTTTGTTATAATTTTCTAACGAAATGTTGAATTACCATATTGACAAAATTTAGGGGAATTAAATTTTGATATTATAGAGACATAGTGAATTGAACACGACAAATCGAATGCGCTAAAAATAAACATAGCATTACACATGAAAAAATGAAGTTGGGGGCTTTATAGGAAAAACTGTAAAATTGGCAACGTTGCAAATATTATTTTTAACTCTATGTCAAGTCGTTGCTGAAATATTCGGCCGTTCCGGTTCTCTCTGAATCGTCTAAGGGTGTGCATAATGCCACCTCAAGTATTGCAAATTTGAGTAAATGAAACAGGTGTAGTAATTCTTCATTCAAACACCTAACAAGAATTAAAATTCAATTACGGTTTCCAGGTCGGTCATTCGAGCCCGCTCAAATACAGCCAATCGATCCACGACCTCTCCCACATCCCCGAACGGGACAGATGGTCGAAAAAACAAGGTAACGTTTCCGGCGACCATTCGCCGACCTCGTACGGTTGCTTCTGTGGTCCCCAAGCTAACCAAACTCATACCCACTCGAGCGGTTTATCCATTTCTAACCTTACTAACAGCACCGATAGTTACATTAACATTCCGCAGAACAATTCGGTCCCTACAGATCTGCAATTGTGCGGCTGCTACATGAGAGATTTCGTCGAAAACACATCACAGCTTTCTCGTGTGCTGAATTTGAGTCACAGCCTCGCCACTGCTGATAGTAAAGTAGAGTTGAATACTAAAGATAGCTTTATAGGTGCCAAATTGAGTCCAGAGAAGAGCTTGAACGATTTCATACGTCCCAGGAAGCTCAAATTGGACAAAACTTTGGCCAAATATAAATTGCATAAAAGTCTTCCTGTCAGTCCGGTAACTGAAGAACGCAGTTTCTCCGATTATGTCGAAGTTCAGCAAGAAACTAGCGCTGCTCGTAAATCCTTCAGTTATTTTGTTGATTTCGAAAAGAAAGTTGATACCAATGAAGGCTTCAAGCAAGTTTGTAGCGACATTGAAAGATTCAGCGAGGACTTCAACAAAAAGTACGAACAGATAGAACAGAACTTCGACAGCCAAATAGATGTAGCCAAACCCACAGAGAAAAAATCGCAGAGCCAAGAGGAAGACGGTAATTTCAGTTCGGATTCCTTAGAAGACTACAGCTTTCTTTCAGTCGGTACTAAGAAGCAGAAAAAAATTATTCCGCCAAGAAGGTGTGTATCCAACAACGAAATTTACAAATATCAGGAAGAACTTCTCGAAGAGATCCCGAAAAGCGAGAGTTTCTACCTCAATCCGACAATGAAAACGTCCCAAGACAGCATCCTGTCTGACGACAACCTAGAATACGACTTGGCTGCCGGAAGAGATAGAAGCTGTTGCAACAGCATGGAGAGCGTCCTCTCCAACGAATCCGATTGTAAATCGGCTCCCCTCGAAATATTGTTCGAATCTCACAGAAGATCCCAAAACCTCATACCCCACTCGAAAAGTGTGCCCAAAAATATCTCCAGCAGTTTGCCTAAAAATTATCAAGAATCTTATGAGATGCCGTCCTATTACGATTACTGCACCGTAACTAAGAGCCCTGTGAAGTGCACTCATGGCTCGCCTCAAATTCTCAAAGCGGTGAAGACTTGTCAGACCCAAACAGACTTCGAGACTCCGCTAGAAGTGGTCGTGAAGAAAGCTCAAAGGGGCAGCGAGGAGTTTCAGAAGAAGTTGCTCAAGTTTGAGGAGAAGAAGCCGATCAGCTTCTACATCGAGTCGACTAGTAGGCAGTCGAGGAGCTCCAAGGAAAACGTGCCGTTCAAACAGAAAAACGCTTCCGAAATGTATATCCCGTCGTTGGCTAGCAAGAACAAGCAGTACAAAGCCAAGTTTTGTAATGTCTTGAACAATAAGTCGGAGCTGAATTTGGATATATTCAGTTCTGCTGGTAGAGATCATTCTTTCGCGTTGTCGACTGTCAATTTCGAGAAAAATACCAACAAGAAACACGTCCAAGAAACTTCTAGTCTCGATAGACATTTGTTCGCTAAAAGCTTGTTGACGAGTGAGAAGATCTGCCATAAACCTCCCAAAGCTGTTCGTAGACACAGTTCAAAAACAAGAAAAACGAAGACTAGCTATGAGTATGTTAAAAAAGAAGAATTTTACAATAACACTGACAGATTTAATAAAAACAAGGACGTGTTGAATAACTTGACTAACCAGGATATTGTTTCTGATGAAAATACTATAGAAGTCAATTTCAAGGAAAAATTGTTGGACAATGAGTTGGAGGCCGGTAATCAGAAAGGAAACAAAATACTCAGCGAACTTTATGATAGTCTCGATAAGAACTCTTTCAACACGAGAATGGATTTGGATTCTCTAGAAGTCAACTTGAACATTCGCGAATCCGAACCAAGGCTTTATGATAGCTTAGAAGTTAACGTTTGGTCTAAGAACAGCGGCGTTTCCAAAAATACAGCAATGCATTTAGAAAACGTTTTGAAAAAGCCGAATTCGCCTTCTCGAAAAGACAAAATAGCTTCCGCCTTGGAAAGCATCAAGATCTTGAACGAGATCAAGAAGAAACTGCACCGAATAAATAACTTGGTGGATATCTACAAGCAGAAAATGGCTTCCGGTAGAGTGAGAACGTTGTCGAGCATGTACGAGTCGATGACGAATTCCCCTAGCTATTACAACGATCTAACCAAGCTTCAGACGACCCCAATCAAGTTCCGAAGGAGAAACTTGAGTTTGCCGACCTTCATCGAGAGAAGACTCAACTACGATAGATCGGAGAATGGCAACAATCATCAGAATAACGACAAAACGGCTGTCGATGTTGAGGATAGTGATTCGAATTCAGAAGGTGAATACAATTAGGTGTCAGCATGAGATGTGTTGGCCGAAAAAGCTGTAAAAATGTCTGCCTGAAGAAGATTCCCGCTCTGCCTATGTTCAGCATAGAACCATCGCTTTTCCTTTTTTTTCTCTCATTAAAGCATGCTTTGAAACTGAGCTACACTGTAGAAAACAATTCAGAAGTGTGTCTATACCGGATATATCTCACTGTTTTTGTCTCTCCAACATACAGGATAATTCACTTTATGTTGACTGCTCCCCTCAACTCTTGATCAAAATATATGAAGAAGTTGATAACTTGTTTCTATTCTGAGGGAAGAGTCAACATCAGTGTCAGGGGAAGAAAGTTTTGAAAATATTGCGAAAAAATGTCTAAGTGAGCGTTTGTGTTTCCCATTTTGCTACCAGAAAAATTGAGGAATAAAAATGGATACTGATATGTACAGGGTGCCCTAAAAGGCATTCTCTATGAGATACAAGGTGTCAAAATTATGAAAAAACTTGGGGTTTATATCAATTCCTTCTGTACCCCTATCGGAAAAAAATTGAAACTTGCTATACTATTCCAGATTAATCAATGTAATCACATAGATTCTTCCGTTTTGAATTTCTTTATTCAGTGGGGTAGTACCCACATTTCCCTTCATATTTTGTTTAGACAAACGAAATATCAAATTGCTATATTATATCAGTTAGGCATATCGATACCTAACCAAAAACATTCCACATGCCTAAATGTAGAGCTTCCTGAGATATTTTAGAAAAACTAAAGATATGTCTTGAGGTAATATTAAGTAGAGATCCAGTTTGCTTCTTGCCATGATCGCAGAACGCTGATTTTTCACGAGATATTGAAAAAATTCTCAACCTGAACATTTTTGATTGTTGAGAAAATTGGAAACATAGTTACGAGTGAGTCAGAAGTAGATCAAAAAACTTCTTATTACTACTTATACCTCACGATATTTCAATGTGAATAGTTTATATTGTTAAATACTGTCTGTAGGTTAATCGAGGCGGTACATTCATTATTCCAGATTTTTTTGGGATTTGCTCTCTTCGTTTCTATAAAATAAAAATATGAATATTATTCCAATATACGTGTAGTAAGGACAAATCAGATGATTTGCCCCAAAATGTCACTGCGTTTTAAGAATTTTCCTATCAGAGAGCCTAAAAGATAAATTCACTATTCATTGACAATTTGTTTTGAAAAATGTTTGGAGAAGAGAAATAAAGGTATATAGAAAAAATATCACCAATTGTCACTAAGAACTGAAAAGTGTCAAGACAATTAGGAATTTGCTATTCAAATATCCATTTTTTATGTTGAAAACGGGAGCAGATTCGTTTCCGAAACGTCCAAAGCTAAGTGAAAATTTGATATTTTTTCTTCTTCTCCGAACCTTTTTCAATACAAATTGTCACTGACAAGCTAGTGAATTTTTCTTTCAGGCCCTCTGATAGGAAAATTCTTTAAACGAAGTGACATTTTGGGGAAATCATCTGATTTGTCCTTAGGTTGAACGTGAGTGGGCCTATTGTCAGGCCCTCCACTGCGGGAACCTCTATATTCAAACATGTGACATTATATTACTCTTAGGTTAAAAATATCAATTAGCCTTACTGATGTCACATACCAATTTGACATTTTATCTGCCTAAAAAGAAATATACGAACGAACGTAACTACGCCACCTTGATTATTCTGAAATAGTATACCGAATTTAAATATTTTTCCTAGAGGGGAGGGCTTCTGGATAAATTGATATAAACCTTATTTTTTTCGTATTATTGACATTAGGACATACATTGGGAACTTTTCACCTCGAAATGAGATAAGGAGTTCGTATACAAAGTTTGTCGGTCTTATTCTGTCTCACCCTGTATGATAGTCAATTAAAATTTTCAGCACTTAGTAGGCTCAGTCAGAATGAAAATTTCATTGAGGATGTGGCAAATAGTCTGCAGATAGGGGATCAGTGGTCCTGTTGAATACTTGATTATACATCTTACATGTTGTAGTGGTCAACTGGCTACAATAAGGTTCATCGAAACAATTGGATTTTTTACATCTGTATACGTAGTTTCAAACAATAATTCAGGGAGATTCAGAGAAGCTACTTCTCTTCAAGTATTTTCCGATCTCTTCACAAATATCTGATTCTTTCTTCTGAATAGTGTACCTATTGCAAGATTTCAATGTTGAGCACCATATCATCGCAATAGTCGTGGTTTTCTGATAAAACTGTTAGATATCGTCCAAACCAATGTATCCTGTTCTGTTTCATCATCGATCCGGCATAGACAAACTACTCGTGAACCGTTTCGATTGTTATATTTAACTATCGTGTAGCTTGGCGGGATAGTGTTTCATTTCTTTTCGCATGTTTTTTCAGTTTATTTGGATGAAAGCTCCCCTGATAGCAGTTTGCGTAGATCGTGCAGCTTGAGTGATTTGAGTGTGCAAATGCCTGTCGTGCCAAAGAGAAAAATCGATCAAGGTAAGTTCCCAGCGAGCACAAAAACATCTCAGGAATGTTAGAAGTACGAGATTTCGAGACATTGAACCTCCACTGCCATGTTCTGTTTACACATGAATAGAACTTTTATACAAAAACCAATGTTTATAAGGATATCCTTGAGATGTCACAAAAATACCTTCTCCTTAGTTTTTTTCATAGCCTTCTCATGGACATTTTCAAAGCGCCTTGCGTATATCAACTCGCTGTATAATAAACCATATTCGAGGTAGTTTTCTGAAGCCATATATTAGAATGAATTTATGCATTTGGATTCCATTTCCCTTATTATTATTACACTGAAATTACACTGAGACACCAAACAACACATCTTGCATTTGCTAGTCATTATTCGCTATAGCGTGAACGTGATTTGCAAACGCGAATGCGAGCAAGAACAACGAAATCGGAAACAAATCGGAATTCGTCGTATTGTGACGTAAGCATGAGACGTTGTGGTGGGGCAAACAAAGAAATGACGAGAAAGAACAAAAACAATACTTCCAATATCCTTCAAAGACCTCTTTGGGAAGTGCATATTACTTCTCAAGAAATCATCCTGATGCCTAAATTTTTAAAACATTCCAAAACATTCCAAAACATCCCAGGGATACCTCTCAGTGGGCAAACAAAGAAATTCCACAGAAGAACAAAAACAATACTTCAATATCCTTCGAAGACTTCTTTGGGAAGTGCATATTATGTCTCAAAAAACAGCTTCATTAAACCATGTTCAAAACATCCCAAAACATTCCAGGGATGTTTTTGCTCTCTGGGTTTGGCTTCCAACTGGGTCAGCATGGAACTTGCTGGAAGTTGATGAACAATTTCAAAATATATATTGTCTAAATCATTTGACAAGGAAATCGTCAATCAATACTGAAATAATTAGTATGGTGTTATACGTACAGGGTCCCGCCTATTTGATAGGGATACTATTGCTTCTTTCATAGACATATAAAAAGAGGAGAGACCAAATTGTTTACATTTTGTCTCGTTCCAACATCGTTTTCAGCTGAAAATGATTTCCATAGATCTACCGCCTGTGTTTGAGACTGAGGAAAGCATTTATCATACATTAATTATGTAATTTTTCATGCATATGCATTCGGTATGTTTGTTCTTTGATTCAAATATGTGAATCCTGCTATTGAAATAGTTGAAATTTTACTAATTTCATCAATACATAAAATTATAATGCGTATTATGGAAGTAGGTGTGGCAACGCTGTATTTGCGTGTTTACTACGGGTTACGCATAATTTTCTTAAAGTCATTCACATATATCAAAATCGGATGTTTCAGTGTTGATGTGCTGTGTTTGTTACCATTTTAGGACTTTTGGTGTTTTCATTAAATATTCAGTGTTTTTTTGTTATGAAACTATATGAAAACAATAATTATTAAAAGTCTATCATGGTTCGCCAGAGCGTGGATTGTGAAAAAGTTCACCATATGAACCCAAAGGGTATATGTTTCTTTTAACTTGAGCAGTGGTGTAGTTATTGCAGGTTATTCAACTAAATTATTGCAAGAAACGTTGTTTCTTTTGATGAAATTCTACTGAATGATGCATCAAAATTAGGTAAGTACCTAAGGTACTACGAATATTTGGTATTAAAATTGAAATATTAGACCCAAACATTTTTCAAAAGGTATAATAGCGTTGTCATTGTAGTAAAATTGTCTTGCCCCTCGCAAAATCTACGCGACTGATGAAGGCAAGTGTAAACATTGACGCACAGTTTACAGCGTTGCCCTTTGTCAAAGCAATCTCTTTCTAACTTATATGAAACTTTGGAAGTATGTATGATTGTCAAGAAATAGTATTTTATGGATTAAATTCTATGTCTCCCCTCTTTTTATATGTCTATGGCTACTTCCTATACGGTAAGAGATAGGAAGTCCATTAAATTAGACAAAAGTTGCGTAAATGAGAAAAATTACAAAACTTTTGTTTAATTTGATCAGCTTTTTATCTTACCGTTTAGAATATAGCAATAATGTCCTAATGAAATCTGTGGAACCCTGTATAATGATACTAAAAATACTAATGATAATAATTACATTTTGACACAACTAGTTCTTGCATATAAATATATTCATGTTCCACCAAGAGATAATAAATATAGTCTGGTTAATATTTTTTTTGCGTATGAATGGAATTAGCATAGACCTACTCACAACATGCTATCCTCTTTCAGAGTAGAGTTAGAGCAGCAACCTCTATCATGACGTTTGTTGACATGAGCCACATAATTATCGAACGCAAAAGATTAAACAATTGCATACGGTGGTGTTCGTATGTCGGGACGCATTCGAGTCTGCTATTGCAGAGGCGTGCAGTACTTTAATACTTGCATTTTAAATCCATTCCTAAAACATCACCGCACTGTTTCACTAAAACACCTGACCTGGAATTGATTTGATTTATTTCTTGACGTTGTGACGCACGTATAAAGAAATATTATACAGACTATAGATATTGTGCATGTTGCTTTTTACGCACTTCCACAGTTTGCTAAAATTATTGATTTATATATTTTTAGCAATGTGTTGTTGTCACAAAGTATATATTATTGTAGTAATTATAGTTAATTTCCATACGAGAATTATTTAATAGCTGTATATTATTGAAAACTAGACATTGTTCAATTATTTGTGTCTGAATAAGTTTCTTCAGCTCAGCATTACCATGGAATTGATGAATTACTACAAATAGTGAAGTTGCCTCCAACCACTCAAGGTCGCATAATTACTTTATCGACCTGTCCATTTCATCTAACGATCTATCGTGACCTTATTCAGTATTTCAATATCACTATTGGGGAAGACCACAAAACCACATCATCGTGAGCTCTATAACAAAAAATTATCAGTTGATATAATTTCGGATCATTTCATTCATGCTAGGACGATAAAAAAGATATGTTTTTGTGTGACGGGAAAAAAGTTTGAAAATTCATCTCAGGTGTCATTATTGTTGAAAACTTCAAATTCCATGTGGATAATTTTCTGATTCTAATTCAATATTTCATCTTCTCAATATTAATTCGTCCTTTTTCCTGTCATAGAAAAAAATTGTGTATTATACACGGGAAAAATATTAGATTTTAGCTCATGGTTTTTTGTCTCCCTCCGCTAAGCGTCGGGCGACAACACAACCTGAAGCTAACATCGACTACTTTTTTCCGTTGTATAATAAATAACTAAAAATATGTTCACTTCAAAATACACAATGGTGTCAATTCATTTGTGTGACTGGTGTGACGTTATAAGTCCCAACACGCCTATTGTCCTTGAGCTGACCAATCACACTGCAACACTGCAGTTCATTGTTCCAGTATATCACCTGACGAAGCTACTGTGTTAGCGAAACATGTCGTGTGTTTGAAAATTTTGTGAAAATCTTATCGTTTGTGAAGTTTTTACATTTGCCATGGATTTCCACAAGTAACGGCCGAGTCAATTCAAAACACTGTAATATTTTAGATATGTTCAGAATGAAACAGAGATTTTTTAATTTTGATCGAAATATGATGGTTGTAAATAAAATAGTATATAAACCTCGGTAGGAAGTTTTATTCCTGTCTCGAGATCATAGGTTACCTCGACGCTTTGCGTCTTGGTTAACCAACTATTCATGAATGAATATCTTATTATACTATTATTGATTGTACATCAAATTAAATGTAAATCATGATTCATCGATTGAAAGAGGTTTGGACGGATTTCATCTCTCAGTGGTCTTCCCCATTATATCATTTCATTTAATATTACAATTTCAACTGAAATGTTTCTGAAGGATATTATTGAAAACATTTGATGGGCAAGCAGAGTGACCCCAGTACACTCTGAAAAGTTACGAGGCCTCCTCACTATTTCATCAGTCTTGGCTATCTGCTATCTCAGAAATGTAGAGGTCGGCTTATTGCTGGGCTATTTTGGCATTGGCGATACTAGTGGCGTCAACTAGAGCGACTTTATGAAATAGAGTGGCGACAATAGTGATGCACTTTTTGATTGGTGAGACCTCAAAAATGGAGGTACATCCGCCTGTGTTGTTTTCTCCATTCAGTTCTACGCATTATATTTCACTTTGTCACTATTTCTCGCTTTTTGGACACGAAACATCCAACAATCAGACATGAATCTCTATACGTCGGTACCTTGGATATCAACCTATTAGAATCCGTCTTGAATGAATGAAATGAATATAACAAATATCTAAACCTAACATCAGGTGGGCACTTCGAAGGCGCAAATTTATTACTGTATGGAGATACACTTCAGATTTTTAGCTATTCAGTGACTTGACTAAGAATTAAATTCCGGTAATGGCAGCCATTTTGAGGTCTATTGTCGCTACTCTATTCAATCTACTCACTCTAACGTCAACCTCACACTTTGACTGACTTGTCCAAACCCTGTGGAAGTCTAACAAAAGGGGAATATTTGATCAATCGCTATTTATTGAATTAGTGTTAGAAGGAGGTGAGGCTGCAATAATCCTGACCCTTCTTTATTCACACTAATAAGATGATCCACCTTCATGTAGAAGCTGGCGCTAGCGAAAGGAAAGTATGGCCGATTCGTATATACTCTAGGAATCTGCTTGACTCCACCTGGAAAACCTAAAAGCATCTCTAAAAATATACGTCGAACCCTTTGCTATTCAACAAAAAGTAGTTCACCTTTTCGCTCATAGATATCACCACCTACTGAATATAATTGTTGGCTTCATTGCTTCCATAAGGATGGTTCATCTTGTCAGTGTTAATAATCAAGGGCCTTAGGAATAAACATTATCTTATCGAGTATACCGGGTAATTCAAATTCAAGGGCCACCATTGGGATCTCGGTAACTATAGGAGTTACTAAGATAGTCATGTTACTAAACATATGCCGTCGAGAAAATTCATAAATTCCAAGTATTTCCGGAGATATACCGGAGAAACAGAAAATTTGTAAAATCATTTTTATTTTTTCAGCCGTTCAATAATATAAAAATTTATAGCACATTTACATGACCACTTTTTCCCTGCTGTACGGTAACATTTTCAGATTCACCAACCGACGTTTCGTCTTTACGCCACCATCATCAATTTTATTTTTTCCTTTGGGTGCCATATTGGATTTTCATCAATAAAGAAGTTATTGATTTGGTACTGTCTTCACCTTCGAAGTTGTCAACTGGCCCAGATGAGATCCCTTTGTATTTGATAAAAAAAATTATTTATAATTTAGCAAAACCTATTCACTTGCTGTTCAATTCACCTCTTGAGAAGGGAAAGTTACCTAATAACTGGAAACACAGTTTTGTCAAACCTATTCATAACAGTGGTTCACGGGAGAATGTTAGCAATTACAGAGGTATTTGTAATCAGTCAGAGTTACCGAAAATGTTGGATTGTTTGATGACTAAAAAACTATCATGGGATTTTGAAAATATTATACAGGGTGTTTCCTAACTACGGTTCCTAACTGCAGGTGGTGATTCGTTAGGTCATTTTAGAAAGAAAAGTTCCTATTAACATATGTCCGGAGTTGCTTCGTTTCTGAGATACAGGGCGTTGAAATTACAGAAAAAAAACGATAATTATAAAATATCATGATTATCCTAGAACCGATTTTGTTGAAATTTGGTACTTTCATTTGAACTAATAAGGCGCTTATTTAGCCCTATTTAGATTGAAATTATTGGGGCCAGTGGCGTCTCAGTGGGCACCACAGCCAACAATATTGTGAAAAAAAAGTACGCCACTGACTTTTTTGGTAAATTTTTATTTTGTTTAGATGGAGCAACTCAAAATTCAACTTTTTGGTCTCTTGCATGTTCTTCATATCCAGCTTCGTTTTCGAGAAAAAAAATCAAAGCCACTGTATTGCATATCATGAACACCTGCATTGGAGAAATGAGTTTTTTATTATTTCGGACAAAAATTTAAAAATTAATTATTATGCTGAAATTTCAGAAAAATGACAAATAAAAGTACCAAATTTCAACCAAATCGGTTTCAGGATATTCTTGATATTTTATAATTACCGTTTTTTTTTCTTTAATTTCAACGCCCTGTATTTCAGAAACGAAACAACTACGGACATATGTTCATAGGGACTTTTCTTCTTAAAATGACCTAACAAATCACCCCCTGCAGTTAGGAACCGTAGTTAGGAAACACCCTGTATATAACCAACAACATGGTTTCTGTTGGGGTCGATCAACATCAACAAACCTGTTGCTTTATCAAAATTATATCATCAATTCATTTACACATCCTCTTCTAAAGCCTTTGATAGAGTCAACCATAGTCTGCTACTTGCAAAACTTGAAGCTTTGAGTGTAGAGGGGAATATATTAAGTTGGATCAGAAGCTATCTCACTAGTAGAGTCCAATATGTGAAATATGAGCTCAGTTTCACAACCAATCGAAGTACCATCAAGTGTACCATATGGATCTCACATGGGACCTCTGTTATTTAATCTTTTTGTCAATGACCTCCCTGATGTCATCATCAACAGTTCCTTCTTGATTTTTGCCGATGACCTGAAGATGTTTAGAACGGTTCAATGCATTTCTGATGTTTGCAGCTCGATCTAAATAACTTTTCCAGGTGGTGCCATATCAATTTATTAAAACTGAATTTGAATAAATGTCAAAAGTTATCATTTTCACGAGGCAATGATGCTATTTGATCATATTTACAGAGTTAATGACACTATCAGTAACCAATGCAATTAAAGAATTAGAAGTAATATCCGACTCGAAAATGACCTTCAATCATCACGTAATAGTAACATCATCTCGTGCTCTTGAAATGCTAGGCTTTTCCCTTCGTTCTGCTAAAGAACTATCTGTTAATGCTGTTGAAATTATTTATTGTGCACAGGTGAGGTCTATTCTTGAATATAATTCTTTGACCTGGTCACCATTTCACAAAGTTGATTCTGATCTTTTAGAGGGTTGTCAAAATAAATTTTTAAGAAGTTGTGCATATCACATGGGATTCAATAGGGATGAATATAGCTTTCCACAAATATTAGATATTTTAAACATGAATACATTGATACATAGAAGAATGGAAATTGATCTATTATTCCTCCTTAAAATTATCAATGGCTACATTGATTCTCCTGAAATTGTTGCTCTGACTACGCTTTCCGCAAATACTAGAAGAAACAGAAATAGTGACATTTTTAAGATACCATTCTGCAGGACAAATTATGGCCAAAATGAATCCATGAATAGAATTATAAAAAAAGCAAATACACACAATTACCAAATCGAACTGTTCAATTCATCTTTATGTTCTTTCAGGAATGCGATAAAAACTGTTAATCACTTATTTCATAATCCTTATCTTTTTATTCGTTTTAGCCTTCTACAGTTTTTTGTGTTAGTCTTCTTCATAGGTTTAATAATATGTACGTGCTCTGTATTTTTATACTTTCTTTTTGTAAATTGCATAATTGGCTTGTCCGTAATGAATAAATGAATAAAAATAACAATAGGATTTCATCTTCTGATTTCAACGATGTATAGCACGTTATATAAAAAAATATAACTGATTTTACAAAATTTCTGTTCGGAATTTATAGATTTTCTCGACGGCATATTCTTAGTCACATTAATGCGCAACTTCGACCTAATTTAACCATCTTCGTATCTCCTATAGTTTCCGAGATCCCTATGGTGACCCTCGAATTCGAACTACCCGGTATACGTTGACGTTGTCTCTAACAGTTTCAGGAAAGAAAAATACCGGGCCAGTTGCTCGAAATGCCTCGAGGTATACGAAAAACAATTCCATAACGCGCAGCAGGTCTAGCGGCGTTTTGAATCAATCGGATTCAGATCAGGAGACGCAGGACAAGAAAGTGTCCAGATTGATGCGACCTACAATAAGTTCGCACAATAAAATCAACAACAAATCCTTGCAGAACCGGAAGAAACACTCCTATTCTACAAGTAAGAGACTTTTTATACAAATATATATAATCACCCTAGAGTTAAAAATATTCTTACTATTTCTAAATGTCATCGCAGCGTCCTCGAATGTCTAGAAAATCGCTAACTTGTCATCGAATTAGTGTTATGCTGTAATTGGATTCAACAGCGCCAACTTTGAATTACTCTAAAGTGGATAGTTATACTAGGTCCCGCCGATTTCGTAAGGACAGCTATATTTTTCTGAACGGCGAAAGACAACTGTTGCGTAAATTAGACCTACTGAGTCTTTAGTATCCCGTCTTGCAGCAAACTGGAAAAAAAATTAGTTGTATTTGAAATACTTTGAAAAAAAAACTGAAAATCATTGATTTTGTATGTATTTATTTTTTTGGTTGATATTTGAGGAAGACTCTAGAAGTTTTGCGTGTATTGGTAATGAATTATCACGAAAATCGTCAGAAATATTCCATCTTCATCACTTCCAGAGATTCAACATGTAACTTCTCTCTTTCTTGTCGGCGCTATATTATCTGTATACCATTGAATATGGCTGAAAATTGCATCATTCTGTATATGCTTAATAATCAATGTTGAAATTTAAAGAGATGATTTATATTGTAGGTAATCTGAATACTGTTGGTACAACAGATAACATATCAACTTCAGATGAAGAAACACCTACTGCCCCTCCCAGAACCAAGCAACTGAGTTTTGATAATAGTCCACCAACAGTAACACCTAGAAGGCATTTGAACAATAAAGAAAAAAATAGAGGTAACTTGGTTTGTCACACATTCTCATTTTTTGTGATTATTCATTGATATGAACCCCAATTCTTGGCATTCTTTGTCAAAAAACCAACACAATTGGTTTTGATTAAAGCATTTTGTGAAATAACATAATAACAGTTGTCAGCTAATCAATTGACATGACAATTCATGTTATTCTCATATTTCCTCACAAACTTTTCTTCTCATAATTACTGGAACGTCTTTTGGATATGTCAGCCTTAGATTATTCAGAGCATTCGCTTCAATTATGTGGACTGATATAACTATGATTATCTCGATTATTAAGAACATCATACCAACACTAATTAAGTAACAAAACACAAAACTTCGTTACCTGAAAGCAACAAATAAATAGTAATAAAAAGTTCATATTGTAGAATAAGCACCTGATTGAATATTCACTAAAACAATTGAATTTTGAAATTATTCAGTATTTTATTCATTCAATTGTTCAAATTGATGTACATTGTTAATATAGACGATTAGCAGTCCGTTTGAGCGAAGCAAGATTCTGAATGGTCTAAGACTTCAGGTTACTTGTATTCAATATAATCTTCGTTGTTTTGTTCTACGACTTTCTTGGCTTGTAATATGCACTTTTTTTTTCTCTAGCTTTCAGGCACACTATTCATTTTGATGACACTATAACAAACGAAGACTTGGATTCGAATGATAGTTTCTCGTCTATGGAAAGTAAGTTCATTAACATACCATATTTAATTTACTGAAAGATTCCATAAGTAGCTGTACTGAAAATAGTGCTCATTGTGAAAACGATCTTCCTGAATGGATTTAGAAAAAAATATATATTTCAAATATCTATAGAAACATCAAGATTCCAGTTATTTCTCGAACTCACATGCTCAAACTGATTTCCATTCATCAATTCATTCTCAATAATCTTACATCAAGATTCCATTTACTTCTCAACTTCACATTCTCATACTGATCATTGATTTATATTCATCAAATGATTTCAACCTCCATTACCAGTTCACATGAAAAATTTCCTGACTATGTATTCAAGATTCAATTGAATATTGAATACATTTATGACCTCCCGCAGATACTATAATATTCCATATTGATTGAACAGTTATTAGATTGAAAGCACGGTATTTTCACTTAGCTTTGACGTTTGGGAAACGAATATGCTTCCGTTTCCAACAAAAATGGATTATTCTTGCAGTTGATAATAATTTCGGTTTTGCCTTCTGACACTTTTCAGTCACAGAGTATCATAGATACGAAACGCTTCTCCGCTTTCAACAGGAAGCAGGCTGTGAATAAGTGCGACAAAATTCCTTGTGATATTTTAGGAAAAAAAGTTCATGTAAACATGTGTCCTAACTTGCTTCGTTTTTGATATACAGGATGTTGAAGTTGATAGTATTGATTGTTTTTATTTATAACGCCCCTGTATGAGCTTTCATGGTGCCAAAATTCAGTATGGTTGGACACTGAAGAAGTCCAAAATTTCAAAAGGATTTTTATTGAGGTTATTGAGTAATCTCAATGAATGTTTCGAGAGTACCTACATTAAAATGTGGCGTACAATTATTTTAACCGTAAATATCGATAAATCAACCCACTGTGACGCCACTGAAGATATTTGTTCGAATTTAATCACATCAAAAGAAGCTCCATGTTACAATTAACAAAACCACCAAGTTTCATTGAAATTGGTAAAAAGACATTTGAGTTATGATTGAAAAACTATTTTTCATGGAAATATCAATACCCTGTATCTCGAAAATGAAGCAAGTTAGGACACATGTTTATATAAACTTTATTTTCTAAACTATCACAAGGAATTACCCCCTGAAATTTGTCGCACTTACTCACTAACACCCTGTATATGGAATGATTCCAATTGGCATAATGAATTTCAGTTTTCATTTTGTTCATTCAATGCCTTGTGTAACGATTGGGCTTGTGTATTCGCGATAGAAAGTAACACGTCGCCCCATCTGACGGCAACAACTTGAACACTTTTGAGCGGTTTGTTTTGAAGGATTAGCCAATAATTACAGAAAAAAATCAAATGTGAACCAATGAAAACAAAGTAAACAAACCGCTCTGACAGCTTTCGAAATATCCGATAGGTGACGCATGCTTATTTTCTATCGCGAATAGTTCAAATGCATTGGAAATCCTATAGCCTGCAATTTCCCAGCAAACATGAATAGGCGGTAAAAAGGCGGGCCATCGCTGTCAGCAGCGGATATGTATCGGCAGCGGCAAACCAATATCGGCAAAATGTTAGAATGACATAGGTTGTGCCGCCACGGCATGATGTACGCTTATTTATTATGTTTTTTTTTTCTTCCATCCCGTAATTGACCGTTATAGATAAGTCACAATCGAGCCGCTGTCGATTCGACGCAGGAGACAAACTCCATTATATAAATAATCTCATATTGTAGTATCACAATAACAATATATCTCCAGAATACTTTTATGCATTTTTTATGGTTGATCCCAGCAAACTATCGTCCGACATCAAGAATGATATATGATATAACAATAATATTATACTCGTTATTGTCTACCAATCCATTTTTGTCGTGATGATTTTGAGCTGAATATTTGTTCATTACCCTTTATGATGCTCCAATGCGAAGTTCGATCAGCTCTTTACCTATATTCGAAAAATTTTTGATTCACAGTAATAGATCAAACACTGGAAAAGTAATGTGGCTAGAACATGATCAGACTACACCTATTCTACTTCGTCAAATCAACAAGTTATGATAGGTATATCGTATGATCAAATATCAAATATAATTGAAGCCTTGTACTATTTCAATTATGTTGACTGATGGATTCGTAATAGTATCTTTCAAGTTTCGCAGTAGCCTAGTGGTATTAGAGTTCCTAAATGTACTTGACACTGCCGATTTTGACGTTTTTTGTATATCAGAGTACGGACACTATGACAATCAGACATAACCACAAATAAATCGATGGACGTACATGACATAAATTTCAAAGGTTTGACAAATTGAGAGAATTAGGAGAAATATGCAAGTTTGTGCAGTTTCCAACGGAAAATCAATTCACTCTATTCGAATTTCTATCGGATAACGGATTCTACAAAAATGGAAACACAATATGATACAGCCGGCATGGAATATAGGTTCAGGCCACAAAATTTGCGAGGTATTTGAATTTCTTGGTAGGGAGTTGGAGAATAGGATCGTATTAAGAGAAAGAGCCGAACCCACAATTTATAAACTGATCGAGTATCGAAAAGAACCTTATTCCAATTCAGACTCTGGTTATTGCTCGTGATGGAATGATGGAGCAGAGATCACAATAGCCACCATGGAGATCATGGTCGATAATCTGATGATAAAATAGCAGCAACTTCCTGAATTGACTGACTCAAACTGATTTAACATCATATTCGTATACGAACTCTTATAATGATTTTGTGCAAACGATCAATCTGAAAACATATAGTCACTTTGTGGAACTTTGATTAACCAGATATTGATGTATCTATAATCTATATCAAAGAGTTGAATATATTGTTTGTGTATCGCTTCTTCAAAGTTGAAATCCCAAGTCTGAATGTGCATGTCCATGCGTAGTTGAGAAGTGCTAGACGACTACATAGCTCCTAGTGGACTTTGAACCACTTCTTGAGTACCAATATACACGCAAGATATTATCAGAGCACAGAACAAAAACGCTTAACAAGTGCACCATTCATGTTAGGTATTGAAAATGATCTTCCGATGGTCGGATTCAACCAACAATCCCCTTTAGCAATATGAACGGCGATCTATAGTGAGTCGAGCGCTGAAGTCCATTCATACCTACTTCCGTATGTCTTGGAGAACCTATATTTGTTTGGGCCAAATCTCAAACTTCCCCAATGTTAATTATATTTTTATAATCTGGCAACAACGTTTAGTAGTAAATTCATTACTTCAGGTATTCTCCGCTGGCGACGCCACTTCAGAATATTTGAAAAGGTTCAGTCATATATATCGGAAAAAGGCTAGCACCGGTGTGATAATTAATTAATTAATCGTGTAGCAATCAAATGGTGTCATGGTAGTTCGGTTCGATTAAAGGGTCTCAAGAGTGGCAATATTTCATATGGAAAGGGACATAATCAAATTCTCCTAAACTTCCTGCTATTCCTTTCCCTTCCCTTATCTTCATCTATAATGAAAAGCCGGCGAGCAGCACGTTCCGGAAATTTTGGGTAAGTCATTTTCCAATTTATTAGTGAACATCTCTTATGTAACATTGGTCCTTTGAGCCAGATTGGAAATTGGATTACTCAAGAGCTGAAGGTTATATATTACCTACGTTTACCTTATAAATAGGTATCTAATATAGTATTGCAATTAGCGTCGAGTTTTTTGTTATTTTATTCAGATATATCGGATATCGAGTTAAAATAAAAAGAGGCCTTGTTTTTTATTTCGGTCATACGATAGTATAGAATATCCTAATATAACTGAAATCAGCTGTTATTGTTGCCATATCATTTGTTTATTTATTAATTACTTATTACTTACCACTCTTTTGTACTAATAAAAGTATGTTTCTTGAAATTTATCAGTTTTTATACCATTCTGAACTTTTGTGATAAACAAATATTCAACTGAACGAATATATGTATATACTTACATATAAGAGACTAATTCCATAGGAATACTATATGTATTTCGTTGATGTATATTACTTACCTTGATATCGACCTCCATTGAGGTCCTTCAGCCTTATCATTCAATATTTCGAGAAGAAATAATTTTCTAATCAATTTATCGTACCCTTTTACCCACTCAAGGAGACGCTATGCCCTCTCATAAAAAAATCAAAGACAGAGAAAGATATATGGATGTACTCTTCCCAGGACTTGTGGAGTATGGAAGATGCGAGGATTCTTTATCCAAGCGAAAAACATATTCTTGTCCTTGTCTCGCAAAACATATGATTTGCTTCAAAATCGTTCGTGGTTATGTTTGATTGCCACTGCTTGTCTAGTGTCCGTACAATACAAAAAACGTCAAAACAGCAGTGTCAAGAACATTTAGGAACTCTAAGTGATATAAGCGTCTGACAGTTGATTGGATATCCGTTCGATCGCTAGTTCGAGTCCGACTCTCGACTATATCTTTTTTTATTTCTAACCGAATAGTGTCGGCAGATAGTCGGGCGGCCTACTAGCGGCCGGTGCGACACCGGCTAGCCGGGCCGACGATGTATCATGATTGTGGCCCGCTGATGTTGACTGTCGGCAGTTTTTGGAGGGCGTCTAAAGGCCCGCGCGATACATGTTTGCTGGGTTGTTTGTACATGTGCATATGCATTTCAGTATCGAATCAACTGTGCGATGACCTCATAGACCAACTGACAGGGACGGCAGAGAACGTAGTGAAGCTGTACGACAGGCTGAACGAAGGAGAAGAAAGCAACGAATCTCACATGGAGAAAATCGACAAGGTCAAGATGTCGATGATCCGCACCCACAAAATACTCCACGACTGCATTTTCAAGGATTTGAAGCAGAACAACGGCAGTATCGATGTTAACCAAACGGACACCGTCAAAAAACTCAACGACTTGGTGTTGAAGGGGGCCAACGGGCCCAACGCTGTAATTAACATCATGGAGCAGTATTCCGACATTTTGTTGGATATGGTTCAACAAAAAATACATAGTGCAAATATTTGATATCCGTTGAGCGTCAATTTCGAGTTGATTTGTTAACCTGTGATTTTTTTTATTATTTTATGTATATTTTTTATTTGAAGTTTTATTACGTAATTTTAAGACATTTTTCAGCAAGAAATCAAATAACCATGTCTTTCGGTATGGACGCAATTTTAGATCAATCATAACAATGGGGAAGTTTCCGTGGATGACTTTTCATCAAATCAATTTCACACTGGATAGGATTATGCTCCTGCAATCTATAATTACAATTATTGAAATGATTCAAATCATTTCTATTTTCGAACTGAAGCAATTTAAAAATATTTTGGCGGAAAACGATGACGTAAACGGTGAATCTAGTGAAAACATGGATAATAACTTCGTTGTGAGATACAAATCTCCGAGCCAGCCCGAACTCTCGCCCGACCTGAAAACGAAGAAAAAAAAAACGAAGTTTCACCTATTCCACAGAAATGCAACACCGCATCGCCGTGATCTGGAAGGTCTACTCTCGATTGGCTACCACGGCGACAGACATACACTGGTACGTAACCGTTAACCGCGCTAACGTAACATCAATTTATGTCATGAAAAAAATAGCAGGAAATAATGGGTCAGGTCAGAGGTGAGGTTTTATTCAGTTTCTTGGACGAAATAAACAACTGGCAGAGAACCCATTTTACATCATCCATTCAAAATATTGCTTAGAGAAATATTCAAGTTGAAAGATAGTTGTTGCAAGTATCGTTTGCACGGTAAAATGAAAACATTTCTAATGAGTCCATACACAGAATGAGAAATGGTGTATAACATAAAAAACATAATTATTGAATAATATGGGTATTTATTTCAAGTTTCCTAGAATGAGGAAAGCTATTTATGCAAGATACTATAAGGGCTTTTTTCATATTAATCAATATTTTCTCTAGTGAGTCATCAATTGAGCTAATTCAATGTTCTTCAAACTGATTATTCTCTGTGTGATCTGAGCTGTTTCTGTATCTTGCTAGAATAATTCGAAGTTGTGACCACCTACTCAATTTCATATCATAGGGAAGAATCCTTTTTAAATCATTGAATCCCAACTTATCATCACCTACTGAAATTTGGAGCTGCATCTCATTCAATACTATACAACTTGGAAAGTTATTTTCAATACATCTGACTGTGGACCTAATTGATAAATAGTTATTTGTTATACAATGGAAAAAAGTAAAGATTTTAGCTCCAGATTGTATTTTCTTCCGACACGTAGCAGAGGGAGACAAAACACCGTGAGCTAAAATCTAATATTTTTATTTATGAAAAGTGGCATTCTATAACCTGCCAACAGAGAAGAAATTTTTTTCCGTCAAAAGTAGGTTTTACTTTCTGCCTTGAGGAACTTTCCAGTTCCAAAAACTATAAGTTTTGGATTTATCTGCATATTCTCCAACTACCTGCTCGTAATTGAGAATAAAGTCGGATTTTTTAAAATCAACTATTTTTTGTATTCTGAACAGCTGAACATTTTTGACGTCTTTCATCAGGATCTATTAGGATGTATTAGGTTTAGGACCATAACTTTTGGTAAATTTGGAAAAATAGAGGGAACTGCTGTTTTAACTCACTGTGGGTTTCTTAGTAATTTTTCCCCGATTGGAAGAGGAAATGTATCATATCTAATGATATCTGTTTCAACGAAATGACTTGCACACACTGCAGAATGTCTCTCTAAAGATGGCTATGCCTATTCTGATGGCTAACTTACTCATAATGGTTATGATTATATCCTGAAAAATGAGTGAATTGAAAAATAATGAAATTGAATTTAGAGCTTGCTGCTTATCATCAGTGATATACGAGAATGTTACAATTCTGACTAACTAATTAGTCTATATAGATAAAATCAACTTGAATCACAGCGACCTGATCACAATCAACAGATGGGAATACATCGAAATTAGCGCATATATAATACTAGACCGCGAATCAAGAAGAAAGTAAGAAACTGTGAACAACAACAAACAATGGAATCATAACATCAATGAATTCGCAGCTATCAGCATGGTTTGGTGTGAAACTAGTTTTGGGCGCGGTTGCCAGTTATAATTGACTAATTTCTTGGAAACAATGAAAATCCACTCAGGATCCCTTCAAGTTAGAATTTCATTCTGATTCTATTCATAACAAGATTCAACTTTGACTAATCGAAGTATTCTAATAATTATCATTGAAATATATTTTTGTTTCGTGGTTTCGTCATTTCATCAAGTACCTATCCATAAATAATTTGGCTTATACTTATCAATGCAGTCAATACATATTCAGTACCCAAACAGATAAATGGACAGGGTGAACATGAGAGTTCACCAATGATGTCAGCAGAATAGTGAAGGAGCCGATACTATTTCTTTGATTTCTTCCCTTAAGTGAATCCTCAGCATATGTTGAGGAAATGAAGAATATATGTACATAATTATTATTATTATACGATAATTTTTCCATAAACTTCACGAAGAAATAACAATCTGAATATAGAAACAATTGTTAAATATTACTATACATATACAGTGTGTCCATTTAGTGCGTAATTCTTCGATATCTCGCAAGCCATAACCTATAGAGAAAAACTTTGGAGAAAAAAGTTCTTCAGTTACTAAAATTGCACATTTCAAAATTATTTTCAACATTACTGGGTGTTTTATAAAAGCAGGGCAACTCGAAGAAGAGTTTTTTTAAATGGAACATCCAGTATTGTTCATTCGGAATTGATTCCGCCAAGGTTCACCTTCACATCGCTGTAAAAAAAATTGAAATCGGTCGCGGCGTTGCCAAGTTATAATTGATAAATCTATTTTTACCATTATTGAAGAGTCACGTTGAATTGGGCATGGTATATTCATTTATTCAAATTTTGAAAATATTTTTGGCATACGGTAGAAGCAAGGTCCCACGTATACCAATCTAGTAATTTTACGACATGTTCTTCAACAGGGTGCTCAATTTTGCATTCAGAATTTTGCAAGATTCAGATGACATTCATCAGAATTTTTCAAATGGAACACCCTGTATTTCCATTCAAAAATTCATTCCGACATCTTTCGCCTTTTTATCGCTGGAAAAAAAATTGGAATCGGTTGCGGCGTTGTCAAGTTATGGTTAATTACCTTATTTTTACTACTATTTCGAGGTAATTTGTACGTCATAGTTCTTTCATTTAATTGTATTGTGGAAATATTGCGTTGCTACGGTATAATCAAATCTGTTCATTGACCATTCATATATTTTTTTACAAAAGAAACATTTACAGGCTCTTTAAGTTTGAATTTTTTTCGAAATATTTGTGTAATGACCTGTCAAACATCGCCACAATCAAATATATCTTGGATTGATTCAACATTTTGCTGAATTCTCTCCCAAAAGCCTCTTGTTTACCTTCATCAAGTTAAATGGAGATTTGGATTGTGGGAATAACGATAATAAAAAATGGCCCAAATCTCAAAAAATTGTCCTAATTTTCGCAATCCGCATCTTCATTGTTTGTATTGTAGGAGTTGTTTCAAAGACAGGCGTTGCTTTTGGCATGTTGGTTTGTTTCACATATTATTTGAATCATAAGTAACAAGATTACGAAATGTTTCAAATTTGGACGATGCACATATCACAAAAATAACTGAATGATCTATGTAGAACCTCGAATGTCATGTGGCAAGCAATATTTCCACACTCAAATCAAATTAAGGAATCATCATGACGTACAAATTACCCCAAAATAGTAGTAAAAATAAGGAAATTACTCATAACTTGAAAACGCCGCAACCGATTTTGATTTTTTCTTCTGTGATGAAAAGGCGAATGATGTCGAAATAAATCTGTGATGAAAAATACAGGGTGTTCTATTTGAAAAATTCTTATGATCGTCGTCTGAATCTTCAAATATTCAGAATGTAAATTTTAGCACCCTGTACAGGATTTTCTCGCAAGATTACTGGATTGGTGTACGTGACACCTTGCTACTACTGTATGCCAAAAATATTTTCGAAATATCAATAAATAAATATACCATACTCAATTGAACATGACACTCCAATAGTAGTAAAAATGGGTTTATCAATTATAACTTGGCAACGCCGCAACCGAATTCAAATTTTTTTACAGCGATGTAGAGCTGAACTCAAGCGGAATGAATTTCGAATGAACAATACTGGGTGTTCCATTTGAAAAAACTCGTCTTCGAGTTGCCCCGCTTTTATAAAACACCCAGTATTGTTGAAAATATTTTCTAAATGAGCAAATTTAGTAACTGAAGAGGTTTATTCTCCAAAGTTTTTCTCTTGTGATAATTGATTTCGAGATATCGAAGAATTACGAACTAAATGGACACACTGTATATTGTTGAGGAAGGATAAACATTCGAATTGACTGCCATAGTTAGAATCGTTCTGATTGGTCTGAAAATGCGACCATACCGACAGTAATGGTTATTTGAATTCCTGTCCTTTTTTAACCCGTTTTTTGGATTTGAGGAATTGATTTGAGTTCCCAATGAGGTCATTCCGTTACCCATGGCTGTTTAATCACTTTTTGTACTGACTGGTTGAGCCAAAACATTTAGATTAGAGCCGAACTAGATGTTAGTGAAGCAAAGGAATTTTTAAATGGTGAATAAGAAGTTATATAGTGCTTCCCCTGTCCAAATATACATGTTACTAATATTTTTTGTAAATTTTCAGTACCTACCTAATGCAATTGTGTATGATGATAAATTACTAAAGTGAATTGTTTTTATATTGTATGTTTCAACCTTGTTCATACAGGGTGATTCAATTTTTTCTGGTATTGAGTACATATAAACTAGATTGAATGCCCCTAAATAGAGTTTGTTGAAGATCCACAGGGCGTTGAAGTGCATCAGAACGTTATATTTTTTTCAAAATGAATCACCCTGTGTATTATCAGTAATATATTTTATATGAAATCGTCAATTTTTAAAGTAAGCTCATCTAGACTAATAATGATTTGTAACCATCAGACTGTATTAATTGTAATTTCATAGTAAAAGGATAAGATTATTATGATTGAAACATGTTTTTATTTTTTATATATCCCAGATACTTCCTATTTGCAGAATTATTGAACTTGCTCTCGAATAGTTTTCCAGATATTAACATTGAAGAAACTTCAGTGAAAATTGGTGTGAAGTATTACTTTTTTTCAATAAAAGCTAGAGAGCTGTGCTTCCACTCCGCACTAGATCATTCCTTGAGGACCCTGTATACTAAATTTGAAGGTCCTGCGACAAAGTTGATTTTTGGGTCTGAAAAAGACAGAAGGTTAACCCCTTTGAACTTTTTTGATATATTTCGTGATGCCAGAATGGGCTGAAAACTAGTATACAGGGTGTTCTCGTCATGCTGAACATGAATCTGAAGTTAGTCCACTTCTATCTCTCTCAGTTTTTCCAGATATTCACATTGAAAAAACTTCAGAGAAAATTGGTGTAAAAAAGTATTCCTTTTTTTCTATAAAAGCTAGAGAGCTGTGCTTCCACTCCGCACTAGATCATTCCTTGAGAACCCTGTATACTAAATTTCAAGGCTCTGCGACAAAGTTGATTTTTGGGTCTGAAAAAGACAGAAGGTTAACCCCTTGGAACTTTTTTGATATATTTCGTGATGCCAGAATGGGCTGAAAACTGGTATACAGGGTGTGTTCTCGTCGTGCTGAACAAGAATCTGAAGTCAATTCAGTTCTATCTCTCTTAGTTTTCCAGATATTCACATTGAAAAAACTTCAGAGAAAATTGGTGTAAAAAAGTATTCCTTTTTTTCTATAAAAGCTAGAGAGCTGTGCTTCCACTCCGCACTAGATCATTCCTTGAGGACCCTGTATACTAAATTTGGAGGCCCTGCGACAAAGTTGATTTTTGGGTCTGAAAAAGACAGAAGGTTAACCCCTTGGAACTTTTTTGATATATTTCGTGATGCCAGAATGGGCTGAAAACTAGTATACAGGGTGTTCTCGTCATGCTGAACATGAATCTGAAGTTAGTCCACTTCTATCTCTCTCAGTTTTTCCAGATATTCACATTGAAAAAACTTCAGAGAAAATTGGTGTAAAAAAGTATTCCTTTTTTTCTATAAAAGCTAGAGAGCTGTGCTTCCACTCCGCACTAGATCATTCCTTGAGAACCCTGTATACTAAATTTCAAGGCTCTGCGACAAAGTTGATTTTTGGGTCTGAAAAAGACAGAAGGTTAACCCCTTGGAACTTTTTTGATATATTTCGTGATGCCAGAATGGGCTGAAAACTGGTATACAGGGTGTGTTCTCGTCGTGCTGAACAAGAATCTGAAGTCAATTCAGTTCTATCTCTCTTAGTTTTCCAGATATTCACATTGAAAAAACTTCAGAGAAAATTGGTGTAAAAAAGTATTCCTTTTTTTCTATAAAAGCTAGAGAGCTGTGCTTCCACTCCGCACTAGATCATTCCTTGAGGACCCTGTATACTAAATTTGGAGGCCCTGCGACAAAGTTGATTTTTGGGTCTGAAAAAGACAGAAGGTTAACCCCTTGGAACTTTTTTGATATATTTCGTGATGCCAGAATGGGCTGAAAACTAGTATACAGGGTGTTCTCGTCATGCTGAACATGAATCTGAAGTTAGTCCACTTCTATCTCTCTCAGTTTTTCCAGATATTCACATTGAAAAAACTTCAGAGAAAATTGGTGTAAAAAAGTATTCCTTTTTTTCTATAAAAGCTAGAGAGCTGTGCTTCCACTCCGCACTAGATCATTCCTTGAGGACCCTGTATACTAAATTTGGAGGCCCTGCGACAAAGTTGATTTTTGGGTCTGAAAAAGACAGAAGGTTAACCCCTTGGAACTTTTTTGATATATTTCGTGATGCCAGAATGGGCTGAAAACTAGTATACAGGGTGTTCTCGTCATGCTGAACATGAATCTGAAGTTAGTCCACTTCTATCTCTCTCAGTTTTTCCAGATATTCACATTGAAAAAACTTCAGAGAAAATTGGTGTAAAAAAGTATTCCTTTTTTTCTATAAAAGCTAGAGAGCTGTGCTTCCACTCCGCACTAGATCATTCCTTGAGGACCCTGTATACTAAATTTGGAGGCCCTGCGACAAAGTTGATTTTTGGGTCTGAAAAAGACAGAAGGTTAACCCCTTGGAACTTTTTTGATATATTTCGTGATGCCAGAATGGGCTGAAAACTAGTATACAGGGTGTTCTCGTCATGCTGAACATGAATCTGAAGTTAGTCCACTTCTATCTCTCTCAGTTTTTCCAGATATTCACATTGAAAAAACTTCAGAGAAAATTGGTGTAAAAAAGTATTCCTTTTTTTCTATAAAAGCTAGAGAGCTGTGCTTCCACTCCGCACTAGATCATTCCTTGAGAACCCTGTATACTAAATTTCAAGGCTCTGCGACAAAGTTGATTTTTGGGTCTGAAAAAGACAGAAGGTTAACCCCTTGGAACTTTTTTGATATATTTCGTGATGCCAGAATGGGCTGAAAACTGGTATACAGGGTGTGTTCTCGTCGTGCTGAACAAGAATCTGAAGTCAATTCAGTTCTATCTCTCTTAGTTTTCCAGATATTCACATTGAAAAAACTTCAGAGAAAATTGGTGTAAAAAAGTATTCCTTTTTTTCTATAAAAGCTAGAGAGCTGTGCTTCCACTCCGCACTAGATCATTCCTTGAGGACCCTGTATACTAAATTTGGAGGCCCTGCGACAAAGTTGATTTTTGGGTCTGAAAAAGACAGAAGGTTAACCCCTTGGAACTTTTTTGATATATTTCGTGATGCCAGAATGGGCTGAAAACTAGTATACAGGGTGTTCTCGTCATGCTGAACATGAATCTGAAGTTAGTCCACTTCTATCTCTCTCAGTTTTTCCAGGTATTCACATTGAAAAAACTTCAGAGAAAATTGGTGTAAAAAAGTATTCCTTTTTTTCTATAAAAGCTAGAGAGCTGTGCTTCCACTCCGCACTAGATCATTCCTTGAGAACCCTGTATACTAAATTTCAAGGCTCTGCGACAAAGTTGATTTTTGGGTCTGAAAAAGACAGAAGGTTAACCCCTTGGAACTTTTTTGATATATTTCATGATGCCAGAATGGGCTGAAAACTGGTATACAGGGTGTGTTCTCGTCGTGCTGAACAAGAATCTGAAGTCAATTCAGTTCTATCTCTCTTAGTTTTCCAGATATTCACATTGAAAAAACTTCAGAGAAAATTGGTGTAAAAAAGTGTTACTTTTTTTCTATAAAAGCTAGAGAGCTGTGCTTCCACTCCGCACTAGATCATTCCTTGAGGACCCTGTATACCAAATTTCAAGGCTCTGCGACAAAGTCGATTTTAAGGTCTGAAAAAGACAGAAGGTTAACCCCTTTGAACTTTTTTGATATATTTCGTGATGCCAGAATGGGCTGAAAACTGGTATACAGGGTGTTCTCGTCGTGCTGAACAAGAATCTGAAGTCAATTCAGTTCTATCTCTCTTGGTTTTCCAGATATTCACATAGAAACAACTTCAGAGAGAATTGGTGTGAAAAAGTATCACTTTTTTTCAATGAAAGCTAGAGAGCTGTGCTTCCACTCCGCACTAGATCATTCCTTGAGGACCCTGTATACTAAATTTGAAGGCCCTCCGACAAAGTTGATTTTTGGGTCTGAAAAAGACAGAAGGTTAACCCCTTTGAACTTTTTTGATATATTTCGTGATGCCAGAATGGGCTGAAAACTGGTATACAGGGTGTTCTCGTCGTGCTGAACAAGAATCTGAAGTCAATTCAGTTCTATCTCTCTTAGTTTTCCAGATATTCACATTGAAAAAACTTCAGAGAAAATTGGTGTAAAAAAGTGTTACTTTTTTTCTATAAAAGCTAGAGAGCTGTGCTTCCACTCCGCACTAGATCATTCCTTGAGGACCCTGTATACCAAATTTCAAGGCTCTGCGACAAAGTTGATTTTTGGGTCTGAAAAAGACAGAAGGTTAACCCCTTTGAACTTTTTTGATATATTTCGTGATGCCAGAATGGGCTGAAAACTGGTATACAGGGTGTTCTCGTCGTGCTGAACAAGAATCTGAAGTCAATTCAGTTATATCTCTCTTAGTTTTCCAGATATTCACATTGAAAAAACTTCAGAGAAAATTGGTGTAAAAAAGTATTCCTTTTTTTCTATAAAAGCTAGAAGAGCTGTGCTTCCACTCCGCACTAGATCATTCCTTGAGGACCCTGTATACTAAATTTCAAGGCTCTGCGACAAAGTCGATTTTTGGGTCTGAAAAAGACAGAAGGTTAACCCCTTTGAACTTTCTTGATATATTTCGTGATGCCAGAATGGGCTGGAAACTGGTATACGGGGTGTTCTCGTCGTGCTGAAGAAGAATCTGAAGTCAATTCAGTTATATCTCTCTTAGTTTTCCAGATATTCACATTGAAAAAACTCCAGAGAAAATTGGTGTAAAAAAGTATTATTTTTTTTCTATAAAAGCTAGAGAGCTGTGCTTCCACTCCGCACTAGATCATTCCTTGAGGACCCTGTATACCAAATTTCAAGGCTCTGCGACAAAGTCGATTTTAAGGTCTGAAAAAGACAGAAGGTTAACCCCTTTGAACTTTTTTGATATATTTCGTGATGCCAGAATGGGCTGGAAACTGGTATACAGGGTGTTCTCGTCGTGCTGAACAAGAATCTGAAGTCAATTCAGTTATATCTCTCTTAGTTTTCCAGATATTCACATTGAAAAAACTTCAGAGAAAATTGGTGTAAAAAAGTATTACTTTTTTTCTATAAAAGCTAGAGAGCTGTGCTTCCACTCCGCACTAGATCATTCCTTGAGGACCCTGTATACTAAATTTCAAGGCTCTGCGACAAAGTTGATTTTTGGGTCTGAAAAAGACAGAAGGTTAACCCCTTTGAACTTTTTTGATATATTTCGTGATGCCAGAATGGGCTGGAAACTGGTATACGGGGTGTTCTCGTCGTGCTGAAGAAGAATCTGAAGTCAATTCAGTTATATCTCTCTTAGTTTTCCAGATATTCACATTGAAAAAACTCCAGAGAAAATTGGTGTAAAAAAGTATTCCTTTTTTTCTATAAAAGCTAGAGAGCTGTGCTTCCACTCCGCACTAGATCATTCCTTGAGGACCCTGTATACTAAATATCAAGGCTCTGCGACAAAGTTGATTTTTGATTCTGAAAAAGACAGAAGGTTAACCCCTTTGAACTTTTTTGATATATTTCGTGATGCCAGAATGGGCTGGAAACTGGTATACAGGGTGTTCTCGTCGTGCTCAACAAGAATCTAAAGTCAATTCAGTTCTATCTCTCTTAGTTTTCCAGATATTCACATTGAAAAAACTTCAGAGAAAATTGGTGTAAAAACGTATTAGTTTTTTTCTATAAAAGCTAGAGAGCTGTGCTTCAACTCCGCACTAGATCATTCCTCGATGACCCTGTATACTAAATTTGAAGGACCTGCGACAAAGTTGATTTTTTGGTCTGAAAAAGACAGAAGGTTTACCTCTTTGAACTTTTTTGATATATTTCGTGATGCCAGAATGAACTGAAAACTGGTATACAGGGTGTTCTCGTCGTGCTGAACAAGAATCTGAAGTCAGTCCACTTCTAGCTCTCTTAGTTTCCCAGATATTCGAATTGAAAAAACTTCAGAGAGAATTGGAGTCGAAAATCAGGGGTATACAAACTCAACTGTGGATCTTGTCCTATGGTATATATCGGTCAGACAGGTCGAACGTTCAATCTGCGCATTCATGAACATTAGATGAATTTTATAAAAAAGAAAAAAAATCAATATTCGCCAACCATATATTAGACGAAAACCATAATTTTCATGATATTTTCGAAATTCTACACCTAGAAAATAAAGGAATGAAACTCAATCATTTTGAATCATTAGAAATCAACAAACTCAAAAATTCTGACATTTTAATTACCGATCAATTAGACCTCAATAGTACACCACTGTTGAATTTGTTTTCTTAGTAAGTAATAATATGTATTTGCTATCAACTCTTTCAAGTTAATCCGGTACACCGTATTTTAATGTAGATATTGTGCCTAATTTCCGAAAATAGAGGTTTATTGTACCTGTCCACAGGTAACTAATCCTTCAGGTTGGGAAAGTAGATATAAAAGTTAAGCAAGCCAACGTTAGTTTAGTTCATTGTACCAGTATATCACCTGACGAAGCTACTGTGTTAGCGAAACATGTCGTGTGTTTTGAGAATTTTGTGGAAATCTCATCGTTTGTGAAGTTTTTACATTTATATTTTTAATTCTGTAATTTTTGGTATAGAGGTGTATTAAAAAATCAAAATGTATTCAGTGGTTCAATGAGACAACTATTCTTATAGTGTTTTCCTTTATTATCTATTACTAATAGGGTTAGTCAGAAAAAGACCGACAAACATAGTATACGGATTACTAACTTAATTTTGAGTGCCTGAGATACAGGGTGTCGATATAGTACGAAAAAAAAATAAGATTTATATTAATTCTTTCAGAACCCCTGCAGGAAGGAAATTGAAACTCGGTATACTATTCCAGATTAATCAATGTTATCACATGAAGTTTCCATTTTTGGATATCGTCAAGCAATGGGTGGAGTTACGATCGTAAATCGTCACATTTGATCGTCACATCGTCATGCTGATATTTCTCGATATATCAAAATATTTCTCAAGCTCCTGTATATTTGTTAATGTTGAGAACTTTGAGAACATTTCGTACAGGTGAGTCAGAAGTAAATCGACAAACTGACTTCTTATTCCACACGTCATTTCAAGGTGAACAGTTTATATTGAGTTATGACACAGATTGTTATGATTCAAAGTGCAACCTGTTTGAGATACTAGCAATATTACCTCAAGACATATCTTTAGTTTTTCACAAATATCTCAGCAACCTATACATTTATGCATGTTATCTTTTCTACATTGAGTATCAATAATAAGCCTAACTGATGTCACATACCAATCTGTCATTTCATCTGTCCACGAAAAAATAAACAAAGTAAAGTAATTACCTTGATTATGCTGAAATAGTTTACCTAGTATGGTTTTTTCCTACAGGAGTTCCCAAGAAATTGATATAAACTTCAATCTTTTATTTTTTTCATAATTCCATTGACAAGCTATGGAACCTATAGGAACATGCCACCACAAAATGAATTTATGAACCTGTATATGAAGTTTTTTGATCTTATTCTGACCAACCCTGTATATATATGTACATATATAACAATACTATTTATTTGTAAATCTGCATGAATTGTCCAACATAGAAAAAGTATGTTTCCCAAGTTGGTGTATGTCATTGTTTACAATCATACACCCATACTGTATCGATACCATGACCTATGGTTTTTTTAGGCACCAAGTTTGGTAAAGGAAAGCGGCATGCTATGATGTTGCAATCGCCTTTGCATTCTTTCAATAACTTTTTTTCCAAATCGTTCATCTGAAATGGAAAGTTATTCGTTTAACAAGAGTTTCTTTCCATCAGTTACCTAGATTTATGTCCTTGTTTCTATAAATAAAAATACAAGTATTATTCCAATATATTTGGCATAAGAGGAGGATACACCATGCATCAGTGCAATGAAAACATGATTTCTCCGCCCCCACTTTTCATTGTTCAATATTGATTTTTTCGGAAAACAAAAAATATGGTGAGATGAAGAATTGAAATATCTAGGTTTCTCTGGAAGCAGAATTTTGAAAAAATTCACCGATATTCTGCAAAAAAATCATCTAATCTAATACCATCTAATACCATCCAGTGACTCTACAGTAAAGACCTCACGTTTGGACGTTGATTGATATAAACTACTTACCAGATGAAGTGGGACAGCCAAAAAATTGACTAATTTGGCCGATGTTGGATTTCCAACCAAAGGTAGAAAGCGCCATCCTTGCGTCATTGGCGTCTGGTTTTCATTTTTGCGATTCGTTCTCTTTGTACAGAGTGTGAATTAAGAGCCGGAAACATTTCAAATTTTTGACCAATAATTTGGGAAATGTAAGGGACCCTGGAATTCTTTTCTAGATGGTGGGATAATGGTTGGTCCGATAGCTCGAGTAGTCTTTGAAATTTTTTTGATAAATAGCGTTGCTATGGAAAAATCGCCATTTCATGAAATTCCATTTTTATTCTGAAATGTGGCCTCTTTTAGTTGAACAATAACAGCCAACATCTAAACTGCAACAAGGGATATTCTACGAAAAATAATTAACACCCCAGTGGCGCGCAAAAAGGGGTTTATGATATTTAGAAACGAAAAATTCGTTTGTATTGGAAAAATTCAACAGTTTTATTGATCGTTACAGTTGGAAGGTGTCATACCTTTAATTAGCATGATGTTGACCAAATTCAGAGGCGTGAAGTAAAGGGGCTTATGATATTCAGAAACGAAAAAAATGTTCTTTTTGAAAAAAAAACAGATTTATTGATCGTTACAGTAAAAAAGTTCTTATACATTCAATTAGCATGGTGTTGACGAATTCAGAGACAGATTAAAATTCCAGTTTCATAATTTCATGAGAGAATCCATCAATACAAGGCGATTCAAAAATTTTACATCATAATATGGAAACATTTTAGATAATTTTGATAAGTGTTTTTCTCTGTTCGTCCAGTGAAAAATTACTTGATCGTGTCGTGATCGGGTCCGTCAGAGATACGTTCCTAAATTTTCATTCATAAATAATGATACAAGAAAATTTTCACTGGGCGAAAAAAGAACAAAACTTGATGAAATCATTAAAAATGTTTCCATATCAAAATTTTTGAATCGCCTTGAATGATGGATCCTCTTTAATACGTCAATGGATTACTTGGATGCTAACCTTGAATAAGTAAAAAATAATGATAATGAGACTGGAATATCAATTCGTCAACATTACAGAATCACCTTTTGCATGCCTCTGAATTCGTCAACATCATGCTAAATAAATGTATGGCAACTTTTTCACTGTAACGGTCAATAAATCTGTTGTTTTTATTTCAATAAAAACATTTTTTTCGTTTCTAAATATCATAAGTCCCTTTTCTGCACGCCTCTGAATTTGTCAACATCATGCTAATCAAGGGTATGACACCTTTCAACTGTTACGATCAATAAAACTGTTGAATTTGTCCAATACAAACGAATTTTTCGTTTCTAAATATCATAAACCCCTTTTTGCGCGCCACTGGTGTTAATTATCTTCAGTAGAAATATCCCTTGTTGCAGTTTAGATGTGAGCTGTTATTGTTCAACAAAAAGAGGCCACATTTTGAAATAAAAATGAAATTTTATAAAATGGCGATTTTTCCATAGCAACGCAGTTCATCAAAAAAATTTCAAAGACGTCTCGAGGTATCGGACCAACCATTCACCCAACATTTAAAAAAGAATTTTAGGGTCCCTCACATTTCCCAAATTATTAGTCAAAAATTTGAAATTTTTCTGGCTCTTAATTCACACTCTGTACAAAGAGAACGAATCGCAAAAATAAAAACCCGACACCGATGACGAATAGCCCCAGGAAGACGCTTTCTATATTTGATTGGAAATCCAACATCGGCCAAGAAATGTTCGAATTATAGCTTATCAAAATTAGTCAATTTTTCGGCTGTCCCACTTCATCTGGTAAGTAGTTTATTACGCTTACGCTGGTAATTACGGAATTATTACGGAGCGGCGGTAATCCGCTATGCACATCTAGTCATTATAACGCCGTGTATTTCACCGACTCCGATATTAATATTTGGTCAACGAATCAGCTGGCACAGCCGATTAGCCACCGGTCTGTTAGATCGGATGTTAGATCCCATGGACTCTTTGTTTATACGTCCATGTTAGATCCCATCATAGCATAGACAACTTTTTCACAGGCGTTGACTATCTAGTGTATGTGTCTGCTATAAATAATTTGAAATAATACCTACTTTTACTCATATTTTCAATTGAAAAATCATGTAAGTCTAGAGAAATGCATATTCCATCCTTGTCGATTAAACTACAGACAGAATTTGGAAGTTTCAATGCCGGGAATAAAAATACCCGGAAGAAAACCAAATAAACTAATTACTTGCATTTGAATTGTATTTTTTAAATGTAGCTTCAACTGCAAAAAATGCCATCTATAGTCTTCTATGTAACCCGAGGGGGAAAATTGATACTAAATATATTGGGCAAACATGTAGAAGCATTGTCACAAGATTCAAAGAATATATTGTTCACTTCAGATATAATCGTTTGGATCAATAAAGTATCGTCCAAAATATTCTCAACCCTATTTCTTTAGATGATTAAATAAAATCACTTACAAATATGTTACAAACAATAGATAATCATACAGTTATTAATAGTATAAAGTGTGTTGATTTGAATGTTTATCAGAAACCTCAATGATTTCCAACATTTGTGTTGACAATGTTGCCGCTTCTCAGAATTTGTATGAAATATTCATAATAAATTATGTGTTAGGAAAATTAACGTTGTCATAAATTTGTGGCCAATCAAAATTGTCCAATAATGATTCTGGGATTTACCTATTTGAAAGATTCTGAATCCACTGATGGAATCTGATTTTCTTGGAAAAAACTAATAATGATAGTTTGCAATTTTCAACATAAAAATCTTAGTATAACCTGAAAATTGGAATTATATTTTGCAAATTTGTGTAAACTTAGACCTTGTGAGACTCTGTCTGTTGCACAAAAAAAAATCAGTTGAAAACTACATTTTATAAGGCTTTTCCTGTCATCACACTGTATATCAGGAATCCACATGGTGATGCATCATATACATTGTGATGCATACTTGAGTAAAAGTTTAAAAGGTGATGTTTTCCAGAAGAAATATCTCTGGAGAGTTGAAGTATTGAATACTTGGTTAAATACTTGTTTAAAATACTCTGTTGAATATAAAGCTGGTAATCTACTCACCATTTGTTCTACACCAAAAATCACAATATTGTCATATATTGAAACATCATATTTCCATAAATCTGCTCTAATAAATTTTGTACTCCTATGCACACCTTTCCTGAGGGCATTGAATTTTGAGTACAAAACTAACCAAGGATTTAGTTCAACACCATCTGATAAAAATTTATGTTTTACTGTTTCTAAAAAGTACAAAATGCATTATATATTAGCAGGCAAGTCATCATTGGAATATTCTTCTACAATCTACAGCTTGGAATACAAAAAAATATACAGGTTCAGCTTGTTTACAAAAACTTCAAAATTTAATAATTTGATAAAGAAACTTATGATGATTATCTTTGATTCTGGGGCATTAAAATCATGAGTCACTGCAAGAAATGATTTTTAACAAAAATAAAAATGACATAGGTATCTTGATAATGGTGAATTCATACACAACTCAACTCAGTCCTAAATTGAATGAGGGGTGATAATTGGGTGATATCAGATATAAACTGAATGTCCCTCATATTTTGAGGCAGGCTCAATAAAATATTGATACTTATATTGTTCTGTAAAAGGTAATATCATCAAATATATCAAGTTTTTATTTTTGTATTAAATATTATCAATGAATAATTTTAGTGTGCACTAATAGTAGGTAGATACACTATATAAATCATACTAGTGATCAAAATTGGTGGAATAAGACAAGTTATGATCACAGATGAATAAGGCATTACCTACACATACCTAATACAATTCTACCATCTCCAGACCCCAAATCCAGCAATGTACCAGACCTACCATTCAAGGCAGACAAAATATTAGATATTTGCTGTTTTGTAGCAGGTACATATGGCAAGGTGAATTTCCTTAGGGCAGGACTAACGAATGATGCACAGATTACTGTCAGACCAAATGCTACACCTCCTTGAATAATATTGAATAATAATAATAAATACATGATATAGGTATTACTGTCTGAGGTGAGAGCAGGATAATATTGGATTGAGTTTGCCAAATTTGAAACTGAAATTGTATGCGAACATTTGTTTGGCAATATCAAATATTTTACCTGTGATTCCTAGAAGGATTTTTCCAGTGTATGAAACATTTTTAATAGGATCATTAGCTTGTGAATTTGTGTTTCCATCCAACAATTCAGTGATAGTGGTTGTATCCATTCAAATATTTAATTGTATTAATTCTTATTATTTTATATAATAACTAGATCTTTTCACCACCACATTATATTATATTATTAATTATCAATTATTGTAATTGAAAAATTGAATTTAAAAAAAATATATTATTATATAAATTCGAATTCGACCGATTCGACGACAGATCGACAGACATTGACGAGTGACATTTGACAATCAGGTTTACGTTCTCAGGCATAATACTCATTAATCATCATAGATCATAGACCTTATTATATTAATGATGCTCGATGCAAATAACCAGACTTTTTCCACCTATGAAAAAGTGGTTCTGACGGCTAATTGGAGACATGAAACTAAATTAATTTCCAATTATCTTCGATTTGGATTAATATGATGAAAATATTAGCATTTCTTATTTGTAGGTGGTAAGTATTTCTATTACTCGAGCTATGATGGTGTAAAGGCAAAAAAAAGAAGAGTGACCTTGAACCAAACATTTGAAATTTGAATAACCTAAAAAATGTGCTGAAAAGTCAAATAATGGAGAACATGAGAACATAATATAAAGGTAAAATTTGCGAAATCCGAATGATTGTCTCCTATATAGTCAAGGGCCCCAGTGCACTCATTTCATAAAGAATCCAACAGCTCACTTTCGTGAAGAATCATTCCGAATCAAGGCTAATAATAAAACAGATCCTCTTATATGGTCCTGGCATATAATATGTAATAGGTCCTGATTTCTGAAATACTGAAGACAGAAAATTTCTGTGAAAGTGAAAACGTTTTACAGTCCATCAAAATGGATAGGTTTCAAAGAGAAGACATTGATTGGAAATATATTCAACAGCATACAGATAAGCAAAATTATGAAATACCCTGCTTTTATGATACCCAATCCTGGAACATTGGGGAGACCTACAGTATGCGTATTGGAAATATATATGACCCATCCAAATTTTGGACAGTATTTTGTGACAGAGAGTTGACCATATTTCAAGAATTCTTGAATAACTTTTACAAGATTAATAGTGATATCTACAAAATGCCCAAACAATCAGTGAAAAGACTTCAATATTGTGTGGCATTCACAGATGGAGAATATTATAGAGGACTGATAGTAGACATACCTTTATTTGGTAGCCTTGATAATAAACTTTCAGTGTTTCTGCTGGATTTTGGATTCTCAGCTGTTGTTTACAGTAATGACATACATTACCTTTCAAAAAATTTGTTTGAAGTTCCTCAATTTTCTGTGAGGTCTTGTATATATGGAATGGAACCCTATAATACTGACACATGGACAGTTGATGAAGTGAAAAGATTCAGTGAACTAACAACCAAGAAAAGATTACTGTGTGTATTAGAGAATACAGATCCCTCCCGCAAAATAGTGTATATTACCATTCATGACTTTGATGAAATCTCCAGAGATAAACCTATAAGGGATGTACTGATCAGTGAGAGACTAGCCAAAATGACAACTCTGGAAAATAAAAAAAATAAAAAAGTAGGCAAAAGTAAATTTGCTCCTAAAATAAAGTACCCATTTTTGTTTCCAACATTTGAAGCAATAGAAGGAGCAGAAACTCCATCTACAGTATATACCAGTGAATTGCTAAAGAGTTGTCTTACTGCTGGTATAATATTATTCAAGAGTTATTATTCCTATAATGGTATCAATCTTTCCTGAATGTTTTGTGCAGGAGTAGATCTCATACTGGCCTTGTTTATACTGTCTTAGTAAGCTGAATAATGACTGTATTTCAACTGGTTAATGTGGTATAAACTGTGTAAATAAATATGTATTAACTAAGGCATTTGGTCAAATCACCTCAGTAGGCATACCAAATTTCCATATGATATAAACATTGCCACTTTAGTCATTTAAAATTCTATTGCACCAGTCATTCATTTTTTGAGAAAATGAATTTTATTTTTGTGATAACTTGATATTCTTCATTTATTGTTCATTCATAGGATGAATGTCATGAGCTCATTTTAAGTTTAAAACTGAACTAGTTTTTAATTTTTACTTCTTATACAGTTACCTACCATTGTATTGTTAGTTTATTTTGAATACAAATACAATAATTTTATACAATTATTACTATTATTAATGTACCTATCCACCACTTTTACCTTTTACTAGGAGTGATAGAACTAGAACTAACACTTCAACCCTTCATTACTTTAGTGATAACATATGCCTATCTGCACTAGGTGGCTAGCTTCTAGAGCAGGCATGGGGAAACAACTACGGCCCGCGGGTCATCTAGGGCCCGCAAATAAGCTTTAAAATCTGGCCCATTGAACAAAAAATCAAAAGAGAGAGAAGAATAAACTTACCTATTTTACCAATTTGAGCAGTATTTCACCTGTCTCAGACGACAAATTGCATAGGTTTGCACAAGAACTGAATTGAGACTTCACTTAATATTTTTTCAATGCCTTTTAATATCAACATCGATAAAATACCCGCCAATTTCCAACTTGAACTAATTGAGATGCAATTCAATACCTATTATAACACCAGCAAATTAAGGATACAATTCCCAAATATAGTTGCTAACGCCCAAAAATAATGGCTCTTTAGTGCAAGCTATTTGTGGGAACAAACGTTTTCAACGGTTTTCAATAATGCAATAAAAATTGTTTATACCTTTCACTGATGAACATTTCAGCATCACAAATGGAGCTGGCTTATGATGAAATCATGCAGAAACAATAATTATTTATGTACTAGCGGGCCGTTAAGTGCACTTTACCGCCCGGTTTTGCGGGCGTTAAGTTGCACTTTACCGCCAACGGGCTCATTATGACCCACGGAGCGTAAATTGCACTTTACCGCCCGCTGTTCTCTTTTCCTCATATCCACATCAATTCATAAAAAAACCATGATCATTTTTCTAGATTCTAATATATCCAGCGGTATATCATAAACTTCTTTATCCGATTTCAACAACAACCATCAGCTTGCTTGACGTCAAAATTAGGTAGGTATATATACTGGGTATGCATATTGTAAAATTCTGAAGAATGAATCTCTTCTAGAGATCAAAGAGTTTCACTATTACGATAAATGCAATATTCCTATGATAATTTTTTTATGTAAATCATCCATGAACATTTGAGTCAGAATATAAACCACTAGGGCATAAAATTTCACGTGCGTGAAATGCGTTTATGGCCTTCAGCGTGTAATGGCCCTCGGCTAGCGCCATCGGGCCATTATTCACGCCACAGCCAATAAACGCCTACTTTACGCCCTTGATACATAAATAACTATAAATGCAAAAAGCTCAAAGTCATTTCCAGCTTTTTGCATTTATTTAACATTTCATTCCACTTTGAGCATTGTGGCTATTTCGTAGTTATAAATAACTATCTTGTATCAAGGGCGTGAAGTAGGCGTATATGGCCTGTGGCGTGAATGATGGCCCGATGGCGAATGTAACATAGAATCTTACGTTTTCACCATTTTTCACTAAATAGTTCAAAATTGTAGGTACGTGATTAAAAAAAAATCGGATTCCAGTTTTTTCTTTTCTTTGCATTTCTGAGAATATTTACTATGGTGATGTATATATTTTTTCACATTATCAGAAAAAAGAGATTTCAACGAACAAAAAACGCCCAAGTTTTTTTAAAAAGCTGATATTTTGACGTGAGAATTTTCGATTGAAAATTAGGGTGTCTTTTCGATATTGAGTCAAAATAAGGTGAAAAAAATAAATATTTCGAATCAAAAAAATTACAGTGTCTTTAGGACATAAAAAGGTGAGTTTTCACCGAATTTTGTCGGAATTTTTTTTTGCATAAGATAAAAATAAAAAACCAAAAACTTGATTATTTGAATTATTTCACATAAATTTTGAGGTTATGTGAAAGAAGTGTGATTACAAAAGTTGTAAGTCTCTTTATTACCTACAACTACACGGTTCTTACCCTTAAAACTCACCCCCTTCCAGTTCCCGACCTCAGATCGCCCGTAAATTGGTTTTCCTCCGATTGGCAGCAAATATTAATTTTGCTGACACATATCAATCAGCAAAGTATCACTTTTCCTGCCTAGGCAGCAAAGTGGTTACTTTGCTGATTGATATGTATCAGCAAAATTAAAAATCCATAAATCGTTTATAATTTCCTTCATATTTCATCCGAGACTTCTCCGGCAACAAATTCAACTCTATATTTTTTGCCACCTCCCTTATTAATGGAGGTGTAAGTATACTTCCAGGTCGCTATCACTGTCCATTATATAATATTTTAAATATACCGATATTGTTTCGCACAACTGTCAGAAATTTCATGAATTGTCAAACCAACAACTGCGATTTCTATCAAATTTCATTTTAATTGAACACTATACAGGAAGAATAAAGAGATTGTGGGAATTGTATTAATCCGCAAACACAATATTCTCCCATATCATTATGAACAATCGGAGAAAAAATCATATGTTCAACTCGGCAGCACAGTAGATTGACTGCCTTTGCTGGATTCCTAGCCTCGCTACGCTCGGCTATGAATTCAGCCACGGCAGTCAATCTACTACTTTGCTGCCTAGTTAAACGAATAACTATTTCCTTTCATTTTTGTTAAATTCTCGTCCTTTCTCAACGGGTTTCATCATACTATTATTATTTTTTTGTTCAAAAAATTATCGACCCTGGTCTAAGACGTTCAATAATAGTTGAAAATGTGGTAACGTGAAGACGCACATAATTTTTTCAATTGTTTCTTGTGATTTATTATGTCATTGTGTTTCATACAACAACTCATTTTATTTATCGCCTCAATTTCGGTTGTATTGAAATATTAGGGAAACAGCTGAGAAATTGAATGGGATTTCAACATATCGTATACAGGGTGTTTCATTCAAACTATCAAAGTTAGCAAAATTTTAGTAGGAACGTGTTATAACTAATTATTTTTTTCCAGGAATCATGATTGTATAGTGAAAGAGGGTATTTGGACTCATAATGATACACTTTTTAAAGCGAGTTTTATAATAATTTGTGAATTTGAGGCTTATTTGCCTGTAATATCACACTCGATAATTGAATACACATCAGAAATAACTAAATCCGAATAATTCAAAGCATAAATTGAGAACACTGCTCATGGATTCGCTGGCAACGCTTTATTGGGTTCTTCTTACAAAAATCCACAGCCACTAAAATCAGTATCAACTCCGATCCAACTGTAAACTATTATTCATACTAACTATATATTTTGCTAGGGTCAACACCTTTCCTGTGGTGTTTCAAATATATCAGATAACTTTCAAGTGTGAAGTGCGACATCACTGACCAACATCAGCATGTTTGGGTGCTGAACCCCCCTAATGTGAGAACAGTATTCCAAAACAGGCCGCATCTGTATTTTGTAAACATAAGCTGTTAGGGAGTAAAGCAGCTTTCCACGCGAAATAAATAGCCAAGTTTTTGTGAAGCAGCTTTCGCGATTAACCTAACATTATTTAACCATGAAAAATACTGTTGGTGATGATGCCTAAAAGGTCTGTACAAAATCTTAGCACACAGCAGTCCTGAGGTCAAAATAAGCCGATTTAAAGCAACTTACCCGAGTCTGAAATTGCCCCGATTCCGATATACAAGGTGGTATATTTAAAAAATAAAAATCGGAAAGTAGACTCCAAAGAAGTATTTTGAAAAATCAATTTTTGCACTGCTCATTCACGGTATAAAAGTGAGTAAGATATGTAACAGATCCGAAACGCGCATGCTCCTTGTATAACGTCATTAGTGGTCGAGCATCTAGATAGAAGGTTATGTAACGGATGGTAAAACGAAATCAGCTCCTCATGAAGCGTTGCCAATAACGAATATATAAGCAGTTTATATCTAAAGTGTAAAACTATTTCGAAGCTATGATTAAAGAGGAAAAAGGTAGATTCTTTTACTTTGATGAATGGAAACTATACGAACGAAGAAGCGAATAAAACATAACCATAATAACGATGAAACAAAATCTTTGTTGAATCGTTCAAGAACACCTGACTTGGTGGCCCAAAAGCTGAGAGGCGGGTATCATGTCGCCGCAGAATTCGCAGGGCAGTTCGACCTCGGGCGAGCTTGGCTGGGGGGCAATGAAATAGTCATCGGGTTCGGGCGACCTGAAATATCGAGTTATAATATCAGAATTGAAAAGGAATATTCTCAGATATATTTATGAACACAAAAAAAATTGATATATACCTGTGGTAACCCACAGTATTGCTTAAAGCACTAAAGCACAGATCACTGAATAACACTTTTATAACTATATTAATATAACCATATAAACAATAAACTGAATACACTATAAGTAACGATTCTCTCGAAATCACCTGGTTAACTAAAACTATATCGAATTCTTCATCCTACAATGGAATGAATCAGCAGTTGTTATGCAAGCATTCTGTTTCATATAGATTCGTCCACAGGTCTCCACAATACCCATATAAAGAAATACATTGAGAATTCGCATTCTCCATGTCATCAAAATATCAATTCTTTCTCGGTTTATTCAACAGAAAACAACTACTTCCCTGGCTATATGCCACGACGAATATTGAATTACATCTATTGAACACACACGATAAGAATTGAAAAAAAACAAAAACTTCTGAAGAAGAGAATTTGCATTCTCCTTCATATAATAGATATGCATATAATATCAATCTGAATATTCAACAGAAAACAACTTTTTTCCTGGTTATTTGCCACGTCGAACATTGAATTATATCTATTGAATATCCAAAAAGAGAGCATGAAAAATCAAAATCCTCTAAAATTGAGAATTGACATTATCTCTCAAATCGAATACAATAATATGATGCATTATGATATGAAAATATAACTTACCAATATGTTCAGTATTAAAATGAAAATTGAAATGTATAGGAGAAGTATACTTGTGTAAGAGAGTATCGTATCCAGGAGCTACATACATATATGCCCTGTATAATGCTTCTAGATTAATGAGTGTCGATCTATTGATGACACACGGGGTTATGTAAAAGGTGTCGGATATTTTGTGTAGAATTTATCGATATATGAGTAATATTAAGTAGTCAAGAAGTAGCCGTGATACGGCTAGGTTGTATCTGATACCTATTGTGAATATAGTGGAAATCGTGGAGTACTCAGAGTGTTCTATTCTAATAACCGTCCACCAAGCTAACAATTGTATGAACTCTGATCTTGATGAGCTTGGAACTTCCAAAAAAATCATTCGTATCAGTGATATGGGAATTATATATATCTCTCCACGTCCTGTATGATGAATATCAATTCATTACATTAGGAGTGAGATCTGGAGCCAATGCAGTTTTCGTGATATTTTCATAAATAACATTATTATACAGAATTCTTACTAGGCTGATTACACTCAATTTCATTAACTTCAGTGACCCACAATGTGATTCGAAATTTTTTGCCATTTTGTGAGAGATTGCTGCACATACCCTTCAGCGATATTCATAGACTTCCAAGAAAGAATGTCTCCTTCAGAATTTGCAAGTAAACTTGAATTTTCCAAGTTTGACGAAACAATAATTATCTCCAACCCCGGAAAACCCCAGATACCTTCCAATTTTGCATAGAATCGGATCATAATTTCAATACTCGTACGCCATATGATCTTCCTCAACAATTAAATACCCTGTAGATACCCATTATTAAAATTTTGAATCATTTTCTGTAGCGCCCATGGATGTGACGTGACAGCAATGTCAGGGATGCCAGTAGACAAAACTAAAGTCTCTAGATCATCAAAAAAGAATGCAGCTATGATCTGTCCGTACCCTGTTGAGATGACTTCAACGTCAATTTCAAGGGACCCTAGTGAAAAGTACCGAACAAACTTTTCGGGAAAAAAAAAAACTTCGCATGATAAGTGCACTTTTAACGACAAATTACAAATTAAATTATCACCTTCTGCGCGGATTGAACCTCGCCAGGTCTGGCCGGCATCCCGTCTCGTGCTGGATAAGCTCGTCGTGCGGAACAGGCACTGCGCAAAATTCGCACGGTATCACCAATTCCGTGGGGGGGTTTCGTCTTCTGGACGCCGGTGGCTGAGGAGCTGGCCCTGTGAAAGACAATTTTCTATCGTTTTTCTCTTCAGGCTTCATTCAAATAAGCTGCTGATCAATCGAACCGCATCAAGCACATTTTTGCTCCAAATTCAACATTGAATATTTTCGCAAAAATTCCACTTATTCGGATGCGGTTTTCTTTATTCAGAAAATTGATCCATTGGGTATATGACAGATAGACCGCTGATGGAAATACATGATATCCCTGAAAGCACTCAAGATGCTTGGTTACATCAAGAGGGTATCCAGAGATCTCTCAATCAACTCCTTCAAGGTTCTCTACTGCGCTTTTGTCCGTTCAAACTTGGAGTATGCGTCGGTGGTGTGGAACCCCTATTATCAGACTTACATCAACATGCTAGAAACAGTCCAAAATAAATTCTAAAGAGCTTCAGCGTATAAACTAGGAATTCAGGTAGACAACTATGACTACGATTATCCATCCCTATGTTCATTATTAAAAATAACTACCCTAGAAAACAGGAGAATTGAGTCCGACTTATGTTTTCTGTTCAAGCTGCTAGCTGGTGAAGTCTGCTCTCCTGATCTCCTATGTCATATTGAGTTCAAAATTAATAATTCTAGCACTAGGTCAAAGGACACCTTTCACATTAGGCATCATTACAGAAACTATGGGTTCCACACTATACTCTAACAAGAAGGATAAGGAAGGCAAATGATGTAGATTTGAACCACTTCGGAATACCCTTATCTACTTTCAGACTTGAACTAAAAAAATACTTGGCTAAGTGATACTAGAAGTTTGTATGTGATTGATCTCTCATCATAATAAGAGTTTTTACAATTTTGTGTAGTATAATATGTATTGTTTCCTTCATATATTTGTAGAACCACTGTTTTAAAGTAGGAGTGTTAATGCCCTTCTAGTGAGTTAGCATTTGTGGGAATAATTCAAAGACTGCTATTATTATTTATTGTTTTAAGATTTTACTTGTACAGTGTTGTAATGGATATTTCCGTGAATAAATAAATAAATAACCTCTGGCTATACAGGGTGACAAACAAACCTCTGCAAAATATTGAAAAATTCTCCATACTCCCAATTTGATGGAGAATTTTTGAGATTGTTTCAAGCATATTTTCATAATTTTCAAGCATATTTCTAGAAATGGTTTCGCAATTTTTCTCGTATCTTTCCAGATTTTCGGGAAAAAGTTTTTTTTTCGAAAAATGTGATAATTTGTACTACTGACCAGAAATATTCTTATTTGTAGCTCAAATATCACAGATTGTCTCTTGGATGAGCTATTGTGACCTTTATTGTAAGAAATCTTATATTTTTTATGTACAGAGTGTTTGGCAACAATTTTTGATAGATATTATTACAGAAAGACCGAGCACAACACATTGATCAACTTGTATAGTGTTCGAGATTGAATGACAGCAACTTTCCTTGAAGTTGCAGAAAAAAAACGAGAGATAGAATATACAGGGTGATATACCAAGATTGATGGAAGTTTTATACAATGAAACTTTGAGAGTTCAAAAATGTATGTGGTAAATCAATGAATTCTTACTCATCTCTCCTACTCTTACTCATCATTGGAATGTTGCTCAGTGTAGAATATACGAGGTGATTCACAATAACCTGCTTGTTCCTCTGGATAGAAATTTTGAGCCTTCAAGAAGCATTTTGTGGCGGAGGAGTTACGATATGGGAGGGCGTAACACTTACAGGACGAATCATAAATGGCACGGTTACAGCAGAAGTGTACAGAGACAGATGCATGCAAACTTTGGTGATGATTTTGTCCTTGTCGATGACAATGCGAGACCACATCGAGCACGAATCATCAACCAGTTATTGCAAAGACTCAACATAAATCGTATGGAATGGCCACCCAAGTCACCCGATTGTAATCCGATTGAACATGTGTGGTCACGTTTGAAGAGTCGAATACGATCGAGATCGAATCCAATCGGAAATATCAATCAACTGATAACCATTGAAAAGGAATGGGAATCACCTCGTATATTCTACACTGAGCAACATTCCAATGATGAGTAAGAGTAAGCGAGATGAGTAAGAATTCATTGATATATTCGTACATTTTTGAGCTCTCAAATAATGTTGTCGTCTACAACTACAAAAGACAAAAGGATGTGCTGATGACTGAGCTTGTAATATAATAACTAAGCATTTCAGTTGATAGGCGAGTATCCTTAATTCCCCAGTTATTTTGAAGATCATTATAGGTGAAACAAACTGTTTTCAGATTAAAGAGGCATTGAGATTTAAAAGGGACAAATAATTGAATTTTAACAAGTTTCCATAGTCTTTATCATTTGATGTAGGTATTAAAGTTATCAGAAATCACAAAATAAAAAACAGAATGAAGCAAAAAAGAACAAAACAACGAATAGAACATGATTTATTTAGACCACTGTCTCATTATGTCTCTCTAATTTCTGTCGATGGTTTAATAAACTAATTAATTCAAATTCGAAATACAACCTGTTACATGAATTTACTACGTTAGATTTTATTACTAAAAATAATCATTTAAAAATGAGACAGAAATACTCGATTTTATAAAAAATGGATTACTAAGATGTCAGACTAGTTCCTCTAAATAGTGGGAATATTAAAATTAGAATTGGCTGAATTCCAAGTATATGAATGTTGAGCATGTACATACATGAAATTGTTTTCTCTAATGTCCCCAATACTATGATGATACCTATTGTCTATCTATTTTTTTTTTGGGACTGTAAATATATTTTGTTTTGATAATGTGGTCAAGAAATTTAGTTAATGACTCTGACCTTAAGACTTTTTTAAATAGGTTTTCATAAAAGGTGCCTGCCCTTGAGATTTATAAATATCGAATTCTTATGAAAAAGAAAACATGAGTATGCCATTTTAGTAAATAACACAAAAACAAGCGCGGGGCACTATTCAATAATTGTTATATACTGTGTCCAATATAAGGATGTCTATCATGGAGATCGTTTTTATTTTTTTCTGACGTTATTTGAATAGATATAGGAAAACAAAAGGAACTTTCCCATTGCCACTTTTCAAGCTCAACAAAACAGCGTTGAGAGATTTTACGTACGACGTTTCGGATTTCGGAGAAACCATCATCAACTTTACCCCATGATAGACATCCTCATAATGGACACAATGTATATTAGCCAATAACACAAAAAAGAAAATTGTGTTTTAATCAGTTTGAAGTAATTCTCTCAGACTATACTTCTAGGAAATATGTAATCTGAGGAATCATCACACTGTTTGTTTAATTTTGTACTTGGATCTCTCTTTCATAAATCAAACACAATTTTCCCTGGATTTGCTTGTAAATTTCGACAAAATTCCAAAAAGCCTGAGCATGCTAGCATTATGAACCTTTAGTATGGTTGAAATGATTTCTGGGTAGCGTCCCACTACGTCTTAATGGCACAGTTATACCAGCAGAATCATGAAGGAGATTTCTGATGTACTCTGTTTTACCTGATATTAAAAAACACAATTAGTATTAATCCAATTGTTTCAAGTTGTAAATAATGTTAATAATATACAGTGTGTCTGAAAAAGTTGGCAACAAATGGAAAACTTTTTTTATAATTAACTTTAGGAAAAGAATGGTATTCTTTATGAAAAATTCTGCAAGGCCTGAAACCGAAAATGCAATTATTATCAGATATCAATTTTTTCCAGTCATATAGAGGTACTATGTCAAAAAACATTAATTTTGCTTAAGAGTAAAGTAAGAAGAGTCTGACCACGATAACTTTGGGACAGCACGTGGTCGTGTATGCATTGAATATGCATATGCGTTGCGTCACATGCTGTCCCAAAGTTAACGTGGTCGGACTCTACCTTTGTATCCGACAATATCGAAAATTGGTATTTAAAAATATTGACTGGAAACAAGAACTACCTTCAAATATCTATTCCATATGAATCAAACAGAACTCTAAAATAAAGGTACTTCATCCATATAAAAAAATTGTTGTTCTAAAATTGTTCTATCCGTCATTAGGTTGCCCCCTTACGAGCAACCCTCAGAAGTCTTCGAAAGTCTTGTGCGAGCAAGGAATGACGGGGGCCTTACCTTTTTAACGTGTCATCCCAAACACTTTCTTGGGCCATCAGAAAAATTTCTGCAGTCGATGGGAATCGAACCCACGACCGGCAAGCCAATGCGAATTAGAATATAGACACTCTGTCCGCACGGCTACCTGGCCCGCGAGAGATATATGACTGAAAAAATTCCCTCATATTTGAAATTTCTGTTTCAAGAATTGCAGAACTTTTTATAAGGAATCATTTTTGTCTGAAACAAATAATAAAAAAGTTTTCCATTCGTTGCCAACTTGCATCTTTTGTTCACAATGCATTATGGTGACTAGCGTCTTGAATTCAATAAGTGGAAGACACTGGATATAATATGAATATATTGCCATCTTATCGCCATCTAGTGGCTGAAAATCGAAGTTCACAACAAGCTGCAGCAGTCTAGATGGCACAATCATAATTTGAATTAGGCCTATTTATCCATAATCATAGATTCATAGAAGAACTCAGTAGCAAGTAGCTTCGATTGACCATACTTAATACTTTTTTGGTGGCAACTTATGAATATAAATTGTCCAGATGATTACGACATTCATTTATAATATTATACTTCATCAGAAATGTGTATTTATTATACATTTTCGAAAGGAGATACCAGTGCAACCAATGAATATGTGTCAATTAGCAAACTAATCCATAGAAAAACAACAGCTATTCGGATTTTGATTGTTCCCAATATACAATCAATCAATAATGTTGCCAGGGTAGCAACGAATGAGACCAAGTCGGTCACCTATCTTTCGACTTATACCGACAACACACCACAGGGAGAAATGGAAGATTTGGATACGCCAAATCAGCGCGCTAGAGTTATTTCCGTTATGTAACGGCATGTTCTCCTGCTACCATTTTATTAGGCAAGATATCCTCCCACTTGACCCATAGTGGGATTCTTCTTCACCTCCTCTACCGTAGTCCGGTTGTGGTTTTTGGAAACTGTTGCCCCCTGGAGTCCAACCCAATTGGTGAGGCATCAGGTCGTATGTACGACCTGATGGGGCTATCCTCATCACCCCAGGTACCCATGTCAACAAGATTCCTCTTGTTACGTTTGATGGGTCGCCGTCGCAAGAGGCTTTCGCCTGATTGCTACTTATGTTGACAAGAATCCTCACGTCCCGTTGTATGAGTGATCGAGGACTTTCCACGTTCCTCTACCTCGTTTACAGGAGAGGACCCGGTTTTACCTATGATGACTGGCGATAGGATCGCTTTGGGCTACCCCATCCCTGACGAACTAAGGCACAAGGTACACCATAGTTCCAGTTTTCGCTGAGCAAGCCCAGCTACCCATGTCGACCGGAATCCTCCGGTCCCGTATGAACGGTTTCCGTTCGCGGCCATTCACACGTACCGCTACCAAGACAAGAGTAGGAACCTCAAGCTTTTAACCAGATGTACCTGGAATCACCTGAAGCTGCCCGTTACCATCGAGATTATAAGGCCTGCATGCTTCCGTGGTGACGTCACCTTAGTGAGGCCTAACCAGCGGCTCGAAATGACAAGCGCTTATGGCGCTATAAGACGACCGCGTATTTCAATATCAGTTTAAGACCATTATTGAGCCGATTTCGCTGTTTTCATTAAGGGCTTGCGGTTAAAAAAGGATGCCAGTCGTCAACTGAGCCCTTCTTCGCATCCCATTCGGTTTTATTATGGAAAAACGAAGTTTCAAAGCAAAAACCAGAATAAAACACAAATACCCATCTACAGCAACCCATTCGAATTAAATAAAGAAAATTGTGGAAAATGTATTTTATTTTGATAGACATGCCGTTTGTTATAATTACCTATATTTATCTTGGAGAATTCCTATTACCTAAAAAATTAGCCAGTGAGTGTTTTCAATTTCCTGTTGTTGGATTTTTTACCCAATTGATCGTTAGACTTGAAACAGTAATTTTTAAGGGTAAAACTGCATTTATCATGCAATGGTTTATTTTTCGAAAATTTTCATTGGTACTTACGTATTTTTGTCTGAAAAGAACGAATTTGATAATGAAAATGTGAACAATTAAAGCTACTTCTCTTCTTATTTTGTCATTGGACACTTCATAAACTCATGATGTACTTCGATGACACATTTTTATATTGAAAATTCTACAGGAAATATGATTTTTATCGCGGGTTTTTTATATTTAGTGAACAAGCATTCCAGATGACGGCCATTTAATCAATAGTCAATCAAAATACGAGATGTCAAATGTCAACAGATTGCTTTGGAATGACATTACACACGCCATTATTTTAAATGATATTCTTCCTTCTTTTCACTAAATATGGATAAATCTCAAGAAAATCATATTTATAGTTGAATTATATAATAGAAAAAAATGTGTCATACATTGTTATATATAAATTGTCCAATATGATGAAAAAGGAAGGGAAAATTGTTCTAAATGCCATCCAGAAGACAGGCGAAATTTGTAACTTTATAGTCAAATATATAAATAATGGTTTGTTCACATTTTCATTATCAAATTCGTGTTTTTCAGACAAAAATACGTAAGTACCTAGAAAAATTTTCGAAAAAAAACCCATCGCATGATCAATGCAGTTTTACCTTTTCAAGTAGTGTTTGTAGTACATGTTAATATGATAGTTGCAATTCGATCATTGGAATGAATTCTGCATTCATTGCCACGAGGCAAATGACCGTTTTCAGAAAAAAATTTGAGAGTGTATTGAGTTAAAAATGCCCGTTTATTATGAACATTCAAGAAAATTTCCTCGAATTCAGAGATGATTTTGTTGAATATAATATACGAATACAAAACTAACTGCACAATCAAAGCTTTTCTCTCTTTCCTCTACTCATACTTTTTATGAGAGAGTAATTGTCTTCTATTATTAATTCATCATTATAAATTAAGCTCTGTTTACTACTGTACTTAGATGGAGTAAAATCCTCGCGGTGAATTGCATACACCCACTTTTTCGATAGTTCCTTGTCCAACGGGAAGGCATGAACTTTTGGAACACCCACATAATTCCCCCGACCAAAGGGAACACAACACTTGAAAGGCATTGTTATTTCGCCTATCACAACACAAAATATTTCACAAAAAAGTAATTTTTCTAAGTAATAAACAACAAAAGAATTCGGGACCGCTTCAAAGACATACGTGATTCACCGATGAATTAACACGAACTGACGCGTTAGCCGACAAGCGGTAAAACACTGGCCTCTCTTAGGTGACGTCACGAGCTGTTTACGTCAGAGTCTGCTGGCCTTCTAATCTCGATGGTAACGGGCTGCCCCCACTCGACGGCCAAATTTTCTCGTATGAACTATCATAAAATCATGGAGCTTCAAGTAAATAACTCGAACAAACAATCAGTAAAATTGTGTGGAGCCCCGGGATTCATCGACACAAGCCAAACAGTCCAAACGTATAGTCTGGCTTCCAACAAATGACCGGCGGGAAGAATGTGAGCCCAGACCACAATAAAGGGTGAGTCATGACTAACCACAGTCATAGCCTTATGGCGGATACAGAAAGTCAAGCTGACTTGATATACAGTGTGTCTCACTTATTATGGAAACACCCCTGTATCTTATGTAATCGTTGGGTAAGGATCCTGCAATTTGCTGGAGCGAGAGATATACCAGAAATGCACTCTATGACCAAGTTGGGTAATCTTCAGTGATTTACACTGCTCGCCAGTAGCCATGGAACCACCACAATTTCCGGAAAATGATATTAGGAGTCAAAATACGTAAGGACGCCCAATTCACTAAATATTTATATTGTTCCTATAAAATTGTCAGTTCTGAAAATTTCATTTTTGTCTTCATTTTCATGGAAACACTCCCGTATCTTACGTAATCGTTGGGTTAGGATACTGAAATTTGCTTAAGCGAGAAATATATCAAAAATATACTCTATGACCAAGTGGAGTCATCTTCAGTGATATACACTGCTCGCCAACAGCCATGAAACCACTCCAATTTCCGGAAAATGATATTAGGAGGCAAAATAGGTTGAGAATCCCTTCAGATTCGGAATCAGGACGCCGAATTCACTAACTATTCATATACACATAAAATCTATAAAACAGCACTTACAGTCCAACCTCCTAGAAATCTCCTTGTAGCTCTCCCCTTCCTTTTTCTTCGCTCCCCCTGATGGTTGATAAGTCGACGGTAGATAGGGCATTGGGTCATAATCGAAGTCCGTGAAAGATCGGAGCATTGGAGGCCTTCTTCTGGTGTAATCAGACGAGGTCGAACCAGTACGTTCGGTTGACGAGTCCCAAGATGGCCGTGGACCTGGCTCTAAGAGAAAGATAATGGGCGAGTGGACTAATATTGAATTATTGGAATTGAATTACTCCAGTGTCTTTAGGGACCTAAATTAATTTTTTTATGTAAATAATGAGTCTATGCATTGTTTGAAATTGTTGAATTTCAGAACTCATTTCAAACGTATCGTCATGGCCGCCATTCGGCGATACGTCGAATAAATGATGACGTTAGTTTTTATGCTGTTTCGTTATTGGTCAGATAATCTTTCATTCCCACTCATGAAGCAAGGTGGCCAAGTCACCAATTATAATAAAGTTATCAAAGATATGTTACTTCTTGTCATTGAATAAAACATAATAGGAGGAACCCATGATATTATAGCTGATTCTTGACCTTTTCGAGCAACCAGCATGCCCAAATATTTCTTTTACTCCATAACAAAATATCATGTAAGTGTTGGAGACTTGGCAACATTGTGTTGGATGTTGAGAACTGACAAGACCACACCCACAATTCGTGCGCCGTTGTTGTCACGTTTACCCAAGCGTTTAATGATTATTATTTACGCAAATTTATTAGAAGCAATAAGCCACAAATCATAAGGGAACATTTTGAGACAATTGATTTTTCAATGCTCATTAGGAATATTGCTTATACATAAATGATAGTTTATCGATTATTGAATAACTAATATTTCCGACGTTCCCAATCGTATTTCAACATATGGCAACTGTGCTATGGTCTGCCCCTACATACGAAATCGTGACGTCAGTTTTTACTCGCGGTAAATTTCTAGTCGTTTGAATATTACCGTGGCATTATTGATAATGTTGGCACCTTGAAAATCGACCGATAAATTCCAAAAGAAGATGATATTTAAAGGTATTTGAGTGATGATTCTATTTAAGAAATAAAAAAAAATGTCCAATCGCCTATTGGTATTCGAGTTTCATCATTATCTATATAGTAATCCCTTATAGTAGAGGGAAAGAGGCTAAATGGGGATTTAGTCTCTTTCAATGTGGGAGACGCGTGTACAGTGTGTCCAGTTTTCGATGCTTTTGCATGATATCTCAGTTATCTTTAGAGATAGAACCTTGCGGTTTTCGCGGTCCTGTGCCACTTTTTTGTGAAACTCAAAATGGCCTCATCAGATTTTGCAGGACTATTCCCATTTATGAGATACAGGGTGATTTTGAAAATTTATACTTTTTGGACCCCCTCTATATCTACGAAGTTTATCAGCGTAAATGTCAAATTAAAATCTTAACCCATAGAGAATTTTATGCAGAATTCAGTGGCGCACAAAAAATTTCTTTTCGGGGTGTGGTTTTGAAAATACGACTCAAACTTATGATTTTTTAAACTGAACACCCTGTATTTTATAGGCTCATTGAATTACTTATTTTTTTCTCTTCGAAATGATATATGATGTATAAATAAAGCATCTTCAAAAATGTTAAAAAATCATTAAAACATTGAATTTTAATAGTGGGCTATGGGTTTTTCGAGGAATTTTCATATAAAGAAATTTACAATTGAAGGAATATTTCCTTTGATTGTTCCATGAAGGGGGAAATAACAATTTCAACACTAATTAACTTGCAATACACAAGACTCAGATACCTGATATCCACAAATATATAGTAATGAAGAGTTTATAATGTAGAATAAGCACCTGATTGAATATTTACTAAAACAATTGAATTTCGAAATTATTCAGTGATTTATTCATTGAATTGTTCAAATTGATGTCCATTTTTCATCACAAACTTTCTCAATACATATCAATCATTGAAAGATGTCTTTGTAATTCCTGGAAAACTGCCTCTGTTGTTGCACAAAGTTCTTCAAGTATGTTGGGCCACTCACTGTATTAAGAAGTATTGAGAAAGTTTGTCAACTGTATGTTGGGGAAAATGGATATCAATTTGAACATGTCAATGAATAAGTTACTGAATAATTCCGAAATTCAATTATTTTACTAAATATTTAATCAGGTGCCTATTCTACATTATGAACTTTTTATTACTATTTATTTGTTGCTATCAGATAACCAAGTTAAGTGTTTTGTTAATTAATAAGTGTTGATATTGGTTATGACCTTTCCATGGAGAAATGTAAAGAAATATTTCTTCAATTGGAACGTTTTTCATAAGAAAAATCCATAACCGACTATCAAAATTCAATATTTTAGTGATTTTGAGCAATTTTGAGAATTTTATATTCTTTCGTTATATATCATTTTGAAGACAAAAAAATAAGGAATTTAAAGAGCTTATGAAATACAGGGTGTTCCATTTAAAAAATCATAAGTTTGAGTCGTATCTCCAAAACCATACCCCGAAAAAAAAATTCAAGTGCGCCACTGACTTATGCGTGAAATTCTCTATGCGATAAGATTTTGATTTGACATTTTTGTTGAGAAACTTCGTGGATATAGAGGGGGTCCAAAAAGTATAAATTTTCAAAATCGCCCTGTATCTCATAAGCGGAAACAGTCTTGCAAAATCTGATTAAGCCATCTTGAGTTACATAAAAAAGTGGCACAGGACCGCGAAAACCTCAAGGTTCTATCTCCAAAGATAACTGAGATATCAGGCAAAAGCATCGAAAACTGGACACACTGTACAGGTTCTCAAAAATGTAAACCAGAACTGCCACAAAGACATACCTACTCGCGAGAGCTTCAGATATTAATAGTGTACTGGACCCAGGTGTTTCTGATAACCGAAAAATATCAATCTGCCGTGGTAGAGAATAGGTAATAAAAAAATTATTCGAGCTTGTCAGATATTGAGAAGGGATGTTAAGTGAACCCTCAAGTAGCTCCTATTCAAAAGACTGACGATTTAGAAGCGACCAGAAGTCATGACCAACTTTTAAAAATGAAAAAAAAGTGACCTTGAAATACTCGAGCGCCTCAAATTATTATACAGACGCTTCATCTTAATGTCCTTGTTGTATTGACCCATAATCTGACAATTAGGTAGAGGAATTTCCTTAATCTGATAATTGAATTTGTTTTTGTTTACTGAATGTGATAACTAAATTATGATATATACAGGGTGAGTCAGTTTCTTGTAGCAGGACTTCAACAGCTCAAAGAATTTACAATTTTGAGATAAAAAGCTCATGTAGACATACCGGGATATACAGAGGGTATTGGGCCACCCCTGTAACTCTTGCATTTCTGACATTTGGTACAGTTATATTAGCAACCATCTCAGATTTGATCCCCTGACAATCCAATATGGCTTCCGGTTTTTCTGGAAATGCCAGCAACTAGACTAGACAAATTGCTATAGCTACGGAGAACAACCTTATCGTGCATAGCAAGAGTAGGGCCGTCACAATAGATCGTCAAGGTCGCAGCATTGATTTTTTTTTTTTTTAAGTCATGAATTAATTCAAACATTTTCCAATAGTAACAAATGGCATTATTAACGTCAATTTAAACTGAAAAACCCAATGCCATTATGCATTATGGAAACCTGGCGAAAAAATCTGTGGTTTACTTCTTATTGTGTAAGCTTGACATTTCAATGAGGATTTTGATGCCTGGCAATTATAGTAAAAAAAATTGCTGTCCAAAATAACACTAGTGCATATAGTTAATAAGTCATAGGTTGAATACAGGCAGCTATTCATTTACTTCAATAGATAGTTTCAGTCAGTTGTTTGTTACATTTTTGTATTTTGTTTATGTGAATAAAATTTCATTTCTTTTGAAGTGAATTAATTCAAAAAATTCCGAATCAATTCAAGAAGTCGGACTTTTATGACTTTCTTATAAAAGTCATGACTTATTCGAACCCTGCGACCGTCGCAGTGTATTCACCCCTTATGCATACGATACAATACAATGCGTCAATCCAACTCGGGGCGAATTTTAACGCACAACGTGGTTACGTTTCCGCTGGACTAATTAATTCATCTGTGACGGGAAAAAAGTTTGGCATTTCATCTCTGTTGGCAGGTTATAAAATGTCACTTTACATAAATTACTTTTTTCCCACGGGAAAAAAGTGAGTACTTTTTTCCCGGATATATATCACATATATACACACTGTTGATGGCTTTAGTTGTGCTATAGTTCCGAAAAATGAGTCAATAATACCGTCTCCGAGAAAGAACTGCAAGTCCTTTTATCTTCCATTCGACTTCGCGGTTACGTATATTACTAAACAACCGCACTAAATTCGCAATTTTTTGAAATCAAATCACAGAATTAGACTGACAGAAGTGACATCAGATATTTGATTACTTCAAAAGAATGATAAAGATGCCTACAACGCAGGCGTCCCTACTGTTAAAAACTTAAAATTTCACGTTGTTAATTTTCAGATTTCAAAATAATGTAATATCTTCTCAATATTGATTCGTCCTTTCTTCTGTCACAGAAAAAAATAGTGTATTATACACGGGAAAAATATTAGATTTTAGCTCACGATTTTTTGTCTCCCTCCGCTACGCGTCCGGAGACAATACAACCTGGAGCTAAAATCTACTACTTTTTTCCATGTATAATAAAAAACTATTGATTCTAGTTGTTTTGTCATAAACGTTCCCCCCAAATCATATCATAAGACTGGGAATGTTACCGCTAATTAATATCATACAGCTCACCATCTTTGAGTTTCACAAATCCATGATTGGAATCCAAATGCACTTGCTTGTTCTTGTACATAACCAGTTCTCCACACTCCAGGCATTTATCAGTCCTTGTTCCACAGTAGTTTTCATGGTCCTCCAACTCCAATTTTGGCAGTTCAAGTTCACAGTACCTGCAAGCCAACAAACCAGTAGGTTTCGGTTGTGGTTTCTTCATTGGTGGTAAGGCAGCTGCTGCAGCACCTTGTTCTTGTTCTTTTTTCAGAGCAGAATCCATCTTTACCTCTTTCATTGAGGTATTAGAGAGACCATTTTGATGCACACTCCTAGAGTCAAAGCTATTATTTGATGAGTATGCAGATTTCCCGGCAAACTCTTGGTCAGTTTTTCTTGTTGAGTTTTCCTTGAAACTGTAACCAGAGTCAACAAGTCTGTCCATCTTCTGTAAGTACCTTTCTTTTCTTGCTTCAACTTTCTTATCTTCAACAGCTTTCCGAGTTTGGAAGTAGGAGCTTTTTTCTAAAGTTGTGGGAGGGATAATAGGTTTTTTATTCACAGTTGGTTTCTTGCATGAATTTTCATGCTTTTCATACTCAGATTTTGGAATTGGCTCTCTACAGGTCTTACACAAAGTTATGTTTCTAGCACAGTGCATTGTGTGCATAACATAGTTAGTTTGAGGAATTTCTTTTTTGCTGGAAATAAATGTAAAAGATGCCGGTTTTAATTCTGAAATGATGATGGTTCTTCATTGAAATATGAACTGATAAGTCAGCCTCAAGTATTATAATCTTTGAACAGAAATCTTAGAATGTTGAGGTGCTCAAACTCATAAAAAGAACTGAATTTAATTGGATAAGTCCCAAATAAATTCAAGATATTACGAGATAAATGAGTTGAATACATTCAGGGGAGAAAAATACTGTTTATATTTCCGATTATGATGAAGACAGCTTAGGGAGGTATTTTTCTCAAGAAATGAAAACATTTGACATCAGAATGAGGGAGTAATTCTTGAATAAATAGACACTTCCCTTCATGGCAATATTACATTTTTTGCTCGACTTTTTGCTCCTACTACATATAGATAATAATTTCTAAGAAAATTTATAGAATTGGCACAATACAAAAACAACAAAAGTTGATGAAACTGTGGCGAATACATCCCGTTTTTTTTTCACAGTAAAGAAATAAAAAATATGTGGAAATTGAATACCACAATAAGGCATTTTCAAGATTTCATCAGATGTTTTACAGTGTGATCCTTTGAAGTGGTGTAGGTTTTATAATGAGTCAGCCTGACCGCATTTTGTCAAGTCCACCATGAAATTATGATCAATGTGATTTGAGTTATTATTCTGATAAACAAGCTATAACATATATCAATAGGTACTTCAAATTAGACGAGAACTCAATTTCATGACTTTCATATCAAAGTAAAATTACAATGCACATAGAATATATGTGATGTAATTTCTCTAGAAACTCCAATTATTCACAGTTCTTCCTGGACAAAAAAAAACAACTGAAATTCGACAAATAATGGATTATTTCATCAAAATTCGTAAATATAGATATTTCTAAAGCAATAAATAGTTACTTATGCAACAAGTGCAAAAAGTGAATGTTTATTGCACGAGTTGCATACAACATTTTTTCTACGTTCATGCAAAAAGCAAAAAATGATTTATTGAGGTGCGGCACTAGGTGTAGGAAAATGAAAAACGCAACTTAATTTTTGACTGACGTTTCTATAACCACAGTTGCAATATAGAAAATGTTTGTCATGATGACAGCTCGTTGAATTAGAATGACATATGAGTGCAATAAAAACTTTATAGCACTAAGTGCAACAAAGAACTTCTTTTTCCACTAAATATAGTTCTGCTTTTTGCATGAATGTAGAAAAAGAATATAATATCCTACCTATGGAAATAAAAAATAAAGGCTAAATAAACTATCTAAACTGCTACTTTTCACCAATATATTTTGAATCATTGTAAATATGATTATATAATGAGAGAAAAGGAATGAATAACTAAATAGCAGTGGCGGCTCGTGCTCCTTTCAACAGGGAAGACTGAATGGGAAGAAAAATAGTAAAAAAACTTCATATAAACATGGGTCCAAAATTGCCCCCCTGGGGGGGGGTTATAGCCATCTGAAGGAGGGCCCAAGTTGATTGGTTCATGTGAATATTATTGAAACCCTCTGTGATACTATCACCCCTTCTTTCAACATCTACTATACACAATAACAGACTATTAACATCCATTCATGGCGAGTGCTATTGACAAGAGTACCATTCTTAGATGAAAATTATGATATTTCAATATTCTAGATCAAACTGCCGAAAATTGCATAAACAGAGAAGTTATGGTGGAAAGCGCGTCTAGCCTCACCTATTTTCCACGCCCCTGATCAAAATTTTGGAAAATTCTGAGAAGTAAACCGCGGTGGAATTCTGCTGTACAAACACCTGGAATCCCTTGGAATTCCCTGGATTTCCTTAGAATTATTTGGATTTTATTGGAATTCCATAGATTTCCTTGGATTTTCTTCACACAACTGGAATTCCTTGGATTTCCTTGGAATTCTTTGGATTTCCTTGGAACTCTTAGGGTGAAGTGCGGTATAATTCTGGTGTACAAACAACTGGAATTCCTTGCAATTTCTCGAAATTCCTTGGATTTCCTTGGAATTCCTTGGAATTTTTTTTTTAGCCGCTTGGAGCGCACGAAATTCCTTGGATTTCCTTGGAATTCTCTGCAATTCCTCGAAATTCCTTGGAATTCCTTGGATTTCCTAGGAATTCCTAGGAATTCCTAGGAATTCTTGGAATTTCCTTGAAATTCCTTGAATTTCCTTGCAATTCTTTAGATTTCCTTGGAATGCCTTGGATTTCCTTGGAATTTCCTGGAATTCCTTGGAGTTTCTTGGAATTCCTTGGAGTTTCTTGGAATTCCTTGTGTGAAGTGCGGTACAATTCTGGTGTACAAACAACTGGAATTCCTTGGAATTGCTTGGAATTCCTCGTGAAATTGAAGTTTGGTGTACACAATTTTGACCGCGGTTTACACCTCGGAAAATTCTAACAATTTCAAAATTGAGCAGTTTCCTGGAGGTGGTCAAAACCCTTTATGGACACCACGAAGGACCATTCCCTGCATGGTAATCCCTACATGTATAGGTGTACCTTCTAACACTCCACCTCCTTTCAAGGCTAGTCTGACCTAGGGTCCCTTGATGGATATTGACGTTAAAGTCATCTTAACATGACTTTAACGTCAATTTCCATCAAGGGACCCTAGTCTGACCGAAGTCATGGATGACATTTAGTTCTGTTGGTCCATTGTACCATTGGACCTGGAATATGCCGTTATTGATTTTATCATATAGGATCCATATGGTTCTTATATAAGGGCCACTTCAAATACCGCCACAGTAATTGTGAGCACTGCTGCTCACAGTACCAGAAGTTCGTTTAAAATACCCTTTTCATTCAGGTTCCTAAAGACTGCTGCTCACAGTACCAGAAGTTCGTTTAAAATACCCTTTTCATTCAGGTTAATAAAAACAACTCTTCCGAGCCTTGGCCTCGTTCATTAAGAAGGCCAAAAGTATTCCTTCTCAGCAATTGGGAAGGTCCCGTTATCGACATTAATAAGATCAGTGCCAAACATCCCTGCAGGTTTACGTTCATCTGTTATTTACTGGAAATGTAATTTTAACATACAGGGTGTCCGGAAATTAGGCGCAAAAAATCAAGGGGGTGATTCTACATGATAAAATAAGAATTTCATTTCATATGTACGTGGGTCCGGAAATGCATAGTTTTCAACATAAAGTGTATAAAAACTTTTAAAAAAGTTCGGTTTTTTATGAATATCTCAAATGTCCTTCTACCGATTTTCTTGAAATTTGGCAATGATATTTCTTGTCATGAGGGGCTGATATAGCGATAATTCAATCGGAATTATGAAAGTCAGTGGCGTCCCAGGGGGCAACCTAGCGAATATTATTGTCAATAAAATGTGCGCCACTGATTTTTTTGAATTCTTCATCTTTATCACCTATTGACCATCTAAAAATACAACTTTTTGGTCTCTTGAGTTGTTCTGAAAATTTGCTTCATTTCCATGGAAAAAAATAAATACCAATTTATTGCATGAATTTGTGCCAAAAAATTCCTTTAAAAACTAGGGTGAAAATAAATGCGTGATCAATGTCCATAGACATAGAATGAGTATGAAGATTCATTCTCTTCAAATATTTCTTGAAACATGTTTGACACACTCTACACTCTGTATATAGAGAACTATGTATTCTCGCTCCAGGGAGGCTCAGTTTTCGATAATACAAAGTGTGTCAAACATGTAATATAAAATATTTGAAGAAAATAAATCTTCATTATAATTCAACGTCTATGGACATGGATCACACATTTAATTTCACCCCTGTTTTTGAAGCTTTGTTTTGCACACATTTTTACAATGAATTGGTATTTATTTTATTCCACGGAAACGCAGCAAAATTGCAAAACAATTCAGGAGACCAAAATGTTGTTTTCTTAGTTAATCATTAGGATATGACGATGTAGAATTTGAAAAAATCAATGGCGCACATTTTATTGACAATAATATTCGGTAGGGTGCCCCCGGGACGCCACTGGATTTCACAATTCCAATTCAATTATGGCTAAATCAGCCCCTGATGACAAAGAATATCATTGCTAAATTTAGAGAGAATCGGTGAAAGGATATTTGAGATATTCATAAATAACCGATTTTTTCTAAAAAGTTCGACACACTGTATCTTGAAAACTATGCATTTCCGGACCCGAGTATATATGAAATAAATCTCATGTTTTCTCATGCAGAATCACCCCCTTGATTTTTTGCGCATAATTTCCGGACACCCTGTATATTCATGAATATAAGAATATATTTATACCGGGTTGCCTATCGGAATGTGGCCGCAAGTATTTTTATTTAAAATAATAAAAATCGATTTTCTGCAAAAAAATTCATTCATTTGTTTTTTGAATAAAATACATTCCACCTTACAGCTATGTATCTAAACAACTTAAAAAGTGATGCCGTTACGCAATTGGCAGCAACCTCTTCGCAGCCGGGTGTAAACAGTTATCATTTTGTTACATTTATATGTTCATAGCGTTTATATGTCATTTTTATATGGAAGCAAATTTTTTCCTGTGCATGATGGAATAAGTCTGCCAATGCAAATATGGCCGCAAATAGGGGTTGCCAGCTGTTAGAGGTATACAGGGTGTTTCAGAGTTGTGGTGACAGAAGCCTAGAAAAGATTCCTCTCAGCATAATATGAAAAAAAGTTCATATGAATTTGGTCCGAAAATGCTTCGTTTCCCAGATATAGGGTGTCAAAGTTAAAAAAAAAGTCTTTATCAATATCTTGAAAACACTCGAGCCGATTCGAATGAAATTTCTATGGTTCATTTACACAATTATCAGGCATTTATTGGACCAATTAGATTTGATCCAGAATATTCAGGGGCGTACCGATTTGGCAAGTGTCGGTTTTTTTCGTAAAAAAAAGTTACCCCGTGTTATTTCCGGGTTCTTCTTGAATATTCAGATGGACCCACTAAAAATACAACATTTCTGTCTCTTGCTATTTTCACGGCATATCTCTGAACTGAATAAAGAATAAAGAAAAATAAAAATGGTTAAATATTATCCAAAAATGTATTGCACATTATTATTTATGAAAACAAAAATGACATAAAATTCAATACCCTGTCTTCAAATTTTGTGAGAAATATTTTTTCACAATAAATGAAAAACCCGGTATAAAACTTTTTTTTCGAACTTGGAAATGAAGCATTCTCGGACCCATGTTCATATGAACTTTTTTACTATATTTTTGTTCCTGGAATCTATAGAGAAAATCTTTCTATGTAGATTCGGGACACCCTGTATATGCAGGTCATATTGAAAATTTTCCAGACTAGAAATCATTCAGAAAGCGATGACATGCATCCAGTCATTGTTTGAATAAAACGCTGATATTTCAAAACAATAGCAGTCTCATTCCTGTTTCTGCTTGTTTTTCTTTGACATCTTATACAATTTGCAATTGCAGTCAGTTAAAGGCATTCTTGTCTATATTTCTGCGAGATTATGATCAACACAAGTAAATTCCAAAATGTTTTGTAAAACAAAGATATAAAAGCTCTGCAGACAAGTAAATTAGTTTCCTCCATGATTCTGGGACCAAAAGTGATGTCATGCTCATTGCAGAATAATTTTGAAATCCCAAATTGATTTTTAGTGATCATTCATCACACAAAAACTGTTTTCAGGTCACCATAACAGTTGTAATAAAACGCAAAAGTATATATTTTCCAGGTTACAAAATATTAGATTTTGGTAAAGCCTCAACACAGTATTTTACTATTAATTTTGCCTTGGTGAAAAATAATATGAATACAGGGGTGGGCCTCTTTGATGGATTACCCCTGTACTCTGTACTAATAGGTAATTACTATTTTCAATAGTCTCTTTCATAATAGGCATATCTTATTCTGTGTTTACAATCAGAAATATATATGTTTGATAGAAACTATATTATTTACCTACCATTACACATTCAAGTAATTATAATTATCTCATTTGTGATCTGGTGAAATTTCAGTGAAACATTCAGGTATTTATGAATTTCATGCAAAAACCTTGGAACCCACCAAATCAGAATGGATATTTAGTAGTGAACAAGGATTAAGTTATTGGTTTCATATTTTATAGTCATCACTATCATGACATATTTATGTGAATCAACTGTTGTCCAATCAATATATTGATATGAAAATAAATTCCTAAGCACACAATCATGATAAAATATGATAGATTGAATATAAATATTTATGGTATGTTGGGTTGATATATAACCATATAGGTACATATCTGAATATATTTTTATTTTACATTAGTGAAGTGGCTGGACTCACCAATTATTACAAATTTCATGTTCCACACTGTTGTCCATATTAGTGGTGGAGGTAGTTTCTTCTAAACTTTTCTTGAACTCAGGATCTGCCAAGGAATAGAATAGCTAAGTACAGATAAGTAGGTACTTAAAATTAATAAAGATTTTCACTACTTGAATTTGATGTGAATGCACTGTAAGCTGATAGGTAAAACAAAAAGGTTGGAAATAACGTTTATTTTTAGAATATCGTCCGTGAATATGACTGTGTGGTTCTAAAGATATAAAGTTATTTCTGGCAGAATGCTGATTTATCAAAACATTTGTAATATCTATACTACCAACTCCTAAACCTCTAACTCCACCTAGTAGAGATTGTCTATGATATCTCTATTTATTTCCTGCTGCTTGGATAACCCCTCAAATATTATAGAATCCATACAACAATCTGAATCAATACGAACTGAAGCAAACCATTAATGAAATAAAGAACAAAACATCATCTGGTTATGATGAAATATCAGTTAAAATTTTAGAAAATCTCTCAGAATATGCTTTAAATATTCTTGTGGAGGCCATCAATAAATCATTTCGTTCTGGCAGATTTCCTTCATGTCTGAAACTAGCAATAGTCATTCCGCTTCATAAAGGTGGCGAAATGAATGATCCATCAAACTTCCGGCCTATATCATTGCTTCCAACAATCTCAAAAATAATTGAAAAACTTGTTAAAAAGAGAATATTGAACTTCTTAAGTCATCATAACATCCTATGCGAATCTCAATATGGATTCCAAAGCAATAAAAACACAGGCGATGCAATCTTCTCTTTTCTGGAAGATGTGTATATTGGTTTAAATAATAACGAAGCTATTGGGGCAGTGTTTTGCGATTTCTCTAAAGCGTTCGACTGCGTGAACCATGAAACACTGTTATTTAAACTACAGTGCTATGGCTTTAGAGGATTGTCATATAACTGGATTTCCAGCTATCTAACAGATAGGAAACAAGTAGTAAAACTCCAAGGAAATAAATCGCACATGGAGAATAACACAACAGGTGTACCACAAGGCTCGGTTTTGGGTCCTATTCTTTTTCTGCTTTATCTGAATGATCTGATAACCGTTGACATCAAAGGGAAGTTCACATTTTTTGCAGACGATACCACCATCCTTTGGCGTGGGACAAATGAAGATAATCTCAGAGAAAACATAACTTTTGATCTCTATAAAATTAAGCAGTGGTGTGATTCAAACTCCTTATGTTTCAACACAAATAAAACAAACATAGTCTGCTTCAAGTTCAGTTTCGACGACTTACTTATAGAAAATCACGCTATAGTGAACAAAACGCACACAAAGTTTTTAGGGGTATTTATAGATGAAAAATTAAAATTTGATAAGCATGTAGAAAACTTATGCAAAAAAATAGCATCTGGCTGTTATGCAGTTCGAGTTGTTTCAAATGAACTCAATCAATCCTCAGCCAGAATTGTGTACTTTTCCTTGATCGAGTCCCATTTGAGATATGGAATTGCCTTTTGGGGCTTATGTAGTCAGCAACTACTAAATTCAGTATTCGTTTTGCAAAAAAGGGCTGTCAGGTACATTTGTAAGGCAAAATCACAAGATCACTGCAAACCACTTTTCATCAGTCAGAAAATTCTAACTTTACCTTGTATGTTCCTTTTGGAAACCGTGTGTCTAATACACAAAAAGTATTCAAATGCAGCAGTAAATAATGACAGATGATACCATACAAGAGGAAGTCGGGATCTACCCCTGCCAATACCAAAATTAGCAATTACAAAATTTTCTTTGATATATGAGAGCAAGAAAATATATAACCACCTCCCAATGTACTACAGGGAAATAACAAATTTAAAAAAGTTCAGGAAATCAGTTAAAGAGGTATTTCTGCAAAAAGCCTACTATGACTTGAAGGAATATTACACTGATGAATTTTAAAGCTTAGTACTTCCGTTGCTTACTTATCTGGATTGCGTTATTTATTTATTTATCTGTAATGTTTGATATATTTTCTGTAATGTTTTATTTATTTTTATATTTATATTTATATTCGTTTAGGTACACATGTTTTAACTCTATAATGATTTTTCATTATATTTCATATAATTTTATATTTTAATATTTCTGACTTTATAAAATTACACTTACTTTGTCAATAAGAATTACTTCTTGGACAATAAAGCATGATTGATTGATTGATTGATTGAATCAAGAATGATTACAATTTTGGATCATTTTGTATTTTGAAATTCGTTTTACAAAATATGGGATCGTACAGTACAAGTCCTACAACAATACACAATACAATAACTTACCAAATTTCATAAATCTCTCAGTATCTTGATATTCTTGATTTCTCTCCATTTTGAAGAAATTCATCCAAATAATATTCAACAAACAATACAATAATGAACATTTATGGGGATATGGATAATTGAAAACCTTCGAACAAATTGTTCAAGATGCGTGGGTACTTCCCCCAACCAAAAACCAAAAAGGTACAAAAGTAAAAGTACAAACTTAAAAGAAAAGAAAATGGTAGTGTATTGACTGCCGACCAGTCGGCAATCTATACTTTTTTCAGGCTGCCGTGCTGCTGACCGTTCGGCAGACCATTGTCTGCTAAATAGAGAAAAAATCTAGTGAGCTGGAATTTCATCCCAGCTCACTAGATTTTTTCTCAATATTTAGCAGACAATGGGCAGACTATAATATACTCTTTTGTTTGTTTGTTTGTTTGTTTAGGATGCCTTAACAGTTGACTAAAATTATTAATTTTTTCTGTGACAGGAAAAAAGTTTGGCATTTCATCTCTGTTGGCAGGTTATAAAATGTCACTTTTCATAAATTACTTTTTTCCCGTGGGAGAAAAGTGAGTACTTTTTTCCCCGGATATATATCACATATATATACTCTGTTAATGGCTTTTGTTGTGCTATAGTTCCGAAAAATGAGTCAATAATACCGTCTCCGAGAAAGAACTGCAAGTCCTTTTATCTTCCATTCGACTTCGCGGTTTCGTATATTACAAAACAACTATTGAATTCGCAATTTTTTAAAATCAAATCAAAGAATTGAACTGACAGAAGTGACATCAGATATTTGATTACTTCAAAAGAATGATAAAGATGTCTATAAAACGCAGGTGTCCCTACTGTTAAAAACTTGAAATTTCACGTCGATAATTTTCACATTTCGAAATAATGTAATATCTTTTCAATATTGATTCGTCCTTCCTTCTGTCACAGAAAAAAATAGTGCATTATACACGGGAAAAATATTAGATTTTAGCTCACGGTTGGAGCCTAAAACCTGGAGCTAAAATCTACTACTTTTTTCCCTTGTATAATAAATAACTATTCAAGGAAGAAAAAACAAGATTTGAAAAAGAACTTTTGAAAAAATGAGATATACCTACACAAGCACACTAATAGGTGGAACAAAAACCTGATCAAAAAATCTTGTGAACTGTAACAATGGAGGATAGAAAAACTAGATTAAAAACAAATAAAATATAAAAAGAAAGTGATGCATACTAAACCCAAACAGACTATCCGATTAGTGAAACAAAAATATGATAAAAAAAATCATGGAAAAAAAAACTATTCCATGTGGAATTTGAACACAGTACCACAGGATTGATAAGCCAATGTCTAACGGTAATGTATTCCACTGAATGGTCGGCAGCCTAGAGAAAAAGTGTAGTCTGCCGACTCATCGGCATCCCAAAAAAATATAGACTGCCGACCAGACATTAAACTATACTTTTTTTTTGGTTGCCGACCGATTTTATACAGAATGTATTCCACTGAATGGCCAGCAGTCTAGAGAAAAAGTATAGTTTGCCGACTGGTCGGCAGCCTATACACTTTCTAAGAAGAAGGGGTTTTCTGTTTTACGTTTCATCTTCACAAATGCTACAAAGCAAAATGAGAGGTACGGAAAGTGAAGGATGGAAACAGCGACAAGTTTCGTATTATTTTTTCCCTACGTCGGCATCAACGCCTATTGGTTGATTTCGTTACCTATAGAGACAGAAGTGTCCCGCCACAGTCCCGCTTTGAGAACGCAATGCTTCATGTAGTAGATATTTGTACAGAAGGAATATTCTAACCACAACGTAACCCTTGTTGTTTATATTGAGTTCATTGCCCTTCTGTTGCTTCTGTAGCTAATGAGAACTTGGAATATGTTTTGTGATCCCAAGAATTCATTTTTACCTTTTGCATGACCAGACAATTCAATGAACAAGCGTCTACCTATACCATTTTTATCGGTTGCTCTCTGAATTCCGGAGACGTATAATGACGTACACACTGTACGTAGACTTAAACATATGTGTGTTATCGTTATGAAAAAAATTGCAAAAACGAGTAATGCGCATGCGTACCTGTCAATTTCTACGTTTACGTTATCGCTCATGACAGCACTTCAACTCTCTTATTTGTTTACTAGGTAGCAAAGTAGTAGATTGACTGCCGCAGGCGAGCGTAGCGACGCAAGATATTGAGCTAAGGCATTCAGTCAATCTACATTTGCAGCCGTGTGCAATATAATTTTTCCCCTGAATGTTATAAAACCAATTTTGCGTAATTTTTTTATTAAAAACTCCTTTAGTTTTTACCCAATGTCAGTGTCAATTTTGATTAGGTACCAATTTCATTCAAATTCCTTGGAGCGTTGCATGTATAGCAATAAACTTTTCCTGCCTAGGCGGAGAGAAAGGGCATCTTTCCTGCCTGTGAAGTTTCATAGAAATGCCACTTATTTCTACTTTTTTCTACAACCCTTACGAAAACACGACGTAATTTTTTATTAATAAATATATACCTTGAGCAAAAACGTAATTTCAGTCACAAGCGAGAGAAATTCACGTAATGTTAACCTTAGTTAATAGTGACGGAAATTAAATAAGTGTACAAACTTTCTTCCCGTCGCTGAAAAAATATTATCATATGATACGATGTTGTATATAGAAAAAATATGATTTCCCTAGTCGAAAACATTTTATGAAGCTCGTACTGAAAGTACATCTTCAAAGGATTGATTGCACTTCACATATCAACAAAAAAATTTATAGGGTGTAACTTGAAAAAATGATGTTGGGGTGGTTTCTCAGGAGTACTTTGATAGAAGTTGACTTTGACACAATGGCATCAAAATCATTAGGGTTCAACAAATGTATTTAAAAAAAATCCAAGCAGCCTCTGAGATATTGGCATCTGGAACATGCACCCGGTATAGTCTTAAATTTATACTTTACATACAGATTCTACAGGTGTCCATCCTCATATGAAAAAAATACCTATTCGGGTAGTTTCCTTTCGTACCTACCTATATTAAAACAAAACATTGTGGAAACATTTATTGATAAAAAATTTACAACAACCAACAAATATATAAATTTATATAAATACATAATTTGGGGTAATTGATAATTGATATCAACAGATCAGGAAGAACCATATATGTGCTACTGCTGGGGAAGTAATGACCTATAGAATCATAATACTCTTATATCTCCACCTCAGAACAAAAATGTAGCTCTAAATCTGTTCTTCTTGATCAGCGTTCATTATATCGGAAACATCAATAATCTTCTATACATTCATCAAATTACCTATACCATATTATATAACTTTTGCTATAAAAGACTTAAAATAACTTCTAATCACATCAGTTCTTGACTTTTACTCCTGCTTGACCCACTCTATAGGCCCAAATACAGAGTGTTCTCAAAGTTGAGTCATTCGTTTCAATACTCTAGTAGAACTTGTGAAGAGAGGTGAAATTACCAAAAAATCTTTCACATAAAAGTTGCAGAATGAGAGAGTTATAAATAATATTAGATTTTAAGTCCATAAGAATTAGAAATGCATCTTGTTCTAAAAAAAACGTTCGAAAAGTGTCCACATTTCTAGGGTGATAAGGTCCTTGTTCCTTCAGATACCGTGTCACGAAGTTTTATAGCTGAATTTATTTACAAACATCCGTGATTTTGTTGGCATTTCCCGTTATTAAATTGATCATTCTTTTCATGAAGATATATGCCATTTTAATTTCAGAAGTCACCGACAACTCATATCATCAAGCGCTTCCGAAATACATACAACATTTTATCCACGACCGTTTAAGACATTTATCGCCCGCATTCGCGGGCGTAAAGTAGCACTTTAGCGCCCTAGGGCGAACTATTCAATTATTTATCACTAGTCAAATCCAACATTTCACTTCAAACCCGTACAACAAAACAATACCAAATAAATTAAAAGCAAAAAAAAACTTAAAATAAGCTTCTATTTAAACGCTCCATAAAAAGAAGAAAATACAATTTTCCTTTTAAATTTCAACTAACAATTTATAACCTCAATATACACAATTTACATATATGATCATAAAAGTTTGTCGCGATGATCGATATTAAATTGAGTGTAAAATTTTAAAATTCAAATTCAATTAAATATTGATCATCACGACAAGCTTTTATGATCATATAAATTGTGGATAATGAAGTTATGAGTTGGTAGTTAAAATTTGAAAGGCAAATTGTATTTTACGCCATCTTGGATGATCCACCATATTGGATTTAGAATAACGTCACACACCTTATCGTGCATTGTCATCCAAACTTAACGTGTATACAAAATTTCAGTTCAAACGGTTGAAGATATCTAGTTCAAAATTGAGTACAAAGATTCCACCAGAACAAACATACTTACTAAATAGTACATACATTGCAAGTTGAATAAAAGCTTTTAAAAAAATATGTTTTTATCGGGCAGTGAGCAGAACAATAACTGAATTTTGTCGTTTTTTCCATTCAAAAATATTCACATAATGTTTTATTGCTTTAGGTACCTTTTGGGTCACTTTTAAATAAATGGTAAATTGACTTCTCTTTACGAGTCTTACAAGCTGATAAAATAAATGGCTCAAACTTTGAGAACACCGTAAATACAGGATGATACATAGAGAATTGTAAATAGAACAATGGATATAATCCTGACTTCAGGATCACAGGGTGGTGGTTGAAATATTTCAATAAAATTTCAAAAAAGGTATACCTGTTTTGACTTGATAAATTGTTACCGTATATATCATTCTACTAATTTATCCATAACTTTGTTGCAGAATAAATAAATTACTAAGTACCAATCTGTAAATTGTTAACTAACAACATTTTTCTAAGGCCAGATTCGGCCAATCGTCATATCATTTTGATGTCATACATCTACCATTATTATTGCTCTGTATACAATTCATTTTGTATCACCCTGTATACTAATAAATAGCATTATAAAAATATGAAGGAATTAGGCTACCAATAGGCAGAGCTGAGCATTTGTTGTATTAATGAATAATACTTTCCAGTATTCAAATACAGGAAATATGGTTATTTATTATACAAGGGCCCAGCGAGCACAAATGTTGGCATGAAGATGTTATTTTGAGACGTAATATGCACTGATCAAAGAGGTCTTTGAAGGATATTGAAGTATTGTTTTTGTTCTTCTGTGGCATTTCTTTGTTTGCCTACTGAGAGGTATCCCTGGGATGTTTTGGGATGTTTTAGAAATGTAGGCATGAGGATGTTTTTTTGAGGCGTAATATGCACTTCCCAAAGAGGTCTTAGAAGAATATTGAAAGTATTGTTTTTGTTCTTTTGTGTCCTTTCTTTGTTTGCCCCACCACAACGTCTCATGCTTACGTCACAATACGATGAATTCTGAATTGTTTTCGATTTTGTTCTTCTTGTTCGCAATTGGCATTCGCGTTTGCAGCGTGTCACGCTTACATCACGAATTTGGTGAAGTTTATTGTGTATCAATACACAGCTTCTCCGCAGTTGCAAAATTATGCATTGTGGAGAACATTTCAAAAATTGGGAAACCTTTTTCTAATTATATGACTGTGAGTGGTAAGCACTACTCAGAAACCGATTAAGAAGGTAATTTCATATCAAGAAAATATTTTTATGTTCAATCTATCTTTAATGCATTTTTTCATTCAAGGGAAATGGAATCCTAATGCAAAAGTTCATTTTGACAAAAGGCTTCAGAAAAGTTCCTCGAAAATGTTTTTTTACAGCGATTTAATGTGCGCAAGACGCGTTGAAAATGTTTTGTTGTGTCCATGAATAGGCTTTGAAAAGAACTAGGGAGAAGGTAGTTTTGTGAAATATCAAGGACATCTCGATAATTGCCGCCTGCGGCGGACATTGGCTGTTCTATAATAGTTCTATTCATGTGTGAACAGAACATCGCAGTGGAGGTTCAATGTCTCGAAATCTCGTACTTTTAACATCTCTGAGATGTTTTTGTGCTCGCTGGGGGAAAAAAGTAATAGATTTTAGCTCGATCTAATATTTTTCCCGTGTATAATACACATTTTTTTTGGGACAGGTGAAGGTGATATTACATTATTATATCAAAATCAGAAAATTATCGACGTGAAATTTCAAGTTTTTAACTGGAATTATACCTGCGTTGCAAGCATCTTTTTGCAGGCATATTTATCATTCTTTCGAAGTAATCAAATATCTGTCAGTCTAATTCTGTGATTTTATTTCAAAAAACCGCGAAGTATGGAAGATAAACTCAAAAAACCATTGATTTTTCCAAATAAAGCTGTGACCTATTTGAAGATTTTGTAATTATTATTTGAATATACCTTATAATGTTTGAAAATATTCAATATTTGAATCTTTTCAGTCCACTTGATGTTCGGTGACTTGAGTATTTATAATACTCAAAATAATTGAATACTTTCCTTAGAATATTTGCCAAGCTCTGCCGATATGAACAGGAAATAAATATATCATTACTCTATGAACGCTTATACAGGGTGTATCTAAATAACACCGAAAACATTCAATGGGTGATTCCTTGTGATATTTCAGGAAAGTTCATATAGACATGTGTCCTAACTTGCTTCGTTTTCGAGATACAGGGTATTAATATTTCCATGAAAAATCTTTTTTCTATTCATTTCTCAATTGTCTTTCCATCAATTTCAATAAAACGTTGTGGTTTTGTTATCAGTAAAATGGAACTTCTTCTAGTGCAATTAGATTCAAAATAATATTTCCAGTGGCGTCACAGTGGGTAAATTTATAGATATTCATGGTGAATGTCATAGTACACCACCGGTTTTTCTGAGTTTCATATATTTATTAGATTGAACTATTGAAATAACACATTTTTTTATCCTCTGTGTGATTTTTGAATCTAGCTTAGTTTTTGAGGAAACAAAAAAAATCGATTTGACTCCAAATTTTAATGTAGGTGTTTTCAAGACTTCCATTGAGATTACTCAATAACCCCAATTAGCATCACTTTGAAATTTTGGAGCTTTTTCAGTATCCATCCATACTGAATTTTGGCACCATGAAAGCTTATACAGGGGGGTTATAAATGAAAACAATTGATACTTTCAACTTCAACATCCTGTATCTCAAAAACGGAGCAAGTTAAGACACATGTTTATATGAACTTTATTTGCTAGAATATCAAACACCCCTTGATTTTTTTCGCTGTTATTTAGATGCACCCTATATGAAACAAAAATGCGAATGTTATTGTACCTATTTCCAGTATCGATATTCTTTAATAACAATAAATGTGCAGTATACTTGGTTGCTGGTAAATTGGTGTTCCGTTACTTGAATTCACCTACCTATCTTTACAGTTTAATGCAGAAACTGAACCATATTCATTTCATTTTTATTTGATAGTACCTACCTATACTAACCCGATTAAGTATACAACCACGAACTGTTATTTTCCTCAACAGACTTTGTTGATATTCAAAATAATCATTCAATACTATGATATCTCAAAGATCATATCAAAATGGCATTTGTGGCTGAATTATCATCAGCCTCCTTACTGGCTTCAAAAGTAATCATTGGGACTGAATACAAATATGAAAAAATTTACAGGTTGTTCTATTTATAAATCAAAAGTTGGGGTTTCTTCCGCTTGAATAGGAAGTGATAGAACAAAAACTGTTTCATTAATGAATGTGCAATTTGGTATAAATACTTGCCCCCTGTACCGCGAGCTCGAATGACTTTGAAATTTGGTCACCCAGTGATGATAATGATAAGTCGAAATATGCAATTGAATGAATCGTATGTATACATGATCATACCGAAGTGCACCTAAACTGTCGTATTCGAATAGGGACATCCATATTCAAGTAGAGTTCATTATTTCAAATTCAACAATACTTGGTTTGATGGTTTTTTTTTTCGAACGACTACGATGACATGGCAAACACTAACACGATTCAATTCAAAATTAATATAATTAGATTTCATTAATACAACAGGATTGTAATCGAATGAATAGATAATAATTGAAACAAAACTTCAACTGGTCAATATGTCGTGCTGCAATCATACCCTGGCTCTTTTGATGAGGTTCATTGTGACCCTATATACAGCGTGTCTCACTTTAAACGCCCCACCCTCTATATCTCAGTTATTAGTCATGCGATTCCAACCAAATTTTGTGTGGTATGAATATTCATCAATATGATCAGTTCTACAGAGATGCACATTATTTTGGACAGTGCCGTGCGTTTTTATTGAACTAAAAAGGGGCTGATTTTTCATAAAATCATATTGGGCATTTTTTACAGGAAATCTAACCTTATATTATTGTTCCTCATGCTTTCGAACCTCCATATGCAAAAAATCACCTAATTCCGAATTAACAGGATTGGCTTAATTTTTTTTTCATTTTCAGTCTCGAATAAATAGTGACTTCAAATCAACTACGAATTTTGGAACGTTCAATGGCTCCGTTAGGTGGAAAATCATGATTTGGGAGGAAAGACGAGTTATACTTTTTTATGTTGAACTCACCGTTTCCGAGTAAATCATTATTACGTTCGCAAAAATGCTGTTTAGATGTGCCTGATTTTCTGAAACCCTTCATAGGCATCTTATGGAAATCCACATATGTGAGCTTGAAACCATGAAGAATAATATTATGAGGTCAGTTTTCCTGTGAAAAAATGCCTAATATGATTTAATAAAAAACTGACCACTATACATTTAAAAAAATGCACGCCACTGTCTAAAATGATGTTTGTCTTTGAAGAACTGGTCATATTGATGATTATTCATACCGATACAAATTTGGTAAAGATCGCACGACTGATAGCTGAGATATAGAGTGGGGGCCGTTTGAAATGAGACGTTACGATCAATTTGTGTGCCTACATTTCTGATGTTCTCTTTCATTTCTTCCAATTTCACAATTGGCGACTCATAAACCTGTTATTTCATGTAGCCTCACAAATAAAAATTTAGTGGGGTGAGGTCTGGCGACCGAGCTGGTAGGTGATATCACCATCGAGAATATCGAGATGGCGAAGATAATCCTTTACGGGTCTGTAGTTATGTGCAGGACACCCACCATGTTGGAAGAACATGATTATTGGCATACTCAGACCATACATTCTGAGAATAATTATTTAACAAGAAACTGCAACAATATTCATATTCCCAGAACGAATTATAAAAAGACAATGAATTTCTAAAGGTGCAATTATTTAAAAGATCAAGTTCTACGCCTATGGCAGAAATGGGGTTTGAGTATGAAATCTGGATTGGGTACTCATTTACTACAAAACAGTACACTTGATAACACTCGATTTACTCTCATGATTTTGACAAAGTTTGTATTTTAATAATTATTGTTTATGTTCTAAAATTACTAAAATGCAAATTTCGTCAAAACCATGATGAGAGCAATCGAGTCTTATCAAGAGGAATTTTTTTAAAGTAAATGAGTTGCGCAATCTAAATTTCATACTCAAACTGCTTTTCTTCCATTGGCGTAGAATTTTTAAAGGTGCAATTATTTAAAAAATCAAGTTCTACGCCTATGTATTATTATCGGACAAAATTTTTACACCATTTTTTTTGCCACATAAATCTCTATCAATATACCAAATTTCAGCAAAATCGCATATGCCGTTTTAAATTCATATGGGGAAAACGATTTAAAAATTGTAACTTCAAGGCCCTCTGGAGCCCAAACGATGCAACTTTGTACTGAGATAATTTCACTTAAATCGACTTATTTTGGTCTAGGGAATATGTGGTATGTTTTTGTAAAGACCTTTTACAGACATCCTGTATAATTATTTCAATGATGTGTAGTGGTATGAATATTATTTAGGATGTATTATTATCATTATTGTTATTACTGTGAATGTTATTCGTTGTAAATTAGTGCCATTAGTGGTACCTATTTCAATAATGATTCATCTATCTAATGTCCGCTTCCATTATATCTTCGTAGTATTTGGAAAACCCCCATCAAACCCAGTATTGTTGAATTTGTAATTTGAGCTCTATTTGAATATGGAATAACATACTGGGTGTTACTCGAATGAGAATGTTTAGGTGAACTTTGGTGTGACCCCGTATACCTACATACGATTATAATAATAATAATAGCATACTTCGAGTTAGCAACATCAAATATACTGGGTGACGAAATTTCAAGTAATTCTATCGCGCGGTTGATTTTTTACTGGGGACATTTTAGCTGGGACACGGTGTATACCAAAGGATACAATTATTCAGTCAACATCAATATCTTAATTTCCGTGGACTAGAAACGTCATTCTTTTCAAACCCATGATTACCTTCAATGTGGATAATGATAATTAATTTAAACAGTTATCAGTAAGTAGCTAACGTACCCAACTTACTACAAGTAGGCACTTACCAAACAATATGAAAACGCATTCAGTTACTACATTCAACAATTATCATATAAATATGAAGAATAATGTCAAATGGAAAATAAATTCTCCAGATTTCTGGGATTTTCTCTTCTCCTCTGTATAAATAAATATAATAGTATTAATTCAATACACTTATAGTTAGAACAAATCAGATAAGAACTCACGGCCTAGGCAGGTCGATGCTGTCAATGAAGACCTTGCTGAAATCACAGCCTGGGGAACCAACTACCTATATGAATTCAACGCCACCAAAACTCAAGCCTGTATTTTCTCTAGAAAGGCGGAACTTAGTATGCCCGACATTGTAATGTCTGGCACCACCATCCCCACCAAGCCCACCATATCTATGCTCAGTATTTCCATCAGCAACACTCTTTCATGGGATAATCATGTCAGATCCATCGCAAAAGCTGCTTCACAAAAACTCGGATTCTTGTTCCGTGCGAAAAGCTACTTTACACCTCAACAGCTTCTCATGACCTACAAAGCGCAGATACGGCCTGTTCTAGAATACTGTTCCCACATATGGGGTTCAGCACCAAAACATACGCTGATGCTCTTAGATTCCATCCAGAGAAGAGCCATCCGCCTGGTGGGTGACGCCACACTCACTCACTCTTTGACATTATTGGAACACCGTAGAATGGTCGGCGACCTTTCACTTTTCTATCGATACTTCCACAGGAAATGTTCTTCGGAAATCTCTGCTATCGTCCCTTCACTAGCAATACCAGTCAGACGAACTAGACAAGCCCAGTCAGCACATCCTTTCGTTGTCAACCTCGAAGATTGTCTTTATCAAAACTCCTTCATCCATAGAACGGCTAGGCTCTGGAATTCATTGCCTGAGGAAGTATTCCCAACATTTAATCTCCAGAAGTTCAAAAAAAATTCCAATACCTACCTCCTATCCCTATCCTCCCTAGGAACGCACGATGTTCTTTGAACATTATAGGGATTCCCTTTCGTGCGCTCCAAGCGATAAATAAAAATAAAAAAAAAGATGATTTGCCCTAAGTTATATCTGTTCAATCTTAAAACTGGTGAATTCAAGATCATTCAGAAAACCAGACTATAACTCACACATATACAGTGTGTCCGGAAATGTCATGTCATAAATGATAGGGCTGTTAGAATGAGCCAAAATAATGTTAGTACTCCAAGTATAAAAAATCTATCGCACTTTCTTACGTAGTTGTGACCTGCAAAAAAATTGCACGAGTGAAGGACCGACATAATGACAATACGTTCTTAAAATATTTACACCGAATTTTTAATCACCCTGTTAAGAAAAAATTCAGGTACAATGGTTATAGGGTTGCATGAGAAGTATGACCTATAATTATCTTCAGATCTTAGATCTATAGAATTTTTGAATTCCAAAATATCGGCTGATGATGTTTTTCTTTTTTATTTCATCAATGTATCACACTTGGAGTCTAGCAGGAATGATAACAGAGATATAGGGTGTTCAAAATCGAGTTTTCTCAACTCTAGTAATTTTTTGTGTTGAAACTATTTCGTCAAAACAGTTGCTCAAAGACGAAACGTTGAATCAGAAAATTGATGATGCCAAATTGAATTGCATCAAAAGATGCCATGAAGATATTATTCAGTTTTCTCATGACTTCATTATCAAGGCGAGAATAAAATTGATAATCAGGAAATTAAGTTAAGTCTTCTTAAGTCATTTTGTTGGTCTTTCACTGGTGCAACTTTTCTCCCATACAACCAATATGTGTCTCGTAAGTGTATATTGAGAAAATAGGTGATATTTTGATTATAGAGAGGCGAGTAGAGAATCCCAAAAATCTAGGGAAATAAATATTCCAGCTCCCCGATCAAATCACAGACAGTATTTAACAAAATATATAATTGGCACAAAATACAAGAACTGAGTTTTGGCACAAATATTCCATAAGACATCACATTTTCGAAAATTTACACTAAATCTGTAAGCCACATTCTACTGATTATTTCTATAACCACATATATTTATGTTATTTCTTCTTAATTCAGACAACAAACGCTCACAAATGGGTTGTAGACAGACCACAAAATCCGAAAATGTAAAAAAATACATGGAGATTTATTTGAAATTTCGAAGCTCAGGTCGTTCCCGCTGAATCTGGAAGTGTTGGAAAGTAAAAACATAGGTACTGAAAAATTTTCATCCTGCCAAGTTTGAACTTCATAACCTTGAAACTATGACTTATCTAAAAAGTATATATCAGGAGGGGTGAAAAAACTTACACTTACAACTCCACTATATGAACAATTTAATAATGACCAATAGTCATGGACATAAGGACATGTTTCGAAGGATTAATCCTTCATAATCAGCATATTTATAAAAAGAAAATCTATGAGAAGAAACAATGCTTTTGTCGTACAGATCTTATTTTTATAAATATGCTGATGATGAAGGATTAATCCTTCGAAACATGTCCTTATGTCCATGACCATTGGTCATAATTAAATTGTTTATATGGTGGAGTTGTGACTGTAATTTTTTCACCCCTCCTGATTTATATTACCTCGACTGTAAGTTCTGGATCACCTACGTTGGTTAAAAAGTATATGTTGTCACTCGATAGATATTATCCATTCAACCATGTAAAATACAGAATGAAAATGAGCAATGAACAATCATTACAAGTTCTTAATAAAAATAGTCGATCTAATTAATTCTTAGATTAGGTACACAGACATTTTTTATATGTATCATCCCCTGATACGGTTGACGTTTCAAGGCCGGTTTTATAAGCTACAGTTAAATATGACCTTGCCTCAACATCTAATTCACCTTAGTAATTAGTTTCATGGGTGGATTTTAACCAGAAATGCTAGATAGATCAAGTGCCAGATAACTTTGATATTTGACACATTCCCATATTATTTTGTCGGTTTGTTGATAGATATATTCCAGAAAATTATTTTGAATGATGAGGATAATGTGATAGCAATTGTTGAGAAAGCCTGCAGAAATAGGCCTGTACCAAAAAAAAACATGAAAAATTACTAATAACAATAATTCCAATATTACATTGACAACTGCTGATATCAGAGGATAACATGGACCGATGAAACCAACAGTTTTCTTAGTTACAGCCAAGTACAACGAAAATAGTTGTGAGACAACTCAAAGAACAGTAACATATAAAACTGGCCCTTTGGTGAAACAGGATGGTACGTACAGCTATGCTCAATAAATTTCTAACGACTCGTATAAAAATTCTCTTGCAATATCAGGCTATGCTCATGGACTAGAATATATTTTATAAATATATCACAATACAACCAAGGAGCGATGAAAACTGTATGAGCTCGTCTAACCCAAAAATACTGACAACTCAATAGTCGTTACGTATTTATTGAGTTGTACATCAATCACATGGTATAATTATTTTAATAATAATCATGCAGATTGCAAAAAAAAGTAAAAAACAGTGGATCTCACAACAACTATACTATAATTGAAATGTAGTCATCAAGATGGTTTCTACGATTATAATCATAAAGGGTGTGAAACATTTTTGAAATTGACTTAACAAATTAGTATAAGTTTCAGTCTTGATGGTGTTAAAAATAAAAGGACCTATGACCCTGTAAGGTAGTTTCTTATGGTACTAAATATAAAATAATGTAATTATTGCCATCTCTCATTTTTCTTATAAATTCTTTTCAGTTGGTTTCAGAATTGTCTACCGTTACATAAAGAGGTTTGTATAAAACTAGTGGATCTCTGAAAAAAAAATATCAATCATTGTTGGAACTATTCCTGAGAGGGTTCATTTTATTCATATAATTATTAATTTTCAAATCACATCTTGAATGTTTGGAAAGCTCGAAACTAATCATATTACTGATAACAATTTAGAGTGACACAAAAAAAAACAATACTCAAAAATCAAACTTCACATCTGCCAACTGTTTTAGCATTAACCCATTAGTGCATAATGTTCGTTTCATCGAACATCTATATTTGTGTTGGTATCACTGAGTTGTACTGCAGAAATCAGGTGTTTCTGACAGGGACATATAATTTGAGGTTAGGTTTACTATTTATATGGGTTGAAACTGTTTTTGAGTCTCTTGGATAACTGAATAAGAATTTATGAAAAGTTATGGATCCCGAATTGTACAATACAAGGCGCGGCGGGTAAGTAAATTGAATATTATTTTACTCTTTTTCAATATTTTTTTCTGAAATCATTCTTATGTTTTCTCTTATTAGTATATTATCGATCTCTATAATCATCAATTCAGTGATGTTAGTTTTTCATAACAAAAAATCCACTTTCATTTCACGTTCGTTTTATCGATCGTTATGCACCACGTCTCCTATTAGTCTTATATGGTCATGATATTTTGTATTGTTCTAGACTCACACTTTCTGAACTAATCGACTCATTGGAAGAAGATGATATTCAGAGTGGAAATATTTACATCACTCCACCTCAAGACGGTGCGGATACCGATATTGATAGTGACCTATCTGATGATGATCATGCAGGAAATATTTGCCACTTAGGACCTGCTATGTTGAGAGCCGAAAGCGAATTCGTTCCAATTCAGCATGATGATCCTGAAATACTTCCCGAAGAATATGATTCTGAAGATGATGTACCACTCGCAACTTTATTTCCAAATGCAGCTGCAAACTTGTTGTCGGAAACTAGTAGACCTACTTCATCAAAGAAACGAAAAATGACTACCTGGTCTGATGCTGAACCTTCTTTTGCAATAGAAAAAAACTGTACTCAGCGCAACCCACCCGAAGGAATCAATGAGAAAAAAACTCCATTGGAATTTTTTCAACTTTTTTTTGATGAAGAAATTTTGACAATCATTCAAGAACAAAGTAATTTATATGCCCAGCAGAAGAACAATAATTTGAACCTAACAAGGAGTGAACTACTCGTGGTATTCGGTGGTCTCTTGCTTTCTGGATATGGTAAATATCCAAACAAAAGAATGTATTGGTCCAATGAGAATGATGTGCCAAGTATATTATCGGAAAGTATGAGACTGAATAGATTCGAGACTATTTTGAGACATATTCACTTGAATGATAATAGCCAAATCGACAATGAGAATAAATTGTACAAATTACAGCCTCTTATTGACAAACTCAATGACAATTTCAGAATCAATGGTGGCTTAGATGAGAACATAAGTATTGATGAAAGCATGATTCCCTATTATGGTAAACACTTTGCGAAACAGTACATAAAGGGGAAGCCCATTCGATTTGGGTTCAAGAACTGGGCAATATGCACGAGTAATGGATATATGCTCAGCTTCGATATATATACTGGGAAAAATAGGATGAATGAACCCAATAAAACTAATGATTTTGGTTTAGGGGGAAGTGTGGTTTTGAATCTGATTGAAAAAGCCCAAATACCACCTAACTCTGGCTACAAGATTTTTATGGATAATTATTTCACATCCCTGAAACTTTTGAATCATCTATCTTCATTAGGATACTGCAGTACAGGAACTGTGAGAGATAATAGATTGGAAGACTGTCCGCTCAGAAACCAACAGAAAAAAATGGCAAAAGAAAAACGTGGAACTCATAAATTCTCAAGCAGTGAGAAAGTGGTCGTTTTTCAATGGAAGGACAACAAGGTGGTATCTGCTGCTTCTAACTTTGAAAATTGCGAGGTAAAAACCACTTCGAGATACTGTAGAGAGAGCAAATCGAAAATTATGGTACCACAACCAAAAATATTTGATAGTTATAATAAAGGCATGGGAGGCGTCGATAAACTGGATGGACTGGTTGCTGTGTACAGGTCTAGAATGAGGCAGAGGAAGTGGTGGTGGCCCATATTCTCCTATTTATTCGACGTGTCAGTTGTGAACGCTTGGTTACTTTTCAGGAAGGTCTATCCATCTCATGAAATGTCGAGTGGTTTGCTGAAATTCAGAAGGTATTTGGCACTGAGTCTCTTGAAAAGTCATGGACAGAAATCCAATAGAGGGAAAATTACGCCAGCACCGGTTCAAGATGTCAGATATGACAAAGTCGACCACCTGCCAGAATACTCTGACAATGAGAGGAGATGTATTCAATGTGGGAAAAATGCAAAACTCAAATGCATCAAGTGTAAAAGGGCTTTGCATCCAAAATTTTGTTTTTTGAAATATCACACACCTTGACTTATCTTATGCATAACGTTCGATATAACGAACACTCTGTATTTTTGACATGAACACATTATATTTTTGTTTCTCACTAGAATATGTTTATATACCCTCTATTTCGCACTTTGCATTGAAAAAAAATATTGAAAATCAAATTTCATAACCTTATGCACTAATGGGTTAAGACACATTCGGATTTCATGGGTTCAACCGTCACCATGGAAAAATGTTATTCTAAGATTAGAGTGAGTAGATTAAATTACGTACTGGCGTTCCGTAACGTTATTGAATCTATTAAATCAGGGGCCATGTTGCTTCAGTTTACTTTCAGATTTTGCTTCACCAATCAGAATACGAAACATTAGAAGCAAAACGTAAAAGTTTTCTCAAGAACAAAGGATTTTCGAACCTTGCGTCTTCATGTGAATTTTGTCTACACTGGACTTACCGTAGATGATGTTCGTTACCATCGTACACCTGTCCTAGTAAAAATTCCGGTGCTAAATACATTCCCCCTTCTACAACTGGACAAGCGTGATCTAAACAAGATTTACTTCAATATATTATAGACGGAGAGCCGGTTAGGATTATATACCTTGAACTCCCGGACGATTCTCAAGTTTTCTACGGTAATTGCGCGTTTGCTTCAGAAGGCGACGAGTTGAGAGGCGGCATAGAAAAGGCAATATACTTGTCGCCTCGTCGGCTACGAGTATATTGCTGCTTGCTGTTTTTCTTTTTCCCTACCATCGCTTAAAATTCACAGCCGGGGGCTGATAGTTCCATAGTTGTTTTTTTGTGTTCATCTAGTCCTTATCTATAATTTTTGTTGATGGGTTTTTGTCTGGAGCGAAAAGGTAGTTAACGCGTTAACGGTAGTTTGTTACCCCCTGTAGCTCTACTGTGCCATGGGTGCCGGCAGGATCGGACGCGGCACAGTGAGTTTTCCTGTTTGTACTCATTGAAATGCACATCTAGTGATTCTTTTATGTGTCCGGGAGAAAGAGTTAGATATTGAAAATAACGCAGCTGGTTAATTATTATTAATAAATACTTTCGGCGAGATTTGCTCCGGCACAGTTGGCGTTTTGTGGATATGTTTTCATGACCAACCCTGTAGAAAACTCAAGAATCTTCCGGGGGTTCGAGGTATATAAACCGACCCGGCTCTTGGACTATTACCATTGGATAGTAATTATAAACATATAGTCTTGGAAATACATCAAGTCACAAAGTAAAACACTATCGACATGTCAGTTCCGTCTTGCATGTGTATTTTTAAATATGATTCGATTGACACTGATAAATAAGTGACGTTTTAAAAATTGAAATGGTCAAGTCAATCAAGTTCTCACATTCATTTTTCTAGTGATTTTCCAGTTTATAATAGATAAAAAGCGAAAGATTAACTTGATGTATTTACTGGACTATATACCGGGTGACACAGGAGACATGTAACAGCCTGTAGTTTTTTTATTTGAAGAGATAAAAATTTGAAATTCACAAGGGTTATATTATCAATGATGGCGCTTCCCTTGAACCCAATGATAATTTTTTTCAACCACCTGTTTGATCGGAAGTAGACCCAACTTTTTTTTTTCGAACGGCCTCGTGTATATTTCTGTAGTCTTTCTTATTCGCCTTAAAATTCTCTATTCAACTATGTATCACAATTCGATATTCGTTCATTAATTGTCTGTTGAATTGCATCTTATTGAAATATATCAAGTTGGCTGTGGCCCGAATACGATGACTTTTCGATGCTTGATAGGCTTAGAAATCCAAAGATCATTACTTAGACGATATTATCAGAATATTTTTCATACCCTAACCAGTCCCAGAAGGTTGCCAATAATTTCATTGAGTTCAAAAGAATCATCGGAAAATATTTCACGATATTGAGAAAACTAAGATAGAAACTCAGTTTTTTTTCATTTGGCTACTTGTGAAGTAACTATTTGTCTTCCATTTTTGCCATAAAGCCATAATATAATCATCCATTCGGATACATCAAACTGTAACTGTTGTAATAATTGATGTATCTTCCTAATACATCTGTTCATAAGTCTACATTAGTATATTTCGTTCATCAAATTGTGATACATAGTTGTATAGAGAATTTAAAGGCAAATAAGGAAGGCTACAGAAATATACAGGATGTCATTTGAAAAAAAAAGTTGGGTCTACTTCCAATCAAACAAGTGGTTGAAGAAAATTGTCATTGGGTTCAAGAGAAGCGCCATCATCGATAATATAACCCTTGTGAATTTCAAATTTGTATCTGTTCAAATAAAAAAGTACAGGTTGTTACATCTCTGTCACATTTTTTTGTAGCTGAGCTGTATTAGTACATAATATATATTTTCCCTTACTACCACATGCTTTTGCAATATCAAAGTATTTTCTACTTGAAATTTAGACTTCATTGAGAATAGCCATGTAACTGATGATTGATGAAGTTACATGCCAAACAATAACCAAATTCAGATCATCATTTTAAATAGAGAAAACCATGTGAAAACTTTGCTATTGCAATACGTGTAGCAATAATGGATTCGTCGGACTTGAACATCATGAATAATAGTGGGGTCTGAAGCTAGTAATGGCAAAACATCATAGTGGTCCATTTAAAAACTAGTTTTCCAAAATTATTGTCATATCATTTTTGTGATTTTTTTGTCGATCATCGGCTGAAGACGAATAATATAAAAACTCACCATATTTTACTGAAGGAGATTTATCAGAATTTGGTATTCGAAATGGCACTGTTGCTATCGTTATCGGACAGCTCACTTGTAAAATATCATATTCCTTCTCAGTGTCTAAATATACCTAAAATACATATCAGAAATACTTAATATTGCACTGATCATTAGTGAGTAATAGTTACCGTGAGCAAATAATATATTTGTACAAGTCGACATATGTGTACTAAGGTTGTAGGCATTGTTGGTATCACTAGGCAATTTGAACTGTCCCATTTACTACGAGTGTGAGGTTTCACATGACAGCCTCTGTAACATAAAATTATAGACCATCCACCATTCTTATAGGTTAATTGATCAAATCACTGGAACTGGAAAAATGTTTTTTGATATCGGATAAAGACTTATTTGGTTCAGAGTTTTTTATATGAATGACATTGTCCACATCCCCAAAATACTGAGGCGTTTCATCGGAAATCTGAAACGACTGTCTGAAGTTGAAGATGGTTATTTAATTTTCTAATAAAAAATCATAAACGAACTCAGTGGTGATATCAAATTTGTTACATCCATAGACAACACAATGTTTCACCATTTCAATGATTTTGTCGCAAAAAATAAGTTGATTGAGATGCAGTCGAGTCATTGAACATCCATTGAAGAACATTAGTGTTTGTCCACGATCAAGTCACGATATGACAATATATGTTGTTCGATACTTGCCACGTTTATACCGTATGGGTATTTAGTATGCTTACCAAGGAGATCGATCTAAATTCAGACCAAATGCTTAGTTAACGCATGTTTACACCATGTATCTTCAGACTGTGAGTTGACTAACGTTACCAACTTTGTTTTGATTTGATTATTATTTTGAGGTTAGGTTGTGGAACTCCACTTGAATTCGTAAATTGAGAATATAATCTTTTAGTAGGATACAAAATTAGCTGAAATTGAATGAAATATTATTATGAGAACTAATGAAATAACTGCCACTTGCACTCAAGTCAAGTCAAGGCTATACAAAAGTAGACCAAAATGTTTACACCGTGTTGGTCATCATACTATTTTAGTCTGGTACTCAATAAATTTCGGCACCAAACCAAGCTGGTAACTTTACCAAGTATACAGTTCATACCAAACTGACCAAGAGTATTTAGTCAAAATATAGTCATTAGTCAGCTTACCAAGACACGGTATAAACGTGGCCATTGTTGATCGTTATTATTTGTGGTATGACAAAGACAGAAATAGAAGATTTGCGCCTTTCCTATGTGGTTAGAATATCGACGACTAGCAATGATAGCACAAGCGAAGTGATGAAATCAAAGAATGTGTTTATATGAAATTACTCATATCAGTCCAGAGCGACAGTAATTTTGTGGTTCGACGATATGTGCGAGTAGTGATGTCAAATTACCGATGATTTGAAAATCGGTGATATTACGTAATATTACAGGTAAAATTACGTAACTTTGCGCCCTTTCCACGGTAAGTAAGTCTGATTCTTCTTTGCCGATGAATAAATCCATAAGTATATAGATAATCAAAGTAGGAAAAGATTATTGGACATAACCCTCAGGAAGAGTAACCCGCAGACACGTGTTTCGGGCTTTCAGCCCTCATCAGTACGGTGAAAAAAGTGCGAAAGATAGGCAACACTTATTAGTGGAAGACGGAAAAACAAATCGACGGAGTCAACAAACAGTTTTGAACAACACCCTTTATAACAATAATGTCACCAATTATGATGATAAAAGGAAGCGTCAGGAACACTGTTTAGTGACTTGTAGCCATCTGAATTTATTCTATAAGACAAAGCTGTTACTGCTTCAAATTTGCAACTACTATTCATATTATTTACATCCAAATATTGTATTACACATAAATTCTTGAGTTACGACCAAACCTGGAGAGCATTGGGCATTGGGAATTGCTTGTTCTGAATTTTGCTAACTCTGACTTTTGTATTTAAATCTTTTCGCTTTAACTTTCCTGAATTCCTCACTCTCTTCTACTCGTAAACCTTGGATTTTTGAAAATTCGATTCTCAAGTTTTTTTCTTTCAAAATATGTTCGAAATGAATTTCATTATCTGCAAGTTTTTCGTTTCTTGTTGGTTCTGAATTGGAATAAGACTCTTTTCGACTCTCGCTCAGTTTATAAATTGTGGGTTTGGCTCTTTCTCTCAATACGATCCTATTTTTCAACATCAAATCTTCCGTTCCGTAAAGTGCACCTAATGAAAGTGGATTGAGAAATGTTCTATATCCTACCAAGAAATTTGAATACCTCGCAAATTTCGTGGCCTGAAACTATATTCTATGCCGGCCGCATCATATTCTGTTTCCATTTTTGTAGAATTACATTATCCTATGGAAATTCGAATAGAGTGAATTGATTTCCCGTGTTCTCACAGTTGGAAACTGCACAAACTTGCATCTTCCTCCTAATTCTCTCAATTTTTCAAACCTTTGAAATTTATGTCATGTACGTCCGTGTTCTGTCAGTTCCCGCTTTTTCCATCAATTTATTTGTGGTTATGTCTGACTGTCAGTGATTGTCATAGTGTCCGTACTCTAATATACAAAAAACGTCAAAAAAGCAGTGTCAAGTACATTTAGGAACTCTACTATAATTCAGATGGACATACCCATATTCGAAAACAAGGTGCTTCACATCTTTGCTGACTCCCAATACACCTCTGTCGACAAACAATTCGCACACTTGTTCCAATTTGACTCTGAGCTTTACTTCTTCTTCACCTTGATTGTCGATCGTCACTTTCAGTTTGATGCTTTCTTTGCACACATACGCCGATCTGGCCAGAACACACCGTAAACTTATTGTGCCCTTTTTACAGCACCAGCAGCAAGTAGATTTTCGGTTTTCCAAAATCATTGGTTTCTAAAAAAATAATGCTCTAAATTTCATTATCCGCAATATGGGAATAGCAAAATATTCGACAAAACCAACGCACCAAATGAATTCTGCTATAATGTTTAATTTTCTGTTAGGGGGAATTTGGTTGGAATGGGCGTGTACACCTTAGTAGAACTTTCAACTCAAACCATGTTTATAATGATCCTTCTATACTTAAATAATGATTGACGACATAATTCGATCGAAAAATTAACTGGAATATTTTGTTTTTGGGCATAAATAATAGTACCTCCTGAAAACGAACCCTCTTATGACGTAGAAACCTCATCTCGCCATAGTTACAAGAAAATACCAAACGCCCGACGGAGACTGAGGCAACTGATATATTAATTCTTTCAACTGTGATCTCGCGCTAATTCACTCTGTCAGAAATCATGTATCATTCATCTCTGTCTGGAATAGTATTGTTTCAGTATTAGGGTTTTGACGTCATAATCATCGCCTCGTTTTCAGAGGTCCGAAAAATCGGAGATTTCAATAATTTTTTATAAAACGTAGGGAGCTCACAGCAAGAAACGGTTTGCGGTGGTGAGCTAGTTTGGGTGAGTCCTATCGAATTATGAAATATTTTTTTTCTGTGATATATATATTTTTCAATTCAGCGCTATTTGATAATCTTATTCTTAGGCAGTATTTTAATTGAATAGCAACTATTGAATCGAGCCTATCTCTTGTAATATTCATAAAAGTCATATAACTGTATGATCGGTCATTATTAGTCACAATTACAGACCTAGGTTTAGATAAAGTTAGTGATTGACTTCGAGACTGCCAGAATAATATACACAATTTGATGAATTTGTCTATTTTGTTGGAAATTTTATCGAAGACAAGAGGGAAATGGGATAAATAGACAAGCCATAAGTGAGAGTGGGGAGGAGCAGGGCCACAGACATAGCCTACTATCTACAACGCATTATGTCATATATCAAAACCCAAAAATCTCATCAGAATCGCTCGCGACATCCAGTTTGAACATTTAAATTTTTGTCACAGCTGACTTGAAAATCATATTCATTCATTTGAGTGACATTTACTGCCACATTCAATGATACATCTCATAATTTTATGAAAAAATATATATTTCTTGTCAACTGAAAATCTATTTTTTATTTCAACTAATTTTGTCGAAAATTCAACTTGTTATACATCACTGTATTCAGAGAAAAAACTCGATCAGAAAAAAAATAGGAAACAAACTATGGTGCCTTTGAAAAAAAAAAGTTGACAGTTGCTGACGTTAAAATTTATATCTGACTATTCCACTCTTGATCTCGAGAACCAATCAGAATCGACCATATTCACGGTTTCTTCTGTATTCTAGCGATATTTTTTGTTTATTGAATTTCGTCGGACTTGCTCTACCAATACAATACCCACACGTGACCAACAAACCTCGTTTATCAGCGATAAAATTTTGACATCGTTTCTGGTCAAGATTGCTTTGGATTCAAATCTGAGACAATAACCTAAGTACCTACTTCATTTTATTTACTTATAATTCGCGTTAGTGAGACATTTTGTCACAGATTTTGTACGAAAGAATTCAAATTCCTTTTTAAAGTATCTTCTTCAATCACTTAAGTTTTTGTGACTAATATAATTACCAGATGATATGTGGCGCAACTGATAGGGTTGTTGCGCGAAGATACGAAGGTCGATGGTTCGAGCCCATCGGCGACGATATCTTTTATTTAATTATTTCATGTCACATAAATTCAATTTATTTTGTTTGAATTGGATAGCAATTATTGTATACACTCTTTTGAGAGAAATCATCTCCAAGATAATAAAAAAAATACTGTATATCAAAATTGTACATTCCACTTTGTGAATAACTATAAGTAGGTAGTTGATTTATAAAAAATTGAATTCTGTATTTCATTACTATCATTATGTTCTCCTTCGCAGTTTGAATTGGAATACACTCAAATTATGTTTCCTATTTCTCATATATATTGTCTCATTCAATCATGAAATAGTCATACGAATACAACTCGTGATACTATTTTTCCTGGAAATATTCGTCGATTGGCATACTCCAGCTTGCTGCTCCTATTCCGCTCATGACATTGATCCAAAACTACTGGCCCACGGCTCGTAGTTTTGATAACAATGTCATTCACGAAATTACTAGGCAACAAGCTGTCGTAACAATCATCGAATATTTCCGGCAAAATATTATCACTTGTGGTATTATATATGAAAAAATAATGATAAAATCCTACTCATAGTATCATAGTCATTTAATTTGCTTTGTTGTTTCTCTATATGAACATTTTTTGGAAATCAGTTCGTTGTGGAGATTTCACAATTACTATGGATTTTCATCAAGTAACGACCATATCAAATTGAAATTATTGATCTAAATGAAAAAAAATCTAGCTTACCAAATATTGTTCTTCCATACAGTCGATATGTGGACCGATGACAGTAAAATACTTGACTCCTTGTGGTGGACTTGCATATGGAATATCGATCGTAACTTTGAAAAAATACCTTATAAAGCATGGCTTGCTTTCGAAAGAACAGGGCAAACTTGATTCAGGTAATGGAAATCTAAAATATGATTTGTAAGGTCAAAATCAACAAGACAGTAGTTAGACACACCGAAATGAAGTCTAAGAATTATTATTATTAGAGTGTTTAATAATAACAAACTTATTTCTATTTCATTTCAATCTCGAAACCATTTCAATCAACTTTATCTTGAAATAAGAGAAGAGGCATGCGAGTTATTTTCAAAGAACCCCTTGCTTAATTGGTTGTAATAGAGATTTGGATTTGTTTAGGTTTGACTAGTATGAAAATGCAATGTTTAAAATTTATTGTTACTTACTTGAAGGGAAATTTATGGATACCTCTTGGAAGAATTGGGATCGTACTTTCTAAATTTTTCTCACCCCATATTATTTGCCTTTCATCGACAAAAATCTGATCATCTTTCACCTTGAATATTATAGATATAATTATTGAATTGCTAAGAAGATTCGAGAACAGAGTTCTTTTCACACATAGGCTTTAGAAGCATATAGGTATTAACCACATAATAAACTAAACTATCTACCATTTTGTAAATAAATCTGGATATGAAATAATCTCTAGACAAACTAACTCCCCATGCCCAGTGAACATACAATATGGGAATACAATCTTGCAATACTCTCGAGTTATTAAGTACCTTGGTCTTTACATTGATGAAACATGAAACTTTGTATTGAAAAACCCATTTAGACAGGCTGAAATCTTAGATTGCAGCTCCGATGGGTATATTACGGAAGTTGAATAATTGCATACCAAAACATCTTTTGAGAGGAATTTACTATTCATTGATACATTGTCACATACAATATCTTACTCTGCTATAGTACCTTTCCTTCAAAAAGGTGATCAGACCAATTGATATTTTACAAAATAGAACAATAAGAAATATTTATGGATTGCAAAGATCCCAACTAATGATATCTATAAAAATTATAACATTATGCCCCTAAATGCTATTGAAAAAAAGTCTGTCTCGATATATACCAAATCATTAATTCTAAGAGGCTGTCTAACCTAACTTTTATCAGGAGAAATGATATGAATCACCATAATACAAGCTATAACAATGATTTGGAAACAATAAGGTGCTCTACAACACCTGATCAAAACTCAATATTTGTCAAGGGTGTCACTTTATAGCTTCCATTCTATATAAAATATGCTCCAATAATGATATTCAAGAAATAGTTGAAAAATTTCCTCAAACTTTACTAAACTAGACCAAATTGAATAAATGTAAACAAACATGTACAAAATGTTCTCCAATACTGTAATAATGTAATCTTGACTGTAATAAAGTGATCTTGACTGTAATAATGTAATCTTGACTGTAATAATGTAATCTTGACTGTAATAATGTAATCTTGACTGTAATACCTGTAATACTGTAGTTTTAGTTTGAACAAGTATGTGTTCATTTCTTTTGTGTAAAGTATATGATAGTGCCGACTGGCTGGTTGTAAGTTGAATAGCTCAACAATGATATATACAGGGTGAGTCATGAGGAACTGTACATACTCCTACCACGAATAGAAGCCCTGTGAAAGTGTGGGATTTTTATTTTTCTATGCTTCTTTGTGTGCTTCGGAAATTCCCAGTCACAGTTTACAAAAACAATATACAGGATGAACTTTTTGGTAAAAGCTATCGAAATTTTTCAAAAACGGTCCTGGATTTTCCGATTCTGGTAATGTCAGTCGATTAGGGTTCCGTGAAGGAATATTCCATGAAAAAATCAGACAAATCGAAGGAGCTGTTGAAAAGTTATGACCAAAAGATGTTCTCGCCAAATCTCATAATTCACCCTATATATTGGTAAAGAGAAGAATACACTTTCTGATGGTCATTAGGGCCTCTATTCGTGGTAGGAGTATGTACAGTTCTTCATGACTCACCCTGTATATAATAAAAAAGGATTGTACTGTTTAGATTTAGAGGAAGGTCCTACATAAGAATGTAAAAATGTTTTATTGGTTCAATACAGATATCTCTCTCACTCTTTCATTCATGTATCATGAAAAGAAAAAATATAAAATATTTAGAATGGTTCATGATTATCTTTCAGGTTTTTTCGACTAGAAATAAGTAAGGGTGAATAAATAAATTGTACTTACTGTTCTTCGATCTCCCGATATTAGAACTTTCCATTCTGCATGTGCCTTTCCTCTCAGAATCACCCTAATAGCTTCAAAAGATTGCATTCTTGTTTTAGAAAAAAGACGTAAATAAAGAAAGTGAAAACTTACTTCTCAATTTGAAATTATCAACAGTATCCAAAACAACATTGCCTTTTATCGTTTCTCCAGCATAGTAATATTCCTTTTCTAGCTGTATATCAAATTCTCGAATATAATCCATTACAGTATGAAAAAATAAAAAATTATCTGAAATTAGTCCACTAACCCTTGTATTTCAATCCATACTGAAATTCTTCGAAATTGCTTGTTTACCACCTACCTTATGGAATTGATTAGTCAGCTGTTTTGATAAATCAATACTACTGGGCAACTCCCCAAGTGCTCTATTTTCATTGGTGGCTGTCAAGAGTCTCTCAAGGAATGATAGGAAGGATTAATACGTACACAGGATGTCCAGATAATAGTGTGCAATGTTTCGCCAGTGGCTTCTACGGCCGAAAATAATGAAAAAAGTCTCTCTTGATGTGTTGCCTAAACACCTATTTTAGAAACGCTTCACAATATAGTCATGAAACGTAATTCAGTGACTCATGAATGAATATTCCAGATAATTCTGGCGCTTCATTGATCACGAAGTTCTGTTGCCGAGCAACACCACGAGTTCGTCAGGACGAGTGGTATTCGGAACAGAGTGGAATTTTGCTAGCCTATTTCACGTTCACGAAGCATAAAATGCATGTATTATAAATGAGACAAGTACAGCCATAATTATTTTATGCCAGACTTTGCTACGCAATCCATGATTACATCCAGACTTCATTCGATGAGTGAAATAGTCGATAAAATAATCTCGGAAATGATCAGGTGCGTAGGTACCTAACAGGAAATGAAGGAAATAGTTGAAAATATCCTCAAGTATTTGGTGGGTAAAATTTTCCGGAATTTAATATCGGGAAACTAAGGATATTTTATTCAGGACAAAACATCTTCAGGATCCCACTTTCAAAGAGACGTATTAAGAAATAATTTTCCGATCCGTGTTTGAATAACCTTTTTATTATTTATACTGAATAGAGTAGAATAGAATAGTTTATACCATGTTATATACATACAAATACATCTATGGCAAGTCACAATTAAGAACAATTAAGTCACAATAATATACAAAGTCATCTCCACGACAATTTATTGTGAAAACTCACGGGTTCATTGTGAATAATCACATCAATGGAACATGTTTTCGGACATACCAATGTCCATCATCAGCCTAATAAGAAATTACATATTCATGACGGGGAAATTTTTTATCTAATGACCGTAAAGAATTAAAATACATAAAAGTTGAATAATTGATTGTTTTCTAACCATGAAAACCCCCATGAGCAAGTTGACGGAACATCAGTGTTCAGGGTTTTCATGGTTATCCCCCTAGAAAACAATTAACCATTCAACTTTTATGTATTTTTTCTACTCACATAACTAAAATGGCACTTAGCGTACGGATATGTACCACGCTAAATGATCGACTAATCACGGATTGTCGATCTGTGATTAATTCAAAATATTAAACACGTTACCATGGCAACACGATTTCTTAAATACATTAGCATGGCAACACAGCTCATTAAACACAGCTTCAGTAATTTGAGACAAGGATGGAGAGAGACATGTCTGGCCTGTCAATCGTAGGAACTGTCAACTGTCATTTTCGAATTTTGTATAAGAATTATTATAACAATTTTCGTTTGTATCAGAATTCTTCATTAAAAATATATGCGAAATGTAGACGAAAGTCAAATCGATGAGAATGTTTTGGTACTTGCATATCTCCAAGAAGTGTAAAAATGAAGCATCCAACTTTGAGAACAAATTATTTTTTCTGCGCTAAGCATGACAATGAACGTGAAACAAAGGTTAGTAAACAATGGACTGGACACAACTACAACCAATATCACTCATATACGTGTCTCGCTGGTTGCATGTATTATGTTCTCAATTCCCATTCCTTTCGAATTATTTTGTAGGTTAGCAGGAAAATAGGTATGTTAATGTAATTTTCGGAGTTCGTAGAAAAAGCATAGTATATAACGCGTTTATAAACTCTTCTAGACACTCGTTTATTAAACACTCGCTCCGCTCTGCTCCGTTCGTGCTTAAAATACTCGTTACCAAAAGGACGTTTATAAGACTTGTTACATAATATACTATTAATTCTCTACGGTTATTAGATAAAAAAATTTTTCACCTTCATGACTATGTAATTTCTCATTAGGCTGATGATGGACATATGTATGTCCAAAAACATGTTCCCTTGATGTGATTATTCACAATGAACCCGTGAATTTTCACAATAAATTGTCGTGGATATGAATTTGTGTGTTATTCAATATTAACCACTGTACTCCACGATGGACTTCTACCAGAGACTTTTTATTATTTCTGGCTGTATACCAGGTGTCAACGAATCTATTAGAAAAGTCATAATTTCTAGGATTTCAAGTGTATAAAAATGAGATTTGATATACAGGGTGCCCCTGAAATATCTGTACAAAATGATACCATAGACCCCTGAGACTAAAGTGAGATGATTGAACCAAACTTACTGCTATACCAAAACGACCCGTCTGAATTGAATTTATTATTTCATGTTTTCGAATATTTCAATATTGTCTATCAATATTGCTCTGAAATTTTCTAGGCACACCAAAAGACCTATTATGCATGCAATTCTATACCATTTTGATTAACACAAAGGAAGTGACATATTTGGAGTACTGTAGATCGAAGAATTGTTAGAACTTTTTCTGAGTACGCTACTGAACAGATCTCAATGTTGTTTTCTATTCCCTCATTCAATACCTAACTTCCAGCCCTCCTAAGAGTTTGTGATATTTCTATATATTGCTTTGCAAGTTAATCGACCAAATTCAATTTGATGCACACCTGATACCCTTCATTGTAGGTTGGTACTTAATTTTCATATAAAATCATCAATCATCAATTATATTCAATACGTGGTCAATTTTTTCCACTAATTCGAAAGACAGGGTGTTGCATAAAAACAAAAAATGAAGAATCTATTTCAATAGCAGCGATACGGAGCGTTCTGGTACAGAGATATATGGTTCAATCAATCTCACTTTGTTGTAATTCTGGATCTGAATGTGACGTTTTGAAAAATTTCAAAGCCTACTTCATTTTTGATAGTCACTTTCAATATTGCACAAAATCAAGGAACTTTTGCTTTACTCATAAACCTCATGTCACTGTCATTACTTAAGTGAGTGTTTTGTTTAAAAAAAAACTCAAATAATGACAGCGACATAAACTTTTTGAGCAAAAAGTAAATGTTCCTTGATTTTGTGCAATATTGAGTCACTCTAATAAAGCCAAGTAGGCGTAAAAACTTTCAAAATTGTCATATTTTGATCCAGAATCGTTTTAGGAATTCAAACAAATTGAAATATACAGGGTGCTCTATTTGAAAATCCAAAACTGGAGCCGTTTCTGGTAAAACCGGAAGTGAACGGAAAGTGAAGAATATGCCAAAATGCTCCTCTTCACATACCATTCACCTATACCAAATCCCATTTTGATACACTCGACATTGTAGAAGTTATGAGTGGTCTAATAGATTCGTAGAAACCCGGTATAGAACCCCCTGTTGAAGCATTGCATGCTAATTTCGAGACATCCTACATGCCTTGTATGTTCAGCGTTCCTAAAGACTTGTTTGAATTCATTTAAAATAAAGATAACATTTCTCGTAACATTCATCATCATCATTTTCATTTAAATGTTCTTCTATACTTTAAATGAATTTATAATCTGGACGCACTGCATATTATGTAGAATGAACATTATGATTTCACTATAAAATTTATTTAAAAAAAATCACATAAATGGTAATAAAAAATATGCGTAAAATATGGATATATACTTTTATGAAAATATGAATAAAATATAGAAACTACTTGAAGGAATATAAAATACAACATACAAAAATAAAATACTAAATTTTCATATTACTCTTAATACTGTACTTTAAGTACACTTAACTTAAAAAATAATCAAAATTCATATCAACTTCTTTTTGAAACAATAAGTTTTGACAATCTAAATATTTAAGGCATAATATTATCACAACTGTTAATATGAATTTGGTTATCACGCCATTGTAGCATTTATGTTCCATTTTTCTTTGTGTTGATCCAGCCCGAATGCTGTGTCATAATTTCCCTTGGTAATGAATAATCTCTTAAAATGTGGTGTGCAGTATAGTAAACCTTGGTTGTACGAGTAAGTGTCCATTCTGTAAAAATTCAAGAAATCTGAAAGGTGTCCATTCCGTAGAATCTGGACTAAAAAACATTGTGTTGAATTCAGTGACTGATCCAAAATTTTGCTCATTACTGAAATTATTGAATATAAATGATCATGGATCTTGTAATACAAGGTGAGATACAAAAAATGTAGGGTAATCAATGAGAGAATTGAAGGTTTAATAAAAAGATTTCCTTACAGCACTCAATGTATGTGAGGGTTAAGATGTCTAGAGACAACGCTGTCAACATTGTCTGTTTTCCTAAATGTCAGATGTCGATGCTAGATGTAAACGTCAGATAGTGAATGTAGAATTAGAATATAGAAGATGGTTGTCGAGTTGAGCCACTGACTTACTACTACTCTATCTAGACTGCTAGTAGTCATATCGCAGCAAGCCGAAAATGTAGGGTCACTTGCTCGCCTGAAAACGCTTCTGCTCAACACGCAGAAACCCCCAAGCTGCCAAATAATATCAAAGTTGAGTGGTGATATCAACTTTTTCGTTTTATTTTCGTCAATCCTAGCATATATGAAGTGCTTTGTAATTATTCTTTGGTGTAAGAATTCCACGTTAAATAATACTAAAGAAGTTTCTCCTCATTGGGGAGTTGGTGGGTGATGAATAATTTATTATTTTAATTCGCTTTCATCAGTTGAGCAAGTATTTAAATCAAATGGAATCATACATGTTTTGTATATTCATTCGGCTGTGAAGAATGAGTTAAGGCGAGGATTAGAAAAAAAGAAAACATATGGTGCTATTTGATGAAAAAGCTGACAGTTGCTTAAATTAAATTTGAAAAAATAATGATCAGATCCTACTATCTGAAGCGTCATTTCATTTGCTTTTAATCTTTCGAAATCGGATAGTTTATAGCGACGCTATGGCTTGGCGCGTTTTTTGTCAGTCTGCATGTATATACCGGTAAATTTATTCACAACCTTCATACCATTTATATTATTGGAAAAAAAGATAAATAATGATAGATTTCTGAAAGTATGAGTGCAGAAATACTGTATACTGAAAGAGGTAATTTTCACAACATACAAAACATTTAGGACTGAAGATTAGTTTGGCAAATAATGTGACATAATAATGATTCTATAGAGATGATCCATAAGCCATGAATAGACATGTGATTATTAGAATTCGATGAATATCTCTTTCCTTTTCTTGAATGAATCATCTGTAAATGAGATCATGTTTGACAGAGTATTTTTTTCCACTTACCTCAACACACATGAGCACTCCTTGCATTTGAAGCAATTTTTATGATAAATTTGTCCATGAACTGATATCTTTTCTAAAGGGTAGACTTTTCCATCACAACTCTCACACGCCTCCGTAATGCTGGGTATCTCCTTTTATCAAAACCAAATAATTCATGAAATAATTGCTTATGTTACTGTTCAACTAGTTTTACGATTCTGTTGATTGTTGCATTTTATCGATAAGTAAAACCAAATGACACTTCAATTTCAATTTATTCACTCAAAATTATTATAAATTGGCACAAAAATTACATAAATTATTGCTCTGAAATATTAATTCCAAAATAAGAGAGGCATGAGACATATAAAATTTTGCATAACTCCGATTTTTTGGCTTTATCTCACAGATGATTGTTATAACATTAAAGATCTAAAAATTTGCTAAAAACATCCAACAAATAGATTTTATCAACGAAAACATACAACAAAATATTCTATACTATCATACAATAATCACTTTGAAATATAATCTCTTGGGCTAATACAGCAAAACTTAATAATATTTTTTGAATAGTACTCATATAAAAACCGTTCATAAAAGAGTTGATCGCTAAGAAATATTGAAAGTTTCTTGACGAAGTGGAGATAACTCGGTAAAATTTCATTAAAAATGTTGACAATGAAACTGGATATCAACCTTTTATTAATACAGGTAGACAAAAAAGCTAGTAGAAAGTTTTCGTAAGTTGTTTTCTGATACACTATAATTTATTATTTTGAAGGATCCCATATAGTTTTCTTTCACTGAAAAGAGAAAACAGTTGTAAAACATTGTTTACACATTCACAGGAAATCCCAAATGAAATTCATGCAACAAATAAACAATTGTCAAAAGTGATTGACTGAAGGTGCGTGATTCATTAGCTACATTGTGTTAACTATTAGTGCACTAAATCAACAAAATGCAACACCAACAAATGTTAAAAGTTTAAACAAAAAAAAAAACAACAACAAACATAAAACTGACACACGATAAAACAATAATGATTATAAGTGGATTTCAACATTCCCAAGATCGGACTAGATCCCATGAATCATGCGTATTTAGGACCAGTCATATATTTATCTCACTCTTACTCGTGTTTCCAAACACCAAATGACATAAGTTAAGACATTTTGAACCCTTATAAGCCTTGCAACCATATACGATACGATACGAAAAAAATGGTTCTACGACACTAGAGTCACTGGATGGTATTATTAGATAAGAGTTCGGACACAGAAATGACAACTGTTAGTGTTTTTGAATGTTTAAATTTATTAATTTACACACCTTGCATTGTGACAAGAGCACCATAGCCCTCCCGCGCTTTTTCATTCAAAATTATTTGAATTTGACAATACAAAAACGTCAGAATTGAAATATAATTTCATAAACTATTGTCAAAAAAGTATAAATGAAAATGTCCTGCTGTGTAATGAATTGTGTGAATTCTGAAGAGAATGGATTTCACTTCTTCAATTTTACAAAGGAAATATCAACCATTCCCTTATAGAAGGAATGTATAGAAGGAATAGAAGGAAGAATTTATGCGGATATAATGACGAGGATATAATGCCCATGTACTCATGTGTTGTGTGTATTTCAGTACATTCCTACTTTGAAAATGAATTTTTATTTAAAATATGGAATATTTCCATGAGTTGTTGAGAAATGGAACACTATTGGCGCTTAACAGTCTATCACGTCATCGAAAGATAACGTTTTTATGAGTTGGTGATAAATATGAATAATTTTCTCTAATGAATTTTCCATTTGTTCAAAAGTTAACTCTCTTTCACTGTATTTTTTTCTTTGTAATAGACCCTGTACCCCTCAACATTATCTGAATATCCAACGAATATTCCAGATTTGCTCTTCATATCTAATTTTTGCCTTTTTTCTGGAGGTATGTAAGCCCATACCTTACTGCCAAAAATTCCTTTAATCATCCTTAACTCAAAAAATCTTTCAAATAATAGTTCATGAGGCGTTTTTCCTTCAACTGAGCTCATACCAGTCCTATTCAATAAGAAAACAGCAGTATTTGCACCCAAAACATTTTTGATAATTTACATTCTGCAAGCATAGCTCTCACAGACTCTACTATTGTTCTGAATTCTCTTTCCGCTCTACTATTTTGTTGGGGAGTGTATGGCACAGTACACTCATGTTTAATACCCTTATGTTTTAACACAGTTCCAACAGAATGATTTGGAAATTCCCCACCATTATCGCTTCTAATAATTTTTATCTTCTTATTAGTCTGATTCTTAAAAAACTCTCATACCATCCCTTGTAAATAGGATATGTGTCTCATATTATTTCTTCAGATGTTTCAAGACATGGCAAGTGTGTCCTCATACTTTGAAAAACATTAAACGACAGTGTATTCACTTTGGTGTTTGAGAAGAAAGACATGTTTATGTATCTTGAACACAATATTGACAAGGTGAAAGATACATAAATTGTTGAAGGTGCTTGTGACTATCCACTCTGCCAGTTTTAGCATTTCAATATATGCCCGGTAGTCGACGAATATAATAAAATATCATGTTGATGATCACTATATGAGGAACAAATCGTTTTTTCATGATTTCCTCACCCTCATTTGAGTCTAGTTTCCGAATTACATTTCATCAATCCGAATTTTCATTGATAATTTCAAAATAACAATTGAAAAAGATGTAGCATAACATTAATTTCCGCATGTTAATTTGAATTCCCTTGTATTCATACTGCTCCGAAGAAATCGCATTACTCCCACTACCACTGAAATAGAATTGTGTTAAAGTAATAGATATGTAGGTACCATTTAGTATTTACTTCGTATTATTTTGTGTAGCTGAAGTTTGTAATTTGTGACATTAATACTAAGTTCCAGGTGATATTTTTAATTTTATTCACGACTATTATGTGAAACTTATTTCTATTACTTGACGAAGTTATCGCGCGTCATTGTCTTGAACAATTGTCAATAAATTATCTTCAACTGGGAAAACTTTCAAGCTCATCACAATAATGAGGAGGCCACTTTCATCAAGAGCCATACAACAAAATCCCCATAAGAGGCTTGGAAACATTGAAATCCACTTAAACATTTTAGGCGATGACTATGTAGGTACTTACCACAAATCTATTAACTTTCACACGTTGCGTCCTTGATGCATCTGAACCAGTCTCTCTCATGGATTCAAATCGCGCTCTCAACCTGAAGAAAATCAAATTATCATTGCACATCACAATCTTAATCAATTGTAGAAATGATGTAGAAAAGAAAGTACTAACGATTTGGTAGATTCAACTTGCGAGTCATCTCCGTATTCTTCTACGATATTGACCGTTTGACCTTGTTCTCGCTTGATTTCTTGAGCTTCCCATTTCTCAAACTTGGCTCGAAGTTGTTTGGCTCTAGCAGCCTTTTGTGCCTGAAACAATTCCATCATTTGTACATTCGTTTTAAATATCCACTTGTATTCATTAGACAAGCCATGGTTTCCAGAGTTCTGAAAGTATGGTACTGAAACTTGACAGGGGTGTTGTAGATTGTAGATGGGTCGTATAGGTTGGGAGACATCTCAATCACTGCGACCTATTATTCTAGATCTATTGTGATCACCCTTATTTAGTTTTAGTCCTCTTCTAATGAAGCCTCGCAATTTTTCTGACGGTTGAATGACCACCTCAGCAGGCGTCAGATAGACCTGTTCTAGGTGATTCAGTCTTTGGCAGACTAATGCAACATGAGTAAAGTATGTGTTTCGCGGTTTGGGCCTCGTTGTTGCAGAAGCGGCAAGTGTCAGTCTCCGCTAGACCCATCTTTTTGAGGTGGTGTATAGATTCACGAATTCTACAATTCTTCGATATATCATACTCTCCCATAACTTCCGGTATCATCGGGGAAGACCCCGACTTTTCATTTGTCAATGATACATTTGAATGGCACACCCTGTATTTTATTCCATAATCAGTTAGAGATTATCGTAACGAATTCAAGAATACCAGGTTTTTAGGGTTATTTCGAACGATTATGCTCGATGAGTATGACAGAGAAAGAAGTTTCTATATTGCGTCGTCACACCCATTGAGCATATATGAAAACTTCGAACGCAAATATCTTAGTGATCGTTTGATAAAACCATATCAAACGCAATATCATTGAATTAGTTATGATTTTGATATAACCCAATCAAACGCGATACCATTGAATTAGTTATGATTTTGATATAGCCCTATCAAACGCGATTTTCATTAATCCGTAAAGTACTAATAATCACCCTTGTTACTGACATTAGTGACATTCGACGAAATAATCAACATAAGAAATATATTCCTTGAGTTAGAAAACAGGGAATAAAATCGTTTCAAAAACTTGGAATGGCTGAACCGTTGACGGAAAATCTTCGATGAAATCCATATTTAAGATTCAAATGCAGATTACGTAAGATATAGCATTAACAGTGAATGGACGCGGAGTATGTTTGGTTGCCTATGCTACAATCGTGCTTTAATAGACAAATTGATCCTTAATAGGAGTCACTGATAATCTATTTCATAAACATTAAACTTACACGTTGAAAAGAGGTCGACGGAAAATCTATTATTTAGAAACAAAAAGTTGGGGTAATTTCCGGTGAATCCTACACTCCCGTCAAATTTGAATCTCATGCCTTCGGAAACCACGGCTTGTCTAATGAATATTCGTCGACTACCGGTATTCCTTGAACAAAACAATAACGTTGGTAGTAGGGATAGGAATGGGTTAGATCTACAAGGGGCATGGCCTGAGGCGACGTTTGGGTGGGGACGTGGGGTAAGGCATAGCAAGGGGCGGAGTCATAGAGCAGGTGGTGATTGTTCTCATTGGTGGTTTTTAGGAGCCGCACCAACAAACAGGACAATTTCTCTGCGATATTGTCTGTGTGTTTTTCCTATAACGAATCTACATATTGCAATAACATAGTTAATAATGATGGGTTTAAACAAATTACTGTTACTTCGACAGTTTGCTCTCAAAATCAAATGTAAGATGAAATTCCCATTTATGGTTTACTAACGGATTTTATCACTTTTTTCAGGAATGTTATGAATTATTATGCCTGGAAACAGCGTATACTATAGTAGGAGAGCTGTGAATTTCAGCCGTCATCTGAAAACAAAATAACGTAGGTCCCAAAGGCATGTGAATACATTGTATTTCAACGAACGGCATCTGATTGAAAAATGGCATCTTCCTGCTCGGTTTTTACGCTGAATTTCGGAACTGGATAACAGGATAAGATATCATGATACCAATTAAATGGTATATCTCAAAACCCTACCGGCCATTCGGCTCTTGCACCATTATTCTTCGAGACGACACCGCCGAACGTTCAGTTTATGTGTTCTTCTTTTTCTGGCTTTTCTGTTCTTCATAGGCTTTACTTACATGAGTCAGAAACTTGTCATAGAATTATTCACTCCATATTCAGCCCCCCTGACAAAAACTACTATCTAGACAGCTAATGCATAAGATATCTTTCATATATCTTACTCTTACGTATGTTTCCGAACACCAAGAGTAAAGACTCGCTATCATTGATAACAGTTTGGGAGTTCCTGCGCATTGAGCAGAAGCGTTTTCAGGCGAGCAATTTGGATGAGATTTTCAGGCTGCTATGATGTGAATTGAAGCAGCCTAGATAGTAGTTGTGTCAGTGTTCAGCTCCTTCGACACATTTTGTCGCCAAAATAGTTATTTTGTAAATTCATTTGGTTCATTTTGATGGGCATTCTCGATAGTAGAAGTATATAACCAAATATTTATCAACATTTTTGATGGAAACTATTACGAAGGAAACTTTCCCATCGAAAAAACCGAATCACATTTTCAATTATGGGCCACTTACTTCAACTAAATCTTCAGGTAACTTCTGATTGTCCATTTGATCTTCACCATCTTCAGATTCTTCTTCGGTTTCGGACCCTTCTTCACTATCCGACTCTGGCCTAGCAGGTTCAGGCGGTGGAGTGAACCTCTTCAATGGTTTGGGACCTAATGGAAATATAGAGTCAGGTAAGCTTCAAAATACCGATATCATTGAGGAACAGAATCATAGAAAAATGATACCAGTGAGAAAACACTCAGTCAGACCCATGAATATGTCCAATGAAATGAACAATGGTAGATAATGGAAGAGAAAGATTAAAACAACTACTCTTTTTATCGCTTGGAGTGCAGGAGAGGGAATCTCTATAATGTTCGAAGTACATCATGCATACCTAGGGAAGATAAGGAGAAGATGTAGGTATTGGATTTTTTCGAACTTTTGGATATTATAAGTTCTTGGGAATACTTTGTTAGGCAATGAATTCCAGAGCTTCGCCGTTCTATAGACAAACGAATTTTGATGAAGTGGATGTGCAGTTTGGGCTTGGCGATTTCGTCTGATTGCTATTGTTAGAGATGGAATGATAGCAGAGAGTTCTGAAGAACATTTCCCATGGAAGTATCTATAAAAAAGTGAAAGATCGCCGACTTTTCGACGGTGTTCCAATGATAACGTTTTACATCAAAAAACCATTACAATTCCAGAATGTCAGTGGTCACAACTGTCATCACTATTTAATAAGCATTATACGTCCAATCTTCTGGACACTCTAGATGAAACTAGACTTGTCTAAAATTGGTCAACAAAAAAAACACTTACCAACTTGTTCTGGTTCCCTGGAAAGATTCTCCTCCATCTGCCTGAACTTGTTGAGCATTTTGGAAGCAGTATGCGATGTTTTGGCTATCACAGAATCGTCAACGGTCTCGTCAGATCTTACCACTTCTGGGTCGTGGTAAATTTCCCGTTCTGGAGTGTCAGACTATCGATAAGAAGAATACATTCATCGAACAGTATTTTCAACAAACAGAGCAGTTGTTATAATTCAACAATCATCACGCATTACAACACACAATGCAAAAATGAAAGGGTGTTAGTATAAATACTGTCAAACTGAGGAGACGGGATATCCATTTCTCTAGATTTTTGTAATTTTCTCTTATAGTCTCTATGAATTAACATGTAATATTTCTATTTAAGGAATATCTTCATGAGTTGACGCGATCTATACAGGGTGTTACAAATTCGTGGCTAAGCATGGGGATCTCGTTAACCTCGGCAGCATTTTGGAAAAAGTCCAGAACTAATTCTGCAATATAACTGTCTGTTTTTTCATATTTATCTAGTAGGTGCAAAATATCTATCGGAAGTTGTTCAGTCAGATTCATAATCATCTGCAAAAGTGCAATATAAACAATACCTAGAAATTCATATGTGAATACCAAACTTTTCTATGATAAGCTAGCGTCTGCTGTTCCAATAACTCAAAAACGGAATATTTGGGCTATGATATGAATCTGAATCAGAATCATAAGAGGAATATAGAAAAAAACAAAGAGGACGTTTATTTCCAGAAAAAAAACGAAAATTTCTCAATAACGAAAATATTTCAGTTGGATTTCTTCCCCTACCGTACAGATTTTCAGAATCATGCTCCTTTTATGGAGTATTTGTTGTAAAGACAAATCAGCAAAAATAGAATATAACATTTCACTCATCTATGGACGTTTTGGAATGAATCTGCGAATCTTGAGATCAATTTTTTCATTTTCTGAGAAGTGTTTAAATTGTTAGGTTTCTAATATGGAAATTTTAAGGGCAGTGACATTCTGAGCTGAATCATATGCTTTGTCCTCACTACAGGCATATTCGAATTATACTTATATTCTTATTAACAGAGAGTAAAATAGATAATCACAAAAAATCTAGAGTGATGAATGTTATTATAACTTTCAGGAATCTGTATGCAAATTTCTTGCGATATTGACAGTTCTCTAGTTATCTAGCCAACAATCTAGAGATATATCATTGATACTGTGAAAAAACTTGAGGGTTAGATTTTTTTGAAAAGATTGAAAAATAGTTTCTATAAACTTTTTCCGAAGACCGGTATATTTCGAAATACAGGGTGTTGAGTAAAAATGTCAGCTTATTGGATTTGGAAGGTATATTGAAATAATGTTGATACTTTTAATTATAGCAAATAGGAAGGAAGGAGAGAAAACCAAGGATTTAGAGAAATAAAAATTTTTTGTCATTGTTAGTCGTTAATTTCAAATGGATACTTTATGCCGGCTATCAAAAGCCCTATTATCGCAACAACAACAAAAAATTGAATGCACATCATGCTCTTCATCAAATTAACCTTGACTTGAGAAGGATCCCTGGGCGGAGTTATTCTGAACCTTTTTTTCTCTTTTTGGGGTTCCTTGTACGTTTCGAAAAACTTGAAGCGTTGCTGTATGTCAGCAGTCTTTACTTCTAACACATCCTCGACAACTTCAGAAGATTTCACCGTATCTTGTGAGGAGGATTTTGCCAAATAGGCCTGAACAGACCAAAATTCATTTGTCAACAAAAATAGAAATTTGATAAAAATATATAATATATGCAAACTATGAAAATATGATTGCATCCAAAGAAAATACTAAGACATAATTCATTGAGAGACAACATCATGATTGCAAAGAGCATTTATTTATTTATTTGTTTATTCCTTCATTCATTCATCCATTCACATATTTTATTCATTTATTCATATATTTATTTATTTAATCGTTCATTTCAAATTCTTCACAAAAAAAAAACATCACAAATTCGCATAAATATGCACGAATGCTTGAATACATCGCCATATATTTAGAAAAATTAGCTGACTCCGTTCTTACCATCCTTCAGAAAAATATTCGAAAATACCATAAGAGTGATTGCCGTAGTTTATCATCAGAGTATTGCAAAAACTCATAATTCCAAGGAGATAGAATTATTTACATTCCAACATGATCATACATTATTGCTAGATTCTGGTCCACATGATACCAGTATGACCTAGCGTCACTGGATGATATTAGTTAGATAAGAGTTCAGACACAGCTGGACTTCTGTCCTCTTCTAATTTCTATTCGCGAGAACTGGGGGAAAACAAACTGTTGTCTATGGATAAAGTGCATAGACTACATTGCAAACATCTTTCTGTAGATGTAGTTGTCAAACTTGTCAATGACATATAGTGTTATCACTCTTATCAGTACACAGTACACAAGCTAATGGCACTAATGGGATTGAGTGAGGATTGAGTTTGTTTTCCCCCAGTTTTGACGTGGCTTTGACATGGAACGATGAAAACCAAGCGCCACCTGGTAACATTGATTCCCGCGAATAATACAAAGATTTGAGTGAATAAAAGAATGACATATATTCTGCTCTTTGTCTTTTCAATTTCCCTAGTAGCGCCTAGAGTTCCTAAATGTACGTCAAAACAGCAGATACCATTTTAGAGGTTATATTTTCTGTCAAATCAATCATAGCCGTAGATGGAAAATAGGAAAAGGGTAAATGAACACCTACTTCAATTTATAGCGATACACTTTTCGACGAAAAGCAGTTATAAAAATGGAAAGAATGCATGCAACAACATTTTAATATTACAAAACAGACACATATGGATATACTGATGGCTAGCTCCTTATTGTATGTAAAACTGTCTTTATGTTCCACCTTTTCCTGTATTCACTTTCCACTGATAAATTTTGAATTTGGTCGGTATTGAAAACGCCATTCAATGATGTATCACGTTGCAATTTACTTGATTTCCTCAGTGTCGTTCTCAAATTTTCTATTTCATTATGTATAGTTTTGCAATCAATTCCTCTTTCTCCATGATAATTTTGTTTTGCATTTTGTGTACTGATAATTATGGTATCGGAACAGGATCTCAAAATCTCCTGTTTGAAAATGGACCTAAATTATAGTTTCCTAACAATTTGCAGTTATAAGAAGTGACTTTTAATGTAAGTACCTCACAAAGTTTGCTTGTCTTCACATTAATTTTCCATCCAGGCCGTCATACATTCCTTCCATAAGAAAATGATTAATATATCCTTTGGAAAATCAAATAATTGAAATCCATTCTGTTCAGGATTCTGACAAGCAGGATATTTTCATTCATGTTTTCTTCTCAATAGTTTATGAAATTATATTGCAATTCTGACGTTCATAGAATTTATTGTCAAAATCATACAATTTTGAATGAAATAGCGCATGGCGACTATGGTGCTCTTGTCACAATGCAAGGTGTGTAACATAATAAATCTAAACATTCAAAAACACTAACAGTTGTCATTTCTGTGTCAGATCTCTTATCTAACAATACCATACAGTGACTCTAGTATGTCCTGTATGACCGACTGAAAATGTGATGTTGCCTGATTTCCTCATATGGGAAGAGTTTATTATTATTGATACGATGACACGTCCGTACTATTTGTTGTTATACTCTTAAGTAATAAAGAGTATGAATGAGCGATTTATTCTGACAACTGCATCTATAATTATTTTTTTCGCCAAACTGACAGACTGCTTAGATATCCATGGTTACATCGTTGAAAACACAGACGCTGATAGACCAATCAGAATCGAAAGACAGCTAGTGTTTTCGCAATAACTCAATTTGTCTCTGGCTTGTGATTGGTCAGATCATGTGATGAGTGAAATAGTCAGGGCAATACTGTCAATATTGATATCTCATGAATTATGTAATGAATCATTGTCATTCTGTTGCTTTATGTGTCGATACTATGCAATTCAACAGCTTCCGCGTTTCTCGTAGCCACTGCTCAGCGATGTTGCCACAAGAGTCCTTCATAATTTCAAAGGGTACTTCACATTACCTTTCGTAATTTTCATTATTGTTCGTGAAATTCGGTATGAAATTGAAACGCGGATTTCGGTATTTGCAAAGACAGGGGTTCCAAAATGATCTGTTGGAAGTAGGATGGTTTCATTTGATATAAAACAGTTTTAGTTGATAGTAGATTGACCCCCAACAATTCTTCAGAAATTGAAGGTTCTCCGAAATTCTTAAATAATAAATCGATTTTATAGTTTTAGGAATATTGAAGTTTTCATTGAAAACCAAAATTGTTCATACTGTCTGTAGGTTAATCGAGGAGGTGGTACATTCATTTTACTTGGTTCTTTGGGATTTTCTCTCCTCGTTTCTATAAAATAAAAGTATTCGTATTATTTCAATATATTTGTAGAGGGACAAATCAGATGATTTGCCCCAAAATGTCACTGCGTTTAACAAATTTTTCTATCAGGGAGTCTAAAAGAAAAATCCAGTAGCTTGTCAGTGACAATTTGTTTGAAAAAATTTTTGAAGGAAAGAAATATAGATATATTGAAAAAATATCGAATTTGTACTTATCTTTGGACGTTTCGGGACCGATTCTGCTCCCGTTCTCAACATGTAAATGCAAATTATTTTTCTTTGAAAGTTGTGCTGCGTATATAGTTTGACACTTTTCAGTGTCATACTGATGTTGGCATATGAATGAGTGATTTTAGTCTACAAATGAGTTACAGGATGTTTTCATTAATTGATCTTGAATCTACCATTTTCATGTTCAGTTTTCAGTAGTGAATACCATGTTCTATCAATATCAACTGAACAGGAAGCAATGCTATTGTCTCCGTTTAGAAGAATGCAAGCGGATTCCTTTATTTTTCTTTTTTGTTTGTTATCTTCCTTTCCTATGATTTTGATATTATTCCACTGTGCCATATGTTGTCCATCTTCAGTGAGGATATGTTCAGTTAGCTTCGATTTATCGATATGTCTTTTCTTGATATTGTACTTGTGTTCTTTTGTCCTTACTGAGAGAGGTCTCTTCGTTTCACCTGTATAATACTTTCCACAAACACAAGGTATACTATAAATACAATTTTTTGATGATTGTTCTTCATTTTTTGGCTTTGTTTGAGTTAGAATTGAAAACTGTGTTCAAAACTGAAAATACAATGAGATCCATTCTAACTCAAACAAAGCCAAAAAATGAAGAACAATCATCAAAAAATTGTATTTATAGTATACCTTGTGTTTGTGGAAAGTATTATACAGGTGAAACGAAGAGACCTCTCTCAGTAAGGACAAAAGAACACAAGTACAATATCAAGAAAAGACATATCGATAAATCGAAGCTAACTGAACATATCCTCACTGAAGATGGACAACATATGGCACAGTGGAATAATATCAAAATCATAGGAAAGGAAGATAACAAACAAAAAAGAAAAATAAAGGAATCCGCTTGCATTCTTCTAAACGGAGACAATAGCATTGCTTCCTGTTCAGTTGATATTGATAGAACATGGTATTCACTACTGAAAACTGAACATGAAAATGGTAGATTCAAGATCAATTAATGAAAACATCCTGTAACTCATTTGTAGACTAAAATCACTCATTCATATGCCAACATCAGTATGACACTGAAAAGTGTCAAACTATATACGCAGCACAACTTTCAAAGAAAAATAATTTGCATTTACATGTCGAGAACGGCAGGAAAGAATCGGTCCCGAAACGTCCAAAGATAAGTACAAATTCGATATTTTTTCAATATATCTATATTTCTTTCCGTCAAAAATTTTTTCAAACAAATTGTCACTGACAAGCTACTGGATTTTTCTTTTAGACTCCCTGATAGAAAAATTTGTTAAACGCAGTGACATTTTGGGGCAAATCATCTGATTTGTCCCTCTACAAATATATTGAAATAATACGAATACTTTTATTTTATAGAAACGAGGAGAGAAAATCCCAAAGAACCAAGTAAAACCAAAATTGTTCATATTTATGCATTATCTATCTACTGAAATAATTGTAAATTTATTCCAGAAGAAACATTCATTATGAATGTGCCTGAAGATTATGTATAGGGCATTCAGATCGATTTACTGATCTACTGACTTACCTCTCTGGCTTTTTGAACTTCTAATTTTTGTGGTTTGACTGGCGATATCTGAGGTGGCTTGGAAGCATGAGCATCTAGTTCTAAGAAAAGTGACCGTGACTTCTTACTGATTTCTAAGAAAAAAAAAGAGAACATCTTAATATTCATACATACATTTGTGGTGTTGATATTTGGTTACATACCACTCTGAAATACTTCCGTATCTTCATCCCCACTTTTCGCTTCTTTTTCGGTAGACAGTTGCCCTTTCTCGAATCGTTCTTTAAGGGACTTGGTATCACAGGACTCAATTTTCTCGGACTTGACCATATTGGTGCATGATTCTGATTGGATGATGGCTTGCTGATAGGCCTCCTTCATTTTACCTTGCTTACCCTGCAAAAGGAAATATTTTCGATAGAGACCATTCTTCTCATGCGTCGAAACACCGATTTAAGTACTTCAAAATGGCCAGTTTGACGGATAAACACGATAGGGTGACACATTTGTAGACTTTCATGCTTATAAATTAACCATTGGAACTCAGATTTTACTGAGGCAAATATTTTACGTGTATCAACTTTTTTGGCATCCCAACTCGATTCGTTTGACAAAATCACTAGAGCCATTGGAAGGAAGTATTGAAAAAAAAACATAAAAATATTCGGCTACATCTGAACACTCGTGGTATTGATACACATTATGTGATTGATACTTTTTTGAAAACGTATCCTAACTGGTTACGTAAATATCTGTAGCACAATATATTGAATTCTGCAAATCACGGCTAAGGTTTCACCATATTTCTCAATAGATTGCTGCTATATATGTGAGACGTAAGCGAGCAGGTCCCCAGTTGATCTCTGATGACGGAAGCCATATTGCCTATCGTTGATAATACCTGAAGGCTAAGGTTTCCATATTTTTCAATAGATAAAGCAAACAGATCCTCACCAAAAACAGCTTATTCCTAATCGACTGAATCTCCTGTTTCCTCTCTTCACGTCGCTCGTCCCTCGAGTTCTGTTCCCCCTGCTCCCACTTGTTCTTCACCTCGGAAAGGTTCGTGAAATGGAAGGGTTTCTCCTTCTGCACCCGCTTCGCCCTGTATAGGGTGGGATCCTCGCCCTCGGGCACTTCTTCCTCAACCTCCTCCTCCTCCGAAGAACTCTCCTCGATGGGAATACCATTCAAAGAGTCGTCTGACACACCCACGTCCATACCTTTGGCTTGGAATCTAGACGAAAATGGAATTTTAGAGTTCGAGTAAATCGAATAGGCTGCAATTCGCTTCACGCATCGTTCTGTTTTATTGTTTTATTATGATAAAATATAAACGTCAACATATTAACAGGTATCTTATTGTTCCAGCAATTAAGTTGATAAGATAGGGAATATACCGGGAGAACTATGTACGATGCAAATGTATGGAATAAATTCGTTATTTGAAAAAAAAAGCAGAAACACGTAAGTTTTAATTTTTGAAGACACATCTGATGATATACATTTAAGAGATGTTACGTCAGCAGTGTTGGCGTAATGACGTAAAAGCCGATTTTTTTAAATACAAACAAGGGTGACACCTCATTTAAAAGGTCTACTGATCGTCTATTCAGATATGCAGATAATTAGAGGGTTAACCAAAATTATGTTTTTAGAATGTTGAAATAACAATTAATATCCATTCACTGATTCACATTATGCTAAGGACCGCCACTGAGGATGAAACATCGTAGTTTATTCTATCGTTTTTGTCATTTTAGAAAAAAAATACATTCATTGAAAAAAGTTCTAGCCTCCTACACTATACTTTGAAATTAGTATCACGTAGTTTCATTGAATTGTTCGTCATTATTTTCAGGAAAATATTCAACTCGCTTATAATCTAACAATGAGACTCACAGAAACCGAAAGAATCGAGATTTTAATTATGATTGGCTGTGGAGAAAAAGTGAGGACTCAGACAGAAATTCGTGATTTATTTAATGCTAAATACCCCAACCGAGAACCCGTTTCTCAATCAACAATTAGCAAAATTGAGAGAAAATTTCGAGAAACGGGCCATGATAAAGATCTTCATAGAAGTGATGAAAAATCTATTTCAGAAGCCAAAAAACTTGGCGTGGTTCTTGTGTTCCAAGAAAACCCCCATACCACCTCGAGACAAGTCGCACTAGATACTGATTTACACCAATCTACTGTTGTTTGGATTTTAAAAAAGATAAGTGGAATCCATATAAAGTTCATCTGGTCCAAGAGCTTTGATGACTAGGATGACTTTGATAGAAGGGTGGAATTCTGTTAAATCATGATGGAACGCTCTAACGAAGATGGTACTTTTATACAGAAGGTACTATTCTCAGATGAAGCTACTTTTAGAGAAAATCCACATAGGATGGATGAGCATAGCACACAATATCCGCAAAAGGTGAATGTTTGGGCAGGAATCTTAAACAACCAGGTTATAGGGCCATATTTTTTTGAGGAAAGCGTAACTGGTGCTCAGTATTTACAATTTCTCCAAGGTTTTCTGATACCACAACTGAATCAGCTTTTTCCAAATATAAATGATTTGTGGTTCTAGCAGGATGGGGCGCCCCCACACTACGCTGTCGATGTACGAAACTACTTAGATACTGTTTTCCGAGATAAGTGGATAGGGAGAAGTTGACCGATAGAATGGCCACCAAGGTCTCCGGATTTGACCACATTAGACTTTTTTTATGAGGATACTTGAAGAGCAGTTTATCAACATCGACCAAATAATCTGGAAGAGTTGAAGGAACGCATCAGAACGGAGATTGTACAAATAATCCCTGAAGTTCTCGAAAACGTTAGAGAAGAATTCACTGCTCGGCTTTTACATTGCATTATTGCTGAAGGTCGTCAATTTGAACATTTTTTATGATTTTATTGTATTTTGATAAATGAACAGTTTTGATTGAACCTGTATAAATAAATATTCGAATTATTGTACTGTTGGATAGACGATTAGTAGACCTTTCAAATCTTCAATTACGTCATCATGCCAACACCGGTGACGTCATGTCTCTCTTGTGTATATCATGAGAACAGCCCTTCTGCCCCAAAGAAGTCTCAGAAATACATTCTGAGGATTGAAAAAGATCGAGCGGAAAGTAAATTTGGTCATAATGATGATATAATCTCTAGTTTATGGTCAATCTCGGTCTTCTGAACTTTGATTGATCACCTGTCATAATCAACTGCATTTTGAAGAAGCTGATTCTCTCAGCTTTTTCGAACGTCTTGATGTTTCGTTCTCTGATGACGAACACGATTGAAGGAAATTTCAGATCCCTGGCGATTTGAATACTCCGAGCATACCAGGGAGATCCTGTCACCATTCTCACGATTTTGTTTTGTAATCAGGTGAAATGAGTTTAAGCCATGTGGCCCCAGACTACCAAGGCATACAGTAAAATTGGCCTGATAGCCATGATATAAATACTCTTTTTGTCTCAAACTCAATTTACTTAGTCTGTTAAGAAATGGATACAGGGCTAAAATGGCTCGTTTAGCTTTTGAAACTTGCTGTTCAATGTGATAGGGACTGCTGAGCTTTTTATCAATGCACACACCTAAGAATTCAACTTGTGAACACCATACTGGCAACCCTGGACCGCGCGGAGAGTGAGTTGACAGCAACTGTAATCTGCTATTGTCAAATTGATTTTTCACGAAATTCGATAGATTTTACGTGTGAATTGGACCGTGATGTGGATATAAGAGTGTTTGAGGTCCAGTAAAAAAATAAATATGCACCTCGGCGAAAAACTGCCTATTAATTTTCTCGCCTGATTGTTAGCCTCGGCTATGAATCTACAGACTCGACTATAATAGACAGTTTTTCGTCCTTGGTACATGAATAACTATTTTGTTCACCTGGCAAGCTTGGATAGGATCGAAGAGGATCTTTTCACGTTGACAGGGGCTGGTTCTCTATCGGACTCGTGGGCTTCCGTTTGATATTGCTCAAACACCTGGAATCGCTCTTTCACGTTCAAACTTTGCAGATCTTCCAGTCCCAAGTCCGGTTTTTCGCTTGCTGGGGAAGTAAATAAAAATAATGTTAATAAGAAACTCGTTTCATTACATCTAAATGAGAAATTCCGAATTAGTTTTGTGCGGCTTCAAGCGATTTACCAGAATTGTTTTACAACATATAAAGATTACCTAAATAATCATTCGATTAGTATGATTCATCAAACGCGGTTTTCAGTACAAGTTAGATATATTCAATTGGGCAAATCTAAAATAGGATAACCGTAAGTGAGAACTAATAAATTACATTAACAATCGGTTTTTCCAATATTATACCATATCAAAATAAGACTAAATGAGACGACTTGGATTAAACATGTGGTTGTGGTTTCACGGCACGCTAGAATATTTAGAATAACCCGAGGCAAAACCAAACGCCGAAATAAACAGACTAGTCGAGTCGACTATAAATCCAGATAACAAAATGTTATAAACTAATGAATTGTAATACGGCTATGTCCCGTTACTTACAACATATTTGTTTATTCATTAATGCAACAATTAACACATCAGTGATGATTGCCTCATAATTAAAACAAACTAGTAAATTAGAAGATCCCAGTCCAACTAAAATCCCGTTTTCAGGAATAATAAGCTAGTGATGTTGATGATTATGATTATTGAGTTGAGGAAACAATTGCAGAAGTTATTTGTGTAACTAGAGTAGAAAATGGTACTATTACATTTCGACAATTGGAACGTTTTCATACAATGATGTACCCCATATTCGACACTTTCATTGGCAAAGTTTTGGAATTCTTTTCCAGTAAAAGCATTCCCAAGAACTTATAACCTCCAAAAGTTGAAAAAAAATCCAATACCTACCCCCTCTCCCTGCCTTCCCTAGGTACGCACGATGTTCTTCGAATTTCCTCTCGTGCGCTCCAGGAGATAAAAAAAAGATTGACGATAGACGAAAGCAAATATTGGCGCCCAAGGGCAAAACGGCATATCGATATCCACTTATGAACCACATTTTACGTAAGTGTAGGAATTTTTTTCTAAACACGAACTAAAATTTCTCAAAAAGTGGGGCTATAGGTCGCGTGCAGGATGACCGACCCTGGAGGTAAAATATTGAAACATTACCGCACTTTTCTCTGAAACATTGAAACACAGCTTCACTTCTCTTATTTGTTTACAAAGGAATCAAAGTATTTAAATAGTTTTTCACAACATTTTGGCAAACGAATCGTGTTTTTTTGGGCTATTCATTAATTCAAGCATGCCACCACATTGTGCTGTTATACAATGCACAAAAAATGCCTCATCTCGTCTGCAATAGAAGCTGATACTGCTAATAGATTGAAAATGTCTACAACATATTTCGTCAGCATGTCAGACCAGTCCTCCTGTTTGATTGCAGGAATCCAATCTTCTTGCCTTATTTTCAAAACTTCCCGAGTATTTCTATCAGCTCCTATTGCAGAAGGAATTCCAATGAGAAATAACAAAATATCAGGAAGGTTAATAAAATAAAAATATGAATATTATTTTACCATGTACCTAACTGAAAAATCGAATTCCTTCGCCTCTCGCTGCATTTTTGTGTATTGTACAACAGCAAAATGTGATGGCATATTTGAATTGATGAATAGCCAAAAAACACGATTTTTCAATCTCTTGTAAACGAGTAAGAAAAGTGAGGTTGTGTTTCATTGTTTTACCTCCACGGTCGGACATCTGACAGATCTTGCACGCAACGCATAAGATTTTTGCATACATACTCACCGGCAAAAAATACGGCCACCACTTTATATCTAGAGGTTCAAGAGCAACTTTGAAATCAGAACGCAAATGTTCACAGATAGACAAGCTGGTAGCTGTAAAAACTTCACAAACGATAACATTTCCACAAACACAGTAGCTTCGTCAGGTGATATACTGGTACAATGAACTGAAGAGATGAGATTATTCGGGATCTGGGTCCTGAAAAGGCTCAGGCACTACCAATATTTCATGCTGTGACACGGTTTCCTGCTTCACTTGACATAGAAAAATCAGGGGTATACAAACTCAACTGTGGATCTTGTCCTAAGGTGTATATATCGGTCAGACAGGTCGTACGTTTAATCAGCTCATTCATGTACATAAGATGAATTTTTCGAAAAAGAAAACAAATTCAACATACGCCAACCATATATTAGAAGAAACCCATAGTTTTGATGATAATTTCGATATTCTAAACGCAGAAAATAAAGGAATGAAACTCAATCATTTTGAATCATAAGAAATCAACATACTCAAAACATCTGACATTTTACTCAACGTTCAATTAGACCCCAATAGTTCACCACTGTTGAATATGTTATCTTAGTAGGCAATAATATGTATTTGTTATCAACCCTTTCAAGTTAATCCGGTACACCGAATTTTAATGTAGATATTGTGCCTAATTTCCGAAAATGAAGGTTGACCGAATCTGTCCACAGGTAACTAATCCTTCAGGTTGGTAAAGTAGGATATATACAAGTTGAGCAAGCCAAGGTTAGTTTAGTTCATTGTACCAGTATATCACTTGACGAAGCTATTGTGTTAGCGAAACATGTGTGTTTGAGAATTTTTCGGAAATCTTACCGTTTGTGAAGTTTTTACATTTTCATTTGAACTTGATGCCTCGTATACATTCTACGATAAAAAAAACAAGAATATCGGATGAAACAACACAAACGCCAAGTGTTAATTTTTTCCAAGAACTATTTTATACTCAGAATAGTATATTCTACAACAAGTATTGGAATCATCTATATTCCAAACGGGCGGAAAGTTTTGAATAAACCATTCCGAACGTGTTGTAGACTATACTTTCTCTGACGAGATTTCAGAAATATAGAAAAAAATACATTTCCGTCGACCTCGTATTAACGGCTAAGTTTAATGTATATGAAATCGTTTATTAATGACCCCTATTAATGACCGATTTGTCTATTAATGTACGATTGTTTTATAGGCAACCAAACATACACCACGTGCATTCATTGTTTATGCTATAACTTACGGAATCTGCATTTAAATCGAAAACATGGATTTCATTGAAGATTTTCTGTTAACGGGTTCACCTTTCCAAGTTTCTGACACGATTTTAATCCCTGTTTTCTAACACAAGGAATTTATTTTCTATGTTGATCATTTCGTCAAATGTCAAATGACACTAATGTCAGTGACAAGGCTACTGGGTGATTCTTAGCAGTTTCCAGATGAATGATGAATTAGCGAACCAAGTTTTCTTCATTGCAGGAGAAATGAGAAATATAGTCGACGGAAAAATTTTGTAACCAACTTGTATATTAAAAGGCGATTAATGATCTCGAACATTAACGCGCTCGCTTCGCTCGCACGTTAAAATATCTCGATCATTAATCGCCCTCATTAATAAACTAGTTGGTTAAATAACTATTAGAAAAACAGTTCAAGTTTGAAAGATTTCAAGGAGTTCGTAAACATCAAGACGTCAAACGTGATGATATCTCTATAACATGTTGGGCGTTACCATGGTAACAGCGGCGAGTATGTGGACAAGTTTAGTAAAAAGCTTGATATCCGTCATTGAGAATTTTTGAAATTCTGTTAGAGACAAAATTTTTCGCTGTTTCATCTATTGATGTTTATTTTTGCACCAGGTTGTTAAAGGGCGATGATTAGTGACTAATCAAAGCAACCTAATTGGGAGTAGATATTATTTCACATTCAATATCTAAGAGAAAAAAAAACATTGTTAGGTATTAAAAAAATGCATTAAAGGAAGCGTTTCACAACAAAATCAATATCCCACAAAGTAGGTGCAATATTAGTTGATTAGGAGACACAAAAAAATCAAAGAACTCTCAACAAGTAAGTACCTCCAGTACCCCTAACAACATCGGGTGGTAATTCAAGTGGTTGATTCTCTCGTATAATGAGTTCAGGCTTTCTGGGCCTCGCTGCAATTATCCAAAAAACATCTATTCAGTATGATAACATTACCTAATATAGTATTTTGACATGTACTTGATGGTTAATTATTTGTCACCATATAAATGGTTGACCAATCATATGTTGAAGAAAGATAACATCTTTCTGTAGGTTACTCGAGGAGGGGGTACATTCATTATTCCAGATTTTTTGGGATTTTCTCTCCTCGTTTCTATACAGGGTGTTTCAAAAAAACCTAACCCCCTTGCTAGGGTAGGTAGAACATTGCAAAATAAGTTGGGTTCGCTCAGTGAAAAAATGTCGTATCGGCATCCGCTTTCATGATACAACATATTGAAAAAAATATTTTTCTACACATTTTTCACGATTATTCCGAAACTACTGGCAACATTGTAATGAAATTTTATATGGCTGTTTCTTGAAATCTGACACATCGCATGAATTTGTTTTTATATCTGACTCTCATAGAGGGCGCTAGTTACACGGTGCGTACCGAGTAGTTTTGAACATAACTTTTTTGAGGTTAAATTTTTCAATCCAAATATGATATGAACTTGAACATCATTCAATTTTACACCAAAAAGGTACTCTTGGTGAAACTCGATACTATGTTCCGTTTTCGGAATATTTCGATTTGAAAATAATGGAGTAGTAATGATGCTGGTATAAAATAAATTTTATTGGGTTCAAATACCTATTTATTCAGGTTCAAAAACAACAAAATTATTCTTGTGCTGAAGTTATTGATGGAACAAAGAATCATAAGTAGAAAATCAAGAGATATTTGACTAGAAACATGAAATATTGAATCAGTTAGAGTAAGTGTTCAAAATGTCCTACGTTTCGAGGAATACACGATTCTATATTCTTTTTTTAAGAATGAATAATTATTCTTCTGAACAGTTGAGGAAAGTGATGTTTATTTATGTCTCACAACTCTTGACGTGAATTTACCTATGTAGCATCGACTTTCTGCTCAAGATACAACAAAACTGTGTAATCTATGTTCCCAGTCGAATCTGTTTCGATGTTATTCTTGTGATTCATTGTTAAATCAATGAATTTTGCATCAGAAATGTATTGTTGTTTTCGGTTTTCAATAAATAGGTGATAATTTTTCATAATACTCACTCTAATACATAGCTTTATACCAGCAACAGTTACCACTTCATCATTTTCAAATCAAAATATTCCGAAAACGGAACACAGTATCGAGAGTACCTTTTTGGTGTGGAATTGAATGATGTTCAAGTTCACATCAAATTTGGATTGAAAAATGTAACCTCGAAAAGTTATGTTCAAAACTACTCGGTACGAACCGTGTAACTAGCGCCCTCTATGAGAGTCAGATATAAAAACAAATTCATGCGATGTGTCAGATTTCAAGAAACAGCCATATAAAATTTCATTACAATGTTGCCAGTAGTTTCGGAATGATCGTGAAAAATGTGTAGAAAAATATTTTTTTCAATACGTTGTATCATGAAAGCGGATGCCGTTACGACATTTTTTCACTGAGCGAACCCAACTTATTTTGCAATGTTCTACCTACCCTAGCAAGGGGGTTAGGTTTTTTTGAAACACTCTGTATATAAAAAAAAATATGAATATTATTTCATAATTTGGCCACATTACCTTATGGAGCTAGATAATTTTCTGGATTATGTGAACAATGCCGAACCTACCATGAAGTTCACTTTGGAAATTGAATCTAACAATCAGTTACCATTTCTAGATGTTCTTATTGAGAAATCGAAAAAAGTATTAAGAAAGGAATTCAGATCACTCCATGATAGAGCCAAATCAATATCATCTGGCCAACAAATTTTCAATAACGAAGTCCACCACATTAAAAATGTTCTCCAACTCAACTTCTATGCAAAGAATTTTGTCGATAGGACGATTCATCAAATTGAAAAAAACAAGGTCCACCACAACAAAATAAACAATCAATAACGACAAATATAATACTATACGTTCCCGGCATATCTGAAAAAATAAAACGTGTTCGTGATTAATTTCAAGTGAAAACTTGAAATAAAATGAGAATAATGAGATTAATTCTAACTCAAACAAAGTCGAAAAATGAAGAACAATCGTCAAAAAATTTTATTTACAGTATACCTTGTGTTAGTGGAAAGTTTTATACAGGTGAAACTAAGAGACCTCTTTCAGTAAGGACGAAGGAACATAAGTACAATATAAGGAAAAGACACATCGAAAAAGAAGATAATAACCAGAAGAGAAAAATCAAGGAATCTGCTTGTATTCTTCTGAACGGAGACAATAGCATTGCTTCCTGTTCAGTTGATATAGATAGAACATGGTATTCACTACTGAAATCTGAAAATGAAAATGGTTAATTCAAGATTAATTAATGAAAACATCATGTGACTCATTTGATTGCCAACGTCATCAATTGTCATTGAAAAATGAAAAGTGTGAAGACAAATGAGAAATTGCTATTCAAATATCCATTTTTTTATGTTGAAAACGGGAGCAGATTCGTTCCCGGAACGTCCAAAGCTGAGTGAAAATCTGATATTTTGTCTATATACCTTTATTCTTCTTCTCTAAACCGTTTTCAATACAAATTGTCACTGACAAGCTAGTGAATTTTTCTGTTAGCTCTCCGATACGAAAATTCTTTAAACGCAGTGACATTTTGGGGCAAATCATCTGATATTGGAATGATATTCATATTTTTTTGATAGAAACGAGGAGAGAAAATCCCAAAAAATCTGGAATAATGAAAGATAACATCCTCGATTGAAAATATCGTTATATCAACTTGCTATCACCGATATTATCGATGAGTTTCATAATGTAACGAGTTTTAAGGAATTTACTAGCATCTCCAGAATCTTTAAATTATACTTATTATAGCTTACGGGTTCCCAATTCCAATCTTGAATAAAGCTACATTTGAAATTGGATTCATAAGAAGTCCTTATTTTAACTAAGCAAAATGCGAAAAAAATTGTTTATTTTTCTGAAATTTGGAACATTGAATATACTCACTAGACGGGACATTTTTTTACATATTTTGGAAAACAATATTACTTCCGCTTTTTCAGAAATGGTATCAACTTTCAGTTTCAAATGAGACGTGCCAAAATAATAATAATGATGGTACTGTAAAGTCATTCTGAAGAATCATCGATGGTGTATCCATCAATATCAACTCTTTTTGTGAATATAGAGTGTGTCCCGCTTTTCATAAATACACCCTGATATCTCAGTTATTAATGATGCGATTTTCTTGAAATTTTGATCGTGATTGTATGTTAGAACAATGAAGTGTTTAGCAGAGTGACCAGTTTCATTCACCATTGGCGTGCGATGTCAAGAGATTATTTAAACAAAGTAATTTTCCGAAAAAAATTCTGAAGGTTAGATTGTTTGAAAAATGAAGTCTCTTATGTTCTCTCAAGTAATTAAGTATGCGAAAAATATACTTTCTAGGAAGAACGTTCATTTACGCCGAGCTAGGTTTGGTTAGGTTAGGTAGGTTGGAAAAGGTAGTCTCATTCCTTATGCAGAAAAGAATATTTTCCTTCCTTATATCACGTCGAAATTCGGGTCGATCGAAATTTGGGTCAATGGAAATTTAGGTGAATTGAATTTGGGGCGAATCGAAAATCGGGCGAATCGAAAATTGGGCGAAGCGAAAATTGGGCCGATCGAAAATTGGGTGAATCAAAAATTGAGCCGAACGCGACTTACCCACCGAAGCCATTGGACAGAGTCGCAAGACAATAATATGTTCAAGTAGGATAGTAGGAGACGAGATCACTCACCACTAAATAAATACCAACAGAGGCCGGTCAAACGGACGCCAAACGCGACTTAATCGAATCGGAAGAGACTCTCCACCGCTAGAACCGCATACATACTGATAAAGATGAAGCCACAGACGACAGATAACATCCGCCAACTGTATGCACAAGAATGACTCACGTATATACCATACAAATAAATATCGTATGGTGAAACTGTTATTTTAATTCTTCGAACCGTTTCTTGTTTCTTCGGCTCGGATACAGCGGCCAACTGACATCAGCCACCGGTCCGTACGCCAGCAGACGTTCGCGAAATCTCTTCTCACGAATTAATAAGGGTATCTCTTTGTGTCCATTGAGTATAAAGAGGAGAGGAATGAGCGCTCGTTCAAGGTTTGTTGGAAGTTACAGTGGTGTGTCTGCAATGATTATGTTTTCAGTAACGACATATTCGGAATAAATTTTATTACTGAAACAGATTATAATAAGGCTGCGAAAAAATTGAAACCAAAGAAGGCTGCAGGAGCAGACGGGATTCCGCCTTACATACTCAAAGCATGCTCTGATTGGTTGAGGCAACCCTCAACACATATTTCGAATCTGACAATTTTTCGTAATATCTTTCCATCAATATGGAAAACAGCTATAGTTACACCAATTTTCAAGTCCGGTAACAAAATGGATATTGAAAATTATAGACCGATTTCAATTATGTGTGCACCAGCCAAATTATTTGAACAAATAATCTATTCGAATCTATAGCATTATGTTGAACAATTCCTGGCATCCTAGCAACATGGTTTCGTTGCAAAAAAATCAATCACCTCAAACCTGTTAACTTTTACAAGCTGGATCGTAAATGTCAACTAGATACTGTTTACACGGATTTTCACAAAGCCTTTGATACGGCTGAGTAAATTTAGACTGTCAGATAACCTGCTCAAGTTATTTAAACATCACTTACAGAATCGATCTGTTATAGTGAGGCACAAAGGGAATACCGCTGGTGAATTTGAAGCGAACTCCGGTGTTCCGCAAGGTTCAAATTTGGGGCCACTTTTATTTATACTTTTTATTAATGACTTGCCATTAGTATTGGAACACTCAAGCTGTCTATTACTTGCAGATGATTTGAAAATTTTCAAGACCGTACAGACGGTGAGAGATTGTGTTCTTTTACAGAAAGACATAAACAGTATTTTTGAATGGAGCTCTATAAATAAATTATATTTCAACGTTAAAACATGTTTTACACTATCGGTGACTCGCATGAGAAATCCTATTATTTTTGAGTACATGATTGATAATGAATCTTTATAACGCTATTTTGAAGTAAAAAATCTAGGTATCACTTACGATCATTCATTATCTTTTAGTAGACATATTGAGAATATAGCAAAGTCTGCAAATCGATTGTTGGGATTTATAATCAGACAGGCCAGTTACTTTACCAATGTAGAAACCCTCAAAAGTCTTTTTTATAGTCTGGTAAGACCTGAATTAGGTCAAAATATATGAGAGCAAAAACTATAACACCTTATCTATACAACACCTGAATCCAAGAAGAATAAATCTCAGAGAAAATTTTTCCATTTTTCAATTTTACGATGCTTATTTGTTTTGACAGCACTAAATGATAATTCGAAGACTCAATTCAGAGTTTTCATCGAGTACAAGCAGATTAATATTTTTTGTACTCCGATAGTCAATGATCTCTCCTCTCGTCTTTATATTCAATGAGTTTGTCCATACGATAATTATTATTCAAACAATCGCGTTGTTCAAACTACTTCTCAGTTATTTCTCGTATTTAGTGGTAAAAATTGTAGAAAGTGAACTCTTTAGATGAACCACATACATTATAAAATAGCATTAAAAAATAAAAGAACAGTTAATGGTATGCATAAGGTTAAATAGATAGTTTGATGATTATTTTTAGAGACATACCGTTATTCTTCCTAGAAACGGGAAAAAATTAAAACGATGTTCACTGAGTGGGGATTTAATACGTACCTACAAGGTTTTTCTTGATACGAACATGAAAAAGTAACATGAAAGTATCACAGAACCAAATTTTGAGACATCATACCATTCGTACCTACCTTATAAAACCCAGATAAAGATACCTAGTTCGCATAGGTATTATTTTATATACAATAAAACCCATAATTAGAAAACAATACAACATTATTTTGGAAGAATAGGCATGTATATTATACTTTCTCTGAGTCATGAGATTTCTCAAATTTAATTTATCTATATCACTTCTGGCAAAATAAATTTCGTAGTTTCCACATCACTATTTACATTCATTCACAATCCATTTTTGTTGCGATTTTTATTTATAAGTTATTATATTATCAGTATTTAACGTTATTATAATCATTATTTGAATACATTTTTGCCTTTTCGTTTCAGAGTAAAGTGAACTTTGATCTCAGGCAGCCCTTCTCATGTTTCTAACAGCAAATTTACAGCTGTTTCAATTTTTGATTCAAATATTCCTTTGAATTTATTGAATCTTAAATCCCTGAAAAAATTCTATGAATGAAATAGCAAGTTTCAACTTCTAATAATTATGCTTGGGCTCAATGACAATACTAAGACAAGACTATGCAAAAGTTGTAGAAATCCGCCATAGAAGTATTCAGTGTCTGTCTTTGACATTCGTGAAAGACGTTTAGATAATTTTGATAGCGTAGCTATAATGTGTAAAAAATCAACTTACGTGGACTTTCCTCTTCAACAACCTTGGGGGCGAAAAGAGATTTGAAATGGGGTTTGCAGTAAAGGTTACCATCATGACTCACATAAGTTTCAACACTGAAAAAAATAAATATAACTTAGTTCTCATGTCCAGCACACATATTTTCATCAATACAAATATTATCATACAGGTATATGTATACATATCTGCCGTAGGTTCAGAATTAATAGAATTTAATTAAGAGAACAAACTCAAAGTCTCGCTCCAAGTAAATTTTAATAAAATAATATGTGCTACATGTTTCGACTCCTAGGAGTCATCATCAGGCTAAAATACAAAAAACTTATAAATAAAAGGAGTTCCATCATTATTGGAAAAGGGGTGACACAACCTTGCTAGGGAGGAGGAAAAAGGAGGCTATAAACTTGATAACATGGTTCGTAAGGGTTTTAGGCCCCAAATAATTTTGAAAAACATTTTTGAATTTTGTTTTTTTGAACCCCCAGATAAACATTTTTCTTAATATGCTTCTTTTTTGTATCAAATAAACATAGTGTAAAGCAAAGGGCGCGAGTATGAAGTAAACAAACCGTCAGATAAAAATGGTAGATAAAAATTATTCTTGACAAACAAGTGACAAATGTCATCTATCAAATACACAAAATATTGAATTTGACTCAATGGACCACGTTTGGGATGGGCTCAACAATGTTTTGGGGTGGGCAACGAAATCTGAGTGGAGTATATTAGCTTCAAATTTATTGATGTACAACAAGAAGATAATCGCTCCCAATATGGATCCCTGAGGAACACCCATACATACCGATCCTATTTCTGATGTCACTAGTGATATCGAATCATTATGTTCTTAATCTTAAAGCAACGCATTGGCTTCGATTCTCAAGAAAAGTTTTCAATTCGATTCTCAAGAAAGGTTTTCAACCAACTAGGCTTTCCTCTATAACCGTAAGATATTATATCCAGTAGTTTTAGATGATAACGTAGTCGAAAGCCTTGCTTGAGTCACATAAAACTGTAGCAGGGCATTCGTCATCATTAAGAGAATTGACAAGTGTATTGTAAAATTGCAATAAAGCTGACTGAGTAGACGCACCACTGCGAAAACCATATTGTGTGGACTTTATAATATTGTTTGTTTATAAAATGTAATATTCGTTTCAAAAAAGAATATTCAAAAATCTTTGACGAAGTTTCCGGTACAGTGATAGGTCTATAGTTTTCGATTCTATTCACTTATTTATTTTTCTGAATAGGGGTACCTTCGAACGATTTTCAAAACATTCAAGAAAAACTGGAAATAAAATTAGATTTCAACGCCCTCTCACGGCTCAATGATGCATTTTCGTATGTTGACTTCGATCGGCCTATTTTGGTCTCTAGTTCACTCTGTAGAATTTATGGTACGTTGTTCTGGGACACCTTGTATATATCGGAATATAATGTTCATCTTGAGTCAATTCTAATCATTATATCTCTTCATTTGAAAATGAGATTTTAAAAACGAGTTGACAAGGAAAAAAGTTATGTCTGCATAACCAGAAAGTTAATTTTTTGAGATCACGATGTAAATGAAAGAGATAAGATGAAAAATGACCCTAGGTAATGGGATCATCTTCATGCCTCTGCTGTCGAAGTTGAAAAAAAAAAGTTTTCGTTCATTTGGGATCCTTTTGACAATTCCGAAATTTTTCACAGTTTCAGGTGACACCCTGTAGCGATTTTATATGAAGAACCTCATGTTTTAGAGAAGTACGAGATTATAGCTGAAAGACTGGGCTAGCGAACAGTGTAATCCGAATTTGAATTGTTCAAAGCAGAAAAAAGTTATTAATATTTTAACAGTGACCAAATTTTGGTGTGCGACGAAATTAGTGTTGCGGAGTTTAGTATTCAATACTTTAGTATATTTTGAGAAACTATGGACTTTTACCAAAAGTGAATACAAATAACTATCGGTTTTGTATTTTAAATGAATTGGAAAAACTGCACGTTTCAAATATATTCAGAAATATCTAAGAACAAATTTCAGATACAAACTATGCCATCTGAAGTAGATATGAGAAAAAAACTAATGAACTAACTGGTTAGTTTGGAATCCTCCTTACAGGTGACTGAAATGTGTAATAAGGGAACTAATAAGCCAGTTAATGAATCTGCTGCCATTTGGCAGGTAGTTAATGAAGCTTGACTCATGGCTATTTGTACACGAAACAAGTCCGAGGTGAAGCTTATTTATAATAAATGTTCAGCATTAGAAACCAACAGACTTACTTCAACTGTTTACTACATTCGGAACACCTGAAGCAATTTTTATGCCACACCGCCTTCTCTGCCTTTATCTGCTCCATTTGGAAAACTTGCTTCGAACAAGCTCTACAATTTGAGGCATCAATTGATTGTGAACCCTGCAATCAATAAAACTTATACAATATATACAATGAAATATATTCTGCCAATATTTCTACCTCAATGATCAAGTTCGAACTCGAACCATTACTGAAATCACTAATGATTCTTACATTTCCATTCTCCATTATACTTTTCGCCTAATGACTTTGACTTGACAGTGTCCAATTCCAAACTGCCAACATTTTCCCAACCATGACAAAACCAGAACCACCGATATCTTTATCACTACCAAAACGTCATCGAATGTAAACAATATTTCCGGAGCGTATTTCGCGAAAATGAATAAGATAGAAGATAACAATTATTGAGCAATGCAGAGAAAATATGAGGTAGACAATATAATAAGTATTGTTTAATGACATAGATAAGAGATTTGTTTTGATTGGAATGTGAGCTTTATTTAAACAATACCAACCTATTGATTTCATGGAAGATTGAAAAACCAAGTAATCGACAACAAAAGACTATATGTGTCTAATTCTGGTATTATCAATGTGGGAAACACTATACAGGGTGTTTCCATAACAATAGGTAATTCCTGAGGTATTTTAATGAAAAAAGGTTTCCATAAATATTCGTAGAAAGATGATTCCTTTCAAAGAGGACACCCCAAACACGTTTTTGCTGAACAATCATGAAAACGTTCATTCAAAGATTCATTAAATTTGGTATATTGCATAACCTTTTGATGCTGAATCAAAATTTGAATTCACAATTCCAACATTTTAATCAGGGGCGTACCATACTGGAGGTGTTAAGGGGGACAAAAAAATCCCTTTTTTCATAGTATTTCTTCTCAACATTCTGATTCGAAAATATACTTGTGGTTTTTTTACGAAAAAAAAAAAGTTATTACTCATTAGTAGTTTCCCAGAAATTTTTTTATATCAATGCATCGGCACCCTAAAGATGAGTTTTCCTCAATATTTCCGAAACCACTTGCACTGAAATATTGAAATGTTGTACACTATACAAGGTGAGCCAAAACTATTGGGGTATAGGCTAAGGGCAGATTGTTTGGACCCAAAATATGGCGATAGTATCAAATATGCCTCAATAAAATATTGCTGTGGAAAAAAATACATGGCGTTGAAGTTTTTTTTCGTTTTTAATTCCATACTGGAAATATTTTTTCATGTATTATTCTACATTTCGTTATAGGGGGAGCCACGTGAATGAAACTTTTTAGTGATTTTGATTAGGAAATATAACCGAAACATTATGTCTACGTAATATTGGTACTCTTGTTTAAATATTTTCATCCGTTTTCGAGGAAAATATTATTTCATTTATGAAGAGTCTGCTTTGGACTGTCAGAAAAATTTATTGTGGTAGATGACACATCTTGTCAGTGAATGAATGTTTGTGCAAGTTTATAGTCAATACTTTTTCAATTAAAATCTTGTATCTTTCTGTATCTTTTTCATATCGCCATATTTTGGTACAAACAATTCGCCCCTAGCCTATATCCCCAAAAGTTATTACTCACCCTGTCATAAACTTTTAGCGCAAAATTAGATTCAGTTCAGGTCAAAATTTTAGAATTTTCCTCAGAGGCGTATTATATTAAAGTGGTTAGGGGTGAAAACAACCCCATTTTTAATTGCGATTAATTTTTGTTATTTTGCATTAGGAATTATTATAGCGTTTTACGTAAAAAAATTACTCTTGATTCGAGGAAATTGCAATTTAACCTATTATCTACCGCTTTAATCGCCATTAAAAAACGGGGATGTTTTTACCCCTAACCTAACCAAACGAGATATTGAGCTCAGGATATAATATGGATTCTACCAAATTTCAATGCTTCAGTGTGAGCGATTTCAAAATTGATGAGAAAAATCCATCTCCAAGGTGTCGATGCATCGATGAAGAAAATTAACATATTCTCGGAAACTAAATTTTTTACGAGCTCAAATTTCGATTCAGTATCAAAAGTTAATGCGATGTACAGGGTGATTCACCATAAATGTCCCCCCCTCTAGCTCACTTATTTTTGAAACGATTTAAAAATTTGAAAAATAATCTGAAATGATTTTTCAGAATTTTTTTTCCGTTACATCAGAAAATACAGGGTGCTCGGAACAAACGACTTACAGAGTACTACTTGATTTTTTCAAATGGAACACCCTATATTTCATTATATTTTTAGATTCTTTCTGAAGAGCTGATTTCATCGATATATCACACTTGGGGTCTAGCGGGAATGTTTACAGAGATATAGGGTGTTCAGAATCGTGATTTTTCTAATTTCAAAATTTTTTTCTGTCGAAACTATTCATCATTGGTCGAAACGGCTTTCATGTCCCTATCTAAACTTTTGATTTACTATCTAGTGACATTTAATTGGAACATTTACAGGGTGGTTCAAGATTCAGAATTCTGATCACCCTGTATCTGTTCCATTTATTAAATGTCAGTAGATAGTAAATCAAAAGTTGAGATAGGGACATAAAAGCCGTTTTGACCAATAATGAATAGTTTCGTCACAAAAAAATTCTAAAGTTGAAAAATCTCGATTTTGAACACCCTATATCACTGTAATCATTCCCACTTGACCCCGAGTGTGATACATCGATCAAATCAACTCTTCAGGGAGAATCTAAAAATACAATGAAAAATAGGGTGTTTCATTTAAAAAAATCAAATAGTACTCTAAAGATCGTTTGTTCCGAGCACCCTGTATCTTCTGATGTAGCAGAAAAAACTTCATCGAAAATCATGAGATGATATTTCAAATTTTGAAATCGGTTCAAAAATAACTGAGCTAGAGGGGGGGGACATTTATGGTGAATCACCCTGTACCAAATTTCATGAACGGTTTCAGAAATATTGAGAAAAAACCTCATTTGGAAGAGGGCGTGGCGTAGCTCCCTTAGAAATGGTTATAGGTACTTTTTTTCATGAAAATTACTCAAAAATCGCCCCAAGAATTCTTTACCAATATTTAGGAAACACCCTGTAGAGATTGGTATAAGAACAATTTTCAGTATATGGACCAAAACATTGAGAAATAATTGTACAAACTTCACTAAGGAGAAGAAATAATACTCTGAAAATACTTGATTGTTAGTTTTCAATTATCGCACGCCCTTTTTAACTATAATTATGAGGCATGAAAAAGAATTTTCACAATTCCAATTTTCTCATCAATATTTCTGAAAAAAAAAACAGAATAATCTAATCTGTATAGTGAGTTAACTCAATAAAATGGAACAATAACGTGTGCAATACTTATCTAGAAACGTTGGAATTGAATCACCTCTATTAGTATTAATTTTATACGTTTATATCATTCGAATTTATTATCAGGTTTATAAAATGTTCGAGAGCGAGAACAGACAAAATTAAAATTTTTCAAATAGAAGTCATCTCTACAATATTTTAGTAACATTTATATGTTAAAGTACATGTTTTGGACTCACAGAGTCCATCACAATAATTTATAGAGCGATAACTAATATTATTAAAAATTAACAAAGGAAAACAGGTAATTGAATTTGAGGCATGAGCCCCAATATAAGAAGAATAAGGGGATAAAACGAAAAAACATATCAACAAAGTTTTCGTTGTATCACCCTTGCCTTAATTATGTGGATTACTGTGCTTTGTTTATTATTATTATTATCATCATGAAATTTCATTTATTTGACACGTTAGGAAGATTTATTCGAAATAATAAAAGAAAAACTTGTAAATTCCAAAAACCAGGAGAATACAAACTGAACTGTGAAACTTGTCCTAAGGTTTATATTGGTCAAACAGGTAGGACGTTTAACCACCGCATTCACGAACATCATACGAGTTTATATATAGTATAGTATTTATAATCTACTATTAGGTTAGTAAGTATATACAGGATGATTTACGTAGGCCACACAAAAGTTTTCCAACTTGCAGTTCGATTAAAACCTTGAATGCTAATATCAATGTTAGGTTAATTTATTGTACGAGTATTTCACTTGAAGAAGCTACTGTTTCAGCTAAACCTGACGTGTTATCCAATTTTGTGGAAATCTCATCAGTTGTGAAGTTTTTCATGAATATATCGCATAATTGAACAAACCTGATAGAGCATAGAATTGTAATTCAATTGACTTACATTGAATTTCTCTTGTGCTTTGGTGGAGTCGGATGACCTGATGTGCAGTACATTTTTCTTTTGGAGGGCGTCGAATTTACTAAAACTGGATTTCTAAAACCAAACAAAGATATTGCTGTACTCTATTCCATTCGTTTACATTTCAACGTTCAGTGGAGATTGCACTTAGTAAATTGACGCACAGAATGACGACCAATTATTTTTATTTAATTAACCCATTTGACCCTGAAACTATATATTTTTTCAATTTTGTATATTATTATCTTGATATCGATCGATAGAAGGTCCAATGAGTCGAGAGAAAAATGTTTCGCTCTCCAGTTCTGAAAAAAACAGCGGTCCTTTTAAAAGGACGGTAGGATGAAGGGCTACTATTAGAGAAATTAACGAGGATTTGAAAATATGTTCATATTCAATAAGAAAAGCACAAAGCCATCTTCACGACTTTCAATTCGAAAACATCAAATTAGGAACATATTTCGGACATATGCAATGTCCATCTTCAGCCTATGCTAAGAAGTCATGGAAAGGAAAAGGTTATGTTACATATATTAGCACTGCTGGGTATAGGGTTGACAGAACAGAATCAGTCCCTCTGAAACCTTGCACCTTCATTAACACTCAACACAATGTATTCTTTACAACGCTTCAAATAAGAATGAATCAACCTAAATGCCTCCTGATCGGATACAGTCATTTGTAGATAGGTGACTAAACCTTATGTAACCACTAACTGTAGCTCTGTGCTTCTAATGATACAGGGCGTCCGGCATCTGGCTAGTCGCTAACACATATTTTTTTGAAATATTGATAAAAAAGGGGTTTTTAGGGGGTCCCTACCCCCAAACTTGGGAAGACAAATTATTGAGGTCGATGAGGCTCAACAATTAACCAACTATTGTTAACAATAACAAAACATTCAATTGGTCGAAAAGTGTGAAAAATAACCACAAATGTGAAGAAAAGTGAGTGAATCATGTTATTCGTTAAAAAATATCAAAACAACAACGGAAAAATAAACGAGTCTCAACATGTCTCACCTTGAGTCACCCATATTTTTTTTTTTTTTTTTTTATCGATTGGAGCGCACGAAAGGGAATCCCTATAATGTTCAAAGAACATCGTGCGTTCCTAGGGAGGATAGGGACAGGAGGTAGGTATTGGAATTTTTTTTGAATTTTTGGAGATTATATGTTGTTGGGAATACTTCCACAGGCAATGAATTCCAGAGCCTAGCCGTTCTATGGATGAAGGAGTCTTGATAAAGTGCTGTTCGACATCTTTCGAGGTTGACAACGAAAGGATGTGCTGACTGGGCTTGTCTAGTTCGTCTGATTGGTATTGCTAGTGAAGGGATGATTGCAGAGATTTCCGAAGAACATTTCCCGTGGAAGTATCGATAGAAAAGTGAAAGGTCGCCGACCTTTCTACGGTGTTCCAATGATGTCAAAGAGTGAGTGAGTGTGGCGTCACCCACCAGGCGAATGGCTCTTCTCTGGATGGAATCTAAGAGCATCAGCGTATGTTTTGGTGCTGAACCCCATATGTGGGAACAGTATTCTAGAACAGGCCGTATCTGCGCTTTGTAGATCATGAGAAGCTGTTGAGGTGTAAAGTAGCTTTTCGCACGGAACAAGAATCCGAGTTTTTGTGAAGCAGCTTTTGCGATGGATCTGACATGATTATCCCATGAAAGAGTGTTGCTGATGGAAATACCGAGCATAGATATGGTGGGCTTGGTGGGGATGGTGGAGCCAGACATTACAATATCGGGCATACTGAGTTCCGCCTTTCTAGAGAAAATGCAGGCTTGAGTTTTGGTGGCGTTGAATTCAACTAGGTTGTTCGTTCCCCAGGCTGTGATTTCAGCAAGATCTTCATTGACAGCATTGACCTGCCTGCGCCGTGAGTTCTTAGTTTCCTGGGAAGAAATGGGAATTCTGGAAGAGAACGCAGTATGGAGGGTACTATCATCTGCAAAGCTGTGTATGGGGCAAGTTGTTACTCCCAACAGATCATTGATATGAAGCAGGAATAATGTTGGTGCCAAAATTGATCCTTGTGGAACACCGGAATTGATGCCAATGGTATCAGACGATACACCGTCCACCACCACGTGAAGCGATCTTCCTGAAAGAAAACTCGATAAGAGATGGCATAGCTGAGGTGGTAAGCCGTATGATGGTAGTTTGTGGAGGAGTCCTTCGTGCCAAACACGGTCGAATGCTTTCGATATGTCCAACGCGACAGCTAGAGATTCCCCGTGTTTTTCTATTGAAGATTGCCATAAATGGGTGACGTAGGCAAGTAGATCTCCAGTAGATCTTCGGTGGCGAAAGCCGTATTGTCTATCATTGATGATTCCTGAGCTCTCCAGATATTTGATAAGCTCAATATTGATGGCTTTCTCCATCACTTTGGAGATTACTGATAACAGGGCTATGGGCCTGTAGTTGTTGGGCAGGTTCTTGTTCCCTTTTTTGGGGATTGGTTGGACTCTAGCTGTCTTCCAGCATGATGGAAAAATACCCGACCTGTACGAGATGGTAAACAACTTGCAGAGAATCGGTGTTAATTCTGGTGCACATTTTTTGAGGATAATGGGTGGAATTCCATCAGGACCGTTAGCCTTATTCGTTTTGAGACCAAGCAAAATTCGTCTGATAGTGCGTTGATGGAATTGCGAAATTACTATAAACACAGCGTTTTTTAACCGTCACTATCGATCCAAAACTTATCGACCTTGTTCAATATGTCAAATATAATGTGACACTGTCGATATCTTCAAACCGTCAGCTGAATCAGAAAGATACAGGTTTCATTTTGAAGTCCTTTTAAAAGGACGGTGGGCGTAAATGGGTTAAGAGATTCTTTTTTATGTGTATAGCATTTTGACATGGGGGTGGCGCGATTTTCTTTCTTTTTCGCCATTAGATGGCGATAACATCGTCATGTATAATCTTAAAAATGATACTATTACTATCGTACAATCTCCACTGCTAGGAAAATTGAATTGCATTTGATTTTGGGTAAATGGCAAATTATTTTCAAAACCTTGACTGAAGTCTACAAACAATGAAAATGAATACTACAAACCTTTCTGATATTGACATAAGCGAGACATAAGTGTGGCGAGCATAAAAAATTACTAGTGAACAACAAATAAATCGTCATATATTATTGATAAGTGACCACTAGACCAGTCATATGAATGATTTACCATTGTCCCAGTAGATTCACTAATACGGTAACTTACCAAAGGTGTTTTGAACTGCGTTTTTACTAGGCCCAAATTATTTTTGTTTTCGACGATATTGAATTTTTCTTTCTGTTATTAAGTATGCCATGCATTCACATGCAAAAAATCACGTTAGTATATTGTCTAAATAAACGATACTCTTAACCAATATAAAATTCCCAATTACTGCTATTAAATAGTTCACAATCTGCACTAAGTCGGAAATAATAATTATTGTTATTATTATCCTTTTATATTTATACTTTGACTAGATTATTAATTACGTAGATCAAATATGTAATAATATATGGAGGACATTCAATTTGAAACTCAAAAGATACCTATTGAATGTAATGTAACGAAAAAATCTACCAATAAAACAAAACTTGCATTTAATGAAGCATATCCAATTTTTGAAATTTCTGATAAATGGACTCTGGTCTACATAAAATTAAATTTGGAGAAAATGTCCCCTCTTACTAAAGAAATTTCTTTGTAATCATAATAACAAAGGAATTTGGTGAAGTCATGTTATCAAAGATAAGCTTTCATTGAATACTTATCACAAACTGGGATTATTTTATAGCAATATTCGGGTACACCAATGTTAAAAAAACCAACTAAAATGCTTACCAACGATCTCACAGATACTTCAGAGAATACATTCTCAATGTTATTGTTAGATGAAAGCAAAACGTTCGTCAACGACTTAGCTCGCTACAAAATAAGCAAAAAAATAATAACATGCGAAAAAAATAACATGAAATCAAATGAATAATGAGTACCAAAATAAATAAATGGGTAATCTATTGTGAAGTTGTCGTCAATAACCGTTCTTTACTTCACATTCCATTTACCATATTTAACAATCTTCAGAAGTACCTACTGACTTTTCCATAAAAAAATAAAAATTGATACAGTTTGCAATTTTTTAACTGGGCACTGCAATGTTCTCATGAAGAAATCAATCACAAAACAATTGAAAATTATGTCTAGTCTTTTTCAACTAAAGTAAAAAGCGAGGGGTAAATCACATGGGAAGTCCGGTGTACCCTAGACGGGAATTCCTTGGGTAGTCTGGGAATTCTTTGGGAAGTCCGGGAATTCTTTGGGAATTCCTTGGAAAGTCCGGGAATTCCTTGGGAAGTCCCAGGAATTCCGGGAATTCTTTCAATAAAGGAAGTCTAGTGTACCCAATTTCAGCCCGTGATTTACCCCGAGGGGTAAATCACATGGGAAGTCCGGTGTACCCTAGACGGGAATTCCTTGGGTAGTCTGGGAATTCTTTGGGAAGTCCGGGAATTCTTTGGGAATTCCTTGGGAAGTCCATGAATTCCTTGGGAAGTCCCAGGAATTCCGGGAATTCTTTCAATAAAGGAAGTCTAGTGTACCCAATTTCAGCCCGTGATTTACCCCTCGGTAAAAAGAAAGCATAAGGAACCATATTTAATGGTTGCCATATCACGCGTATACACAAAAACGTTTGAGACAGCTTTCCTTTCAATTTGTGTACTATAGCCAATAAGGCAGTATTCAATGAACATCAGAAAACTATAAATAGTCTGTTAAATATTGTATATTGACAAAATACTCATATTTTTATTTTATTGAAGAGAGAAGAGAAAATCCCAATAAATATGGAAAAATGAAAATAAAAAGTTTGATTCAACACATGTTTTGTTATGCAGTGTGTTACTCCTGGAACTGGTTAAATAAATTTAATAAGTGAAGGTTGATTTCCCCCAATTGAACGACTTATATAAAAAAGGACCATATTAATAACCCAAATTAACTAAATTGTTTCCAGCTGAAGATTTGGATAAATGTTAAAATGAGGTTAAAAAAAGCCATGGAAAGCTAGGCTAGAGCTGAATATAATAATAAAAAATACGAATTAAGCAAGTAGTCTTTCTTACCCCGACATTTTTTATTCGTCGATTGTACTGTTTATCCTCTGCTATCTTTGTTAAATCTCCAAAACTTCTACACTGATATAGCAATGTCAAACAGGCCATGCAAAAAATGCAAAAAATAAAGAACACAAACAAATCCAACATTCTGATTGGATACCACTCACATTGAATTTCTAGTCGAAACTGTTGTATTGTAACCTCAAGTTCAATATTCAATAATTTCGTTACAGAACGATCAACTACCTGATGTTTGTACTCGGTTTTAGACTTTAAACTTTAAGGTAAGAGCAAAATGTGTGTTTGAAAACTAGTTGTGATGTTAATTATCAGAGTTCAATGGAATCTATGTATGTAGATTATGACCCAATGCGAAATATCATTAGAATAAGCTCATCACTTTTTTAATAACGAGGGCTATGTCCACTTTTCTCTTTACTAAATAAATACAAAAAGCTCAAAGTCATTTTTATACCATGTTCATAAAATGAACAAAAATGCTAGATTTCGGGAGAAAAACATCTACTTTCCTGGCTCATGCCACGCAGAACATTGAATTACATCCTCCCGAAATCTATGCATCGACTCGTATGAACGAATACTGATACAAGAGATTCTTTCCTGAATGCCTATTGATTTCGATTTAGCCAGGCCACGCTAGACACCTACAGACCGGTTTCAAGCTCTTTGACTCTCATCAGTGCAGGGCAGTCTCCAGCAAGCAGTCCTAATACCACCAACTAAGCGTAGCCTTGCCAATCGAAAATTAAGTCGGCATTATATTCCCCCAGAGGCGTATTTCATAGACAATATGAAAGCAACGCCATCTGAGTAGAAAAGAAGGTAAGAAACACTCCAAAACTGAAATTCCCATACGGGAGTGGCTGGTTGCCCGACTGGCGTAATTTCAACTACGAAAAAGCCACAAAATGCTCAGTCATTTCCACACAATGTTCATAAAATGAACAACAATGGTAGATTTCCATGTAGAAGAATTTGATGCAATCACTTAGAATGATCACAAAAACGTTTTTGAAATAATAAAAATATGTACATTTCGAAAACGATATAGCTCTTGATCACGTGATTCACCGATAAGCTGACCAATATTGACACATTTCTCAACAACCAATGAGAGCAAGAATTCACTCCTACCGTAGTAGTGAGATACACACAAAACAGTAAGAAGGACATTTGAACTCTAATAACCCACCGATAGCTACTACTTATCTAGAGTGCTTTATGGAATATTCCAACAACTCGAAAATCTCATCCAAATTGGTCATCTGAAAACATGTGATTAAATATAAGGGTTTCAATAATTTTTCAAAAAATATATGGATTTTGATGGAATACAAGAGGCAATTTCACTATGATTGAAAATAGCCCTTTTTATATGGCGGACGGTCTCATACATGACTCAGTATATCAAATAGCACTTCCTCTCATCTATTGATTCCTTTACAACCGTTTAATAATAATAAAAGTGCTACAAATCGAGAGAGTACCAAACGACCATTTTTCGCGGTGTGACGTCACTTGTATTTTCTTGAGGCTCCCTCTGACGACCCAAAGAGGATGCGTTGCACAAAACCACAGACACAGAACTCGAGCACAGAGTGCTTGGGTGATCTGTGACTCGAGAGAAAAATGGCTACACAACAAACTATCGAAGAAGAAAAAGATTAACCTCGAAATCTAGTTCATTATTTCATTTTAATTTCAGTGATCTATCAGTGTCATATTAGTGATATTCTTTCAAACTGAATCAACTGAAATATTTCACTTGTTTCAAATGACGTTCATTGCAAGTCAACTGATTCAGTTCAGTTCAAGTTAAATGTGTCAGTACGTTCAGAACGGAAGAATATCACTATTATAGCTTTTATTGAGTGACAAATGCAATGACAAACGGTGACAAGACCAAGTGACGACGAATTACCCGATGAAAATGTTTGTCCGAAGTGTATGACGCGGTGTGACGCACCATGTATTCGTCCAATGAAATGCCATCAATATTTCGCGCGCATTCGAGCTATCGTTTGAATTTAGGTTCAATTTAATAATTTTTTTCTGGGTCAACCGCGATCGTAAGAAAATTGAAAAAATGCTGAATTCACTCAGTATGTGTTCTAAATTATGAAAAAAAATTCAAAAAATCATGGTGAAATTCCTTAATAATTGAATAAAACATAAGTGTCTCATTGTTTGTTTCACGAGCTTTCCTACTAATAGAGTTCCTTGGATTTCCATCGACTCATTTTTGGGACACCACGTATATATTTGAATTATTGATTCCGCGGTTGTGCAACAATTTCGACCAAATTCACCATGAGTAAACTAAAAACAATGCTTACCAAATTTTTAACATTAACATTATAGACATATTCCTCCTCATTTACTACTACATCAAAGTCATTCTAAAATAATATATTAGTTGGTTAGAAAAGTATAAAATAAAAAAAGTTAAATCATAAAAATAAATAAAACGAAAATGAACTCACAACTGATATGTTCTCCTTTTCTTCTTTCCTCGATTTTTTTATTTTCTTCTTTTTCAGAGATTTTTCTTCTGGTACATCAGATTGAATAGTTGTAGTTTCAGTGTAACTTTCAGTCACGGTACTCTAAATGGAAAAAAATAATACGAAATGAAAAATAAAAAAGAAAACAAAATATACCTATCAATTAATCAATCAAACACATCATGCAACTTACTTTAGGTGACTGCGATGTCAAAAAAAGAAACAAACAAAAAATACTCACATCATTCCCATCTCCTGAATCGCTGTTCTCAAATTTATTTATCTGCTTCATTATATTTATCGTTTTCATATCACTACCATCCCCAACGTCTTTTTTGGTGATAGACACAACCTCCGCACCACCGTTTCTTGAAAACTGACTCTTCAAATTCTTCACGATCTCCGGAGGAACGGATTCCGTGTCTTTCTCCTTGTTACCAACTTCTGCATTCGTAATATTCTTCGATAAAACCTCGGTATACTTTTCGCAATAATTGCTCTCCGTTTTGCTGTGATGTATGAACTCTGAGTATGTCTCTCTAGTCTTGCTCTCCAATGAATCTTCGTTATTGCTTTCAATGGTCTCTGTTTCGTTATCCTGTTCCACCACACGTTCTTCAACAATTTCCGAGTGTTCTGAAGTTCCCTCCTCATCATCCCCAACTCCTATGCTTTCATAATGTTCTTCTTCCTCCACTACCTTGGGAGATTGTTCCATGGTATCCAGATCCGTTACTACTTCCCCATTAGTTGCTACCTCTTCTTCTTCATACAAACTATTGTCCACCATCATCTCCGCGTGGTTTTCTTGTTTCATACCTTCCAAGCTCTCGTAAACACCATCTTCCTTCGGACAATCATCGATATCTTGATAGATGTGCTCGAGTTCCTCCAAATCTTGCACAGCCTTCTTGACATCCCTCAGGTTCTCGTATATATTCTCCCTGGGTCCCTTCAAATTCTCGTAGATGGTCTCAGCTTCCTGCTTCCCAAAGTCTACATTCTCGTAAACTTTCTGTTCTTCTGCCTCTAGTTTATCCACCAAGGGTTCACTTGGTATCTCTTCAATCTCTTCTTCCATGGGTGGAGACCCGTTGGAAGCTGTGTTTTCTGAGCTGGTGTTCTCCCTTTGGAAGCCTTTGAGGAAGTCGATGTTTTCTTCTGAGGGGGTCAGCATTGGTGATGTGACGGTCTGTGTGAAGAGCAAGGTGGCAGCATCGTCTGTGTCCAGGAACATGCGATCCTTTACGGATTTTCCTGGTTCCTCTGGCGATCTCAGCTCGGAAAAATCGGTGGTTTCTAGGGCGAAGCTGGGTCTAGTTACAGCTTCCAGTTCCTCGTAACAAGCTGTTTCTATTTCTATTTTCGGGCTTAAGTCTAAGGTGAGTTTGGGTGTTACTGTGGCGGTGTCTTGTTTGCTCATTTCGACGTATTGGTCCGCTGGTTCAGTCTTTTCGATTCTTCGTTCGGGTAGCGTTTCGTATATGTTTTCTGTGACGTCATCGGTGCGGTGGCCGTTTTCTAGGTTAGGGGGTAGGTCGTAGTGGTGGCGTTCGTTTTGTAGGAAATCGTTGCTGGCGATCCCACTTTTCGGGACGCGTCCGTTATTGTTGCTCACGTTGTCATAGAAGGCTTCTTCGTCTTGTTGTTCGGTTTGTCTGTTGATGGCTTGGATGTCGTCCTGAAAGGGCAGTTAGTAATACACCGAAAACAACACGGTTAAGGGATTAGGAACACATTTTCGAAGTAGGCGAGTTGAGTAGTGCAGCTTTCATGTTGAAACTATGAATCATACAGGGTTATTGATGTGAACCAATTATTCATTGTTGAAAAAAACAGTTGATGATGAAATATTTTCAATCCTACTGCTGAATACGTAGGGCCAAATAGGTATCAACTGTCTTGGACAGTAGACACCCAGTATAACAAAATCTAACAATTATTGAATAGGAGGATTTTTCGAAAATGAATAAAGAACTGTTTTGAAAAAAAAAACTTTTATATACTGAATTGTGAACTACTGTCCTTAGAAAAAAAATTATGGAACTATACCTGTGAATCTACAAGTTTGAAAACTTTATCTATATTTAGATTCCCAAGCAAATTCCATTTTTCGGTTTTTGCAATGTTAAATTGATAAGATACAAATGATATCGGGTGGCTAGTTTTATTTTGACCCATTCGGGATGCTTATTATATCTTCCAACTATTCAAGATATTGGCATGCGGTTTACACTACTTTCATCGTGACTCAGAGGTTCATAACTCTAGAGCAGTTTTCCATAACATGAAGAAAAAAAAAACAAGCTTTCTGAATTCATCAAAATGAATAGTGTTTTTGGAGAATACTTGGGAACAGATTCGAAAAAGAAAGAAGATTGTAATAATATTTATTTATAATACAAGGCAAAGAAGTTGTAGATTCTAGCTCTTTAGTCTTCTGACGCGTAGCGGAAGGAGACAAAAACAGTGGGCTGAAATCTAATATTTCTCTCGTGTATAATTCACTATTTTTTTCTGCGACTTTAACAAGGACGAATCAATATTGAGAAGTTATTACATTATGTTAAAATCAAAAAATTATCGACGTGAAATTTCAAGTTTTTAACAAGAATGACACCTGCATGGCAGGCATCTTTTTGCAGGCATCTCAAGTACCTAATCAAATATCTGTTCCAATTAAATTCCAGTAGATAGTGAATCAAAAGTCATAGCCGTATTGATCGATAATGAATAGTTTCGACACAAAATATCCTAAAATTGAAAAATCTCGATTTTGAACACCCTATATCTCTGTAATCATTCCTGCTAGACCTCAAGTGTGATACATTGATGAAATCAGCTCTTCAGGACGAATCTAAAAATGCAATAAAATACAGGGTGTTCCATTAGAAATAACAAAGTTGCTAGTTGTTTCTGATAGAAGTGGCAACACTGTATCGATGAAAATATTTTAGACGGATAGAGAATTTTTAATTATCAAAGCATCTCAATTTTCAAAATGTTCTGTCTTTTCGTTCTTCAGATACTTCTAATAGGCCATCCACCGTGGATCACCCTGTATATATCAAATAGGCCAAAATATAGATGGTTACTTGGTACCTATAATTTCTCATGGTAATGATGAAAATATTATTGCTCCTTTATTACTTCGAAAATGTGTTTTCGAAGTGAATACAAGTGCGATTAAATCGATTACCAATAAACTTTCCTATATGACAGGATTGTTTCGAATAATTATATCTCATCTAAAGAATTATCATTGGAAATTCGTTGGAGATAAAGGCTTTCTACTGTAAGTTCATAATGACGTCATAAAATGTACCATCCTAGTGGGCAAAACAAGCCATGGATGCCAGAGTTATTTGACATCATAATAGGGATTCGTTGTGATCAGCTGATTTCTGCGAATTATTTATCAGCAAATATTTGAAATCTGTCTTTTCAAGAACATACTTGTGATTTATTTGTGAATCATCATCTGCGGATGCCCAGATGATGGTTGAATCATTGATACAATATTTAGAAAATTAACGGGATGATAATTCCCAAATTAAAATCTCTAATTTATTCTCAATTTAACTTATCGATATTTCTCATAGTCAATAAGTCAATAGCCTTGTGCCAAAAATACAGATCTTTCACTTTAATATACCTGGATCTGTAGAACAGGCTTATAAAAGATGTTCCCTTATAATTTTGTTTTGTATATCGTCGAAAAAAAAACACTTCAACTTATTTGAGCGGTTGATCTACTACTCACAACTTTCAACCGGCAACACTGCATGTTTTGACATAATGACGTCACTATCAGCTTACATTCAAAGGACTATAAATAGTTCCTTCATTCTCCAGATGATTACTAAGATAGGAAAATAGTTTATTATTATTATTACTATTATATTTATTCATTAACTGAACGAAATAATGTTGTGTGAACGTGTATTCACTCCTGCAAACAAAACGTCAAAAATACACACTTTGCTCATGCAATTTTTTAGCCTCATGTTAAATTCCTCCAGCAAAGCCTCCTCAAGATTTTCTTCGTCGTCACTTACTATTCGTGATTTTTTCACTGTGTCCGCCATCTGAAAAAAAAAAAATAAGAATTTTTTATTCCACATATTTTTAATCTTTGGAAGATGTCCATGGTAATTCAAAGTGGAGTGGTGTAAACCCAAAGTCATCTTCAAAACATTTTATTAGAATGATCAAAGATCAATCGTAAAGGAACATGTTTCGGGCTCATATAAGCCCATCATCAGCCAATAGAAAGTATCATAGTTCTAGAAAAATTGGTATTGACTTAGGATATAGATGCAAGAATTACTTAGTACTTACATGGAAATGAAAAAAGTAGACATACAAATAGTATAGTTAATAACAGTGCAAACAAGGAAATATGCTCCACGATCTGGAGAACAATTGATTTAGGAATATTAAATGACGAAGTGAAGAACATGAAAAAACTTACTGTCACTGTTATATGAACCCGACCCTTAACCGATTTTATAGCATATTAAATTTATATATAGAAAAAAATTATATCATTTTACAGTGACAGTAAGTTTTTTCATGTTTTTCACTTTGTCCCCTAATATTTCTAAATCAATTGTTTTCCAGATCATGGAGCATATTTCCCTGTTTACACTGTTATTAATTATACTATTTGTATGTCTACTTTTTATTTCCATTCTGATAAATGTTGTGAAGATGACTTTGGGTTTTCATCTATGAACCACATATTTTTATTTTATCTCTTGGAGGCGCACGAAAGGAAATTCCTATTCCTAGGGAGGTTAGGTAGAGCAGGTAGGTGTTGGATGCAATATTTCCTGATGAAGCTTTCAGCAGAAACAAACAATAACAATATGAATGTAGGTTAGAGATACTTTTTTTTCCATATTCAACAACAATAATAAGTTGATAAGTACTAGTTATCATGGCTGCTATGTGGAGTATTTCTGCATTTTTATTATCTATCAGCATTTATATCTGCCAAGGTGAATAATTCCGAATGTTTATAGGCGACTGAATTTAAGATCGCAGCTCCAGAGTGGCAGGTTATGGACCTATATGAAAGTACAGTCAGATGCAAATGAAATGTCGCATATGGGCGATAGCACATGTTCTTTGCATTTGACTGTACAGGGTGGGCCAAATTGGACACTTTTAAAAGGGAAGTCCTATTCCCGTACTAGATAGAAAAAAACTGATAACGGTGCCTGTTGATCAATTCACATGACAAACTCAATGGTGAAAACTGCATATCGATATCTATCTTCGTTTCAGAGTTACAAGGTGTTTTTCGAAAATATGAATTTTCGAAAAGTGGCTGAAACTAATTTTTTTGTCAAAAATTCTTCGTTTCCATAAAAACATTTCCAAAGCATTGTGTTTGTCATGGAAATTGATCCTCAGGCACTGAAATCAGTCACCAAATACCTAGTTTTGAAATAGAACTTTTCCTTCAAGAATAACAAGTTAAATTCTTGAACAAGATATAGGAAGGCCGATTTCACTGCCACAGGAATGATTGTTATCCCAAACTCAATGCTTTGCAGTTATTTTCATGAGATTATACAATTTTTGCAAAAAAAATATTTGTAGCCACAAGAACACCTTGTAACTCCGAAACGAAGAGAGATATCGATATGCGGTTTTCACCAATGAGTTTTTGGCCCACCCTGTACAGTGTGTCCAGTTTTCGATGCATTTGCGTGATATCTCAGATATTTTTGGAGATAGAACCTTATTGTGGTTTTCGCGGTCCTGTACCAAGATGGCCAAGATGGATTTTGCATAACTGTTTCTGTTTTTGAGATACAGGACGATTTTGAAAATTTATATTTTTTGGACCCATAGAGAATTTTACGCAGAATCCAGTGGCGCACTCATTTTTTGAATGGAACGCCCTGTATTTTATCAGCTCATAAAATTCCTTATTTTTTTGTCCTTCAAAATGACATATAATGTACAAATATAAAGATTCTAAAAATGCTCCAAAATTACTGAAACAATGACATTTAAACGGATTGGATGGTTTTATCATATAAGAAGGTTCCAATTGACGAAATATTTCCTTTGATTTTTCCATGGAGAGGACAAAAATAATACCAACACTAACTAACTAACTAACTAAGAAAACAAAAAGTATTTTTCAAAATCGAATGGCAAAAATAAAATTTGGAGTGGAACCCCTTTTTCAACAAGAGTTCTACACTTTAGAAATCCTGACGTCACCTCTATACAAATTTTATCACATAAAGTCTATGATTGTTTTTCGGTGAGTCAGATATTTTCATTGAAATATATTCGCATCAATTCACTTCCAATTCAATTGGTTCTAGATAATGATAAATATATGACAATTCATTTAATAGTTTATCGACTGTAAATGGAAATTTTCGAAAGTTTGGCATAGCAATAAAGTAGTTTGCGTGTAGCCCGATTGACTGAACTCCCCGATTATATTACATGACAATTTTTCAATAAATGTTGTAGAGAATATATTTTCTCCGATATACTATTTTTCGATACATAAAAAATATAAATAAATATATGTATTCTGTGGTCTTTTCTCATTTGTATTAATGTACGAACACATTAAAATATGTCGACAGTGTGGCTTCACGTTTTTCAAAATGATACTCGTGTGGTATTATCCAGAGTGTTATATACATGTATTGATACAGAATAAAAAGGCCAATACCGGGTGTTCCTCAAAAGTGGCTCACCCCTATAACTTTTCGTTTCTTTAAATGAAATGGAATTCAGTGTGCGAGTATAGTACATAAATATGGATTCATTGACGTATTCGATTGTTTTATATCACTTCCGGTTTAACCGGAAATGATCCATATTTTCTTATTTTAAATAGAACACCTGGTATATATTTACTTATTTGATACAGAATAACATGTGTGTAAAAATTGAATAATATATAGTCATTACTCAAACGTGGATCACCCTGAATATTTAAATTTTCCTCATATATGTGGTAAAGTGGAAATAACAATCGACCTGTTCCGGAAAATTCCTCATAAATCGATACGTCGGCTAAAAATGAATTTATTCAGTACTTTACAGAAGCACTGTATAAAAATAGACCATACATACATAACAAATTTATTTTCTCGAAAAGAATTACTCTGAATGAGAATATATTTTGTAATTCTGAATAAATATTCCTGAAAATAGCATTTTGCTCTTCTCAAATCAATATTTTCATTTCTTCGACTTTATTGCTTCGTTCCAGAATACATACTTCATTCAAACATTTTTATATTTTCTTGTGAAAAAAATGTTGATTCTTGTATTAAATATCACTATTATCTTGATTCAATATATATCATCTCTTGATTTCTTCACTCGCATTTTCCATTATTTGTTTTGAAGAAATATTCATTCTTGTATCAAATATCACCATAATCTTGATTCAATATACGTTATTCAAAATTTTTTCACCTTCCATCTCACCAACAGCGATCGCTTGGACAGCTATAAAGTCTCAGGTAGGTATGTCATTCAATTATATTTTTCATTGAAATAATTCGACATCTTTGGTTCAAATCAATATATTTATTGTAACACCAAGTAGCTTTACTTATCAGTTAGAAATAATTGTATTATTGAAGCAAGAAACAATTTCATATACTTGGCTCAAATAAATTGTTTTTTCAAGTAGGAATATGATAAATAAATAAATAAATAAATAAATAAATATCTTTATTTTCCTTTAGACTTTCTGATATTTCCTAGTTGAACATTTTCATTTCATTATATGGAATACTTGAATTTTTTACATAAAGATACCCTAATCTTCTTAACTCAAAGAAATATTGTTTCATTTTGAAAGTAACCTTATGCAAATATAAATTTCTGATATAAGGAAAATATTTATTTGACTAAATATAAACAAACCATATGCTTGAAGTAAAGCATATTTTATTGGTTAGAGAAATTATTTTTCTGTGTGTAGACATATGAAAACATGGACTCACCCCGTAGACATCAAATACCTAGGATTCCTAGAGACCCCGGGAGAAAGTATCACAATTTTTCGAAATAGGAACTTTGTGTAGGGGTCATAGATATACGAACCAGACTAAATAAATTGAAACGAGTACAGATTAAATTAGAGCATTTCATAATAACAATTGATGTGGAATTATTCACAAGAGACCGGATACAGTCTTCCTCTTCGCGCGGTATAATAATCGTCTGAACACTGAACCGAACAGGTTTTCGAGGTATAAAATCGTGATAACGAAGAAGACTTGGTGAAGAACTGAAGAAGAGGAATCTTGCAGTATTGCCAATTCAATTACTTTGTAGCCAGTTGTGGGCTATTATTTCATTCCCCGACTTATTCATTCATTTGCTTCGTTTTCTGGTCTTCTTAATCGCATATCATTTCTGAAACACCCTGTATCGGTCTTGATCGATTACATTCCAAATAGTGGGGAGGGGGTTAACAAACTCTTAATCGCCTACCATTAATGTTCAATTGGGCTGAGATCTGGACTGCTGGAAGTAACTACTTTTTTTTTTCATTTATTTTCATTCGAACGACAAACGTAAATTTTGTATAGGAATAGTCAGTCTAGACTCTAGAAGAATACATTAGAAAGTAATAAATCATATGAAAACAGTGAAATAAAAGCTATCCAGTACACTGGACAGTTCTGACTGAATAAAATTCATCAATGGAGTAAAAACAATGTCCAAACAGAAACGATTTCGAACCAAATTTGAATTTGGGTGGTTCCATGGCTGTTGGCGAGCAGTGTTTATCACTGGAGATGACTCCACTTGGTCATAGTGTTCATGTTCAGTATATCTCCCGCTCCTGTAAGTTTCAGAATCTTAACTCAACAATTGCGAAATATACAGGGGTGTTTCCATTAGAAGTGAGACACACTGTATAATGTACATCTTGAGTCAATTCTAATCTTCATATCTCTTCATCTGAAGTTTCAGCTTCAAAATGAAATTTTAAAAACGGGGTGACAAGGTAAAAAGTTGAAAAGGAATATTCTCAGATAAATCATGAACATATAAAAATGGATATATATTTATATAAAGCAATACATTGAGAATTCGCATTCTCTATGTGATGAGAATATTTACTCTTTTTCAGTTAATTCAATAGAAAACAACTACTTTCCTGGCTATATGCCACGACGAACATTGAATTATATCTATTGAACACACACGATAAGAGTTTGAAAATAAAATATAAAAATTTCTGAAATTGAGAATTTGCATTCTCCTTCAGAAAAAAAATATGTATATACACACATCATTCTGAATATTCAACAGAAAACAACTACTTTCCTGGCTATTTGCCACGTCGAACATTGAATTATATCTGATGAACATTCAAGAGGGGAACATGAAAATTAAGAATAAAATCCTCCGAAATTGAGAATTGACATTCTTCAAACTTGAACGATGGAAACTTGTGATTTTTATAGACCTCTAATTGCAGATTCGTGATAGAGTCTCAATTCAGAATTCATTTCCACGCCCTGTATGATGAATGTCAATTTATCATACACCCAAAAGCAAGGTAAAAAGTTATGACCGCAAAACCAGAAAGTTAATTTTTTGAGTACACTCTGTAAATAAAAGAGATAAGAAGACAATTTGAAGAACGTCCCTAGGTAATGAGATTATCTTCATGCCTCTACTGTCGGAGTTGAAAAAAAAGTTTTTGGTCATTTGGAATCCGTTTGAAAATTCCGAAATTTTTCACAGTTTCAAGTGACACCCTGTAGCGTTTTTCTATAAAGAGACACATGTTTTGAAGAAGTACGAGATTATAGCTGAAGGACTGGGCTAGCGAACAGTGTAATCCGAATTCAAATTGTTCAAATCAGAAAAAAGTTATTCATATTTTAACAGGGACAAAATTTTGGGGTGAGACGAAATTAGTGTAGCGTAGTTTATATTGCATCAACAATAATTTAAAAAAATACTCAAATATACATTTCTTTATCAGATTGAATGAAACAGAAGTATACCCAGCAAGACGAGAATAGATGACGATTCAATTGCTTACTAATTTTATTGATGGAATACCGCTGGTATAATTTTTTGGTTATGAAAAAGTACTCATTTATTGCTATTCCTATTATGATATGTATGTTGTACTTTCATTTTTCTGGTACATTATATTTTGTACAGATTTAAGTGAATTACGATCACATTATTTTTACGGCATTGGGGAATCAATCAGTATTTTCCATTTTTTCAGATTACTGAAACAGTTTTGGCTAAACTCTGATTCAACGATATTGATACTCCAATGTCATAAAGTCATCAATAAAATCACAATGGACCATTTCACCTAGCAGATGCATTTCAATGACATCATAATTTCGACAAAAGACAATTGAAGTCAATTTCATGATTCTTCCATTTTGTTTTCCTCTCCTATTTCACATGCATCTTCATTCGTCATTGTGATGACATGTGAAGTGAACAAGTCATGAATAGATATAAAATTGTTATTCGATGTCATCAATTCGAAATAACGAATCAAGTAGTATATACTAACGCAAATTCTCCTTCAAGAACATCCTAACTTGGAAGGTCAAGAAATACCTATCGACTGTATCGACATAACACAGCTTGTCATAATATGTTGAACTATACCATGACATTCTTGTCCAAAGCAGTCTACCTCTATCTCAGACTTGAGTCTTTGCTATCCCAAATTTTAAATAATAATTCATTTTCAGATACCTACCCAAAGAAAAAAAACGGAATTCACGAACTCTCGGCAGATCAAATTCTATGTGTTTTACTTGGTTCTTTGGGATTTTCTCTCCTCGTTTCTATAAAATAAAAGTATTCGTATTATTTCAATATATTTGTAGAGGGACAAATCAGATGATTTGCCCCAAAATGTCACTGCGTTTAACAAATTTTTCTATCAGGGAGTCTAAAAGAAAAATCCAGTAGCTTGTCAGTGACAATTTGTTTGAAAAAGTTTTTGAAGGAAAGAAATATAGATATATTGAAAAAATATCGAATTTGTACTTATCTTTGGACGTTTCGGGACCTATTCTGCTCCCGTTCTCAACATGTAAATGCAAATTATTTTTGATGATGTTGGCATATGAATGAGTGATTTCAGTCTACAAATGAGTTACAGGATGTTTTCATTAATTGATCTTGAATCTACCATTTTCATGTTCAGTTTTCAGTAGTGAATACCATGTTCTATCAATATCAACTGAACAGGAAGCAATGCTATTGTCTCCGTTTAGAAGAATGCAAGCGGATTCCTTTATTTTTCTTTTTTGTTTGTTATCTTCCTTTCCTATGATTTTGATATTATTCCACTGTGCCATATGTTGTCCATCTTCATATGCCAACATCATCAAAAATAATTTGCATTTACATGTTGAGAACGGGAGCAGAATAGGTCCCGAAACGTCCAAAGATAAGTACAAATTCGATATTTTTTCAATATATCTATATTTCTTTCCTTCAAAAACTTTTTCAAACAAATTGTCACTGACAAGCTACTGGATTTTTCTTTTAGACTCCCTGATAGAAAAATTTGTTAAACGCAGTGACATTTTGGGGCAAATCATCTGATTTGTCCCTCTACAAATATATTGAAATAATACGAATACTTTTATTTTATAGAAACGAGGAGAGAAAATCCCAAAGAACCAAGTAAAATGAATGTACCACCTCCTCGATTAACCTACAGACAGTATTTATTAAATTCTATGTGGATAATGGGGAAGATTCCTCTATTGAGGTTCTTATCTCACTATGTAGTTTGTAAAAAATCAATATATACGTATGTTTTCTTTCCTTCGTAAGATCAAATTTCACTTCAGAAAAAAATAAATAAAATAGGAACTTGGCTCCTCCACCATTTCTATGACGTACTTTCTGAAAAATCCACATTTCACCCAGAGTTAAAATACTATTCCCTGTGCTAGTACGACGTTGCCGACATCATCAATATGTCTAGATTTCTAGAAATTGTTCTTTGAATGCATAATAACTATGTATATCATAACACCAATGGGATATAATGGGTTCTTCAATCCTACTTTGTCAAGTATTATGAATAATTCCCATAAATCTCTCATTGGCTGAATGAAGTTGATTGCTAATGAAGATAAATTATGATATTTTGCGATAGCATCTATAATTTTTCACTATCGATATATTAAAATATGTTATTCATAACTTGTCAGTCATTTTTTTGCTAATGAATTCGTTCCTTAATAAAACTGATCTATTTTCTAGGAAAGTTGCAGATTATATCTTGCAACAGCGCTCAATACTTCAAGTCCGTCCACACCCCTCAAAATATTGACAGGCACAACAAGAGGAAGGAGCCATGGGTGTCGGCTTCATTCTGTTCTGACCGATGACAGTAAATTAGGAAGGATAGTATCATTGGATGTAGCCGATAGTGATTCATTGATTCATTGATTCAATGATATTTTTTTTGAGATCAAGCTTAATTTGAGATATTTCAATGCCTAAATAACAAAACCATAACCTCTCAGAATGAAGCCAACTATCCTCTGCATTCCCGCTCCGAGTGCATTTGTGGTTATATATATTTTTGTTTACCAGTTTCACTTCATCTTATATTTTTTTCATATGTTTTTCATTCGTTAGCTATTCGCTAGATATAGTCCACCATCAGCTATTTTCAGACTAGATTCAGAATTTATTTCCGAACTTATTTTATGAAAATTCATCTGAAGGAAACTTTTCCATTGAATACGAGAAGCCTAACTCTTTTCTGATTGTAGTAATTAATAAATTAATAATATTTTCTCTACATAATCTCAAATTCTGTAAATGAGTATCAACCTCTCGATTTCCATTTTGAATGCACAGTAATTCACTGAATATACGTCAGTCAGTCAGTCAGTCAGTCAGTCAGTCAGTCAGTCAGTCAGTCAGTCAGTCAGTCAGTCAGTCAGTCAGTCAGTCAGTCAGTCAGTCAGTCAGTCAGTCAGTCAGTCAGTCAGTCAGTCAGTCATCAATGGGCCAACAATGAATAAGCAATGAATAGAAGTACTGCTACGCCAATATTGGCGTCAGGTTGTCCAGCAGGTTATTTTTATGATCAACCATTGAAAAATGCCAATATTGTGCCAATGATAAGATGTAAATGTTTGGAACAGCATAGTTCGAAAATGTGACATATACCTATCAATTGATTTGTCCTCCGTATTTCAGTTTCATTTTTCAGTAGTTTTTAGACGAGTAAGAAGAAGAATGTTTTAGGTCCTAAAATTTGTGAGAATTTTCCCCCTCACAGCTTCGATACACAAAATCACGCAAATTACAAAACAAAAGAACGACGAGGAGATTTTATACAAGCGACTCGCGAGTTGTTTGCGTGGGTGTAATAATAATTGTTGTCTGAAACTGGTATAAATCCCGCCGTCTCTGAAAGAGGACATCAAACTACATGACGCTTTTTCTTTATCAAGGTTGCCCTTTGTGCAATCACCGAAAAGAAACGTAGTATATTCCTTAAACTGTGGTACGGGTTTATCCTACGGTTACGAGTTATAATTCATGTTTTGGTTTATATTAGTTGAACTCAATTCTAATAACTGACTTAGTTTTTTCTCCTTTTTTTGAGAAATATGAGAATAATTGTCAAAATATCTAACAGAGAACAAATGCTTTCCTGTCTAAAACCACATAATATTGAATTATATTTGCAAATAGGTAATAGCAAATGCACCAAATCGTTTCTTTTGCACGAAAAGTCTAACACTTTCCCACACTTCGTGTAATTTACGCTGTATCTATTTGAGTATTCTTTTGAAATAGTAATTTACGTAACAAGTCCGGAAAATACTATTTTTTTGGTAAAAATTCTCGGCCGAGCCGTAGGCGAGTCCTGGATTTCTGCGAGTCCAAGAAGACTGTTTTTAGACGTGTTGCGTGCACTATTTTTTCGGCAACCATGTAGAATTCAGGTATTATCAACGATAGGCAATATGGCTTCCGTCATCAGAGATCAACTGGTGACCTGCTCGCTCACGTCTCACATATTATATGGCAGCAATCTATAAAAAATATGGTGAAACCTTAGCCGTGGCACTTGATATCTCCAAGGCATTCGATCGAGTCTGGCACCACGAACTCCTCACTAAGCTTCCATCTTTTAGCTTGCCTCCCCAGCTATGTTCTCTGCTAGCTATACTTTGACTCTCTTATCATAAATGCTGGTGTTCCGCAAAGAACAATTCTAGCACCAACACTATTTCTACTCCATATCAACGATTTGTTGGAAGCAACTTCATGTCTAGTACACAGCTTCGCGGACGATAGTACCCTCCATACCGCCTTCTCTTCCAGGGCTCCAATACCAGCCAGACAAATCAGAAACGAACGAGGGAGAAATGTTGACAACAAAAATATGGACTTGGCAACAATTCTCGAATGGGGATCAAATAAATTAGTAGATTTCAATGCAAACAAAACACAAGCATGCCTTTTCTCTAGAAAAGCCGATCTCACTGTGCCCAACATGAGCTTGTCAGGAGTAACCATACCTTTGAAGACATCCATTTCGATGCTAGGTATTACTATCAGCAATAACCTTTCTTGGCAAAATCACGTGAGATCAATTGCTGAAAGTGCAGTGGTTTTCTGTTTCGGACCAGGAGCTATTTCACTTCCAGTCAGCTGCTTATGATCAATAAGGCACAGATCTGACCTGTCCTGGAATACTGTTCCCATATTTAGAGTGCAGCACCCAAACATACCCTAAAACTGTTGGATTCTGTCCAAAAAAGGGCAACTCGTCTCGTGGGTGATGCCTTGCTCACAAACTAACTCACTTCTCCGGAACATCGTAGAAAAGTTGGCGATCTGGCTCTATTTTATAGATATTTTCATAGACGATGCTCTCCTGAAATATCAACAATTGTTCCTCCTTCCTCCGTCGAGTTGAGGCTTCGCACCCCTTCGTGGTCACTTTGGAGACCTGCAGGATATCTCTTTCCAAAGACTCGTTCATCCAACGAACAGCGAGGCTCTGGAACACATTGCCAAAGGAGGTGTTCCCCGAGGCATAAAACCTCCAGAAATTCAAGAAGAACACCAATTACCACCTTATTTCCCTTGGTTCTCACGATGTTCTCTGAACATTACAGGATATAACAAAAAGAATAACAAATCAATGAGACACATTTCCATATTATATTTCTTTGTAGAATACAATTTCTTCTTTATTAATTCTCATTTGTATCAAATACTGAAATTTGAACAGAATACCTATGCCTGCTAACCGAGACTAACTGTAACATTGGAAATTTTGTATGGACATTTTCAAACTCACTTTCGCATCTGCTCTCGATAGTTTATTGCGATAATTGCAACCAAACTTTCAAAAATGAAAATGTCAATTAATTTCATGTTAAATAGGTGTTAGCCGATATTTCGCTGCTATGGTAATTGTAATTATCATATGCATTTATCAAAACCATATCTACCAAGATTTTCATAGTTACAGTGACAACAACGATGTGATAGTTCTTCCCGGACTAGGCCAGAAACATGTTACTTTCTCAAAGAAAAAGCGTCCGGGAAATGAGCACTTAGCACTTCCCGGACGGTTGCCGAAAATAGTTATTTGTTTAACTAGGCAGCAAAGTAGTAGATTGACTGCCGTGGCTGAATTCATAGCCGAGCGTAGCGAGGCTAGGAATCCAGCTAAGGCAGTCAATCTACCTTGCTGCCGAGTTGAACATATAATTTTTTCTCCGATTGTTCATAATGATATGGGAGAATATTGTTTTTGCGAATTAATACAATTCCCACAATCTCTTTATTCTTCCTGTATAGTGTCAATTAAAATAAAATTTGATAGAAATCGCAGTTGTTGGTTTGACAATTCATGAAATTTCTGACAGTTGTGCGAAAAAATATCGGTATATTTAAATTATTATATAATGGACAGTGATAGCGACCTAGAAGTATACTTACACCTCCATTAATAAGAGAGGTGGCAAAAAATATAGAGTTGAATTTGTTGCCGGAGAAGTCTCGGAAGAAATATGGAGGAAATTATAAACGATTTATGGATTTTTAATTTTGCTGATCCATATCAATCAGCAAAGTGACCACTTTGCTGCCTAGGCAGCAAAGTACCCACTTTGCTGCCTAGGCAGGAAAAGTAATACTTTGCTGATTGATATGTGTCAGCAAAATTAATATTTGCTGCCAATCGGAGGAAAACTGTTTTCCACCCCAGTCTAGTTCATCTGGGAGGAAACTAAAGTTTACGGAACCACAACATTCCCAAACCTAATTGTTAGATGAGTCACAATGAATCATGCATATGCCCATTCGCTCGCAGAAAAACTTAGTGGACCAGAGTAAAACTCCCTGACCAAGTGACCAAACTCACCCGCCCGTCCCCCAGTCGCAGAGGCAGTTTGCCTATTCAGCCTATTCGAGAAAATTACGGTGGTCAAGAAACAAATTTATCAATATGTCATCATAGAATTTATGAGCAAATTTTCATTCCTCTGTATAGTTTGAAAATTCATTGGACACATATTTTTTATTTTTGTCGTGCGATCAAACTTGAGTTCAGAAAAAATTCGTGAAGTTATGGTTCCGGCTCCTCCACCATTTCATTAAAAATGCGCCAGTACAGCGTTACAAGGTTTATCCAGATCATCATAGGTGTACCCATGACGAAATCAACAAATGGTAGGACTAGAAATTACATTAGTCCTTATAATTATATACCGAATACCTACCTAATGAATTGGAAATTCTATACGAAACATGAATATTAGAATAGCATAATAATTATTGACGATTATAAAATTATGGGTATATATAGAAAATAACAATGATACTGAAAGCTCGCTTTTGAGGTTGATCATTCTAATTTCAATTTCTGTTGAAAGGTTGAAGAGATATTTCAATTTATCCAAGCAGGCACGTATATACAATGGGGCTAATCTCGTAATTTTGACATTATGACAGCATTGACAGCGAGAAAAGTTTTTCCAGCGACAAAACGGAAACTTAGCATTTGAAAGCATGACAAACAAAATTGTAAACGAGTCAATATTTCATGGTGTTCATGTAATTTTTTCTCAAACTCGCTTTGTGAGAAGAGTATTCAATCTGTGAAAATGTCGCGATTTATTACAGTCCGCATGGAGAAATTGAAAAAACCATCAACAATAATGTGATTTTCACGTATTCGTTAATTAGTCTTAACGAATTACACTCGAGCATTTTTTTGAGTTGAAGTTGACTTGAAATTTATAATTTGATATTTTCTGCCTTTAGGAAATGTTCTTCGGAAATCTCTGCTATCATCCCTTCACTAGCAATACCAGTCAGACGAACTAGACAAGCCCAGTCAGCACATCCTTTCGTTGTCAACCTCGAAAGATGTCGAACAGCACTTTATCAAAACTCCTTCATCCATAGAACGGCTAGGCTCTGGAATTCATTGCCTGAGGAAATATTCCCAAAAAAAATACCCACTCATAGTATGTATATTGTATAGAAATTCTTAGTTCCAGTGTCTTTGAGGAAAGCTATGGAAAAAACGTATTCAATCATCGATGCGTAACATGCCAACCTTATTGAAATGTCAAGATCAAGCGTACAACATCCACAATATAATTACCGTCTATGTAAATGTAAATTGTGGCCTATTTTAGTTAGACGCTTTCAGCAAAACTTCTTTAATTGGATTATATTGGCATGGTTGTTTCGCAAGATGCCAAAGGAAGAGTATTCGGACAAGGTTCATCATGTAATTAATTACTTATTCGTTGGATGCTTCATATTATAAGGATATTATGTAGTGCATTCTGCCTTGATTCGCTCTCTCTGGTATATACAGAAAGAAGCAGCGATGTTCGCGAAATGATTTTTAATTCGATTTATATTCGAGCGCACTAATAGTTCATAATGCATTTTCCATGGGACGGCAGAGAACAAGCCGGATGCAATTCAGAAACTGTGAAAAATATGGAGGCAGAACACCGGCTCTTCAGTTTTTGATATCCAAATGGAAAGTTGATATTCATAATGAGAAATCGTCGGGGTGGTTTTCTTGGACATACAGAGCGCATTTGAAAGTATAAATAGAGATTTACTTTTGAAGAAATTGAACAAATATGGAATCGGCGGGAAAGTTTTCAAATGGTTTCAGAGCTATCTACAAAATAGAGAATAACTTGTTAAATACGATAACACTTACTCAAATAAGGAGAAGGTCATGCATGGAGTACCACAAGGATCGGTACTGGGACCAATATTATTAATTTTATTCAAAAATGACATTATACTTCACGTACAGAATTGTAAGCTGAAATTTTTTGCGGATAATACATTACTTTACTTCTCTGGCGAGAAAGAGGATGTGGAAAAATTTTTGAATGAATATCTTGAGAATATATTCACCTGGATCTGTGACAATGGACTCAAAATTAATGTAACAAAGACGAAATTCATCATGATTATATCTTCGAAAGCAAATTAAAAAATGATCAAGGAAAATAAAATAAAATTCAATATTCATCATTGAAATCATTGAAAAAGTGACAATGTTCAAGTATTTGAGAGTGATCATTGATAACCAACTGAATTTCTACAGTCATTGTGAATATATTGAGAAGAAAATTGCGCGAAAAATAGGTTTCATGTAGAGGCTTGGTGATAAAGTATCACATTTCACGAAATTAACAATTCACACGTCAATAATTACACCTCATATTGATTATTGTGGTACTTTACAGAGTTTCTTGAGTAACGAACAGGTAAATACACTGCAAAAATCCGAAATCGTGCAATGAGAGCGATTTTGGGTTGTGAAAGACGTACACCAGTCACAACAATGCTAAACACATTGCAATTAATGAATATCAAACTAAGAATTACATATACATATAATACACTTATTTTTGTTTATAAATTGAAAAATAACATGTTTCCTTTGTATTTATCAAGTGAGCTAAATTATGTTCACGATGTACATTGTCACAATACCAGAAGACAAGCAGCAAATGACTTCCATATAAAGTCTTGAAATATTTTGTGTGATACTTTATATACAAAAGGTCTGGCATTGTTCAATAATTTGCCCTGTGAAATGAAAAGATATGTGTCACTATATAGTTTTAAAGAATCCTGTGTGTTATTTGTGAAAGAAAATTATTGACTGATCAATTGAGAAAGGAAAAATCTGTGAATTACCCTGATCTTAAAATATGTGACGTAATTCATGTGTCTGTGTTCTATATTTCTATGTCTTGCACAGTGTTAATAAAGTTTGATATATGAAACAGACGTTTGAATAGTTTTATTAGGTTCCATGCACACCAGAAATCCTGAATACATACAGGGTTAGGAAAGGAAGGGTTGAAACGATTGAAATTTCCAAATGAAACGGTTTAGTTTTTGGAGAATGCAAAATGGTGAATATAATTCTTTTTTAATTTCTGGACATGATCATTTATTTTTGATTGTGTAACGATTTATTCGTAGGAGAGGACCCAGTTCAGTAGAATCTCGATATCAATTCGATTACCGTTATACAGGGCGTTCACCAGAAAATGATATAAATCCGGTTGAAAAATTATTATAAGTCGAATTTTTCTAATGGAAATCCCCCAATTTTATATTGTCATTCGATTCGGCATCGAAAATGAAGCTAACTTTGAATGAGGTTATCTATGCCTACACTCAACAGTTTTCAGAATATTGGCGAATTAACATGTCTCAGTTCCAGAAAATCTCGTATTCTTGAGTTTACTTATTCTTAGTTGGCCATGGCTCCCGCAGTTACGTTGTATAATACAAGGGACAAAACATATTGAAAATCTAGCTACGAATGCCATGATGGAATATATTCAGCATTCCTTCACAGAGGGTTTCCAGAGATATTGTGAATAGAATCAAAGGAGAGTTTGAAGCTTCAGAATATTATTCGAATAAAGATACAGGTTCCAAACTATAGGTCGCGTGCACGAAGACCGACCCTGGAGGCGAAATATTGAAACACAACCTCATTCTTCTGTGAATTATTGAAACACAACCTCACTTTTTTATTTGGTTACAGAGGAATCAAAAGGTTGAAATAGTTTTTCACAATATTTTGGCATACGAATCGTGTTTCTTGCGTTATTCATTAATTCAAGCATGCCTTCGCATTGTGCTGTTGTACAATGCACAAAAAATGCAGCAAGATACTAGGAAATATGATTTTTCAGGTAAATAGTAATCTCACATAGTTAGCATTATGAAATGTTTTCATTCCTTATTAAAATTCCTTCTGCCTTCTGCCACTTCTGCAATACAAGCTAATGCTGCTAATAGATTGAAAATGTCTACAACACACACGATCGTCAGCATGTCAGACCAGTCCTACCGATTGATTGCATGAATCCAATCTTTTTGCATTATTCTAGAAATTTCAGGTATATTTCTATCAGCTGATCATATTGCAGAAGGAATTCCGATAAGAAATCAGAGAAATAACCAAATTACAAAAATGAAAACTATGTGAGTGACTATAGTAGGTACTTACTTTTGAATCATAATGTACCATCCGGATTTCTTCATCTTCCGCTGCAGTTTTTTTGCATTTTACAACAGCACAATGTGATGGCATTAGCGAATTGATGAATAGCGGAAAAATACGATTCATATGCCAAAATAATTGTGGAAAACTATTTCGATCACTTGTAAACAAATATGTTTTGCCTCCAGGGTCGGGCATCTGACAGTTCTTGCACGCGACCTATTGTTTTTTTCGCAAATTCTGAATAGAGGTTATGTTCTCAGAGGTTCTCTTCTGCCGCGTTCGGGTTTTCATAATTTGTGAACCGTTTTGAAACAGTCCTAGGATTCGAAACGACTGCGCACTAGTTCTGCGCAGTTCGTGAACGATTCATGAACAGTTCTGAAATCGGAACCCGAATGAACCTTTTATGTCAGTGGTATGAAGACGAAAACAATTATCTGGCTATTTGTAACCAGTCACCAGTGCCATACACTCCCAATCACACACATGCATTAATCCGAATGAGCCACGAACAGCTGAAAATACTCGAATCGAAATCAATCTCTGTTTCACTCTCCTCTGAACAGGGGCGCAACTAGCTCGGACATTTCGGGGGGGCTACTGCCCCAGGTTATCAGAAGAAATGATTTAGTGAGTCTGAAATATCACAAGGAACTACCACAGAATAATAATTTTGATAAACAAAAGATAGCTTAATATAATCAACAAACTAAAAATGAAATGATTAATTATTAAAACTAACGTAACTAACGTGACAAATTTATTTTTCTTTCTTTTGTCGCAATATATCTATCCACTACGCAGTATTAAGATCAATATAGATGTCTTTTTCTATAAATAATAGGCCAAATGACGAGAATCTTCCTTGGCCCATTGAAATCCGTAACCAAATCAAAATCAACCTCATTGAATGACCTTTCACACGTTGCAGAATATACTGGCAATGTAATTGCTACTTGAAAAAGCACATATAATGCTGGAAATACTTCTAACCTGATTTAATTTAGGTCGCGTGCACGATGACCGACCCTGGAGGTAAAATATTGAAACACAACCTCACTCTTCTGTGAATTATTGAAACACAACCTCACTTTTTTTATTTGTTTACAGAGGAATCAAAGGATTGAAATAGTTTTTCACAATATTTTGGCATACGAATCGTGTTTTTTAATTCATTAATTCAAGCATTAATTCAAGCATGCCTTCTCATTGTGCTGTTGTACAATGCACAAAAAATGCAGCGAGAGACGAATGAATATAATTTTTCAGGTGAATAGTAATCTCTCATAGTTTTCATCATGAGATGTTGTCATTCATTATTGAAATTCCTTCTGCCACTTCTGCAATACAAGCTAATACTGCTAATAGATTGAAAATGACTACAACACACACGATCATATTTCGTCAGCATATCAGAGCAGTCCTCCCGTTTGATTGCATGAATCCAATATTCTTGCATTATTTTAGAAATTTCACGACTATTTCTATCAGTTCCTATTGCAACAGGAATTCCAATGGGAAATCAGAGTAATTACCAAAATTCAAAAATGAAAACTATATGTGAGTGATTATAGTAGGTACTTCCTTTTAAATCATAATGTACCAACCGGATTCTTTCGTCTCCCGCTGCAGTTTTTGTGCATTGTACAACAGCACAATGTGATGGAATGAGCGAATTAATGAATGAAAATACGATTCATATGCCAAAATAATTGTGAAAATCTATTCACTAGTGAACAAATAAGAAAAGTGAGGTTGTGTTTCAATGTTGTGCCTCCAGGGTCGGTCATCTGACAGTTCTTCCACTACTTGACCCGTCAGGCTGATCAAATTCACAATTGCATCAGGCAACCAGTAAAACTTGAAATAAAATTTAGGAATGGTATACAAATAAAAAGTTAATAAAGAACTAGGGTAGATATGTAGATATCGTTAGTTCATGATTTATTGATTTATTCTGGGGGGGCTGATTGCGAGCTGAGGGGGGGGGGGGCTCAGCCCCCCCTAGCCCCCCCCCTAATTGCGCCACTGTCTCTGAATATCTCGACGAATCTAACGTCTACCTGCACTCGGATTCCTGTCTCCGTGGTCGAAGATCTATATTTATAAATAGGTCGCGAGATGTTGCATATTCGGATTTAGAACCACAAACTCCAAAAGGTGAACAGACCTGACGACTTACGATCATCTCGATCTAAAAAAAGATCACCATTTGTTGGAAGAAGAAATGCCGGGAATGTCGTCGCCGACAGAAAAAGAAGAATATACTCGGTCCGGTCTTCCGATAGCGATATCTAGAAATGTTCGAAATATACTGAAAATTCAACTCAAGCGAATCATCACACCCAGATGTCATTGTCATCTATCCGCACTCATCTGTCATAACAGTGCACGAAAATTCAAATAGCCAATGAAGAAACTGAGATGTTTATAATTCCTCTGGTGTGCCCACTCTTCAATTGTTTCGTCAGACTAGCTCTCGATATGAACAATTGAATGCGAGTTCGGAACGTGGGGTTCTCATATTCGATGATAGATGGCGTGAACGATGGACAATTTCTTGAACCAGATGCGTTTCGAATCTTATTATGAAGTTGAACTAGACTTTCAAGGATGTGTTTTCCTTCTTTCGGGACCTGAAGAGTTCCGTTGATGATCCACGAATTGAATAATAGCTGCTAAGAAGCCTCTAGAGACAGAATGCGAAAGAGACAGGGTGCAACAAATAATCCGTGCGGAAACATCCTGATCTTGACATATCTGTCAACTAATAGGTCGCGTGCACGATGACCAACCCTGGAGGTAAAATATTGAAACACAACCTCACTTTTCTGTAAAACATTGAAACGTAACCCCACTTTTTAGTTTTTTACAAAATTTTAGAAAACGAATTGTGCCTTTTACGCATTTCATTAATTCAAGCATACCTTCTCATTGTGCTGTTGTACAATATTATTTCAATATAAGTACGTGTAGTAAGGACAAATCAGATGATTTGCCCCAAAATGTCACTGCGTTTGAAGAATTTTCATATCAGGGAGCCTAAGAGAAAAATTCACTAGCTTGTTAGTGACAATTTTTATTGAAAAAGGTTTGTAGAAGAGAAATTAAGGTATATAGAGAAAATATCAAATGTTCACTTAGCTTTGGATGTTTCGGGAACGAATCTGCTCCCGTTTTCAACATAAAACATGGATATTTGAATAGCAAATTCGTATTTTTCTTGACACTTTTCAGTTGTGAGTGACAATTGGTGACGTTGGCAACGTCCAAAGCTAAGTGAAAATCTAATATTTTTTTATATACCTTTATTTCTCTTCTCCAAACCTCTTTCAATACAAATTGTCACTGACAAGCTAGTGAATTTTTCTTTTAGTTTCTCTGATAGGAATATTCTTTAAACGCAGTGACATTTTGGGGCAAATCATCTGATTTGTCCTTACCACACGTATATTGAAATAATATTCATATTTTCATTTCATAGAAACGAGGAGAGAAAATCCCAAAAAATCTGGAATAACCTACAGACAGTATTTAACCGTATACATTTGTCATTCTATATGTGCCAATCATTATAAAATAATGGATTATGTCAATGCCTACTTATCGTATTTTCAAGATGTTTCGAGGTTCTTTGCTGCCGATTTCAAGAACAGTATAAATATATGAAATGTACAGGGTGAACCGAACTCGATTATTGGGATTTCGTAAACCAAAACAGATTTTGTAAAATGTCGCCATGAAATTAGCGAGGATATTCGAGTAGGTACCTATACCTCATTCCGAATATTTTCGAAGAATATCCAGAAAAAAGGGAATTCAGCAATAAAATAATTAAATAAAATATGGCCATTCTACAATTACAACCCAGTAAGACTTTATCAACGTAATAAAATAATGTGCATAAATACAGGGTGTTCCATTCCCTCGGAGGAACTGATTACTGAATAGCAAAATGAAATCAACAAATTCGACATATTTCAAGATTTTCTCTCGAACAAACCAAAATTTTTCGTGGCGACTCGGTATGGTACTCACGCAAAGTTATTTTCTGCATATTCAACAATAATTGGTAGACGTAAGACGTAACCTCAACATTCTTACACAAAATATTCAACTACCTACAAACACTAACAGTTATTTCGCATACTTCATGCGAAACTGTTCAGAATGTATCGGCAAGTTTTTCTGGGTAAATTGCGATAAAAGGTAATTGTGATAAACCGTAATGTCGAATAATTTGCATAACAGTCTACTTAGAGCGAATATGTCATCTGTTTAATAGCGTGCATCATTTCATTCGTTTTTTTTTTGTAGCGAATTGAAATATCCAGATTGATCGTGCAAATCTATGATCATGATAATGAAATGCATCATGAAACAATATCGACAAACATGCGAATTATAACGAATTAATTATGAAATTGAAATTTTAAAAAATGCTAGAAACAGGTGTAGACATAATTGGGTAGGTCAGAAATAACATATAATTTTTTTTTTATGTTCTGGTTCCCACGAAAAGGGATATCCTGTAATGTTCAGAGAACATCGTGAGAACCAAGGGAAATAAGGTAGAAATTTGTGTTCTTCTTAAATTTCTGGAAGTTATATGCCTCGGGAAACACCTCCGTTGGCAATGTGTTCCAGAGCTTCGCTGTTCGTTGGATGAATGAGTCTTTGGAAAGAGATGTTCTGCAGGTCTCCAGAGTGACTACAAAGGGGTGCGAAGCCTCAACTCGACGGGTTAATCTCGCGAGGACTGATGCCAAGGGAGGAACAATTAAAATACAGCCAGATCGCCAACTTTTCAACGGTTTTCCAGAGAAGTGAGTGAGTTTGTGAGCGAGGCATCACCCACGAGACGGATTGCCCTTTTCTTGGACAGAATCCAACAGTTTCAGGGTATTTTGGGTGCTGCACTCCAAATATGGGAACAGTATTCCAGGACAGGTCGGATCTGTGCCTTATAGATCATAAGCAGCTGACTGGAAGTGAAATAGCTCCTGGTCCGAAACAGAAAACCAAGTTTTTGGGATGCACTTTTAGCAATTGATCTCACGTGATTTTCCCAAGAAAGGTTATTGCTGATAGTGATACCAAGCATCAAAATGGATGTCTTCAAAGGTATGGTTACTCCTGACAAGCTTATGTTGGGCACAGTGAGATCGGCATGCTTGTGTTTTGTTTGCATTGAAAACTACCAAGTTATTGGATCCCCATTCGAGAATTGTTGCCAAGTCCATATTTATGTTGTCAACATTTCTCCCTCGTTCGTTTCTGATTGCCTGACTGGTATTGGAGCCCTGGAAGAGAAGGCAGTATGGAGGGTACTATCATCCGCGAAGCTGTATACTGGACATGAATTTGCTTCCAACAAATCGTTGATATGGAGTAGAAATAGTGTTGGTGCTAGAATTGATCCTTGCGGAACACCAGCATTTATGATAAGAGAGTCAGATGAAACTCCGTCAATAAATGAGGATGAATAAACTCTGTTTTTTTCAATTTTCCTGATGTGTTGAAGGAGTCGATAAACATTCATTATCACTGCATTATCACTGCATTATCACTACATTATGAATTAAAGAAGATATAGAGCATTGAAGAACAATGAATGTGTTCATAAGTACAGTGTGTCCAGTTTTCGATGTTTTTGCGTGATATCTCAGTAATCTCTCGAGATAGAACCTTGCGGTTTTCGCGGTCCTGGGCCACTTTTTTGTGATACTGAAGATGGCCTAATCAGATTTTACATAACTTTTTCCGTTTATGAGATACAGGGCGATTTTTGAAATTTAGATTTTTTGAACCCCCTCTATCTATCTACGAAGTACGTAATTCCACGATCAGGCCGGAAATATCCTACTTTCTCAAAGAAAAAGCATCCGGGAAGTGAGCACTTCCCGGACGGTTGCCGAAAAACGTTTTTGTAAGACCAATATTAACTGATTATGATTACCTATCGAATAAAATATATAAACAATCACCCTGTAGATATTTATTTTATGTACAATTCGTCAATGACTTTCAGGCGAAGCGAAATACATTTGATACTCAGTTTATGGTAATCCAGTTATCAATATCGGCAAAACAGTTGAATCGATGGAAGCTGCAGCTGTGAAAAAAAACCGTATCTAAAATTGGGTCTAAACCGTTACATTTACCTAGAGAACTCAGTGCACGATTAGAAATAGAAATAGATTAGCATTCGTTAGTGATGGCAATAAACTTTGAACAATATTCAATTACTGCTTTCAAGCCAGCTGTACTTACACGGTGGTTCAAAAAAGTTAGTTCATTTACAAATCTACCACCAAATGACCACCTGATGTGTGATTCTCTTCAATTGTTTCGTCCATCTTGATCGTGATATTGATCTTTGATCCCTTGATCGTGATCACATCGTGATTCGGCATATATCTGTCATGAGCGTCACGTTTTCAGCATATTCATGATTTTGTCGTGCGATCTTTACCAAATTTGTATCGGTATGAATGATGATCAATATGACCAGTTCTTCAAAGACAAACATAATTTTAGACATTGCCGTGCATTTTTATTGAAATGAATAGGGGTATGTTTTTTATTAAATCATATTAGGCATTTTTTCACAGGAAAACTGACCTCATAATATTGTTCTTCATGGCTTCAAAGCCACATTATGTGGATTGTCATAAGATGCCTATGAAGGGTTTCAGAAAAACAGGCACATCTGAACAGCATTTTTGCGAACGTAATAATTATTTACTCGGAAACAGTGAGTTCAACATAAAAAAGTATAATTCGTTTTTCCTTCCAAATCATGGTTTTCCATCTACGGGAGCCATTGAACGTTCCAAAATTCGTAGTTGATTTGAAGTCACTATTTATTCGAGAAAATGAAAAAAATTAAGCCGATCCTGTTAATTCGGAATTAGGTGATTTTTTGCATATGGTGGTTCAAAAGCATGAGGAACAATAATATGAGGTTAGATTTTCTGTAAAAAAATGCCTAATAGGATTTTATGAAAAATCGACCTTTTTTAGTTCAATAAAAACGCACGGCACTGTCCAAAATAATATGCATCTCTGTAAAACTGATCATATTGATGGTTATTCATACCACACCAAATTTGGTTGGAGTCGCATGACTAATAACTGAGATAAAGAGATGAGGCCGTTTAAAGTGAGACACGCTGTATAAGAACATTAGTAGTTTATCAAGCAGGTATTGATTGTATATTAGGTAGTTGAGTGTTTTGTGCTTTCTGACCATGCAGCGATGTGTGAGGATCAGTTTAAAATCCGAACATTCGTTTTATATTATGTATCAAAAGTGAGTAAATAAACTATTATCACAGAATTTTCTTGAGTCTTTCATGCATGAACTCACCACTGAAAGTCGAAAATATAACGCACCGTTTCCATTTACACAAAAAAAGTGTGTAAATGAAAATGTGAACTCGAATGAATGTGTCATCATGATGCCTGTAAATTTGGTTTGAAAATTCGGAAATTTAGCAAGATTCTCCTACGCCTCGCTATTTTTACAAAGTAGGCGATATCGAGAGATTTCGAAACTCCTTTCAATAGGAAGTGATAACACCAATATTACCAGTATATTGTTTGACAATAATATTTGGAATCCGAATAGGCAAAAATACAAATGCAATTATGCAATAATCTGTGTAATTCACAAACAAACAAAAAATAGAAAAATAGAATAGTTATTTGTGTTACAATAGAGCAAAGTAGTATATTGACTGCCGCTGCTGATAGTTCATAGCCAAGCTAGGCTAGGAATTCAGAATTTTGTTTTATCTTGCCATACAAATTCTGAAAACATCTATTCCTCCTGTGAAGTCCCTCTTTTGTAGCAAAAGTTGTTGTAGTTTAGAATAACATCTAACCAAAATACCAAATTTCAAAATTCAGACTACAGATCTAGATTTTTTGATTTCTAACTACTTTTCTGATCACGTTTTTGTGGTATGTCTTATTGAGAAAATGTAAAAAATATTTAATAATCCTAGTCGCCCCCCCCCCGCTACACCCATGGAGAATATGGTTAGATCAATCAGTGCTATCTAGGGTGATGAAGTGAAACATATTGTAGTTGGCTGCTGCCACTGATGTTACAGGGTGTTCTGAACATTTTGTATTTGGTTATTCCGTATTTATTCTGTATTTACCGCTGAATTTGTTGAACGATGAATGCCAAAGTCTAGAAGTCGATAACCGAAAAAAATCAATTAGTGGAACTCGTTAATTTTTGCCCATATGGTTGGGTATTCAGAGGCGCAGATAATGTGAAAATTATTAACGGACACCGATTACGCTGGTTATCGTTCATTTTATGTTGTTTTATTATGAATTTAACGGTTACTTTGAAGCAACCAGACACTTGCCACACGCGAAATTAAAATGATGAACTTTTATCTACACAAATCTATCACACTTCACGTTCCTCAACATCTCAACCACTTGATATACCTACTAAGTACCAAACAACACACAGGAGTTCATTGTACCAGTATATCACCTGACCAAGCTACTGTGTTAGCGAAACATGTCGTATGTTTGAGAATTTTGTGGAAATCATATCGTTTGTGAAGTTTTTACATTTGTCATGGATTTTCATCAAGTAACGGCCGAGTCAATTAAAAAACAAAATTAGTAGCATCACTCAAAACTTTCAATTAGGCTGAAGATGGTCTTATATGAGACCGAAAAATGTCCCTTATGATTGTGTAACAACACCATTACAATTTGTGGAGATGACTTCGAGCATTCCTTCATGCCTTTGAAAAATGTCACTCCACTTTGAGCAATATGGACTTCTACCAAAGATGAGAATGTGCATCAAGCCCTTCAATTGATTGCCACTGAATCTTGAGAAATAAATTTTAGCGTACAGTTTGGGTGTCCCACTTCAAATTGCGGCATTATTTAGAAATCCCGATGCCACCCACCACCCTGATTATATGTATCCTGACTGAATTCTGCGCGAGGTTGATTCGAACGGTTCGGAATAGTAACTTTCCTAACAAGTGCGGAAAGTGATACTTTCCCGCACGCGAATGCCGTTGACCCGAACGACGCGAAGCCGAGTTCAGGCAAGCAGTCGAGTGTGGGAAAGCCACTTTCCGCATGTGTTAGGAACAATATTTTTTCTACAAGCGTAGGAAATTGATTGATTTGTTCAATCAATTTTTGCTGCAAATAGGAACAACTAAAAATAGTGATATATTCTCTATCTTCCAATAATTAGTTATATATCTATTGTGTGTACCCTCGAGTGTACCGTTTGAAGCATTATGTAGGTAAGCTTATTGCGGAAGCGGTGGTTTGGCCTCTAGGTTTCAGACATTTCTAGGAAATGAGCCAAAAATACTTCTTCTTTATTTGATGTTTTCACTTCTTTACTATCGCACCATTCAATAAATACCGTGTAGTGCTTCTCGTACTCTGTATCGCATCAATTATGGAAGTAAGATATGGTGTAATTACTGATGCGCTTTTGTTTCAGAAATTTTACTCGACCTCTCGAGAACAGTGATAGCAATGGTTCCGTCGATCTTCTAATAGATGGCGACATTGCAGAATTATGATATCTGTCAGTTTTGAAATTGTCGCAGATTTTTCGAATTCAGAGTTGGATAATCACACTGTTACATATAATCCGCGTACCTAGAATGACATTTGTCATTTTATTTTCACTCGTCACAGCAGCAATAGCAGCATTACCATCTAGCGGGAAAATGTAGAATCAACGTCTCACTCGTTGAGACGTAGATAAATCATAGTAGGCGGTCGAGTGATTTTTCTGAAATTTTCAATACAATAAAGGCCGAATGCGCGCACCATATCTTACTTCCATCATTATCGCATCTGTAGCTGGAAGTTTTTCATCGAAATTCCACTGAATCGAAAATGACAGTTACGCTCTGTCTGTCACTCTAGGAATTACACCAACTAATTTGTGTTCTGATTGACATGACAACAATTGTTTCCCACATCAGATCAATTAAAGGCTATATATAGGGGGATTTATATAACAATCAATTATTATTTTTCGATATTTCTTCATTTTCACAATGAATAGTGCAATTTGATGGATGATTTTGTACAAACTTACTAAATACTACAACAAAAAAACCTAAAATGTTCATATCGTGTCACCCACCACTCATATTTTCCGAGAATATTATATAAATGTTTTTCTGCACTAGTGTGGGAAAAAATTCCCCGCACAACTGCGGGAAAATGACACTTTCCAAACTAAATTGCGTGCGGGAATAGGGTGAATCACGCACGCTTGTAGAAAAAAATGATATCCAAGACTTTCTAAAATGTTCTTCGTCGAACAATATAATCATTATTTCGATTTCATTTGAGTGGTCATGACTTTTATCAGCATGGCACAGGTACGTCCATTAGTGATTGAAGATAAGTAGATATTTACATAGGAATGTTGTTGTGAATAGAACCGGTTTTGCCAAAAGTGATCCCAACTTTTGTCTCGCAAACGGGACATCCTGTATTTTTTATACTGGAGATGACAATAAGCCGGAAAACCTAAAGGTGGATTATAAACCCAGGCACTGAAGTGATACATTTAATCCCGAAGCTGAGGGATTAAAGAGAACGTTGGTAAGGAGCCAGCCAAGGAGTTTAAGGACCCATGGTAACTTCCAAGGTTTATATTAAATTGTTTTCACCACTAGTAATCATTTCAATCATTATAGTTCTATGAAACTGGGAAACATCCGAACAGCGGTGGCTATGTCTTTATTGACAAAAACTACCTTGGTAGAAAATAGTATATTATACACCTAGGATGAGAAGTGAGCTTTTATATAGCAAGCATTTTCATATCCAGAGGCGCGTAGCTACGAAGGATATATAATTATATAACGTGCGAGCTATATAATAGCAATCTCACCCGAGGTATATACCTACGGGTTACTGGAAGGAAGAGAAGGCGGTATGGAGGGTACTATCATCCGCGAAGCTGTGTACTGGACATGAAGTTGCTCCCAACAAATCGTTTATATGGAGTAGAAATAGTGTTGGTACAATAATTGAGTAAATAAACTGAAAACTCCGTTTGTCGATCTTATTCAAGTAACCCCGTATGGTAGGTCGTCAGGTAACATGTTGATACCATCAACTTGTGATAAGTTGATGAGTTTAGAAGAAAATACCTGAATTCAACAAAGCAACAGAATATACAAAGAAAAAATAAGGTTTTTCAAACCATTAAATTTTGTTTCTGATTATCTAAATCGGATAAGAGATGGCGTAGTTCTTGTTCAATGTTTGAATTTGAATGTCGACTCATATCAAGATCAAATATTGGAAAACACGATGCAAATTCCGCAACTGGTTGAAGTGACGCACATATAGTATACAGGGTCTCAAGATCAACAGGGTGTCCCTAAAAGGTCTGTACAAAATGATACCATAGACACCTGAAACAAAAGTAATATGATTGAACCAAATTTACCTATATTATGCATGAGAACCATTCCGTACTACTTTGATTTACACACAGGATGATACATATTTGAAGAACTGTTGATAACAAAATTTTGAGAACTTTTTCTGAGTACGCTACTGAACAGATTACAATGTTGTTTTCTATTCTCGCATTCAAAACCTAATTTTCAGAACTCTTGAAAGTTTTTAATATCTATATTGGTTTGCAAATTAATTGATAAAATTTAATTCGATGCATACCTCATACTTTTCAGAATTATTTAATTATTGTAGGTAGTACTTGATTTTCGTGCGAAACCTGTGTGGTAGCTGAACGAAGCGTTTTTATATAGAGTTAAGACCTATCAGGGACGCCGTTAGAACTTGTGACGTCAGTACCGCTGATGATTTTCCGTCGTATTCTAACGAAGGCATTCCTTCAAGAATTTTGGGAAAATTAGAAGGAATAAATAATTCTATAATAATCTCGGTGCCTTTTCTCATCGTGATGCACGTAGTATTTTTCTAGAAATCATCAGTGTTCTTGCCTATTTTTTTTATGTTCTGGTTCCCACGAAAAGTGATATCCTGTAATGTTCAGAGAACATCGTGAGAACCAAGGGAAATAAGGTAGGAATTGGTGTTTTTCTAAAATTTCTGGAGGTTATATGCCTCGGGAAACACCTCCCTTGGAAATGTGTTCCAGAGCCTCGATGTTCGTTGGATGAACGAGTCTTTGGAAAGAGATGTTCTGCAGGTCTCCAAAGTGACCACGAAGGGGTGCGAAGCCTCAACTCGACGGGTTAATCTCGCGGGGACTAAGGGAGGAACAATTGTTGATATTTCAGAAGAGCATCGTCCATGAAAATATCTATAAAATAGAGCCCGATCGCCAACTTTTCTAGGGTGTTCCAGAGAAGTGAGTGAGTTTGTGAGCGAGGCATCACCCACCAGACGAACTGCCCTTTTTTGAACAAAATCCAACAGTTTCAGGGTATGTTTGGGTGCTGCATTCCGAATATGATGGGAACAGTATTCCAGGACAGGTCATATCTGTGCTTTATAGATCATAAGCAGCTGACTGAAAGTGAAATAGCTCCTGGCCCGAAACAGAAAGCCAAGTTTTTTAGGATGCACTTTTAGCAATAGATCTCACGTGATTTTTCCAAGGAAGGTTGTTGCTGATAGTAATACCAAGCATCGGAATGGATGTCTTCAAAGGTATGGTTACTCCTGACAAGCTTATGTTGGGCACAGTGAGATCGACTTTTCTAGAGAAAAGGTATGCTTGTGTTTTGTTTGCATTGAAATCAACCAAGTCATTGGATCCCCATTCGAGAATTGTTGCCAAGTCCATATTTATGTTGCCAACATTTCTTCCTCGTTCGTTTCTGATTTGGCAGAAATTAAACCCGAAACACCCTGTATATCAGCTTTAGGCATGGATATCCTTTCTCCGCCACGTGCATATACACACCACGATTCGTGATGTTTTCTTTTCGATAATCCACATTTCATTCGCCTTCTCTGACTTTTTTGAACATATGGTATTTCCGCTGGATGACTATTGCCATTGCCGAGAACGAAGAAAGAGGCCTTCTTTATAATCGAAATCGAAAACAATAGCGTTTATATAACTTGGCTTATTCCAGACAGCTGACAGCATGGGCGCCGCATTCTTGTTTTCCAGGAGGGTACAGGGTTATCCATCAAAAATGCCCATGCCTACCGGGTGTCAACGAATCAATTAGACAAGCCACAACTTCTAGAATAATCGATGTATCAAAATGAAAGAACCCCGAACGGAAACATGGGAAATTGGCTCTCGGTCAAAATGTTGTTGAGGGATGGATCATTAGAAAAATATGTGAGTTTGAAGAGTTTTGTATCTCATAGATGAAAACTCAAAGTCATCTCCACAACTTTTATTTTAATGATCAGATATCAATCGTAACGGATCATATTTCGGGCTTTTACAGGGTGTACATAAACAACACAGAAAAAATTCCTTGCTTCGTTTTCGAGATACAGGGTATTAATATTTCCATGAAAAATCTTTTTACTATCCATTTCTCAATTGTCTTTTCATCAATTTCAATTAAACGTTGTGGTGTTGTTAATAGTAATATGAAGCTTCTTCTAGTGTACTTAGATTCGAAATAATATTTCCAGTGGCGTCACAGTGGGTAAATTTATCGATATTCATGGTGAATGTCATTGTACACCACCGGTTTTTCTGAGTTTCATATTTTTATTAGATTAAACTATTGAAATAACAACTTTTTTATCCTCTGTGTGCTTATTGTATCTAGCTTAGTTTTTGAGGAAACAATAAAAATTCGATTTGACTCCAAATTTTGATGTAGGTGTTTTCAAGACATCTATTGAGATTACTCAATAACCCCAGTTAGAATCATTTTGAAATTTTGGGGCTTTCTCAGTCTCAATTAATACTGAATTTTGGCACCACGAAAGCTCATACAGGGGGATTATAGTAGTTAGTTATATATTAAAGTTATAGGACACATGTTTATATGAACTTTATTTGCTTCAATATCACACAAAAAACACCCCTTGAAATTTTTCGGTGTTATTTAGACACACCCTGCATTAGCCCATCATCAGCCAATAGAAAGTATCATAGTATTGTTGATGACGGGGCACACAGATAAATATGCTCCATGATTCTCTCTGTGAAATGATGTTAATGAAATGGTTAAGGGTCGGGTTGATATTTTACAACTACCCCCGTGCCCTTGAATGACCGAAAGGTGACAATAATTAAACGTTTGAATTTTCATTGAGATTGAAAAATGTAGGTTCCTCTGATTATTATTTTGATAAAATACTATTTTTGAATTGATATATTAATATAAATCTGAGAGCTTATTCAAATAACCACTTCCAGAGAAACCTAGATATATCAATTTGGGACCAAAGAAATTGGAAAAATGTATTGTAGGTTATGCACCATATTTATGGACAATCAACCTTTTATGAACCTACACAATTTTAGCTTTGAAATATTAAATTACGTATGTTCTATGATAATTTCATTGGAACAATGTGAAAATTTATGAATGTAACATGAGTTCATAAATCGCTTCTTCCTTTTAGAAAACTATTTTTGTATATTCTCATCTTTTGGCGAAATAGAATTTTCATGCTGCTACTTTTCTTATCACAAACTGTTTTCTTTTACTAGATGATTCCGAAATTTTTGCTACCTGTCAGTCACATAACTTACTTTTGCCATAGGATAGTTCATACAGGATGTTTATAAGAGCACCTTTAAAAAAAGCATACACGACCGATGTTTACAGAAATTCCTAATATTTTCTATGGATTGTCGAAGTTTCACTACTATGAAGTATATGGACAACCCTGTAGAAACAAGACGACGTGTTAATGACGTTTCGATATTTTAACCGTAATAAAGTGCATTATTTTTATCGTTGATAAAAACGCATGTTGATAAGAATTGCACACAATATCTGCTCCTTCAAATCCTTGTATCAATAGAAGATGAAAGTAATCATTATATCATATCAAATAGTGCATCATTTTTTATCGCTGATGAAAAACATGTTGCATTACCATTGTTTTAGATATAGTCTTTTTTCCTTACAAGTGTTTCTTTTCCAAACGCAAAACAATGGTAATTCATTCAATCATATTGTGAAATACTGTCTGTAGGTTAATCAAGGAGGAGACATATCGATTTCTCTAGATTTTTCAATAATTTCTCTATTTGTTTCTATAAATAAAAATATGAGTATAATTTCAATGTAAATCAAATGTTTTGTCCTCGGATTAGTCCCAGAATGTCAGTACTTTCAAAAATGTTACTATTAGAAAAACTAAAAGCTTAATTCAATCGAGTCAGTTACACATTGTATAGAGAAATATTTGAAGAGCAATATCTTATCCGGCGTCATCGAAATGGGTGATATACCCGAAGCGTTTTGTCAGCAGACCGAGAACGGCTGATGAGGCCTGGTGAGCCGAAACATTATACTGTTTCGCCCCTGCCGACAAATGTTGGCTACTCTGTTCATCCTTGATCTCTTTGAGATCGAATTCAATGAATAGGACTGGTGGATCATTCCACTCAAGTAGTCAGGTAGTGCCATCAGCAGCAGAGTGGTTTACTGGTAGTACCACGTGTTGACTTAAGGGTCTTCACGTGTTCACTCTACATGGCAGTGTGTGAGTGATTCTACCATAGAACTAAACTGGTCAACATTGGTCCAAAATATAGCCTGAATTCAAAATAGAATAACTCACGAATTTCCTTACCAATTTGAAATCGGTTTTCACCGATGATTAGCCTAATCTCTTGACAGTTTGTTGTGGCAATATGAAACTTCTGAAATTCCAGATAACAATTGCATCGTGGTCTTTACCTAACCGTTTGAACAGATAATTTTTTTATTTTTTTTTCTCACCTGTATCCTCTTGATTGATGCTTTCTCTCAAAAGTTTTCGGAATTTTCAAATTCAGAGCTTTGATAATCGTGTTATGAATATTCATTCAAAATGATGCATTTTTTCTACGATTAATTGAATGAAATTGAAAGTTGGAATTCTTTCTCGAAGAATCAACGTTGTATGTATTGTCGTCGGAGATGTGATTGTGTTCGAACACAGAAAATTCTGAAGAAGTCTATACCAAGTGATACAAGAAATACTGAATGATGGAATGGAGAATAACGAAGTCTTCAGTAGATGTAACATAATTCTGTCTGTGTTACTAACGTATAAGCCTCATGCGGACTTATTGTATTAATCTTCATTAGTATAAAAAACATTTTATCGAACCTATGGCAATTCTGCAGTCTCCTTCATATTCCCTCGTATAAACGTGACGACCACGAAGCAATTTTACACCTATTCAATTATCACCCTGTAGCAATGTTATCTGAAAGTACAGAACATTCAGCAACGCCTCATTACTTATGTCTCCAACTATCAAATGTATTGAAATGAAAACAAATATAGGGTATTCAATTTGAAAAAATTGAGTTACCCTAAATATCTGAAAAACTTTTGATTTGGCAACATTGCCAATATCACCATTGAATCGGGCATCATCAACAACCATCCTGTCGAAGTTTTCATAAATTTTCTCTGAGCCGTTTCTGAAATATGGGACCGTTCCAGAACTTTTTAACGAAAATGCTACGTTGTCATATTTCGAAAATCACGTTAATTACGAATCTGATATTCAGGGACTCAAGTAATTAGGAGGCGCTTAATTAATTGCAATAAAAATAAATGGGGTATTCCATCATCAATAATCACCCTGTAGAAAATTTCGTGAATTTTTCTCAAGCCGTTCCTGAAATATGAGACCGTTCCGATACTTTTGAAAGACACTGTATGCCACTAGATGGCGATAACATGACTGTATTATCTGGCGTCTTCGAAACGGGTGATATACCCGAAGCGTTGAGTTGTCCCAGTTGCCAGCAGACCGAGAGCGGCTGAAGAGGCCTGGTGGACCGAAACAGTAATGTCTCGCTCCTGCTGACAAATATGGAAAAATCTGTTCATTCTACATCTCTTAGTTATGAGATTCTAGTTCAATGAGTTCAACTACTCACTTTTGCCACAATTTGTAATAAAGCTCCCTTTGGGCCGTGAGCACTTTGCCCTCTTTCATTTTCACAAATAAAAATCCATTAGTTCTTATAACTAACAAATTGTAATATCTAAGATCTCAAGAACTCCAATGATTGGATAAAAGAAACTTTATACACAGATCCGCCATTAAACAACACAACACATGCTATCTTTGTTGCAGCTGCCCCTGACACACTGTGCTATTCGAGGAAACGGCAGTCTCCCTTTCAGGTGTTTATCTCTTTCAGGTACAGGAATTTCGAAATATAACACCCCCTAGATGTACAGCTTTATTTTTCTTCAGATTTTCAAGAGATTCATAAACAAACTAAATCCAAATGTCTCAAAAGATACGAACAAATATGAAAAAATTTCAGAATTTTTCAATTTTTACAAAAAAACGGTGGGTCAAAATCTAACCCACCATTCCATAAGGTGAAAGATTTCATGAGAATCGATTCATTTCAATTCACGACTGCAATCATGATTTGTTCTTTGCAAGACAGAGTGGAACACACAACCAGTTTGTTCCAACTTCAAACTTTCCTGAATTGCAAAGAGCATTAGTTTTTTCGACTTGTTCGGATAGGTTGATGAGCACCCTGTGTGACTGACTCATTACCGGGCTTTGACTGAGTGTTTTTCTCTATTTGATGTTCTCGATGAAGATACTGATATTTATTGACGACTAAATGATCATATCTTTCATTAATAACTTTGAAAGATATAGAGTATTCTGTGAAGAATAAATGAGTTGACTATAGCGCCATCCAAGGAGAAGATTTCATGAATATCTGTTCCTTTATAATATTATGTCTTTCTAGTCGTCTGATAAATCTGCTTAGTGTATAGATTGATCTGGAAAACTATGTGATTCAATAATTTGTCGGTGATGAACTGACGAGAGAGATTATCTATCTTGAGCCACTCCAGAGGTTCTATTGAAATCTTTTGGCTGAACGATCTCATCCACTCCACACCATTTTTTTTTATCTATCCCTGGTTTCAACTCCGCGATCGGGGTATCAAATCTTCTGGGTCCCATCTATCCATATCAGACATTTTCCTCATCATTATCCTTGAAAAATGTCTTGGTCATGTTGTATGATGGGACAAATTTCAAACAGCGTAGATTTTCACATTTTGTGAACGAAAAATAAACATATAAGTTGGAAAAATATAACAAGTAGGTTACCTATGTTGCCTAGATAGTATTTAATGCAACAAAAAATGTAATAACATGATAAGCATGAAATTTGCAGCCGCAATTCGAGAGGAGAAACACAACGTACGGAAAAAGTTTCGAGTTTATTCTATTCACTAATAATGTATTGATTTATTCGCTTCATCTTAGAACATATGTTTCAAAAGACCATAATGAGTGAGTAATATGGGGCGGGAGAGAAAATAACCTGTCGTACCACAAATCATAAGTCCATTGCAGAGCGAGATATATTTTGTCCCAGCATACTTCTAACCCCAAGAAATTCGTGGTTCAAATTCTGCACCAAAGTACTTGAAAGAGTTATATGGAGTTTATTGCATGTATCTTCGGCATGTCCGTACCCTAGAGACGGTCCTGCCTAGCCGAGGATGTATCGCACATTAGCCGTTTGTTATTTCTCGCTTTCATTGGAGTTGTTTCCAGGAAATTTCATATGTGGTCGCTTATTATCGAAGTGGTTACGGTTTGGTTCTTGTGCAGTAAAACATTATACATTATAAAGAGTTGGCTAAAAGCTTTCACGAATGGTCATTGAAAATAAAAATAATTGATGTTGAAGTGTTGAAATGGCTGTTCCAGTCTCTACTTCGGACATCCATAAAAATGTCACTCCCTGCCAGCTCCACCGGTATTTTTTTTCTCAACATAATGGGTGTCCAACTAGCAACTAATCATGCTGGGTTTATACAGATTGTATCGAATCGGAGTGTTGAGAAAGGAAGGCATTTGGCAACTTGGCAATCACGTAGGATATAGAAGTTGTGAATGAATATGCGACATATTCTTTGCATCTGACTGTACGATAGCCGAATCAGTCTCTCTTGCTATGTTGCCATTCACATGCCCCATGTGTAACGATTGGGCATACAATCTGTATAGTTCCACCTAAACGAAGAATAGGCGGGTAGACAAATTTTTTTATTCAATAGAATCATCACTCAAATACCTTTCAATTTCATATTTTTTTAGAATTTTTCGGTCGATTTTTAGGTGCTAGAATCATCAAAAATGTCACGGTAATTTTCGAACGGATAGAAAGGACCCCACACGAAAACACGGTAAATTGGCTCTCGGTCGAATTGGCTGAAATTTTACTATGTTATTGTGAGATGGCTCATTAGAAAAATATGTGAGTTTGAAAAGTTTTGTATGTTTAGTTTCTGAGATATAAGCCGACAAAGTTCGTAAAAACGTCGTATCGGGGTAGGATTGACGAAGAAAAAAACTGTTTCTTTAGTATAAATAAGACAAAATAAGCTAGAAAATGTATTGATCGGAACTCAAATACATGTCTAGTAATGATCACATAAACTATAGTAAATCAGGGTGAATACGAGGCACGGTCAAAAAATTCATTTTTCGGAAAAAAAATTCGAGCACTATTCCAAAACCAACAAGTTATATTTTGATGAGACATTATAGTTTTAGTCTATTGTAGGCTTCGAAAACGTATTTTGATTCTTGATAACTATCTCTGTTCGAAATATGAATTCTTTGAATTTTGTGTTATACCCCTTTTGGAAAACAATTGACAGCTTGTTTTTGATCACAAAAAAGGGATTGATTTATACTGTTGATTGAATGAAAGCTGAGGTAACTCACTAGCGAATTCAGTTGTTCAATATTGCTTTTCATTAAGATACAAGGTGTGTTAGATTTTGTTGAAGATTATTTAAAATGTTTCAATTGAATATATCGAAAACAGTTCCGTCAATTTGGATCTCATTTTACTCACACTATTTTGAATATGTTGACTATCATATGCAAAAAGTTTTTCAATTTTTTATGTTTCGTTTCTGAGATATGCTTTTTTGAGTTAACATGCAGTATTACAGGTATTATATGGGTTATTACCTCGGATAAAACTATCAAAAATTGATATCTCAGACCCAGCCTTTTTACTTATGATTTCAATCATCGGCCGGAGCTACAGAAAAGTTCCTGGTGGTCTTTCCTACAGTAACTACCAGAACTAGACCAATGAAAAATTAGAAGCAACCACAAATGATGTGAAGAAAAGAAGGAGAGGTATCATTCCTACCAAGTGAGCTTCTGGAGACAAAAAAATCAAAAAGCAGATCTGGTCCTCCTTTCCATTCACAATTGATGATGCAATTGTTACTACGAGAGACATTCATCAAAAAATTATAATGAAAGAGAGAAAAGTACAAATTTGCGAATCTAAATATTATTATATAATATAGTAATGTTATTTCTTTGAAGTTACCTGCAATTATTAATTATGTTAGAGTTATGAAATGATTTCCTGATTATGTTTATTACCTATTAGATATTTTCAACATTTTTGACATGTTTTTCAATCAGAGTGTTATTTATTTTTTATGTGAACTAAGTTGCTCGAACTAAAATCATTAAACAGTCCTTTTCTTCAAGTATTATTTTGCGTCCGAAGAAGGCATGCCCTAATAAAACTTTCAAAGTCGGACAAGCTTCTTTCAAGAATGTGGTGAATTTTATGTTCTTAACTTTTTAAAAAACTGAAAATTAAGTCTGAAGTTGATAGTGGAGTAGCTAAATGTCGGTTTCACAACATGTGTCTGAAGTCACACCTTGTGCCTAGTGACTTCGGACACTTTAAAAAAAAATCAATATTTCTAAAAACGAAAGCGAGAGTTTTATATCACAATTCAATAAAGCAATACAAGTGCTATACGTTGAGTGAAAATTTGAAAAGGAAAAAACGATTGCTCGAAAAGTTATGGCAAAAAAATACTTCCTGAATTATCAGTTCATCTTGTGTCTATATCTCCGTATTTTCACATCTTTGCCTAAGATAGTCACACTGTATCAAATTTCTGAGATAGCAGACATTTTCTCAAATTCTGTTGGAGCGGTGTGCAGAATTCTGATTTATAATTTTTGCACCTCATTCGACATTATCAATGAGTCTGAAAACTTTCTCTTTTCTCCATAGGTAGGCACTTACCAATTTTCATTCTAATGACTGACCAATGACCATGACTGAAAAATTTTCTCACTCTCACTGTCACCGACATTCGTGACAATCGTGACTCGTCCCCTACGAACAAAACGTGATGCCCGACTGTGTTCTTTGCATATCATATCGTTCATAGTTTGGCACAAGATTCATAAATCCGACCCGAGTGATTCATGATGATTTATTCAAATTAGTCACTCGGTATATTGGGCTTAACGAGTGCAGATTGGATTGTTTGTTGTTCGGTCGCGTTTCGATCGTTTTCATTAAGATCTCTCTCGCAAGTCTCGCATCGATCGAGTTTTTTCTTTCGCTGCAGTGTTTATTACCACGCCATGCACTTGACATTTATTGCGAACGAGACACGAATTCACAGAATAATGAGCGAATTGACTGATTTTAGTGATTTTTCTCAATAAACTTCATGCTAAAGGCGGTCCCAGGTCCAGAGTTGCCGTTTTTAGTACTATTGTACTTATCTAGTACAATTCATACACATTTAGTACGTCAATACAATTAACACTAATCTAGTACAAAAACAAGAGCCGGATAGCCCCATGGAATACTAATGAAGCCCTCATTGATAAAAAGTCCTTAATTTCCAATTCAACAGAGAAACAATAATGAGCTGTTATTGATAAATTGATCTGTTCCTTTTCATCTCTCATTTTCGGCTTTTATTAGTTCGAATTTTTTCATGACCTATACGTTTTTCAGGTGTTTTGATGTGCTGTCTATTATTATTTAAAAATTTTATGAATGAATATAAAGTTTTTCATCAAAAGTGTGAACCGTAAATTTTGAAGTGTTATTTTCTCAATTTAGTACAATATACTTGAATTTAGTACAATTAGTAGTAGTGATTTATTCAAAATATTAAACACGTTACCATGGCAACACGATTTCTTAAACACATTACCATGGCAACGCAGTTCATTAAACACAGCTTCAGTAATTTGAGACATGTCTCGCCTGTCAATTGTATTAACTGTCAATTGTTATTTTCAAATTTTGTATCAGAATTATTCAAACAATATTCGTTTGTATCAGAATTCTTCTTTGAAATTATATGTGAAAAGTAGACGAAAGTGAAATCGAAGAGAACGACTTGCATATCTCCAAGAAGTGTAAAAATGAAGCATCCATCTTTGAGAACAATTTATTTATTTTGCGCTAAGCATGACAATAAACGTGAAACAAATAAGGTTAGTAAGCAATGGACTGGACACATCTACAACCAATATCACTTATACGTGTCTCGCTGGTTGCATGCAGTTGCATCTATTATGTTCTCAATTCCCATTCCTTTCGAATTATTTTGTAGGTTAGCAGGAATTGGAGGTATGTTGATGTAATTTCCGGAGTTCGTAGAAAAATCATAGTATGTAACGCGTTTATAAACTCTTCTAGACACTCGTTTATTAAACACTCGCTCCGCTCTGCTCCGCTCGTGCTCAAAATACTCGTTACTAAAAGGACGTTTATAACACTTGTTACATAATATACTATTATCTTCAACTATGGAGTCATTCATACATTGCTATAACTCGATTTTCAACATTTAATGACAGACATTATTTTGATGAATCGAGTAATAAGAGTAATAATCACAGTAGGATGGCGTGAAATCTGACATCCCATCGTCTTGTCAAACTCAACTAGGTAGGTATTCGTTCTACTAGTTCTACTAAAGCACACCACTATACTACTGTTTGTGAAATACACGCAAATTCAAAAGACCCACCTCACATGGTTCTCATAGTTTTAATCACCTTAATTTAACAAATACACGAAAAAATGAGAATTCACTGTTTTTCATTCTGAATAGTAACTACCATCATGAGTAACCATAACCATAAAGCAGAGCAGATTTAGTGATTTTGCAATATAATAACCTTCATTATTTCCAAAGATATTTCTGAACTATCAGAGTTGCTTTGATATTTGAATAGTTGTAGATAAAGTAAAGTATTCTACTCGCACATAATGACTATTACCCACTCAGATGATTACAGCACTCGCCTTCGGCTCGTACTACAACTTTCATCTTCCTACGGCCACTATAGAAAGTAGGCAAGAACACACGAGATACAGCCTCAGTAAGTAGCTCTTTACGCACAGTAAGCACATCGCACAGTTTTTCACACCCTGTATAAATAACGGCATTTGAATGATTTTTAATACTTAATTTCCCTGTTTTCGATAAATATACCATCAGTTATTGAAATCAATGGGCGTGTTCACCTTAGTAGAACTTTCAACTCAAACCATGTTTATAATGATTCTTTTATACATAAATATTGATTGACGACATAATTCAATGGAAAAATTAACTGGAATGTTATATTTTTGGACATAAATAATAGTAACTTCTGAAAACGGACCCTCTTATGACGTAGAAACCTCATCTCGCCATAGTTAAAAGAAAATACCAAACGCCCGACGGAGACTGAGGCAACTGATATATTAATTCTTTCAACTGTGATCTGGCGCTAATTCACTCTGTCAGAAATCGTGTATCATTCATCTCTGTCTGGAATAGTCTTGTTTCAGTATTAGGGTTTAGACGTCACATCATCGCCTCGTTTTCAGAGGTCCGAAAAATCGGGGATTTCAATAATTTTTTATAAAACGTAGGGAGCTCACAGCAAGGAACGGTTTGCGGTGGTGAGCTAGTTTGGGTGAGTTCTATCGAATTATGAAATAACATTTTTTTGTGATATAAGCTCATTCACATTGTATTTATGGCGTACCTATTTATTTTCGAGAGGCTCAACGAACTATAACAAATACCAGCATACAGGTGTGGAATACTTGTGGGAAAACTGTTACCCTGGAATTAATTAACTTGACTTGAAATATATCCCTCATTAGGGTGGGCGGTATCCAATGGCACTGGAAAGAAGTGGAGTAGCAGGCCGAAGAGAGGCTCTTTGTTTGGTGGTACACTCGGTCACAATAACGACAGATTTACTTTTGAATGGAGCATAGTAGCACGTCTGTTGGCTCTTTCGAGTATTGCTTGTTTCTTGTCTGAAGGTTTAAAAACAGAACTCGATAGTTGCTTTCTGTTTCATTACGAGAACGATCGAACTCTTGGATTGCAGATATTCATCTTAATAATTGATAATCGAATGATGTACAGGTTGTCAGAGGCGTCCGGAGGGAGTGACAAGGGGGACGCTCCCCCCCCTAGCGCCTGGTCCTTACTCAGATACTTTCTAAACAAGATAAATTTGCATTATTCAATTCCTATTCTGATTAGCGCTTATCATGGTGACTTTCTGAGATTTTGTTTAATTAGTATTCATCGACATCTTATAAATAGATGTAGAGTTAATTTTATCAACGAAGTAATTGATAAATTACCTCAAGAATCTGTGAGAATGCCATTTTTGTTCGAACAAGATTATAATTATTATCACGTGATGCAATTTTTCATTGTAATTTTGGCTGTAAACAGAATACCTATGTGATGTCAATTCAATTAATTCTCTTTTTTTTTTATTCCATGTTTTATGTAGAATAATAGTAGATTATATATCGAGGGAATGAAGTGCATGATTTTTCCCGAGGTGGTTTTGTAGCCAGAGGGTGCACTGAGGGAAGAAATAACTCATTTCCGAGGTATATATGCTATTTTTTGCACGACTCGACGATTTTAATTTAAAGAATCTTATGATAAAATCAATTATTGTCAATATGAAAAAAAAAATTCATGTACGGGGTTCACCATAAATGTCCCCCCCCCTCTAGCTCAGTTATTTTTGACCCTATTTCAAAATTTGAAATATTATCTTGAATGATTTTCGATAAAGTTTTTTTCCGCTACATCAGAAAATACAGGGTGCTCGGAACAAACGATCTACAGGGTACTATTTGATTTTTTTAAATGGAACACCCTATTTTTCATTGTATTTTTAGATTCTCCCTGAAGAGCTGATTTCATCAATACATCACACTTGGGGTCTCGCGGGAATGATTACAGAGATATAGGGTGTTCAAAATCGAGATTTTTCAACTGTAGGATTTTTTTGTGACAAAAATATTCATTATCGGTCAAAATGTTTCAATTAAATGTCAATAAATAGTGAATAAAAAGTTGAGATTGGGACATAGAAGCCGTTTTGACCAATAATGAATACACTGATAAAAATACCCGATTGGTGACAAAAGAATGACAAAGACAATTTCTTCCTTTCAAATACATCGCTCTCATCTGCAGATTATTGCTGTTTTTGTAATGAGGTTTTGAATCTTTTGGCTGTAAACGCTTTTGAGAGAACATCATCGACCTTGTCTCTAGTCCTGCTTGGTTTGCATCTACCTCAAGATCACAAGACTTTGATACAAGATCTGAAATCGTTCGGTTGAGACCGTTGATGAGATCGAGTCCACCCGAGGTTAACCGAAAACATACCGACTCCGTTTGAGTCATGCGCAATGCATGGGTCGACCCCATCTTCCCATCGTCCTTCTTCTTCTGCATCGTGCCGAGTACCGTCCCGTTGCCAATGCATTTTAGCGGCCATATCTGTCGTGTTGCGTTGTGCTGTGGATCATGAGCGATTCAGTGGAGTTTGAAAAACTTCTAGATGCGTGGCGTTTGAGCCATATATGATGCAAACATTTCAAGGTAAGTACCCACCTATACTTATTTCAGTAGATTGGTATTTCATCATCATATAAAATGTTGCATGTGTTATTTTATAAAATAAATGAGTTTTTATCAATGGTTGTTTTTTCAGGATTTCCACAATTCTTCGCCCAAGGATAAATAAGAAGCTAAAACAAGTTGATGGGATATTTTAATTTTCAAGTATATTTCAACCAATGCAAAACGTTTTTTCGTAAGAACATCAGAACTAAATCTAATATCAACAAACCAATAATGGGGTTTTGTTGAGGATTCATAATAACATGATCCTCAAAATTTTTATAGAAATCAATTGAAATTCTAATTATTATTTCAACATTTTACAGGAGTATCCTCTCAAGAAATCTCCAGAGAATTTGCATCAAGATCATATACATTTTGTTCCAAGACCATAAGATATTGGATCAAACATTTGCTGTATTTACAGCGAAGCCCTATATTTGAATACAATAATACCATATCTTTCATCTTAAATCTCATAACTTTGAAATGATATCTTAATGATTTTGACCAAAAATCATTGTTCATTATGATAAGTTCAGGGTATTTTGCTATAAACTCATATATCATTGGGCTAAAGAAATCATGATGGCAATTACCTCAACATTCCCCATAAGTTGGGAAAACTACGATTTTAAGCCAAAAGCATTGTTATTAAGGCTAAAACCAAAGTTTCTTGCCTCGAATTTATATAATTTCATGCTAAAGAAACTTAGGCGCTTGCCTCAAAGTTTTTGGAATATTGGGTCGAAATGTCCATGCATTCCGCCCTATTCAAATGCTTGGCGCCCTTGAGGTAGAGTCAAATTCCTTCAATCCAAGGAATCCTTTTTATCAGTGTAGTTTCGACACAAAAAAATCCCAAAGTTTAAAAATCTCGATTTTGAACACCCTATATCTCTGAAATCATTCCCGCTAGACCCCAAGTGTGATGCATTGATGAAATCAGCTCTTCAGGAAAATTCTAAAAATACATTGTAATACAGGGTGTTCCATTTGAAAAAATCAAGTAGTACTCTGTAGATCGTTTGTTCCGAGCACCCTGTATTTTCTGATGCAACGGGAAAAAATTTCTGAAAAATCATTTTAGATTATTTTTCAAATTTTTAAATTGGTTCAAAAATAAGTGAGCTAGAGGGGGGGACATTTATGGTGAATCACCCTGTACATAGGTACAATATGAAGAAAAGACACATCGACAAATCGAAACTAGCTGAACATATCCTCAATGAAGATGGACAACACATGGCAGAGTGGAATAATATTAAAATCATTGGAAAAGAAGATAACAACCAGAAAAGAAAAATCAAGGAATCTGCTTGCATTCTTCAGAACGGAGACAATAGCATTGCTTCCTGTTCAGTTCATATAGATAGAACATGGTATTCATTATTGAAATCTGAAAACGAAAATAGTAAATTCAAGATTAATTGATGAAAACATCCCATCATTTGATTGCCAACGTCACCAATTGTCACTGAGAACTGAAAAGTGTAAGGAAAACGGGAGCAGATTCGTTCCCGAAACGTCCAAAAGCTAAGTAAAAATTTGATATTTTTTCTATATACCTTTATTTCTCTTCTACAAACTTTTTTCAATACAAATTGTCACTGACAAGCTAGTGAATTTTTCTTTTAGGCTCTCTGATAGGAAAATTCTTCAAACGCAGTGACATTTTGGGGCAAATCATCTTATTTGTCCTTACTACACGTATATTGAAATAGTATTCATATTTTTATTTTATAGAAACGAGGAGACAAAATCCCAAAAAATCTGTAATAATGAATGTACCACCTCCTTGATTAGCCTACAGACAGTATTTGAAAATATTATTTAAAAAAAGTGAATCAGTTCGGTGAATACCCTTGTATGAAATATCAATGCGCCCTGTCATGTTTAAAGGAATTAAAAAAAATTGAAAGTTTCGGGGTGGATTGCACCCACTCCCTTAATGCGACACTGAACTATATTATGAATATAGTATGAGTAATAACAAATGTGATAAACAATGAACATCGATTGAACCAGAATACGTATACAAACCATCAAATAAACCTACTCAATTTCTTGTCATTCCGATCAGAACAACATAAATATTTATTTTATAAACCTACTATCATAAATAAATATTACTGCCTGATAGAACATAAATGGTTATAATTTATAAATATTATGATTTCGAAGAAATTGCTAATATCGTTTTGTTACTTTATAATTTATTATTATACGTCATTTATATTTGCAGTCTAACATGTTCCTGAAGGTTTATTGACTTTTGGACGAAGTATTTCAGAGTGAGGCGAGGAAGGAGGAATGAGTTTATTCATTCCGGTTTCCGGATGTGATAAAACCGATCAGTATAACCAGAGGAAAAAACTTTATTGTGACAGATCTATGGTTGCAGTTCATAATGATGGAAATGAGAATTAATGAAACTAAATCATGAATAAATACATACAAGAAACTCAAAGTCATATCCACACAATATTCATAAAATGAACAACAATGGTAGATTTCGGGAAGAAATCAACTACTTTTCTGGCTAATTCCACGCAGAACATTGAATTACATCCTCCCGAAATCTATGCATCGACTCGTATAAACGAATACTGATACTAGTGATTCTTTCCTGAATGCCTATTGATTTGGATTTAGCCAGGCCACGCTAGACACCTACAGACTATACTTGAAGAGATGTGTTCCTGTGATTTGCAGTGTCTATCCAATCCGCGAGGCAAATTTTTCAAATCATTATATTCTAATCGCCCCCAACATGATGACTTATCGGTTGAAAATAATACGCAGTACCAACAAAATAGCTTATTCCTTACCACAGATCCCGTCCACCAGATATATTTTTAATAATTATCAGAATTCAACGAACGATTTTGTTTGTTACCTGTTACAATCAGATTTTTTTTAATTTCGGTGTAAAAACAGAAAATAAAATCAAAATCCATGTATTTTGGTGTCCTTTTAATGAGAAAGTATAGATAATATTAGTTCAAGGAAAATCTCTGAGGAGGCTCAGCCTCCGTTGCCTCCTCTGAGGAGCCGCCACTGCTAGGAACACCGATTAAGCGTAGCCTGTCTGTATGTATGTACCTATAGTTATATCTTTGAAAAAAAAATCGGTTGCAGATCTCCCAGAAATTAATGAATGAATAACAATTTCGGAGAGGAACTATTGCATGTCCCACGAGGTTGACGCGAATGGAAGTTGCATTTCCTTTCGCTGTTCACATTTCCCCAAAATGAACACCGGAAAAAACAATTTGCAAACACGACGAAGGAAGTTTGAGTCACCTTAGACGGACTGCATAATATACTGTGATAATATGATGCGATTCGAATGATTGGATTTTATGAATATTATGCTGTCACGCAGACCAGTGGCGTAGTAAGAAGTCCCTAAATGTAAGTATTTTTTCTCTTTCTCGTAAGATCAGTTTTAACTTGAGGAAAAAATAAATAAAAGAGGAACTTGGCTCCTCCACCATTCCTATGACTTACTCTCTGAAAATCCAAATTCACACAGAGTTAAAATACGATTCCCATTGCCAGTAAGACGTTGCCGACATCATCAATATGTCTAGATTTCCGGTAATTGTACCTACTTTGAATGCATAATAACTATATCATAACAGCAATGGGATATAATAGGTTCTTCAATCCTACGTTATCAGGTACTATGAATAATTCCCGTAAATCTTTCATTGGCTGAATGAAGTTGATTACTAATAAAGATAAATTATGATATTTTGCGATAGTATTTATATATAGTTTTTCAATATCGTTATAAACTACTAAACACTAATTTAGTCGCACACCAAAATGTCGCCCCTGTTATAATGTGAATAAGTTTTTTCAGTTTAGAACAATTTGAATTTGGTTCACACTGTTCGATAGCCCAGTCCTTCAGCTATAATCTCGTACTTCATTGAAACATAAGGGTATTCACATAAAATCTCTACATGGTGTTTTCCGACACTGTGCGAAATTTCGGAATATTCAAAAGGCTCTCAAATGGTGAAAAAATTTTTTTTCTCAACTTCGACAACAGAGGCATGAAGATGATCTCATTACCTCGAGATATTTCGCGAATCAACTTCCTATCTCTCTTATTTACAGAGTGATCTCAAAAAATCAACTTTTTGGTTTTGCAGCCATAACTTTTTTCCACGTCAACCGATTTTAAAAATCTTAGGCTCATTTTGAAGATAAAACTTCAGATGAAGAGATCTGAATATCAGAATTGACTCAAGATGGCTATCAGAGATCTAGAGTTTTCTTGAAAGTGACCCAAATCTGGAACGCCCTCAGAATCTCGGTTGGGAGGAGAATTGATTGAAAATCAACTTGTTCCCGGAAAAACAATTCATTCTGGATGCGTCCATATTTTCCTCGCTCTCAGTAGTCAAGAATTGTGCGTGAGAAAACACAATTGAAACATGTTCTTGCAAAACTATCAGACCGTTTCTCCTCTGTAATGCATGGTCCGTAACCAACGTTACAAGAATCACAATGGACTGACAAACCCGACTAGCTAAGGCTCATCATAAATGGTGTACCAACAACCCTATGCGGTCTCGCATTGTCATCAACGAGAACAAAGTTGTCACCCACATTCGCGTTAGATGCGGCATCGGAACTATCGAAATCTGTTTATGATTCGAAAACGACCTCTAACCTGACTTGTCAGTCACTTACCCTGATTCTTGTAACGTAGGTTACAGGCCATGCATTACAGAGGAGAAATGGTCTGATGTTTCTGCAAGAACATGTTTCAATTGTGTTTTTTCACGCACATTTTTGACTACTGAGAGCGAAGAAAATATGGACGCATCCAGAATGAATTGTTCTTCCGAGAACACGTTGATTTTCATTCAATTTTCCTCCCAACCGAGATTCGGAGGGCGTTCCAGATTTGGGTCACTTTCAAGAAAACTCTAGATCTTTGATAGCCATCTCGAGTCAATTATGATATTCAGATCTCTTCATCTGAAGTTTTATCTTCAAAATGAGCCTAAGATTTCCAGAATCGGTTGAAGTGAAAAAAAGTTATGTCTGCATCACCAAAAAGTTGATTTTTTGAGATCACTCTGTAAATAAGAGAGATAGGAAGTTAATTCGCGAAATATCTAGAGGTAATGAGATCATCTTCATGCCTCTGTTGTCGAAGTTGAGGAAAAAAATGTTTCCACCATTTGAGAGCCTTTTGAATATTCCGAAATTTTGCACAGTGTCGGAAAACACCATGTAGAGATTTTATGTGAATACCCTTATGTTTCAATGAAGTACGAGATTATAGCTGAAGGACTGGGCTATCGAACAGTGTGAAGCAAATTCAAATTGTTGTGAAATAAAAAAAATTATTCACATTATAACAGGGGCGACATTTTGGTGTGCGACGAAATTAGTGTTGAGTAGTTTATTACAATATGTTATTCATAACTTGTCAGTCATTTTTTTTGCTAATGGATCTATTTTCTAGAAAAGTTGCAGATTATATCTTGCAACAGCGCCCAATACTTCGAGTCCGTCCACACCATTCAAAATACTGACAAGCACAACAAGAGGAAGGAGCCATGGGTGTCGGCTTCATTCTGTTCTGACCCATTGCAGTGAATTCGGAAGGATAGTACCATTGAATGTAGCCATAACCATAACCTGTCAGAATGAAGCCAACCACTTTCTGCATTCCTGCTTCGACAGCATTTGTGGTTATGTATGTTTTTGTTTACCAGTGTTACTTCTTCTATTTTTTTCATTCGATTGCTATTCGTTAGCTATTCGTTAGCTATTCGCTAGCTATATTCTTCACCATCAGCTATTTTCAGACTTCCCCATTAAACGAAAAGGACGAGTATTTTTTTCTGGCAGTTTGTTGATTTGAATCAATTGAAAAGGCAACAAAACTCAAATTCTGAATGTTTACTTCGACCAAAAAAAAATGCTTGAGTGTAATGGGCGTGTACACCTTAGTAGAACTTTCAACTCATACCATGTTTATAATGATCCTTTTATACATAAATAATGATTGACGACATAATTCGATCGAAAAATTAACTGGAATGTTTTATTTTTGCACATAAATAATAGTACCTTCTGAAAACGGACCGCTCTTATGACGTAAAAACCTCATCTCGCCATAGTTAAAAGAAAATACCAAACGCACGACGGAGACTGAGGAAACTGATATATTAGTTCTTTGAACTGTGATCTCGCACTGATTCACTCTGTCAGAAATCATGTATCATTCATCTCTGTCTGGATTAGTCTTGTTTCAGTATTAGGGTTTTGACGTCACATCATCGCCTCGTTTTCAGAGGTCCGAAAAATCGGGGATTTCAATAATTTTTTATAAAACGTAGGGAGCTCACAGCAAGAAACGGTTTGCGGTGGTGAGCTAGTTTGGGTGAGTTCTATCGAATTATGAAATAAATTTTTTTTGTGATATAAGCCCATTCAGTAAGACAATTAATGAATGCATAAGTCACATAATTGTTGATGGATTTTCCAATTTCTCTACTGGAAGAATAAAAAGATGCGACATTTCCACATATGAGAATTTCCATAAACGTCATCAATGATTCGTTCACAATTTTGGTTGTCATGGTTTCAAATGTTAGGTTCCGTTTCGTCGCTGGAAAACTTAGGGAAAAGTTGTTTCGCTGTCATAATGACAAAATCACAGCGGCTTTTGGGATTTGTTATACATGAATTGAATTGTCACTTGTAGCCCTTAGGGAATAAATTATTGCCGGAAAATCTTTTTCATGCAACATTTTTTCATATCTCGGAAACCAGAAGAGTTAAAAGGAGGTTTACATATTAAGAGGCGCACCCTGTACATAATAATTATAGTAAGGAACGACCCCCTTTTGGAGTAACTGGACCGAGAATAGTGAACACCATTAAATGTTATCGCGATGATTATCTTTTTTGTGTATTTCAGTGGTTCCCTTGATCACTTTTGATGAGCTCAAAGCTGAATTATTCATAGAATGTTTCTAGAGTTTAAGGTCAATCTTTGTTTGATACAAACAAATTGATATGAAAACGTCTTTAGGTACGATAAACACTCGGATAAACAAAGTGGTTCCAATTCCAAGATTAGAACCAATTAGATCAAGTTCTTGGAAAAACCTCCAAAGGTCTGTATACCAAACAGTTATATAAAATGCTGAGGCTAAAATATCAATTCACCCCAGTCCAGAAGTTGACAGTTTCTAAAAATCAGAGTCTCATTATTATTTTGCAACACTTTTCTCTAAAAATTAGTTTCATCTTACAATTTTTTTTTTTAGTGTGTCCTACTTTGAACATCATCACCCTTGTATTTTTGTCCTAAACTTTTCAAGTAGTTTGATGATATTTTGATAGATGACTTTGGCATCATTTTAGTACAAAAAATCAATTTAAATCGCTTCTGAATGATAGGTGATACACCAAATGTTCATCACACATAACAGAAACTTGAAGCGAGGATTATTATTTTCTGAAGAAAATCATATGTTTGTCGATAATTAGTTATTGAAAGTTATTAGCATGATGGATTTACTAGAATGAAATAGTTTTGAAGCGAGGATTATTATTTTCTGAAGAAAATCATATGTTTGTCGATAATTAGTTATTGAAAGTTATTAGCATGATGAATTTACTAGAATGAAATAGTTTTGAAGCGGGGATTATTATTTTCTGAAGAAAATCATATGTTTGTCGATAATTAGTTATTGAAAGTTATTAGCATGATAAATTTACTAGAATGAAATAGTTTCCTAGTTTAGTTTATTCTATTGATGTGAAAATTCCCGAATCGATACTGAATTTGGTTCAACAAAACAATTTGTCGAATTGAAATACAGTTTTGCTTGAATCAACGAAATATTTCATTGGATCAACAGAATATTTCATTGGATCAACCAAATATTTCATTGAAACAACCAAATAATTCATTGAATCAACCAAATATTTCTTTGAATCAGCCAAATATCTCATTGATTCAACTAAATATATGATTGAATCAATATCTTGTTTTGAATAAGATCCAGTGTTCATGCAAGACATATTTACTTGATTCAAACTTCAAATTCGCTCTGAAGCAAGATATAGATTTACTCATTTCAAGATTATATTTTGTCGTGCATATATGACGCATATATTTGCTTCATTCAAATGAATTTTGATTGATTCAACAATTCTTTTTTTTTTCTGTGTGAATATGTAAAATTCCTTCGTAAACTTTTTTGAAATTCGAACAAATAAGCCAATTTTCAGCAATCAATTTGAAAAAATGTAACTTGTAGCGCAAGTCACGTGGCTCCCCGGCCGAGTAAATCATTTTCCAACTTTTTTGAAGCAAAACTTGACGCCCAAGTCGAATTTCAAAATAAATTATTATCGAAAGTTTTTGCCATATGATGCCAACTTTATGTATGACTTTGTATATGCACTGAAATAATACGCAATAGGCAATTATTCAAGCACGAAGTAAAGCAGATAAATATATATCAAAGTATGAGGAAGAACCTAGATAACTCAAAGTAAACATTAATGCAGCACATAAAGCTCCTTCCCTAAATTTAATGCCACCGAAATACGAATTGCATTACACAAGTTGACTTTACCGACATTCCGAAATACCACGACTATTTCTATAAAGATTATTTTCGTTCGAAATATCTAAGGTGTAGTTTGACAAACAATTATCTATATTTTCTACATTAGTCTGGTTTGTTTTCGTCTATATATTTTTGTAAACAATGATTCATGATCACCCTGGCTGATTTTCCATCATCAATATTTTTTCTACCATCGACTCCATGGTTTAAACATTATAGATTTTTTCTCCGATTGGCAGCAAATATTAATTTTGCGGACACATATCAATCAGCAAAGTATTACTTCTCCTGCCTAGGCAGCAAAGTGGGTACTTTGCTGATTGATATGTATCAGCAAAATTAATAATCCATAAATCGTTTATAATTTCCTTCATATTTCATTCGAGACTTCTCCGGTAACAAATCCAACTCTATATTATTTGCCGCCTCCGTTCTGGAGGTGTAAGTACTTCCAGGTCGCTATCACTGTCCATTATATAATAATTTAAATAATCCGATATTTTTTCGCACAACTGTCAGAATTTTCATGAATTGTCAAACTATAATTATCATGGACAACTGCGATTTCTATCAAATTTCATTTTAATTGAACACTACAGGAAAAATAAAGAGATTGTGGGAATTGTAATAATTTGCAATTACAATATCCTCCTATATCATTATAAACAATCGGAGAAAAAAGTATATGTTCAACTCGGCAGCAAAGTAGATTGACTGCCTTAGCTGGATTCCTAGGCTCGCTACGCTCGGCTATGAATTCAGCCTCGGCAGTCAATCTACTACTTTGCTGCCTAGTTAAACAAATAACTATTTCATCGATCATTAATGAAAATATGTTCAAACGAAAGCGTAGAAAGGTCAGAGAAAAAAATCTGAATCCAGGGAAAACAGTATGGATTCAGAGAATCAAAATCTGAGTTCAAAGATAACATAAGGATTTACCCCATTAGTCTGTTTGTCCCATAAATTTTATTGATATTTTCTTTCAGTGCGCTTTGATAAAGGCACGGGAAACCCCTGTTTCAAAAAACCCGTTAATTTATGGTGTTGTCAAAAACAAAACCTATTGGCAATTACCCTTCGAATGCCATATTGGTATATGAAATTTCGATGAGATTAATGGTATATGCGCTCTCAGGGCACGGGGCCCTCCATTTATTGAGAACCCGTTTTTCATTTATAAACTCGATTTTTCGACTATTGGCATTTACAGCAATTCCACAACTAGTAGCATCACATATTTTCAACTCCAAGTAAGTCAAGAACAAATTATGTAATTCTTTCACATCAATCTTTTTGTATTGTAGAACTTACAATTAGGCTGAAGATGGTCTTTTATAAGACCGAAACATGTCTCTTATGATTGTGTAACAACGCCATCAAAATTTGTGGAGATGAATTTGAGCATTCCTTCCTTCCTTTGACATAATGGTGTTTTTCATTCCAACAAATTGTCATGCGTTTGTATACAGTGAGTACATACGTACACAGGGTGATTCAGAATAAGACCCATAATGTTGTTTTCAGAATCCTTGATTTACCTACCAAAGACAGAAGCGGTCGAAAAACTTAATTTTCTTGAAACAGTTGAATGGTCATATACAGGGTGTCCGGAAATTATGCGCAAAAAATCAAGGGGGTGATTCTACATGATAAAATAAGAAATTCATTTCATATGTACGTGGGTCCGGAAATGCATAGTTTTCAACATACAGTGTGTTGAAACTTTTAAAAAAGATCGGTTTTTCATGAATATCTCAAATGTCCTTCCACTGATTTTCTTGAAATTTGGCAATCACATTTTTTGTCATGAGGGGCTGATATAGCCATAATTTAATTGGAATTATGAAATCCAGTGGCGTACCGGGGGGCAACCTACCGAATATTATCGTCAATAAAATGTGCGCCACTGATTTTTTTGAATTCTGTATCTTCATAACCTATTGACCAACTAAAAATACAACATTTTGGTCTCCTGAATTGTTTTGATAATTTGCTTCATTTCCAAGGAAAAAAATAAATACCAATTTATTGCATAGATTTGTGCTACAAAAACTGGGGTGGAAAATAAATGCGTGATCAATGTCCATAGACATGAAATGAGTATGAAGATTCATTTTCTTCAAATATTTCTTGATAACACTCTACACTCTGTATATTGAGAACTATGTATTCTCGGTCCAGGAAGGCGTAGTTTTCGATAATACAAAGTGTGTCAAACACGTATTATAAAATATTTGAAGAAATTGAATCTTCATTCTTAATCTACGTCTATTGGTCTGTTTTTGAAGCAATGTTCTGCAGAAATTTATACAATGAATTGGTGTTAATTTTTTTCCACGAAAACGCAGCAACATAGGAAAACAATTCAAGAGACCAAAATGTTGTATTTTTAGGTAATCATTAGGATATGGAGATATAGAATTTGAAAAAATCAGTGGCGCACATTTTATTGACAATAATATTCGGTAGGGTGCACCCCGGAACGCCACTGGATTTCACAATGCCAATTTAATTATAGCTAAATCAGTCCCTTATAACAAAGAATATCATTGCCAAATTTCAAGAGAATCGGTGGAAGGATATCCGAAATATTCATAAAAAACAGATTTTTTCTAAAAAGTTCAACACACTGTATCTTGAAAACAATGCATTTCGGACCCACGTATATATGAAATGAATTTCATGTTTTCTCATGCAGAATCGACCCCTTGATTTTTTGCGCATGATTTCCGGACACCCTGTATAAATCATTCATATCAATCATTGACTGTCGAGGTGCCACAATCTCATGATGCTGTAGTTTCTTATTGGAATTTTTTACATTCCCCCGTACATATCTGGGTATTGAGAGACAATGATAAAAAATCACCTTGTAGATATCTCAGGACATACATTTATAGGTGACCGTTCACCTCCAAATAAAAAAATACATTGAAAAAGAAATGTGTCGATCATACATTCAGAATGTTATTTATCAACCATCCTGTATGAAAAACTTATAGTTGGGAAAACTTAAATTTCATATCCCATCCTTTCCAAAGATGCTATTTTCAGTTGAACACAGATGAAATAAGGAGATCGTAAAAACATCAGATTTAGAATAGGATAAATAAGCGAGAGCGATAAGGATAAACACACCTTTTGATACCCATCACACATTTCACGAACTTTCCGTCTTCTTTCCACGAAACATTTTATTCGACGAAAATAGAATCATACGTAAAATAAACCCACCTTATTTTAGAACGCAAGAATACCTACATCGCTGAAATGTTTCGAAATTTTGCCAACTGGTACTCGAATAGAAAAACTGGTGGAAATTGTAAACAACAATAAAATGAAGAGATTTTGTATTTCGTGTAAAATTTATTGTAAAATCACAAAGCGCTTTCGGCTAAAAAGCCATCATCAGTGCTATACCGCAGCAAGTAAGTAATATTAATGAAAATTTCAAAAAACAAATCCAAAAGTGTAGATTACTTATGGTCAGTTCATAGAATCTCAAGGTTTATATTCAATTTATATTTAATTTAATTTTTCTACTCACATAACTAAAATGGCATTTAGCGTACGGATATGTACTACGCTAAATGATCGATTAATCACGAATTGACGATCTGATGTGATTTATTCGAAATATTAAACACGTTACCATGGCAACACGATTTCTTAAACACATTACCATGGCAACACAGTTCATTAAACACAGCTTCAGTAATTTGGGACATGTCTGGCCTGTCAATTGTAGGAACTGTCAACTGTCATTTTCGAATTTTGTATCAGAATTATTCAAACAATATTCGTTTGTATCAAAATTCTTCATTGAGAATATATGCGAAAAGTAGACGAAAGTGAAATCGAAGAGAATGTTCTGGTACTTGCATATCTCCAAGAAGTGTAAAAATGAAGCATCCATCTTTGAGAACAATTTATTTATTCTGCGCTAAACATGACAATAAACGTGAAACAAAGGTTAGTAAGCAATCTCGCTGGTTGCCTGCAGTTGCATGTATTATGTTCTCAATTCCCATTCCTTTCGAATTATTTTGTAGGTTAGCAGGAATTGCAGATATGTTAATGTAATTTTCGGAGTTCGTAGAAAAATCATAGTATGTAACGCGTTTATAAACTCTTCTAGTTACTCGTTTATTAAACACTCGCTCCGCTCTGCTCCGCTCGTGCTTAAACTACTCGTTACTAAAAGGACGTTTATAACACTTGTTACATAATATACTATTTTCTACTCACATAACTAAAATGGGATTTAGCGTACGAATTTGTACCACGCTAAATGATCGATTAATCACGGATTGACGATCTGTGATTTATTCAAAATATTAAACACGTTACCATGGCAACACGATTTCTTAAACACATTACCATGGCAACACAGTTCATTGAACACAGCTTCAGTAATTTGAGACATGTCTGGCCTGTCAATTGCATTAACTGTCAACTGTTATTTTAGAATTTTGTATAAGAATTATTCAAACAATTTTCGTTTGTATCAGAATTCTTCATCAAAAATATATGCGAAATGTAAACGAAAGTGAAATCGAAGAGCATGTCCTGGTACTTGCATATCTCCAAGAAGTGCAAAAGTGAAGCATCCAATCTTTGAGAACAATTTATTTATTCTGCGCTGAGCATGACAATAAACGTGAAAGAAAGGTTAGTAGGTAAGCAATGGAAGATTTTCTTTTCAAATTCTTACCGTGTGTGTTCAATAGATATAATTCAATGTTCGTCTTGGCATATAGCCATCAGGAAGGTAGTTGTTTTCTGTTGAATAAACCAAGAAAGACTTGATATTTTTATCACATAGAGAATTTTTTATGTTCATAATTAAATCTGAGAATATTCCTTTTCAACATCTTGTACTCGTATAGTAAAACAAAGTGGCAATAAAGATTTATCGTTCATTTTCTATTTTCTTCATTTTGATGAATAAAGTGTATATTCTCTGTGAACTCCGGGGTCTGCAAATTAGTTTGATTCACTGCAAAAAGTGTTACAAGTGGAAGTGGTGCAATTACCAACAATGCGAAACTTTTTCGCCGTTCAGCGTTCACGGTTAGCAATTTGAGCGAGGGAAAATGTATAATTTGCAATATTTTCTAGTTATTATGGGTATTATTTATAGGTGAATCGGTTGTCTTCAAAGAGAATCGGTTATGCTTGTACATGCATCCCAAATTACAACCTCAATTCGTCCCCGACGTCATCGAACATCAACTTGTCTGAAAGTTGATGTTCGATGCCGACGTGAAATGGAATATACTGCTCAGAAATCGCGGTGGGGCAATACGAGAAACGGTTAAAAATTGCAGCTGTAAAATGCTTGAAGATGTACGGTTATTTTACAGCTAGTTCAAGTCAGTTATTCCAGCTATTCAATAAATCACCTTAGTGATATTTTTGTCATGGAAGTGATATGGATTTTTTTGTTAGAAAATGGATATTCTTTGGATTATTGAATTTTCCCAATCAGTTCATCTTTGTTATAATAGTAACTCAATTCAAGTTTCGAAATGAATACAGTGTGTGCAATTTCTACCCTCAACACCCTCCTAATATGAAATTTCGATTTCAAAAAACAAAAATTCCATAATATAATACTCAACGAGCTATTCTAAAATGTGGAAATTTTCAGTTTTTCAAGACCTACTTTTGTTTACTGGAGCCGTTGAAGGGGTTAAAATTTCAAAAACGACTATTAGGCAATTTTTTTTCAAAGCAATGACTATAGAACAGAGTGTTTCTCGAGAACATGCAGAAAATTCAGGGCCGTGTTGCTGACGTCACCACGAGAAGGAAACATCCTATGAATTTTTGTCGTTTTCGAGATATATGGTGATAAACTTAATATATGAATAATGCTAATATGCTAAGCGTATCAATGTGGGTATGATGATGTAATAATTAAAACTTTTGTATTCGTGCAATTCGAAAAAATTCTCTTTCACCTGAATTTTTCAAGTTAACGAAAATGACATTGAAGGACTAATCAAATCACTTCATGATGGAAATTGAAAACAAACAGAATAAACCATAACAAAAACAGTCATCAATAACAACAAGCAAAATACCATACATTCTCGGCTTATCTGTGGAAATAAAAGGCATGGGTGTAAGTATTAAGTGAAAACTGTGTTCAAGAAAATACAATGAGAACAATTCTTGCTCAAACAAAACTAAAAAAATTATGAACAATCATAAAAACATCATACAATATTCACTAGAATATACATTAAACTTTGTGTTTGTGGAAAATATTATACAGGCGAAACAAAAAGACATTTCTCAGCAAAGACGAAAGTACAAAATGAAAACAGACGACAAATCAAAATTAGCCGAACATATCCTTGATGACAATAGAATAATATCAAGACTCCTTCATCCATAGAACGGCTAGGCTCTGGAATTCATTGCCTGTGGAAGTATTCCCAACAACATATAATCTCCAAAAATTCAAAAAAAATTCCAATACCTACCTCCTGTCCCTATCCTCCCTAGGAACGCACGATGTTCTTTGAACATTATAGGGATTCCCTTTCGTGCGCTCCAATCGATAAAAAAAAAATCAGGAAGAGATAGGAAGAAAACATAAAAATCAAAGAATCCGCTTGAATTCTCCTGAACAGAGATAATAACATGGCTTACCACCTCTGATATCAGAATGAAAATGGTAAATTCAATCAAATCAAAATCAATCAGAAAAACGCCCTGTAATTTACAGATTTTTCTGACATCTGTAGTCACTGAGAAGTGTCAACACACAAAAACGAAGATTTATGAAAAATTAAAAGTAATCTTCTATTTTGGATAAAATATCTCGAAATCTGCTCATTTTAGCTCATTCAGAAGTTATGGGTTTTTTCAAAAAATCAAACTGAAAATAATCGAAAACGATCCCTGTCAGAAGTTGACGATTCTGAATAGAAAATCATACATAAGTATTTATATACTCCAATCGACTGAGATAAATAATTCAGCCGGTTTTTTCATTTTTCAACTGCAACACCCTTCATCTCGTTGTCAGTTGAATTTTGTCCACCCTGTATACTTTGAAGTTTCAATGGACCTGTTCGGCACTTTATACAGAGTGGTCCGCGGTGGTCCGGTTTGTAATACAAAAATTCAACAGTGTGTTGCAACACACTGTGTTGTACTCGTTGAAATAATAAAAAAAGTTCATATTAACATATACTTTTAAACGTGTCGTTTTCGAGAAATAGGATGTTGAAAATACGAGTCTAAATATCATTTTTTGATGAAAAGTTCGATACGGTTTGAGATAAATCAACAATATTTCTCACAGATACTGAACTTTTTACGCTCTATAGGATGAAACAGTGAGCATAGCACTCATGTTTTAATTATAATCAAAAATATTATTATTGAACTGAAAATTTTACCATATTACCGATTTGCCTCTTTGAGCATTTTAATGTTTTTTCAGATTTTGAACTACAAATTGAGAAAGAAATGCACATAAGTACAAAAATTGGTGTGATTTTTTTCTTAACCACCCCCACATTCAGCCGCCACTGAATTCCTTTATGAAATAATTTTCATTTCATCTTATAGAACGTAAGATATTGAGTATCTGTGGGAAATTTTGTTAATTTATCTCGAACCGTTTCGAACTTTTCATCAAAAAACAATATTCAGACTCGGCGTATTTTCAACTCCCTATATCTCGAAAACGACGCGTTTAAAAGTATATGTTTGTATTTTTCCAAAACATTGTTTAATTTTTTGTATTACAAACCGAGCCACCCTGTATACATGAATAACAACGGGATGGAAACGAAAAAATGAAGTTCTCGGCCGAGAACGTGATTTTTTCAGTTTCAATATCACGTCATACGCCATTATCTTCATCAAACAAAGAGAATAATAATTAGGTATCAATTATAATCATAAATATTATAATTTCACTTGCACATTGCACACTATATTTTATATTAATCACAAGGCCGAAGAACAAAGTCAGGTCAATGACATGGCGGAGGATTTGATATTAATTGAGTAAAGTTCCGCTATTCAATCCGAGATACTCACCAAACCAAAACAAAACTACAAATTCATCACACGTAATTATTAAATTAGAGCGATTTTCGGCCCCGCAAGCAGTGTGGTGAGGTACAAGATACCCCACTCGACATAATATGTACAGGGTGATCAGTTAAGGGTAGCGAACGGCCATATCTCATAAGCTATTGGTATTGGTCGTATAGATTTGAGAAAAAAAAATCATGATGAAAGTCGCCAAAAGAAATTGCTGGAAATTATTTTCGAGTTTGTCAAACGTCCGGTAGAGGGCGTAACAACCAACACCAAGTAGAAAAATGGGATTTTTATAGAATTTTGTCTGATGAAAGTATATCGATGATAACATTTTCATATTTACTTACCATTTCCCTACATTTTTTGTCTGAAACGTTTTGTTCTATCTATCAAAATAAAGCGGCGGGGGAAGTTCAATTTTTTTTTTAACAAACCAAGATTTCTCCCGATTTCAGCAAACTTAGGCTCATATGAAAGAGCATAATTTGCCCTACATAACGCTTATTTGGTTTTGAATTTTTGACTTTTGCTGTCGCCGCTAGATGGCGTTAACTGAAATGTCTACTGACATTTAATTGAAACAAATACAGGGTCATCAGAATTCTAGATTTTTAACCACCTTGTATTCGTTTCAATTAAATGTCAGTAGATAATACATCAAAAGTTGAGATAGGGACATGAAAACCGTTTTGGCCAATAATGTTGTCTGATGAATTTATCATGTCACTACCTAAACTCGAATATCTCAAAAAGGGTTACAATTTTTGTATTTCGATAAGAGTACCGTGCTTAAATTTTATCACCAAAAACAATACGAGGACAAACGTTGTCTTTCAAAAACTTACAACTCATCCTCTAAAAACACCTTTTATAACGATATCGGAAATGTAGAAGTATATCAGAAAATAGTTATTTGTTTAACTAGGCAGCAAAGTAGTAGATTGACTGCCGAGGCTGAATTCATAGCCGAGCGTAGCGAGGCTAGGAATCCAGCTAAGGCAGTCAATCTACTTTGCTGCCGAGTTGAACATATAATTTTTTCTCCGATTGTTCATAATGATATGGGAGAATATTGTATTTGCGAATTAATACAATTCCCACAATCTCTTTATTCTTCCTGTATAGTGTTCAATTCGAGGTTCAATTAAAATAAAATTTGATAGAAATCGCAGTTGGTTTGACAATTCATGAAATTTCTGACAGTTGTGCGAAAAAATATCGGTATATATAAATTATTATATAATCGACAGTGATAGCGACCTGGAAGTATACTTACACCTCCATTAATGAGGGAGGTGGCAAAAAATATAGAGTTGAATTTGTTGCCGGAGAAGTCTCGGATGAAATATGAAGGAAATTATAAACGATTTATGGATTTTTAATTTTGCTGATACATATCAATCAGCAAAGTACCCACTTTGCTGCCTAGGCAGGAAAAGTAATACTTTGCTGATTGATATGTGACAGCAAAATTAATATTTGCTGCCAATCGGAGGAAAATTCATTTTATCAACATTCATTTATGCAGAAAATTTCAATCTGCTGGCTTTTACCGTTTAGAAGTCATGCGGATAAATTATTTCAATTCCATCAACATTGGAAGGATTTATTTTCCTCAATATACATTTTGGGCCATTAGTTTATTCATCAAACTATTTTTATTTTTCAATGTACTGTACTATATCACCTCCGAAATGCTCGCTACACATTTTTGATTGTATACCTGTATACAATAAGTTTAAGGTGAAGGGAATCGAATCTATAGCGTTTTGAAAGCAGAATATTCCATTCGATATTTCGAAAAGGCCTGACATGGAGGTGGAGCCGTGACGAATTAGTCCCGAACTGTAGCTATCTCTCTCTAATATCTTGCTATTCTGCAGTGCTGCAGTGTGATTGGTGATCTCTAGGAAAATAGGCGTATTGGGACTAATACGTCACACCATCTTTCATCGTCCTAGTATGAATGAAAATATTCAACCCAATCCCGAAAACGTTTATCTCGGGTGAGCAAAGGATAAATATAATGATCTCTCTTTATCTATAGTAGTTTTCTTAATGAATTCGACTATTAGGAATTCATTTCATAAGAAAAACGTGTCAATTTTACACCCGGCTGAACACGAAGGAAATGTAAACATCGATTTTAATTTTCACTGTTTGTGTCGCGTTCGCTGAACTATACCTAAAATCTTTCATGTGTTGAAAATGCCAAGAATGCTGATATTCTCAGACTAAATAACAAAAGACAAAAATATAACGCCAACAATTCTAAACGCCAAACACGGATAAATAAATGAGAAATGAAATGATATACACTCATCGGCAAAAAAAAACCGGCCACCAAAAAATTTTGCCAGATTGTTCGCCCTGTAACTTTTTCAATTCTTGTCAGATTTTGGTGAAATTTCGACCAAATTGTATATTCGTGTTTCTGAATGTAAGTCTGAATATTAGTTCGTGAGAAAAGCTGATGGCTTGATCATTATACAGGGAAAAACAAAAGTTACTCTTTCACCTTCAACTTCCTAACGCCCTGTGGAAAAGGTGAGTGGTTCAACTTCATTATGTTTAGGATTGAAGTGTGATCCCTTTTCAACACGATGGTTTTTGATTCACGTCAATCACCACTTTTAAACAGAAGATACAATTGTTTTAAGAAAGTATGGATTTTTTTAATTTTTATTAAAAATAATTCAGAATCATTCTACAACCTTCTGCTTCATCATGTTTTGAATTGAAGTGTGATCCTTTTTCATCCCTTCTCAACAGAATGGTTCTAGATTCGCGTCAATATCTTCCTTTCAAGAGAAGATACAAGTGTTTTAAGAAAGTATGGGTTTTTTCTTCTTATCAACAATAATTCTTTAAAATATGATATCGACGTGAATCAAATACTATTGTGTGGAGAAGGGACGATACTTCAATCCAAAGCACAATGAAACCAAGTTAAACCACTCAAATTCGCCACAGGGCGTTCAGAAGTAATGGGTGAGGAAGTAACTTTGGTTTTTCCCTGTATAATGATCAAGTCATCAGCTCTAAACGGAAACTAATATTGAGGCATTGAGGCTATCCTTCCGGAACATGAATCTGCGATTTGATCGGAATTTCACCAAAATTAGACAAGGATACAAAAAGTTACAGGGTGTACAATTTGGGCAATTTTTTTGGTGGCCGGTTTCTTTTGCCGGTGAATGTATTCAATCATCATCGATATATCTATTAAAAAATGTGAACTTCTATGAGTGTCTGTATGGGCATTCATATATAAGCTTCTATGTGGTGTGACATAGGTCAGTTTGTAACGTCTTGTGGTCTTAGTGAGGTTATTTAATATTCTCAAAATTTTGAACACGTTCTTCCTGGCGTTTTTCAACAAAATAAACCATCAAACAAGAACGCCACTGGACCAAAAACTTTTCGTTACAGATTTGAGATTTGACACAACTAAACCACATTTCATTCCCAAAATAATCTGCTTTAGATTTTGAATACTAAATGAGCTATTGAAACATTGCTCGTTGATCTCATGTTGAAATAATTTCTATAATTTCTATTCGACATTTGACAATTATACGACATACTGTTATGGGTATCGTGTTGGTAAGTATGTTGTATATTTTTTCTGGTATATTTTGTTGTCATGAGATATCGATGTCGAAATGAATAAGATGTTTTAGCCGAAAAATCTACATTCGACGTCAACCTCGAAAGATGTCGAACAGCACTTTATCAAAACTCCTTCATCCATAGAACGGCTAGGCTCTGGAATTCATTGCCTGCGGAAGGATTCCCAACAACATATATAATCTCCAGAAGTTCAAAAAAAATTCCAATACCTACCTCCTATCCCTATCCTCCCTAGGAACGCACGATGTTCTTTGAACATTATAGGGATTCTCTTTCGTGCGCTCCAAACGATAAAAAAAAATTTGGCAGCGGTTCCACATAGGTAACTAGGTCCCGCAAATACTTTTAGGACGAACTTAACAATTACTGCCGTTTTTCATTCGGTGTTCACACATTTTCATGTTTCCTTTTCGTTGCAATGTATTCAGTGTTAGGTATACACTCGGGTATATATTGAGAATTCTTCACACTAGCATGATCATGTCTGACTGAACTAAAAATACCAAAAAGGACATTGACACGGTTCATGTTATAGAAGCTATGTACAAGATTTAGAAAATAAGAAAGCCGTTTTCGAGGATTCGATGGGAATATAAATACCCACCCATAAAACAAACTAAATTACAACAATCAACAAGTTATATTTAGAACCATCTGATGGGACCACGCCATTGAAAATAGGTAGTCCATAGTTTGTCAAGTTTCAGTCATCAATAATAACCTAATCAATGAAGAAACACACGAAATACAGACCTTCAACAACAGCTTAGTTTCAGTTAGTAATATCATAGTTAATCTATTGCAATATCTAGATTGAGATGTTTTGGGCGAGAAGGAAAAACCTCGGAGGAAACATGCCAGAAATTTTGGAAGGAAAGCGTGAAAGCGAAGTTGTTTATAGTCATAATATGAACTGTTTTTTTTTTTAGATGTCAACTATACAGGATGATCCCCGGAATGATCAATATGCCTGTGACATACCAAACATACGATATGATAATACCCTTAACATTTCGTCCTCCGATATAGCTCAGTAAGACGAGTTCAATGATATATATGAACTTGGGTCTGAGATCACCGGTTTCGGACTTATCCATGATCTTCTTCAACAACTATAGCCAAATTTCAAAGCTGAGTTCAAAAGTCAAAGCCCTATAGAAACGTCTTGATATTTCGTCAATATTTAGAAATTTTGAATTTGCCAAAAGTGATGACGTATTTTGCAAACCCATCATTTTCTCGAAATTTTCATATGGAATACCCTATATTTCATTTCGTTCTTGGATAGAGCTCAGAAAGACGAGTTCAATTTTATATGATGACATGGGTCTGAGAACACCCGTTTCGGATTTATCCATGATCTTCTTCAATAAGTAGTCTAATTTCAAAGCCCAATAGAAACGTTGACAATTTTCGTGATGAAATACCAAATTCCATGTTATCTTGATACCTAACGTTGTGGTTCAAGTTCTCCATGCACGTTTCTTGAATATTTGAGAATAGTAATAGAAGAAGGTGTGTTGAATAAATTTTTCATCAGACACATCAGAGAACAACAAGTTATTTTGAACATCTTGGATATATTCCAAAACATTTGTCAAATACAGGAATGTCAGTTAGATGTGTTTGGAAAATAGGTAGAGGTAGAGTCGAGGGTAGAGTCGGTAGAGGTAAGTTTACTAAATATCTTCATTTCATTAAATGTCTTGAAATTTTAAATATTTGTGTATAAACAACCTACACATTCATATAACATCTATATACCTACCTAATCCACCGACTTAATAGTAGGTATTCGCCCCACTCACCTGCAACCTAACCTAGGATTTAGTCAGAGCACCAAAATAGCAAATTTAATGGCATGTATGTATGAATGAATATAAGCACATATAAGTTATACAACAATGTGGATAATGACTTTAATGACAGCCAAATATTTGTTTAAGGATATTGAAATTGTTATTGTAGGATTATTTGCATGTGATAGGACAAATGGGACCATAGGGACATTACCTAGGTACCAACTATTATTTCATTATTTCAGGGTGTTTCAGGTTCCACAACATAGGGAAGTTACAAAAACAAAAACCAACTGCATTTTTGACTGAAAAAGTTGATTAAACAGTTCATTCTTGCCAAAATAATGAACACCACTAACACCAGAATGAGAACATAACAACCAAAGCATTACAAATGTTGATCACACACCTATACTTCCATAGTTCAACCAGTCCTACCCTGTGTGAGTACAAAACACGAAAATGGCAAAAATCCTCTGAAGACATTGCCTCTTGGTGTGCTCTTGGCAAGTTTACGAGTATATATATCTACTAGAGCAATAGTAGGGCCAAAAGACATGACCAAATAATCTAATTTCACTCACCCTTTATATCTTTGATTCAACTGAATTTGGCACTGCACTTTTAGACACCAGCGACGACACAACAACCCTCTACGCAAGCAACAAGACTGAAAATGAAAATTTTCATAAGATATTTGATCCTGAAACTATTTTTAAATTAACGCATGCGCATACTCTCTTACCAACAGTTATTTGAGAAATTCCTGGAGAAAGAATACAAGATCAACAGGAATACAGTGTAATTGGGAATATATTTATATGTCCATTTCAGAAAATCAAAAAATATCACAATTTGTCCATCTATTTCATAAACCAAACAATGAGCAAATTGCAAAAACAAACCCAAAACAAAAAATTGACAACTCCACACAGTGTTGCCGCCTAAACACAACAATGATTCAACGAACAAATTTATGAAATCTGCATCTCCGACTGTTGAATAAGTTGAATTTGGTACTACTCATTTGCTATTCAAATAGCCAACCTATCAATACGTCGTTCACAAAATTCTTGTATTCAATTGATCTTTCCATAAAATCAGATATAATATATATTCGAAATGCCTCAATATTCAGTAGTCCTAGTAAAATTTTGTGATATGAAAACACCGCATTGTCAGTGATGACGTGTTGATGACTTGGGTGACAAGGTGACAAGTGACAAAATTAGCATTTTTGACAGAAGACTAGCTGTCAAGTGTCAATGTTATGACCGTTCTGAAGCTGTCTTTTAAGATTGTCAAATGTCAATATTGTCATGAATGTCATATTCTTATATGTTGTCAATTTTGTTATACAATGGCAGAAAATTTACAAAAAAGGCCATCAAAGGGCATTTTAAAAAATTCCAGTAGTTTTGATAAGCCTGAACCACAGCCTAGCGCAGCAAAGTAGGAATTTACGTTTTGATATGTTTACACCTTGAAGAGTTATTGTTCACTATGTTCAGGGATTATTTATTATTCAATCAATCCCTTCAACCTTGTTCAAAAATTCATGTTTCAGGAAAGCTAAAGAAACGAAATGGGACGAAATGAATATAATTGCTACATTACATCCTCCTGGAAAAGATTATGGTCACATGAAAATTGCTGAACCTAAAACACCTTATAACCATGCTGACATGGACAATGTAGATTGGTTAGATGCCAATGAATTAGCAGAAAAGTAAGCAGAACCACTAGGCCTCTAAAATATCACTGCAAAATATGTGAAAAATGAAATGACACCATGTTTATTTTCTTCAAAATATGTGGCCTGATTCAACAACATGAAAATTGAATAATTATTGCAAGCAATCATATAGAAAAGTTCATTATAATCTATTCAGATAATTTGTTTTAGAATAAGGATAGGGGCAGATAAGCCACCCAAAGCTATGGTAGAAGATTCTGATGACTCTTCTGATGAAGAACTAACAGAAGAAGAAAGACAAAGAAGGAGAGAGTTTGAACAAAAAAGAAAAAAGCATTATAATGAATTTCATGCTCTTCAATTGGCAAAAAAATTACTAGAGGAAGATGAAGATGATGAGGGAGAAAATGTTGCTCATAGCAGTAAGGAAAATTGAGGCTCAGCTACTAAGAAAGTTTTATGTTCCACAAGATGTGATGAATCTACAGAGCTTTAAGTACTCTGTGAGTTATTCACTGCATACATACAGAAAAGTATATCTGTTTTACTAATACTTATTCTACCTATAACATCTGATTCAAAAGCAAAATATCATACTTTATTGGAGGGGTATATTTAAAAAAGCATGATAAAACAGGAGTTTACATTAACTTCTAAACCATTACATCAGACATTAGAAAATCCTATAAACTTTCCTGTGTGAATGCAGGTATTTATATTTATTTTTTTTGTTTTTGTTTATTGAACATAGGTAGGTATTGCCTTATTTCGCAAATATATGAGACTTTTTTAGTTTATGATTCTTGTGCTTCCACTAGAAGACATGTTTTTATGTGCCATGTAAAATCGGCGAGGGTATACATATATTTCAATATATACATAATATAGGGGCTATCTGAAGTCATCTAATGCATAATATGCATATCTTAGAAAAACACTATCCCAAATCCAAAATTTTGATAAATCAATCATTATTTATTTTGATTTCTTATTGTTTTAGATTGATGCTAGATTGGAAATGATTATTAAACAAGTAAACTACTTTTATTATTATATATAATATTGGATTTGTCATTGAAATTGTTAATGTTTTTGTAGATGCCAAATCAAACCCACAAATGAGAATACTCAACAACCATTGGCCTAAAAGGATTGGTGTTTTTCCTTGAATTCATTCTGTTATGTAATTCTGGGATTCCTGGGATAGGGCTCCATTATTAATACTGTGTATATAGGTATTTGATGATATCTAATTTTCTGTTAATTCATACTTTAGGGTTTTTTAAGAAACAATTCAGTATAACAGAACTGACAATATTAGTACCTTGGATGAAATTAAAAATCATATGTTGCATTATGCATATTATTCAGACTAGTCCTCTTTCTCAAAGAGAACAAAATTTATTTGTTTTAGCTGGTACATAAAGAATTTTGAGTGCTGTTCACTGTTCCAATAGATAGAAATAATTTTTACCTCCTATACCTTGAAAATGATCATATATTTTATATTTATAACATATTTGTTGAATATATTTTTTGTACATGGTGACTGACAAAAAAATGTTTCAAGCCATAGAACTGTTACTTATCAGAGTTTAAAAGTATGTTTGAATCACCCTGTATAATGTACATTCCCACTGTATTACCACAGATTAACATAAGGTTTGTTAATCTGTGGTATTACTGGGAATTTATTCATGAAATTTGAAAAATAGGTACCCAAAGTCGATTGAAAAAGATATTGATGCATTTTGTTTATTGACATAAAATAAAGGATTTTGAAAAATATGCAAACACAATTATTCAGTTTTTTTTTAATTATAGTAAACAGGAATAACAGTTCTCAAATTCAATAATTTTCATTGATTGTCTTCCAGGTGGACTTTCATCATCAAAATTTATATTTATTTTAGTTACAATTTCATCAACTTCCCATGTGGTATTTGTTAATAACATATTTAAATATGTCTGTAGGTCTGTAGCTATTGTATATAATGACCATGACCAGAATAAAACATGCAAAGATCAATTTATTTTATGTTATTTAATCTTCACTTGAAAAGTATGAAAGTTCTGGAGTGAGGAGTGCCAATGCAAAATGGCACATCCAGCTTTCGTAGAAAAGCTCGGAATAGCTGTAATAAAAAAAAACGTGTACATTTTGTCTAAAATAGGATTCACCAAAATTTTGAGGCACTTGAACTTGTGAGTAGTGCAGTAGTGTACTCACCGATATGACTCACCGGCGTCGGTGATTAGCCTCAGTTGCAGAAAGGATCCGATGTTAAAGAAACAAAAATAAGAAGAACGCATTATTGCGGAACAGCACTTTTCGGATCACATTCATCTACTTCTCATCTCTAAAGGCATGAAATCTGATTGGTCTAAAAATTCGTTTCACCAGGGGGCGCAATGCGCAACTTTTTTATTTTTTTTTTTCTTAGTCGGAAATCTCAGAATCTGAAAACAGTGAAAACTGATGAATAAGAATAGGTGAATTAAAAGAAAAGCTGGATGAAAAAAATAAAACAGAACTGAGACTACAGAAAGTAGAAACAAAAATTTCATATTCTGGTAAATAATTTGGTTTCAGATTCCTAGAGATGGTATGAAAATCAATTTTTGTGATTGTTCTCCAAGAATGTTGAGAAATTTCAGGAAATCTCAAATAGAGGAATGAAGTGTGAATATTTCGTCTTCAATTCCTTAAAAAATATTGAGTAGTGGTATTCACAGGTGAGCTCTTCATTTTCTTTTTGTTTTATCAGTTACTTGTAAAACTATTGATGTCTGCATTCAATATTTTGTTGCTCTGCCTCTTTACCCATAATAACTTTATTGAAGTGATATATATGCATGATTCTCAGCTTATGCAGGATGCAGGTACTATGATTTTGACGATATTTCACATTAATTTTCTAATCTTATGTCTTCACTGGGTACTAGATTCCCAAAAACAATTTTTTTTCACTGGATTCATATTTCAGCAACTGAAATGACATCCTCTGTAAAACTGAATATAAAATGAAGATTAGCTGGCTCTATAGAATGTCAGGATATTCTCCAGAAATCACCAGTGAGAGTGATTCTGCTGATGGCAAATCCATACTGAGGCTGTTGTAAATATCATGCCCTGGTATTTGGTCTCAAAAACTTCACTGTTATCATATTTAGAGTCCACTGACATCAGAAAAACATCTTGTGAAACATTGTGCCTTGATATGAAATACAGGGTGTCCATAGAGGGTCTTAACAAAATAATTCAATACAAGTAAACTGACAAACCTACTTCAGTACAAAGCTGCTTATTTTGGGTGCTGGCTTATGAGGCTTCACTAAAATTCACAAAATACATTTTGGCATAGCTTTACTGGGCAATAAAACTCATTCCATGGGCTAAGAACTTGATTTGTTAACTTATATGCCAATGAAAAGAAAGGGGTTTGACTATGAAATTTGGATTGTGTTACTTATTTACTACAAAAAAGATACTCCAGATAACATAACATTACTCTCATGTACAGGGTGATCAGAATTCTGAATCTTGAACCACCCTGTCTCTGTTCTGATTGAATATCAGTAGATAGTGAATCAAAAGTTGAGATAGGGACATGTGAGCTGTTTTGACCAATAATGAATAGTTTCATTTTGAACACCCTATATGTCTGTAATCATTTTCAATAGACCCCAAGTGTGATGTTTTGTTTAAATCAGCTCTTCAGTGAGAATCTAAAAATGCAATAAAATACAGGGTGTTCTATATGAAATATCAATGTTGCTACTACTTTCTAGTAGAGGCGGCAACACTGCACTCTGTCGAAAATATTTTAAATGAATTCATGGATTTCTCCCAACTGATTCTTGATATTAAGATAGTGTAAGCTCGTCGTGACATTGTGACATACCCTGTATACAGTGATATACACATATGAGAATTTTGAGAAATTTTCAGCTCAGAATCTAATTTGGCTTAAAAAGTATCCAGTGAACCAAATTTCAATATTTATGTGCATGAGCGGATATAGAATATTGAGAAAAAACCATCTTTGGTGCCGATGCATCAGAAAGTTGCGATTTTTTCAGGATTTTTTCAAAAACAATCGATTTGAATTAGGAGTACCGTTTTCACGTGAAAAACCTTCAGGTATCACATTCTGAAATGAGCATGTGAAAAAAAATACCATTGAAAAATTAATTCTTTTTACCCTTAACCCATCCAGTATGTTACCTACTGTCATATAGTATATGTTTATACTATATTATAATATAGTTTATTAGACGACTTTTTATACTTTATTCTTTACCATCTAACATGATCATGAATCCTGATATACATGACATTGACATCGATATTACAGTTGACAGTCTCCCAGTGTTGCCACATTCATGTGAGCACACGTCCCTGAATAAGATTTTGAAATTCTGAGATCTACTTCTGATTCAGCATTAGAATATAATGCGATCTGCCTAATTTTCTGATTTTTTAATGAAAGGTTTCGGGAATATTGAGGAAAAACCGTCTCCAGGGTGTACCTACTATTTAAGGAAGCATTTTTTGACAAAAGTTTATAAGATTTTTTTTCACAGAAACACTTCAGGAATACCTAACCTCACCAATATTTTACCAATTATCAGAAAATACACTGTATATGCGGAAGAGAAAAAACTCAAACAGATTATAACATTTTTGGATGCAAGACAAATTAATATTCATCATACAGGACGTGGAAAAAAAATCTTATATAATTCAATGTTCGACGTGGCAAATAGCCAGGGAAGTAGTTGTTTTCAGTAGAATATTCAGAATATTAGGTGCATATCCATATTGTTATCTGAAGGAGAATGCAACTTCAAATCTCAACTTCAGAAGATTTTGTTTTCAAATTCTCATCATGTGTGTTCAATAGATATAATTCAATGTTCGTCGTGGCATATAGCCGAGCATATAGCCAGGAAAGTAGTTGTTTTCTGTTGAGAAAACTGAGAAAGAATTGATATTTTCATCACATAGAGAATGCGAATTCTCAATGTATTTCTTTATATACCGTGTGTCCCGCTTTTCATGAATACACCCTGATATCTCAATTATTAAATCTACTACTTTTTTCCCATGTATAATAAATAACTATTATTATTGTGACAATTAAATTTATGTATGAAAAATCCCACAAGTCGTGTGATTTTGTCATAATGTCAGCGAAAAGAGTTTGCCCTAACTTTTCCAGCGACAATAACGGAACCTAACTTTTGAAAGCATGACAACCAGCCATAAACAAATGTTTGATGAATTAAATTGTCTCACCGAATTACACTCTAGCTTTTCTTTTTAGTCGAAGTGAACTTGGCATTTATAATTCGAATTTTGTTGCCATTAGGTAATTCAACTCAAAAAACTGCAAGAAAAAATTACTCGTCTTACGGACTCGTAATCTTTTCAGAGGCAGTTTTTTTCGTCAAATTGCCAGGCAACAAAATTCTTATTGATACATGTCAAGTTATTATATACAGGGTGTTTCAGTTTTTTGTAGCAGGACTTCAACAGCTTGAAGAAGACATTTTTTTAAGATGAAAATCTCATACGAACATATATGCGTGGAAGCTTCGTTTCCGATTTACAGGGTGTCAAAGCTTCAGATTTTTTTATGTTTTTTGTATTTTCTCCTACAATTTTCGGAATAATTGATTGAAATTTGGTACACCTGATACACTTCGAAAACTCAATATTTGAGGCTATTGAGCGTTTTTGAATACCTACAGGGTGATAGACTTTCAGGGGTCGTACCCAATTTCACCCTGTAGAACTTTTTTGCGTACCGTCCCTGCTTTCAATGGGACATAGATTCAGATTGTCCTTTCAATTTGGAAACTTTTTGCCTCCATGTAAATTTTTCGAAAACTGTATGGATCTCGAGATAAATGCCAAAAATAAATTACTTGTAATAAAACCGTTATTTCTCAAACACACTTATTTGACATTTCTCAAACATTTTATTAGAAAATAGAATGACCGAAAGCTTCCATACCAAATGAAATTCAGTTGCAAAATTATTTTGAATTTTTTGAACACCATTATAATTGAAACTAGGACAAACAAAGAAAAAATGTTTTTATTTCAAAAAAACGTTTCTAACTGGATTGCAAAATCTGAAATTGTATTGTAGAAAATTCTAGGACACCCTGTATATCTGAAACTGGTTAAACTTTCGATATCAGGGACTGTATGACACACGGTCTAGGCGCTATACATCGCTAGAAGTCCATCCTTATCTCTAGACTGTCACTTCTGACGGTTGAGGTGTAATTTAATCTCGTGAACGGCAGTTCTAATTTTATCAGTACCCTTAGAAGTGGTTATCATGTCTAAATCCATACAGTTTTCGAGAAACATACATGGGGGCAAAAAGTTTCCAAATTGCAGAGACAAACTGAATCTATGTCCCATTGAAAGCAGAGGCGGCACGCAAAAAAGTTCTACAGGGTTAAATTGGGTACGACCCCTGAAAGTCTATCACCCTGTAGGTATTCAAAAACGCTCAATAGCCTCAAATATTGAGTTTTTGAAGTTTATCAGCTGTACCAAATTTCAATCAAATATTCCAAAAATTGTAGGAGAAAATTCAAAAAACATAAAAAAATCTGAAACTTTGACACCCTGTAAATCGGAGACGAAGCTCCCACGCATATATGTTTATTTGAGATTTTCATCTGGAAAAAATGTCTTCTTCAAGCTGTTGAAGTCCTGCTACAAAAAACTGAAACACCCTGTATAGCGAATTCCATTCGTAAACCTAGTGGTGCACTGGTTTTGCACCAGTTTTACACCCGCACTAACGTTGGTTCTCTCCAAAATGTGAACTGGTGCATTCCCAATGGAATACGAAATAATATAATAAAATTTCATTGTTGGAGGTTAAATCGGATAAATTGGTTTGTCATTGTTTATAACTTGTTCGTATCCTGAAATTCTTTCTTGACTTCAATTGAAAACAAAGTAGATGTGTTTCATGGAAATAATTCTGAGGAGTTTTTTTTTTCAATAAAAACCTCTTCATCATTGAATTATGGGGAGTAGTCTCCTTTATTTTCTTGAAACCTCCAAATTTTCATCACTACTTGATGATGACGATTAGATTGCCACGCAATTTCGATTTTTAAACCATGCATATTCAATGTTTCCGCCATTTTCAAAACTGCACTGACTTCGCACGACCTCCTAGAGCTCGTGCGTTCGTGCGTAAACTATGTGAACCAGTTTTCCAATGGAATTCAGAACTCGACACCAGTTTTACAAAATATGCACTCAGTGCGAGCCAGTTTTACCAATGGAATTCTTAGTGAACTGCGTTTCAGTGCTATTTGCTAGATATGGCAGATATGGGTTGCTGTGTGGTTGATGTGCGGATGATGTTAAAAATAATGTTCCACCAGTTTGTATTGTTTTGTGAACCATTGATTTTATATTTTGAAATAGGAAGAACAATATTCCACTCCAGTTTGATCATTGAATTCAAGCCTATAATGCAATTTCCTTTATTTTCAGGGTAGTGGAATCGGTTTCAGGTTTAATTTAAGAGTTCAGTACTGGATATCACAAAATATGCCTGAAAAATCATGTGCAGCCTTAAACTGTCCAAATTCCATTAAAAATTCAATGATCAAGCGATTCTTTAAATTTCCAATGAGACAGGAATGGTGAGTCAAGATTCCTATATTAAATAGTTTTTCGTAAATCAATATTATGATTATTTGAAATTTTGTACATACTTTAAATACCTTAACCATAACACACTTATTGAATAATATAATAACTATACAGATTTCTTCGAATCAAGCGTCTGCAGCCTTTGGTAACTTTGTTATCAAAGATACAAAATTGTTTAGCTCGCCAAACTATCATTATCTTATACTAAAGTTTCAACACAAAAATATAATGAATAGGTGTTTCATAAAAAAATATTGTTTGTTCAAACTCGAATGGTCAATTGTTTTTTATCTTTTATGATGAAACAAAGTTACCTACCAATGGTGGACACTCAATTTGGATAACCCTGTATACTTACCAACTGTTTCTTCATCAGCTCACCATGAAGTGCCGTTCATCTGTGTGTATTGAGGGAAATAATAATAATGTATAAGTCAGTAAAGTCATCAAAAACATCTACCTTTAAATTCTTCAAATTAATAATGAAACACCCAAATTATTTTCACTTTTTTATTTTCCATAGCTGGAAGTTGGTTACTTAGTCGAAGGTATCTACTGATGATGACACTGATAAAAGCGCTCTACTAGGAACCATATTTTTGAACACATTATTTCGCACAAAATACAAAAATTCCATTTTTCCATACATATTTTAATTTTTTTAGTGCGAAAAAATGGATCATAGCGTGTCGACGTGATGATTTGCTAAGAAATATAGATCTGGTGTGTCAGACTTATAGCACCTATTTCATATGTGAAGATCACTTTGAAGATGCTATGTTCCAAACAGCACAAAGATGTAGACTGCTTCCAAAAGCTGTGCCAACAATTTTTCCAGAAAAAGATATTTTAGAATTAGACACTAACATACCGGAAGAGATTACAGTGAAGGAAGAACCACTGATTGATCCAATCAAAATCGAAATGGAAGTACCAGGTAATTATGGAACCTATCCACAGGTAACTGATCCTTCAGGTTGGAAAAGTAGGATATATAAGCAAGCCAAGATTAGTTAAGTTCATCATACCAGTATATCACCTGACGAAGCTACTGTGTTAGCGAAACATGTCGTGTGTTTTGTGGAAATCTTATCGTTTCTGAAGTTTTTACATTAGGTATGTTGATGTTGATGTCAAGAAGCGAAGGCAAGATAATGATTTTCAAGACCAAATTCTCGAAAGTAAATGTTGATATGTTGTCCGGCATTTGTATTGAAGTGAAGTCATTTGGAATCACACCAGTATCTCTATCTTTACCTTGCCAGAGTATTGCATCATCTGCAAATACTGTTAAGATACCTGGAATACCAAGACATCATATGTATTAATGTACAAAAATGACAGTATTGGTTCTAGCACAGATACCTGAGGAATACCGCTCTAGATTTACAATTTTTGCAGGAGTATACAGTGGTCAACACAAATGCCACAGATAACTCCTATAGCAGTCTCACCTTCATTAAACTGGAATTGTATTTTTTCTTGAACATGAGGAATTGACTATTGTTGACTATTTCACTCATCTTGAAATTCTCACATAATCTGACCAATGACAAGCCAAAGAAACCTTGTATTATCGCGAAAACACTAGCTGTGTAATATTATGAAATTATTTCAAGAACTTGAGTAGTGCGACAAGATTTTTGTCGAAAACGGCTTATGGGAACGAACATTATGAAACTATATATATTTTTGAACAGAAGGAAAAGATATTTCACAACAGTTGAAAATATTCAGGGTGTTCTATCTGAAAACCCTGAATTGGACTCTTTTCCATTTTGCGATTCTCATCTGTTTATTTGAGAAGAGCCAAAAGATAGTACAGATGAAACCCTACAACTTTCATATCTGAAGTTATTTTCCACCTCGTATAGTTGAAGCTGTATGTAGGAGTCAAAATATAAGGAGACACCCTGTATTCAATTAGATTCTATAAGATTTTCTTTTTGTTACGTAGGTAAGTCTTATTCTTGGTAATTCCAAAATATTTTGTTATGCCCATGTCAAGTTCCATGCTATGTCCAATCTAAGTAGCGGTTGGCCTCTTCCAAAAGTGGCATCATCTTCATACAAGACTAAATCGTTGACATAGATTTGAAAGAAGAGAGGGCCCAGCACCTATCCTTGGGGAACTCCTCTTATCATTTTCCGAGGGGTCTGCTCAGCTCCTTCTCTATTACTACTCTTCGATCTCGGCTGCAGTGTTTTTCAGGTTTGCATTTCACTCTTTACCTATTTTTCTTCAGTTTCTCCACCATTTGTCAACTGTGATGGTAACGATGAAACCAGCAACTCTTATTCTCCCCAATTCGGCACGATAGAATTTTTACCTGAAGAACCAACTGATTATCCATCAGAGGAAATGGAGTGCAGCTCCATCAACATATCGGATGATGAAGAAACAAACAGTTCTGACAAGAATCATGGACATATGGACAGTTTGTCGGCAAACGTCAACCATGATTCCTCCATAGATCTGACAACACCTGGTGAATGTTTCCCAGCTCTACCTGCAAGAAGACCACATCTTAATAAAAAATTGAGAAATCGGTTATCTAAACATATCAGAGTGGATTTGAAAAACGAGTCTGTGGAGTGCAGGACTTGTTTAGTGATGGTGGGAACAGTTAGGGGGGCTCCGTTGTACGAAAAGTGTCATCCGAAAATGACTATTAAAGAAATGATATCATTTTGCATACCTCAATTGGTGAGAACAATAATTTGTATATTCACTTTGTAGATTTTTTTCTAATATACAGGGTAACCCACGCTGAGTGGTCCATCAGACCTAACTGGAAATCTCAAGGAAAGATCATTGAAAAATTTTGGTTTTCAAAGTAAGTTAATAATTTTTTTCATTTCTGAAACACTCTTGAAAAGTTCAGAGTTGCTAACTGTCGTTCAAATTGGCAACAGCGCAATAATTTCGAATAGGATACCCTGTATATTTTTTAATTACTGAAATGCATGTTTAGTTCTTAGTAGTTTCATTTGATAATTCCCTTTTACCGTTGTTTTCCTAGATTTTTTGAGAATTTCTATCCTCGTCTCTATTAAAATATTTGAATAATTTCAGATGATTTGCCCCCAAATGTCATTACGTTCAAAATTTCAGTATTAGGAACCGAAGAGGGAAATTCAGTCGATTTGTTTGAACAAGAAGAATATGGGTGTATTTAAAAAACTAAATAATAGCCCTCATTATATGCTTGTTGAATAATATACTATTATGCCAGTTATTCGTTAGTTACAGCTTGCAACATTTCTTATGATAATGTAATATGATTTTCTTGGTCATGCTAATCCTTAGCCAATTATGTAATGGTATACAAGGTGCTCCGTTTTGGAAGAGAGTTCAATATCACATATTATTCATCATTAATGAAAGAGCCCTACAAATTTCGTTCCAAATGAACACATTCCTGTTAAATTTTAAGGCATCCACTCTCGCCGATAGAGATATAATTTGCAACCCATGTTTGAAGAAACTTCGACAATGCTTCAATTTCATAGAGGACTGTCTGTCAGTGGAGAATACATTGATGGGCAGGCAGCTACCTAGTGAAATAGAATTTGTTGAGGTGCAAAACATACAAGTTGACGAAGAAGCAGCTGATTCGAAAATATTCGAAAATACAGTAGCTACTTCTGGCAATGAAAAATCAGTTTCTACTCCTGGTCTGCAAAATTCAAATGCGGTTAATCCATGCCAGAAGACGTTCCAAGGGACAGTGGATATTTCTGGCAGTGAAGATACAGAAAACAACCAGTCAATGTCTACTCCTGTTATACAAAATTCATATAGCGTTTACCCATATAAGGAGATGTTCAAGTGTTCTTTGTGCTGGAAGTACTACAGGACAAAGTACATGTTGGAAGATCACGAAAGAAAAATTCATAATATTGAACGTGAAGGTGGATATTACTGTCAAGTGTGCCTGGTCCATTTTGAAAAGCTCAAAGAGTTGGAACAGCATTGGATGACGCATTTTTTTTACTGTTCAGTCTGCGACAAAAGGTAAAACTGAGAAACATTGTTCTTGTTTAATTAATGCATGAAATATTGAATATTATCTCCGAATAACGAAACCTATTGAAAACAAAATACAGTGTCCCGTAATTGTAGTGGGCCACCTGAAATTTTCGATCAGATTCGTAAGATTATAACTTCCAAATAATGAATAATATTGAACGGGCAACTTTTTCTTATAATTGGTTATTTTCTTGGGGTAGTTTTTGAATCTGCCAGGCTGTTTTGATTATCCCCATATTGATTAAAAATAAATAAAAATAAAAAAAATTATTGAATCCTTCAAGATCATAAAAAATGACATAGAATACGTCAGACAACAAGAAATTCACACACAATTTATATACAGATACATGAAAATATAACAGAACCACGTAGTACACAGAATATTCAGTCTGTAACCTTTCCTAGTACCATAAAGCATATGGAGATATATGAAATGCATTTCATCGATTGAAATATTCGTCGATTATATAAAAACAACCGTTAATCAGAAATTCTTTGAGTTTAATTTTGAAATGTTTTTCTCGTCTGTGTACATTTTTTATTTCGTCAGATAAGGGATTATCGAATTTTGGTCCCTTATAAGATGGACAATTTTCATACAGACGAGTTGAATGTTTCTAAAGTCTTATCAATTCACCGTGTCTGGTAGAATACGTATGAAAGTCACAGTTTCGATCATAATTCTGCATTTGTTTCCTGAATAATAAAATACATTTGTATAAATGCAAGGTACACAAAAGAATTTATTATCAATAAAGTGTTGCCTACCAAATGCTCTGTAGTATATTCTATATATTAGCCATATGACCCTTCTCTATGAGAAGAATATTTTGCTGAGTTTTGACGAACATCCCCAAATGGCAATATTATAAGAAATATGGGAATATACAACAGCAAAGAAAACATTTAGAAGTTGAGCCTTATTGAAATTGGACCTCAATTGTCTAATAGCATAGTACCCACTGTTCACTTTCTCACTGACATGATTTATACCCGACTCCCATGTCATGTTACCATCGATAAAAGTACCTAGTAATTTGGTGTTGTCTGATAGTTTAATTATTGCATCACCCACTTTAACATGAAGATTATCAATTTTTCTATTAGTTCTGGAATAAGACTGCATCAGAACAGTTTTCTCTACATTCACCACTAAAGAGTTTTTACTACACGAATTCGTGAACTCAAAGCTCAAGGTATTTAATTTTTCTTGGAGCTCCTCTGGGTTATCTGCAATCGCTGCAATCGTTGTATCATCTGCATACAAAACTACATATTCTGAGCTTATATGATTGGGCATGTCATTGATGAATAGTAGAAAAATGAGTGGACCTGATATAGAACCTTGAGGAACCCCAAGATCAATGTCATACTGCTTCGACTGATAATTGTCGACTTTAACGTGTATCTTTCTATGAGTCAGGTAAGATCTAAGCCATGAAAGGAAGATACTCCTGAAGCCAAGTGAATACAGTTTTTTTGCATATAATATCGGAGTCAATAATATCAAAAATGCTTTCGATAGGTCGAAGAAAAGTGCACCGACATATTTCCTTTTGTCAAGTGAATTATAGACGCATTTGGAAAAACTTTGAAATGCACTTTCCGTTGACCTATCTGGGCAGAACCCATGCTGGAATTTGGTTATTATATGGAATTCTTCTTCTTTACATAAACGGATCTTTCGATTATTTTACATAATACTGTTGGAACTGTTACAGGCCGATAATTTTCAATAGACGTTGAGTCACCTTTTTTTAATATCGGTATTACTGACCCAATTTTAAGTTTGTCTAGAAATTCCCCAGTTTCAACTGAAAGATTTATCAAAAATGCTAATGGTTCGCAAATTGAATTTCTGATGTTCTTCATTATTTTAGTTGAAATGCAATCGACTCCAACAGAGTCTATGTTCTTTAGGTCAGAAATTATTTCGAAAATATCACTTGAATGAACTGGAGTGAAATAAAAAGTATGATCTACATGCATAGTGGTGTAGTCATTGAATGATGTTGATTCAAAGTGTGCATTGATTGTGTTCTTCGCTATGGTAGAAAAATATGAACCGAAAGCATCGACAATTTCATTTTGATCATTTTTAAGTTTGTTGTCCAGTAATAGTTGTCGATTTATATTTTGTTTCCCTCTTCCTGTCTTATTTGTTACTATGTTCAAAATTTTTTTCTGCTTCTGTTGTTGGCTCATGTTTGCAAGAGCACCCTGATTAAATGCATACTTTGCGTCATGTATCTTTCTTCTGTATTGTTTTTTCGAGTCATCATAATATTTTTTGAATTCTAAATCATCTACATTTCTTGATATCCAGAAGAGATTTTTCAAGTTGTTACCTTTGAGAATAATATCTTTCGAAACGCACAATTTTTTTTCAAGCTGTGCTTTATGATTAACCAGGATTAACGGTTCTTTCTACAGTTGGGTAGGTCAGTTCTGCCAGCGGCATTTAAAAATAAACCTAAATATTTCATTCAATGACAAAACAGCATGTCCAAATATTTCTTATTCTCCATAACAAAATATCATGTAAATGTTGGAGACTTGAAAACATTGTTCTGAATGCTGAGAACTGACAAGACCACGCCCACAAGTCGTGTGCGGGGTTGTCACGTTCACCGATTCAAATGTCTAGTGTGAATAAATAATTTACACGAATTCATTATAAGCAATAAGCCACAAATCATAAGGGAACATTTTGAGACAATTGAATTTTTATTGCTTATTAGGAATATTACCAATACTCAATTGAGAATTCATGAATTATGAAAACTAATATTTCTGAAGTACGCAATCTTATTTCAAAACATGGCAACTGCGCTACGGTCTGCCCCTACTTGGGAAATCGTGGCGTCAGTTTTTAATTGCGGTAAACTTCAAGCAGTTTAAAAATTCCGTGGCATTATTGATGATTGTAGCACCTAAAAATCGACCGAAAAATTCCCAGAAAATATGAAATTGAAAGGTATTTAAAAAATAAAAAGAGTCTACTCGCTTATGAAGAATGTCGATAATGTATTTTTTTGCCTCTTTTATAGGTTTACGGAACATCAAGTTTGTGATCATATCAAAAAACAAAGAGATAAATCTTGTCAAGGAAAAGAATCTATAAACTACTCATTAGGTGATTTCGATTATGAGCAGGGTGAAACCGATCCGGAAAAAGTATTATACAATTGTTACAAATGTGGTGAGTGAAAAACATGATTTTTTTGGTTATTTTGATCATCTTCTAGTGGTGTTATCACTTTTTCTTTTTACCCACGTAACTAGGTGATTTGACATTCTGAAAAAATTGACAACACTATAAAAAGATCACAAAACGTTAGGCCGTTTCCGAGATTTTTGACTAGCGAAAAAAAAGGTCTTTATATATAACTTGAAAACGATCATAGCGTGTGAAATTTCGAATTTGTTTTCTTTTTAAAAAACTCATATGATGTTCGTGAATGCGGTAGTAACACATTCTACCTGTCTGTCCAATATAATATCTCAATACGAAATTCACAGTTCAGTTTGTATACTCTGGATTGAAATAAAATTATTTTCTATAAACCTTTCCAACGTGTTCGTGTGGTTCTATAAACACCTCTCAAATCTTGTTTATATAGAATTGAGGCAAATTTTGCTGTTGTTGATTTGAAATAGGTTGAAGTTCTATTATTCCGATTATTGTTTCTGATGGGAGGATGAACTTTTTGAATTGCTTTTTCACGAAGTTTCTTAAATTGTTAATCATCACTTATAATCTCCCTAGCAGTGGAATTATTACCGATAATTTTTTTCAACGTCGTCACGAATTTTAGACGAGGGAAATATTCTATCAACAAAAACATTGTGAAACCGGGAAAAAACTAATGGGAATAATTCTACTGCGTGGGAGATTCGGTAAGAAAATTTCATGTATTGGAGTTGTTTTGAATATGATGAGAAGATGAACCCTACGACCTATTCTGCGTAGATGTGAGAAACATTACATAAAAAATTGGTTATCTGAAATCCAATGTCTTTATAGTTTTCTTTCCGATAATTTTAGTTGAAGATTACGAACTATATTTTTACATAGAAGTTGATTTCACTTTTTAGGTACTAAGGTTTATCACTAAAATTGCAAGGACATTAAAAACATTAATTCGTTTTCAACCGTAACATCTGATATAACATGTCTACATAGTTTCAAAAGAATGAAACTTAAAAAAACATATTTCGGATGAGCTTAGTTGAAGATGGCGCACTATATTTTTACAATAGAAGTTCATTTTACATGTTAGTAACTAAGGTTCATTTCTCAAATTTCAGGAACATTAAAAACATATATTCGTTTCAACACGAGTTTCAACCATAACATCTGATTTCACATGTCTACATAGTTTTAAATGAAACTGAGTTACTTTTGCCAATTCGCGAGATTCACGAAGTGGATGACATCTAGGTTACATAATACGAACTTCAAACTGGGGGAAAACAAACTGTTGTCTATGGAGTAAGTGCATAGACTACATTGCATTCAGCTTGCTGTAGCTGTAGTCAAACTTGTCAATGACATAAAGTGTTGGCACTGTTGGTAGTGATGATGGTTGAGTTGGTTAATTTTTTTACATTATTACATTTTTATTAGCTTAGTGAACAGTGAACGGGTGAAAAATTGGAGATAGTTCAAACAATTCAAACTAATTATGACGAGCAAATCAATTGACATATAAAAGAACAGCTACAACATGTTTACAATACCCAGATTGTCCTGCTTTGCATGAACAAATACAAATTCATTGTTCTACAGGAGTTCATCTGGACCCCAACTTCAATTTTACTTCATGTGTGGAAGATTTCATCGCCGAAATTTGTAGACAAAGTGCAAAAATGTGCCTTTTGTTGAAGTCTTCTGCCTCACACAAAATCACATGATTAGCACGGAGAACTGCTTCTCCTTTCACTACTGGTCGGCTTTTTCCATCTAAATAGAGCAAAATATCTGCCAAAAGAACATCTACAACAGGCATTATTAGCGTTTTCGATCGAATATTGATAATTAATGTCAAGAAATTTAAAAACATCACTCTTATCAGTACACAGTACACAAGCTGAAGGCACTGATGAGATTGAGTCAATTGAGTGAGGATTGAGTTTGTTTTCCCCCAGTTTTGACGTGGCTTTGACATGGAACGATGAAAACCGAGCGCCACCTGGTAACATTGATTCCCGCGAATAGATATGTTGCTTCATTTTTGACAGAAAAATTATCACATTAATTCTATTTAGTTAATAAGAAGTAACAAAATTATCGCGATAATATCCCATTGCTATATGCAACGTAATCAAAAAGGAGCCTTCTAATTGGTTGAAACTACATTTAGTAAATTTTCAATCAAATCAACGTTATTCCGTTGTTGACTGCAACCTTTTACACGATATTGAGTTCTTTATTGAAAATGTTTCTCAGATAGAGATTAGACATTTGCTAATAATATAAAATTTTAGTATATGTGTACTACAAAGGCTAGTGAATGTCTCTCCCTCAGAGGAACATTTCAACAAATTTCAAGAAAAAAATATACCTCATACTTGAAAAACATTGGGAGTCTCTAAGGCTTTTACTCAATACCCAATGTTTAGAAAAATACGAAAAATTGGGACAAGTACATGATAGTCTTCATTCTTTATCCGTGGCCGAGTTTGTCTATGCGCTGAAATTCGCTAGATAGCCGTTCACGATGCAGAGGTACTGTCGGTTCGAATCCGGCTATCGGCTGAGCATTTTTCTTTAAAATGTGTGATTCATTGTTGTAATCCTGGCAACACCTTAATGTCCTAAAAGTGGTTCGGACTACACTATAAGCTGTAGGTCCCGCTCTTCCAAACCCCGCACAAGTTTCGACTTCTGGGGAGTTGGTGTCCAACTTTGAAGTAGCGATATACAAATTTTACAAATAAAAAATTTCATATTTTTTTGCTAATACATTTTCTGATCATCTTGTCATGGTAAATCCGCTTGTTTGGCAATATTTTAATCCAAAGTATTATTTTTCCAAGATCGGATGATTCAAGGTGAATCGAGATACGTTTCCCATATCAAGTTGCATGGCTCTCCAGAAAAGCTGTTCTTTTGCGACCAGTGCCCTAAATCTTATGGAAAATTCAAGGTTCTGAGGTACCACCAAATGATGTCCCACGAAAAAGTAAAATCCTCGTGCAAGTTTTGTTCCACAATGGTTTGGAACTTCAATATGCCTAGTCATTATCGGTAAGATAATTTTTCTATATTATTTTTTTCTATAATGACATTCTCAGAAGGCACACCACTATACCTTTTTTGTTTCTACAGATATACAAATGAAATTCGGTTTGTAAGTATAGTAAATAAATATGCATTTTTAGACATATCCAGTTGTTTTCTGTCACTTCAGGTTTGACCGGAAATTCTTATTCCCTTGTTTTTAATGGGACATCTGGTATATTTTCACTTTTTTCCATAGGAAGTCACATTGTGAGTACTCCCCATTTGTCACTTTTTGACATTCAACATCCTGAAATTTTTAGTATTCAATTTGGAGTGCAATGTATGAGTTAAAACAGTTAATTTTGTATCAACAAATCGTAATTATCATGTTTCCCAGCTAAAATTTGTCAGCCTCCAAATATCCGATATCGTTAAGAAAATTGAAAATTGCTGGAACAGGCCGATTTCAATTTGGCGGAGGACACATTTTTCTGCGATTATCATGTTCCAAAGTTGTGTATCAAATTTTCACTTATAAATGTGGAAAAATAAACAGTCACCCTGTACTCAACCAACAGTACCAACAGGCTGAATTTCATTTGTTTATCTGTAGGAACAAAAAAGTTACAGGGGCGAGCCAATTTTGGGAAACACCTGGTATAATGCAAAGTGAAACCAGAGGAAACAACTTCATCGTTTCAGGACACGTCATGCAAATGAACCGATGCATTTTTGTAAAATATGCGATGATGCATTCCAAAATCTCGGAGAATACAAAAGTCATTTACGTGAACACATTGCCATGGGACATGTGTTAGTTCCTTCCAAAAAACACGAGAGTCCCTCAAAAAATTGCGATAAAACAGATAAAAGTAAGTATTTCTTTTGCATCATTGACTCGACCGTAGTACCTGAAAAAACTGCACCAACTGTAATGTCTGCAAAATGCTTAAAAACATGATTTATGCTTTGCTAAGACTGTAGCCTCTTCAGGAGACTGAATTTATACAATTAAAACGAACTTACATTGATTTATATAATTTCTTCTTCTGGAAGCAGGTGGCAAGGATATTGATGTATCCAGGCAAGCTAATGCTTGTATACCTTGTATATTGGAAAATATATAGCTCTTATCCCTCCTTCCCACATGTATATTCCCAATGGAAAACAAAATTGTATACTGAATAATGGGATAAAGATCGCGTGTTGACCTGGCTAGAGAATAGTTGACTTTGTGTGTTGGTGTCCTATATGTCCTAATGTCTTGATATTTTCCTCATCATGATGAATTAATTGATGCTTTTATATTATTTAGACTAACAAATCATAAAATGGGAAAGGAAAAAATGATTTGCCTATCATTACATAAAAAACTATAACAATATGTTCAGTTTTTGTGAACTTCACATCTGACTGGTCGAAAATCATGTTGGTGCATCTGCGGTACGTCAATACTGAAATGTCAATTCTTTCAATAGTGTCAGTAGTGTCAAGGCTGTGACACAATTGAAGTTTTATGTTATTAGTGTTGAATTTTATAATTTAATATATAGGAATTATAAAATAAACACACAGGTCCATGTGGCGATTATATGATTTACAATTGAGAAGTAAAAAAACTATGCACATTTTATAATAACTTCGATTATACCAACATAATAACCGAAAAGAATACTCTGAAATTAATGAATGTCCCGAGAAAATACCGCAAAGTGAAAAATATTCTGGTTTCTGCCACGCCTCTCAAACAACCTTATTGGTGGAATTGCAGCTTTTATATTTTAATTCTGTTTAGCATCCTGCTTTCATTTTCGTCACAAGTATCTTAAATCCTGAACCTTGAAACTTATTGCATAAAACTTCAATTGTGTCACAGCCTTAGGCAATAACTTTCATGTTTCAAGATACGGACGTGATGGTTTTTGATTGATTTAAAATTCAGAAACCCAACCAATCACAGCAATATTCTTTTTCACACGGAACTATGTCATTTTTCAGACACAAAAATCCAAAAAGTTGAAAAATATTGATTTTGAACACCCTACATCTCTGTAATCATTCGCGATAGACCCCAAATGTTATGTATTGATGAAATCAGGGAGAATCTTTTCTGATGTAGTGGGTAAAAAATCTGAACAATAATTTCAGATGATTTTTAAAATTTTGAAATCGGTTGAAAAATAAGTGAGCTAGAAGGGGGGGGGGCATTTATTGTGAAACCCTTTACATGGCCTCTATAAATTACCATAGCATCGTAGTGAAATATTTAATTGATTTGCCGCTTTTCACTCATAAACATCGAACTATAACATATTCTGATGTTTCAATACCTGTAAACAAGTTAAGCAGAGAGCGGCACTATTTCAACGGCCACTAAGATGCTACGATTAATTAAAATCAAACTATGTGAATCTCTAATATTCTCTAAATTAGCGTATTGCGATTCGGTCTATGGTCCCGCCTTACTTGCTTCCGACGTAAGAAAACTCCAACTGATACAGAACACTTGCGTACGCTTCTGCACAGGTTTAAGAAGATTTGATAGGGTTAGTAGACAAACCCAAGAAATTGGTTGGCTCCCACTCAACAAAAGCCGCGACTTGCACTCTCTTTGCTTAATACACAAAATATTAAGAACGAAAACCCCCCCCTTATCTGGTCCAAAAACTAGAACTAATGGAAAGTAATAGAGTCACTACCAGGAAAAGAGACCTCTTCTTAATACCCAAGCATTCCACGGCATACTTCACACGTAGCTTCTCGTATTGTGCCTGTAAATTATATAATAATTTAGATGCTAGTTTCCGCCATTATACCTTGACCAACTTCAAAAAAAAATTGAAAGAGGCTTACTTCAATCATTGGTCCGACAATTATTGAAATGTTACTTGCGCGTTTGTTTCCGGAATTGCTGAACATATGATGATTTTTGATTTCCGATTGTACTTCGCATTGTTATTATTATATTATATTACATTATATATATTATCACTTTCTCTTACCTACCTACTTTTGTTTATCTCTCAGAGTTTACGACACATTGTTAAATCTTTATCAAGTGAAGTTTCACAATTTAAATTTGAATATATTATATTATTTGTCTTGGCTTCACCCTTAGGCATAATGAATGAGTTATGTTAGAACTTTATTTTGTTTTTGTATTTTTTCATTTCCTGGTAAAGTTTAAAAACAGCACTCGCTGACACTTCACCTTTTCATCACTAATATGTTATACTATACAGTGTGTCCATTTAGTGCGTAATTCTTCGATATCTCGAAAGCCATAACCTATAGAGGAAAACTTTGGAGAAAAAACTTTTTCAGTTACTAAAGTTGCTCATTTCAAAATTATTTTCAACATCACTGGGTGTTTTATAAAAGCAAGGCAACTCGAAGAAAAGTTTTTTTAAATGGAACACCCAGTATTGTTCATTCGGAATTAATTCCGTCGAGGTTCACCTTCACATCGCTGTAAAAAAAATTGGAATCGGTTGCGGCGTTGCCAAGTTATAATTGATATATCTATTTTTACCATTATTGAACAGTCATGTTGAATTGGGCATGGTATATTCATTTATTCAGATTTTGAAAATATTTTTGGCATACGGTAGGAGCAAGGTCCAACGTTTACCAATCCAGTAATTTTGCGACATGTTCTTCAACAGGGTGCTCAATTTTTCATTTAGAATTTTGCAAGATTCAGATGACATTCATCAGAATTTTTCAAATGGAACACCCTGTATTTTTATTCAAAAATTCATTTCGACATCTTTCGCATTTTTATCGCTGGAAAACAAATCGGAATCGGTTGCGGCGTTGTCAAGTTATGATTGATTTCCTTATTTTCACTACTATTTCGGGGTAATTTGTACGTCATATAGTTCTTTCATTTATATGTATTGTGGAAATATTGCGTTGCTACGGTAAAATCAAAATTTGTTCATTGACCATTCATATATTTTTTTACAAAAGGAACATTTACAGGCTCTCCAAGTTTAAATTTTGTTCGAAATATTTGTGTAATAACCTGTCAAACATCGCTACAATCAAATATATCTTGGATTGATTCGACATTTTGCTGAATTTTCTCCCAAAAGCTGCGTAGTAAAGACATATTGTTTGTATCATTATGTTTACCTTCTTCAAGGTAAATGGAGATTTGGATTGTGGGAATAACGACAATAAAAATGGCCCAAATTTCAAAAAAATTTCCTCATTTTCGCAATACGCATCTTCATTGTTTGTATTTGAATCATAAGTAGCAAGATTACGGAATATTTCAAATTTGGACGATGCACATATCACAAAAATACCTGAATGATCTATGTAGAACCTCGAATGTCATGTGGCAAGCAATATTCCCACACTCAAATCAAATTAAGGAACCATCAGGACGAACAAATTACCCCGAAATAGCAGTAAAAATAAGGAAATTACTTATAACTTGAAAACGCCGCAACCGATTTCGATTTTTTCTTCTGCGATGAAAAGGCGAATGATGTCGAAATAAATCCGTGATGAAAAATACAGGGTGTTCCATTTGAAAATTTCTTATGATCGTCGTCTGAATCTTACAATATTCAGAATGTAAATTTTAGCACCCTCTAGAGGATTATCTCGCAACATTACTGGATTGGTATACGTGAGACCTTGCTACTACTGTATGCCAAAAATATTTTCGAAATTTCAATAAATAAATATACCATACCCAATTGAACATGACCCTTCAATAGTAGTAAAAATGAGTTTATCAATTATAACTTGGCAACGCCGCAACCAAATTCAATTTTTTTTACAGCGATGTAGAGCTGAACTTGAACGGAATAAATTTCGAATGAACAATACTGGGTGTTCCATTTGAAAAAACTCGTCTTCGAGTTGCCCCGCTTTTATGAAACACCCAGTATCGTTGGAAATATTTTCGAAATGAGCAACTTCAGTAACTGAAAAAGTTTTTTCTTCAAAGTTTTTCTCTTGTGATAATTGATTCCGCGATATCGAAGAATTACACACTAAATGGACACACTGTATATGATATTCTTGTAACTTGTTGTGATGAATAAAGACGATTTATTATTATTATTATTATTATTCATAGAAACCCTGTATTCTCGACTGTTTCCAAAACTAAATCCCAGTTTATTATTCTTTTAGTGATCCAAGGCACTACATCTGAAAATGTAACACGTTCAGCTCCATTCAAATACAAATGTACTATTTGTGTCCTGAAGTTTCGATCTGAGCGAGATCTGAGCAAACATCAAAGGACTCATAACTCAATTCCTGACAAAATAGGTATGAATATTGTTGATCATGGTTCCAACATGCTTTCCCCATTGAACTCAATGTAAACAACTGGAAGGGAGACTGCCGGTTTCTCGAATAGCACAGACTGTGTCAGGGGCAGCTGCAACAAAGATAGCTTGTGTTACGGTAACCTGTCTCTTTCACACTCGTCTTGTTTAATGGCGGATTGGTGTATAAATTTCCTTTTATTCAATGATTGGAGTACTTGAGATTTTTTTTCTTTATCTAAACAGGTAAAAAAGAGAAGACAGAACTTTTCTGTTTTTCGTTATGTGAAATATCGCTAAATTTGGCGTGTTTTGTTTCTTCAAAAGGACTGAATTTGTTGGTGTGAATTGATTATTGTTGAAAAGATTTTTGATTTCGAATTAATAAACAATGGTTATTTATATTGTGTTGCCTTTGGATGCAAAACAAGCAAGACAAACAGAAATTGTCCTCCATGGGTTAGTTAAAAATTGTTCAGATTCTCAGAATGTGTCTGTGGATGTTCATGACTTGGATTCTAAGGACAATGTTTTTCATATGGACATTGATTTACATCTTCCAGCTCCCATGTAAGTTTCAAAGTCTATTGCGATAATGAAACCCACAAACTGTTCCATTCTAGAAGGCCTATTCTATTGCAAAGGAAAGTGAAAACACAAACAAAAAGTAGAAAGGAGAATGACAATCTTATGAAGCACTAAAAAGAATTTTGGAGGTAAAAACTACATGTTCGAATATTGAAACTCAACAGCTACATCATAATATTGTCTTTACAAATTTGCCTTCGGAGCTTCTTGTACAATATATTGTGGCATTTGAATGAGAATATATAATTTCTTTTGAGTCAATAAAAGATTTATAAATATATTCAAATAATAATTGATTGCAACATTATCATTTTTCCTAAATGTATCCTCTTAAATAAAAGCAAAAACAAGAAAATATTTCAAATAATGCGAGCGCTTTCCATTAGCCAACATAAGATAGAAAGAGATAGGTATCCGTAACCACTGCGGGTTGCCTGAACAATATTTTTGCCTCACTCGTCGTTCACAGAGGATCCCTTCCAGGTGTTTATATTAAGTTCATTGTATGGAAGTGAACTGAGATACTATTTGCTCCAAAAATTGAGAAGATTGTTGTCAATATGACTGTACTAATTGTAAATCCTGCCATAATATCTCTAAAATAATTTATCTTGCTTATTTTCAGATAGCCCTGACCAGATAGTAATCAATTAATCATTGCTAGATTGAAACTCTCTAAGGTAATTCATTGTTGATAATATATTCTCCAAACAAGGCATAGTAACCAGAGTTCCGATTGTCAGGAATTCAAATTTGGTAGGGTTATTGAAACTGAGAATTTGATTTTTTTCAATATTTTATTTTCCCCACCACTTCAGCGGAAACGATCCTTACTGTGAAATATTAAATGGAATACCATGTGTATTTACACAATTTTCGATTCTGAGATTCTGAAGACAGTTCCGAGTCAGATCACAGAGACATGTTTTCTTCTATTATTTTTGCATTTAGAGTGGATTGAACGCATTCCAACTGATTAATAATGACTGAAAAATGTGGTGACAACTTTTTCCTATTATTTGAGTTGAAAACTTCCATGATCCACATTTTTTTCAAAAGCGATTTTTTTACTGGCATCTCCCCAACTACGATGACATTGATATGTTTGCTTATCAAGTTTGCTTTCATTTCCAAACTGTGTATCATCGCTAACATTTTCATGAGGATCCAAATATGTCATAATATACAGGGTGCCACCGTTTGGAATCTCAAAATAAAAAATATTGAAAAATTAATTGATTAATTAATTAATTGAAACTGGAAACTATGGCTTGTCACTTGGTATGTCAATTATTTTAACTGTTGCTAATTTGAGTTTCTTAATGTTTTAGATGTGATGTTATTTTACAACAGCAATTCTCGAATGATATTGGAAAGTCAATCGGAATGAATACAATTTGGTAGTGAGAACCACTAGATTGTAGTACCTAATCTACTCATGCTCTGGAATATTCCTGTTCTAGTATGTAAGTTCTCCATGGAACAATTTCTTCATCTTCAAAAATTTATTCACAAAGGAACCCACCTCACTTTCTCTTCCTGTGAAAAAAATCATGGCCCTTCCAATACAACATAATATTTTATTTACAAACTGGCAATATTGCGTTTTTGATGATTGTGTGATGATGTATTTTTTTTTGAAATAAATGTTTTTATTTAGTTAAATTTTGTGATCTAACCCGATCCATGGGCGTCAATTAGGGGGATTAGAGGAGGGATGTATTGCCTCTTCTCGATTTTCTTCAAAAGAATCATTTTACATAAAATAATCTTTCTGTATCAATGAAACATGTATGAAGATCAATACCTACTCAAAATTGAACAGATAATATTTATTATTTATTGAAATTCTATACATAAAGTATAGGTACCTGAAGTGCCTAATAATTTTTCGACTGGAGAATATTTTTTCTTCACCAGATTTTTTGTCTGATAATATATGATGATCTAGTAATGTAATTTAAAGAAACCTATTATTTGATAGCTTGGATTTTGAAGCATTCTGCACTGAAAGATGCGCAATACCCACCTTGTGCTTTTGAGTATACCTGGTGACACATGTAACAGACTGTAGTTTTTTTATTTGAAGAGATAAAAATGTGAGATTCACAAGAGTTGTATTATCGATGATGGCGCTTCCCTTGAACCCAATGACAATTTTCTCCGACCGCCTGTTTGATCGGAAGTAAACCCAACTTTTTTCCAAATGGCATCCTATATATTTCTGTAGCTCATCTATTAGCCTAAAAATTCTCTATTTAACTATGTATCACAATTTGATATTCGTTGATTAAATGGATGTTTCTCTCCCTCAATTCTCTTTGCGGATCTTCTGTTCGGTTCGTCTTGACGGTGGTTTTCTCCGATTGAGTGGCAAGTATCAAAAACTGCTTTTCGGATCTGCAACAGAACATCACATATCAATCGAAGTACATTCATATCAGAAAATAAATATCATCAGATGAATTACATGGATGTTGAATCTGAGACATACCTGAATAATATATTCAACGTCCGTAATTGCTACATATCCGATTTCTTTCCGAATAGTGCTTTTTCCAGTAGGCATCTTCCACATTTTCAATTACGTACGTGGGTTATATTAAGGACCTTGAAGGCCGAACGATGTGCTGCTCGGATCTAAAATCAATTTCAAATTTGAAGCGTGAGACTTACATAGAATATTGTTTTCAACATTTGTAACTGGAACGCGATATATTTTTGTGATTCATCAACTATCTCAATGAAGACGAGACAGGCAGATAAACAACAATTTTCTCTGCAATGTAGAACACTGTATATACCTAACCCACCATGCGTCTACCTCCTTTGCAGAGAGGGTTTATAAACGCCGAGTTGATACTCTCCCCTCGTGAGGGTACCTGTCGTGTTTCCATAGAGACATAAAGGTGAATATCTGTTTTCTTGAGAATCTGGAAAAGATATCAATATATATTGCCTTCCGTACGAATATAATGATCTGAATTCTGTAAAGTATACTCTGGTCAGGTCTCTTTGCGGATCTTCTGTTCGGTTCGTCTTGACTGGGTGGTTTTCTCCGATTGAGTGGCAAGTATCAAAAACTGCCTTTCGGATCTGCAACTAAACATCACATATTAATCGAAGTACATTTTAGGTCAGAAAATTAACTGGAACGCGATATATTTTTGTGATTCATCAACTATCTCAATGAAGACGAGACAGGCAGATAAACAACAATTTTCTCTGCAATGAAGAACACTGTATATACCTAACCCACCATGCGTCTACCTCCTTTGCAGAGAGGGTTTATAAACGCCGAGTTGATACTCTCCCCTCGTAAGGGTACCTGTCGTGTTTCCATAGAGACATAAAGCTGAATATCTGTCTATCTGTCTGCTTGAGAATCTGGAAAGGTGATCAATATATCGCCTTCCGTACGAATATAATGATCAGAATTCTGTAAAGTATACCCTGGTCAGTTCTCTTTGCGGATCTTCCGTGCGGTCCGTATTTACTGGATGGTTTTCTCTGATTGAGTGGCAAGTATCAAACACTGCTTCTTGGATCTGCAACTAAACATCACATTCAAATCGAAGTACATTTGAATCAGAAAATATCATTAGAGGAGGAAATACATAGATGTTGAATGTGAGACATACCTGAATAATATTTTCAACGTCAGTAACTAGATTGCTACATATATCCGCTTTCTTTCCGTATAGTGGATTTTCCAGTAGGCATCTTCCACATGTTCAATTACATGGGTTATATTAAGGATCTTGAAGGCCAAACAATGTGCTGCTCAGATCTAAAACCAAGTATCAATTTCAAATTTGAATCGTGAGATCTACATAGAATATGAATATATGAAAAGTCTGGATATTGTTTTCAACATTCATAACTGGAACGCGATATATTTTTGTAATTCATCAATCAATCAACTATCTCAATGGAGACGAGACAGGCAGATAAACAACAATTTTCTCTGCAATGAAGAACACTGTATATACCTAACCCACCATGCGTCTACCTCCTTTGCAGAGAGGGTTTATAAACGCCGAGTTGATACTCTCCCCTCGTAAGGGTACCTGTCGTATTTCCATAGAGACATAAAGCTGAATATCTGTCTATCTGTCTGCTTGAGAATCTGGAAAGGTGATCAATATAACGCCTTCCGTACGAATATAGGTAATGATCTGAATTCTGTAAAGTATACTCTGGTCAGTTCTCTTTGCGGATCTTCCGTTCGGTCCGTATTTACTGGATGGTTTTCTCCGATTGAGTGGCAAGTATCAAACACTGCTTCTTGGATCTGCAACTAAACATCACATTCAAATCGAAGTACATTTGAATCAGAAAATATCATTAGAGGAAATACATAGATGTTGAATCTGAGACATACCTGAATAATATTTTCAACGTTCGTAACTAGATTGCTACATATCCGCTTTCTTTCCGTATAGTGGATTTTCCAGTAGGCATCTTCCACATGATCAATTAATTGGGTTATATTAAGGATCTTGAAGGCCAAACAATGTGCTGCTCAGATCTAAAACCAAGTATCAATTTCAAATTTGAATCGTGAGACCTACATAGAATATAAATATATGAAAAGTCTGGATATTGTTTTCAACATTCATAACTGGAACGCCATATATTTTTGTAATTCATCGATTAATCAACTATCTCAATGAAGACGAGACAGGCAGATAAACAACAATTTTCTCTGCAATGAAGAACACTGTATATACCTAACCCACCATGCGTCTACCTCCTTTGCAGAGAGGGTTTATAAACGCCGAGTTGATACTCTCCCCTCGTAAGGGTACCTGTCGTGTTTCCATAGAGACATAAAGGTGAATATCTGTCTTATCTGTTTTCTTGAGAATCTGGAAAGGATATCAATATATTGCCTTCCGTACGAATATAATGATCTGAATTCTGTAAAGTGTACTCTGGTCAGGTCTCTTTGCGGATCTTCTGTTCGGTTCGTCTTGACTGGGTGGTTTTCTCCGATTGAGTGGCAAGTATCAAAAACTGCTTTCGGATCTGCAACTGAACATCACATATTAATCGAAGTACATTTGAATCTGAGACATACCTGAATGATATTTTCATCGTCCGTAACTGGATTGCTACATATATCAGCTTTCTTTCCGAATAGTGTTTTTTCCAGTAGGCATCTTCCACATTTTCAATTACGTGGGTTATATTAAGGACCTTGCATGCCAAACAATGTGCCGTTCGGATCTGAAACTAAGGATCAATTTGAAATATGAATCGTGATACCAACATAGAATATAAATCTATGAAGAGTCTGGATATTGTTTCAACATTCGTAACTGAAACGCGATATATTTTTATAATCCATCAGACATCAATTCATCAACTATCTCAATGAAGACGAGGCAGACAGATAAACAACAATTTTCTCTGCAATGAAGAACACTATATATACCTAACCCACCATGCGCCTACCTCCTTCAGCAGAGAGGGTTTATAAACGGCGAGTTGATACTCTCCCTTCGTGAGGGCACCTGTCGTGTTTCCATAGAGACATGAAGGTCTTATATCTGTTTCATTGAGAATCTGGAAAGGATGTCAATAACTCGCTTTCCGTACAAGGATAAGGATCTGAATTCTCTGGCCATTTTTCATTACGGATTCTTTGTTCGATTCGTCGCGACTGGATGGTTTTCTCCGATTCAGTGACTTTGCTTCGCAGATCTGCAAATGAACATGACATCAAATATCGAAGTCCATAAAAATTACTACTGATTTTCATGAGAGGCGGAACATGGATGTTGAATCTGAAACATACCTGAATAATATTTTCAACATTCGTAACTGAAACGCCATATATTTTTGTAATTCATCAATTCATCAACTATCACAATGAAGACGAAGCAGGTAGATAAACAACACTTTTCTCTGCAATGATACTGCAGAAATAATCTTCCATTTCCACTCATGAAGCAACGTTATCTAGTCAGCAATTATAATCAATTTATCGTAAAGATTAGAGTCCTGCTGTCGTTGGATAAAACACGAGATGAAACTTGATAAGAGTAAGCCATGCTATTATTGATCATTCTTGACTTTTTCGACCAACCAGCATGTCTGTATATCTCTTGTACCCTATAACAAAATATCATGTTGATGTTGAAGACTTGGCAACAATGTGCTGAATGCTGAGAACTGACAAGGCACCGCCCACAATTCGTACGCGGGATTTTCACGTTCAACCTCAAATATCCTCTAGTGTGAATTAATATAATAATATTAATATTAACACAAATGTATTATAAACAATAAGCCACAACAGATGAGGGAATATTTTGAGACAATTGACTTTTATGTCTAATTATAGGAATATAGCCAATACAAAATTGAGAATTTGTGAATTATTGAATAACTTATATTTCCTAAGTTCCAATCGAATTTCAACATATTATTATGGCAACTGTGCTATATGGTCTGTCCCTACTTACGAAATCGTGACGTCAGTTTTTACTCGCTGTAAATTTTTAGCCGTTTGAAAATTACCGTGGCATTATTGTTGATCTCAGCACCTTAAAATCGAATGAAGAATTCTAAAAATATATGAAATTGAAAGTTATTTTTGAGTGATGATTATATTTAAGAAATGAAAAAAATTAGTCAACTCGCCTATTTCATTTTTGTGGATGGTTCCATGGCTGTTAGCAAGCAGTGTATATCACTGAAGATGACTCCACTTGGTCGAAGTGTGTACTTTCAGTATATATCTACCGTTCCTGCTTTCAGAATCCTAACTAAACAAATACGAAAGATACAGGGATGCTTCCATTAAAAGTGAGACACATTGTGCAATGTTCATCTTGAGTCAATTCTGATCTTCATATCTATTCATCTGAAGTTTCATCTTCAAAATGAGCCTGAGATTTTAGAAATCGGTTGGGAAGGAAAAAGTTATGACTGTAAAACCTCAAAGTTGATTTTTCGATATCACTCTGTAAGTAAAAGGGATAATAAGACAATTCGAAAAATGTCTCATAGTAATCTGCTGTCAAAGTTGAAAAAAAGTTCTCGTTCATTTGGGATCCTTGAAAATTCAAAAAAATTTCAGTTTCAGAGGTGACACCCTAGCTCTAGCGAGGTTATATGAAGAACCTCATGTTTTAAAGAAGTACGAGCTTATAGCTGAAGGACTGGGGCTATTGAACAGTGTGAACCAAATTCAAATTGTTCCAAGCAGAAAATTTAACAGGGGGTTAAAATTTTATGACTAATCACCTTATCCAGGAATGCGGGCTTGATATAAATATAAAATACCATGGGAAATTATACAATTAGTACAAGGTATTTCGAGAAAAATTTCCAATCTGAGTATATGGCTAATAATAAGAGTTTGACAATTCGTGTGTGACCATTTCAAAGAAATTCTGACGACTTCGAAAATTTCTCTGTGAAAATTGGCAGTTATGGTACCTAGCCTAGCACAGTCAGCGATACGAATTGACAAATTTTCTTCGGGTTTGTTCTAATTGCATACATTTCTCACAAAAAATACGTATATGTATATGAAAATGAATCAAAGGAGTACCTACTCTAAGATTTCTCTATAAAATTATTATTTGATCGACTTCTTATGTAATATTGTAGTTGTGGTTGAAATTTGTCAGATAAGTTGTGAAACACTCAGTATATATATTGAACAACAATACTCTGTGTCTCATACGTGGGCAATAAATATTGGTAATCAGTTGATAAGAATCATCTAATATCAGGAAACAAGTTTGAATTGAAAATTTCCATCCTGTATTTCAATTAGAGGCGAATTTTCGAAAACGTCTCGAGTTGATAGTCTAATATAATTAATGGATATCAAGAAGGCCGTTTCTGAATATACTGAATCGAATGGGTCATGGTTTTAGTCACCATTTTTTACTTTTTTCTACTGAAATGAGATTTTGTCCTATTTTCTTATCATCCGGGCCTGTATATTCCACAATAGTGCTTATTTCGTCTTTCATTGTCCTCCACAAAACATGAGGACAGTTCTTCCCAATAGTCAGCTCAAGTGGAGTTCTAGAGAAAAAAATCAAGAAATGCAAGACTTTTAAAAAAATGTAATATTTGTTCCAATGGCCAATTACGGAGAAATCACGAAAATGCCCCGAGATGAGGTACCAGTGTATCATATTATGACTAACTTTTGATCAGAAAAAAATTTCTCGAGTTCTGGCAGCATTGGAAATGTAGACCATAGTGTATAATGGTTCCACTTTACACCCTGTGTAGGTTTTGTTCTGTGGACTTTTTCAGAGTGGTCTAGCTCTCTTTGAAGACGATGAATCATTTCATCTGATATCGAAAACCGCATGAAGATCGGTCAATTTTTTAAAAAAGTTTAGTGTGTTGAGATCTGTAAAATTGGATTTTTTGAATAACGAATTCAATATAAATTCTTTTTTTCAAATTGGATGCGCACTGTAAAAAAAGAAGTTTTTTGTTTTGCCTGCATACTCTGTGTCTCATACGTGGGCAATAAATATTGGTAATCTAAAAAAAAATTGTTCTAAAATTGTTCTATTCGTCATTCGGTTGCCCCCTTACGGGCAACCCTCAGAAGTCTTCAAGAGTCTTGTGCGAGCAAGGAATGACGGGGGCCTTACCTTTTAACGTGTGATCCCAAACACTTTCTTGGGCCATCAGAAAAATTTCTGCAGTCGACGGGACTCGAACCCACGACCGGCAAGCGAATGCGGATTAGAATATAGACACTCTGTCCGCACGGCTACCTGGCCATCAGTTGACAAGAATCATCTATATCAGGAAACAAGTTTGAATTGAAAATTTCCATCCTGTATTTCAATTAGAGGCGAATTTTCGAAAACGTCTCGAGTTGATAGTCTAATATAATTAATGGATATCAAGAAGGCCGTTTCTGAATATACTGAATCGAATGGGTCATGGTTTTAGTCACCATTTTTTACTTTTTTCTACTGAAATGAGATTTTGTCCTATTTTCTTATCATCCAGGCCTGTATATTCCACAATAGTGCTTATTTCGTCTTTCATTGTCCTCCACAAAACATGAGGACAGTTCTTCCCAATAGGCAGCTCAAGTGGAGTTCTAGAGAAAAAAATCAAGAAATGCAAGACTTTCGAGAAAAAAATGTAATCTTTGTTCCAATGGCCAATTAAGGGAAAAACACGAAAACGTCCCGAGATGAGGTCCCAGTGTATCATAATATGACTAACTTTTGATCAGAAAAAAAATTCTCGAGTTCTGACAGCATTGGAAATGTAGACCATAGTATAATGGTTCCACTCTACACCCTGTGTAGGTTTTGTTCTGCGGACTTTTTCAGAGTGTTCTAGCTTTCTTTGAAGACGATAAAACATCACATCTGATATCGAAAACCGCATGAAGATCGGTCAATTTTTTCAAAAAATACCAATGTCAACCATGTCAAATTATGAGTGGTCCATTTAGTGTGTTAAGAACTGTAAAATTGGATTTTTTGAATAACGAATTCAATAAAAATTATTTTTTTCAAATTGGATGCGCACTGTGAAAAAAAAGAAGTTTTTCGTTTTGCCTGAAGACGGATCTTGATTCTCCATTCGATTTACATTTTATACCTACCAAGTATGAATCGATTATACACATGGTCATAGATGAAGATTTTGCCAAAATCAAGATTACGTTCTGTATCACAGTTATTGAAGATGGTAAATTCTTAAAAGATACAGTTTCGAACAGGAAGCACAAAAATCAGAAGAAAGTATTCCTTGATCGGAGAAAATACAACAAATGGTACGAAACATACAGGGTATGTCACGACGAGCTTACACTATCTCTATATCGAGAATTAGTCGGGAGAAATCCATGAAAATATGCATGTGATCAGAATTCTGAATCTTGAACCACCCTGTATCTGTTCCGATTAAATATCAGTGAATAGTGAAACAAAAGTTGAGATAGGGGCATGTGAGCCGTTTTGACCGATAATGAATATTTTCGACACAAAAAATTCCTAAAGTTGAAAAGTATCGATTTTGAACACCCTTTATATCTCTGTAATCATTCTCGATAGACCCCAAGTATGATATATCGATGAAATCAGCTCCTCAGCTATGGAGAATCTTGAAATGCGATGAAATACAGGGTGTTCCATTCGAAATATCAATGTTGCTACTATACTTTCTATTAAAAATATAAGCATGCACATTTTCATGGATTTCTCCAGACTGATTCTCGATTTAAAGATAGTGTAAGCTCGTCGTGAAATACCCTGTATAGGGTAATGAAGTTAAATGAATACAGAGAAATATGAGGAAAAATTGAGAGAATTTATCTGCACTCACCAGCGTGAAAAAAGTGAGGCTTTGATGAAACAACACGAAACACTAGAACAACACACGATCCCGATATTATTATTATTGAATTGAATGAGGAATACATGCAAAAACACTATATACGAATCAATACGATCACTCAGTTTTTAGGGAACACTCAGTTTGGAACGATAAATAATTCGTTTCGCGTATTTTTCCATGTCGATCACAAAATTCGACCGTTCGTGATGACATCTAATATAAAACTGTCTTAATTTACCACCTGGTCCCGAATGAATGACTAATAAGTTGAATCATGCTGATAACCGATTAATTTCCGAACAAATGATTTATCTATGACTAATGATGATAATGGAATTATTCGGGGGGAAATCTATACCTAATAATGATGAATAAATTATACGGGGGGGAGTATTATTTTCGAAAGTCTAATGATTCAACACAGGCTGAAAATATAATCTTTCCCAAAATCTCTAGATATGTTTTGATAACTGAAAAGAGTAGGAAAATAATGAACAATGTGGCCTACTTTCTACAAGCGCGCATCAAATTCGACATTTGTGTGTGTGAAAATGTAATGATGAGCACACGAAAATAACCAAAATAATTGACAAATTATTCTACGGAACAAAATCCATCGATAGTTCACCTAATTCAGCTCTAATTGAGTTGGAATTTGAGGACTCGTTAGCTTTTTTTAATAATATTGGATTTTGAATTACGAGTTCAATAAAAATTATATTCTTTAAATTGGATGCGCACTGTTAAAAAGTAGACCAATTCATTGATTTTTCATTCTAAATTCGATTCCTATTCAGTTTTGAAGAGTGCATGATGAAAATAGTACATATATCCACCTTTGATGAGTGATATGAGTTGAATATACCTACCAAGTATGAATCGATTATACATATCAGTGGTTCAAATAAAAAGCTATATGAACTGACCATAGATGAATATTTTGCCAAAATCGAGATTAAGTACGTTCTGTATCACAGTTATTAAAGATGGTAGATTCTCAAAAAATACAGTTTCGAACAGAAAGCACAAAAATCATCAGAAGAAAGCGCGCATTTCTTGATCGGAAAAAATACAGGTTCGAATAGAATAAAGCACGAAAATCAGAAGAGAGTATTCCTCGATACTAGAGTCTCGAGATCATACCCGTGTGTTCACCGAACACGCCCGATCGTTACCTAAGCGGTGGAGACTGGGGATACGTAAACAGGCAGCTTCTCTCGTTATAAATATTGGCGCGTGCCAGAATTATTCTGGAGTCAAATTTGTCAATCTAATGGAAGCACTCCTGTATTTTACGTAATTGTTGAGTTATTAGGATTCTGAAAGTGGGGACATCTTCAGTGATATATACACTGCTCATTGATTGTATCTTCCTTGCTGCTGTGAATAGAATACTTACGTAAGATACGGGGGTGCTTTCATGTAAATTGAAACAAAATTTGATTTTTCAGAACTGAACATTTCTCAGGAACAATATGAATAGTCAGTGAATTGGAAGTGATTTTCAACCTATCTTGCCTCCTAATATCATTTTCCGGAAATGTTGGTGGGTCCATGACCCGAGCAGTGTATTTCACTGAAGATTACCTCACTTTGGTCATAGTTGATATAGATATCTATCGCTACTGAAAATTGAACAGTTAACAGTTACGTTAGATATACGAATTGATTCCATTAGAAGTGACATGCACGCTGTTTTTATTTTTAAATACATCCAGTGGGATTGAATTTTATTTTATGTTGAATATTAGAGTGTTTTTTTTATGTGATATATTTGTTTTGTTTATTTCAAATATATATATTTTTTTAGTAGGCATACTAGTACTTCTTTTATACAGGGTGTTACAGAACTATGGGATCAAACTTCTAGGGGTTATTCAGTGCAACAGTAGAAAACATTTGAGTATTGGAACCCATGTCCGGAAAAGTGTCACTAAGGCACTACGGCCTAAGACGCGTTAAAATTCAGAAAGACGATGAATTGCCTAAATAGGATTTAATGCATTTAATTTTTGCCTTTTGTACATGATATCATCGCAACAATTGTTCAAAATGTCAATGTCAATGTTTAAAAATTAGCTGATGATTTTAAACAATTTACCGGCGCTTGTGTGTTGTTATCTTTAAAAATGATAAAAGAGGTTGTTTTTTGTGGCTGCATTCCATATCGCTTTAGTCGTGCTATCGTATTTGTGAAGTTTGCAAGAATTCAACAAAAATTAATTGTTGCTAATGGAAAACTTTACCAATCAAGAATTGGCGGATATGCATTTGGCATACGGAGCAACAAGCTGCAATGCACGAGCAGCAGCGCGGTTGTATCAAGAACGTTATCCCGAACGACAGCATCCGGGATACAAAAAGTTTATTGCTATTCATCGGCGGCTCTCCGAGACAGGCATGTTTAGAACCAACATGCATGATACTGGTGTTGCTCGAACCGTAAGAACGGTCGAATTTGAAGAAGAGGTCCTTCAGCGAGTTGCCGACGAACCATCAAGTAGCACACGTCACATTGCTATGGATATGAATTCGACTAACGCTTCCGTCTGGCGGGTGCTACACGAGCAACAACTTTATCCTTACCACTTTCAGAAAGTTCAAGGATTGACTGCAGCCGATTATCATCCTAGAGTTCAATTTTGTCAATGGCTTCTTCATCAAATCGCTGCACAACCAAATTTTTTATGCTATGTTTTATGGACCGATGAAGCCTCTTTCACAAGAGACGGTATTTTTATAATTGTAGGAATAGCCATGTTTGGGACGAAGAAATTCCCCATGCAATTTTTCCTAGGAAACATCAGCAACGTTGGTCTGTCAACGTATGGGCAGGCATTGTTGATGATTATTTGATTGGGCCATACCTTCTATCGGAACGGTTAACAGGACCTATTTACCGGCGTTTCTTGGAGGAAGTCCTTCCAGAACTTCTTGAAAATGTTCCACTAAACGTTCGACAGCAAATATGGTATCAGAACGTGAGGATTTGGCTCAGCGGTTTGGGCACCGTTGGATTGCCAGAGGTGAAGCAGTTTCTTGGCCTCCTAGGTCACCCGATTTAACGCCGCTAGATTTTTTCCTGTGGGGACATGTGAAGTCTTTGGTCTACGAAACTCCAGTAGAAACAGAGCAAGACTTAATTGGACGAATTATAGCAGCATTTGAAATCATTCAAAACAATGATCAAATTTTTATTCAAGTCCGCCGAAATCATGTGCGACGTTTAAATCGGTGTATTCAGGTTGGAGGAAGACATTTTGAACAATTGTTGTGATGATATTATGTACAAAAGGCAAAATAAATGCATTATAAATCCTATTTAGGCAATTCATATAGTCTTTCTGAATTTTAACGCGTCTTAGGCCGTAGTGCCGTAGTGACACTTTTCCGGACATGGGTTCCAATACTCAAATGTTTTCTACTGTTCCACTGAACAGCCCCCAGACGTTTGATCCCATATTCCTGTAACACCCTGTATAATTCTGAAATCTGATCCACCCTGTATTTGTTTTAATTAAATGGCATCAGTAGATAGTAAATAGAATATTAGGATAAGGACACATGTAAGCCATTTTGGCAAATCAATATAGGTATTGTATAGTTTCGATACAAAAAAAATCTCGATTTTTCACATTCTACGTATAGGTATACCTTGAGCTTGATCAACGAAATCATAGCTCAATTAGAAGAATCGAAAAATGTAATGAAATATAAGGTGTTCCATTCTCAATAACAAATAAGCTGCTATACTACTATACAACTACTACTAACTACTAATAATAATTTCTAGTGAAGCAGATGAACATTATCGATAATAATTTGAATAAAACGAGCGTCCTCGCCAACAAAACATTATCATATAATATGTACATATAGTTTCATGATTTTCGATGAGTGGTTCGCTAATTACATGTATAGGACTCGTCGTGATCGACATAGCGAATTATTGCAAATCAAATCATCGCTCTCATTATCTGATAGGTCGCAGTAGATTACTTGATGCCTATCAAATGTTTCTTATTTATTCGAAAAAAAAAAAAGTTGAAATGTGATCAAGAAAACTGTTGGTGGCCCACCCCGTACTACACTACAAAAACAGAGACAGCATTAGAGAGGCTGCCTGCTCACTCAATGTATCATGACTGCCTGCTTAATTACGTCTCGGTCTCCCCCACGTCTCCCCACCGCTTAGGTAACGATCGGGCGTGTTCGGTGAACACACGGGTATGATCTCGAGACTCTTGTTTCCTCGATTGGAAAAAATACAAAAAACGGTACGAAATAACATACAGGGTATGTCACGACAATAAGCTTACACTATATATCTCTATACCGAGAATCAGTCAGGAGAAATACATAAAAATATGCATGCTTATATTTTAGAATACGCGCTCTCTTAATTTAAAATAATTTCAGCAATGCAGTGTTGCCGTTTCTATCAAAATTAGCAACAACTTTGTTATATCAAATAGAATACCCTGTATTTCATTGTATTTCAATAATATTCTCCTTGTAGAGCTGATTTCATCAATACATCAAACTTGGGGTCTATCGGGAATGATCACAGAGATATAGGGTGTTCAAAATCGAGATTCTTCAACTTCAGGATTTGTTTGTGCCGAAACTACCATCCAGTGATCTAGCCAAAACGGCTCACATGAGTCACATGTCCCCACAGAACTCAAAGACCTTGAGTTCTGTGCATGTCCCTATCTCAACTTTTCATTTACTATTTACTGATATTCAATCGGAACAGATACAGGGTGATCATCATTCTGAATCTTGAACCAGCCAAAATACCCAACCCCTTGCCCCTCGAACAGTCATCAATGTATTTTACTTGTAAGAAATACGCCTCTTATTCCATACATTTCTAATTTCGACCTCAGTTTTTGATGGTTGATACAGTCAAAAGCTCGACTAAGATCACAAAGAGATCACAAAAGGTGCGTTCGGTTTAACAAAATCGGAGCCGAGCGAGCAGATGCAGATTTGGTGTCACGTGATCACCTAGCAGATAGAGCTAAAGATATTTAACGAACGCTCAACGAGGTAGTAGATTGCAGATTGCAGAAGTAACACAACAGAAACAATTCACTTAACCTTATTACTTTTAAAAACACTTCAGGGCAACAAAGTTTTTTTGAATGTTTGTTGTTTATATTTTGAAAATTACTAGGGAAGGAATGATTCTGTCTAATATGATCGGTCATTAACTGTGGATCCAGGGCAGTTGTGATCGCATATATTACAGATATATAATTAATATGCTACCTACAGCAAATTCGTCGGTCATTCTGGCGATTCTGGGCAATGAGGATTCTACAAAATTCAGTTTTGTGTTTCGTTTCCAGTTGATCGAGTCTTCAATTTTTCGTCATAAAAGAGATATAATTTCAATAACATGTTGTTGACATTGATTTGTTGACAATTGACAACCGAATAACCGATCAAATCTGAATGATCTGCTCCTCAAGGCGGAGCAAACAGATTACATCTTTCAGCTCGCTCTGACAATTAACGAACACGGAGCAGATTAGACAGAGGAAGTAGATCTGATTTATCGAACGCTTTCCGAGCTAACAGATGGAATCGAGCTAACAGATATGTTATAACCGAACGCACCGAAAGAATGCAGCTATGATCTATCCGTACCCTGTTAAGATGACTTTAACGTCAATTTTCATCAAGGGACCGATTAGGTCGAGTTCTGTGAATGTTCTTGTCTATGCTACTTTATGCTGGTTCTTATGTTCTGTGTGTTTCGTGAAACTTATCGATCTGGGAATTCTGTGCTTTGACAGACACAAACTGAAACTACACATTTGACATTTGACGTAAAATCAAAAATCAAACTGCAGAAACGAGCAACGGTTTTGTTGTTCATTTTTGTTGTGAATGAATTTACCTTTGTCTGTTGTAATTTGAAATTCAATTTTTAAAGATTTTTATTTTGTTCAGACTTCTGTTTAGTTGGTGTCATTCAAATTATTTAAGAGTTCCGATATTGTGATAATATTCTTAGATAATACAAACACATTACTGGAATGGATGCCTTTACTGAGGTAAGAAACTTTACTAAAAAAAAACTGGAATACATGAATTGGCAATTTTAGAACATACTTGCAAGAGCCAGGGAAAGACAAAAATTACTAGAAGACTACACAGGTAGCGAAAAATCGCCTCTCAGGGAAACTCAATCCAATAATTCATCTAAAACTAATTTAGCTGACACAAGAAAAGTTCACAAAGCATCACTGTCTGATTCGGATCTGACCTCGAAAATAAAGAGAGCTGGATCTTCTCCCTTCAAAGAAAACAATTCTGATTCCAATTTACCTAGATTTTCAAGACAAAATTCGAAAACTATGGTATCATCTGAAATACCAGGTTCTCCTGGTAGTCAGTTGAAAACATTGAATATTCAGCAAGACAACTTCAACATGGAAATCAAATTGACCTCAACTGAAAATGTGCGAGTTGAAGTTGAAATAGCAGAGGCAGATAGCAATAGTGATTCAGAAAACAATCATGATGAAAATGGACTAAGAGATGAATCAAAAAGTAAACTCAAAAGACTGGGAAGATTGTATGCAGGTATAGTGGTTCAAACTCTGACCTATCATATTTGGTGTTCCTTGGAATGCAAATTTTAGCATTATTGGTGTTGAGCATGGCTTTGGAATTTTGATAGTAATGTCTGTCTTTTTTTTAAATTACTCCAAACTCAGAGTCCCTCTTTGATGGGTGCATATTTTTATCTGATGATAATCTGTCAAATAATTATCCACCTCACTATTTTTTGAATGAAATAAGATGGTACTGTTCTCACTGCCTCTCTTAGTCAATAATTGCAAGCAGTGACATATTTTTTACTCCTAATAAGATAATAGTATCCTACCTTTCTGTAGTTTAACTGATACTCAGAATATTAGAATACTATATTTTTACAATAAGTGTATTTTATTGAAAAATATTGATTTCAAAACTATGATATTTCATAATAAGGTACTATGTACAATTTATCTGGATTCTCAAGGAGATTACAAATCAGAATCATCAGAGTCTCAGTGTCAACAATATTCACTATCAGAAATGACATATTCAACATAGATACCTACCTGTCTGCTATATTATAGTTAATAAAATCTGCTGATCTCCTGTTTTATAATAAGATTTCATGTTCAAATATGTTTTTCTCTCAGTTCTCTTCTTTTTTCCATAGTCTTGAATATGGTCTGACTGCAAAATAATGTCAACAGTTCATTTTTTATATTTCTCTTGATATTATTGAAACTTGAAATCATTAAGTATTGTCAGGTAAAATAAAATACCCAAAAATAGACAGTGGTCAGATGAAACCTGAAATCTGTTTTGTCAGTGTTGTGGTTGACCAGATTATTTCATCAATATCACTTGTACCAGTTGTTCCAGGCATACTTTTGTATTTTCATCAATCTTGAAGTTTCCTTTTCCAGAACATAAAAATTTAGTACACTCAATATGTTTCTTAATCTTAGTCAAACTTAGAGCAACACTGCATCAGGTAAAATTCAATAAAAAATAAATAGACAGCAGGCAGATGAAATCTGGGTGGTATTTTTTTTTTTATTTTCATCAGTTTGTTTCATCAATATCAATCTGTGCTTGTACCAGGCAGTCTATTGAGTGAATTTTGAATTTTCATCAATCATCTTGAAGTGTTCTTTTCCAGAAGATAAAAATCTAGTTCATGTTCAATATCTCATTCAATTTGAGTCAAACTTAAAACAATACTTCTTCAGGTAAAATAAAAAAAAAATTGGGTAGTAATTATTTTGAATTTTGACAAGTTTGTTTCCTCAATTTCACTTATACCAGGCAGTCTATGAAGTGTATTTTGAATTTTCATCAAACATTTTTAAGTTACTTTTTCCAGAAAGAAGAAATTGAAATGCTGTAATCATGGCTTGATATAATTTGGAAAATAATTCTATAGACAGGATTTTTCTCAAAATTTCTTGCTATAAAGATATTTTCTGAGAAATTAGAAATAATTATGAGGAATTGTTTCTTATTTTGTTTATAACACTTACAAAATTCATACAATACTTATTTACATAATATGATAGGTACACTATTGGTTATAAAAGCTTGTCTATACACCAGTCATGAAATATATTCAAATATGGGACATGGGTGTACCTGAATAATACTAAAAAAATGATATTAAATTTGTATTATCACAACTTTTATACAATTTGTTCTGTTTAAAATTCATGAGATTATTTTATTTTCATTGTTTTTGAATTTTCATTGTTTTTGAATTTTCTTACTCTGAGCCCATTGGCCAGTGAATTATAAATGTTAGGTTCTGTATAAGATACACTATGTTGAACAATCACATTATTATTTGATCAGGCCCTGATTAAGAGTTCTGACCGCCCTAGGCTAATTATGAGGACGCGCCCCCGCCATGAGTATTACGGTCGGCCTAAAGTAGTATATTAGTCTTGACTTTGTTTACTAGTATAAAAATTTTGACATGGTTCATACTATCTATGAAAGTTTTCGACTTGAAGTATTATTTATATATTTACATTTCTGTAATCTTAAAGACGAGAGGCATCATACAAGTGAAACATTTTTGCAACTGATTAATGTTTTATTTGAAAATCATAATAATTGGGTAATTATTATTTGCTTATAATAAGGTCTTTTTTCTTGCTTTAGCGTTTGCAAATCTTTCCACAATTTTTTCAAATTCGATAGTTTGAAGAATATCACTTTCTATGTACATTAGAGAGAGCGCTGCAAGCTTTTGCTGGCGGAGTGTGGAGCGTAAGTAATTTTGTACTCTCTTCAGTGCTGAAAAAGACCTTTCGCCGCTGCAGTTGGTAACACTCATTGTCAAAGAAATTCTTAATATCATCCCCACATTCGGGAACATGCTTAAAATATTAAAACTTGTTATAAACTGCAACAAACCCTTTGGGGTTCTGGCAGAAAGAGAACGCTCGATCTCGGTGTCAGATTTTGAAAACTGCGCCAAATGGACGCATCCTTCTGCAATGGTTTCTTCTAAATCAGTAGCATATAGGTAGTTGTTTCAACTCCTTTGCTCTGCTTCTAATAAATTCACTGTCGTCTAGTTTATGTAGTTTCCATAAGAAACCAAACTTTGTGTTTACTGTATTATGAATAATTTGCCGGTTTTTTATATGCACTTTAAGACAATCAATAGCTGCATAATAATTATCAACGATGAAAGATCTTCTCCTTTCTAACTCAATGTGCCCCATTTTAACATCATCAAAATTTTTGTTTCTTTCTTCTTCTTACGCGCGCTTTTCAAAATTTCAAAATTCATTGTTAAAATCAGGGAGTATCAAGCGCATTTCGTTTTATTATTTTGTCTCGGTCTAGTTGAAATATGTAGAGTAGATGCAATGATGCTAGATTAGTGCATGCGAAGACACGATTTTAGCGCGCCTTGCGCGCCCCCCCCCGATCTTCGCGCCCTAGGCTGCAGCCTAATCAGCCTAATGGTTAATCAGGCCCTGTATTTGATATTGATCTAGTTGTTATATCATGAAGGTCTAGATCAATGGATCCTTCACAGAGCTTGTCAACAGCTAATGTTGGTACCAAGGATACAGTGGTGCTTCCATTAGAAGTCAGATACTGTATAATACCAGCATGAAAATCTTCAGGGTTTCCAGAGTACCAAATCACATAATATTATTATGATGACTTTCTAAGAAAAATACACAATCCTCCATGAAATATATATGAATATATACCGGGTGTCAACGAATCTATTAGACAAGTCATAACTTCTAGACCATCAGGTGTATAAATATGAGATTCGGTATAGGTAAATGGTATGTGAAGAGGAGAGTTTTCACTTCCCGGTCACTTCCGGTTTCACCGGAAATGGCTCCGGTTCTAAATTTTTAAATGGAACACCCTGTATATTATATTTTTGGATTTCTGAGACAATTCTAGATCAGAATGTGACATTTTCGAAAGTTTTTATGCCTACTTAATTTTTTTGGAGTCATTTTTGAAATTACATCTAGGTGGCCATGATCGGAAATGAACTAATCTAAGAACCTCAGGTGATATCAGAAAATTACAATCGCGAAGTTTTAGTGACAAGTATGATAGATATGATTGAGACAAGTTGGCAAAATTACATTCTCGTGTCTAACTATTATTTTTCATATGGCGACCATTTTTTGACAGGCACTTTCCGAAAAAAGGATATTTTGACGAATCTAGCGATACTAATTTATTTGCGATTGGATTAGAAATAAGAACATTAATCAAATAGTACTGACGAAAATTCTTCATAATAATTTATTTACTTTTGTCAAGTGTGCCATGGATGATAGTTCATTTACTTGTAAGCACTTCCCGAAAAAAAGGATATTTTGACAAATCAAACGATACTAATTTATTTGCGATTAGATCAACAAATTTAACAAAATTAACAATAACTTCAGCGATGCACTTACATTTTTTTCAATTTCCTAATTTCTTAAAATTTTCACTATAGTAAATTTTCAAAGTGCATTCTTCCTTGTTCAAGACACATATTTAATATTTAATTTATGTTCTTATTTGTAATCCAATCGCAATAGAGCAGTTCAGCTACCGTTGAGAGAGAAAAAAAATGTCTTCCCATCTGTCCTTGTCTTCAGTGTTCCAATATGAAATAATGAAAATCTTATGTTGCCAACACTGGAAATGAGAAGAAATGGAGAAGAAGACCGTTCTAACCTTCTTTTATATCGAGGTTAATATGATATTCTTCTCCATTATTTCCCATTTCCAATGATGCCAACATAATATTTTCATTATTTTATGTTGGAACACTGAAGACAAGGACAGATGGGGAAGACATTTTTTTTCTCTCTCAACGGTAGCTGAACTGCTCTATTAAATTAGTATCGTTAGATTCGTCGAAATATCCTTTTTTCGGAAAGTGCTTGTCAAAAAATGGTCGCCATTTGAAAAATAATAGTTAGACACGAGAATGTAATTTTGCCAACTTGTCTTATTCATATCTATCATACTTGTCACTAAAACTTCGCGATTGTAATCTTCTGATATCACCTGAGGTCCTTAGATTAGTTTACTTCCGATCATGGCCACCTAGATGTAATTTCAAAAGTGACTCCGAAAAAATTAAGTATGCATAAAAACTTTCGAAAATGTCACATTCTGATCCAGAATTGTCTCAGAAATCCAAAAATGTTACGATATACAGGGTGTTCCATTTAAAAATTTAGAACCGGAACCATTGCCGGTGAAACCGGAAGTGACCGGGAAGAGAAAAATATGTGAAAACTCTCCTCTTCACATACCATTTACCTATACCAAATCTCATTTTGATACACCTGATGGTCTAGAAGTTATGACTTGTCTATTAGATACGTTGACACCCGGTATAATATATATGAATATATGAATATGACCGTTTAAAAGGTACAGTCCTCTTCAGACAATGAAATGTGGAACATGAACCACAATAGCAATCATTCTTGATATCTTCTGTAATAAGAAGAAGACTACATCACCTTGACTACTACATCCAAATGTGATAATAAAATCAGTTTCACATTTAATTAAGCCTTTTTTTATCACCAACTGAATTCTTACTTTTTCAATCATCTGGAGGTGGCCATGCATTGGTAAATTACTTGGTAAAGTGAGAACATTGCATATGACATGAATTTTGTTCTTTGTTGATTGTTTGATAACCTACCCTACTTGATTTTTTATATACCAGGTGACACAGACTCATGATATACCCCAGGGGCGTCCGGAGGGGGAGGCAAGGGGGGGGGGGCGCCGGCCCCCCTACTAGCGTCTGGTCTTTACTCATCAGATACTTTCTAAACAAGATACATTTGTATTATTCAATTCCTATTCTGATTAGCGCTCATTATAGTGACTTTCTGAGACTTTGTTTAATTACTATTCAGCAACATCCTCGGCGACATCTCATAGATATACAGGGTGTTTCCCAACTACGGTTCCTAACTGCAGGGGGTGATTTGTTAGGTCATTTCAAGAAGCAAACTTCCTATGAACATATGTCCGGAGTTGCTTCATTTCTGATATACAGGGCGTTGAAATTGAAGAAAAGATAACGGTAATGGGCGTGTACACCTTAGTAGAACTTTCAACTCAAACCATGTTTATAATGATCCTTTTATACATAAATAATGATTGACGACATAATTCGATCGAGAAATTAACTGGAATGTTTTATTTTTGGACATAAATAATGGTACCTTCTGAAAACGGACCCTCTGACGTAAAAACCTCATCTCGCCATAGTTGAAAAAGAATACCAAATGCCCGACGGAGACTAAGGCAACTGATATATTAATTCTTTCAACTGTGATCTCGCGCTAATTCACTCTGTCAGAAATCATGTATCATTCATCTCTGTCTGGAATAGTCTTGTTTCAGTATTAGGGTTTTGACGTTTCGCCTCGTTTTCAGAGGTCCGAAAAATCGGGGATTTCAATAAGTTTTTATAAAACGTAGGGAGCTCACTTCAAGAAACGGTTTGCGGTGGTGAGCTAGTTTGGGTGAGTTCTATCGAATTGTGAAATAAATTTTTTTTGTTATATAAGCCCATTATAAAATATCATGAATATCCTGGAATCGATTTGGTTGAAATTTGGTACTTTTATTTGTCAAATTTTCTATGCATATCAAGTGTCAATTATATTTTTGGCGGAAATGATGAAAAACTCATTTCTCCAATGCAGGTGTTCATGATATGCAATACAGTGGCTTTGATTTTTTTTCTCGAAAACGAAGCTGGATATGGAGAAAATACAAGAGACCAAAAAGTTGTATTTTGAGTTGTCTGATCTCACAAAAATAAAAATTTATCAAAAAAGTCAGTGGCGTACTTTTTTCACAATATTGTTTGTTGGCTGTGGTGCCCACTGAGACGCCACTGGCCCCAATAATTTCAATCTAAATAGGGCTAAATAAGCGCCTTATCAGTTCAAATAAAAGTACCAAATTCCAACCAAATCGGTTCTAGAATTTTCATGATATTTTATAATTACCGGGTTTTTTCTTTAATTTCAACGCCCTCTATCTCAGAAACGAAGCAACTCCGGTTATATGTTGATGGGAACTTTTCTCCCTAAAATGACCTAACGAATCACCACCTGCAGTTAGGAACCGTAGTTAGGAAACACCCTGTATAAAGAGTTAATTTTATCAACGAAGTTATTGATAAAGGATATAACACAAAATTCTAAAAATTCATATTTCGAAGATAGTTATCAAGAATCAAAATACGTTTTCGAAGCCTATAATAGACTAAAACTATAATGTCCCACCAAAATATAGCTTGTTGGTTTTGAAATAGTGCTCGAATTTTTATCCGAAAAATGAATTTTTTGACCGTGCCTCGTATACACCCTGATTTACTATAATTTATGTGATCATAACTAGACATGTATTTGAGTTCCGATCAATACATTTTCTAGCTTATTTTGTCTTATTTATACTAAAAAAACAGTTTTTTTCTTTGTCAATCCTACCCCGATACGACATTTTTACGAACTTTGTCGGCTTATATCTCAGAAACTAAACATACAAAACTTTTCAAACTCACATATTTTTTTAATGAGCCATCCCACAAAAACATAGTAAAATTTCAGCCAATTCGACCGAGAGCCAATTTCCCGTGTTTTCGTGCGGGGTCCTTTGCTCAAGACTATAAGAATGCCTTTTTTTAAACAAGATTATGATTATCATCACGTGCAATTTTTTATTGTAATTTTGGCTGTAACCAGAATACCTATGTGATGTCAATTCAATTAATATTCTATTTTTTATTCCGTGTTTTATGTAGAATAATAGTAGATTATAAATCGAGAGAATGAAGTGCATGATTTTTCCAGAGGTGGTTTTGTAGCCAGAGGGTGCTACAATCGAGGCTACAATGCACTGAGGGAAGAAAAAACTCACTTCCGAGGTTTGTTTATTTACCATTTTTGCAGGACTCGACGATTTCAATGCAAAGAATCTTATGATGAAATCAATTATTGTCAATATGATGATGAAAATCTGAACACAATAATCACAAAATGAAGTTTGATTATCATGACTACCGATAAAGAAGAGTAGCCATATTGCTTTTCGTGAACATCGAAAAAGTGTGATAGCATATTTTCTAAATTGCTTTCCAAAGTTTTTTCAATAAATATTGCAGGAATTTGTGGAAAAACTATTGAAGAAGCTGCTGCAAACATAGTGGTAGATTTATTGCCATCACAGAAAAATCCCGGAAATTTTTTTAGCCTAGACAGTGCCTACTCTGTATACCCTGTATTCCCGCTTTTGTCGGTGTAAAATCGCTTATAGGTCGTGCAAAAACAGGTTTTTTATGTTCTGAATAATGTACATTATTTATTGTGACTTGCCCCTCCCCGAGATTATTTCTGCGGACGCCCCTGATATACCCTCTTTTCTTCTCTATTTTTTAAACAATATTTTTCTGAAAAGGAATATTGTCAGATATAATCATGAATATAATAAAATGGATATACAGAGAAGTACACAAAAAACGGCCAGGACTGTAACTTTTGAATTATTCAAGATGAGGTTTTGAAAATTGGTGGGCAGCTAGTATGCCAAATTGCTCATTAATTAACGAAACAATTTTTGTTATATCACTTACGATTTTACTGGAAACGACACCAACTTTTAATTTTTAAATGGGACACCCTGTATCGTATTCCATAATCGGTTAGGGAAAGTCATAAGGAATTCATCGATACCGGATTCTAAGTTTCCATATGCTCACTGAGTGTGATAGAGAAAGAAGTTTTGATATTGCGAAGTCACACCCTTTGAGCATTTGTAAACTTAGAACGCAAATATCTTTGTAATCGTTTGAAATAAACCTTTCAAACCCGGTATCATTGAATTCGTCATGATAATCCCCAACCGATTATTTAAAAATCAAAAGTTGGGGTCGTTTCCAGCAAAACCGGAAGTAATCGAACAAAAATTTGAGTATACTCGCTGCCCACCAATTTTCAAAACCCTATCTCGAATAATTCAAAAGTTACAGCCCTGACTGTTTTTTTTGCACTTCTCTGTATGATGAATCTTTCAAAATTGGTTATACATCTTTTGCCACTCCTGCCAGCAAATGTATTTTAGGTGGGGAAGAAGCAGACATTTCTTCTCCGATTCACAAAACTGAAGCAAAGTTCTGCACTAATGAGTGCTCAAATTCCGACCAGAGTAAAACCAAATCAGAAAAGCTTGCAAAGTCTTCTAGAAAGGGATTGAGCAAATTAGCAGACTTGGCACAGACTATCAATCAATGGGAGGATGATGTCAGTACTGTAAGTAATAACTTTTTTTTTCACTTTTCGATACCAGAGTGACTCTATTCATGATGCTTGAATTCTAAATTGTTGGATACGTTTTATTTCCTTTATTGCACTTTCGTTGGACTGTGTCTTGCTGGTGAGTATCAAGCAATCAAGCTCTACTATTTTTAATCCATCCAATGCACTGGTGACATATGCCTGTCCTTTAGCAAATAGTGTAGGTCCGAGGTATACAACCGTTACCATCGAGATTAGAAGGCCAGCAGACTCTGACGTAAACAGCTCGTGACGTCACCTAAGAGAGGCCAGTGTTTTATGGCTTGTCGACTAACGCGTCAGTTCGTGTTATCGTGTTGATTCATGTTCGGTGGTTTACGTATGTTTTTGAAGCGGTCCCGAATTCTTTTGTTGCTTATTCATCAAAATAATTGGCGGAAAAATTACTGTTTTGTGAAATATTTTGTGTTGTGATAGGTGAAATAACAATGCCTTTCAAGTGTTGTGTTCCCTTTTGTCGGGGGAATTATGTGGGTGGTCCAAAAGTTCATGCTTTTAGTTTCCCGTTGGACGAGGAACTATCGAAAAAGTGAGTATATGCAATTCACCGCGAGGATTTTACTCCATCTAAGTACAGTAGTAAACAGAGCTTAATTTATAATGATGAATTAATAATAGAAGACAATTATTCTCATAAAAAGTATGAGTAGAGGAAAAAGAGAAAAGCTTTGATTGTGCAGTTAGTTTTGTATTCGTATATTATATTCAACAAAATCATCACTGAATTCGAGGAAATTTTCTTGAATGTTCATAATAAACGGGCATTTTTAACTCAATACATTCTCAAATTTCTTTCTGAAATCGGTCATTTGCCTCGTGCCAATGAATGCAGAATTCATTCCAATGATCAAATTGCAACTATCATATTAACATGTACTACAAACACTCTACTTAAAAAGGTAAAACTGCATTTATCATGCGATGGTTTTTTTTTCGAAAATTTTTTTTGGTACTTTTGTATTTTTGTCTGAAGAACACGAATTTGATAATGAAAATGTGAAAAAACCATTATTTATTAAGATATTTCAAGATTCAGACTTTTGATCACCCTGTATTTGTTTCAAATGAATGTCAGTAGATAGTGAATCAAAAGTTGAGATAGGGACATGAAAGCCGTTTTGACCAATAATGAATAGTTTCGACTCAAAAAAATCCTAAAGTTGTTAAATCTCGATTTTGAACACCCTATATCTCTGTAATCATTCCTGCTAGACCCCAAGTGTGATACATTGATGAAATCAGCTTTCCAGGGAGAATCTAAAAATGCAATTAAATACAGGGTGTTCCATTTGAAATAACAAAGTTGTTGCTTCTTTTCGTTAGAAGCGGCAACGCCGCGGCGCTGAAAATATTTTAGAACCATGTCCCCCTCGAAAATGTAGTTGACGTGTCTCGGGATTTTTCAAAAACATACACACATTTCGAGAAAATTAGGGTGGGAAGTCCTGAAATGAACACCCTGTATATCACAATGTATGACACAATTTTTTCTAATATATGATTCCACTATAAATATGATTTTCTTGAGATTTATCCATATTTAGTGAAAAGAAGGAAGAATATCATTTAAAATAATGGCGTGTGTAATGTCATTCCAAAGCAATCTTTTGACATTTGACATCTCGTATATTGATTGACTATTGATTAAATGGCCGTCATCTGGAATGCTTGATCACTAAATATGAAAAACTCGCCATAAAAATCATATTTCCTGTTGAATTTTCTATATAAAAATGTGTCATCGAAGTACATCATGAGTATATAAAGTGTCCAATGAAAAAATATGAAGAGCAAGTAGCTTTAAATGCTCCCAACACAAGGGGAGAAAGAAGGCGAAATTTCGAACTTTTTCTTGAAATATCTCGATAAATAGTGGTTTGTTCACATTTTCATTATCAAATTCGTGTTTTTCAGACAATAATACGTAAGTACCAAAAAACATTTTCGAAAACAAAAAACCATCGCATGATAAATGCAGTTTTACCCTTAAAAATTACTGTTTCAAGTCTAACGATCAATTGGGTAAAAAATCCAACAACAGGAAATTGAAAACACTCACGGGGTAATTATAACAAACGGCATGTCTATCAAAATAAAATACATTTTCCATAATTTTCTTTCGATCAATCTCACGATAAGTTTATGTTCTGCGGGCCCTGTATAAGTAGGTGTGAAGTTTGCCTACACCACAATTTTTGACAATATATTTAATTCGAATGGGTTGCTGTAGGTGTTTTATTCTGGTTTTTGCTTTGTAACTTCGTTTTTCCATAATAAAATCGAATGGGATGCGAAGAAGGGCTCAGTTGACGACTGGCATCCTTTTTTAACCGGAAGCCCTTCAAAAAAACAGCAAAATCGGCTCAATAATGATCTAAAACTAAAATTGAAATACGCGGTCGCCTTATAGCGCCATAAGCGCTTGTCGTTTCGAGCCGCTGGTTAGGCCTCACTAAGGTGACGTCACCACGGAGCATGCAGGTCTTATTGTCTCGATGGTAACGATACAACATATAGAATTCTGTACATTTAGATAATCTTTTTGATTATCAACAGTTGTGGAGATGACTCAGTGTCTCTTGTACATACCTGTATCTAGGTGGCTTTTTTGATTGTAGCCTCGTCATGTGGAGGAGAAGGTGACATCCCCGAAAAAAACTTGGAAACCTCCTGCTCCACAACCTCCGGTAACGGTTTCGCCCCCAAAACCGGTACCGACGAAAATTTCGCAAAAACCCAAGGCTCCAGAGCCACCGATTTTTAGGGCAAACAGCCCTGATAAAGGGGACTTGAGAGGGAGCCCAACCAAGCAAGTGGTTACTCCTAGAAAGGATGACAGGATTCAAGTGGTCGACGCTGTTCCCAAGAAATTGAAGTGGGATAAAAATGTGTTGGATACCTTGGTACGATTTTTTTGAGCAAATAATTTGAAAAGTCATTATCCATCCATTCTCAAAGTATTATCAAGAAGACGAAAACAAAGAAACTCAAAGTCGGTCGACCACAAAATCATATTCGAAATTCCAAACGAAATTGAAAAATGTAATTTTTTACATGTAACGAAAGTCACGTGATACCGAAAAATTTGACCATTTTCTATTTTTTCAAAGCAGACCTAGACGCCCAAGTCGAATTTCAAAATAAATAATCATTAGTTTCTCCCATATGATGCCAATTCTATGAAATACACTAACTATATTAAGATAATGACCATTGGGAGGGAAGCTATGGTAAGAAACACTACTTTTGGTATTATGAAGATGAATTGGTAATTGATCGAATTCAAGTTCCTTTGTTTTTTTCCTTCTGAAATAATTGGGAGTGCATGCAATATGATTTCATTTTGTAAATTAATGATTGCTCTGAACATTAACTGAAAATAAATAATAAGAAATTATAGTAATTTGATGTAGCAAGAGTATGTTCAGTTGCTCATGTCTCATGACTTGTATAACTAATTCTGTAAGAGAAGTTGTTTGCTTGTGATTTCTGCATTAATATTCTGCTCAAAATTTAATGTTTCTGCCTGTGATAGATAACTAATTAATAGGCGAAAATTGAAATTATTGGAAGATGTTTCAGTAAAATATTAAGTAGATATACTAAGTTAAATTATTATATTATGTCACAAAAAATCGTTAGCCAAATTGTAAAATGGTATTGGTAAACTTTTCTGAAAGTTGAGAATATCACAGATTGGATAGAAAGATTTTCAGCTGAAATATTTACGTACTATTAGGACTTCCGCTAATACTGCAAGTGAACTTCATATTAATTATTCCAAATGGAACACCCTGTATTTTGTTTCATAATCAGAATCAACATTACTTGTTGAGTCCGTTCCATGTTTCACTATATTCTTTTTGCTTGTTTCAATTGAATAATCATCAAACCGTTCACTTTTTACTTGGCATAATTCAAGAATCCCCAAAAATCAACACCTAAAATTTATCCTGTAGGTATATCCAATTGAAAGTTCAGGAAATAATATTCGGAATAATAATTTTTCCATTATTAAATGGGCAAATCTATGAAGGAACTTACACAAAATAATAATGCTTTAAATTAGTTTTACAGTGAGTGAAAGAGGCACCAATTTATTTTCATTGTTTTTCATGTTGTAATTTTTGCAAACTTACTTTTGAATTCAATGTGAAGAGAATCTTGACTGAAAGAATGTTTTTCCTTGCACAATAATACTCACTACATCGCTTACTCATATAATTCATAGATATTGAATTTTTATTTTTCTTCATTACTGCAGGAATCACAAGGATTTACGCGAACAAATTCAGAGTCGCGTTTGGTATATTCGTATAATTCACAGGACAAAAATATCGAAGTCAGAACGGCACAAAAAGTGCCGGTAACGAAAGAGCAGCCAAATGTAATTCCCGAAGAAGAAGAAATCCCAACAGAGGGCAAAATAAAACAATTGAAAAGTGTGTTGGAAGCGAAGACTAGCAATGATCAGAAATTGCCGCAAGCCCCTTCAAGTCCTACCAAGTTGAGTGTCAGAATATCCAAAAACGAAGAAGGAACCAAGTATCCATCAAAATCGAACCTGAGATCTGGCAACATAGCTGGCCGCGCTGCCATTTTCGAAACAAGCCCCAGCAAGAGCACGAAAGATCCCGCTCTGCTCTCTGTGTCAGAAAGAATGGCTCTGTTCGAAAAAAATAGAGGCGAAGCCCTAGTCCCGAAAGCAGCTTTCGGCATGGCCCCTCCAGTCAAAGTTGAAACTACAACGAAAGCCAGTGCTACAAGGATATTCGCAGAAAAAACCAACAAACCGTCGGAAGTTAGACACTTGGAGACCGTGAAACCAATAATCCACAGTCCCCCGAAATCTGCCAAAAAACCTGCCCCGAAACCACCTGTGGAGACTTCAACTCCCACAGTGGCGGCTGTCCAGCAGGCCGGGGGTATTGCTAACAAGATGGCCGCTTTGCTGCAGAACAAGACCACCATTTCGCAAGAACAAATCGAAAGCAGCGTCAAATCGGAGAGACAGAAAGAGATGGACATGTTGCTGAATCGGTTCAATAAGAATAAAGCGGTGAGTTATTCGAAATTATCTCATTGATGTTTTCTCCCTCACGTTTTTTTTTTGTTCAGGTGGTGAATGATGCAATCGTGAAAGATACAGATGATGATGAAGAAGATGGTACAGAGGTAGATGAGAAAACTGCCATGATAAGCGGGAGTGTGGCACAAATCGTCAACGCCGGAAATAGAAGGAAATCTGCCGAGAAAAGGAAGAGTGGAGGAAAGCCACATGGTGAGTTGCTACCTAAGAATAAATAACAATAGATATACTGTGATTCATTTATAATAATCTTCATTATTCCCAAGAAACACATATATGTTTATAGCAGGAAAAATTATGGAAGAGCAACTAAAAAAAAAAAAAATCATATTGTTGTTTCTTCTAGAGACTGTTGAATATAAGTTCTGGAATTGATTTAGGATGATATAAGAGAATCAAAGACACAAGTATTTTTTCAGTTCTTTTTTGAATTTCTCAACACTTAATTGTTCTTCAGTCTGACAGATAATTCATTATAGAGAATTGTTCCATTGTTTAAAATAGATCTTTTACCCATATCTGATTTAATTTCGATGAGAGTTAACATATCTTCAAAATTCAGATTTGAATGTTTATAGTTGTATTCGACGGAAAATTTAATATTTTGAATTTGTAAATGGAGTTGATATCTAACAATTGCCTAGGCCATCAGAAAAATGTCTGCAGTTTTGGGAATCGAACCCACGAACCGGAAATCCAACGTGAATAGAGTACTGACCTACCTGTATAACCTAGTGAGACCTTGCCTATGAGAAGCAAATTCAAATAAGCGCTACCTCACCACACGCTTTATTTTTAACTGAAATACACCGTGTGTATTAATAAGATAAGGATGTCTATTGTTGTTGAGTAATCAGTATTCAATTGTAAAATATAAAAGACCGCTGACGGTTTTCTCTCTTGTTCAAAGAAGAACATACCTTCGGTACTTTCCCACTGTATAAATAGAGTAGTTCAACTAGCGTTGAGAGAGAAAAAAAATGTCTACTCTAGAGTGAGTAGATTAAATAGAGTGACGACAATATACTTCCAAATGGCAGCCGTTTCCGGAATGTCATTCGTGGTCAAGTCACTGAGTAGCTTAATATCTGAAGGGTCTCTCCCATGCAGTAATGAGTTTGCCCCTTCGAAGTGCCCATCTGATGTTAGGTTTAGATATTTGATATTTTCATTCCAATATCTGAATAATCTGAGACTTACAAGTCCCAAAAGACAGATTCTAATAGTTAATATCCAAGGTACTGACGTATAAAGTTTCATGTCTGATTGTTGGATGTTTTGTGTCCAAAGAGCAAAAAACACAGAGACGAAGCATTAACAAAGTGAAATGGAATGCGTAGAACTGAATGGAGAAAACACGACAGGGGGGTGCACCTCCATATTTAAGGTCTGACCAATCAAAAAGTGTACCTCTTTTGTCGTAACTCTATAAAGTCTCTCTAGTCTTCCCCATCTGTCCTTGTCTTCAGTGTTCCAACGTAAAATGATGAACATTTTATAGTGGCGACACTGGAAATCAGAAGACATGGAGAAGAAGACCATTCTAAATTTTTTTTATTGAGGTTAGTATGACCTTTCCCTCCATTTTTTCCCGTTTCCAATGTTACCAACTTCAAAGGACCCCGCACTTTCCTTATGGAAAATGGCTTTCGTTTGAATTCCCTGAATTTTTGGTATGATGTAGATTTTGACTTCCTAAGCAAAAGTGTCCATGGGCACATAGAAATCGGCTGGCTAGTTTCCGAGATACAGGGTGTCAGAGATGAAAAGTGAAGCTTTCTGCTTAGAATTTTTAACAACTCCAAGAATTGACAAAACGCCCATTTATTCATGGAATAACATGCCTGAATGATGGTACAATGTCCTCTGGATCTCGTATCCATAATAATTTTATGTTTTGGGCTCTACAACAGGGTGAACAAAGAAAAATCCAATTGGATTAATTTTAAACCAACCAGGGTAAGTTCTTTCATGAGAATTAAAGATCCAATTGAGCCTGGACGAACATCCTCAATCTCGATGGAAGCTGACTGATTTTTTTTTATATACAGGGTGGTTCGAAAATTGGGGTACGACAATCCCTAGTTTTTTTAATCGTAAAGGGGAGAGCATGTCATATATATATCAAACATTCTTCAATGTTGAGAACGTCGCATACTCATTTCATATATATATGGTGAGTAAAAAGATACAGTCCATCAATTCATGTTGAAAAATATTCGGGCTAGATTAGTGCGGTACCTATTCCAAAAATGCAATGCCTTATATACAGGATGAATTAAATAATTTTCATTTGAAAGCCCTGTTTCCGAAGAAGCTAGAGAAATTCGAAATGTATCAGAAGCAATAACCCTCTCAAGGTTGGAAATAATTTCTTTGTTCACCCTGTTGTAGAGCCCAAAACGTAAAATTATACTGAATACGAGATCCAGATGACATTTTACCGTCATTCAGGCATGTTATTCCATGAATATATGGGCGTTCTGTCAATTCTCGTATTAGTTAGCTTCACTTTTCATCTTTGACACCATATATCTCGAAAACTATTAAGCCGATTTCTTTGGTCTATGGACACTTTTGCTTAGGGAATCGAAATCTATATCATAGCAAAAATTCAGAGAATTTAACCGAAAGCCATTTTCCATAAGGAAAGTGCGTTGTCCTTTCCATTATTTCACGTTGAAACACTGAAGACAAGAACAGATGGGGAAGACATTTTTTTTTCCTCTCTCAAAGCTAGCTGAACTGCTCTATTCCAGGCAAAGGCGATAGTCCCCAAGTGGCAGCGGTATTGAACGAAGTGAAAAGGATCAAAGTGACGGGACCGAAACCGGGAGCCCTATATCCGAACCTTTCCGACATCGAAGCCACCACGGAAACGGAAACCGACAACCACACCAGGAGTCCTTCGCCGGACGAAGGTCAAAGCAGGTGCGATAAAATTACCAATTGGATATTGTTTTGTCTTTGTCTGGCTTGATAGGTGCTTTCGGCGTTCGCGACCATGTGCAAACATAGACGCTCACCATCATTTACTGGCTGTTTTGCTCAATGAACTCAATATAAACAACTGGAAGGGACCCTCTGTGAACGACGAGTGAGGCAAAAATATTGTTCAGGCAACCCGCAGTGTTTACGGATACCTATCTCTCTCTATCTTATGTTCGCTAATGGGAAGCGCTCGCATTATTTGAAATATCTTCTCGTTTTTTGCTTTTATTTATAAGTAGACGTGATTTATCATTAAAAAAATTATCATTGATTTTTTTATTGACTCGAAAATGAAATTTCATTTTTATTCTTACAGGATTAGGAAGTCAAATGAATACAAGATTGAAATTATATATTTTCATTCAAATGTCACAATATATTGTACAGGGAGAGCGAAGCACAATGTCTTAGCACTATCAGAAGAAAAAGAAAAACGATAGGAAAAAATTGAAAAGATGTTATTGAATGGTATTGACTACTTAAGGTCCATTTTGAGCATAATTTCCACAGGTTCCTATTTTACCATTAGGTCGCTGCCTACAAACATATCCCTATTAGAAATTAAAGAAATACAATTCTCAATACAATATCCTTCTCCAATGGAACAGTTTGGGTTTCTTTATTGATGAACTTTGAAACTTGGGAGCTGGAAGTCATAGGTAAAGTCGATAATATGAGAAACATCTTCCTTAGGACCCAATGTTATGAACTTCCACAGATGCATCCTGAAAATAAATTACTAGCTAGTTTTTTATTTTAAAGAGGTGCAAACATACTTTTTACTGGGTACAGCATCTGGTTTCAATAACCTAGCAGTACCTGGTATGTCTAAATAAATTATCAGTTGGCAGGAAATGCCATCCACAAAGCTCGCTGGTTTTAGATGAAGTCCAACTCTATCTACGAACTGCCTTAATCCATCATTCAAGAATGTCTGAATGGAAAGCTGCAACAAATAATATTACTTGATATGTTTATGGAAAAATCATGGAAGTATTTAACTTTGACAAATAATTTAGGTATAGTTTTTGAACATATTCTGAGACTGGGAACATTGTACACCTAACTGATGATCATTTCAAGAACTATATTTTCCAAAAATCTGAACAATATTCAACTTACCCATGGAATGACAATTTCCTTTTCTTTTGCTCGTTCTTGCATCCAAAGGCGAAACAATAAATCACCATTGTTTATCAAAACCTTCTCAACAATCAGTTCACAGTGTTCACACCCACAAATTCAGTCCTTTTTATAAAACAAAACACGCCAAATGAATAGATATTTCACATGAACAAAGACAATGAACTTATGTCCTCACTTTCTTGCCTGTTTAGATGAGAGAAAAAAAGCTAAAGTACTTTAATTATTAGATAAAAGAAAACGTAAACACCAATCCACCATTAAACAGCACGAGTAGGAAAGAGACAGGTTACCGTAAATCATGCTATCCTTGTTGCAGCTGCCCCTGACACACTGTGCTATTCGAGAGAACGGCCGTCTCCCTTCCAGTTATTTATATTGAGTTCATTGGTTTTGCTTGGGCATTCTACCATTCGTAGACTTATCATCTAATGGAGACGCCACATTTTATTCATAAATCTATATTTATTTTACCCCAATAATTCCATTGTTAACAAGTTATGGGGTGAGCTCAATTAGCGAAGTATAGTAGACCACGTGATTCAACATGTCTTGCATTCATACGTGACCACGAGTTGTCTCAAAGTTAACCTGCTCGCCCTCTACGTTATCAACTACATGTACTTCGGAGGATTCCTATCCACGTAACACATTGTTTTTTTTTTCACTTATAATAACACGAGAGATTTTTTCTGTCGAAGTAAACTCGACATGTATCAATAAGAATTTTGTTGCCTGACAATTTGACGAAAAAAACTGAATTTTTTGGCAGTTTTTTGAGTTGAGTTACCTAATTTAATTCATCAAACATTTTGTTTATGGCTGGTTGTCATGCTTTCAAAAGTTAGGTTCAGTTATTGTCGCTAGAAAAGTTAGGGCAAACTTGTTTCACTGTCATAATGACAAAATCACGCGACTTGTGGGATTTTTCATACATGAATTAAATTGTCAGTAATAATAACTTATGTTAATTTTGGTAATTATACTGAGTCAGTTTTTTGTAGCAGGACTTCAGCAGCTTGAAGAACACATTTTTTCAAGGCGAATATTTCATGTGTACATATATGCGTGGGAGCTTCGTTTCCGATATACAGAGAGTCGGAGTTTGAGATTTTTTCAATAATTTCTCAATTTCCCACAATTTTCAAAATAATGAATTGACATTTGGTACACCTATTAGACTTGTGAACAACACAGGCTATATTCCGAATTCAACTGATATCGCTAATACTTCTATAGGCCAAAAAAAATTCACCGACGCTGCTCTCTTGGAATATAACAAATTACCAGATAATATAAAAAATTGCAGAAATACAATAAAATTCAAATACCTTCTTAAAAAATTTATCATTTCTGAACGAAATAGATGACTTTTTTTTTTTCAACTTTTGATTCATATTCAAATTGATTTTTGCTCACCAATATGAAATGATTTGTCAAAATTTAATAATTAATGTTTTCAAATATTTTATTATTCATCAGTTTATTATAATTGTATAGTTTTAGGTATTATTGTTAACTATACTTCCTTATACCAGAACTTTTCAATAAATAAATAAATAAATAAATAAATAACTGGTCAGTACTGTCAGTAAATCCACTGACTCTGCTGAAAATCTGTGTTCCGAAATATAAAATCAAAAATATATTGCTGTAATTCGGAAAACGTTTTCATCAGTAATCAGCATCACTCGATCAGCTGGTGAAATTTGTCAGTTGTCACGATGTTACATCGGTAGATTTTCGTTTATCTGGCCAATTATTTAAATAACAGGTATTTTGTGATAGACAAAACATTTTTAAAAAATAACGGAAATGAATGTGACATTCCTTCTCCCTCTAAAATAATGACAGTTCACTGAAGCCACACTACCTTTTGACAGTCAGCAATTTCACCAGAATGTTGATTCGAAATATTAGGAATGAATAGTATGTCTACTCACAAGTATCTGTCACTTTTAGGAATTTTTTTGATCTCGGAATGAAACAAAAATCAGAATATAGCCTCAATATCAGGCGTTTCAATTACCTACAGGATGCTACACTATTGGAAGTTGTACCCAATTTAACCATCGTAAACTATTTTTCGTGCTGCCATTGCTTTCGATGAAACAATAATTCAGATTCTCGCATTCATTTGGATACTTATATGTTTTTCAAAAACTATGGATCCCGAAGAAACTCAATTTGACATCTCCTAATAATCGATTAGAACACCTGGGATAATCGAAAGCTTTCATAAGATGTGTTGATGAAACTCAGTCACAAAACTTGAAAAACAAAAAAAATATATAAAAATATCACACCGCCTATTTATGTTTACATAAGGTCATCATCTTGAAACATTAAATTCTTCAAGCTATTGAAGTCCTGCTGCAAAAAACTCCTGTATATACAGGATGACAGGGTTCGTATACTCCGGGAGGTAATCCTGCAGATAAAATAAAATATGTTCCTATCAACAGCCCATTGTAGGTAAGTCCTTAAATGCAGATTCATTCAATTATATTTGTTGCCATTGATCCTAGAATAACGAAATTTGGTCCCTGAAGGTACACATCGTTTTCTGCGAAACTATTTACCAATGCATATACATATATCACTATTCATCTCATTTTTAGTACCCAGAATATGATTCTTCGAACACTTTCAAATGACAGGTACGAATCGTTCTCTAGAAAAATTTGATTGTTGATAAGTTTGTGAAATACTCATTGCGGATATTTTCCCAGCTTATCAATATCACGTGGGATCCCTAAATCGCTTTTCGAGCGAAAATATGGCACAACAAAATAGTTTTATGGGTAATTATTTATATTGTACAGAGGAAGACACATTTATAGAGTACTGTAACTAATAAAGGGTGGAGCATAGGAACCAAGTGTTTTTGGTTTGGGTAGTAGGTACTCTGCAATTAGAAAAGGGCGGGGCGCGCAGTTTATTACAATTCATTCCTCGATTCGAAGCATTTCACTTTCTTGGTTGCCACCTGCCATCATGGAGCGGAGCTAGAGCAACGCGTGTTCGTTATTGTTATTCCACAAACACTTGATTTCTATGCTCCTTCTTTTAGAAGTATGCAAGAAAAACACACTGACTAAAGAATTCACTGAGAAACAAGTGAAAGAAATACTTGTTATTTTCCTAACCAAAGCTTCTGAGTGGTGCAATGGAAGAATGTAAGTAAGTTATTGTACAGGGTGGGGTATAGGAATCAAGTGTTTGTGAAATAACAATAACGAACACTCGTTGCTCTAGCGTTCACCGCTTCTAGATGGCAAGTGAAAACTGACAACTGAGAACCTTCGAGTCAAGGAATGGATTGTAATAAATCGCGCGCCCCGCTCTTTTCTAATGGCCGAGTACTACCCAAACAAAAAACATTTGGTTCATATGCCCCACCCTATATTACAACAATTGCCAGGGACGTTTCAATTATTGTTTATTCCATAATTACGTCATTTGACAGGTCGTTGAAGGGCAAACATTGTATTTTGTCATATGAAACGAGATCGTTTTCCTTAGGAACGGAGGTGGAACCCAAATGAGTTTGATGATTTTGTTTGGTGAATATGCTATTGTATTCTGGATGTGGGCAGGGCTATGCTCATCAAAACTAACCTTACAGATAGTTCGTGTACCCTCCGTGTCAAAATCATGTGTTCTAGAATGGTCAACAATTACATAATTCTTTCCATAACCGGAAATCAGGCCATAGCACTTAGTACCGTCTCCTTGAGATGATAAGTATGCTCCGTTCTACAGGATATTCCTGAATTCAAGTGATGAAAAAGTCTAGGAAAGATTACCATGAAAATGAGAAGGAAAGTTCCCCATAATAACCGGGAATGGTTCGTTTTAAAGATACAGAGTGTTGAAGTTTTGTGTACGAAAAATAACACCTTGTCTTGATATTTTCCATCTCACTGTTATCTGATAAAGAAATGTTTCATTTCAGTTCTTTCAATCTGAACTCTTTTTTTTTATCTCAAAAGCAAAGATAGTTAAATCTTTGCAGAAAACTAACCGACTTGCCTCCTAAGCACGCCTCGAATTCCTGAGTAGACTGGGAAGTCCAAAATATAACTGATGAATACTGTCTGTAGGTTGACTGAGGAGGTGGTATATTCATTATTAATTTTTTTTGCGATTGTCTCATCGTTTCTATAAAATAAAAATATGATTATTATTTCAATATAGTATAGTGCGGATAAATCAGGTGATGTTTTATATTGAAAACAGGAGCAGGTTCGTTCCCGAAACGTATCATATAGAAACAGGAGAGAAAATCCCAAAAAATCTGGAATAATGAATACCTGATGAAGTTCCCAACAAATTGTTAAAATTGCATCCAACTGGACAAACGGGTTTACATAATTTGTTTATTTGCATAATTATTATGATCTTCAATATGCAAGTATAGAAATTACATTATGTAAGACTCTTCCGTAGGCTTTTGTTACTTGAATTTAGGAACACCCTGTTTAAGTAACCAGGAATGTGAAGGTTTTTTTTTTAAGATTCTTGATTATTGAACGACGTGAATGAATATATCTCTAAAGTTCAAGAATGACTATATACAGGATGATCCATTAAGAATGGGCAATATCTGAACCACAGGTAGTAAACACCAAAATATGAAGATTTATTCCAACATGCCTATTGAAAATGTTGCAGGTACAGGGTTTTTGAGGGAAAAAAATTAAGTCAAATTAACTATGGTCAAATATTCACTTTGAAATTATGTTTTTGTTGTCGTTGTTAGTGATTGTCATTATTTATTACTGCCTTTTTTCACTGCCTATTCACTAACTTCATAATTTTAAATAATAAAAATATCATAGAGTGAAACACAAACCTCTTCGAGAGCGAATAACGCAAAATCGTTAGAGCTGGACAATTTGAAAAACAGTAAATTTTTTATGTAAATTTGAACAGGTTCTCAGATATCTGACTTATTTTAATCTTCATTTAATTGTCAACGTCGATGTTATGGTAACAGATTGCCACTAGTGTCCTCTATGAGCAATCACAAAATAAGTTACAAATTCATATCTTTCATGTCAAAAAAACTGAAACTGCAAAGTTTTATGTTCATTTTGCTAAGACTTACAGATATATTGAGGAATCTTGAACTAAACTCTTCCCCTCGAACACCCTGTATCTCCTAAACCAGCAACATTTTGGTGTTTACTATCTGTAGTTCAGAGATTGACCATTCTTAATGAATCACCCTGTACGCACACATGTATATCAACATTTTGTGATAGAAACTCGAAGAAGACTGATACTGAAACATATTTTTATTCATGATTTTTATTGCCTCTATGAGCCTCATTCATTCATTTTAATAGTAACAAAAACTTACTTTTCCATGTGATCACTTAATCTTCATAATTCTATTTTTTCATCCAATTATCATAATTATAAACAATTATTATTGTTTATCAGATCTACAAAGGGAGTTTCAGTTTTTACCTGTCAACCTTTGGGTCATATTTTTTATTCGTCAAAACGAGGTGAAATTTGATTATTAGATTAATTAGATTTGACTTCTCCTTGTTCATTTCAGTGACATCCCGGTAGTAAACGAAAATTATAGCATGTAACTTCTTTAAGGTATGAGATTTTTGTTTCGAATTTAGTTATGCACTTATGAGTTATTTTCGAATGACAATATTCGTTTTTGTAAAAAAAATGAAACTGCCACGATAATAAAACAGTGCATTTTTTATCACTAAACACGGAACAAAAATTGAAACCATGAAAAGTGGCGTGCTGATATTCTCCATGAACTAAACAAATAATGACATCAACAAAAGTCTTTTATCACTATTTACAAATGAAATGAACCTATAAAGTTAGAAAAAATTGTAATTTTGAGATTTTTAATAATGAAAACTGAAACACCCTGTATAATAATTCCTGCTGAAATTGTTAGAAGTCTGTCAATATATCTCAACTATAATAATAAATCATTTCCATTTATTTACTGCTTTGGATCTTGCTACCATACGAAAATAAATAATTTCACATATTTTCGAAAATCACACAGTTCCTTCAAAAATGTGATAATTCTTAAATTGAATACACACCACACACCAGATTTCAACAATAACTTGTGATGCAATTTGACTGCAGCTACTATTTTGACATAATGTTTTTCCAGTCAACTTTCCATTTGAACATGACAAATTTTCAAAACAAAAACAATAATACTAATGTTGTTTTTGTGTCAGAACTTAAGTAAGCAGATTTAGATGTAGTTAGTTCGAAAGGTGTTGTTGTTTTTAGTTTATGTTGATATTTATTTATTATATTATGATTAAGGAATTGAGTATGGTACCCCTATACGTATTAAGTTAATAAAAGATATACGATCATCCCATTTTTCATTTCATTATCACTGCATGAGAAAAAATCTGCTAGTGCAAAGTTACAGAAAACTGGTTATTGAGTGGGAAAAGTGGATATACATGTTTTTTTTTTTTTTATTGATTTCAGTTCATATATCATAATATAATAGTTATTTGAGCATGAAAGAGATTAGGTTTTACAGGTTGAAAATTATTTTATCTCGATTTCCTACTATATCTTTAGGACCCTCCATACTTTTCAAATAATTTGATTGTTTGAGCAATATCGCCATGCAAATTTCGGAGTATATTAAATTTGAAAATGTGTTATATGTTTTGCCTACCGTTGGTTCAAGGAAAATGCTATTGAAGTACGTTTATATATTCTAATGACGTATTCCTGCATTTTAATAGAAAAAGTCTAAGTATGTAAACTTGTAAAAAATGAGTTATTTGCATGAAATTTGGTTCCCGTTGGTTTTTTTGAAGTGAAAAATTATAATTTCGTATTAATGTTCATGGAATATCTAGAGGGCGCTGCGTACGCTGTCATTATTTATTTCAATTTGCCCTAACATTTTTGACAGTAAACTTTCGGTACTTATGATGGAAAAACCTTCTCACATATTTTCCAAATAGAAAAGGGACACTTCCCCAACACGCTGGAGAAGATCGTTTTCTAGATATTTACAATTTTCTATATCGATGCATGTTACTTAGCTCCTAGGACGCTAAGTGGAGTTGCTGAGAACATAACAAAAATAAGTATGTGGTAGGTCTCGTCAAAATAAACAACTTTTTTTCTATGAAATGTTGATCGAAAAATGATTTGTTTTCTGTATTTCAACAGCCTGTATCTCCGAAATGAAGCATTTCTGGACACAAATTTATATAGACTTTTTTCTAAAAATGTCCTCAGGAATACGTCACTTGAATATTTTAACGTACTTATGATACACCCTGTATACAGGCTTTATCACGTTTCTTTTCATTCATGATTTATATTCAATCAATACTGTTATTTGACAGTCTAAATCATTTTAAAAACTAAATGATATTAAGGGATTGTAAGAACAGAAAATATTCTCATTCAGGACATTAGATCGATAGAAATCATATTATATCTGGTGTATAATTTTGAAATGTGGACAGATTGAATTACATCACAATTATTAGTGAGTTAATCTTTCAATTTTCAATTGTAACACATTCTATTTCTTGTATTTTTGGATTTTTAGATATAGGATATCGGGTCCTGCAGATTTAGAAGGTGTCGATTGTCGAATTTTAATTTCTTGATTCGAATTGTTGGTAGGTGATGCTAAATGTTTCAATATCTCATAAAAAAATTGTGTTCAGGAATAAAAAACATTCTACAAAATCATCCTAGATATGCGAAAGATGAATGAGATTTGAAACCGAAATATTCAGTAACTGTAATATTCAGAAAAATGTAAAAAATTGGGTGTTCTATATGAAAATCAAAATCTGAAGTCACTTCCGGTTTTCGTTTCATGATCTGCTTTCTGAACAGTGTGAGAAATATGAAGCTTCAATATTGGGATAAAATTTGTTTTGATGCATATCTCTATTATTTTTTCAATGTGCTCTTGTCTATAAATAAAAATATTAGTATTATCTCAATTTACTTGTAGTGAGGGCAAATCAGATGATTCGCCGCAAAATGTTACTGTCATTCTTAGAAAAAATTCATTCAGTTCCCAGTGACACTTAGTTTGAAAAATGGTTGAGGATGGCGAATATGGGTATATTGAAAAATATACAATTCAACTAATCTTTGGACGTTTCGGGAACGAAACTGCTTCCGTTCTCTACATAAAAATGAGAAATTTGTCTTGCACTTGATGGTGTCGCTTTTTGACACTTATTAGTAACAGAAGTTGATTAAAAAACGTTTGAGCTACTGGGTGTTTTTCAATTGATTTTGAGTTCACCTATATTAACTGAACAGGAAGCTGTTATTGGTTCCGTTCAGGAGAATGCAAGCGGATTGGATTGGATTTTATTTATCTTTATCAATCAAAAACACTCTGTTGCTCACACATTTCTCCATCAACTTCTGTCACTGAGAAGAATTAAAAGGCGCAAACAACATCAACTGCTAGCCATCGTTTTTTCAAATGTCCAAAGAAAAGTGGAATTTTATATTTTTCATAATATTTTTATTTATAGATTCACTGTGTGGTCAGAAGTTGATAATTTTGGTATGCTTATGGGCCCTTTTCTAAATTACATGTGTTTTAAAATATGGTGATGGTGATAGTGAACAGTTTCTAACATAGTTTTCCTTTGTTGAACAGTTTCGAAGATAACAATGATTCAGATGACCCTAATACTAGTTTTGGTCGTGATATCTTAGAGGCGGTGTGTAAGAATCAGACCCCACAGAAGAGGGTAAGTGACCAACATTTTTTTTATGTCACAAGAGATACTGATTCCATCACTATACCAATAATTGTTCTAGCCAATTTACGATGAAAGTACTGCTAGTGATGTTTCGAGTATTTTGGATGATATGGACAACTATCTTGGTGAATACAGTAATGGTGAAAATAGCAGTACCGGTCCAACACCCCCAAAACAAGTGAAGCCATTAGTAGTAGAAGTGAGTGGTATTGTTATCAGTCAACGTTGAAATGACGAAAGGTTTTTCTTTACCGAATATCAAACCCCCCTTACTAAAAATATTTAATTTCGACTTGCATAATCATCAAATACAAAAACATACTCAAACCACTACAATAATATTTTTCTACGGCTATAACACGAAATTGTTCGTGTTTTACTGTGTTCGATAAGTCAATGAGGTACTTTGTATGTCATCAATTTTATTTTATTATCTGATATCACAATGACTCCATTGTGTTAATATTTCAAAAAAATCTCATCGCTCATGGAATGTCATATTGCAAGCAATGACAGCTCTGTCTAATAGATGAGCATTACATGACAGGAAATCAGATGGCTACAAGACGAAGAAATCGAAAATGCCGCTGTTATCTATTATAGCCGTAGAAAAATTATAGTGTATAACTTGCACGGAATGCTAATTTCCTACTCAGGATTCGCCTATGTCTCATGTTGCAAACTTCATTGTCGTAGGAAATCACTATCATTCCGTGCTCGTTGAACAATATACTATTTCCAACACCTCCAGGGTCGGTCATCTGACAGTTCATGCACGCAACCGATATGATCTGCTTCAAAATCATTTGTGGTTATTTCTGACTGTCACTGCTTGTCGAGTGTCCGTACTATAAATATACAGAACAAAAGTGTCATTGAAGAATTCTAGTAACAACTAACGGCTCTACTGGAATTGGCATCAGCTGACTCATGCATCAATTTTCATTGAGCAGTTCTCTTCTAACTGAATAGAAAATGTTTTTTTTTTTCAATTTCAACACCTTGTAACTTGATAATGAATCAACTTAGGACAAAGTAAAAAACTTCACAGACAAAAATATTTCCACAGAATTCTTGAAATCACATGTTTCGCAAACACACTAGCTTCTTCAAGTTGAACAGTCGTACAATAAATTTTGCTTAATTTAAATCATCTATGATCAATTTCAGAAAACAACGACGCACCCTTCAAACTCCTTCAATTACAAGACTTTCTCGCCTACTGTGAAGCCCGAAGGAAATAAATTCCAATCGCCAATGAAGACTAGGACTTCCGTTGAGCCTATTCCCGATTTGCCAGAATATGTCGTCGAAGGAGACAATGTTCTGCCTCTGACGCACACAGTCAGTTTTTATCGGAAACAACAAAATCAGGTCAATATTGCATATTGAAATTCCCTTTACACTATCTAGGATTGACTTGAGTTGGATTTATGCTGCATCATTTAACAATTATCAAGTAACATTTATCATTCAACAAGTAGCAATTAAATGTTGAACTTCCTGTTTTCAATGAAGCAGACATTTAACAATTATCAATTAACATGTAACAAGTTGACCAACTTTTAACTTTCTCACTTTGATTGAACCAGGTTTTCTTCTAGTGCGCAGCTAGTACGCAGATGATCGCGGATTGCTTTCATCAACTGGTAGAGAAGACATGGATTGGTCAGACCAATGTCAGACCTGATATCTGACAGATGTTATGAAATTTGTTTTAACATAAAACAGTTGCAATCAACAGAAAATTGTAGATAAGAGTCACCCAGTCTCTTCCAGATCAGAAAACATTATGAAGTTCGAAATTTTAGCTCCTTATGTAAATCGTAAACAACGAATTTGCAAGGTTATTGCTTTGATAGTCCAGATTTAGGGCATGTGCGCTTGCGTACTATTAATTCATTGATTGTAGATTTGGTTTGCATAAATGTCAATATTCTCATCACTTGTTAATTGATAAATGTTACTTGATAACTGTTGAATGTTGCTGCATAAATCCACCATAACTCATACCTAAATCATCATTATCTTCATCATTCTCAAGAAACACTATACGATAGTTATTTATCAAACAAGGGAAAACGTAGTAGAGTTTAGCCGTTACCACCGATACAACAAGGCCAGCAGACTCTGACGTAAACAGCTCGTGACGTCACCAAGAGAGGCCAGTGTTTTATTTTATCGCTTGTCGACTAACGCGTCAGTTCGTGTTAATTTATCGGTGATTCACGTATGTTTTTAAAACGGTCCCGACTTCTTTTGTTGTTTATTCATCAAAATAATTGGCGGAAAAATTACTGTTTTGTGAAATATTTTGTGTTGTGATCGGCGAAATAACAATGCCTTTCAAGTGTTGTGTTCCCTTTTGTCGGGGGAATTATGTGGGTGGTTCAAAAGTTCATGCTTTTAGTTTCCCGTTGGACGAGGAGCTATCGAAAATGTGGGTATATGCAATTCATCGCGAGGAATTTACTCCATCTAAGTTCAGTAATAATAGAAGACAATTACTCTCTCATAAAAAGTATAAGTAGAGGAAAAATATAAAAGCTTTGATTGTGCAGTTAGTTTTGTATTCGTATATTATAGTCAACAAAATTATCTCTGAATTCGAGGAAATTTTCTTGAATGTTCATAATAAACGGGCATTTTCAATTCTCATTCTCAAATTTCTTTCTGAAAACGGTCATTTGCCTCGTGGCAATGAATGCAGAATTCATTCCAATGATCAAATTGCAACTATCATATTAACATGAACTACAAACACTCTACTCAAAAAAGGTAAAACTGCATTTATCATGATATTTATCATGAAGATATTTGACTGAAAAGTTCCAAATTTCACCTTCTTTTTCACCTGTCTTCTGGATGGCATTCAAACAAATTTCCCTTCTTTTTTCATCATATTGGACAATTTATATATAATTCAACTATAAATATGATTTTCTTGAGATTAATCCATATTTAGTGAAAAAAAGGAAGAATATTCAAAATAATAGCGTGTGTAATGTCATTCGAAAGCAATCTATTGACATTTGACATCTCGTATTTTGATTGACTATTGATTAAATGGTCGTCATCTGGAATGCTTGTTCACTAAATATGAAAAACTCGCCATAAAAATCATATTTCCTGTTGAATTTTCTATATAAAAATGTGCCATCGAAGTACATCATGAGTATATAAAGTGTCCAATGACAAAATAAGAACAAGTAGCTTCAAATAGGTAGGTAGGTCTGAAGTTCACCTTCACCACAATTTTTGCCAATATATTCAATTCGAATGGGTTGCTGTAGGTGGATATGTGTGTTTTATCCTGGTTTTTGCTTTAAAACTTCGTTTTTCCACAATAAAATCGAATGGGGTGCGAAGAAGGGCTCAGTTGACGACTAGCATCCTTTTTTAACCGGAAGCCCTTCAAAAAACAGCAAAATCGGCTCAATGATGATCTAAAACTAGAATCGAAATACACGGTCGCCTTATAGCGCTATAAGCGCTTGTCGTTTCGAGCCGCTGGTTGGGCTTCACTAAGTGACGTCACCCACGGAGCATGCAGGCCTTGTTGTATCGGTGGTAACGGTTTAGCTCGAGGCTGTGTTGTATAAGACATATATTCTGCTCTTTGTCTTTTTAATTCCCCTAGTAGCGCCTGATTGTCAAATACGATTTCAGAAGTTAGATTTTCTGTCAAATCAATCATTGTCGTAGATGGAAAATAGAATTAGGGTATAAACACCCGTTTCAATCCATAGCGATACGGCACTTTTCGCAGAACAATGGAAGTTGGTCGGTATTGAAAACGCCATTCAATGATATTATATCACGTTGAAATTTACTTGATTTCCTCAGTTTCATTCTCAAATTTTCAATTTTAATACGTAGTTTTGCAATCAATTCCTCTTTCTCTATGATAATTTTGTTTTGCATTTCATGTGATGATAATATTAGATATTTTTTCAATAGTCTGTGTTGTAAATCAATAGAACAGCAGATTCTCTCAAAGGGATCTCATGAATGTTCTGTTTGAAAATATACCTACAATATAGTTTCATTTCAATCTGCTGTTATAAGAAGTGAATTTTAATGTACAGTCGTATTAAAAAAAAAGCGTACAAGTATATTGGAAGGAGAAATTAACGTCATCCTATTCCCTATCGGGAATGAATGTTTACCAAATGTTCATAGAAGAGTAATCATAGGTTCTCAAAAACACAAAGCATTGGCTGAGCCAATTTTACACAACGAGAACTAGTATGCCGAAATCTTCTATGTTTAATACTTGTACGCTTTTTTATTGAATACGACTGTATGTACTCACCCCACAAATTTTGCTTGCCTTCAAATTAGTTTTCCTTCCAGGCCGTTTCATACATTCCTTCCATACATTCCTTCCATAAGGGAATGGTTGATATTTACTTTGGAGAATTGAAGAAATGAAATGGCCACTTCATTTAGAATTCCCGCGATTCATTACACAGCAGGACATTTTCATTCATGCTTTTTTCTCAATAGTTTATGAAATTATATTTCAATTCTGACGTTCATAAAGTTCATTGTCAAATTCAAACAATTTTGAATGAAACAGCGCGGAACGACTATGGCTATATCCAGAATTCAACTGGTCAGTACTGTCAGTAGATCCACTGACTCTGCTGAAAATCTGTGTTCCGAAATTTAAAATCATAAATACAGTGCTGTAATTCGGTACACGTTTTTATGGTTTTCATCAGTGATCAGCAGCAGTTGATCAGCTGGTGAAATTTCTCAGTCTGTAGTTTCTCGTCTATCTGAACTAGATAGTCAGCCTCCTGCTTGATTTAAATTTTGGAAATTTAATATTTAACATGGAAGAGCAATCGATTCTTGTAGCCTCTAGTTTCTACGATTGTTGACGATGACGATTCAAGCTCGAGTGATGAAGAATACCTGGTCATTTTGTTGCCATTCATTTTTCATAGATTCATGGGAAACGAAATATGGCATTAATTATGATGGAGGTAGGAGACATTTCAGGTGTATTTAGTTATTCATTTAGCCAATGCTGCTTCTTCTTTCGTTACCTCTACTATTTCATACTGCATATTATTCTCAGCGTTCATTATTTCTATGACAGGTATTTTCTGATATTGAAAATAGAGAGTTGAAGTAATCACTGTACGTAGACCTCCACGTCGACGTTAACGTACGAAAAATAACGTTTACGTATTGTCGTTAAATTGAGTTGAAGTCGCCACTTTGGTCGTCACTGTCATCATAACGTAATAATACATTTTGTTTTCGGTTTGTATTGGTCATTTTTGGTTGTGTGTTTAGATTCGAACATTTATTCCTGTCAAAATTAGAGGACTCCTTGATGCAGAACTCGTTGGTGATCTCGAATTTGATAATTTTGACTCATCGGCATATTTCGAGTATAGTTTGGTTAACGTACGTTGATATTTAAGGTATACGTGAAGGAACGTGAAATAACGTACACCCGTAAGCCCACTAACAACGCAAACGTGAAGAATTGGAAAATGCGCATGCGTAGCTGTCAATTTCTACGTTTACGTTAACGTTCATGACAACACTTCAACTCTCTATTAATATTAACAACGGAAATAAATGTTACATTCCTTCCCTCTTTAAAATAATGACAGTTCACTGAAGCCACACTACCTTCTGATGCTCAGCAGAATTTTGGATCGAAATATTTGGAATGGATAGCATGTCTGCTCACAAGAATCTGTCATTTTCAGTAATTTTTTTGATTTCGGAATGAAAAATCAGCAGATTCAGTACTGTCAGTTGAATTCGAAATATAGCCTATGATGCTGTTGCTACAATGCAAGGTGTGTAACTTAATAAATCTAAACATTAAAAAAAAACACTAGCAGTTTTCATTTCTGTGACTCTAGTAAGTGGAACCCAATCATTAGAAAGGTCATGAATTTGACTGTGACAATTCTTCCTAATATCTTCATATGAAATGTAGTATAGGTACTCTAACTGTAGGTAGGTACTCGATAATATTCCCAACTCGAATGACATGTTGTGTTCAGGCCCAAACGCCTGTCCGGCAAATTTCGAGACAGCCCCAAATCGAAGAATCCGCAGAAGAGCCGAACGACGAAGATATTTTGGTCACGAAGAAGATGGACGATTTGAAGGGCGAGGTCAGCAAACAACAGAACATCATATCGCAAACTAGTCAAGCCCTCAATCTTTGCAGTTGCACTCCGGAGTTTTCCGGATCCACTGAACAAGTGGAGGCCGAGAGGGTATTGCTAGTTGCAAGTAAGAAATTTATTCTCACCATTCATCCATCTATTTATCAATTGTTTATCTCATTAAATTTCATTGTGTCACGTCCTATTTAAATAATGAAATCAACTAGCGAAAGAAAAAGTCGCATCACCATGAGTTTATTACAAATACAAAAAAATACATATGTTGCCAATTTCAGGCCAATATCAATACTCTCTCATTTTGGAAAAAAAATTTTGATCAATCTTGTCTAAAAACTTATTCTTCCAATTGAAACATGTTATAAATATGTGGCAACATGGTTTTCACAAAAAAAGATCAACGCTCACTAATTTAATACCATACGTACAACAACATGCGTTGTGTACACCGACTTCTCGAAAGCTTTCGACAAGGTACATCATCCTACACTTCTTGTTATGCTTCGTAATTTCGGTGTGCATGGAAATTTATTGAAATTACTCGCGTCCATATCGAAAATCGTAAGCAATATGTCGCTGTAAATAATTCTAGATCTTCATCATTGTCAGTCACTTCTGGTGTTCCGCAAGGGTCACATCTTGGTCCTCTCTTGTTCAATATATTTATAAATGACATTCATGAATGCTTTGGAAACACGGATATACAGCTATACGCAGATGACCTTAAGGTCTATAAAGCCATTACCAACATAGAAGACTATAATATGCTCCAAACTGACCTTGAAAATTTCTTCAAATATTGTGAACTAAAGAAGTTGAAACTGAATCTTAATAAGTGTCACAAAATCCTATTTACCAGAAGCAAAGTGCAACCTCATTTTGATCTCACACTGAATTTACAATCAGTAAATAACGTTAATTCAAGTTGTCCAGATATCTTATCACTTGAACAGCAAAATCATGAAAGAAACAACAGAATACTAGACTGAACCACTAACAGCGCTCATTAATCGCTGCCTAAGTGAAGGACACTTTCCTGATATATTCAAAGTGAACAAAGTCATTCCAATCCATAAAAAAGGTGATAATACACTGCCAGACCACTATAGACCTATCTCCATAATTCCCACCTTGCATCTTGGGTAAAATTATAGAAATCATTTTTAAAGACCGCCTAACTATTTTTTTTTTTCAAAAACACTATCATAAATGACCACCAGTACGGGTTTCTCAGCAATCGTTGTGGAGGTAGTCCGTAAAATTGTTGAGAATCTCGAGAGAGGCGAACATACTGCTGTCACAATGTGGGACCTGAGTGAGGCTTTTGATTGTGTTAACCACGATTTACTGATAGAGAAGCTCAATTTCTACGGGATTCATGGTTCAGTATCGGACCTTCTCAAGTCTTACTTAACCAATAGGAAGCAATCCGTCTGTATAGATAATTCATGCTCTGATGTTGGGCATATAAAACACGGAGTTCCTCAGGGCTGTATTCTCGGTCCTATTCTATTTGTAATTTACATCAACGACATTTTTACCCACTTATTGCCTAACAACTGTGTATGTTATGCAGACGACACAACGATGTTGCGGGCTGGGACTTGTGCTGTAGAACTCATGCAAACTTACAACAGAGTTGAAGAGAAAGCATAAGAGTGGTTTTCCGCGAACATGCTGAAACTTGACAAAAACAAAACGCAAAAAATTCTGATCTCAACAAACAATAATCTGACATCTAATCAACATACCAAACTACTAGGCATTGTTTTTGATGATGGTCTGATCATGTAAGATCAGCTTTGCAAAAAACTACCCAGCTCTATTTACTTCGTCAGATGAAAAAAGTGTTGAGCATGGAAGTATTACTCATGTCTTATCACAGCCTATTTCAGTCACACGTTTCATGTGCAAATCACTATTCATATTAAACACCTTAACACATTTCCGCAAAGATATCGACACATATGAGACCCATGCAAGCATCCACAACTACCTAACAAGAAATGCAGGACACCTTAGACCTCCAAGGCTTATGCTAACAACATCTACACGCAACACTTTGGACGTTATTATATATAACAAACTTCCATCCACATTAAACACTTGAATAGCTACAGTTATAAAAACACATTCAAGAAGCTTCTTATTGGAACATTCTTTTACTCAACTCAAGAATATATGGAGACTCCATTCATTTAGGTACCTGAATCTTTACAGATAGTTCGTCTTTACTCTATATAGTGTAGTGTTATGTCATTTTAATTTCCTGCATTTTATTGATCCACTGGAGTTTCTTAACTTTTATTTATAATGATTATTTGTCCTACTAACTAACTTTTATTCATATTTTTTATTAGATCTACTGATTTACACTTATTTTGTTTATTATTTAGTATAATAGGTACGCCCAATTATCTGTACCACACTTTTGATTACCTACAAATGTATTTATGCATAACGTGGTTAAATAAATTCTATTCTATTCTATGTACGGCCTTTCTTCTATTTTAGCTCACAGGAGACAAGCAGCCCTTCACGAAATCCAGAGGCTCAAAGTTGAAGGAACAATAAGACCACAGGGTCAACACGCTAAGGATTTGCCGCTTGAAAAAGGAACCCTGACTATTTCGAATATCATTCTGCCTCTGAAACATAAATATGTGAAAGCTCTAGCGGCTGGTAATTTTCTCAATCCATTAAAATGAAGAACATTATCTTAGTAATTGAATAATATTGATTGGACCATGATAAATCTTATTAAATTATCAAGTTGTTATTTTTCAGCAGGTGGTAAAGGCCACCATGTTGTGTGCCTCATCAAATGTGGGGAACAAGTTGTACCAACGAAACTGGTATCGACTGTGATACACAACGCGAAAAATCCAGATACCGAATTAAGGATACCAGGAACGGTCATTCTGAAGGATATATACAGCGATTTCACTGTCACCTTTGAAGTGTATTGCTTACAGGCTCAAGAAGAGTTTCTTCCACACGAAGTTAAATATCACATAAACAACAAAAAGGTAAGTCGTTTCATTTTTTTTTCAATTTTAACCTTGTCAGACTCCCTCCAACTCAAGACACTGCTCGCTACCACTCACTTCGGACTTATCACCAAGTGCAGAGATGGATGGGTATAGACATCACTTGAGAGGGGAAGGGTTCTAACAGAACATGGCCTCTCCAACAAAACTGAAATGTACTTAATGTGAAATAATACAAAATAATATTATACCTACTTTCTTTATTATTTCTTGTAACCATTATGTTTGTGTCTTTGTTTCTCATTAAATGAGACACCCTTTTGTGACCAACTTTGAAAAGCTGTATCTCGTAAACTATTAGGCCTACAGTAATCATATTTAGCTCAGTATTTAGGAAATTTTATGTAGCTTAAAAATTAATAGTGAAAAAGTACTCCTTCTGGGTCAAAAATGGCGAAATCAGAAAAAGTACAAACTTGTAGCCGTTTAAACGTTATATGGCGGTGATCCGGAAGGTCGTCGAGGTCGACAAATGGGATATGGCATCTCTGTACTATCCCAAACAATATAAAAAAAATTAAACCTACTACCCCAAACCATGTAAGGTGGACCCCTTTTTGATGACAAGGTTACTGGATTGTAATCTTTGCATAAATTCTTTCGGGAAATACCTACAAGAGTGACTGAAAGGTAATGCATTAGTCAAATCAAAAAGTGCACTACAAATATTAATTTTCGCGTATCTTTCAAAGTGTTCTTGGAATATCATTTGAATCTTCGCCCTCGAGCTACAAATCGCACCTTGGAAAAAATCTTGCATTTCTGTCCCTTGATGTATAATGTACTATTGTGTGGTGTTAAACGAATAATAATATGCCTGTTACCCGTCTGCACGTCACAGCAGTAGATCGGCGCAAATCGTACCCACCATGATAGTTTTAGAGTTGAATAGTGGGTAAGCTGTGGCCTTACATTCTTTATAACCAACTTATCCACTTGAAGTTTTGTCGATTTCATCTCTAGAGGGGGATATATCTGAGAATGCGAACAATTATTAGGGAGAAAGACATTTGAGTGTGTCAAGATCGTATGTGGAACTCTAAGTGGTCCAGCGTTAAGAGGGTTTATAGGGTCTTACTGTAAATTCTCATGCACTTGGTAATAATGCGAGTTATAAAAACAAGGTATTTGAAGTCGTCATACAAAAAAAAGGTTGCGTTTGAAACCTTCAATGTCAATTCTATTTCATCTGCTGATACAAAATTCTACAGCAATTTACAATGAGATGTGTTGACATTTTTATTTTCATTAAACCACAATTGTCGCTGAACTTGTTACGGTCATGATTGACAAGGGCTACATTCCCAATAAAATGGTGAAAACTCAATTGTACATTCCAAAAATTATTATATTTTGAAACGATCTAGTAGTTTCCTATAATGAAATTATTGGAGCTCATTGGTAGAAATATACGCCTAAAGGAACTATTGTGCAATATTCCGATAAGGTATTTCCATTTCATTATTCGCAACCAAACTTTGATGTGACAAACATTATTGCTAAGACAGAGTGAATTTGATGACATTACATCAACAATTCGATTTGATTCGTTACAGTAGTAAAGCTTTGAAGTATTTGAGTCATAAGACAAAATTTAATATTCATTTTGCACATCAGGTCTATTGTTCAATTGGATGATTTACAATAATAGTCGCCATAATAAGATCGTTGACTTATTACATCACCCCCATTTATTTTGGAATATTACAAATGAAGACCGACTTTCAACTTGAAACGTACTTTTTTTTATAGTCTGGGAGCAAGTTAGTAACCCCCAAAAAATCAAAGCAGGATTCCAGGATGATAATGCCAATCAAAGAATCACCTGGCGGTCCACAAGCCGTCAGAACGTCCTCATTTGCTGTAATGGGATACGTTGTATTTTCAGTACAAGCAGTGAACAAGCGGGTTTGGAGTCTCAACAACGTAAGTTACTTTTCACAAGTATGTTCCGGTAATCTTTCATGTTCAGTTCATGGTATTTTTCAATTGCTAGGAGTGAGCACATCACATTTCTGAAATAATGTAGTGATAGTCATAAACAACATAGCCTAGAATTTAAGGAAATTAAATGGTTACTCCATACTCTAATTTCTAGTTCGGGGCCTGTTTCAGTAAAAAATATATTTCATTACATCCAAGTTCTGACCCTAACTAGCCCACTGTTCCAAACTGTTTTTTCCCTTTGAGCCATGTACATTTTCTAAATAATTATTGAAATTCACAATATTTCATAACATGAAAAACGAGGGGAAACACTTAACGACACCCATCGTGACCAATGCAATGCAGCCATATACAACCATGCTCTATATCTGTCAGACGAGGCAAGAATCTGTCTAATATTCATTTATCATATGAATTATACAAGGACATTTCCGATCTTTATAACTTTTATACTGATGATCTTCGGCTGACTCAGTAGAGAAGTCATGGTTTTATGTTGTGGGTGAAAATGCTCAGTCAAGGCAAAACTATTTGTTACAAAATTGACTTTCCCAAGACTTACTTGCCAGTATTAAAAATATCATGGGATGAAGGACTACCCTGTGTCCTCTATCACTGCCCACTCTTTCGGCCTACTTACATTTTCTTCCCAAAATCGCCAACCCCCTACAAAACCGCGCACGCAACCGATACTCACGAAATAGTAAAACTAGTACATGCGCACTCCGCAACATACATCATTATGGCGGATTATTGTAAATAGGAACTTGATTGTCACTTATAATCCCTCTAGCGCCGAATTATCGAAAAGTAATTCTGCCGTGTGGGAGATTCGGAAAGAAAATTTTATGAATTGAAGTTGCTTTTAATATACTTAATGAGAAGATGAACCCTACGACCCATTCTGCGTGGATGTCAAATAAAATTTGACACTTTGGTATAACTAGTTTTCATTACTAATATGCGAGAAACATTAAATAACAAATTTGTTATCTATAATCCTCATAATTCTAAATTCAAATAAAACTTTAAAAAACATATTTCCGATGAGTTCAGTCAAACATGACGAACTATATTCTTACTATCGGAGTTGACCTCACTTGTTAGTAACTAAGGTTCATTACTACTATTTCAGGAACTTTAAAAACATTAATTTGTTTTCAACATCTGATATTTCATGTGTACTTAGTTTCAAATGAAACTGAGCGACTCTTGCCAATTACATATAAAGATATCTCTCACTGAGCGCCGCCAAGAATATTTGTCACAGAGTGAGGTCATCCGCGAAGCGATGCACAGAGTATTTCGAGAAAAGAAAAGAATTCTAACCTAACTTCCTAACGTCATCCTTGTCTGTCACCTTCATCTTCGAAACCTAAATCATCTAGTAATCCAGTGAAATCCAGGGACAAATCTAGCAAATACTGCGAATATTCAAAGATAACCATTACATTATCTGATTCTTCAGTTGTGCATTGTGTTCTCTGTTATCTGCAGTAAGTATTCAGTCCAGAAAATTCATTCAATATTTTGATGAAAATGACAATCATGCACTTGTCTTACAAAAATGGAGAATGGATACGTAAGTCAAAGCTCTGAGGAAAACACGGTTAACGACAGTGGACTAGTTAGGGTTAGTACTTCAAAATAATGAAATGAAATTTTTCACTGAAACAGTGCTGAATTATCCCCACCATTCGCCATTTCATTCATTTAACCGTGTTTGGCATTCAGGATACTTTTCAATGAATAATGAATGGATGCGATGTCGCATCTATTGTTATTTTGACTGAGGTCCGCATTGTTTTTGCAGACTCCTTCGATGAGTCCGCTAGAGGGCAGCGTAGAGATGAGAATATGCTGTGAGTTAGCGGTGTCTGTCGAACATCGCGGGTTTTTGACAATGTTCGAAGACGTGTCAGGATTCGGAGCGTGGCATCGCAGATGGTGTTTACTCAAAGGACATACTTTGAGTTATTGGAAATATCCGGATGATGAAAAGAAGATGGTAACTAGAGATAATATTATTTCACAACACTAGTTTCACCACTAACCAAACCGATTTTTTGTACGCCTCGACATGGGTTTCGCTCACTATGTAGATTAAAACGGTTTGTTTTAAAAAAAAACATTGTAGTGTATTATCGTGCTAAACTTTCCAGTCTTCGATATATATTATTTGTATACAGGGTGTTCCTGGTATATAAGTGACAGATAACCTTGTTCAGAACACAAGAAAAAAAATTCCCATATACATGTGTCCGAAAATGGTTCGTTATTGAATTTTTGTTGATGTTCAATAAACAATTTGGCCGATTCGAATGAATTTTCACAGTTTCTTGAAAACTCTATTTTGGATCACTAATTCCAGTGACGTGTCCACGGGGCAAGTGTTTTAGTTTTGTGCAATATAAATAAAGGGTTTCATTGTTTTTTTAGACAGCAATAATATTTATTAATGTTTCAAAGGTCTAAAGTGGATTTTTCTGGACCGCAGCGTGTAATAAATCAAGCGACAGCGAGGGCTATTAACACGCCCTAGGGCCATAAAAGCAAGTTATATTTAATGCACGAACGTTTTAAACATTTATTTACTGACAATATAGTATTCATCAATGATTTTGAATACATTTGGCCAAATTATGTATGCCACTGGTGAAAAAAGATACTGGAAAAAACAGTGGAATTACTTTACCGTCCGCCGGACTACTTAACCGCCCGCTGTACTTCTTCATCGCCCTAGGGCGCTGAAGTACTACTTTACGCTCGATAATCCAGGCGATGGAGTGCCACTGTACACCCTGTCGTGCATAATAGTTATATATGTATCAAGGGCGTAAAATAGGCATTTATGGACCTCAGCTTGTAAGTATCAACACGCCTAGGTCCATAAAAGCTAGTAAGGCCCGAAACTTCTTGAAAATGTGTATGCTTATATATTTTAGAAAACGCTCATTTAAAATATTTTTGACAATGCAGTGTTGCCGCTTCTTCTAGAAAGTACTAGTAACAGTGATATTCCAAATAGAACATCTTGTATTTTATTGCATTTTTAGATTCACCCTGAAGAGCTGATTTCATCGATATGTCACACTTGGGGTCTATCGAAAATGATTATAGAAATATAGGGTGTTCAAAATCGAGATTTTTCAACTTCAGGATTTTTTTGTGTCGAAACTATTCATTATCAGTCGAAACGGCGCACATGTCCCTATCTCAACTTATGATTCACTATTTACTGAGATTTAATCGGAACAGATACAGAGTGGTTCACGATTCAGAATTCTGATCAAGTCATAAAAATAGCAACAGGGACTAATCAGTAGATGGCAAAGTATCAATTTTATCCATTTCGTAATAAAATCATGTGTTTTAGTAATTCATTTTTAAATTTTGAAATATGTCTGCATTTTTTTATATTATGTGGTAATTTATTGAATTCAGCTATAGCAACATGAGTGAATTTTTTGGTCAATTATAGAAGTAGCAGAATCAAGCTGAAATAAGTTTAAATGTCTCGTGTGATGACCATGAATTTCTGAGTTTCTTATTAAAACAAAATTGGATTTCAGATTATTGTTTATGATATTATATGAAACTTTAAGAGAATCTATTTTAACAATTCATCCAATGAAAATTGTTTTGTTATCGCATACAGATCATTTGTTGGGATATCAAATGAGACGCGATACAATACTTTCAGTGATTTCTTATAAAGTGCAGATATTTTACTGAAATAATTTTTTGAACAAGATCCCCAAACGTTTATCATGATTGTGAATTTCGAAATTGACGCTTTTTTAGGCTCCTATCGATTCAATCAACTTGAAAAGTTGCGTGACTAAACAAGTTGAACCTGTGAGCAGGGAAATATGTGCCAGGCTACATACTTTTTTGATAGAAAGAGAAAGATTGGCCCGTCCCCAAGATAAAGATAGTTTAGTTACTATCTGCCAAGGGAATACAACTATCATAAGGTAAATTATGATTAGGATCGTTTTTGAATTGCTTTACACTCTTGACAGTTTGGTATTCTGCATCAAAATCATAAACTTTTTTTTCTATATAGGGGGTATTTGGTGCACCGACGTATAACTGAAAAGAGGTGGTAGGTATTGTGATTTTGAACATATTTAGCCATATACACGTCTGGCAAGAATAATTATCCTTTAAAGAAGCAGTGTGATAAAGTAAATACGAATTAGATTCATGGGCATTTAGACGAAGAGAAAAAAAAAAGCGATGTTGCCATACTCAAGTCGATGGGGCAACGACGCTTTTTTCCTCTATTTGTTAAAAACCCATGAATCATATTCATTTCCTCATTTGCTTTCTCTATAAGAAACTTATTCTTGCCAGACGTGTATACTATCATACAAAGTGTTACACTTTTCTGGAAATAATCGCTTATAAATTCGAAGTTGGATGTTACAGTTGATTATTTTTAAAATTCAATGAGCCAAAACATTTTTCTGAAATACAATAGACGCTTTCTGAAGTACAAGTGACCATTCTGAAATACAATTGAAGCTTTCTGAAAGTCTAATGACTATTCTGAAATACAATTGACGCTTTCTGAAGTTCAATTGACTATTCTGAAATACAATCGGAGCTTCCTGAAAGTCAAATGACTATTCTGAAATACAATTGAAGCTTTCTGAAAGTCAAATGACTATTCTGAAATACAATTGACGCTTTCTGAAATAAAAATGACTATTCTGATATACAATTATTGACGCTTTCTGAAATACGAATGACTGTTCTGAAATACAGTTGAGGCTATCTGAAATACAAATGACTATTCTGAAATACAATTGTTGACGCTTTCTGAAATACAAATTACTATTCTGAAATACAACTGATGCTTTCTGAAGTTCAATTGACTATTCTCTGGAAAAGGTGTAGTAATTCATGAAATAACGAAAGCTACCTTGGTAGAGAAAACGCACACTTCACATCTTGAAAAGGAGTACATAATGGAAGGTTCTATAGCTAGTGGTGAAAAAAAAAAACATTGAACAGTGATGTATTATTGAGGTCTAGTTGGTCGTTTAGTGAAATGTTAGAATTTTAGCGTTTGTTGTTTATTTTCTCCTAATTTCATTTGATTTTTCAGACATTTATTATCTGCAGATACAAAAGAAGAGCGAATAGAGTGGTGTGAGAAATTTAATTCCGCCTTTACAGCCCTAAGGATGTGGGGTAATACACAGCAGTAATCATTAATAAATTTTATCGTTATAGGACAGTTAGAGTAATATATCAATTATGAATCCCTATTAGAATTTAACGTTGAATAATAACGTTTTTATTGATTCTTCCTGAATATTGATTATAAAACTAACTTTTGTATTAAAATGTGTGTATATTCTTAATTTTTTAACAATTTATTGTCTGATATTTTATAAAATAACGTGAAATATATTTACACTTGTATCAAATCAAACCCATTTCTTTTTCATAATCTTCTGATGTTATCTTCTTTTTCTTGAATTTTTTCAATAAAGCCACATCTTTCTTAAGCTCTGCAAGATCTTCATCTGTCATACCTATAAAAATATAATAATTCAACATTATCATTATGGATAAGAGATATCAACAAAAACGTTAACAGTTCTTTGGATATTTTTTGTATTTATTGCCAAATTTAATATCAGACTTCCCTATACAAATATAACATAATATTATAATACCTATTTCATCTTGTTTGGTGTAAGTAAAGACTTATGGTTTCATTTTATCAAGAGTCGTCATGAATTCCGTGAAAAATTTATTGATTTGGTTGAATCATTTCAGCAAAAAACATCAAATTACATCTTCATGGAAGGAGTAACAAGGCAAGTGTTTGACAACATTATGTTGGTTCATTGCGGAAGCCAGCAGGCCCATTAGGAGTTTGGTCTCTAGGTTCCAGACACTTCTATGGAATGAGCCAAAAATACCTATTCTTCATTCGGTTTTTTTCATTTCTTTATTGTTGCACCATTCAATTAAACGCGTGTATAGCTTCTCATACCTTTCTCGAGACTTTGTTGGTAATAACGCATCTGTATCGAATCCCTATAGCCTGCTATAGCTAGAAGTTTTTGATCACATTGTGGCATTTCCACTGAATCGAAAATGACAGTAACGCTGTGTCTGTCACTTCGACAATTTCAAACTTATTTGAGGTTTGATTGGCATGACAAATTGACGTTTCCCGTCAGATCAATCCAAATCTATAGGGGGATTTTTATAATAATCCATTTTTATTTCTCAATATTTCTTAATTTTTACAATAAATAGTGCAATTTGATGGATGATTCTAAACATACATACTTAATACTGCAACAAACAATCTTAAACTTTTATATTCCATCACCAACCACTTATATTACTAGCGATTATATCATATCTTTGTTTTCCCGCACTAGTGCGGGAAAAAATTTCCCGCACTAGTGTGGGAAAATTTTCCCGTACTGTTGCGGGAAAATGACACTTCCCAAACTAAATTGCGTGCGGGTATAGGGTGAATCACGCACGCTTGTAGAAAAAGATTTTTACTCGATATACCACCGACAATGACGTCATATGACTTGAAAGTGTCGTCACTGCATAGCTGACAAAAGACAAGCTTATTGAATTTGCAAATTTTGTTTGTCCAGTTCAGGTGTTATTTCTGGAATGTCATTATTCGCATATTTTGGGTTGACTTTCGGAGGTTGTAAGTTCTTGTGAATACTTCCATTGGCAAAGAATTCCAAAGCTTTGCCGTTCTACAGGGTGTTTCAAAAAAATCTAACTCCCTTGCTAGGGTAGGTGGAACATTGCAAAATAAGTTGGGTTTGCTCTATGAAAAAATGTCGTAACGGCGCCCGTTTTCAAGCTACAAGGTGTTGAAAAAATATTTTTTTCACACATTTTTTACGATCATGTCGAAACTACTGGCAACATTGTGATGGCATTTTGTATGGATGTGTTTTGAAAGCTGACGCACCGCATGAATTTGTTTTTATATCTGACACTCATAGAGGGCGCTAGTTACACGGTTCGTACCGAGTACTTTTGAACATAACTTTTTCGAGGTTAGATTTTTCAGTCCAAATTCAATGTGAACTTGAACACCATTCATTTTTACACCAAAATGATGCTCTTTGTAAAACTCGATACTGTGTACCGTTTTTGAAATATTTCGGTTTGAAAATGCTGAAGCAATAACTTTGATTCTGGTATTAGAATAAGTATTATTAAAAACGATTATCTTTTTATCAAGGACAAAAAACATTAACATTATTTCACTGCTGAAGTTATCGATTAAACAAAATTACATCAGAAATTATTTAATTAAATAATTAAATCTCAAAACATCATCTAGTTAGAGTAAGTGTCCAAAATGTCCTCCTTTTTCTCGAATACACAATTTGATCCATTTTTCTCATCATCAATCTTCTCAACGGTTGAGGATCAGCTATGAGATCATCGAAGTAATGTTCAGTTCTTTCTTGCATCTCTCGACGTGGTTATCAATAAATACGTAACAGTCTATCATAATACTTAATTTCAACTAGCATCAGAGTTATACTTTAGCATTTTCAAATCGAAATATCCCGAAAACGGTATACAGTATCAAGTTTTACCAAGAGCACCTTTTTAGTGTAAAATTGAATGATGTTTGAGTTCACATTGAATTTGAAGTGAAAAATCTAACCTCAAAAAAGTTATGTTCAAAAGTACTCGGTACGAACCGTGTAACTAGCGCCCTCAATGAGTGTCAGATATAAAAACAAATTCATGCGATGTTTCAGCTTTCAAAACACATCCATACAAAATGTCATTACAATGTTGTCAGTAGTTTCAACATAATCGTAAAAAATGTGTAAAAAAATATTTTTTCAACACCTTGTATCTTGAAAACAAATGGCGTTACGACATTTTTTTACTGAGCAAACCCAACTTATTTTGAAATGGTTTTTTAAACACCCTGTATAGACAAAACGAGTATTGGTAAAGTGTTGTACAACATATTTCAAGGTTGACAATGAAAGGATGTGCTGACTGGGCCTGACTGGTATTGCTAGTGATGGAATTATAGCAGAGATTTCTGAGGAACACTGCCCGTGGAAGTATCTACAGTGTGTTTCACTTCTAATGGAAACACCCTTGTATCTTACGTATTCGTTGGGTGAGCATTCTGAAATTTGCTGGAGCGAAAGTTATACCAAAAATGCACTCTATGACTAAGTGGGGTCATCTTCAGTGATATACACTGCTCGCCAACAGCCATGGAACCACCCCAATTTCTAGAGAATGATATCAGGTGTCGAAATAGGTTGAAAATGACTTCGGATTCGGAATCAGGACGCCCAATTCACCAACTATTCATATTTTTCCTGAGAAAATTTTCAGTTCTGAAAAATTCATTTTTGTCTCACTTTTCATGGAAACACCCCCATATCTCACGTAAAAGTTGGGTTAGGATCCTGAAATGTGTTGGACAAACGCCAGAAAAGTGCCAAAGTCGCTTTGTATGCTTTCGAGAAATTTCAAATATACCGCTTAAAAAAATAACCTTATAACAACAGAAAGCATATTGTTGTTGTTACTATCTGCCTAAGTAAACTTGACAAGGGTGATTAGCATGAATAAATCTTCAATAATCATATTGGATTTCAAGGTCATCAGATGACGCTGAGATGACATGCAGCAATAGGGAAAACTTTCAATCTATGTCCGGAATTAGGAATGTTTCTTTGCTAAACGTCATCGCAACGTCAGATGATGACCTTGAAATAGTTCAAATCCGCCAATAGATATTTTGATCATCACTTTTTACAGATGATTATGAAAATGACGCGTCAGAAGTAAGAATCGTGGAACATAATGCGTTTCTAAACGGCAGTTTTGATGAAATGAATTAAGAAATGGAATAAATTGTAGGAAATATTAGTATCACCGACAATTAACCCAGGAATTTTATTTGTATCATGTATTTGGTATGGAAAGAAAGCATCTGCATTTCCCATCCACTTTCATCATGAAAAAAATCAAATTCAATGAGCTCAGAAAGGCCAGGTCGCATTTATTGAAAATGCCGGGCGTAAACTCATCTCTACATCAAATTGAATTTTATCAAATCTCACAAACCAACCAAATATCAAAGTTTATCAGGAAAGTCGAAGTAATAATTGACGAATATACTAAAATCGCGCCAGTGACGTAAGCAATATTGTTATGAAGAGTACTCTGAATATGAACACCATACTTCATGATGATTGAAATGTTATGACATACTTTTCATACATACCATAGTGGACCTACAATATCTCAGAGCCCTATCAACCATATTGAAATATACAAGGTGTTCATAAATGTTTGTAGAGACTTAATAGTTGTTCATTATGTTCTATGTTAGTGTTTGGGATCACACGTTAAAAGGTAAGGCCCCCGTCATTCCTTGCTCGCACAAGACTTTGGAAGACTTCTGAGGGTTGCTCGTAAGGGGGCAACCGAATGACGGATAGAACAATTTTAGAACAACAATTTTTTTTATGGATTCCTAGATTATTGGTCATTAAAACTCAATTAACCTCTATTAATAATGTTACTAAAAGTATTATGAGTCATTATTATCTCAACCAAAAACCGTTTCAATTATGAGACTATTTATTACCTGAGTAGATAGAGTTAGATTTATTAGCTATAAATATTTTTTGAAACTTTTAATCCTACAAGTGGATCTACAATTTCATGGAGTCCATATCAAAAGTAACAGATATCTGCAATACAAATAATACCTTTTCTCTTTTTCTTCTTAATGGGCTCTCCACTGGCTAATTTGGCTTGTTTACTTTGTTTCCTCTTACCCCTTTTCTCTTTTCTGTCATCCTTCTTCTGTTTGGATATTGACCAAGACTCTGTGTCTTTCTTGATGAATTTGTGTTTGTGGCCTGGCCACGAACCTGTATTGGAAAATATGATTAAAATATTGTTTTTCTGATCTTTCAATAACATCCTGAATTATATGATTTACCTGTAATTTTATATTGACCTAGTTTCTGTATTCGTATTTTTTCTCTAGTTTTGTCCTTGTATGGAATAGTATTTAAATCTAGATCAGGAATTTCTGGAAAGTCACTCAAATCTCTATTCTTCAGTTCAGGCATTTTTGGTAATTTCAAAAGACCGTATGTTGCACCCACAGCACCCAATGGTAATTCCTGAAAAGGTTTATGTAGTGTTTCAACTAAGTATTGGGAACATACAACGTAAGTTGGCTAAAGCAACTCATATAAAAATCAATTCAGTATCTTCATCATCATCACCACTTACTTTAATTTTAAATAACAATGAGCATGCATGCTTTGAATATGCCCTCACATGAGATACAAAGGCCTGTGTGGCTTTTTCCATAATAGCCCTGTCTGATCTATGGATATTCCTAATATATTCTCTCAGTTCGTCAATCTGAAATATCAAAAATAGAACATCGGCAACAAAACTATGAAATACCTATCCAACCTTTTCATTTGTGCTGCCATCTTCCAAGGGATTAAGTTCTACACGTTGATTGTTTTTTATGAAGGGCACATAGGCTTCTTCGTTTTCTAATAAAAGAAGGAGCGAGGAACCTTGCTGTCCTTGTCTAGCAGTCCTACCAACTCTGTGTACAAAAGCACTAGCCGAAGCTGGCGGGTCCCACTGCAAAACCCAATCCACCTGAAACGACAAATTGTTAATATTGATCAACACTCTGACTGCCATGTCAGTCATTTTTGAGCGACAGCTTGATCTCGTGCTGAGCCGATGCATTTTCATTCGTTCGAACGCTTCAGGCCACGCGAAGTTTTCAGAGTAGGGGGCATCTGAGTGATCAGCATATTGCTGCTCAGACATTGTAAAGTCGTTCTGGTATACAGACCGACGCGGCCTGACAAGGCAATTTTTTTCAATGTATATAAGTAAAAGTGCATGATACTCCTATTAGTTATCAATTTATCGATCAAGGGGTTGGAACATTTGGATATAACAGCAAAAGGATAAAACACTGAGAAATAGAAAAATTGTTTAAATTGTAAAACAATATGTACAAGAAAGGGGGCTACAAATGAGGTGAAGAGAGTGCGGAGGCATTGAGAAGGCTACAAAGAGATGCCTTCTATGTGCATTGAATGTCATGCGAAAACCCATTCCAACAATAATTAGATTCAGATATGTTCATGAGTTCTTTCACATTTTATACAATAAACGTTTTTGATGCATTGTTGTAGCTATAAATTTGAGCACCGCCAATTCAGATCTGATGGAGATTTGAATGCATCGTCGGTCGTTTTCGCATAACACGGCTCGAACTGATAGCGAATTCAATTCGAAAACCTGGTGGTACACTGGTTTCGCACCAGTTTTGCATCCGCACTAGTTCTCTTCAAAATGTGAACTGGTGCATTCCCAATGGAATACGAAATAATATTTTTTTTCTACTCACATAACTAAAATGGCATTTAGCGTACGGATATTTACCTCGCTAAATGATCGATTAATCACGGATTGTCGATCTGTGATTTATTCAAAATATTAAACACGTTACCATGGCAACACGATTTCTTAAACACATTACCATGGCAACGCAGTTCATTAAACACAGCTTCAGCAATTTGAGACATGTCTGCCTGTCAATTGTATTAACTGTCAACTGTCATTTTTAAATTTTGTATCAGAATTATTCAAACAATATTCGTTTTTATCAGAATTCTTCATTAAAAATATATGCGAAAAGTAGACGAAAGTGAAATCGAAGAGAATGTTCTGGTACTTATGCATATCCCCAAGAAGTGTAAAAATGAAGCAGTCATCTTTGAGAACAATTTATTTATTCTGCGCTAAGCATGACAATAAACGTGAAACAAAGGTTAGTAAGCAATGGACTGGACACATCTACAACCAATATCACTTAAACGTGTCTCGCTGGTTGCATGCAGTTGCAAGTACCTATTATGTTCTCCATTTCCATTCCGTCCGAATTATTTTGTAGGTTAGCAGGAATTGCAGGTATGTTAATGTAATTATCGATGTTCGTAGAAAAATCATAGTATGTAACGCGTTTATAAACTCTTCTAGACACTCGTTTATTAAACACTCGCTCCGCTCGTGCTTAAACTACTCGTTACTAAAAGGACGTTTATAACACTTGTCACATAATATACTATTCTACTCACATAACTAAAATGGCATATAGCGTACGGATATGTACCACGCTAAATGATCGATTAATCACGGATTGAGGATCTGTGATTTATTCAAAATATTAAACACGTTACCATGGCAACACAGTTCATTAAATACAGCTTCTGTAATTTGAGACATGTCTGGCCTGTCAACTGTTATTTTCGTATTTTGTATCAGAATTATTCAAACAATATTCGTTTGTATCAGAGTTCTCCATTAAAAATATATGCGAAATGTAGACGAAAGTGAAATCGAAGAGAATGTTCTGGTACTTGCATATCTCCAAGAAGTATGAAAATGAAGCATCCATCTTTGAGAACAATTTATTTATTCTGCGCTGAGCATGACAATAAACGTGAAACAAAGGTTAGTAAGCAATGGACTGGACACATCTACAACCAAATATCACTTATACGTGTCTCGCTGGTTGCATGCAGTTGCATGTATTATGTTCTCAATTCCCATTCCTTTCGAATTATCTTATAGGTTAGCAGGAATTGCAGGTATGTTAATGTAATTTTCGGAATTCGTAGAAAAATCATAGTATGTTACGCGTTTATAAACTCTTCTAGACACTCCTTTATTAAACACTCGCTCCGCTCTGCTCCGCTCGTGCTTAAACTACTCGTTACTAAAAGGACGTTTATAACACTTGTTACATAATGTACTATTAATAAAATTATTGTTGGAGGTTAAATCGGTTAAATCCCGGCAACCAGTGTTAAAATAAGTTGATTGGTTGATTTTGAAAGGCGCATGCGCTCGTTCTTAGAACCACATTCTAATTAGATGTTTGGGAGGTGAAATTTCGATCCACTATCTACAGGGTGTATCTAAATAACACCGAAAAAATTCAAGGGGCGATTTCTTGTGATATTTCAGGAAATAAAGTTCATATAAACATGTGTCCTAACTTGCTTCGTTTTTGGGGATTCAGGGTATTAATATTTCCATGGAAAATCGTTTTTTCATTCATTACTCAATTGTCTGTCCATCAATGTCAATAAAACGTTGTGGTTTTGTTAATATTGATATGGAGCTTCTTCTGGTGCAATTATATAGGTTGGGAATAATATTTGCAGTGGCGTCACAGTCGGTAAATTTATCGATATACATGGTGAATATCATTGAATACCACCGAGTTTCACAATTTTATTAGATTGAACTATTGAAATAACAACTTTTTTATCCTTTGTGATTTTTGTATCTAGCTTTATTTTTGAGGAAACGATAAAAATTCGATTTGACCCCAAAATTTAATGTAGGTGTTTTCAAGACTTCCATTGAGATTACTCAATAACCCCAATTAAAATCATTCTGAAATTTTGGGGCTTTTTCAGTTTCTATTTATACTGAATTTTGGCACAATGAAAGCTTATACAGGCGGGGTTATGCATAAAAACAATTAATACTTCCAACTTCAACATCCTGTGTCTCAAAAACGGAGAAAGTTAGGACACATAAACATGAACTTCATTTGTATCACCCCTTGAATTTTTTCGGTGTTATTTAGATACACCCTGTATATTCGAAACAGGCGGTATAAAGGGCCAAGAGAAGGTCCGTCAACTACCAAAAAATATGTGAGAGCTGCCTGACCGGTATATCATTGTTTGATATTTTAACATGTTCTGGTTGGTGGGTGGTTTTTGTTGCAAAATATTCTGTACAAAAATCAAGATTGAAACTGGAGATTTAAATAGATTCTTTGTCAAAAAGTGGCCGTTTGGAGTTGAAATCTTGATTCTTGGACAGAATTTTTAACAATAAATTGCTTCGAAAAATGTGCTCAAAAGTACTAGAGATCTCAACATTTCATTGACAATCGATAAAATCTATCTTCACCTCATCAACGAGAAAACATATTTTCTTCCAAATAATATAATATTTTCAATATCCTCACTAATAATTTTTTCAGAATCAGATGACATAAACATGATACGTCAATGATCAATCAAAACAAAAGAAAACATACCAGCTCGAAATGATTCAAATTATTTCCGTGAGGTGGTAAAAAATGTTACATGTTTGTTATCGCGAATGCCTCGGGCGTTCGTTATTAAAAAAGTAAAACTTTTTTATTTCTGTTTACAATTTCTTGTGCGGATGATAGTTTGATGCGATGCGAGTAACTCGTTTCTATCTAGGAACTCAAGTGTGAAGTGCAGTGTGTGACTTTTATCAGTGAAAATTGTGCAATATCGTCTTTCTGGAGAATAGTGGAGAACAATAATTATTGGTGAGTTTTTCAATCTGAAATCTGACGCCAAATGAATCTCGCAATTTAACCGATGAAATTTTGATGTCAACCTTGCAGTATTTTTTTATATTTGAGATGACTGTTATTGCCAAACGATTCTGGAAAAATCTCTTATCCAACCTAGGTATTTCTCTGTTTCAATCACTGCTATAGGATTGACTGTGATTGAAGTTAATCTAGTTTCATTCATTCCCTGTAGTAAAAAGAAAATTATCCATGACGCATTAAAAGTGATAGCGGGTGCTTCTTTCATAGCTTACAAAATGATTCTCTTGTTTTTTGAGTGAATTGAGTGAAAATTATTCTGGTGCTTTTTATTACGAAATAAACCTATTTAGGGACATAAGAGCTTTCCGGGTGTCAACTGGTCATCAAAATTATATTATAGGAAATCCATTTTCATTGGGCCAATTTCAAGGCCATTTGTAAAAACCGATCGAATAATTATATAATTCACGACCTGGTACTTGTTGGAATGAACAAATTTTCGACTTGAAAAGCCCTACAGTGCATGTGAATTGAGAATATGGTTGATATACCAAGTGACAACGGATTCATTGGGCAAGACGTCATTCACTTGTATTTCATGTAAGATTTGACATTTAAAAAGAAAATATAGCTGCGGAACTATATCCCATATTTTCTATGAAAAAACAGTTCAATATCACTTCCAGTTTTACCGGAAATAGACCTAGGTCGAAAATTTTGAATGAAATCCTGTGGATATTTGTTCCTAAATTCTCTCAAAAACCAATATGGCGACACTGTGATGAATCATGCGAAAATTTTAATTCATCCCCAATCAGGATTCCTTTTAGTATTTTTTTTCGGATGACATTGTTAAGGGGGACAACTGAGAAGTTGCTTAAATAATATCCATGTCTTCAAATATCAAGTTTGTATTCTAGGACAATAACACCTTTACAGCTCTCTAGTCTCAACTGCACTGGTCATCCTAACTATTCCCTGTCACCCTCTCTTATCTAGCTTATGTAACTCCTTAATCATGCATTCAATATCTCTTAGTCATAAAACCAGCACCCGTCTATATTCTAAACATAATACGGGGTGATGGTACTGAATCACACAACATATATAATAATAATGATAATATAATACTAGTGATTAATGTAATTTGGTGGGTATCTCTGGAGTGTTTCTAACACATTCTTTCTCTTGAATTTTCTTCGAAATTTTTGAAAAGGAATTAGTACTAATTAATCTAAACTAATCGAAGTGCATTCATTTGCTATTGTATTAGGTTGCTTGTGAGAAATTCGATCGACCACAGTGTCGCCACATGATTATAGAAAAAATGTCTCCTGCGCCTCCATTTTAAAGACAAAAGTTTACTTGTGATATGACATAAAAGGCCTGTTCGTTTGTCCTTGCTCTACCTGCTGAACTTGATTTCTTTCTATGACTTTCTTTGTTTAAATCATGCCATGAACAGAGACAACTATGGAAAAAAACAACTTTAGCAAGTTTAGCAATACAAACGAACAGGCCTAAAAGGCCTGAAAGGCATTTTCCGCTCTATCGAATGACGTATGGCGTAATATTTTCAGGGTTTCATTCGAAATTTTCGACCTAGGTCTATTTCCGGTAAAACCGGAAGTGACATTCCATTGATTCTTCATGGAAAATATGGGTTTTAAGGAACTTTATCTGCGATCCAATTGTCAAAAGTCTAATGGGCGAGAAGATGAACCGAAAAAAACATGGGGGTGCAATTCGAAAAACCAATGTAAGGGGTGGTTTCTAGTTTCTAGTAGAATATTTGACACAACGGTGATTTGATCTCACCATTTTGGAGAGCTTTTGCTCTAATGAATTCCATAGTTTCTATCAAAATGTTTGTATGTAAGATAACCTTCATATCTGCTGGCTTAAAAGCTCTGGGACACCCGGTATATAGGGATCATAAAATAACGTTGCATACTTTTTTACTTTGAAATATTATGAATTGGTCCAATTTGCCTTGACACATTATTGCTAATAGGAGAGAAACAGGGTGTGGAAGGTAACATTGTATTATTTAGACTTACACAATTTGCGTTTGGTAACTAAATAGTTAGGTACAATATATTTTCTAAATTACGTACACAATTCTACTTTTGCCCCAATATCTATCCTCAAACTATTATTGTATTGACTTTTCAAAATATTGTGGTTTTCCTACGAAACAGATTATAGACAAAACAATATTGATGAGATATACATTACCTCTGGAATATCTATTCCTCTAGCCATCACATCTGTACACAGTAACAGTCCCTTTTCAATGGTTCGATATTTTTCCATTATTTTGTTACGTTTGGCTTTCATTTTACCATGGATAGCAAGAACAGACAACTCCAATTTTTTCGGAATAATATGAGGAAATATATTTGACCAGTAATCCACGGTAGCACATGTTGGTAAAAAGAGCATGGCTTTCTGAACACTTTTTTGTTCAAGAAATGATATTAAAGTAGCCAGTTTTCCTATAAAAAACAGAGCATAAGGATTTGTTTAATAGAAATCGAATCCTGGAGATCATTGATTTTTATTTTTTTAGCATGTTTACATCTGTAAAAACTTCACAAACGATAAGATTTCCACAAAATTTATTAAACACACGACATGTTTCGCTAACACAGTAGCTTCGTACTGGTACAATGAACTAAACTAACGTTGGCTTGCTTAACTTTTATATATCTTACCTACCCAACCTGAAGGATTAGTTACCTGTGGTTGGGTAGGTAAGATATATAAAAGTTAAGCAAGCCAACGTTAGTTTAGTTCATTGTACCAGTATATCACCTGACGAAGCTCTTATCGTTTGTGAAGTTTTTACATTTGCCATGGATTTCCATCAAGTAACGGCCGAGTCAATTCAAAAAATGTTTACATATGTCATATAAGTGATTTCCACCTGATCTTAGGCATTCATCCTATTCAAATATCATACAACATAATAAGAAAGGTTTTATTTCCCAAAAACACTTGAAGATGAAGAAATGAATCCTTCAAAATACAACTCATTCCTAAAATTTTATCAGATGATTCTTCGTTTTAATCACTCCAACTTCTTTGTTTGAGAAAAAGCATTCTAAAAAAATATCTGTAATATCTCAATGATTTGTGGTGAAACCTTCCAGTCTCTAATATGTGTCTATCTATAAAAAATTGGTGTATAAGATTCGATGAGTTGATATTTCCCACTTTCCCCGGAAAATTATAAAGACATCATGGTTTTAGACCTTATAAGAAGTGATGCACCTTAGGTGATTCACCCTGAATAACTGGAAATATAGTTTGATGAGAAGTTACTAAGTCCGGTCCATTTTTATTTATCTACGGTTGGAAATTTCCTACTCATTGTAACTGTTATGATTAAAAGAATAGAGGCCATAGTTGCCAAATGTCGAAGAAAATCCGCAAATTACAGAAATTACCAGGAGATAAACATTCATTTTCTATTCGTGATAGAAAATATGCGTACGCCACCTATCGAAGTTACTGAAACCTGGCAAAGCGGTCTGTTTCCATTGATTCACATTTGTTTTTCGTTTCAATTTGTTGCCGTCAGGTGGGGCGACGTGTTATTCGCTATGGCGAATTGATTATTGCTTTTTCAATATGTCGAAAGATTAATTCATAGTTACTTTAGGATAATATTTCCTTCGAAAATATGAGGTAATCAATGTATTTGGGTTTATTCAAACTAGAAGATGAATCACTTAAGTAGACGTGGCTGCATACTTCATTTCTTGTACAGTATATGGCACTGGTGACATTTCGTTACATCATTGACTATAAGTGACTACAAAGTACTGGAATATCTTTGATAAAACGATTGGAATACAATTTTTAAATAACCCGACTACATTCTGCAATTTAACAACGGGTTTGAAAGCATACAGGTGAATTTAGACATTGTTATATTATGATAGAAAATTAGTTGAGTGATGTAAGACATGAAATGATTGAGTGTTGTGTTTAGAAGTATAGTTTAGTATTTTATAGTTGTGGTATAGTGTAGAGTTCCTAAATGTATACTTGACACTGCTGTTTTGACGTTTTTGTATATTAGAATACGGACACTATGACAAGCAGTGACAATTAAGCATAACCATAAATAAATTGATGGACAAAGTGGGAACTGACAGTACACGGACGTACATGACATAAATTTCAAAGGTTGGACAAATTGAGAGAATTAGGAGAAAGATGCAAGTTTGTACAGTTCCCAACTGTGAGAACACGGTAAATCAATTCACTCTATTAGAATTTTCATCGGATAACGTGATTCTACAAAAATGGAAACAGAATATGATGCGGGGCCGGCATGGAATATAGGTTCAGGCCACATCCCTGTTCAACCAAGAATTCTTGAATAAACTTATATTATTATTATCTTCGTATAGGAACTCTTGTAATTATTTTGTGAAAACATATAGTCACTTTGTGGAACTCTGATGTACCAGATATTGATGTATCTATATCAAAGTTGAAATCCCTGTCTGAATGTGCATGTTCATGCGTAGTTGAGGAGTGCTAGACAACTACATAGCTCCTAGTGGATTTTGAACCACTTCTTGGGTACCAAGATATGAGCAAGATATTATCAGAGTACAGAACAAGAACGCTTAACGAGTGCACCATTTATGTTAGGTATTGAAAATGATCTTCCGGTGGCCGGGTTCAAACCAACAATCCCATTTAGCAATGTGATAGGCGATCTATAGTGAGTCGAGCGCTAAAGCCCATTTATACTTACTTCCCTATGAGTAGAGTAGATTAGTTTATGTATGTCTTGGAGAACCTTCATTATTTATCCTAATACATTTAGGAACTCTAGTATAGTGGTGTGATAGATGTATAGAAATTCAAGAGTGTTATAATTCAAGGATGTTGTATAATGGATGAATCTTGACAATAATTGAACATTCAGGTTTTGAAGAAAGGTGCATATGAGCTAAGAACTCACACATGCTTATACCCCCATAACTGGATTTTCCTTACCATTGTCTTTTGTTACAATATAATAATTATTCAGTAGTTCTGGGGTACTCTGAGCAGCCTTGGCTGAAACACTGACTAAAACAGGATTTCGCAAACCAGCTCTTATCAAATCTTCCACTTCTTTGGTTTGTGTGGCTGAAAATAGACCTGTACGTCTCTGTCTAGGTAAATAGCTCAAGATGGTGTTGACAGACTTTTCAAAACCTAAGTCAAGAAGTCTATCTGCTTCATCCAAAATTAATATTTCCTATAAGGGCAGTCAATTCAAATGATTTTGTTTGCTACATTTTTGCTGAATAAGTACAGGGAACTGTAGAATGGAAAGATGTTTTTGAAATGGGCATAACTCAGCTATTTTTTGAATGGAAAAAATTAATTCCATTGAAAATTAAAGCTTTAAAGCTCTCATGTTATAGACCAAGAGCCAGCAGTAAAATTTGGTGCCTAGTAGCTTATTAAGCGATCACTCTCAGCCGGCAGACGCCATTTCAATGCTGAATGAATAATAATGCTCTTGCAATGCCATTCTGGTGGTAACTTATGAGGCGCCAAGTTTTACTCCTGGCTCTTGGTCTATTATCATTGTATAACCAAATAATGGAAAACCACGAAGAATAGGTCTGAGAAATTTTCATAATGATGATAATAAAAGTGGGTAACCCAATAGGCCACGGACAGGACTCCTTCAGCCTGTTACATTCATCTATTGTATTTCATATGTTTTGTTGTATAATACATGTATAAATATAATTGTTATATTTATGTCAATGGGGAAGTTCCCTTCAGATGAATTTTTATAAAATAAGTTCCGAACTCTCCAGTTTTATGTCCATGCTGTACAGAATGGCGATCGATAAAGTCCTTGTCGTTTTCATTTTCAAATTGAAGCAATTTCTAATCTTCGGGGCGGCAAACTGTGACGTATGGAAAAGCTAATGAATGAAAAATATAGAAGAAGAAGAAGTAAAACTGGTGAACAAAAAAATGTATAACCACAAATGCACTGGGAGCAGGAATGCAGAGGGTAGTTGGCTTCATTCTAACAGGTTATGGTTTTGATTTTATGCATTGGAATATCTCCAATAGAGCTCTACCCTAAACGAAAATATCATTGATTCAGTGAATCACTATCGGCTGCATTTAATGATACTATCCTTCCTAATTTACTGCCATCGGTCAGAACAGAATGAAGCCGAAAAAAAATACTTATATATATATTATTTTTTACAAACTTCACAATGAGATAAAAACCTCAATATAAGAAACTTCCCCATTATTGTTTGAAATAGGTAAAAAAAGTGATTGATTTTTTGGCATTTCTGCTTGAAAGTAAAAAGCTAAATTAAACAGGTGGAGTCCAATTTGGCCACCAAAAGAGAGTGATGTGAACATGCCAGAACCAGTTGGGAAATTTACATTTGTCTGATGTGATTTTCAGAAATACCATTCCATTCTGCTACAAACCCTGTATTACAGCAGCAAACTGTGGTATTACTAATATCAAATCAAAGTTTCATTATATATTGTTAGGTCATCTTGATTGGAATATTGGTTTCTAAAAAAAATAGTGAGATGAGGTATGAAATTTTTCACAGAGAATCTGTAGGAAATTATGGAAAATCACATCAAAAAATGTTCCCAAAAGAGCAACAAATACAAAAATGAAGGAGCATTCAAAATATAATTGAATAACATTGCCATATGAACTCAAAGAATTTTTCTTCATTAAATTCAGTTGAACTTTAATTAACAAAACTGAAGAAGAAATCAGCCTTTCTGAATTTCAATTGATGTTTTCTGAATTTCAATGACTGACTAATCTGAGTGGGATGTGACTTTTAACTTTAACCAAAATGAATTAATTACTTGAACCAAAATAAATTACCAAATTCTTCAAGGAATTTGCCAAGTTGAGATCTTGTCTTCTAGTGAGCAAATCCTCAAAACGACCTGGAGTACAAATGATAATGTTCCCACCATTGTTTTTGAAATTCTTGACATCATCATCCACACTGTTACCACCAACAAATAAAATTTGTGTTATATTCTGCAAAATAATCAATTTGAATTAGTGAAATTTTGTAAAAAAAACTTGACAAAAGATAAGATTTCCACAAAATTCTTGACTACAAGACATGTTCTGCTAGCACTTCATGTGAAATACTCATACAATAATAATTATTATTAATATCAATAAACAGTGAAGTTTTTTACACTTACCATAGATTTAGACTGAGTTAATTCAAAATAGAGACATAGTGAAAAGTAGAGAAATCTCAATGACACCTTTGAGATTTCTAGAATAATAAGAACCAAGAATATCCTTAATTTAGCAGAAACTACTTGAGAAACTATGAGACAATAATAATTAGAGAATTCAAGACAATTCTGCAGATGTCAACATTAAATAATATTCTGAATATTTACATTATGAACACCCAAGTAGCAATATTCTTGTCAGATGTTATTCTGTTTGATATTATTTCAGCAGAACATGTCTAGTAAAATCATATTCAAGTCTCATTTTTACTAGTTATATATATCCAAATGAAGTTAGTAATCTTACAAACTTACAGAAACGTGTTTCAATAATGAATCCAACACAGAATTAGTTTGTAGAGCAAGTTCTCTTGTGGGAGAAATTACAACTGCTGCTGTTTGGTGTTTTGTCCATTTTTCTTCAGCTTCCCTTCTCTTCAATATTTCTAGTAAGGGAATTAAAAATGCTAACGTTTTTCCAGATCCTGTAAATCATATGGATGAATAAATACAATATTGATACCAGGATCATAAAAGATAAATCTGTAGATCATAGTACCTGTTACTGCTTCAGCAGCTACATCTTTTTTATTCAATAATTGTGGTATTGTGTATGTCTGCACAGGTGTAGCATTCGGAAAATTCAAAGATTTTATTGCGTTTTTCACCTCTTCATGCAAAGAAATTCCTAATTCATTCCATGTCTTTGACATTTCGCTGTGCAGTGTGGTGTGTGGTTTTGTTTAGATTCATAGGTTATGTTTATGTTTATGCGGTCATTGGGGTTAAACTACTCTACTTCTTTTCTAATTTATTTCGAACTCATCCCTTCATCGTTCCTTGTGTCAAATGGTCCATACCCATTGATCATTCATAGTGAAATTAAAGAATAAGTACTACAAATTCACAATGTCTAAAAAGAGAAGAAAAATGTGTGACCGTGACGTCAGTGTGAATTGTCAAGTCACAAGTGTCAGTTTTTGTTTTGTTGTGATTGTGAAATGGAAATGTGAATGGTGAATGGCGATGGCGTCAAGTATCAAGAAATTAATCAAAACATCAAAAAGATATCAAAACAATAACATTCTGGGAGCAGTACAATGATGTAATTGTTTGATAAAATAATTTTATGAATGAAAAATGGCAACTGCACTAGATGTGACTACAGCAGATAATGCATGGATGAATTTTTGTGAAAGACATGCCCAAGCAGCAGCTCAAGACTTTTCTAAAAGTTCCATCCATTTCATCAATATGAATTTGTCAGAAAATGTAAGATCAACAGTAACACATAAGGACTTCTTGCGAAAGTTTGTGGAATCTTTTACTGAACAATTTGAGATGGATTTCAATAAAAGAAGATTGCATAATACAAAAATATCAAATGGAGTAAACACAAGAAACGAAGAAGATATAGTTGAGGTTGATGAGGGCTCTCCAAAAATGCAACACAAGCCGTTTTTTCGAAGGTAAGTTTGTTTAGGTAACTATCACATGTCACCTACTTGTTCCACTATGTTGACAAAATATTTGTTTACAGGCTCAGTTTCAAAGTTCTGCGAAAAAGCAAAGATCTCTTCCATAAACAACACTCAGATGACTTTGATATTGCTCACAATAAAACCAAATTAGCCAAAATAATTGTAGAGTGTAGAAAGGAAGGAATAGTCAATTATTCTACTCCTGAAAGCTTGGATCAGCCTGGAGGGCCACCAAAATGGGAAAGATGCCGCCTCCAGCTTGTCAAAGCAACTGGAGGATACATGCTAGAGTTTTATTCTCCTCCTAAAAATCAAAAGGTATATCTTTAGGGTAATGTGCAAACTTAAATGATTTATGCAATATCTTCATTTAGCCAAGAAGTGGAGTTTTTTGTGCTCTTATAACAGAAGCTAGAGAAACAACAGCTTTGGAAATGCCAGACCATGAAAATACATTTGTCCTGAAGGCAAGCAACAATATGGAATTTGTTATAGAGGCACATGACACAGATGACATGAGGTCTTGGCTAGCAACCATAAGATATTGCATGCGCTCAGGACCAGGGGGGGAAGCAGCCCATGGACATGAGCATCACAAAGATTATCATCATCCTGATGCTCCTGATTTGCCACCCAGGCATATTGGAAGGGGAGGGGATAGATTGTCCTCCAGTTCTAACTTTGACTTATGCCCTTCTGGAGAACCATTAAGTGGGTGAAAAAGCTATATTTATTGTCTCTGCAAGTTTTCTACTTCAAAATCATCTAAATCTGTAGAACATAGATTTTTGTTATTCACCATATTTTCAGAAGTTAGACATTTCATATTGTGAGGTTGGCTACAGAAATGTTGAATTGTTAATTATTGAGAATAAATGGCACTAACTGCTGCCAACACATAGCAAGGAATGTCTAACTATTTTCAAGTGAAATATGGTGCTTTGTAATCATTTACCATTAAATTTATTGACTTCTGTTATGTTTTAGCTATGGAGGCTGACATTGGTCAAACTCTCAAGAAAGAGTTGTGGTTCCATGGTACACTGGGCAGATCTGAAGCTGCCCAACAAGTTTTACATGATGGGGCTAGTGGACATGGCAGGTTTTTGGTACGCCAAAGTGAAACAAGGACTGGAGAATTTGTCCTGACATTCAATTTTCAGGTAAAATTATTGTTGATATGAATCTCATTCTCTTGTTTTGTTTCCATTATTATTTAATTTTGATGTTTCCAAAATATTGAATCTGATGATTCTTATGATCCCAGTCTAATTAGTTTAGCCTGTAAAAAGTTTTCAAGTAGGAATCCAATTATAGTGAATAGTTTTGAATGAAACCTTCTGTTTCCTCTTTGTTTTACATAAAAATAAGAATTGAAGTTAATAGTGCAGTGATACTTTATTTGTTGCAACTAGTAGTTCAAAAAATGATGAATAATCAATCATATGAGGTGTTCTTATAAGAATGCCATTTTTATAGGATGTAGAACTCATAAAATGAAAGAAATCACCAACAATTGTCCATATAAAAGTTGCAAGACAAGCAAGTTCAAGAACTAACCAATAGAATTGGCATGGTTGAGGTTATGGTATATTCACCATTTGAGGTGGTACATGCACAGATCATTAAAGTTTGTTAATCTTTAGTACAGGCCTTCTCACATATCCTCCTCTGTTCCTCCAAATACTCTGTGTCATGCCACCTTTGCACCAAATTAAGGAACATTTGCAATCTTGGAAGATTTTCTTAAAGAAAATCTTTGCACTTTGGTGACACTGGACATAAATCAAAAGCACGTAAACAACTTCATTTTGTTTGTGAACAACTGAGAAAAATGATCAGATTACTAGCTGTAGACAAACCAAATTCTAATAATAATGAAATTCTTTCAAAGTGTATGAAAAATAATAATAGTTGTTCAATTGATAATCTCCCTGTCATCAGGCAACTTTCATTAACTGATATTTGGCGGGTCTGTATTTATTTATTTATTTCAAGGCCTCAATTCACTGGATTCATATGTAATAGGTAATTTTTCTCTTGAACAAATAAAGGTGGAGATATACTCATTCCAAGGGGCTTATTTTCTGGAAATGTATTTCTGCTTATGTTCTTCATAAAGTAACAGCCTATTCACCCTGGATTTATTTTCCGATAAAGGATGGTCATCCCACAATATTCATTTTTTGATTATTCCCAAGATATTTTAACCATCGGACTTCATTCCTGAATCTGGATTTCAACAAAAATTCTAAGTTAGTGGAACTGGTCATTAAACCTGAAAACAAAAGTGGGGTATTCCGTGGAGTATAATTCAATACACTACAAGGCATTTTCAGAAAGTTACTCGTCACCAACCCGATCCAAATGTATAACGTGACAGATCACTCTGATCACCTATTCAGATAATATAGTCCATGAACTCATTAGGTTATGGGCCTTGGCGTGTGCCATGGGTCTGAATCTTTTGCTGGGTCACCGGGGTTATATTTGAAAACACTGAATGCAAACTCGTCTTCGTTTAGGGGACAATACATTAATTTCACCAGTAGATAACATCAATTATAATATCTCCTCCTCCATCTCATCATTCATCATCATCATCAAAACAATTATCGAAGGTTAATGTTGTCACTGGATGGTATTGGACACAGAAATGACAACTGTTAGTGTTTTTGAATGTTGAGATTTATTGAGTTGAACATCTTGTATTGTGACAAGGGCTACGTTCAGCGACAGGTCTAACCACGGTAGTCCGACCACAACAAGCGAAGTTCTCAATGCATTTTAATTTCCGTGGTTGTATGTTGTTTCATTAGTGGCGATTCAAGTGGATCTGGAATTGTACTTCACTCCTATGAGTTACAGTATAGGACAGATACTTCACCTTCATCCATGTTCATTTCAGTTAGAGAGAGAACATAGTTTGGTATATTAATATCAATTTGGGGAAGCACAAGTATATCACATTTGAAACCATTAATGAAATTACAAAATAAAACAATTAAGTGCATTTACAATTTACATTACCTGGAACCAACTATTAATCTTTACAAACCAAAAAATCTGTTGAATTTATCATCTTTATATAAAATGAAAATTTGTTCTTTCATCCATTTTGTGAGAAAAAAAAATAAAAATATCCAACTTGAACTTTACTGAAGTAAATACAATTCATACTCATGCAACGAGACAGTTGAATTCATTAATAGCAAACCCATATAACTCCATCATTGGCAAACAATCAGTATTCTACAACGGAATCATTTTATATAATTCATTACCTTATGATTTGAAACATATTGATGATGAAACAAGATTCAAAGTCAATATGAAAAAATATATACTCATGGCACAATAAACGGAGCAATTTATTCTCATTTGAATACTTGGAATGGTTTTATTTTAATTATTATGTTATATTGACATAACTTGTTAATTAGTTTTTTTTTTATTGTTTTATATATATATATATATATATATATTTATCATATGTTTATGTATCCCTATTATAAACAAATATGTTTCTTGGGGTAATAAAGAACAACAACAACAACAATATCTCGAATTTAAAATATATTCAGAATTGAAATCATGAAAGTTACATGGAATAAGGAATTGAAATATATATTAATACTTTGTCAAATTCCTTTGTTGAAACGCAACATATTCTCCTATTATAACCGGGGCTCCGAGAAGCACACTTTGAGTAACGCTGCTCTAGAGAAAACAGCAGTCTCCCTTCCAGTTGTTTACATTGAGTTCATTGGTTTCCAGGGACGCGCCAAACACCTCCGGATGACGATAAACGAGCAAGGCCAGTGCAGGGTGCAGCATTTCTGGTTCCAGTCCATCTACGAGATGCTCGAACACTTCCGCTCGCAGCCGATCCCGCTCGAGAGCGGCGGCAACTCTGACGTCACGCTCACCGATTTCATTCTCAATCCGAACGCGCGACCCTCGCATCAGTCTCCCATCGCCGCCGCTTCTGTGTCGAACAGTCTGTCGCAACAGTCGATCACGAACGGGATCGAACGTCGGGTGCCGCCCATTCCGGAAGCCAGACAAGTGAGATAAAATGTGTTCGATGTGTGTATGCTAGGGATTTTTCTCGGTTTTCCTTTCTTTGTCGAGGGAGGGGGGCATTTTGAAAGTTCCGGAACTGTTCCAATAATTAACATTGCTCTGCTTCTTCCAGCCTGTCATATTAGGCGATCGCGGCATACGCCAGGTGGCAGCTGATGAATGGCTTGTCGCGACCGTTGAACTGGTAGCGCAATTATGAACTAGCGTGCCCGGTTTTGCTCTACTACTTATTCAATAATTACACTGTTCCTGAACTCGAATCAAACAAAACCACATAGAATTCAAGTTATCAGGAAACTCATGCAGATGTTTGGCCTCTCACACACCTTAGCTTTTCATCAATAACATTCTCGGCTATAAAGTGTTTTACAAACATGCATGTAGGTACTGTCATATTAGTTTCTCACTGGTTTGTCGGACAGTCTGTTGCAACAGTCGATCACGAACGGGATCGAACGTCGGGTGCCGCCCATTCCGGAAGCCAGACAAGTGGGATAAAATGTGTTCGATGTGTGTTTGTTAGGGATTTTTCTCGGTTTTCCTTTCTTTATCGAGGAGGAAGGCATTTTGAAAGTTCCGGAGATGTTCCATTAATTAACATTGCTCTGCTTCTTCCAGTCTATCATATTAGGCGATCAGGGCATATGACAGGTGGCAGCTGATGAATGGCTTGTCGTGTCGCGACCGTAGAACTGGTAGCGCAAATATAAACAAGCGTGACCTGTTTTGCTCTACTACTTAATGAATTATTTGGCAATAGGCAACTGGTATTGAATTTGTCACATTCAATAATTACACTGTTCCTGAACTCGAATCAAACCGGACCACATAGAATTCAAGTTATCAGGAAACTAATGCAGATGTTTGATCCAGAAAGGTGTGTCAGAACACTCCTTTGCTCTTCATTAATAACATTCTCGGCTATAAAGTGTTTCACAAACATGCATGTAGGTACTGTCATATTAGTTTCTCACTGGTTTGTCGGACAGTCTGTTGCAACAGTCGACCACGAACGGGATTGATCGCCGCGTGATTTTTCTCGGTTTTCCTTTCTTTATCGAGGGAGGAAGGCATTTTGGATGTTGCTAGCTGTTCCCGGGGACCTGAGTAAACATAAACAATGCTCTGCTTCCTCCAGCCTGTCATGCTTGCGGCGAAACTCTCTTAAATCTCAGGATTTTTTGGTTAGGGTTCACACTGTATATATTTGCGGTAAAGAAACGAGCCGAGTCAGACGATTATTCCCAAACTTGCTAGGTATCTGCAAACTGACAGATGAAACTTTAAATTTTGCCGCGAGACTGATTCTCAATTAAATGAAAGAAAAATAGGAACTCAGCGGGGTCCAGTACTTAATTGTTATGAAGATGTTATTCACATCAACTCACCTGACAGATCAGGCACACAGCTACTCAAATAAACATATTTCAGCGCAGTTGGAAACCACAAAATTTCATTCAATATCAGACACTTCACATGATCGAAATTCACTAGGACCACGAAGAACGAAAATTTCGTGAAAAAAGTGAACATACTATTTCGACGCTCTGAATTAAAACTGGCATAGGTACCACACAGCAAATAGTAATCCGAATTATTTAGCTCCAGTGCAGTACTCGTGGTGTAGTGATAAGACAAAACAAGAAATGAAAAGGATGAAATTGGAAGGTTGTATGTTACTCTACATCAGTTTCGCTACACGCTAGTTCTTATAGGTAGGTGGGCGCTGGCGGTGATTCGGTTGCGGCACATGACAGATAACGTGTCGCGACCTTCAAACTGGTGGTGGAAATATGAACTAGGGTGCCCAAGCTGGTATAGCTCTACTACTTTTGAAAATTACTTGGGGAAAGGCACTTTAAATGATTATGATTCATAGACAGGGCGGAGTTATAGAAAGGCCACTGAACTGGTATTGAATTAATCACATTCAATAATAACACTGTTTTTGCAGACCTCAAAAGATTTGTCATACCATTAAAATGTATTTTTGTTGCAAATTATGAGCCAATGCGTCTGTTTTGAACTGATAAATATTCATGAATATCTACACACTTTTTGTCCTTAATTCTTTTATGATTTTCGTGTGATGACTTCAAATTTTTGGTAAGGGACAAAAACAATGAATACATCTCAAATAAGATCAAGCCTGTGTTCTATCATAAACATGCTTGCTTCCTGAGCACACTCGCATAAGAATCCTGTGATGAATTTGGAATCTTAACTGAGGCTATTGCTGATGCCTTCCCCAGATATTTGATGTTTACCTATAGATGGTCCTGAATTCCAATCAAACAAAACCACAGGATTCAGGTTTTCAGGAAACTAATACTGAGGTTTGATTCCTGACTCACCTTAGCTTTCCATTACAGACTGGCAGGTAGTGACAGAATTCCGGGCGTGATTTTGCCCAGTACGCCTTTTGGAGGACATCATTATGTATATATTTTTATGTCAAAAATATGCGTATCAAAACTTTTCATTTGCGAACAAAATAATGTTAATCAACTTGAATGCATGAAGAACCCGGGAGGATTCTTTCATATATAATATTTTATCATAAAAATATATACATAATGATACCCTCCAGAAGGCATACTGGGTGAAATCACGTCCGAAAATCTGTCACTAATAACTGCCAGTCTATTAGTAAGATTATCAGCTAAAAAGTGCATACATGCATGTAGGTATTGCCATATGACTTTCTCACACAATTCTATATCCCCAAAAGGAAATTTGTGTAATGAATCCATGTCCATACATTAGGAAGAGTAGATAAACCGAAAAATACTTCTTTTATTCAATCCTCATTGGTTTGTTCACATTCACAGACTTGCACAAATTCGTTACTACCCGAAATGGTCCATAGTTGGTATTTCAGACTAATCAGGACGATATTTGCCTTTTCGGTATATTCGAATCACGGATGAAGATAACAAACACAAGCGTCTAGCTATATCATTTCCATCTATAGTTCTCTGAATTTCGAAGACATAATAAAACGTAAATATAATGAAGAAAACTTTATTTTTTCTGCAACCGACTCAGAAGTCGGCCATTTCACTTCCAAAATTAGCCTTGAAGTTGACGTTTCTACTACTGACACAAAAATAGGTGCTTGTGTATATGTTACTAGGCAAGAATTATGGTTCCTAGGAGCTGTGGTTGAAATTTAAGGCCTAGGAACTAAAAAGGATGTACTAGGTCATCAAGAATAAACAACATAGGTTAGTACTCATTTCATTCAAAAAGAAACTCAAACAAAAATACATAGCCAATTTGTAATATTTATATTGAAACTACAATTCAAACATCCTCGAAATTTTAATAAACCTGATTGTTCTAAAATTGTTCTTATCCATCATTCAGTTGCTCCCTTACGAGCAACCCTCAGAAGTCTTCAAGAGACTTGTGCGAGCAAGGAATGACGGGGGTCTTACTTTTTAACGTGTGATCCCTAACACTTTATTAGGTCATCAGAAAAATTTCTGAGGTCGTGGTGGGAATCGAACCCACCTGCCGGCAATCCAACGTGGATAGAACATTGACGCTTTTACCACGAGACTACGCTGGCCACATATCATCATGAATAATCATTGCATCACTATTGTCAGTGATCACAGGGCAGATGACCTTACTGGTGATGGGTTGATCAATTCCCAATATTTTGTCAGCAGTATCTTTCTTATTTCTGAATGATTCTTCAACATATCCATTTCTCACAGTGCTGTATTTCCAATCCCCTAGCCTTTTGAGAGATATTAGATCGCCTCCAGCATCTAAAAATGTGGCAGAACTTCGTCTTTATCTGTGACCTGTAAAATTCTTCTAAATTCAGAAATTTCTCCACCTCTTGTACATCACTGCTTATCTTATATATCCCTACTACCATTCTATGGCATAATCCATTATGATATCTGATGAAAAATCGCGATACTTCATAGTTTTTTGGGCAAAGATCCATGTATTTTCTGATAATAGCCATCAGATAGTTACTCCAACAACAATAAATGACCTGGATTTATTAGTTTCAGTGACAGGTATTTTAATGAGTAAGGCTGATTTGAGGTGTTCAATGTCATTTATTTTCTTTCGCTGACACCAATTTATGAATTTATTATAGGCATATTCATAAACTTCTCCAGATTTATCAGGAAGTAGAGTTGAAACAACCTCCTGAGCACGGCTATGATACTCTGGAACATGATTCTCGGTATCTTCATCTCTAGACATTTTTGGAAATGTAGACAGGGTGCATAATATGGTGGAATTTTTGTTGACAAAACAAGATATATTCTCATCTCATCTTCTCAGAGGAACAAAAGGGAACAAATAAAAACCGCATAAGTGCAGAACTAGTTACCTACAGACTTACCTTCCTCAATATTCTTATATTTCTAACATTCATCATCACAACTTGCACCAGAAATCTCAGACACCTCTTGTCCATAGAGCAACTTGATTTGTTTAGCATTATCTGAGGTTATCCACATATTCTACATTTTCTACACTTATACCACTCATTACCACCGATAATTTCAGAGCTTTTATTTGCGTTTTGATTTTTCTCTCCGAATAACGAAAACTATAGAATGTAGAATGAGAAGAGTGGTTAAGATGTCCTTGTTCTCTTTGTCACTTGTCATATCTCCATGCTCGAACGATTCTGAAGAACCGAACATGTGGAGTAGGGAACGAATATTTGCTCGATCAAACGAACTTGTGAAGTTCGATCGAAATTTTATGAAGCGCCTCGTTCGAAAAGATCACTTGTGTAGTTAAGCTATTCTGTACTGATCACAACTTCAAAGATATGAAGGAAAAAAATTACCTATCACCCTCTTGGTCACGCTCTACCTTACCTGCTGTCAAGACAGCCAGCAGCCCAAGTCTCTGTCTCTCCTAGTTCATCTTCATATTTAAAGATTCATAGCGCCAAAATGCAACTTCAATCACTTCAACTCATGGGTAATATCGGGTGGGTGGGAGTGATCTTCAACTTGTGTAGATGTTCAAAGACAGAAGTTGCGTTATCAATATTATGTTTCCAGAGATGGGAACATTTTTTCTCTTCTAGAAAGAAAGAAAAATTGGTATTTTCAGAACCAGGTAGCCGCGTGATGGAAGTGTTGGTTTTCTAATCGCGATGACTTGCCGGTCGTAGGTTCAAATCCAAACGACTGCAGACATTTTTCTGATGGCCCATGAAAGTGTTCGAGATCACACGTTAAAAGGTAAGGCCCCCGTTATTCCTTGCTTGCACAAGTATCTTGAAGACTTCTGAGGGTTGCTCGTGCAACCGAAAGACGGATAGAATAATTTCATCAAAAAGTCTCAATCCCAACTCTCGGATAATAAATTCACATGGGCAAGATTATCTACCAATGGGCAATTGAAGAAGCCCGCAAACACCCTAGAAGACGACAATCAACCAGCAGTATTTCTTATGGTTTCCAAGATTACCCCATTTCTGAAAGCTCCGACGTCGCCAAGTGCAGTTGAATATGCAGAGAAACGCCTCGTGTTGATGCCTGCTTCTGACAAGGTATCCCGAATCCAACGATCCATTCTTAGGGTTGTTGCTGTTCTATAGGGTGTGCGGGTTCTAAAAATTTCTGAAAATGGAAATTTCTTTAACTAATGTAATAAGGCTGAAGAATCACAGAGCTGTGGCCTATTAAGGTCCGTAATCCTTTCGATGGGCCGTGATTAGTGCTAGCAGAGTAACGAGCTTTCTGGTGAGATTATCTAAAGTTAGTTCGTCATTGGAAGGCCAAGATTCCAAGTGGGATAAAATCACTTGTAGGTCCCAAGTAGCGTTATATCTCTGACTGGGAGATCGTAGACGAAAAATGCCCTTTTTGAACCTAGAGATCTGTGAATGTTGACCAATGTCCCTTGGCAAAATCAATTATAAAGCTGATCTTATGGTTCCAAAGCTGCTGTATCTAATTTGTTTTGTTGAAAACTGCTACTGCAGGAATGCTATAACGTTGTGGAGATGACTTTGGGTTTCTTCATCTATGATTCTCCTTATCATTCCCCTTTCTGAGTATATGAGACCATCTCTAGTAGAGCAGTATGGATGGAAATCTCACTGGGTTTATTAGAGGATAGGTCATCTCCCAGACATCCCCATCTTCTATCTCCTTCCCCAAAGGCTCATCAATATCAATGATGATTATTGCATCGTCCATCTTCAATGGGAATTCTGTAAACAATGGTATGGTTTCTATGTATCTTGTTAAACCGAATCCCGAATCAACTCAATTAATTTTTTAGAGCATGCAAGCCATAAAAATAGTCACAAGTTACAATCATCAATAATCAGCTTATCTACATGGGACAAACATACATTTTCCTGAATGAATAAAATAGTGAGAACTATAAACTAGGAGCTACGGAATTCTTCTCTTTTGTAGTAGGTCACAGCAGTAGGTGCTTCCTCAGAGCTTTTCCGGGACTATTTCAATCGTATGATGAAATAAGTACTGAAATCTTATCATAATTTCCAATGGCACTCAATTCTAGAACAGTACTACGTATATAGAGTTTTGCCTATAGTTGAATAACTGCCCTTTGTTTATGAGTGTTCTGAAACATTTTTTGTGTGATGAATAAATATTGTGCTATGGAATATTTTCCACAATATAATCACATACATAAGTTAGCTCAGATTGAATTTCAGCATAGTAGAAATTTCTTAGAACACTCAAGATCAAAACTCGGAGAAGGCACCTGATTTAATATATTTAAGTATTAAATTTTTTGATAACTTCTTTCCTGTGTGGTTTGAAACATAATTATTCAGATAGCTTTACTGCCTGGAACTTAGCTGTCAAGTGTCAGTCTGTACCTATTTATTATCTCTATGCCATTGATAAACAATCTTGTCGTTTCCGGATGAACTAAAAGTTGAAAAAAATTTGGTTCACGTACAGTTGTATTAAAAAGACGCAAGTATCAGAGAGAGAAATTAACGTCATTCTATTTGCATAACACGGGCTATCGGGAATGATTGTTTACCAAATGTTGACAGTTGTCATAGGTTGTCAAAAATACGAAGTATTATTATTGGCTGAGCCAGTTGTACACAACCAGAACTAGGATGACGTTAACCTAATCCTGTTTTCTGAAAGCCTAGCAAGATCTACAATTATATTTGGGATTGACTTTTATTTTTCCGCCTATTTTTTGCCGTGACAATAGTAGTTTTTCCGTCCGTAAGTGCCTGATTATTCTGGTTCTGCTCTAGTAAAATGAAAGGGAAATGGAACATTTCAAGATGCCTCTCTCGTCTCCTCGGAAACTTTTAATTTATTTCCGTTTATTGTAAATATTCTTTGTTGTATGTGTATTTTATGTCTGCGTGATATGTAAAAAAATCTGCTAACGCAAATTTTATTCATAATACTCAGTGGCAGCATTTCAAGCATGCTTTAGTTAGAAAGTGTGCTTGATTTGTTCTGTTCCAATAAATACAGTTGTATATTAAACTATCTCCAGTGCAATTTTTTATTTATATAACGTGGTGTTCTTTAATTTATTTTTTATATTTAGTGAATCATTATCGATTGATGATTTTGCTTGAACTTTCTGAAATTCGAACAGTACTATGAACAGTTGGTGATGAAAGGTGTTACACTGAGATGATTTATTTGATTTCAGTAAATGCCATTTAGAGATATTCTGAAACTTACAGTGAAATCTGGAAGCTATGAAAGGCAACTATTTTAATTTTATTTCAATTATTTTTAAGTACAAAACATGTAAATATAATGTTTAAAATTATTTTTATAAGTTTTTTATTTTTCCCTTTATTCGCCTATGAAGACTATAAGTAAATGTTAACACTAGAAGTTTTGGTGAACCATTCTAGAACCTGAACATTTTTCAGGTTCAGACGCACAATGGTAGCGTAAGAACACAGGAGACATCTCTAGAACAGATTCAGGCTGAAGCTTCAAGCCGCGCGGTAGAGAATCAGTACAGTTTTGTTTAGATTAAGGTAAAAGTTAGTTGAAAACTGAATGTGGCATTTACTAAATATTTGGCTAATGTGTCCTAAATGTAGATCGAGGTTTGAAGAGGAATAAATTAGGCCATTCATTGTTCCATTATTCATTCACATCATCTGATGAACTTCCATTAAAACAACCGCCGCCATACATTAACTTCCTCATCCCCAATGGAACACCTCCTAAGACCAAACTACATGCTTACCAATTCAAAAACGCTGGGTAACTCGACAAATGCGCTGCCTAACCAAGAGATAAGTACAAGAAATAAGCGATGGCGTAACCATAACAACCTCTCTGAAAAAAGTTTAATATTCAGACATTTGAAAATCCTCAATCACTATCTGTATCTCACCAAAAAGCGTTTTCTGGCCCATGTTGGAGAACTACTGTCCAAAGAGGATGTGGTATTAATTCCAAAGACTAGACAAATATAAATTGTTAGCCAGGTAAGTATGGAGAAAAATAAACCACTTTTTATATGTTCATTGTTTATTTTCCTCCATTATATTCAATTGCTCATTCAAAAAATCAACCAACTGAGAACCAGTCACAGTTTCTCTGATTATCTTATCAGTTATTTGGCCTAATTTGAGAGCCAATATGTGTTTACATGTCACACTATTTCTAGATTCGAGAACTTGTATTCGAAAAACTTCACACTGGCAGAAGTTGATATTGTCATAGATGGTGTATTGTTCATGTTTACCAACAATTTTGAAAATGCTTCTAGAATGATTGTCCGCTATGTACTCCACCAGTCTACATTTCTCAAGCAATTCTGTTGCTAGTATCAAATTCTCTCCAAAAAATGAATGCAAATTCTCCCAGACATCATCAGGAACTGTTGAAAAAGAATGTGATTAGGTATTAGAATTTAGAATTTTGTATAGGGCAACTCCAGACAAATACACTAACAAAAATTTGCTATCGTGTTTCGTTTTTGATAAGTATGAACAAAAAAGTTTTGTTTTCCGACTTTTCGACACTATTGACACTTGTGACTATTGTAGAGGTTGTTTGTGAAGTTAGGAAAACATGAGTTCTATACATTCGCAAGGCACGTTTTCTTTATAAGAAGATAAGAGAGTGCTCAGTGCAGGGTTGAGATATGGGAATTGCTTAGTGTTGCATTTTTTTCAAATGGGAATCAACGATAGTTGACTGACTGTATAATTTAGTGGGAACGGATTTTTTCATTTTCCAACCATGCACCATAGATATGAACGTTTTTTATGTGAGGTCTCGATACATATTTAGGAAATATTTATTTGTTTTACTAGGTAGGAAAGTAGTAGATTTACTGCCATCTACATTTCCTGTCGTGTGAAACACAATTTTTTCTTCAACTATTATAAAACCTTTTTTTTTTCGGCAACAGCCCGGGAAATGCTCACTTTCTGGACGCTTTTTCTTTGAGAAAGTAGCATTTTTACGGTTTGGTCCGGAAAATACGTATTCCCCGGACTAGGCCGGGAAGTATCACATCGTTGTTGTCACTGTAACTATGAAAATCTTGGTAGATATGGATTTGATAAATGCAAATGATGATTACCATAGCAGCGAAATATCGCCTGACAGCAATTTGACATAAATTAGTTGACATTTTGATTTTTGAAAGTTTGGTTGCAATTATCGCAATAATCTATGTGAATCAGCAGCGATAGTGAGTTTGAAAATGTGCCTTACAAAACTTCCATAGCAGCTGTTGGTATACCTACAGGTATTTTTTAAATGTATGATAAATTGACATTCATCATACAGGACGTGGAAAGAAATTCTGAATTGATGAATGTCAATTTATCATACATTTAAAAAACCAATGCCCGATGACAGTGCTAATGTCAACAAATTATAATTCTCAGATTTCAGTTCGTTGTAGTTTTAGTTATATTATAGGGAGATGAAAATTGTGTATATCATGAAGAATGGCTGAAAGAGAAACTGGACTTCAGGTTACTGATGAGGATATGATATCCGAAATGAATTCATATAATCTGTTTGTGAGAGATATAATTCCCATATCACTGATACGAATGATTTTTTTTTGAAGTTCTAAGCTCATCAAGATCAGATATCATATAATACTTCTCCGTTACATTTCAATTTTCATTTCAATACTGATGAACATATCGGTAAGTTATATTTTTATTCGATTTGAGAGATGATGTTAATTCTTAATTTCAGAGGAATTTGATCTTTCATGCTCTCTTTTTGGAATTTTGGATATTCAACAGATATAGTTCAATGTTCGACGTGGCAAATAGCCAGGAAAGTAGTTGTTTTCTGTTGAATAAACCGTGAAAGAATTGATATTTTCAACACATGGAGAATATGAGAATTCTCAAGGAATTCTCAATGTATTTCTTTATATACAGGGTGTCCCTAGACCAGTGGGACAGTTAAATATCTTCTGAACCAATAGGAATTTTCAAAATATTATAATTTCACATCATATCGCATTATGAGTACTAACTTCAAGAATGACTATATTTTATACGAGGTGCGCAAGAAAGGCTCACAAAATCGAACATTAACTTTTTCAAATGGAACACTCTGTATTTCATTGCATTTTCATATTCTCCTTGAAGAGCTGAATTCAACGACCCAGCACACTTGGGGTGTAGCGGGAATGATTTCCGAGATATAGGGTGTAGAAAATCGAGATTTTTCATTTTTGGGAATTTTTTGTGTCAAAACTATTCATTATTGGTCAAAACGGCTTACATGTCCATGTCTTAACTTTTGATTGATTTACTATTTACTCGTATTTAATTGAAACAGAGAGGGTGGTGTAGAATTCAGACTGAAACTGATACCTAATTCTACACGACACCACCCTGTTTCAATTAAATACGAGTAAATAGTAAATCAAAAGTTAAGATATGGACATGTAAGCCGTTTTGACCAATAATGAATAGTTTTGACACAAAAAATTCCCAAAAATGAAAAATCTCGATTTTCCACACCCTATATCTCGGAAATCATTCCCGCTAGACCCCAAGTAAGCTAGGTCGTTGAATTCAGCTCTTCAAGGAGAATATGAAAATGCAACAGGGTGTTCCATTTGAAAAAGTTGATGTTCGATTTTGTGAGCCTTTCTTGCGCACCTCGTAGAAAATATAGTCATTCCTGAAGTTAGCACTCATAATGCGATATGATGTGAAATTATAATATTTTGAAAATTCCTATTGGTTCAGGAGATATTCAACTGTCCCACTGGTCTAGGGACACCCTGTATATATCCATTTTTTTTGTGTTCATAAATATATCTGAGAATGTTCCTTTTCAATACAGGTATTTTGTTCGAATTTCAATATTTGATACAAATAAGATACTTAAAATTCATCAATCAAACGTAATGATAATGATGTATATTTCAAATAATACATATAATAGTTATTTATGTATCAAGGGCGTAAAGTAGGCGTTTATGGCCTGTGGCGTGAATAATGGCCCGATGGCGCTAGCCGAGGGCCATTACACGCTCAAGGCCATAAACGCATTTCACGCACGTGATACATACAAAATTTTATGCACTAGTGGTTTATTTTCTGACTCAAAAGTAATGACTATAGATTTCGATAAACTAATATTCCCCCGAATTTGATTTGTTGCGTATGAATTCAGTAATCAAGAGAAGCGTAATGTTCATGGATGATTTACATATGAAAATTATCGTACGAATATTGCAATTATCGTAATAGTAAAACTCTTTGATCTCTAGAAGAGATTCATTCTTCAGAATTTCACAATATGCATACCCAGTATATATACCTAACTAATTTTGACGTTGTCAATCAAGCTGATGGTTGTTGTCTATATCAATACATTCAATCATCCAATAAACGAGCTGAATTGTCATTCTTTGACTGAAAAGTAAAAATTAGTGATAATAATAATAGCGATAGATATGGAATCGGATAAAGAAGAAGTTCATGATATACCGCTGGATATATTAGAATCTAGGAAAATGATCATAGGTTTTTCATGAATTGATATGTGGACATAAGGTAACTGAGAACAGCGGGCGGTAAAGTGCACTTTACGGCCCGTGGGCCATAATGAGCCCGCGGGCGGTAAAGTGCGACTTAACGCCCGCAAAACCGGGCGGTAAAGTGCACTTTACGGCCCGCTAGTGCATAAAATTAATTTTTTTTTAGTTATCGGCCAGTATAAATTTGAAATTTGAGTCGCTGATTTCCGGAAAACCCTGTAAACTTCAAGATAGAAAAAATATGTCTTTCCCTTCTGTCAGTATAGTGTCAGTCTTTCCTTGTCTTCAGGAACCCAACGTAAAATAATGAATAGTTATGTATGTATAAGGGCGTTAAATAGGCCTTTATGGACAGTAGCCCGCGAACCCGGGCGGTAAAGTGCTGTGCTTATTTCAATCGAACCTACCGCGACGAGGAACAAATAAAACATACTCACATGAACCTTTCTCCTTGTAAACAGTTTCTGCTTCTTTCAATGCCTCAAAGGCAAGTCTTGGTAAAAAACTTGGTTCCATATAGGCACGGCCATAGGTATATGTACACCTGTATTTCTGAGGAGTTTATTTAATTTCGGCTTTGGGCAGCTGTTATAGTTTTTATGGCCAAGGATTGACATTGGTCACGAATCATACATAGCTAAGGTGGATATTAATTTTTGCGCTCAACTGCTTCCAGTGGCGTACTCAGTATTTAATTTCGAAGAGGATTACAAATTCTCAGAAACGATCTATCAAGACGCCATCCCTTGTCATCTGAGAAGATTCTTAAAATTATCTTATATGGAAGGATTATTTGCACATTTGGGTCATTCCAAATGCCTGCGAAATAGTTATTTGTTTAACTAGGCAGCAAAGTAGTAGATTGACTGACTAGGAATCCAGCCTATAATGTGAATAACCCTGAATATGTTTGTATTCAGAATGGAAAAAGCTTTCAGAAACTGTGATCACACAATCAGGACCGTATTCTACGAATACAAAACGACGCATGAATAAATCAATTTCACCACGTTGAATCTGATCAAGAGTTGCAATGGAAAAGATTTCTCAGTTTTTCTGCATGTAGATATCTCCAATAAAACCCTCTGAATACACAATTCTTTTTCCCGCCATTTAACCGAATTCAAATGTAACTCATCCTACTGTTTTCGAGTTCCCCCTTATCTTGGCCACACACTGTATAACAGACTATTAAAAAAACTACGCCACAGATGGCACCTCAATAAGTTTGATGATGGTCCAATTAAAAACTTAATATTTATTTGTAAAAACTCAGAAAAATAATGTACAGCACATTAAAACATCTGAAAAATATAAGTCATGAGACAAATAAACTGAAAAAAGCCAAAAATAAGAAAGAATATGTATGAAATGAAATAAGAGGAAACTCAATGATTCAAAGTCAAATCAATTTAATCATCTACAGATTATTGTTTCTCCGTTGTTGAATTGGAAATTATAGACTTTTTATCAATAAGGGCTTCACTATGATTCCAATTTCCAATTATAACATTTTTTTCCAAATAATTACTTTGTATGCAATAATAATAACAGCTCGGGCTGATTTGGCTATCCCGCTTTATTTGTACTAGATTGTTGTTAATTGTAATGACGTACTAAATAGTATGAAATATACTAGAAAAGAACAACCGTGAGTTCCAGTTCCACACCCCATAATAATTGTACTAATGAATCTAGTACAATGTGAATTTCTAATGATGTTACAAATTCGATATTTGCTATTTATTAATAAAAGTAGCAGCGATATTTGAATTTGGAGCTACTCTGCTTATTATAATTTCTTGGGCTTTGCTCAATGTTCCAGTCAGTACATTAGTACTAGATTTGGCACTATTTGAAGAGGTTCATCATGTCAGTACGTAAGTATTTGTGAGGAAGTCTAGTACTAATTTTGAGATCCCATTTTATACAGATTATTATATTCTTGTTCTTTTGCATTCCAATATACGTTTTCGAAGAAATAATAATCTAATAACTCGACGATACAATTCGCAAGTCATACTTATAGGTATAGTTTTCACTTCTATCGGCAGTCCCCAAAGACTGCCCTGCATATTTTTATCTCAATAGTTTGGTACGGTTCTTTCATTTTTGAGATATTTTTATCATGAATTCAATTTTTTATTTCGGTATCTTCAGAAGGTTGAAATTAATCCACTCATATTTCTTTTTTCCCTCATGAATAAAAACTATATATGCAAGAACTACAAGTCCATTTTCTAAGTGCGATCTGGTACTATATATTTTCGGTCAGGAACAGCCAATGGAGGCTGTTACGTTTCGTCATGAATCTATTACTATTTACAGTTGGATCAAAAATTTGATGTTTCATGACTAAAATATCTAGTTCCGTGCTCAACAAATGATTATGTTCTCCACGCTGGTTCTGCTCTCGGTTCTGTTCTATGAGTCTATGCTCTATATTTATGTCGTGTTCCGTGATTTTTGCCTCATTCTTGCATATACGTATTAATTGTCGAAAATGGTGCAAACTGCAAACGTCTGAATCGTGCGATAAGTTTTGACAAGAATGACATTCATTCTGATTCAAATCTGTTAGATTTTGCAAACGAAATCTAGTACGAACAAATTTGAGCCAGGAACAACACTGAGTCAGAGTGTTGAGTCCTTAGATCATGACTAAGGTTGAGTCATTCGTCATTTGTTTGAGTCAGAGCCAGAGAGTTTAGTAGGTATAGGTGGTTTTACACAGCTTTTGTTTACTTACATACAAATTCTACATTATTTGAGAAATCGACATCGATGCATCGATAGTTTTTTATTCGCATTCGATCGAAAGAGCTCTGCTAGCAAAGAGGAGATTCTTTCAAAGAATAGTAGGTTTTGCTGCTAGTGTCTGCCCTTACACAGAATAAAAGGTAACGTTAACGACCAATAACGCCTCCTTTTTCCAAAGGCTTTTTCATTCCATAATATTATGATTCCATGACTACCATGATTTCTCGTCTTCTGTTGTGTTGTTCCTCCCATTGGTCCCATCCCATAATAGATTCGGACTGTGATTACTGATTTGTGTTTGAATTTGAATATATGACTCACCTGATAATAAGGACTAGGGAGTAGGGTTTCCACCGGTCCTGCATTTCGCAGGGCAGGACATCCTGATCCTGAATTTGAGGTTACCCACTTTATCGTTCTCCGTCCGACATCACTTGCAGCTTGCAGGATGTCCTTGATTTTGAGCTTTTCCATATTTCTCCCTCATTTGATTATCCAATAATTCATTAGTGGCTTTATAGTGGCAACATTGCAACTTGTATTGAGCATAATCTGCGAATTTGCAGAATCGGAATTGAATGATCATAATAGGTACCTAAAATGTAGCCTATTTATCATCCTATCGAGGTGACATCAACATCCATGAAGTAGAGGTACATATTCAATAACACATGCAAGAAAGACAGATATGACCTACCCATACAGGGTGCAGAAATACTCTACCAGTTTTATTCAATGGTACTTGTTATGTACAGGGTGTCCGGACTGTCCGGAAAGGTATCATGTAAATTGACCTTGAAAGTGTGCAAGTCCATACATATATTGCATACTCATCATTACTAAAGTCATGTTATTACCAAAAGCACAAAATACTCTGGGTATTCTGTGCCAAAAGTATTAAACACTGATGTAAATAATTTGATGTCAATTTTATGACAATGCTGACTGCCTATTGAATAAATAGAGTTTTTCTCCAACCGGCAGGGATAGTGGCTTTTTCCTGCTGCTTAACAGGCAGAAAAGGTGTACTTTTACTGCCTAGACAGAAAAAGTTTGTTGCTATGCAACGTTTCAAGAAATTCTAATGAAATTAGTAATCAAAATTGACACTGACATTGGGTGAACACAAGATGATGTTTTCAATAAAAAAATTACAAAAAACTGGTTTTATATCATTTGCATTTTTAAAATGCGATTTTCTCTAGAACGGTACAAGATATCGATTAAAATAAAGTATAGGTACAATATTTTTGTTGAAAGATGAAGGAAGCAAACGGAAGCGAAATGTCAAATTTGTCATCTCTGTCAAAAATTCCTCCATTAAACGAAAAAAATTCGTCCCATCCTGTATAAAAAATAATGACTATCACTGAACAGCCGTTTACATATCGAAAGGGGCCATATATATTATTACTGAATTGAAATAATTTTTTCTCCAGGCGGCATAGAAAGTGGCTTCTCTCTAACAGGCAGGAAAAGAGTTTAATGCTTTCTCTGTCTAGGCAGAAAAAGTGTACTTTCTCTGCCTAGGCAGAACAATAAGTTTGTTGCTATGCAACTATAAGTATAATTTGAATGAAATTGGTAGCTAATCAAAATTGACACTGACATTGGGTGAACATAAAATGATGGAGTTTTCAATAGGAAAATTACACAAAATTGGTTTTATAGCATTTGGAGAAAAAATGGCTGCTGACTGTCAATCTACTACTTTCCTGCCTAGTAAAACAAATAACTATTGTTTGAGCAAAAATGACTTTTATACATCTCCACAAACTCTGTATGAGCATCTATACTAACTTATAATGTTCTGTCCTTTTTTAGTGATATGCTCAGATGATTATACACCGTGTCCCAGCTAAAATGTCCCTCCCTGTAAAAAATCAACCGCGCGATCGAATGACTTGAAATTTGGTCACCCAGTATTTTTGATGATGCTCACTCGAAATATGCTATTGAATAAATCGTTTCCTATTTGAATAGGGACACCCAGTATATTATTCCATATTCAACAATGCCGGGTTTGATGGGATTTTTTCAAACGACCACGAAGATATGCCAAAAAATAAAACGATTCAATAAAGAAATTGTATGATTAGATTTTATTAATATAACACGATTGAAATCGAATGAAAAGAAAATAATTGAAACCTCAACTGCTCAATATGTCGTCTATTCTGCTGCAAATATTTCCTAGCTCTTTTGATAACGTTCATTGTGACCCTATTTATCACGTTGCGATCAATTTGTGCGCATAAATTTGTGATTTTCTCTTTCATTTCTTCCATATTCTCAATTGGCGACTCATAAAGCTGTTGTTTCAAGTAGTCCCACAGATAAAAATCAAGTGGGGTGAGGTCTGGCGACCGAGCTGGCCAGTTGCTATCACCATCGAGACAATTGGTGGTTATTAGATTGTCTCCAAACCGATGGCGAAGATTATCCTTTACGTTTTATTTTTTGCCATATCTTCATAGTCGTTTTAAATAAGAAAGTTGAGGTGCACTTCGGTGTGACCCTGTATACCTACGATTTATTCAATAGCATATTTCGAGTAAGCATCATCAAATATACTGGGTGACCAAATTTCAAGTCATTCGATCGCGCGGTTGATTTTTCACAGGGGGGGACATTTTAGCTGGGACACGGTGTATAATTATCCTAAAAAGGAGCAAATACTGATTCACCATTGAAAGTTTAATGTTTTTGTTCATCCATTCCAGAGATAACACAGAATAATACAAAATCCACTACGAATCAGCCAATTTTCTTCAGACAAAAAGGACTTGCCTACCAGAGATTAATACAGAATATTTATATGATAGTAATAAACCAATTACATCACAAATGAGATTTAATCTTGAAGAATTGTGTAATGTGTATGATATTGAATATGATATAGAAACATTAAAAGAAGAATATAAAGATTATATAATCGATATAGATGACCAAATTCTATATATTGATGATGAGGGATATGAAAAAATCAATGAATCATATAATGATAAGTTTTTGAATATTTCTGAATTCATTGAAAAACATGAATATGAATTATATTTAGGCACATGGTTCGATGATATCTGGTTACCTTTATATAATAACAAAAAAGATATATTAATAACCGATAATATTTTGAATTTTCTCGGATTTTCTAAAACTGCTAAGAACAAACCAGAGTGTATTTCTGGTCACCCCAGAATTAAGTATCTGATGAGAAATTATGTAAAGCATTTGCAAAATAATGGGATAAATTATACCAAATTGAAATACACGGATCCACTAGCTTCACAATATGAATATATACAGAACGAAATTGAAAACTTAAAACCTGATAATTTATCCAAAAAAACATGGATATTGATATCAGTTGAGGATTTCAAAGAATCTGTGATGTCGATCAACAATAAAAATTGTAAACGAATAAAAAAAGAATTTATTATACTTGAAAAAATATTAGCGGACTATTCGAAATATAAATTTGAATATGATCTGAAACAACAAAAAATTAATTTCTATATCAAAGAGCAAGAACAGAGAGAAAGAAATAGAAAAGAAATCGAATCAGCTGAACAAAAAGCATTAAAAATTGACAAAAAATCGAACAAAATTTTCGTTAAAGATAAAAAAGATGAATGGATATATATAGCAACAACTAAGCAATATGCTGAAAATAATTTATTTAAAATTGGTTCAACCACTAGAATCTGTAAAAGGATAGAAGGTTATCAAGTAGGCAGACATGAAAATGATCGATATTATTATTGTTGGACGAAATCCTGCTATAATTCCAAACAATTAGATAAACATATTAGTAATTTGTTGTCTGAATTCTTATGTAAAAAAAATAGGGAATTATATTGTTTACATTATAATTCATTAGTAGATTTAGTAGAATTTATAATAGATAAATATGATACATCCATTGAACATGTTAATGATTTCATCATCACTAAACTAGATGAGGTTAAAAAATTAAATCCATATGTACCTGATGATATGAATAAGGATGGATTCGATATGAGTCAACTGGAGGAATCGCTGAAAGATACTTTAGAAAGTTTTGTGAGACAGAAAAAAGACAAAATTTCAAGGAAGGAATTATTTTCTTCCTTGAATCTGAATATCAATAAACAAATTTTATGGAGTGAAATTAAATCGATTTTGGAATGGAAAAACAGCAATCAAAATATATCATGGAAAAATATTATAATAAAGATAACATATAGATAATTATTATTGTTAGAATAATAAATAATATAGATACATATATTGATTATATACTTACCTTTGAATGCATGAAAAATTTATATTCATCATACAGACTATGGGAAGAAAATTCTGAATTGAGAAAACCAAATCGCGAATCGCATTCTCTTTGTGATGAATATATCTACTCTTTATCGCGGAAGAAACAGTTTCTTTCCTGGCTATATCCCTTTTCATATACTTACATATTTTACCACGTGATATTGTTTTCCATGTTTATAATTTATTTTATCCATTTACGATTTGGTTTGTGAACGGTTTTATTGAATGTTTCAAATGTTTATAGTTAAGTTTTACCAATCAAAATGTTGAGTGAATGAGATATTGATTTTATTTTTCTGAATAATATGACAGCAATAATGAATTTTGTTCTACAAATTATAATTGAAATATTGGAAGATATGTGATTGAAAATGTGATAATAAATTCCTAGAATATATTATATTTTATTTATTTTACTCGTTCATTTAACAGTGAATTTAGTATCATGGAGCTATTTTTCGTGCACAAGAATCATTATAATTCCGTTAGGAATCTCTATTCCTCGGTCTATTCGTACGAAAATTGTATACACGCCTGGCAAAAATAATTTTCCTATAGGGAAACCGTGTGCATTCTGTGCATGGGCATTTTAATGAAGAGATCGGCGACGTTGCCATACGCTTCGAATTGCATAAAATTATTCCATTGTGAAATACAGATCGTTTGCCAATGTTTGCTATCAAGTAATTCAATTGTCTAGTCCCATAACTATCGACTGTATTGACTTCATTGAAAGCTACATTTGATATTTTCAATTTATTCCTGGCAAAATGAATAAAACAACATATTTTAAGTTTATATAACGAAATCAGGTTCAGAAAATGTCTAGGTTTGTATATATTTACTGTTGGTTCTAGAAAATGTAGATGAAAAATGCATTTAATTGATTTGTTTTGTAATTTTATTAGTGGTTTTAGGTGTTAAATATTTGTACTCCCCCAAATAGATATTAAATATTGCAAATTTCAATGAATGAGGCAAAAGTAAATACATTTCAAGTATTTTATGGGAATGATATTTCGGATTTTGAATGAAATGTCTATGATCGAATTTATTTTATTTTTCAAATGGTCTATATGTTTAGTCCATAATAATTTTTCATCAATATATGTAGAGACCTAAAAATTTTGTAACTTATGGAAAGTACATTGAATATTTGTTTACATTCAAGTTTCTATCCATTTTATCGAAAGTTCAGTTGAAATTGAATCATTATGTCATAAGGTATATACAGGGTGATCCACGGTGGATGGCCTATTAGAAGTATCTGGAGAACGAAAAGACAGAACATTCTGAAAATTGGGTTTCTTCGATAATTGAACATTCTCTATCCGTCTAAAATATTTTCATCGATACAGTGTTGCCACTTCTATCAGAAACAACTAGCAACTTTGTTATTTAGAATAGAACACCCTGTATTTTATTGCATTTTTAGATTCTTTTTAAAGAGCTGATTTCATCAATGTATCACACTTGGGGTCTAGCAGGAATGATTACAGAGATATAGGGTGTTCAAAATCGAGTTTTTTTCAATTTTAAGATTTTTTTTTGTCGAAACAATTCATTATCGATCAAAACGGCTTACATGTCCCTATCTCAACTTTTGATTGACTATCTACTGGAATTTGATTGGAAAAATACAGGGTGCTCCAAGATTCAGAATTCTGATCACCCTGTATCTGTTCCAATTAAATGTCAGTAGATAGTGAACCGAAAGTTAATATAGGGAAATGTAAGCCATTTTGATCGATAATGAATAGTTTCGACACAAAAAAATCCTAAAATTGAAAAATCTCGATTTTGAACACCCTATGTCTCTGTAATAATTTCCGATAGACCACAAGTGTGATCCATCAATGAAATCAGCTTTTCAGGGAGAATCTAAAAATGCAATAAAATACAGGTTGTTCTATTTGAAATAACGAAGTTACTAGTTGTTTCTGATAGAAGTGGCAACACTGTATCGATGAAAATATTTTTGACGGATATAGAATATTCAATTATCGAAGCATCCCAATTTTCAGAATGTTCTGTCTTTTCGTTCTCCAGATACTTCTAATAGGCCATCCACCGTGGATCAGCCTGTATATCGGTCAGACAGGTCGTACGTTTAATCAGCGCATTCATGAACATAAGATGAATTTTTTTAAAAAGAAACCAAATTCAACATACGTCAACCATATTAGAAGAAAACCATAGTTTTGATGATAATTTCGAAATTCTACATGTAGAAAATAACGGAATGAATCATTTTGAATCATTAGAAATCAACAAACTCAAAAATTTTGACAATTTACTTAACGTTCAATTAGGCCTCAATAGTTCACCACTGTAGTAGGTGATAATATTTCTTTGCTATCAACCCTTTCACGTTTATCTGGTATACCTACCGTAATTTAATGTAGATATTGTGCCTAATTTCCGAAAATGGAGGTTTATCGATCCTGTCCACAAGTAACTAATCCTTCAAGTTGGAAAGAAGGGTATATAAAAGTTAAGCATCCAAGCTTGGTTCAGTTCATTGTACCAGTATATCACCTGACGAAGCTACTGTGTTAGCGAAACATGTTGTGTGTATGAGAATTTTGTGGAAATCTTATCGTTTGTGAAGTTTCTACATTTGCCATGGATTATTCCTATTAAGTAACGGCCGAGTCAATTCAAAATTATGTATGTGTGTATGTATGAATGTGTATGTGTATATATATACAGGGTGTTTCAGTTTTTTGTAGCAGGACTTCAACAGCTTGAAGAAGACATTTTTTTAAGATGAAAATCTCAAACAAACATATATGCGTGGGAGCTTCGTTTCCGATATACAGGGTGTCAAAGTTTCAGATTTTTTTTATGTTTTTTGAATTTTCTCCTACAATTTTCGGAATAATTGATTGAAATTTGGTACACCTAATACACTTCAAAAACTCAATATTTGAGGCTATTGAGCGTTTTTGAATACCTACAGGGTGATTGACTTTCAGGGGTCGTACCCAATTTAACCCTGTAGAACTTTTTTGCGTGCCGCCTCTGCTTTCAATATGGGACATAGATTCAGATTGTTTCTGCAATTTGGAAACTTTTTGCCCCCATGTATGTTTTTCGAAAACTATGGATTTCGAGATAAATAAAAGTGGAATCCGAACCACTTCTAAGAGGGTACTGATAAATATTAGAACTGCCGTTCACGAGATTAAATTATTAAAACTCACAACACCTCAACCATCAGAAGCGACAGTCTAGCGATGTATAGCTCCTAGACCGTGTGTCATACAGTCCCTGATATCGAAAGTTTAACCAGTTTCAGTTATACAGGGTGTCCTAGAATTTTCTACAATACATTTTCAGATTTTGCAATCCAGTTAGAGAAGTTTTTTTTTTAATAAAAACATTTTTTCTTTGTTTTTCCTAGTTTTAATTATAATGGTGTTCAAAAAATTCAATCTAATTTTGCAACTGAATTTCATTTGGTATGGAAGCTTTCGGTCATTCTATTTTCCAATAAAATGCTTGAGAAATGTGTTTGAGAAATAACGGTTTTATTACAAGTAATTTATTTTTGGCATTTATCTCGAGATCCATACAGTTTTCGAAAAATTTACATAAAGGCAAAAAGTTTCCAAATTGAAAAACAATCTGAATCTATGTCCCATTGAAAGCAGAGACGGCACGCAAAAAAGTTCTACAGGGTTAAATTGGGTACGACCCCTGAAAGTCTATCACCCTGTAGGTATTCAAAACCGCTCAATAGCCTCTAATATTAAGTTTTTGCAGTGTGTTAGGTGTACCAAATTTCAATCAATTATTCCGAAAATTGTAGGAGAAAATTGAAAAAACATACAAAAAATCTGAAACTTTGACACCCTGTAAATCGGAAACGAAGCTTCCACGCATATATGTTTGTATGAGATTTTCATCTTAAAAAAATGTCTTCTTCAAGCTGTTGAAGTCCTGCTACAAAAAACTGAAACACCCTGTATAGTTAAGTACTTAGTGGAAAAAAATGAACCAAACCTCTTGTGATAAGAATGTAAATTTTCTTTTGACTCAATAAATTGAATTGAATTGATTCTATTCAAGAAATAAAAGAAAAATAGTCCACTCACCTATTCAACAGTTTTTTACTTTATGGAAATACAATCATTTTGACAGTAGCACCGATTTTATTCACATTTGACATTTGACCTTCTTACTATGGGTTGCGTGCAAGAACTGTCAGATGACCGACCCTGGAGGCACAACATTGAAACACAACCTCAGTTTTCTTATTTGTTTACAAGTGATTGAAATAGTTCATAACAATTATTTTGGCTATTTATCAATTCACTCATGCCATCACATTGTGCTGTTGTACAATGCACAAAAACTGCAGCGGAAGACGAAGGAATCCGGTTGGTACATTATGATTTAAAAGTAAGTACCTACTATAGTCACTCACATAGTTTTCATTTTTGAAATTTGGTAATCTCTCTGATTTCTCATCGGAATTCCTTCTGCAATAGGAGCTAATAGAAATACACGTGAAATTTCTAAAATAACGCAAGAAGATTGGATTCATGCAATCAATCTGGACGACTGGTCTGACATGCTGACGAAATATGATCGTGTGTGTTGTATAGACATTTTCAATCTATTAGCAGTATTAATAATAATAATAATAATCGTCGTCTTTATTCATGAAGAACATGATAGTACATTGACTTTAGAAAGGCGAAGTTTAGCGAACGCTATTCTTACACTTAAACCTTGATAAATCATTAACATAGTGTGTCCATCCAGGAATGTCCTGGAATGACTACCAACAGACTATGAACAATAGTATCGTGAAATATTTAAATTATTCATCATATATATAATCACTAATAACTATACCTCTTACTGAATGAAAAGAGCTGTAAAAAACATCAAGTAATGAAAAAAAAATTGTCAAGAAAAAAATAACAAAAAGATAACCTTGTTCAACTTCAAGCAACGGATCGAACAACAACAACAACAAAAAGCACCATATAAATAGGTAAAAAACGGTTGAGATGTCAAGCATCTATGTATCGGTCTAGCAAGAGTTATTGTTGCAGTAATAGTTGGATTTTAATCTTGTTTTTGAAACTGAGTGAACTTGAGATAACTATGTTATTTGGAATAGTATTGAACAGTGACGGAGCTGTAAATGAAAATCCTTTCCAGAAAATGGCACTGACATGACGTGGTATACTCAATTTGTGGGGAAATCGAATATTGATGTGCACAGCGTTTCTGAAGTCCAAAGATAAACCGACAACGGGAATTAGCTTGTATTGCAGAAGTGGCAGAAGGCAGGAGGAATTTTAATAAGGAATGACAACATTTCATAACTATATGAGATTACTATATTTACCTGAAAAATCATATTCCTCCGTCTCTCGCTGCATTGTACAACAGCACAATGCGAAGGCATGCTTGAATTATTGGATAGCGCAAAAAAACACGATTCGTATGCCAAAATATTGTGACAAACTATTTCAATCCTTTGATTAATCTGTAAATAAATAACAAAGTGAGGTTGTGTTTCAATAATTCACAGAAGACTGAGGTTGTGTTTGAATATTTTGCCTCCAGGGTCGGTCATCGTGCACGCGACCTATTGAATATATGGTCAACTCTAGCGAAACCAATCACGGCAACCACTCCGCATCGGGCTCGACCTTCTGATAGCCCCCCTGCTCCTGCTTGGCCGTCTTCTCGGTCACCTTGCCATAGGCGTCCTTGGCCTTGCCCGACAGGTATTCGACGCCGTCTCCGACCTTGTTGCCCGCCTTCCTGATGACCTCGGCGGCGGCGTGCGCCGATATCGTATCGTCGTTGATGTTGATATTGTAGCCCGCGTTCGGGTCCTTGGGGCAGTCGTTTTGCTTGATGATGGACAGGTCGAACGGGTCGATTTGGGCGTTAGACAGTTTATTTCTTATCTGGGAAAACATTCAGGGAAAAATTCATGATTGGTTTCCAAATTATTTGAAGAATAGGAAGCAGTATGTTGATGTGAATGATACTTGTAGTTCCTTGATGAATATTACATGTGGTGTACCGCAATGGGTCAGTTTTGGGGCTAATTTTATTTTTAATTTACATTAACTCAATATCTACTTTAAAATTGAAAGGAAAACTAAAATTATTTGCAGATGATACAACAACGAAAGATTTTAACGATATCAATAATGATACTAAAAATGATTTGAAACAAATATCATCTTGGCTAACGACCAATGAGTTGACTGTCAATCATAGTAAATTTACGTATATGTACATCTCAAGGAGAATAACGCATATATTGAATATTAACCCAATATGTTTCAATAACAAATCCATTGAATATACAAATGTAACAAAATTGTTAGGTCTTTATATTGATGAACAATTATCGTGGACTCTACATATATATAGATCAATTGAGGAAAAAATTGAATCCTATTGCTGGTATATATTATATATGAAATTCGAAATTTCATTCTTGTTAGATACCTAAAGAGTATTTATTTCTGTTTTTTTATTCAAATTTACAATATCTAATATCTATTAGAGGAAGTACAAATATTTCACATTTGAAGCCACTCATGAAATTACAAAATATAACAATAAAGTGCATTTTCAATTTACCTTTTTCAGAATCAACTGTGAATCTATACAAACCTAAAGACTTGCTGAATCTAGTTTCATTATATGAACTCAAAATTTGTGTTTTTATTCATTTTGTCAGGAAGGAATTGAAAATATCGAATTTGAATTTTAATGAAGTTGATACGATTCACGCCCATGAAACAAGGCAATTTAATTTATTGATAGCAAATAATTTTAAGTCAAATTTTGGTAAACAATCAATATTCCATTATGGATATTATATAACTCCTTACCTAATGAGTTGAAAATATAGAAGAAGCAGAAAATTTTAAAATCAAATTAAAAAAATATCTGTTAAAAAGGAATCTTCTCAGATAAATTATGGACATACAAAAATGGATATACAGGGTGTTTCAAAATTCGACCGACAACGTTTGACCGGTGATAGCCCTCGTGATTTCATAATCATTGAGATAGGAACATTCGGTCTTCAAGTGTTCAGTTCTCGAGATACAGGGCGTTGAAGTTGAGAAATGAAAATAGTTGTTTCGCAATATCTCAAGAATAATTGAATATAATGCATTCAACTTCGGTATATGGTTTCATCTTTGAATGGGCCATTTTTTGACCTGGAAGCCATTCCGGACATTTTGTCCAGTGGTGCCCTACAGGGGGTTGTGGCATTTTTTCCTTCCATATTTTCTACGCCACTGATTGAATTTCGATTATTTCCAATTCCTCGAATTCATTGTTCAATTTTGTTCAGAAAATGCATCACCTTCAACTGAACTGAAATAAACAGTTTTCGAGATATTCGACCCAAAATAGAAGATTGCATAGTAATATTTCATCATTTTCAGTAGTAGAAAATTGCAAAAATATTTTTCTGGTGTTGAGTAGATTAGATACTATTCAGATCTCATTCCATAGCTGAACAGGAATAGTTATTCCACACATGAAGAGAAAACAAAAATTTTCGTAATTTTTTACTACCGAGGAAGATGAAAAATTACTATGCATAGTTCTATTTTGGGTCAAATATCCCGATAACTGTTCATTTTAGCTCAGTTGAAGGTGATGCATTTTTTCAACATAACTGAACAAACAATTCGAGAAATTGGAAATAATTGAAATTTCATCAGTGGCGTAGAAAATATGGGAGGAAAAGTTATCACAACCCTCTGTAGCGCATCTCTGGATAAAATTCTCGGAATGTCTTTCTGGTCAAGAAATTAATCAGTGAAAGATGAAACCATATACCGAATTTGAATGCATTATATTAAATTATTCTTGAGATATTGCGAAAAAACTATTTAAATTTCTTAACTTCAACGCCCTGTATCTCGAGAACTGAACACTTCAAGACCGTCTGTCCCTATCTCAGTGATTATGAAATCACGAGGGCTATCACCTGTCAAGCGTTGTCGGTCGAATTTCGAAACACCCTGTATATTTATATGATGAATGTCAATTTATCATACACCCAAAAGCAAAAAAATATCTGCTCAGTAAACTTTAATTCCATATCTACTAATCATTCACAATCTGATTACTTGTAATGGATTATTTTCATTTTATATTTTATTATAATTTTTTTCATGAGAAACAATAATTGTGCAATTATTATTGCTTGTTATTATGTTATATGTATGTTTTGTTGTATATACCCCTATTATAAACACTCATGTTTCTTGGGGTAATAAAGACAATCGATCAATGTTAGCCACCAGTATCAGTGCAATAACAACAATAATATCGCATTTTGTCTGATTATAAAGTTTTTTGTGACTAATTAAAGACGTTGTTATATCGAAGACCGGAACCTCTGACAAGATAATCTCAGTACAGGGTGGCTAGAATTCGAGGCTCATCTCGTAAACCGTAAGAGATACAGGGTCGGTTAAATTATGTCAAAGTTGCGCAATTTTATGCTGATCTAATAAATGCCGCCTCAAAAGTTTGTAAATACCGAATACTTTTCCGAAGATATTTGAAAAAAACCGAATATCCGCGATTTCGTTTTTATTTTATTGGGACTTCATCTGAAGTGATATGTCAACATGAGTTTTTCTCCAAGCGGCAGGGATAGTGGCTTTTTCCTGCCGCTCAACAGGCAGGAAAGGTGTACTTTTACTGCCTAGGCAGAAAAAGTATCATTTGGAGAAAAAATCTATGTTTCACACGGTAGCAAATGTACCACTTTTCTGCCTAGTGGACAAAATAACTATTCATATTAGCATTACCACTTATTCTGCTCTATCTAATGGCATTAATAGATTCGTGTTCCGACGTTTCGTCTTCGAGGAGCTATCATCAACTTTGTTTTTTTAAATGGTCGAAAATAAATTTTTTGTTCCTAAAAAACTCTAATTCCAATTCTGAATCCAACGACATATAACACTTTGCAATTATCTAAAGTTTCGGACCAAAAAATCATTATCAGTATTATTTGATGATGGTTACGAGGAAACGAAACGTCGGATCAAAAATCTGATGATGGCAACTTGTAGAAAAGGAAAAAGAACAAACTATGAAAATATCAAATTCATTTTGGTATATCTCTTATAGTAAAATCAGAAAAAGATCATTTCTTAGAATTAGAAACTTGGAGAATAACTTTTTATTGAAAACTAAAATAGAGATAGACCGAGAGATAGACCAAAATGAATTTAACGATCTCGCAGTCATTTTTCCTTCTCTACAAGACGCCGTCATCAGATTTTTGTTCCGACGTTTCGTTTCCTCGTAACCATCATCAAAGAATAACGATGCTGATTTTTTGGTCCGTAACGTAAAATAATTGCAAAGTCTTGTATGTCGTTTGATTCAGAATTGGATTTTAGGAACGATACATTTATTTCGACCATTTAAAAAAACAAACATTGGATAATGAATCTATTGATGCCATTGGATAGAGCAGAAAAAGTTACAACGCTAATATGATATTCATTTTGAAATATCACTCCAAATAAAAAAGTTTGGCGGCTCGGTGGTCGAGAGCGTGAAGGCGCTGAGTTCGTATGGGGACTCCCACCGAGACATAGGTTCGAATCCTAGTTAGGCCATGGATGTTTGTGTTTGTATGTATACCTAACCCCGCACAAGTTTCGACTTATGGGGCGTTTGGTCCCAGTGCTGGGACCAACGAGGTATGTATAATTGCAAAAAAAAGTCAGAAAAAAGTAAAAACGAAGTCGCGGTATTCGGTTTTTTCCGAATATCTTCGGAAATATTCGGAATTTTCAAACTGTTGAGGCGGCATTTTGATCAGCATAAAATTGCTCAACTTTGCCATAATTTAACCGACCCTGTATCTCTCACGGTTTACGAGATCCAAATGATGAGCCTCGAATTCCAGCCACCCTGTACATTTTCCCTAACACACAATTGACACACTTTCTCAATATGTCTTATCATAGTAAGAGGCACAACAATCTTGAAGAACTTCGTACAAGAACAGAGGCAGTTTTCCAGGAATGACAATGACATCCTTTAATGATTTTGAATGCATTAAAAATGCTTTGCCTACCCAATTTCGTTGAATTTTAGCAGTATTATTTCTAGTAGGAGGGGGCTAACTCAGCCATAAGGAGTTTTGTCAATGAGGGTTTCGCAAGAGCAGGAATATATCAGACTTACCTTATCAACATAAATTTTGTCCAGAGATTTCGTTCTAGACAGGATGGTGGCAGATTGTCTGTGAGCGAAAGTTAATTTTTGACAGGTGAAAATTCCAGCATAGGTGTCATAATCAGTAGAGAATATCGTGAAAGATGAGGAACCAGCAACACCTGAAAAAAAATACATTTAGATAATACTACAGGATTTCAAGCAAGATAGATTCAATCGAAAAAAATTTTGGACCGAAACTTCAGATCCATTTCCTCCCGTGTGTGAAGTAGCGGAGGGCTTCAAACACAGCTGGGAGGAAATGAACCTTAATTGCTCTCGTCTTATACAGGGTGATCCAAAAGTACATTGACAAACTTCAGTAGGTGATTCCTCACGATATTCGAATTTTTTTTTTTTTCAATTGCATTTCCTCGTTGGACCCAGCACTGGATCCAACGCCCCATGAGTCGAAACTTGTGCGGGGTTAGGAAAGCATACATTTACAAACATCCATGGCCTAACTGGGATTCGAACCCATGCCTCGGTGGGAGTCCCCATACGAACTCAGCGCCTTCGCGCTCTCGACCACCGGGCCGCCTAATGATATGAATTGTCCGAATGAATATGCACGGAAACGCTTCGTTTCCAAGATACAAGGTGTTAGGGTTTAATTTTTGTTTTCGTTTTTTTAAAATGAGTTTCGGAATAATTACATAAATTAAACGAAAATTGGTATTGAGAAAATTTTTCAGGTGTAGAATTGGAACATGATGTTATCATCGCTCATACTCGTAAGGGGCGCCACCTTCACGTCTTTTTATATTTTGTAGATTCATAACTTTTTTGAGCGAATTTCTAGAACATTTTTTACTTATAATTACACGAGAGCTCTTTTTTTGTCGAAGAAAACTTGACGTTTGTATCAATAAGAATTTTGTTGCCTGGCAATTTGACGAAAAAAACTGCCTCTGCCTTCTGGCAGCTCAACTTACTTAAAGGAAACTTCACTGTCATCTTGGCTGGTACCGAGCCGTCAGGAACTTTCAGGGTTCCCCTGTAATGGTAGCCATGCTTCAAGGGAGTCAGAGCCAACAAAAAGTGTTGGCTGATTTCTTCTATAATGTATTCGCCTGGTTCTTCTGACCTAGTGATGTTGTATACGATGCAACTGCTTGCGGTACTAGTTTTTTCCATCACATACCAAATTCCTAACATCTGAAAAACATCTCATATGTGACACAGAAACATAGCAGTATCGTATGAATTTTGTAATCTTGAAAAAAACAATAGATTATGATATTTCAAGTCTAGAGACTCGATGCCTATAGTTCCCAGGCAACCAGATGACGAATGGTCACGTCACTGTGACGTAACCAATTGGTGATTTTTCGTCAGAGACGGCACATACCAATTTCTGACGTCTCTATGACGTACTTTCTATGACGTGATAATCACGTTATCAGTATGACGTTGCGTAAACGTCACTTGGATGGGTTAAATATGACGTCAGTTTCATGACGTGTCAGGGACGTCGTGTCAATGTCATGTTTTTCTATAGTTCGGTATGTATGTGTATAATATATATATACAAAGTGTCCCAAACTCGATGGCATATTAAACGTTTTAGGAGAACGGGACATAGGATCATTTTGAAGATTAGTTCTGTTCTATCGATCTGAAATATTTTCAGTGCTTCGGCGTTGCCGCTTCTATCGAAAAAAGTGGCAATTACTTTGTTATTTCGAATTGAACAACCTGTATTTTATTGTATTTTTGGTATCTCCCTGAAGAGTGGTTTTCATCGATCTATGACACATTATGGGGTCTAGCGGGAATGATTACAGAAATATAGGGTGTGAAAAATCGAGATATTTCAAATTAAGTAATTTTATGTGTCGAAACTATTAATCATCAGTAAAAACGGCTTCCATCTCCCTATCCCAATTCTTGATTCACTATTTACTGACATTTAATTGAAAGAAATACAAAAATGTAGAGAAAATGTTTTATAGTTGGAGTCTTCTCACCATTTTTTAATAAGAAACCTAGAGAAATGAAGTTATACGCCAAAAACTGATATAGGACGCCATTTTTCCAAGATGGCAGCATATGAGTGAAGGTCGCTCGAGGTCGCAGACTAAGAGTTATCATCAGGATCACCATCTACGATCCTGAATGCAATAATAATAGAAGATCACCTTAAAAACGTTGAAAGTACTGAAGCTATAAAGTATTATAAGTTCAAAAGTTGAGATTATCTTCTACCAATACAATATTAACACTGATAAATCCAATTTTAATTCTTGAAAATGTTGATACCGCGTTATCAGACAGGATTTGGTGATTTCAGATAGACCCAACCATCTACAATACAGGAGAGTGTCAAAATATAGGTAAACATCTTGTGCATATGAAATACCCTGTACCGTTTAATTTCTGCTTTGTTGTACACAGTCATTCATAAGCTGGAATAAATTTGTAATTAATCGGTTTCCTTTGTTTACCAAGTAGTTCAATGACGCTTGAATACAGGGTGATGCCACGCAAGAATATTTTCCAAAATATACTACACGAGGTGAAAATCAAATCCCCATAGAACATACTTATACATTTACCGGATCCGTGAAATAAGAGGAAACCTATTTGATCTCAAACATTCATAGAAAAATCAGCGAAGAAAAAATTGTGATTTCCATAGACCTATACTCTATACAGGGTAATCAAGATTCAATCAGCCATGGAATATCCTTTCGTGCGTTCCAAGAGTAAAAACAAATATTCTATTTGATTTGATAATTACGAAATTAGTGGCCATTTTAAATACTGTAGTTGAAAAAAATTAGTAATTTATTATACAAGGGAAAAAAGAAGTAGATTTTAGCTCCAGGTTGTGTTGTCTCCCGACGCGTAGCGGAGGGAGACAAAAAACCGTGAGCTAAAATCTAATATTTTTCCCGTGTGTAATACACTATTTTTTTCTGTGACAGAAGAAAGGACGAATCAATATTGAGAAGATATTACATTATTTTGAAATCTGAAAATCATCGACGTGAAATTTTAAGTTTTTAACAGTAGGGACACCTGCGTTGTAGGCATCTTTATCATTCTTTTGAAGTAATCAAATATCTGATGTCACTTCTGTCAGTCTAATTCTGTGATTTGATTTTAAAAAATTGCGAATTCAGTGGTTGTTTAGTAATATACGTAACCGCGAAGTCGAATGGAAGATAAAAGGACTTGCAGTTCTTTCTCGGAGACGGTATTATTGACTCATCTTTCGGAACTATAGCACAACAAGAGCCATCAATCGTATATATATATATATATATGTGATATATATCCAGGAAAAAAGTACTCCCGTTTTTCCCACGGGAAAAAAGTAATTTATGAAAAGTGACATTTTATAACCTGCCAACAGAGATGAAATGCCAAACTTCTTTCCCGTCACAGAAAAAATATATTTATATAGCCAAAGGCAAAGTTGTGAAAGGTACTTTCTCCACGAGTAGGGAAAAGTAAGAAAAACTATACTTTTTTTTGATGTTGGGCTCATAGAAATTCAGTTGTGAACCATATTTTGAGTTGAACACCCTTTAAAAATATCTCACCCCATTCATATTGAAATCCTGTGCGGGTTCAATAACGGGACATGCTCCCAAATGATATGAATGCATTTGCACTTTTTGAATGGCAAGAAACACCAAGAATCCACTAAACAACAATCTCAACATTTTTACTGTCTAGTAGACACAAAATAAACCGTACGAAGTTGAAGACGTTAATGACTGAATAATCTAATTCAGTATCGTCTTTTATATACATTGATGACCTACAGTTATCCAGTTGAATCATCCAGGCAATTTTAAAGCATTGTTGTTTGATACTCTTCTGGACTTTGGTACAATTCATTAATCATTTTCAAAGAATTACATTGGCCCAGTGCAAGAATCATGTTCACAGAGTGGTATAGTTTTAGCCTCATTGCGTTAGGACTATTGTTCTGTTTTGCAAATTTAAAACTTAAATATATACATATATAGTGTGATAACATCAGTTCTTGAAACCTAACTGATTCATCTGAATGAAATTTAATCAGGTACAGAGAATCATGAGATTGTCAATGAAGAAAGGAAACAAATAGTATTTATGAAACTTTTTTTAGCCGGAATTAACATGAAATCAGAGTAATGTGATATCAAATTTCCATGATATAAAATCGGATTTTCCAATGATACAAGGTTAACCTTTTGAACTAGCTTTTCATTTACACTTTTTTTCAACATTTGAAAGTACAGAATCTCACATTAATTTGCAAAATGAACTGTTAAAAACATTCTATAGAAATAATCTCATACTGAAATAACTAATATTTTGCAGACGGGATAGGCACAATATGGGAGGAAGACTCATAATTTACGAATTACACCAGAAAATACAGGGTGCTCGGAACAAACGATCTAAAGGATAATATTTGATTTTTTTTCATTGCATTTTTAGATTCTCCCTGAAGAGCTGATTTCATCAATGTATTGCACTTGGGGACTAGCTGAAATGTTCATAGTGATATAGGGTGTTCAAAATCTATATTTTTCAACAATGTCATTTTTTTGTGTTAAAACTATTTATTATTGGTCGAAACGGTTTACATGTCCCTATCTCAACTTTTGATTCACCATCCACTGACACTTAATTGGAACAAATACAGAGTGGTTCAAAATTCAAAATTTCTGATCACCCTGTAGATAGTAAATCGAACGTTTCGACCAATAATGAATAGTTCAGACACAAATCCCAAATTTGAAAATTTTCGATTCTGAACACCCTATATCTCCGTAATCATTTCCGGTAGACCCCAAGTGTGGTACATTAATGAATTCAGCTCTTCAGAAAAAATTTGAAAATGCAATAATATACAGGGTGTCCCATTTGAAAACACCCATCATCAGCCGATATCTTGGAATTCGAACATCCTATAGATATGAAAATAATTTTAGGTGATAGCTCTCATGAAATCCTAAAACTGTGGTATTCGAATATTTTTTATATACCTGACGGTTTGACTAATATCGAAGGAGAACACACTATTGACTCACCCTGTATATACAGCAAATATGCTACCAATATCTTCTGGAAGATACACAGACATTCCTGGTATCCGTTTCATGGTGACTTCGGATATACCTGGAATATGCATATAATATGCTCTTGAAAGTTTTGAAGACATGGAATATCCATGACAGATGTCAATATTCCATCGCAATATGCACAGGATATTCATGGAATATGATTGTGGTCTGGGATACATGATCGTTGCATAAAATACTATTTCGAAATACCACGAAGAATCATATATGAACCAGTTGAATTTTGATTTTTTGAATTAAATCAAGGGCCATCCTGTATATCATTTCTAGAAATCCTAAGATTAAATCTGATATTTCGCATCAAAATATAGTCACTTATTGAGCAATAATTCTGTATTCCTAGTATAATGTAACGGTTTTTGAGATTATTATTATCAAACAAAATAGATATGAATGGGGAATGGAGTTGTAATAATAAGAAAAACTCACCTGAGGATGTCAGCAATGTTTGGTCATTTTTTTTTCGGTTTTTGGATGAACCTACTAAAATACCTAAACTTTTTGTTTTCGTAGCCTTGTCCGGAGATAACTCCTCAAGATTCACTGTTGCGTTCCAATTCACAGTGCTGCTCCTAACGTGGTGTATGAACTCAGTAACAAAGTCTACACAGAACACATGGGCTGAAAGAATCTCTCGTAAAGTTGATAGCCACTTGCTGTGTACCTAATACAGCCTAGTTACTTTAGCAATAAAGATCAGCAATATTTTTTAATTTTTTTTTTGGTTACGCATTCTGCGATAAGAATTTTCCAGTATGTCGATTAAGGGTAGTCAAGGAAGGGATGTACTAACCGGAACAATTTTTCCGGGTGTCCAGGACCGGACAGGGCCCAGCAATATTTCACAACTTTCTTATTAGGGATTCTGCCACTTAGGTACATATTTTAGTATGCCCTTCTTTGTCTTGTCTTTCTGAATGACATATTAAAATATGTGACAGGATTCCTGATGAAAAAATTATAAAATATTGCTGGCTCCTGTCCGGCCCTGGACGCCCGGATTAAATATTCTAATACTGAACATTTCTTTGTTTCGTCTTTCTGAATTATATACTAAAATATGTAAGTGACAGGATGTACGTTCCTAATAAGAAAGTTGTAAAATATAGCTAGCCCCTGTCCGGCCCTGGACATCCAGAAAAAATGTTTCGATTAGTACATTCCTTCCTTGATTATCCTTAATCAATAAACTGGAAAATTGTTATCGCAGAATGCGTAAGGGAAAAAAAATATTGCTGAACTTAATTGCTAAAGTAATTAGGCTATCTAATACATAGACACCAATGAATCACATCATAGATTATACAGTGTGTCCATTTAGTGCGTAATTCTTCGATATCTCGAAAGCCATAACCTATAGAGAAAAACTTTGGAGAAAAAACTTTTTCAGTTACTAAAGTTGCTCATTTCAAAATATTTTCAACATTACTGGGTGTTTTATAAAAGCGGGGCAACTCGAGGAAGAGTTTTTTTAAATGGAACACCCAGTATTGTTCATTCGGAATGAATTCCGCCAAGTTTTACCTTCACATCGCTGTGAAAAAAATTTAAATCGGTTGCGGCGTTGCCAAGTTATAATTGAAATTTTGACCATTATTGAAGAGTCATGTTGAATTGGGCATGGTATATTCATTTATTCAAATTTTGAAAACATTTTTGGCATACGGTAGAAGCAAGGTCCCATGTATACCAATCTAGTAATTTTGCGAAATGTTCTTCAACAGGGTGTTCAATTTTGCATTTAGAACTTTGCAAGATTCAGATGACATTTATCAGAATTTTTCAAATGGAACACCCTGTATTTCAATTCAAAAATTCATTCCGACTTCTTTAGCCTTTTTATCGCTGGAAAAAAAAAATCGAAATCGGTTGCGGCGTCGTCAAGTTATGGATAATTTCCTTATTTTTACTACTATTTCGGGGTTATTTGTACGTTATAGTTCTTCCATTTATTTTTATTGTGGAAATATTGCGTTGCTACGGTATTATCAAATTTGTTCATTGACCATTCATATATTTTTCCACAATAGGAACATTTACAGGCTCTCCAAGTTTGAATTTTTTTCGAATATTTGTGTAATGACCTGTCAAACATCGCCACAATCAAAATATCTTGGATTGATTCGGAATTTTGCTGAATTCCCTCCCCCTTCAAATGGAGATTGGGATTGTGGGAATAACGACAATGAAAATGGCCGTAATTTCAAAGAATTGTCCTAATTTTCGCAATCCGTATCTCCATTGTTTGTATTGTAGAAGTTGTTTCAAAGATAGGCGTTGCTTTTGGCATGTTTGTTCGTTTCACATATTATTTAAATCATAAGTAACAAGATCACGGGATATTTCAAATTTGAACGATGCACATATCGCAAAAATACCTGAATGATCTATGTAGAATCTCGAATGTCATGTGGCAAGCAATAATCCCACACTCAAATCAAATACCCCAAAATAGTAGTAAAAATAAGGAAATTACTCATAACTTTTAAACGCCGCAACCGATTTTGATTTTTTCTTCAGCGATAAAAAGGCGAATGATGTCGAAATGAATCTGTGATGAAAAATACAGGGTGTTCCATTTGAAAAATTCTTATGATCGTCGTCTGAATCTCACAATATTCAGAATGTGAATTTTTGCACCCTGTAAAGGATTATCTCGCAAGATTACTGGATTGGTGTACGTGAGACCTTGATACTACTGTATGCCAAAAATATTTTCGAAATTTCAATAAATAAATATACCATACCCAATTGAACATGACCCTCCAATAGTAGTAAAAATGGGTTTATCAATTATAACTTGGCAACGCCGCAACCGAATTGAATTTTTTTCACAGCGATGTAGAGCTGAACCTTAGCGGAATAAATTTCGAATGAACAATACTGGGTGTTCCATTTGAAAAAACTCGTCTTCGAGTTGCCCCGCTTTTATAAAACACCCAGTATTGTTGGAAATATTTTTGAAATGAGCAACTTCAGTAACTGAGAAAGTTTTTTTTTCAAAGTTTTTCTCTTGTGATGATTGATTTCGAGATATCGAAGAATTACGCACTAAATGGACACACTGTATAAAGGGTTCACAAGTAAACCATTCCTTAGAAGTTTTTGTGGTTTCCATTTGAGTAAAATTTAGAAAGTTTTGAACATTACCTGAGAAAAAAATAAACAATTCGATGTGAAATATCGCCAGGGGCGTAGCACTTAAAATTTCGATCTTGCACTCAATTGAATCCTTCGAATTCTATTCATTGTCATTTAGAGAATTTCAAAAGCCCCGAAAGATATTTGTTTCAAATCAAACACCCTGTATATTATCAAATAACTGAACGAACGATAGAATTCTGCTCCAATTAATATAGGGTTTTCCCTATAATTATCAAACGCCAAAGGTTTTCAAGTTCTTATAATTCTTCTCGTTCATCGACATTCCAAGAATTTCTGACAAATGACATGTTTCTTATATTGCTTGGTAATTTACGGTCTGGTCTATGGAGAAATCAGAAAATGGTAGAATAAATGTATGTAAACTTGTTGAATGTCCTAACGGATCCCGTTCATTTTGGTCCTTCTTCAAAGCTGTAGGAAGAAACTTCACTTCGCGCTCGTTTCCTCCTCTAACCAAGGAAGATGGAACACTAGCCACAACTGCCCAGGAGAAAGCCAACATTTTTGCGCTTTTATTTGCTGGAAATGCCACTCTGGATTCATCGGGAAAACATCCTCCAAACATAACGCCAATTGACAGTCATATGCCCGAGATCACATTTCGCCAACTTGCTATAAGAAACATTTTATTGGGTCTCAACACCAACAAAGCTTGTGGCTCCGCCGGAATCCCACCGATTGTCCTCAAGAAATGTGCTCCCGAACTAACACCTGTTCTCTGCAAGTTGTTTAACTACACTTACAAATTCAGGATATTCACGTCCAACTGGAAAATTGCAAGAGTAAACCAGTTCCTAAAATAGGAAAAAAGACCCTACCTAGAAACTACAGACCGATCGCACTGCTATCTATTATTTCAAAGATCATGGAGAAAGCTATCAACATCGAGCTCATGAAATACCTGGAACATTCAGGTATTATCAACGATAGGCAATATGGCTTCCGTCATCAGAGATCAACTGGTGACCTGCTCGCTTACGTCTCACATATATGGCAGCAATCTATTGAAAAATATGGTGAAACCTTAGCCTTTTCACTTGATATATCCAAGGCATTCGATCGAGTATGGCACAACGGACTCCTCGCCAAGTTTCCATCTTATGGCTTGCATCCCAGCTGTGTTCTCTGCTAGCTAGTTTTCTCTCAAACAGGTCTCTCCATATAGTGGTCGACGGATTTTATTCATCTGACTCTCTTATCATAAATGCTGGTGTTCCGAAAGGATCGATTCTAGCACCAACACTATTTCTACTCCATATCAACGATTTGTTGGAAGCAACTTCATGTCCAGTACACAGCTTTGCGGATGATAGTACCCTCCATATCGGCTTCTTTTCCAGGGCTCCAATACCAGCCAGGCAAATCAGAAACGAACGAGGGAGAAATGTTGACAACATAAATATGGACTTGGCAACAATTCTCGAATGGGGATCCAATAACTTGGTAGATTTCAATGCAAACAAAACACAAGCATGCCTTTTCTCTAGAAAAGCCGATCTCACTGTGCCCAACATAAGCTTGTCAGGAGTAACAATACCTTTGAAGACCTCCATTTCGATGCTTGGTATTACTATCAGCAATAACCTTTCTTAGGAAAGTCCCGTGAGATCAATTGCTAAAAGTGTATCCCAAAAACTTGATTTTCCGTTTCGGTCCAGGAGCTATTTCACTTCTTGTCTACTGCTTATGATCTATAAGGCATAGATCCGACCTTTCCTGGAATACTGTTACCATATTTGGAGTGCAGCACCCAAACATACCCTGAAACTGTTGGAATCTGTCCAAAAAAGGGCAATTCGTCTCGTGGGTGATACCTCGCTCACAAACTCACTCACTTCTCTGGAACACCGTAGAACAGTTGACAATGCTTTTCTGAAACATCAACAATTGTTCCTCCCTTGGTAGTCCCCGCGATATTAACCCGTCGAGTTGAGGCTTCGCACCCCTTTATGGTCACTTTGGAGACCTGCAGATCATCTCTTTCCAAATACTCGTTTATCCAACGAACAGCGAGGCTCTGGAACACATTGCCAAGGGAGGTGTTCCCCGAGGCATATAACCTCTAGAAATTTAAGAAGAACACCAATTCCTACCTTATTTCCCTTGGTTCTCACGATGTTTGATTGATTGTCTTTATTACCCCAAGAAACATTACAAGATATCCCTTTTCGTTGAAATCAGAACATAAAAAAATATCACTTTTTTTAGCTTGGAACGAGAGTGTTATTAGTTGACAACTCTCACAGATCATTGTTTCTATACCTTCAACTTCATTCATGACTGAATGCGCATGCCTCATGGACTCCAGTTCAATCTCGTAAATAGATGAGCTTGTCTTATGGCATTACGACCTGGTTAGGTAGTAGGTTATGTCAGTGATCCATATCCGTAAATAAAAACATTTGAAACTATTTTTGTATTGAATCTTTCACACTCCCTCTTCGACATTTGTCCCTGATTGGGTGTAGTTTTCTTAGTTCATACAAAACTAATCGATTGAGTCATAGGATTCCATTTCAGACTCAAAAATACAGCGAGTAAATTTTGTTTGGTAAAGCTTCATCATTTTTAGGTTTAGGTTATCAGAAAACATGTTCAACTTCGACTCTCCCCAGATTTTCATTAAATGATTGTAGAAATGAATGAGAGTTTTTCAACTACTTCTGCCGCACTTCATCATTATCAACGGGTTTTCATAAAAACAAGTTTCACGGAAAAATTATACATTTACTTTCAAAATATAAATGTGTACAATAACATAACTCGAACATTGTGATCTACAAACTGATTTGATAATACAAATTTTACTTTTTTTACATTAAGATGGTGACTTATAGTCAAATCAATCCATTAAGAAAATGGAAAATATACAATTTACAATTTGATTGAACTTATAGTAACTAATGGGATATAAATCACATTGCAAAAAACTATTCTGCAAAACAATCACATGCACAGATCACTTTGAAAACACCTTCTAACTCCATATTGATCCCATTAGAGCTCAAAATTCTGAAAAGAAGGAAGAGATTAAAAACAACACGACTTTGACAATTTGGAGATTGACAAATAGAGCAAAATGTCATTTCCAAGGAATTACTCTGAAGCAAAAACCTGTTTATTCGCTAGTCAACAAGTAAGTTTATGTGGAGTCACCGATAATGTGATTTTCAGAAAAATATATTTTCTAGGAAGAAGGTTCATTCAGGCCGAGTTAGGTTAGAATGTTCAGAAAGGATATTTTCCTTCCTCATATTACGTACTCGGAATTCGGGGAGCCATAGAGGGAAACGCTTGTACTAGACAATGTGAGCCTAACGCACATTGTGTTACACCCACATCTGGCAAACGCGCATCCTTCGGGTATGTTCCGTGCTAAATGTGAGCCTATAAAAATTTAGGTGTGACGCAATGTAGGCATAACAAAATGTGGACAAACAGCAAGGTGAAACGGAATGTGTCGAAATGCCCACAATGACGGTTAAAGTGAATTCTGGTATAAAGGATAGTATTTGGCAACAGTGCGTCCTTCGGGAATGTTCGGAGACAGTGGGAATATCAAAATGTGGGGCTAACGAAATGTGTGAACAACGCGATGTGGGAGTATCGAAATGTGGGAACAACGCGATGTGGGAGTAACAAAATGTAGGCATAAAGCAGCGCACTCGCCAGTTCGTGGGTTCGAATCCAACGACTGCAGACATTTTTCTGATGGCCTAAGAAAGTGTTTGGGATCACACGTTAGAAGTCAAGGCCCCTGTCATTCCTTGCTCGCACAAGACTCTTGGGGACTTCTGAGGGTTGCTTGTAAGAGGGCAACAAGATGACAGATAAGAACAATTTTAGAAGAATCAATGTATCATCAGATTATGACCTCTACTTACATATTCAAGGCAAATCAATTCAAACCACAGACACTATATTTGTGGGAATCACACTTGATCCAAAATTGACATGGGAGCCACATATAAGTACGAGTTTGTTCTAAACTAAGTACATGTTGCTATATGATTAGAAATTCAAGAGAAACAGTATCGTTTGACGTAAAAAGATTTTTGGCCTGGTACAGTCAACTTTACGATATGTTGGGGATCATCAGCATACTTTGAAAAGGCTTTCATCGCTCAGAAAAAAATCATAAGAACCATGTTCAATGTTCATCCATCAACTACCTGTAATAATCTCTTCACTAGAGCACAAATAATGACTTTACCTAGCCTATTTATCTATTGTATAATACAAGATCAAATGTGATATTCATCAAATTTACTCACGTCTAGAAATATGTCATAATCCACCTAATTACATAGGAATTAAAATATATATAATAAGTTTAAACTCATATACAAAAATTATGAAAACTTTAACATAGCATTTGAGACTAAACCTAAAAGTTTGCTACTTGAAAATGCATTCTATTCCATAGGGCATTTTCTTCAGCTTTGAAATGGTTTCCCTTATTTTTCAATTTGGTTGTGAATGTATTTATAATGATTACTTTGAAATGATTTTTACTTATATCTGTTTGTGAATGTATTCATATTGATTATTTGTTATCATTATGACTAGGCTGATAAGTGTTATGCATTTTATTATACAGGCTGATTTTAAAATGAGTGCATATATTTTAAACACTAAGAAAGCTTGAGGTATACTACCGAATAGCACTATTAAAAATATTATTAGGATCAAAATGGATTTGGGGCAAAATACCCTTCTTCCGCCCAGATTTCTACTTCTGTCACAACTATTGTTTGCGATCCGCAGTCGACCGTGATGAACGAAGCGACGTTGCCACTCTACATGAAAATTAAGAGATATTAAATAAAATGTATAATCGAGAAAATGTACATGGGGAAGAAGTTAACCCTGGTCTTGAATTTCAGAAAGATAATACAAAAACTTTAAAATGAACTCACCCAAGATTTCTACACATAAGCTCGAATAGCGTATAACTTAACACCTCACGGTTGGAAGTTCTTCTACTGGAAAATCCTTTAGACCCTTCCTTCCACCTCCTTGCATCGCTACAATTTCGTGTCCTTCGAAGAGTCTCATGGGCCCCGCACAATAACGACCCGACATAAGAACCATATCATTCAGCTCAATGTTTGAGAAATGCATCGTCACATTCCAAGCAAATTGTCAGAAACAAAACTTTACATTTACTAGTATCACGTTTTGACGTTTTCCAAAATAACATACATTCTCAGAACAACAAACTGTCAAGAAAGGATCTTTGTTTTGATTGTTCTTATGGTGTGCTACCAGCAAGAATTCAGATGACCATGAATTACTAATAGGCGACTTTTACGGACCAATCAGAAACAGCAAAGTAGTGCCTGCGTATTTGCGATTCATCCTGATTGGGCACAGGTGATTGAAATTAATGTATTAGTCTAGTCTCACAAATCCAATCAGCTGTGTCCAATCAGGATGAATCGCAACCACGCAGGCGCAGGCTGTTTCTGATTGATCCTTAGAAATCACCTATTAGTAATTCATGGTCATCTGAATTCTTGCGTTCGAAACGGTCAGAAGCATGCGCAGTTTCACAGTACTGTATGATTTTTTTTTGGGTTCTGTGGACTTGTCCATGCTTCTGACGGTTTCGGATTGTTTATTTTCTGAACGCGAACAATCCTAGTTAGTACTGTCAAAGGTCACAGCAAAGAGGAAATCTATGGTCACAGATACTACTGTTCTGAGAAATGATGTTGACAGATCATATGATAATAGTTTTGTTTGTGTGGTTGCTGGTCTGTAAAATAATTGTAAACGTAAAATAAAAAATAAAATAATTGGATGTTGTGTCTTGTGTCGTGATAATCGTGATATGGTCGTGATCGTGAATTTCAATGTGAGATTGCCAGGAAGGATATGTCGTCGTCGAGTCGTCTTCGATGGTTTAAGTGCGAATATGAACCAACAAGAACACAGGACGATATTAGTCTGGAATGGACTCGATATTAGTATTTGTTTGCTCTCGGGAGTTTTGCTGTTCGAGCAGGTATGAGAAAATCTACTAGGTGAGTCGATTTTCAACTTTGTGTATGTTGTGTACCTATTTATTGTCTGCTAATTTTGTATCTACCTGCTGGGGCCTTATTTTCGAATTGAAGGAAGGGAGACGTTCTATCATTCCCCTCATGTTTCTCTCCGTCTCTCGTGATCCATGGAGATAATCACCCCACAATTCTCTCAGTAAACTTTAAAAAATAAGGCTCCTGTACATATTACATTCACCTCTATTAGTTTCCATAACCTATTCCAATTCATATTCATCCTGTGACAAATTTTTATCAGGATATTCGTCTCTGAAACAATCTGGCATCACTGTCTTGTTTTGACGTTAGTGAATGACGAATTGGGGATTCCCTGGGATTCCGCAGATTTCACTTGCTTCCCAGTGGCGTACTCGAATTTCGAAGCATTTTATGTTCAACTTTCAAAATGAAATTTCTCGTTAGTGTGAAGACTTAGGAAAAATCAAATATTTTAGTAATTTTTGTTAGACTCTCTCATATATACAGGGTGTTTCCTAATTGAATGTCAATATTTGAAGAGGCGATTCTCGGGCCCCTTCTAAGAAGAAAATTTCATATGAACGTATGACTTAAACGTCCTAACTTTGGAGATACAGGGTGGTAAAGTTCTCAAAAATTAATATAGCCTACAACAATGAAAAGAAATAATTCCAAAATACCAAATACGAATAGGAAGTTCATAAACTATGAATTGTATTTCTGGAAATTGATCTAAAAAATGAAATGTATTCCTCTGCATTGTGATATTGTCATCATATTAATGATATTGTTATAATCGAGGTTATAATCATGTAGTGAAAAGCTTTTTATTTTTTTAAGCGAAAACCGTGCATCAGATTGAAAAAATTGTAGTGATCAAGTTTGCTAAGAAATGATTGGGAATTTCATTAATGATTTCAATTTCGAGATTAATCAGTGGCGTACCATCAATGTCTGCCAAAATAGGTATGTGAAATTCCATACGAACGCCACTGGTGGCAACCAACAAAAATGTGGTACACTTACTGATGCCTCTTGATACATAGTACATGTATGCCAAATTTCTTTAGAATATCTGAAGTCGTATTACAGATATTGATAAAAAACAATTAGGTTTTGATAACTTTACCACCCTGTATCTCAAAATTAGGACGTTTAGGTCATACGATCATGGGAAACTTTCTAATTAGAATGGGCCCAAGAATCGCCTCCTCAAATATTGACATTCAATTATGAAGCACCCTGTATATGTCTTGAATATATGCACTTATTTTAAAATCAGCCTGTATACATACGACCTTTTATGCTGCGATCATATCATATCATATATGTACTTACTTCCTTACGTAGATGGTAGCTCACTACTTTCAGTCTTTTTCGATGCAGATCTCAATACTCTTTTTCCCGTAAGACCTTCGTTTACTATGTCGTCCGTACTCTTTCGTCTTTTGGTCGCCTTTCTCACAGGAGGGGTATCCACTTTCTCTAGTACAAATTTCGAATCGATGTCCATTTGTATTTTCTCATGCAACAGTAATTTTTTGTTGGACGATAGTTTTTTGTCGGGCGATAGTTTTTTGTCGGACGATATTTTTTTGTCGGGCGATAGTTGCTGGTCGGTCGATAATTGCTGGTCGGTCGATAGTTTCTGGTCGGTTGATTCTTTTTCTTCTGCCGATGGTTCTTCGTTTGGCAATGGTTCTTTGTCAGGTGAGGATTTATTAGCTGATGACGAATTTTTGTTCGGCGGCGATTTTTTGTCTCCCGTTGATTGTTTCTTTGGTGATTTTTTGCGCGTTTCCTGATGAACTTTTGGTTCTTCGTCAAACCTCAGAGGGAAATCCTGGAAATGAAGGCTTCAATCAAAATTACGGCATTTCCACTAACTAAACCGATTTTTCAAACTCTTCGACACGTGTTCCTCTAACTATGTTAGCATCTTCAGGAGGAGATTGAAACAGTTTTAATCTTCTACTGAAGGCGTATAAAAAAAACCGGCTTGGTTAGTGGTATTATTTTGTTTAACTAGCATGGAATGGTGCGACTTATACACTATACTTTTTATACGGCTGCAGAAAACAGCGAAATTTTTTACTTCTACGGCGTAGTTATCTGATTTCTCTTAAGTAATGCTCATCTATTAGACAGAGCTGTCATTGCTTCAAATTTGAGATTTCATGGAAGATGAGATTTTATGAAAAAATAACACAATGAAGTAAAACAAGATCAATTTCATGCTATAGCAGTAGAAAAACAGTAATAATGGTGAATGAGTATAGTACTACAATAAATAGTTGAGTTTTGATACCTCAGTTATCTTCGGTGATACGAGATCGTTAGATTTTTGTTTGCTGATTATCAACATAAATCTGACCTATCAACATTTGTTTTCCAAGTATCACTTAAAACCTTTTTTGCGATTTTTGATATTTTATCAACACAAATCTGATCGATTCTGGAGTTTTTCACAAAGGCATAGTTATGACTATGACCTGTTATGACAGGTTAGAACAAGGAGCTCGACGCGTAATGGCGAGTTCACATGCCAGCTTATGCCTACAGCAGAAAGCTTGAATAAAACGGACGCACTGTTCACATGAAAAAGTTGGAAAAGTGACAGTGACTGCCACATATTTGGTTAAATTTCAGATGTACGTTCTCCAGAAACCACATTTATCACATTTTTAGGAGTGTTTTTCCAGTACTGTTTCCCACACTGCATAATATGATGATATAGCACCAATATGTATTCATTTTGTCAATATTTGTGTGGTTCTGTCAAACGATCTGAGCTTTTTTCCGCAAAAGTCGGACTGAAACCGACTTTCTAGCTTATGACCTCGATAAGCGTTTTCTGACGAATCGGCCAATGAGATGAGGATACGCTGTAAGTCAAAAGGCGAAAACCCAGCATGTGAACGCGCCATAACACAACCTCGTGCTAGAATCTACGACTTTTTTCCCTCGTATAATAAATAACTATTTTGATGAAAGATTTGTTCAAATGATGTTTTTCATAATTCGGCCGTGAATGAGCTAAACTGTATGTGTATGAATGGACAGTGTTCATATCAGACAGAAAGGTGAATCTTGACAGGAATACAAAAGATTTCTAAGGTTAGGATAACAAATTAATAACCTAGTTCAGAATAGGTCACTGGCCTACTTATAAAGTTTTCCACTCGCCGATTTACAGAGCGCACTAGCACAGAGCAAGTACAAGTGGCACTGACTTGGTTCTTCTATGAAGTGCGGTTCCAGCACAGAGCAGTGGGATAGAAATAGAGAGTTGGTGCGACCTTCTTGTCATCAGAAATGTCAGAATAATTGTTTTGTCAATCAAAAAGTTGAATTATTGAAAGGACATTTGGTTCCTGTGAACACTGTCAGAAACAGTCTTATACATGAATGTTCGTTGTCAAAGATATTCAATTGAATCATTCGACAATAGTGATGTAGCATTGAAGTGTCGTTCACGGAGTTAGTATTTTCCATCATTACTGAATCAACAATCAAATATGTTTAATACCTGCACATCTGAATAGTTTCCTTTAACTTTCAGATAATTTTGAATCTTCCGTTAACGCTGTTTCGTAACGAAGTATTTCTGTATCTCAATCATAATTGCTTCATCATCGCTTGCATCCGAAGTATCTATGATTCCGGAAATCATTTTCAGAATAGTAATAAACTTCAATGAGACATTCATAATTATTCAAATTCCAAACATTTTCCCACTCGTGACTTGAATATTTGAGGTTATGTGTATCGCACCGTCGTACAAGCACAGTTCTGAAAACTCGAACTCGAACGGGCATCGAGCAAGTTTGAAAGCCAGTGGAAACCATTTCTCGACAAAAGTTTGCTATTGAAATTTTCATTGGACCACGCAAAACGCACTCAGTGCCGAAAAAGTTCGCGCTAGTGCGACGAGTGGAAAACGCTATTAGATAAGGGCGATTATTGATTTTTTTTCAATGAACAGACAATATAGGTTAGGTTCCATGTGAATGGGGCGAATACCGCCCCTCCACTGCGACCCAAGAGACAATATTATAACTCGTCTACTAGTTTTTTACTTAAAATGACAACGACCCAACCATCAGCTAATTTTGTTGTACCTTGAGTTTTAATCTTACCTTGTCAATTTCTTTCTTTCTCCGTCTCTAGGCACTATATAAGAGTTCAATACTACATATTAGATCGATGCGAAAAACGGTCCCTTTATATACTGACCAGCATATATTTTACACAAGTTCATTTCGAGCCGCAAAAATATTCTTCACTCAGATACTCAAATGTAGGAAGTGTAACTTCACATTTCAAAGTTATTCCGTGCAAGTTATACGGCTAAAATAGATAACAGCGGCAATTTCGATTTCTTCGTCTTGTAGCCATCTGATTTCCTGTCAAGTAATGCTCATCTATTAGACAGAGCTGTCATTGCTTCACATTTGACATTCCATGAGCGATGAGATTTTTTTGACATAATAACGCAATGGAGTCATTGTGATATCAGATACGGAAATAATATCGATGACATGCAAAGTACCTCATTGACGTATCAAACACAGTAAAATAAAGGCAATTTTGTGTTATAGCCGCAGAAAAAAAGATTTCACACAGTATCGATCTGGTTTACCTTCACATCATCAACTTCCAAATGTTTTGCCGCATGTTCCAGAACTTTCGAGTGGGCCACCAGCTCTGAACAATGTTCACAAGTACTCGCGTGGACTTTCATATGCAAATTCAGCATGTATCCCGTACCCAGGTTGACGTTGCACAGCGGGCATTTCGGTTCGTGTGAATTCATGTGGGGTACGTGATCGATGATGTTGTGTTTGGAACCGCAAATGTAGCACATACAAAAACTGCAACAAAAAAAAACGGCAATTCGTAAAATACTGTCTTTAGGTTGTTAGTCGAGGAGGTAGAACATACGTTTCTTCAGATTTTTTTTGGTTTTCTCTCTTCTTTTCTATAAATTAACATATTAGTATTATTTCAATATACCTGTAGTAGGACTAGGATTCCTAAATATGTAGGACACTATTGTTTAGACGTGACAACAAGAGTCCCTGTATGTATTTGCAGGGCCTACTCTATCTCACCGGGCCGTTGAAAGTTTATAGCTTATTTACTTTAATAATTAGAAGCACACTCAATCGAGACGAATTGATCCATGATGAACCACCCACCTTTCGGTTAAAAAATATATATTCAGTAGGATGAACCAGTACCGATTTATGATGTAAATAAATTTAATTTTAATGAAAATCAGGACGTTGCACTACGGAATACTATTTTTTGCCAATTTGGAATCGGTTTAAAATGAAACTGATTGAGTATGTCAAACTAGGATAATGCATCAACTAAATAGTGAGAAAATTATTGAGCTACCTACAATGAATCCGAAATAAATTTGTCTACTATTATACCTACCTAATTTCTCCCTAATTCCCTATAGATAAATTGCAATGCACGTTTCATTACTCATGTTCCAGTTGTGGGTCTTTTGATATTTTGAATACATATTGAATATTGTGTTGAATAATTAGGTATTACATATGCAATATAGCGGGATTCAGTCGAATAATAAGAAAAGAAGAATCATCAGACTTTCCGGATGAATATGGAGCTTTGAGCCCATTTTTTAGTTTGGGATATATTTATATTTTGTTATAAGTACATGTTATTTTGAAATATCTGGCTAATTTTTTTCTTTCATTATGTTGAATATTTTTTCAGAATGGCTTTCGTTTAGTATTGTGTGTATGAGAACTACTTATTATTTGTTCATTTTTAATTTTCATATTTTGAAAACGATTTCAAATCAATGTATCTTCATGAATATGAGATTATTTCTAAAATATATACTTCATAGCTGAAAATAATAAATTTGCTGTCAGGGTTTTTGCGTAATAACTTCTACTCGGGTGGGTATATAATTTCTAACGTCATCAATGTGTGTCCAGATTATCTCTATTCTCTAGACATAAACGCTGCTAAAATCGTCTGAGATACAGTAAAAGTGTATCATAGCGATTTGTAGGCAATGACATTTACTACAAAAAAGTCAGTGACAGCATATATCCACAACTAATAGGTTTAGCATGGGGGCCATCTAAACTTTTTGAACTAGTCAGTAATATTCATCTGAATCACCATTATACTTGAATTGAAATATCGGTTTGTTATTGGCTCTTGGGAATTTTGAAAAAAATTACAGCCAATCTAGGTACTATGAGAAGCCTTTGCATGGTTGAATCATTTCTGTGAATTAAATATTGAAATTCTAGCAGCTGTTTGAAAAACGACAATTCTGAATGTAGTCAATTCATCTTGATATGCTATATTGCTTGAACTATTAGTCGTAAATCAATGAATATTGGTTCATCTCTTGAAAAAGTCTAGTCTGTTCATATTTGATCTCTTGACATTTTTTGATAACTGTTACCGTTTTCCCGTGTTACATCAATGAATTGGAAAACGCAATTTCCAGCGCCTCGATTTTGTCCCTACTAGTATGGACACTATGACAAGCAGTGACAGAAGGCATAACCCTAAAAAAATTTAAATGACATGACCAATTTGGCGGACACTGACAATGGGCGTGTACACCTTAGTAGAACTTTTAACTCAAACCATGTTTATAATGATCCTTTTATACATAAAGAATGATTGACGACATAATTCGATCGAAAAATTAACTGGAATGTTTTATATTTGGACATAAATAATAGTACCTTCTGAAAACGGACCCTCTTATGACGTAGAAACCTCATCTCGCCATAGTTAAAAGAAAATACCAAATGCTCGACGGAGACTGAGGCAACTGATATATTAATTCTTTCAACTGTGATCTCGCGCTAATTCACTCTGTCAGAAATCATGTATCATTCATCTCTGTCTGGAATAGTCTTGTTTCACTATTAGGGTTTTGACGTCACATCATCGCCTTGTTTTCAGAGGTCCGAAAAATCGGGGATTTCAATAATTTTGTATAAAACGTAGGGAGCTCACAGCAAGAAACGGTTTGCGGTGGTGAGCTAGTTTGGGTGAGTTCTATCGAATTATGAAATGATTTTTTTTTGTGATATAAGCCCATTCATGAACGTACATGACATTGAATTATTTGAAAATTCAGTTTTTCGAAAAAAGGCTGATTGTGTAGTTGAAAACTGCAATAATAGAAGAGAATCATTTCATTTATTCCATTTCCCCCATGATAAACAACAGCTACAGAGATAGAAACAAAATATGAAGCGGCCATTACGGGAATTGAGTTCAGCTAGCAAAATTTGCGAAGTAAATTCTCAATATTTGAATTTTTCGATTGAATATACAATTGACACTTTCTGAAATTGAATTGACTATTCTGAAATCGATTGACGTTTTATGAAATATAATAGACTATTCTGAAATACAATTGACCCTTTCTGAAATTGAAATGTCGCTTTCTGAACTACAACTGGAAACGGTGTAATAACTACCTTATGAAATTCAATATGACCAATGACAACAGTATTCACATAGAAGACAATGGTTCCACCTGGTCGCTAATAATCACTTATTGAATACTTATATATCTTGCAAGATGATTCAGTACCAATAAGAATATCCTAATATTCCTAATAATGATCAGGATTTCATTTAAACCAAAACTATTGTGTGACCCTGGCAACAGCGTTATAATTAGAGTTCTCAGAAATATCAAGAGAAGAAGTCTTTATCTTCAAATCCTATCGTCTAGTCAAGAGGTCTAACAAATACTGTGAATATTCAAAGATAATCCTCAGATTATCTGATTCTTCAATTATGTGTGGTGTTCCCTGTTATCTGCAGTAAGTATCCAGCCCAGAAACTGTCATTTCATATTTTGATAGAAATGACAATCTGAAATATTCTTGGACTTGGACAGAAATAAATGATGGATACGTAAGTCGAATCTCATGTAGTTGTATTGGATTATTCAAGGTAGAACGTCGCGTGATTTCCTTGTTATGAACATTGTCAATAATAATTTGAAAAATGACGAAATAACGGTTTGCGAAATTGAACTTGTTAGGGTTACATACCCATTTACTGTTAATGATATAATATTGTAATGATATTCCCCTCAGAGGGGCTCTAGAAACACCATCAGGAAGGCAGGAGTACAACTATCTTCCTGTAACAGTTATCCCAGATTGTTCTCCAACATCCCAATGATTCTAACATGTACCAGCTTATTTTCGAACATCCAATATATGTCGAGGTGACAAATAACGTGACAGAAGATTCTGGAATGTTCTGGAAACAATCGATGGAATAATTAGAGAGGTATTGTTCTAAGAAGCTTCTAGAACAAAAGAATTGTGCGGAAGATCATTCGACAACGTTCGAGAAGAAAAGCCTGCCAAGGGATCTGATATATTATTATAAGGATGGCGTGATATAAATCATTTCACATAAATAGTAGTTATAAATTCGATATAAATTAGTGTTCCTTTAGTAAAAATAAATCAGTTCGAAAATAATTAGTGTCATGTTCGCTTCTGCACCCGAATAACGTAACAATATTATGAACACATCAAACTTATATTTATTTTTTATTCATGGAGACGAGAGAAAATCAAAGAAAATCTAGAGAAATGTATTAAAATGTTCTTTGGACTTGAATGAATGTAACTCACTTTTCTCCATTTTCTTCCATCAGTATCCTATTCCTTTTGTAAGGCGTCACCAAATAGTCGTGATCATTTATATACAGGCCGTCATCACTATAGTTTGTGAAGAGGACACAAACCTCTCTGTCCGGATACTTCATTTCCTTCTTTTTGTTGGAAGTTTTCAGGACACAAACAAGACGTTCCTTAGAATTGCGTCTTGGGCAGCTAGCAAGTTTTTCGGCAACAGGTACTATCTTGAGTTTTCGTTTCCGTTGTCTCCTATCTATGAGAATGATAGTATATTTCTGATATCATAATTATGTAGATTGAGATGGTTATAATGAGGAAGTTTTCTTTGGATCAATATTCATAAAATTAGTTTCACATGTTTTCACACTGATTAGGATTAGAAAGAAAGGAAAATCGTTATTAATTATTATTTTTAACTTCATCTTTGAAGCTTCAGTTTCTTGTTTTTTTTTTGGATATATGTACATCTCCGTATGTCTTGTCGTCAGTATGCCTATTGTTCTTGTATTATAACTCTGGTCAGGTGTGCTGGTTACAAATAGATCATAATTTTTTATGAACATTGTTGCTCCTACGATGTATATACCCGGTGAACAACTAAGAACGGCTGTCATATCTATTATTCTTCCAACTTTGGAAGTTTATATCTTCCGTTGGCGAAAAGCATTCATGTTGCGGTTTTCGTTGGTCTGTTGAGATTTAGTTTCTCTATTACATCGTGTAATGATATGCATACCATTGGATTTATTATATCTCAAACTGTATTCCCAGCGAGCACAAAAACATCTCAGAGATGTTAAAAGTACGAGATTTCGAGACATTGAACCTCCACTGCGATGTTCTGTTCACACATGAATAGAACTATTATAGAACAGCCAATGTCCACCGCAGGCGGCAATTATCGAGATGTCCTTGATATGTCACAAAACTACCTTCTCCATAGTTCTTTTTGAAGCCTTTTCATGGACACAACAAAACATTTTCAACGCGTCTTGCGCACATTAAATCGCTGTAAAAAAACCATTTTTGAGGTGATTTTCTGAAGCCTTTTGTCAAAATGAACTTTTGCATTAGGATTCCATTTCCCTTGAATGAAAAAATGCATTAAAAATAGATTGAACATAAAAATATTTTCTTGATATGAAATTACCTTCTTAATCGGTTTCTGAGTAGTGCTTACTACACACAGTCATATAATTGGGAATAGGTTTCCCAATTTTTGAAATGTTCTCCACAATGCATAATTTTGCAACTGCGGAGAAGCTGTGTATTGATAAATTCGTACTTTTATATATTGATTACACTGAGGCATACCGAACAACACATACCTATCTTGCATCTGATGGTCATTAATACAAACTAAATGAGTCTTCTAACACAATAAACTTCACCAAATTCCTTTCTGTTCGTTAGCAGCGTGATGTAAGCGTGACACGCTGAAAACGCTAATGCCAATTGCGAACAAGAAGAACAAAATCGAAAACAAATCAGAATTCATCGTATTGTGACGTAAGCATGAGACGTTGTGGTGGGGCAAACAAAGAAAGGGCACAAAAGAACAAAAACAATACTTTCAATATCCTTCTAAGACCTCTTTGGGAAGTGCATATTACGCCTTGAAAAAACATCCTCATGCCTACATTTCTAAAACATCCCAAAACATCCCAGGGATACCTTTCAGTAGGCAAACAAAGAAATGCCACAGAAAAACAAAAACAATACTTCAATATCCTTCAAAGACCTCTTTGGTCAGTGCATATTACGTCTCAAAATAACATCTTCATGCCAACATTTTCAAAACATCCCAAAACATCCCAGGGATGTTTGTGCTCGCTGGGTCATTATTCGTTGCTGAGATATGGCCGACAGCCGTTCTTAGTTGTTCACCCTGTACAAATTGTAAGTTTATAATAATAATATGTTGATTTCAATAATAGTATATAACACACCGAGGTGGGAAGTGATTCATTCCTGTAGTGAGATCAGTTAGTTAACCGAGACGCAAAGCGTCGAGGTTAGCTATAATCTACCGAGGTTTGTATACAATTTTATTTACAATAATATTTCGATCAAAATTGATGAATTTCTTGTTTTGTTCTGAACATGCCTAAAATTCAAAAATGAAGTGAGGGCGGGAAGAGAGGGCGGGAAATAGAGGTGTGTAATGTGACAATGTGACACTTCCCAACCTTCAATGACGTTAGTTATGACAACATTACATATATGGTTGTAAATAACTTTTTTGCAACTATCTCTGCGATTTAAACGAAATATATTTCTGATACATCCATTTTGTAGAATTAGAATTCGTTTAGAGTGGACTGAGTTTCCCCAGAAGATTATTCCATAGCTAATACGTGACTGTACATTGGCATGATATGCCATCAGTGCAGTATTATAATAATCAATATTTGATGAAATAATTTATATATACTTCGATGAACTACTAGATATTTACGCAATTTGGTCATTCCAGTCCAACCTCTGATCAACGCTCACACTGATGATTCAGATAGAATATCTTCATTTTTGTATATCATTGTCAAATTATTGTTTGATCGTTGACCAAAATATATTAGTTGGGGCTTGTCAATATTTAAGAGAAGATTATTGTTAGTGAATCAAGTTTCTAAAGTACTCGGAGGTATGTTAATTTTATGTTAATTTTTCCTGTACATAAGGCAGATGTTGGTTCGCTGAAAATCAAAGAGATGTCATCTGCATACAAAATCATTTCTTCATCTACTATTTGAGGTGGTGGGTTCACCTATAGAAGTATGCTTTTGCAATCTATAATGACAGTTGAAATGATTCAAATCATTTCTATTTTAGAACTAGAGCAATTACTAGTATATTAAAGTATAAGTTGATATTTAGCTTGCTCTATTTCGAGCGGAAAATCGCGCGTGTTTCAAAGAACACAATCCACGCATATCATCTATACAGGGTGAGTCATAACTAATGGGACATATGCTAAGACATATGCTAAGGGGATTGTTAGGACCAAAATATAGCGATTTCTTTCGGTATATAAATTATATGAATTTTGTCACTGCCCTATCAATTTTATGTCTACATAATCTATATTTTTTATACTCATTATTATTCCAATTTTTACCATTTAACTCACATTACAAGTTCTTGTTTTTGTTGAATTGAATTGTAACGAATTGTTTCATATACCATATATTGTTTCCGCCTTGAAGAAGAAAATAAAAATTTTCGAAAGCTTGGCGTAGAAATAAAGTAGTTTGCTTGGAGCCCGATTGGCTGAACTCCCCGATATTTCCTATTATATCATAATATAATACAGTCGATAAACTATTCGATAGATAGTCATTTACATGAAAAATATACAGAGTGAACAAGTTTTAATAACTAGTACTTTAGGAATTGATAGGACTCGATGAAATAATATTATATCTTCCTAATGAACATATTATGCTATAAAAAGGTTCGTTATTGAAATATAGGGTGGTTGAGTTGAAGTTTTTATGAAAATCTTGAATAATTAAATATTGTTGATAGATATAGCTCTGATATTTCAAAGGTACACTGAAGTGATTAGTATGCATTGATAACATGTGATAACATTCCGATTGACAGACATGGTGGTACCACTGACCAGATTCCAGTACATTCTATCATTCAATACGTAACTTTCATATTTCAATTTCAATTATTCAATTTTTTCGATATTTTGTTTGATATGCAAGGTATTTGAAAATTTTACGGATAAATATGATTATTTGATGTTTTTTGTGATTGTTGGAGGTTTCTATATCTTATTAGGTAATCAATCATATAATCAATGTTCAGTATTTGAAATGAACTTTTTCAGTGTTCAATATTTCTTGAAGGAAAGCACGGAATCATTGTTAACAGGCCATTGTTAAAAAGTCCCCAAAAAGTGAACCTACAATACAAAGGTTATTGAAATCTGTCTCAAGATTCGTAAAATAGTTTGAACTTTCAGTTAATTCAAAATTTCATCACCAGAGTAACATTCAAAAAGAATACAGAGTGAGCCACATAAGTAGGAAAACGTGAATTTATATGTTTCATTATAAGGAATTCAGAATTTATATGCTTCATTATCAGGAATTCAAAGATACTAGGATTGATAACGGTATTTCAAACGACTATGCATGAACAGAAGTGTTCTGAAACATCCCAAAAGAACTAAAAAGTACTCAATATGTGTGTAGTAATTTTCTAGATCACCTGTTTTCGAAGGTCCCAATGGAATTTTTTGGATACCTTTCCTACTCCATGACAGAGGGGGAACTGTAAAAAAAACATCATTGTTCATTGAGGTCTAGAAGAATATGAGATGATAATAGTTATTCAATCAACAAGTGATGTTTGAGGGATTCTAACTGCTAACGCTAAAGCAAAATAATTTGTTTTGAAAAAGAGAAGGACTTTTCAGTAATTATTATCAATACAACGAGTTATTTCTGTTGAGATTAATTCATGAATGAAACAATATTCCATTTCTGCATTTCTTCTCATTTCCAGTGTTGCCAACATAACATTTTCATTATGTTATGTTGGAACACTGGCGACAAGGACAGATGGAAAATACATGTTTTTCTCTCTCAACGCTAGATAAACTGCTCTATAAGAACTCGAAATCTTGAAAAAACACAAGAGTACACTTCGTTTTACTATACTTGTGGAATACTCACTTGGTGGTGTTTGTACAGAATTGTCTTCTTTGTAACCTCCTACGCTCTTGACCAATGATTTTCCTGTGAATGCTATTTGAATATCACCTGTTTTCTCGACACTGTCGTTAGAATTGCTGTTCGGCTCATCAGGTCTAGCCTTTTCTATTTCGTTCACTATCAACCTCTCCAGCATTTCCTGCCTAGTCGTTATCCTATTTTCCGGTCGGCTCTTCAACAGTTTCTCCAAGTTTAGCTCCGAAACCAACGGATTCAAAACGGGAGGGGGCGGTAAACTAGCAGGGATGCTTACATCCTTTAGCAGAGCGAGACCCTTTTCCTTCAACGCTTCCAAATCTTTGAAGGTGAATTTGTTGATTTGAACGAATTCGGGTACGTCTACGTAAGAATCGGCTGCATCCAGAGAGTCAATCAGTTCCTGTAATTTAGTGAAACATTTTACTTTACTCAGCCGTCCGGCTAAGGTCCAAGTGAGGCAGTCATTGATAACAAAAGTTAGGATACTAAAGAAGTCATGGAATAAAAACCACGTGTTTATATGTAGGTATACACGTCGGAGGGACCAAACAAATCCACTGGATATACGTGATGATTGTCAGGCCAATGATCACATATGGAGATTGCGTTGTGGCCGAAAGCTTCACAGCGAACGACACAAGCTCTCTAGCATACAGATGCAGGCTTGTCTGCGATCACTGGGGCCATCAGCACCACACCGTCAGCAGCAATGGAAATCCTTCTAGAACTACCTCCTCTCTACATTTTTCTGGGGAGAGAGGCTAGTTGGACAACATACAGAATTGCGCATATTGCAAATTGCACAAATCACGCTAACACAGAACGCAGCAGACTACTGGCGAACACAGAAAGTCACAGCATTCTGGGAATGACCTCCGACATAATGCCTCCAACAGTTACCTATGGCCTGCTTACACCGTCCTAATAAATATAAATAAATATCTTTATTTTCCTTTAGACTTTCTAAAAAAGTATAGGAATAGTCAGGTCGTTACAAAAATATAAATCTATAAACTAGATAAATGACAGATTACATAATATGATAGACGAACATTATATAAAAGAGAGAAACATTATATATACAATTTTTATTAGGTAGTTGGATGATCATTTATGAAAATATTCATTAGGCGAGTAGAAACCCTTTTCTATGAGAAATGATTTCGAGCATTTTTTGAAAGAAGATACTTTTTTGCGTTTTTCAAATATTCAGGTAAGTTAGTGAATATTCTAGGACCTAGGATATTTGGTGTATTACTCAAAATATTTGTTCTGCTTGGTTTATTGTTTATTGAGAAACTAGCTCCCAGTCAGAAATAAAATTCTGGTATGAGAAAGTTGATTACAAACAATATAGAATTCGTTCCTCGAGCGAGTATTCACATCATGTATGTGTGTACGTTTTTCAAAGTAATCTCTTGTCCACCACTTTCTTCTGCTAATTAGAGAATCATATCGCCATATCCTACAGACATCAAAGTACCACCACCAGCTACTTCAATACAAGTATTGTGGTAGGTGAAATTGAGAAACTTTTCTCTATAGCCCGTCATATCGTCGGTGTAATTAGCAAAGTGCGTAACTCCACAATGACTAACTTTTCAGGAGAGCAATAAAACTGAATGACTTAGGTAACTCCAAGATTCGAATCATTTGGATGAGAGCGAAAAATTCGTAACTCCATGATAACGATTATAAACCCAATTTCAATTGATTTTTATTGATATTGATCATTATCAAGCATGCATCATTCAGTATAAATGTTGTAATTACCTTTTCCAATGTGAGATTGCATATTTTTTCACTATAATAAACCAGAAGTTGATGATGTTTTGCCGAACATGTGAACAGTAGACAAGGAGATACGAATATTGCCGAACATAAAATGGCGCGTTGGAGTTACGACTTTTTCTTTATTGAGTTTATTCTGCTGGAGAAATTTATTTGGAGATTGACCGTTTTCCAACATATTCGTTGAATTTTTTCCCAACAGATGGCACAAAAATGTCATTTTGACCCAATATTGGAGTTACGCACATTGCTAATTACACCGACGATATGATCTGTGGATCCACTATCCAAAATCCAAATCATCGGCTCTGTTTCATGTTTCACTGAAAACGTTGAATGATTTGTCAAATTTTGACATTCTTCCGCTGTCGCGCTAAATGCAAATTTTCTATTTGATGGTCCAGCTTCGTCTTCTCTGGTCTCAATATGCTTTTCCCGCTCTATGGATAATGGACAGTTCTTCCCAATATGTCCTATTTCCAAACACCGAAAACACCTCAGTAACTCATGAGGGCAACCTTGCATTTTCGGCCTCGGTTTGAATCTATTTGTTGCTCCTGATGATTTAAGTGTGGCTCGTCCTGGTTGTTCAAATTCCTTTTTGAAAGTTTTCTTCACCACTAAAGCTCATGTTTCGTCGTCTTGATCCGATGATATTTTGTTTTCAATTCTTCTTTCTTCTTCTAGAAGTTTCGATTTCAAAATTTTCATGTTCAGATCGTTTTCGTCGTCTCTTAGATTTCTTGATAAGTATTCGTACTCTTTTGGCAATCCTAATATTGTGAATCCTGCTTGTACTTTTTCGCTCAAATTATAGCCTGCATTCTTTACTTTATGACAAAGACCATTTCTTCTCGTTAAATAATCATTAATTGATTCATTTTGAGATTTCGTAGCATTCACAAAATCCTTTAATAATAAAAATCCATGCCATGTATCGTACTTTGTATGTATCTTCTTCAAATTATCCCAAATATCTTTTGCCGTGTGGCATTCCACGATATCGTCTAAGCTATCATTATTCATCATGAGATATAAGATTGATTTGGCACTATGATTAATTTTATTTTTAGCAGGATCTCCCAAATCAGTAATGGTATAACCGGGTTCAATCGCTTGCCATAGATTTTTTATTTCTAAAATACCTTGGGCTTTCATAGACCAATATCTATAGTTTTCGGAATTTAACTTCTCAACTTTCAAATCATCCATTATAAAGAATTACGTCGTCTTTTCAATATAAATGGAACTTATTCTTCGTCGTCGTCGTCGTCTATACAGGTCCAACCAATGAAGACTACCCCTATATCTTAAAATTTTCGTCGTCGGCATCTCGGAAAGCTAAAGGCCCATAACCTGTGTGAATACTAAAGGATTCTGCAGAGAATTGCACAGCAAATCCGAGTAAAAACTCCAATAAATATATGGTAGAACGGACTTTTAATCAATCTAATTGACAGACAGTTAATAACAACAACTCATAACATGACACATTCTTTACATATCATATCATAACATCGGTGACCATATACAGGGCGTTAGGTTGTAAAGCATCACTGTTGCGAGCAAACAGTTGCTTGTTAACAAATACATAGATACATAATTCAAATATAAGGAGACAGGGCAGCGTTAATATGTTCAACCTTACAACCATACTTCTTACAGCCTTTTTTTTAACCAGAAAAATATCCTTCGCTGATGTAGATGACCCCCAGGAACATATACTATATCGGATACGTGAGTCCACTTGAGCAAGGTAGAGACTGCACAATTGATTTAAATTCAAGGTATTTCTCAGAGTCCTGAGTTGAAAATTTATAACATTAATTTTTGTTACAATGTATTCCGGGTAAGACATTCATCAAGAAATACGCCTAAGAATTTAACAACCTCCTGATTCCTGTTTAGGGTTGATTCGCCTACCCTAAAGCTCAGATCATTACATTGTTTTGTCTCCTATGGAATCTAACTGATGAAGTCTTGCTGGCTCTAGACCGAGAATTCTTCAAAGAGACAAATTGTGAGCGATTTGATAGATAACTGGATATCCATGCGAGAGCGATTCCTCTTATTCCGTATCTGTACAGTTTTTCAACAAGAATTTCATGACTGACGCAGTCGAATGCCTTGCGCAGGTCTATAAAAATTCCTATAGGGCACTCGCCTACGTCTACATAGTTTGCTATTTTCGAGTAGTCGAATAGAGATGACTGATTCCTCCAAAGGGAGGAACTACTGAGAGCAGACAACTGTTGGTTCACAGATGGTTCAAAAGCACCCACAGGCTCTGTTGCGGGTGTATACGGTCGCAGACCTAGGACAGATATATCAACCTTGGGTCCTATGCAACCGTGTTTCAGGCAGAAATTTACGCCATTGACGTGTGCGTGTGGAGAGATTTGAGGAAACCAACCTCACACATAAAACAATAAAAATATGCTCGGATAGCCATCAAGCGGCTCTGAAAGCACTTAGCTCAAACCGAGCAACTGGTATTGATCTGCCAAAAAAGACTCTTCGCGATTGAAAGACTCAATAAATTGTTTCTGGTCTGGATTCCTGACCACTCTGGTATGGAAGGTAACGAAACGGCAGACTCCCTTGCAAGGGAGGTTGCCGCAAGAAGTTTTATTGGACCACAATCTGCTATTGGCATCTCACCAAGTCGAATTGTCATTGCATTTGGGCCACACCCAACTTCATGTAATTAAATAAAATGCAATTTAACAGCCAATTGATAAACGGATATCAAATTGTGATACATAGTTGAATAGAGAATTTCAATGTAAATAAGATACAAAAATATACAGGGTGCCATACAAAAATATACAGGGTGTCATACAAAAAAAAAAGTTGGGTCTACTTCCGATAACAGGTGGTTAGGAAATTGTCATTGGATTCAAGGAGAGCGCCATCATCGATAATATAAGCCTTGTGAATTCCAAATTTTTATCTCTTCAAATAAGAAAACTACAGGATGTCACATGTCTCCTGTGTCACCCGGTATACTGAACACCTGGACTGTAAGAAGTGTTTCAGACTTCTGGCAGAATCCACCAGGATTGGCTCATTCAAAGGCATTCAAATATCCTTTGAAGAATGTTACCAAACAAATGTCAGAATACAGCAGGCCACTGTCATCTTAGGCTGTTATTTGATCCGACGAGCCGTCGATGCCTTGAAGGTGACCTTAGATTTTATGGCATTAGCGGTCTAGTTAGTAATTTATGTCGATGGGTGGTACCTCAGAAGGCATTGTCCAGGGTTAGCTTGTGATAAGCTTTAGCTCTGGTTCACTGAGGATGAGTAGCTCCGTGGCTGTTTTGCAAATGCTTGATGAAGCTTTTCGTTTATCCTTGGCTTGGAGTCGCTCTCCAGGATTTTTCGTTCCCATTTCTTGAGCCCTAAATCAAGTGAAATCCGCTTGTCCTAGATAAACGCTCAGGACCAAAGAATGTAAGCTTTGCACCTTTTTTTTTGCAAGGCGATCAGCTGCCTCAGTATGATTGATTCATTCATGCCGCGGAACCCTGATAAGTGAACAAATTGAACCAAAACGGTAACAGTGAGTACACCATCTTCCTTTCATTATGGTTCCAGGAAAATCTAGTTTCCTTCATGAAAAATAGCTTCCCTGAAAATTGGGGTAGCAAAGATATTTATAAAGCAATTCGCAAATTGATAAAAAAAAATCTAAACAGAGCTCTAAGATCTGCGAGGTAGGAAATGTAACAGTGAATAACTATGAAAGCATACCTGTATATTCTCTTGGGACATTGTTTCTGATGCAGATGAAGTATCTTCTTCATCGATGATGGGTGGATAATTGATCTGTAGTCGATCCATATCTGGGAGTTCTTTTTTAACGTCAACTTCTTTCTCACTAGGGTCCCGCCTAGTGATATCCGCATTTTGATTATTGTTGTCTATATCTGGAGTGGGTTGGGTAGCTGGGGCCACCTTAGAGGAATATTGGATTTTGAAATGTCACTTAGGTGGTATCATTGGATTCAGAAAATAAAAATGCACTGATATACAGGGTAAAATAAAATACAAGGCTAAAAGTCATTTCGACAATTCTTCATAAAACGAACAAAAATGGTGGATAACAGAAGAAAAAAAACTACATTGAATTACATCCTCCTAAAATCTATGCATCAAATCGTATAAACGAATACTGATGCAAGTGTTTCTTTCCTAAATGCCAATTGAATTCGATTAAGCCAGGTTAACGAACGACATCTACAGACCGGTTTCGGACTTATGGCCCTCATCAGTGTAGGATAGTCTCCAAATAGCAGATATCGGCCGGATGTAATTCAATTTTATGCGTGGCATTTGCCAGGAAATTAGTTGTTTTTGAGCTTCGTATTTTATTCAACATTTCATTCCACTTTGATCATTCTGGCTTTTTCTTAGTTGGGATATACAGGGTATTCCATTTAAAAATCAAAAGTCATTACCACTTCCGGTAAAACATTCAATTTTAGAATTAATGAAATTTGATGTTTTGAGTGATGTTCAAAGTGTAACACTTTGAAATTTGGGCCCATGAAGGTGGTCATAATAATTGGCTTCAAATGGTGAAAATGTTCGATTGATTCGAAAAATCCCCTGTGAGGCTGTTATTTTTTCTATTGCCGAAAATGAAAATGTTGAAGGGGTTGATACTTCAAAACATATCATCCGTTACTTGAAAGATACTGCATTCCTAAAATTTGCATGTTTTTTTTGAAAATTGAGTTTAACTTATTCTGTGAACAAAAGCTCCGGTAAAACTCACCTGCACTCATCATCTTCACATGCTTAAAATAATAAGCTATAACGTATATACCAGTTTTCACACCTACATAACCTACTATCTAGACCGCTGTGACACTTCCTGACACTGAAACTGTCATTCATAACTTCGACTTATAATCACTTGGTGTTCAGAACATGAGTAAGAGTGAGTAAGATGTATGACAGGTGCTAAACGCGTATGTTCCACGGGAGACAATTGGATCTCGTAAACAGATGAGCTTTTGTCCTATAGTATCAGCGGTCTAGATAGTTCGCAGTTTTTGCAAACTAAATTATCATCTGTGTTTTGCTTCTGGCCAAAACACTATACGCGGATAGGTAATTCCAATTTAACAAAAGATGAAGCCACTTTTCCACTGAATCATGAGTGAAAACTACTCAGTTTGTCAGTGTACTACTTGGAGACTACATTTAAACAGTATTTTCTTGATGAATTGATATTTTCTTTATGACATAAGATTGTTAGCTGTTGCTTGAGATCTTATTAGTCAAGATTTCATGTCACTTGAAACATTTCAAATTCGTTAGTACCTTAGAGATAGTTTCTGAAGGTAGTAGAGGTTGTTCTAAAAGCTGTTTCAGGACTGTTTCATTTTTGTTCTCAACAGTTGGTGGAACTATGGTTGGAGGATTGACTGTTTCAATTGTATTTTTTCTCGTTTCTTTGTCCTTCGTGATTGTTCTCACTATTCTTACTTTCCTGTGTATTGAACTGATGGCACTCTTCTGTTTTTTTGACTTTACTTCAATATTGGTCTGACCTTTCATGGTGGATATATCCTTTATTCGTAACAAATGTTCACTTCTCATTTGTGCTTTACTTCCATCATCTACCAAGCCGTCCTTTGTGGAATCGATTGATTGATTCGTCATGCTAGATAGGTCCCTGATTCTCAACAGGCTCTTCCTAATCTCATTCATGTCATTTCTCGTGGCTCCAGAGTCATCATTGATCAATATTGTTTCATTATTCGAATCGTTTATTCCACTGCCAGTGTTTGGAAGGGAATGCCCCTCTCTTTCATTTACAGAAAACACTTCCCCGATACGAAATAGATGGTGACCTCTAACCGTTGCTGCTCTCTTCTCAGCTTCGACATCATGGGGGTCTATCATTTTACCATTCGCATTGAAGTGTTCACCACTCAGGTTCTTGAATAATCCCGTTTCTTCGCAAATCGTCAGAGAATTGGGTTTTTCGACAGGTACGTTCAGCTTTGCCGCTTCGATTTCCTTATCATTCATCAGTTCACTGTCCAAGGTGATACGGTGACCCTTTGGGTTAGTGAATAAACCGGTTTCTGTGCAAAGCAGCGAGCTTCCATTACTAATTTCAGCAATTTTGACAGCCTCCAATTGGCCCAAAATAATCGGAGACGTAGCCGTACTGATCCTTTTCTCGAAATTTTCATTTTTGTTGGGGCTGTTCTGTTTATTTCTATCGACAGGTTTTTCCTTTCCAGTGGAGAGGTCAGTTTTGGACTTACTGCTAGGACGAGCAAGTATATTCGGCTGAAATAAATACAAATATTTCAATCATTGTCTTACTAAGTCCACTGAAATTTGGATTTTGATACGGAATATTCCATACAAAAGGTTTTAGTGCGTTTTCGGATATACAGGGTGTTCCTTAATGATATGCTAATATTCAAGGGGCCGATTATTCGACCTATTTCAAGAATTGAACTTCATATGAACGTTTCTCGTAAACGTTCTGTATCTTCTCGTGATAGCAAAATTCAGTCTGCTATGTGACTGAATCGGTATGAAAATTTCAAAATGTTACAGTAACGGATGTCCTGAATGGAGTACTCAGACATCAAAATATGGAGTCTGGTTTCGTTAATCCGTTTTTTCTCTAAAACGAAGCGTTCTATCGAGTATAAATAAGATCATCTTTTTTGTACATAATTGAATAACCTTTTATAGCATTGTACGAAATTTGAAAATTTTCCGTCGTTGCTCACTTTCAAGTAAAATATAAACAATACTATTCTCGTAACAGTGCCACTGGTAGGGAAAATGAAAATTTTTGTTCATCAGAAACTGTTTGTAAGAATTATTCCGCAGTTTGGAATTTTTTTCCGCCTAATTTCAGTGGACTAGCTGAGGGGGGGGGGCAATAATCCAGCGTCGTGAAAACTTTTAGATTGTGGAGATAAGATGCTAAAAAGAAAAAAGGTTATATGTACTTAATTTGACCACGTTAATGTATACACATATGATGTATGCCCTTCCAACTGTGGGTGGAACGTGTACCCCCTTCGTACGTTTTTAAACTGTAAGTGCAATATGAAACATGTATGTATGTGTGTGGGCGGTCCGAGACATGACGCACTTAGGCCTCCCTTTTAGGGCCCATTGTGCACCCACATTCCTGGGATCGCAAGTCAGCCATGGAGAAGGCCGATCTCGCGAGCAAAAGAGACCAACTTCCTAGGCCAAATCTTCTCAACATCCTCTGGGTCCAGGATACTGCTCCCAAAATGGATATCCCTTGCTGCCACTATTGCCGGGCATTCAGTGAGGATGTGAGTAGAAGTATCTTCATCCTCTAGGCACCATCTGCATTCAGGATCCTCCACAATCCCGATCATGCTGAGATGTTTGTTCAGGTGGCAGTGCCCTGTCAGAAGGCCCACCACCAGTTTCAGCTCCTTCCTGTTCAAAGCCAAGAGGGCATTGGTCTGTCTTCGTGACGGGTTTCTTATATTAGTTTGGACTGCCTCATTCGAGGAGCCTTTCTCCAGCTGTTCTGAAACCTTTCCGTCAGGATTTCCTTCATCTTGAAGTTGCTCCAGGATCGAGTGACCCCTAAGATTGGCTCTGGGCCAATCACTGAACCCTTCGCCCCCTTTCTGGCCAGACTATCGGCCATTTCGTTACCTGGTACCCCTGAGTGTCCAGGGACCCACAAAAGACATACTGCTGACAGCCTTTGTAGGCTATCTATGCAATCTGACTCCAAGGCGGAGGTCACCCTATACGAGGTGAGCGCCTTGATCGCCGCCTGGCTGTCAGTGTCAATTAGAAACATTTAACTACGTTTATTGGCTAAAATATAAATGTAGGTACATTTTGTCTTAGCTGTGGTCATATTGGTATATGTACCTATTTTTGAGTTTTAAGACATTCCTTACCCCGCCTTATAATTAGAACATGATTGATTTTTTGTTATATCATACCCATAAACTATTTCTCGTGCAATCTTCACTAAATCGTGGGTTGTGAAAATAATCTAGGAACTGCCATAATGAAACCCTAGTTCAAAATCATGCTAGGTAATAACAAGAAGATGACTAATGTAATAAAGACGATAGAACACGAATCATAAAGTTGCAATGTTGCAATGACAGAATGAAAATGTAATATTAATATCACTGCGAACTAGAGTATCAAATTTCAGAGGTCAGTGGGGGTGGCAAAAACGGCATGTCAACTGATTTAGTTCAGTCAGAGTGAAATACAGGGTGTTTCAGAATTGTGGTGACAAAAGCCTAGGGGAGAAGATCGTATACAGTTGAGAGAGGGTTAAATTTTATGTCTATTTTGCTTGAAAACGAAACAAGATACGAAAAAATCGCAAGGGACAGGAATGTTGTATTTTTAGTGGGTTAATCTGAATATTTAGGAAAAACCCGAATAAGGACACAGGGTGACTTTATTTTCTACAAAAAAAGCTGACTTGTTCGATGGGTACGCCACTGGAGAATCTGGATCAAATCTAATTGGTCCAGTTAATGTCTGCAAATTGTGTAAATAAAACATAAAAATGTTATTCGTATGGGCTTAAGCGTTCCCAAGATATTTATAAAATACTCTTGTTGTGCATGTGCATATGAACTTTCTTTGATATTTTTCTAAGAGGAGGCTTTTGTCACCAAAACTCGTATGTCAGTTAGTTCAGAACGAAATAAAATCACTAATTATCGATCGAAAATAACACTAACAATAATTATTATTGAATGTTATTTCCATATTTATGATCCCAATGTGTACCAATGAAAAAAATAGGGTGAAGTATTCGTGTACAACTGGTCTTTCAAACACTCGTTCTATTTCAGGCACACCGAAAGGCCGTCATACATTAGTTGACTATAGATTTTTGTCTGTTTGTTTTAGAACACCTTGTATGCTCATTTGCACCAAAATTCCCAGTCATCAACATCAAGTATATAGATACGTAAACGGCTCGCAAAAGTCCGGGCTAAGCAAAAACACTGCGCTTTTTATGTGTGCAACAATTCTCTTCACTTTTGAATCCATCTCACCCAGAGCGGTTGAAAGATAATAGTATTGTTATGTTTCAACACAAAAAAATCCTAAAGTTGAAAAATCTCGATTTTGAACACCCTATATCTCTGTAATAAGTCCTGCTAGACCCCAAGTGTGATGCATTGATGAAATCAGCTCTTCGAGAAGAATCTAAAAACGCAATAAAATATAGGGTGTTCCATTTGAAATAACAAAGATGATGCTACTTTTTGGTTAAAGTGGCAACGCTGCATCGATGAAAATATTTTGAATCGTTAGATCACAAACGCTTATTAGAGTAACCAAATTTTCAGGATAATCGAATGTACCGTTTTCCGTATACGTCTAAGGTACCATCGACCGTGGGCTACCCTGTATACATCGTGTCCCAGTTAAAATGACCCTCCCCCCCTGTAAAAAATTAACCGCTCCATAGAATGACTAGTAATTTGGTCACCCAGTATATTTGATTATGTTTACTAGCACAGTGAAGTGCACATCAACTTTCTTGTTCAAAAAGGGTCACCCAGTATATTATTCCATATTCAAGTAGAGCTCATTATTACAAATTCAACAATACCGGAATGGAATTTTTTCAAACGACTACGAAGATATGCTCGGAGATATGGTCAAAGAACTGGAAACGGAAGACCGGTATATACAGTGTGTCCACTTTAAGGACTCAACACCCCTGTAAAATCGTTATTGTCAGATCGGTTTCGAAAAACTGATTTGTTGGTCAGGTATTTGTAGTCTCTATCCAAAAACAGAGTGATTTTATTTATGAACTGTTATTGCGAAAATCACTCTCTTGTTGGATAGACATTTCAAATAACTACCTATCCTACAAAAAAGTTTTTTGAAACAGATTGAATAATAACGATTTTAAAGAGCTGGTAAGTCCTTAACATGGACTCACTTTAGATACTTACCCAATGAACAATAATTTGCCAGTGAATATTTGTTATGTTCAACTTTTATTCTATCAGAAATGGTTGGTTGGTTGAAATCAATCAAAAGTCAGATTTTGACATGTGAAAAAACTTACTTACAAGATTCCTTTTGGATTGCTGCAAATTGTCAGAAGTTTGACACACATTAAGTTTCTTTTTCCTCCCTCTTTTACCACCATAATTCAAGTGAGTGTGACTCACAATCGGCAAATTCACATTCACATAATAAGAAGTATTGAAAAGGGGGGAATCTCCACATAGACATTTAGGATTCACAACAAAATCATTCTTTTTATAATTCTCTGGTTTACTATTTACTGGGATTAAAGAACCAGTAGATTTAGATTTAGCCTTAGAGTTTGTTAAAGATTTTACTTTTTTTTCATTCACATGAGGTGGTTTATCCAAAGAGGATGGGACTGGATCACTAAAAGTACAATCATTCCCATTATCATTCCCAGATAGTGACAAATCATTGGTTTCTTTAGATTGAGAATCTGCCAATAATCTGTCTATAATCTCTTTCCTTTTAGACACTTCTAGTTTATCATCTTCCTCAGATTTTGGTTTACCATCCAAAAATTTATGGGGACAAACACCTGCCTTCACTCTCAGGCGTGTCCTGAAAGTACGAAAATAAAACCAGTTCTTGAAATCATCCGGAATCTGAAGAAAAATTAAGCAGTCAATAAAAATAGATTCATGTACATTCATTATGAATACATGTTCACTACATTTTTATGAAATCAATGAAATTATTAAAATTATGTGAAAATTCAAATTGAAGGTATCCATGATTTATGCAGAATTGGTTATCATTTCCTGATAACTTGAAACTTTTCAAACTCATTTTCACATTATGAAGGGTCTTTCAATAAGGACCGGTCGATGTTGACAGTGTGTGGCAGTGTGGCGGCCATGTTTTTTTGGGGGCATCTGTCAAACCTGTTGTATTTTATTCAGTCACTGATGCCAAATTACCATTGCAAGTTACACGATCGAGCAGCATGTCCAAATGATTAAAATTTATTATCAAAATGAGTGTTCGAGACAACCAGTTCGGTAAACAACCAACACTCTTACGTCAAAGGAACGCCAGATCGGCCGATAATATCGACGCTGTCCGTCAGATTGTGCAGGAGACTCCGAGGCAGTCGATTTCTCGCCGCGCACAAAAACTCGTCCTTTCGCAGACTTCGACTTGAAGAATTTTGCGCCAGGACTTGGGCTTGCACCCGTACAAGATCCAACTGACCCAGCAGCTCAAATTTAATGACCATAGGCAACGCCGAATAACTATTAGAGACCCTTCAACACTCAGCTCTACTGGGATGAAATGGTCTTGACTAACTGTCAGGAAGGCACGTTAGTGTGATACACTGACGGATCTAAGACTGATGAGGGTACGGGAGCCGGAATATATGGAGATAGACCCAGAATCAGGATTTGTGCTTCCTTGGGGAGGTATGCTTCAGTATTCCAGGCAGAGGTGCATGCTATTGAGGCATGTCTGAGAGAGAATATCGTGAGAGGATACAGAAGTAAACAAATCTTCATATGCTCAGATAGTCAGGCGGCCATTCAATCTTTAACATGCAATAAAATCAGATCAAAACTGGTCTGGGATTGCCTTCAAAGCCTGCTGACCCTGACTAACCACAACAAGGTAACTCTTCAATGGCTGCCAGGGCATGAGGAAATTGAAGGCAATGAAGCAGCTGACGCTCTTGCTAGGCAAGTGTCTGCGGCGTTGTTTATGGAACCGGAACCTGTGTTCGGTATCCCCAAAACCTCAATACGCGGCTGGCTGACAAAGTGGATGCAAGAAAGACATCAGGCATACTGGAACAATGTCCCATGACAAAGACACAGTAACCTGATGGTTGGAACACTGTCCAGAACAGTGACTAACGACACTCTGAGCCTAAACAGAAGTCACATCAGATAAGTGACGGGACTAATAACCGGTCACTGCCCCTTGAGGAAACATATGCATCGAATAGGCATCTATACAGACGAACCCATATGCAGACTATGCAATGAGGAGAAGGAAACTGCCACCCATGTAATATTGGAGTGCGAAGCACTAGCGCGTTGGAGATACAACCTTCTGGGAGCAGTAAACTCTCAAGAGGCTTTTCCAACGAATGATTTGGTGAAGAGGCTGCTGAACCTTATCAAGGTAGCGAACCTGTTCACCTAAGTCAACAGCATGAATACAATAGGCCCAAAGGATGCAGTGTTTTGGGCTTCGAACCCTGACTGATCATTCTGCTATTAATCAATCAATCAATAGGCAACGCCCTTTCTTCGCTCAGTGGGCTTAAGAACGTTTGGAAGATGACCCCGATTGTGGCTGATAAATAATCTTTAGCGACGAGGCCCATTTTTGAATGAACGGTTTTGTGAATAAGCAAAATTGCCGTATATGGGACGAACACAACCCACAGGAGGTTCACCAGGTGGCAATGCATCCACAAAGAGTTACTGGTGCAGATTTTGGTCCGGCGGCGTCATTAGTCCGTACTTCTTTGAAAATGACGTTGGCGAGGTCATCATCGTCAACGGCGAGCGCTACAGACTAATGATTAACAATTTCTTTTGGCCTGAATTGAACGATATGGACGTGGACGACATGTGGTTCCGACAAGACATTCTGCACGAACGGTTTGAGGGTAGGGTTATCCGTTACCACCGATACACAAATAATGGCATAAATTGGCCTCTCAAATAAATAAAAAAAATCGTTAATATCTCACACACAGCTTGTTTTATTCAATTACAACATCGACCGGTCCTTGTTGAAAGACCCTTTACTGGTGCATAAATCTCTGATAAATCTACCAGGACAAAAACATCTGATAAATAACTTCTATACTCAGAAGTGTAATTTCAAAAGGAAATGTGGTTTACTCTTAATATAGGAGGTAAGAGAAGCAAATTTTTTTGTATCTTACAAGGAAGATTGGTACCTAATGTTTCTGATAAATAACTTCTATCCTCTAGAGTGTAATTTCTCTAGGAAATGTGGTTTACTTCAATATTGGGGGCAACAAGCCAATTTCTTTGTATTTTCCAAGGAAGCTTGGTGAGTAGAATTGTTTTTCTGATTTACATGTTCCTCATCCTTGTCCGCAACATTCTTTGTTTGTATGTAGTAAAAAACCTTTATACACCTTTCAATTTTAAAATGTGTAATTTAGTAGCTCTGCAAATTATGAACATTATGCATGAATAGGTGCTTAAATCCCCCCTTCAACTTTAGATGAAGTTCATCCAAAAATAAATAAATCAAATACAGTGAGGACGTAAAAAGTCCTCCCCCCCCTTTTAATTTTGAACGGAACAAGCTAGCGAGGTCGGGTAAAATTCAGGCAAAAAGGTACCTCTTTTACTACTATTCGGCATGAAAATGGTTGTGGTCACGTGACCTAGTATCAAGTGGGCACCATCAACTTTTTTTTTTCAAATTCAAAGAGGGGTCACGTGGTACCTCGTTTTGAAGGCCTTTAGATTCTCTATCCAACACCGCTTCGTTTGTACAAATCGGCCAAGCCGTTTCAAAATGACAAGCGTTTGAAATTTGCTTCAAATATTAATATTAATGCATAAAAAATCTGAATAAATTTTAATTGCAACATGATTTCAAGTAGGAATTGTAACAAGTGCTCAAACATGCTCGAAATGTTCATCGTTCACTTATTGACACTGAAAAATCGGTTTTGGAATTCAATCCGAACGTGATTTACTGTTTCCCAGGTACATTTCAAACGCTTGTCATTTTGAAACGGCTTGACTGATTTCCACACACAATGCAGAGTTGGATAGAGAATCGAAAGGCCTTCAAAACAAGGTACCACGTGACCCCTCTTCACATTTAAAAAAAAAAAGTTGATGGTGCCCACTTGACACTATGTCACGTGACCACAACCATTTTCATGCCAAATAGTAGTGAAAGAAGTACCTTTTTGCCTGGATTTTACCCGACCTCGCTAGCTTGTTCCGTTCAAAGGTTAAAGGGGGGGGAGGACTTTTTACGTCCTCACTGTATATTGTCAGGATAGTATATTAGTAATTTCAAACCATGAGGGTTTTATAAACATGAGATAATCAAAGGAGTTAATCAAATCATCTATTGACATTAAATAGAAAACCTAATAAAATTTCATGTAATAAATATTGGATGTCAGGGTTCCAAAGGAGTTCCCAAAGTTATTCTGGTCTAGGGCTACTCCTGACACAAGAACTTGTTTCATTATATTGTAGGTCATTATTAAGTATATAATGACAGCATGTTTCATGGTATAATAAATTTTGTTATATTTGGAAATAGTCTTGTACTCTCAGTTACACCTAAACTATTAGTGCCTATTAAGATATTACCTCTTGCAAACAATGATGTCAAGCAAATCCTTTATAAATCTACATGGTGGAAACTCTTATTAATTAGTTGAGCTATCCTCAAACATGATCCAGTGGTCTTATCACCAAAGGCATGAAGGATCATGACAATATTTTGCAGTGTCTACAATTCCTAGTTCTTGATTTATCATTCATTTTACCAACTCTATTATAATGTAGTGAAAATGTATTAATGAATTTTATATATAAAGGAACAGCATGAATTTAATTTTGAGGGACTTACATCAAAATGATCTAAACAACAATGTAGGTGAGAACGTTTGGAAGGATAAGGAAGTTTTGCACTATCCCACCATAACTTTCGAACACTAGGTTTGCTAGGGACGAGAACAAATATTTTTGAATCGTCCATACTTGTACTATTACATCCAGGAATGAAGCATTTTCGTAAATTTTGACCTTTCTGTACTGACATGATAGTAATTTATTTATCATCTAAAAACTTCTGGTTTTGTTTTGATTACTTTTGACTTCACACGACGTCATAACCAAAGAATAGTAGGAGTCATGAACTTCATATTAGTGGGTGGTAGTGTGACAAGAGCCTCTAAAGTTTTCGAACCATTCCCAAACTCTCCTCTTTGCCCAAACCTCTTTGTGAGAACGGTCACAGCGAATCACGTGATACATTATGGACGCATGCGCATTGGCTCGAGAGGAAGAAAAACATTCTTGACCAGAAAAAAGCTCCCTGACCAAATTCAGCCTCCACAATTTTATTGCGAAAAATAATGATCAAAAACCGCGAATCTTAACGTGATGGGAATGGTTCGAAAGATTTAGTCACTTTTGTGGCAGATCTTCGACAGGGTTAGTAGAAGTGGTAGAACTTTGGCCCAAAAATCTGTATAGGGATGCTAGACCAATCAGAGCGATTTTCACCTTGGCGGTAAATTCAAATAACTGAAATTGCAACACCGAACATTTCATTTCTTTCGTTTCTTCAACTAAATAGGAGAAGTATTCCAGGTATTATGAGTAGATAGAAGTGAAAAAAGAAAAGAAATCACTATAAACCTACAGACTAGCATTGAATTCAACATCTAAAAAGTAAAGAGTGCTGGCTTATTTTCAAATCCTGACTTTGACCTAAACTTCAGGGATCTGACTTCATTTTGTATGACTGATTTCAACCTCGGAACTCCGACTTTTTTAGATACAAAATGTTCCAAATTGATTATGGATGTATTTTGTCAAGATATTTTGTGAAGAAGATGCATTTTTCACTGGCATGTTCATAGAAGCAGGCCATTCATTAAAAACTTGACACATATAATACTTCCTTCAACCATTTATCCTTAGCATAAATAAATCTCTTTTATTTAACAAGAAGATTAAAGTTGGACCCGCCCAAAATTGAAGTGGGTATAGGACCCATGAGATTAGTGGGTATGGGACCCATGAGATTAAAGTCCAATACAATAAATACCTACCTGGGTAATTTTTATCAATGCTCATAATATTCCAATAGGAACAGACATCTGCAAGTAAAGTGTGAAAGTACCTAACCATGCAATCACAACTATTATCAGTCTTGAACAATAACAGGACTTGGTATGAAGACTTTAAAGTTTCAACTGGTTTCAAGTTCTAGAGTTCTATACAAGTTTATCAAAAATCAACTAATGATGCAAAGCAGGCATTTGGTAGTTGATTATATAAAATCTGGACTTACATGATTAGTGACAGTAGATTCAAATCTCCCTCCTGCTGATGTAAGGTCCTCACTGGAATCATCTTCCCATTCTGATAATATGTTTTGTGCATTGTATATCATGAATCTAGACTGAGAAAATTGTGAAATTTCTAACAAATCTAATTTCTTTGAAGTACTCCTTACACTCTTCATGAACAAGTCTATTGTGTTTTCAGTCTGTAAGCACTTTTTTTTGAAACTGTATGAACGTATAACTTCTTCTGCACATTGCAAACAGATCTCTGGATTATTTGTGAGACTTAAAACCTGGAATTGAATATATGCAAAAATGCACTACACTACAAGGGTGTACAAATAATTTAACTTTAGGTGCCAAGGTACTCACCAATTCTGGTACAATGGTACTTAACATTTGAGAAAATTTGACTTCTTCAGCACCATATTTGCCTCTTTCATAAATCTTAAGATAAATATTATTAGAACCATACTTCAAGCATGTTCTACAAACTGAGTTTTTCTTATTAACATATTTTTTTATCGGAGGAGTATACAATGTCTGGGCGTACATTATTGAATTTTTATTTTGGAAAATTCATCAAAAAAATACTTTTTATAAGTCCATTGACCTTATTTTCAATATTAATTGTTTTGACTTTTTGACGTTTCAGTGACTAGATTTCTTTCTGTATATATGACGTATGACGTATTGACGTATGTCCGCCGCATTTCTATATATGGCGCATCGCCTAAAATCCCTATAATCATAATATAATAGGCCCTTTCTTTTGTACGAGAAGTGTAGCACATTCACACACTTCTTGTAATTCACACAGAATTTGAGCATTCTTTTAAAAAGTGCATTCCCACCTAGTCTTGGGCAGGTGTGAATTACACTCAAATTCAAGAGTATATAAAATCGCGATAAATCACTCGAAATACATCTGTGATTATATTTATAATACATAAACACCTATACCCGAAAACTAGTTCCATCAAATACCGCATTTAAAAATCAAAATTGCACTTTCCCTCTTCAATTCAATTTTCTTCGTTCGTTTGAAATTCGTTGGTGTAGCTGCACGAAATATCAGCTGATTCATAGTGCAGTGCATTTTACACGACACTGAAAAGCAGACGAAAGAACCTAATGCAGTTGACGACACAAGAAGTTGACAGTGTTGACACAACACAAGTGTCAACTTGACAAGTGGAGGTTTCAATCCAATCAAATCAAATCAATCAAATGTTCAATTTCTTTTTTAATTGTAATAATTATCTAAATATTCAATATTCATAGATAAACTACTTAACTACTTTACTACTATTATTTGTTCTTGCATGGTTTTTGCTGAATGCTGAGGTGCCCGAAGTGGAGGTGTATGGTTTTGCTTCCAATTTATATATTATATCCATATTATTATTAATAACTGACATTATACTAAATTGAGGAATAGTTTGGAACACTTTGGAATAGTGCAATCTGGACAATGTCTAATGGTATTGAAAAATAATTCGTTGTTTCTAATATGGATACAAAATAATTTTATTTTTTTATTTTTAATTTCCTTCAGATTGGGGCATCAGTAATTCCACCAGAATACCCAAAAGGAAAGCTGATAACTTGTATGAGCCAAACAATGCTTACTGCAATGTAGAAAACCCTGTCTTAGCAAACTCATACTATAATAATTATTATAACCAGTATGACCAGACACAGACACAGTGGCAACAAGGAATGTCTTATTCACAGACCCAGGGAACAAGTTCAGTGGAGCCTATTGCCCAAAATATATTCAAAACATTATCAACTATCCAGGAAAAACCCAAAAATCTTCAGAGAAATATTTGTTAGTAACATGAAATCTCTCACTCTTTATATAAATATTACTACTAATAATTCATTTGAAGAGTATGAAACATAAATGTTTCATTATTTTCAGTCAAAGATACTGTTCCTGATGTTGAGGATGAAACATTGCCAAAAGAGTTGACTGCAATGTTTCAACCATTGTTCTGCAAGTTATGTTCAGCCCAACTTAGTAGTAATGTCATGGCAAAGTTACACTACAAATCTAGAAATCATGAAAAGAAAATTAAGAAATTTCTTATTGATTACTCAGAGAGAACTGGAGAACCTCTGCATAAAAGAGCAAAAATAGCTGCCACCCCAAAAACTGAGGTACCCACATAGTGCAGCCAGTCTTTGGTCAATTATCATTTTATTTGATTTCCAGGAAGAGCTTAACCCTAGATGGTTTCATTGTGATGTTTGTGATTTATCTTTAACAGGGAAACAACATGCTGAATCACATTACATGGGAAGGAATCATCATAAGTAAGAATATCTTGAGTATAAATGAATTCTATGAAAAAAATAATAAGCATGGTATTAGGGGGGAACAGACTTTAGATGGACACTTTATTGAATCAATAAACTGATTTCAGAGCAGTAATGGGACAGAAAGCACCAGCTGGCAGAGGGTTTTTTAATGCTGAAGGAAAGTGGGTTAGGCAAGCGTGAGTATCTGTAATATTACATTATTATTATTATCTTCATAAAAACTACATTCATTTGGGTCTAAGCCTTTCTGAAGAACATGTGTAGGTTTTATACAGTTCTCAAAATGGACTTAATGAAAAAAAAAAAAGAATACATCTGACATACTAAATAATGACCACCCAAAAATGTACTGCAAATGAAATAATTTTTGGTATGGTCAAATGCTGCTGAATAGAAAGGTTTTAATAATTTTGAACAGCACATTACACCTCCATCCAAGAGGCATTACATATATTACCAGAGTACCTAACATTAAAATATACAGAAAAAGAGAAACCATATATCATAACATTTTCTAGATTGGTTCAGATACCCATAACCATGAATATTTCGAAAATCACAAGAATTTTATAGTTTATATATTTTTTTAGATAAATATTCATCAACACACTATTGTTATTTTATTTTCTACTTCCCATTAGTTTGACTATCCATAAAACTTTTTTCATAGTTCTTCAAACTACTAGTTATTACAATAGCTGACCCGGCAAATATTGTTTTGCTATTTACATTTATTTCTAGAAAATATTTTTTCAGTTCATTAATCAACACACTCATAGTATTTTGTTTATTACTTTATAGTTTGACTATCCATAAAATCATGTTTCATGGTTTTTCAAACTACTATATATTTTCTACTTCTTATTAGTTCCATAATCTACCTCTTAAGTTCTTTAAACTATACTATCAATTTTCTACTTCTTTTCAGTTTTTCCTCGAGTTTGGCTATCCATTAAAGCGTGTTTTATAATACTTTTTCAAACTACTATTAATTACAAAGCTCGTTCGCCATATTGGTTCCGCCATTTTTCATTTCCTAATTTTGACTATGGAATCATAATCTCCGACCTCAAAAACCCCCAGATACAAATTTTGAATGGAATCTGATCATAATTAAAAAACCCGACCGCCATATTTATGGGATCCGCCATTTTGAATTTACTAATTTTGACGAATAAATCCTAATCTCCGCCATCTTGGAGCAGCCATATTTTTAAATTGATGGCGGTCAAATAATTTTTTGTTTTTGTATAAATGACGATAACTCCGTTGTTATCAACACAAAACTATCACTGCAACATATCATCTGTAAGAGAAAAAAAATTATTTGTGACTAAGTCATAGCCAGCTATGACCTACATTTGAAAAACTAAAGTTGGTGCTGATATCTCAAATTCTAGAAGAGTTGGTATGAATTTCATATTTTTTTCGAAATCACTTTGAAAAACTGTCATGAGAATGTGAAATTCATTTTTGAATATTTTCATAAATAAAGAAGTTATGGAGGAGACATGAAAATGATCAAAATCTGTTTTTTGCGTATAAAATAAAAACGAATAGATTTTATCAAAATATTTTTTCACATTATAGTTGACCTTTAACAAACTCCACATTTGGTGTCATTTAACCAACCTCGTATCTCTCACCGTTAAAAAGATACCCATGGTGAGCATGGTGAGTGGGAGGCACTGTATAAGGCACAGATCCGACCTGTCCTGGAATACTGTTCTGAATACTGAATATGCGACGTTCTCAACATTAAAGAATGTCTGATATATATATATATATATATGACATGCTCTCCCCTTTCCGATTAAAAAAACTAAAGATTGACGTACCCCTATTTTCGAACCACCCTGTATATGAAAAAAAAAATCAGTAAACTTCGATCGAGATTGAGGAAGTACGTCCAGGCTTCAATTGGATCTTTAATTTTCATTAAAGAACTTACCTTGGTTGGTTTGAAATTAATCGAATTGGATTTTTCTTTGTTCACCCTGTTGTAGAGCCCAAAACGTGAAATTATAATTAGATGATATTGTACCATCATTCAGGCATGTTATTCCATGAATAAATAGTCGTTTTGTCAATTCTCGGAGATGTTGAAAATTCTGAGCAGAAAGCTTCACCTTTCATCTTTGACACCCTGTATCTCGAATTGTAGTCACCAGATTTCTTTGTACCCATGGATACTTTTGCTCAGGGAGTCGAAATCTACATCATACCAAAAATTCAGGGAATTCAACCGAACGTCATTTTCCATTAGGAAAGTTCTTTGCGGGGTCCTTTGTGTTTTTGAGACAAAAATACGTAAGTACCAGAAAAAAATCCGCACATTTGAGATAACGATAGTGATTTTCCTAACAAGTGCAGAAAGCGATTCTTTCCCGCACGCGACTGCCGTTTACACGAACGACGCGAAGCGGAGTTCGGGCAAGCAGTCGAGTGCGGGAAAGACACTTTCCGCATGAGTTAGGAACAATATTTTTTCTACAAGCGTAAAAAATTGATTGATTTGTTCAATTAATTATTTTTTAATATAGGAACAACTAACTAGATAAATATACCGGGTGACACAGGTTATCGGGCCACCCCTCTTAACTTCTGCATTCGTCAACGGATTTTTCTGAAATTCGGTACAGTTATATAAGCAACGTTTTCGGATTTGATCATATTACAATCCAATATGGCGGACTTCCTGTTTTTCTGGAAATGCCAGCAATTTTGTTTTTTCAAATGGAACACCCTGTATATTTTTACATATTCAAGTTCAACAGATCAAAACAAGTGCAATCTTGATGTCAAATGTCATTTATTCCACAGCCTGCCTAGTTGGAAAATTATTCTAACTGCAAGGAAATTCATAAACTAGTTGTTGATTTTTGAATGTATACCATTTGTTACTGCACCGAAAAACAAAAATGATATTTCATTTTGGTCCTTAATGTATGTTTTAGAGAAACGGGTAGGTGGCCCATAGGGGTTCCATTAGAAAAAAAATAATTTTTGATCAAAAAGTGATGTGGCTGAATTGATTCCTGGATAAGTGACACAAAAAATAATTTTTCAGAAAAAATTATGGTCTTCTGTTATGTGTGACTCATTGTGAATAGTCTTGACCACATCTCATTTATCCACGAGGTAAAATGAAAAAACAATTTCAATTTAATTTTTTTCGAAAAAATGACATTTGAAATAAAGATTGCACTTGTTTCGAACTGTTGAACTTGAATATGTAAAAATATACAGGGTGTTTCATTTGAAAAAACAAAGTTGCTGGCATTTCCAGAAATACCGGAAGTCCGCCATATTGGATTGTAATGTGATCAAATCCGAAATAATTGCTTATATAACTGTACCGAATTTCAGAAAAATCCGATGACGAAAGCAGAAGTTACAGGGGTGGCCCGATACCCTGTGTCACCCGGTATTACCTATCTTACTGATTATTAGTAATCGCTATTGTGAACTTACAGTTTGACGCATTATACAGGGTGTAAATTTGAAAACTTCCAATGCGAATATCTCGCGAAATAAAAAAGTTAGAAGAACGCCGCTTGGCAAAAATGCTGAAGAGTTAAGGGAAACTAGAACCACCATATTTCAGTGAAGGGATGAGTCACCCTGTCAGCGCAACACACCCCCAACTTTGAAATGTCAAATGGCACTACCTCTTTTGTGAAACCTCAAATGAACGCTCTCAGTCAGTAGTATTCACCTGTACAAGACTTTTTTTCCACCCACTACAGGGTGTACGAAAAACATTAATTCGAGGGTCTAAATTTGAAAACTTTCAATGCGAATATCTCGCTAAATAAAACAGTTAGGAAAACGCCGTTTGGCACAAATGCTACAGAGTTAGGGGGAACTAGAACCACCATACTTCAGTAAAGGGATGAGTCACCCCGTCGGCGCGACACACTCCATCTTTGAAATGTCAAATGGCACTACCTCTTTTGTGATACTTCAAATGAACGGTCTCAGTCAGTAGTATTCACCTGTACAAGACTTATTTTCCATCCACTACAGGGTGAACGGAAAACATAAAGTCGAATAAAATAAAATGCAGAATGCCGATATATTCCAAGAGATGTGTTCCAAAATGTTAGAATGGGATTTGAACATCGATTATACTATTGCTTACAACAGAATGGAATGCATTTTGAACATCTGATCAAATAAAATATCCTTTTAACACAATTCATTTTATTTTATTCGACTTTATATTCTTCGTACACCCTGTAGTGGGTGGAAAAAAAGTCTTGTACAGGTGAATACTACTGACTGAGACTGTTCATTTGAGGCATCACAAAAAAGGTAGTGCCACTTGACATTTCAAAGTTGGGGTGTGTCGCGCCGACGGGGTGACTCATCCCTTGACCGAAATATGGTGGTTCTAGTTCCCCTTAACTCTTTAGCATTTTTGCCAAACGGCGTTTTTCTAACTTTTTTCTTTCGCGAGATATTCGCATTGGAAGTTTTCAAATTTACACCCTGTATATAGGTTCATTGCGGAAGCCAGCAGGCCCATAAGGTGTTTGGACTCTAGGTTTCAGACACTTCTAGGAAATGAGCCAAAAATACTTCTTCTTTATTCGGTACCATTCAATAAAACGCGTGTATAGCTTCTCATATCTTTCTTAGACTTCGTTGGCAATAACGCATCTGTATCGCATTCCTATAGCTGGAAGGTTTTTGATCACATTGTGGCAATTCCACTGAATCAAAAATGACAGTAACGCTGAAAAAAGTTCCCGCACTAGTGTGGCAAAAATTTTCTCGCAATGTTGCGGGAAAATGACACTTCCCAAACTAAATTGCGTGCGGGTATAGGGTGAATCACGCCGTTACCACCGATAAAACAAGGCCTGCATGCTCCGTGGGTGACGTCACTTAGTCAGGCCTAACCAGCGGCTCGAAACGACAAGCGCTTATAGCGCTATAAGGCGACCGCGTATTTCGATTTTAGTTTTAGATCATTATTGAGCCGATTTTGCTTTTTTTTAAGGGCTTCCGGTTGAAAGAGGATGCCAACCGTCAACTGAGCCCTTCTTCGCATCCCATTCGATTTTATTATGGAAAAACGAACCTATCTTTAAGAATTACTATTACCTAAAAAAAAAAGCCAGTGAGTGTCTTCAATTTCCTGTTGTTGGATTTTTTTACCCAATTGGTCGTTAGACTTGAAACAGTAATTTTTAAGTAGAGTGTTTGTAGTACATATTAATATAATAGGTGCAATTTGATCATTGGAATGAATTCTGCATTCATTGCCACGAGGCAAATGACCGTTTTCAGAAAGAAATTTGAGAATGTATTGAGTCAGAAATCAAAGAGTCCAATGCATTCGAAATATGTTTCAAAACCCTCTTTTTCTGATTATCAAGACATTTTCCCGAATTATGTATCTCGTTTTTATCTATTTCAATTAGTAATTCCTTGATTTGATTGATATTATTAGAGATAAAAGGTGTTTTCAGATTGGCTTTTAGAGATGTTTGTATCGCTAGGTCATACAAAAATGATTCCACATTCAAAACAAAATCAATCACAACCGAATATGTAATTACGGGCCCTGGAGAATAAGACAATTTGAATAATGTGACTTTCTGCAAATCGATAATTTTGAACCACTTTTCGGGCAACTGAAAAGACTCTAATACAACTAGAAATTCTTGAAATTCTGTGTAGCAAAATGATTTTTGGTAATTTTCGAATTCAGTTTTACTTTTGGTAAGTGCTTGTGCCAAATTTTTAGTCTCTAGTATCTCGAGTTTTTCATCACGACTTGTGCGTAATTTTACATCTTTCGATGAATAAGATGGACAGTTGGGAAATTGAGTGGGAATAACATCTCGTTTGAGCCTAGGAATTTTCAAATCTATTGTTACAGTTTTGCCAGTTTTTGAATCGGTTGCAGTAGATGAAGTAATAATATCATCTTCAGTAAAATGTAATTCACATACTTTACTGTACTTAGATGGAGTCGTAAAATCCTTGCGGTGAATTGCATGTACCCACTTTTTCGATAGTTCCGTGTCCAACGGGAAACTAAAAGCATGAACTTTTGGACCACCCAAAAGGGAATACAACACTTGTAAGGCATTGTTATTTCGCCTATCACAACACGAAATATTTCACAAAACAGTAATTTCTCCGCCAATTATTTTGATGAATAAACAACAAGAGAATTCGAGCACACACGCGATTTACCTACGCCACCGTTCTTAAACAAAAACAAACTGACGATCGATCGACGCGAATGCCTTGGAAGATGGCCTGAGTATGCGACGTCACGAGCTGTTTACGTCAGAGTCTGCTGGCCTTGTTTTATCGGTGGTAACGATCACGCACGCTTGTAGAAAAAAATAAATATTTCCAGCGTCCCGAAGAAGGTCATCCTGGCCAACGGCCAGGACACCTTCGGCATGGACTTCAAGAAGGCGGCTGCAGGACCGGCGGCCTCTGCGCCCGACCGATCCGACGCGCACGCGCCGCAGTCGCAGTTCTTCTGCGACCTGTGCGCGGCCAGCTGCACCACCAAGGAGCAGCTGGAGATCCACCGCAATGGCAACCGGCACCAGAAGAAGCTGAAGCAGCTGGGGATGGCGCCCAAAGTGCCGGCGGCGGTTGCCACTGCCAAGCCAGGTGAATATTCCAGATTACTCACCAAAAAAAAATTATACAAAAAAATATGCTTATGATGATTATTTATTAAATTCAAATAAGAAAAGAAGGGATTCTTAGAAATTTATAAACTATGGAAGGAATCTTTCTCGTAAAGAAAACGTTCAGAGTTCTATCAAAGTAGATAAATTCAATTGTTTCTTCTCGAGTGTACCCAAAGCAATAATCAAAACTTTACCAAACTATGACCTTGATCTCGACAAATTATTTCGAAAAATTCCAACGACACTTGATTCCTTCTTTCTTGAGCCTATAGTAAGCCAGGATGTAATTGCTGCAACTTTATCCTTAAAGAACTCACTGTCCATGGACATATTTCAGACAAACATTAAACTATTAAAACACTCCATTGATCTACTGGTAACGCCTCTAATTGATCTTTATAATATGTGCATAGTTGGAGGAGTATTCCCAGATATCTTCAAATACAGTAACGTTGTTCCAATACATAAATCTGGCGATTTGAACGTTCCTGGAAATTTCGCACCATCTTTGTGATTCCGTTCCTCAGAAAAATTCTTGAAATTATCTTAAAAAATCGATTATCAGTCTACTTTCATGAATTCGAAATTTTACATAAGAACCAGTATGAATTTCGTAAAAACCGATCCACTATTCAGGCAATTTCTACGGTGATGAACTACATTGTTGAAGGCTTTGAGGACGGTCGCCGAACTTCTATAAGCTTGTGCGATCTCAGCAAAGCCTTTGACTCTATTGATAGAGAAATTACGACGCTATGGCATCAGGGAAAAAGCATTGAAATTGTTGATTACCTATTTGGAAAATTGGAAACAATGTGTTAGCCTAAATGGGAAAACCTCCGATCTTGAAGATATAAATCATGGTGTGCCCTAAGGCTCTGTCTTGGGGCCACTTTTATTTATCATATATATATATATATATATCAACGATTTTCTCTATAACATGGAACCCGAAACATGTATTTCATTCGCAGGCGATGCAACGCTAATAAACTCCAATCCCACCAATACTTGCCCCATAAATTCTATTCTAGCTTCAGAAAAGAAGGCCGAATACTGGCTTTCTGCAAACGAGTTGAAACTCAATGATAACAAAACAAATCGCATTACCTTTTCATCAAAAGCCCATCATGGAGACACTGTCAAACTTCTAGGAGTTAATCTTGACGATTCACTAAACTGGTCAAAACACATTCGAATACTTTGTTCTAAACTTTCCAGTTCGATTTTCATCATGAGACAACTTAGAGGAGTGATTAATATAGAAGTTCTTATAACTATGTATTATTCATTATTTCATTCTAATTTATCGTATGGAATAATATTATGGGGGAATTCTGTGGATTGATTCAAAGCCTTCAAACTACAAAAGAGAATAGTAAGAGTTATGGCAAATGCTGGATATAGAGACCACTGTCGGCCTCTTTACCAATAATATGGTATTATGTCATTACCATCGCTTTACATAATAATATATCATCAAGTGCTGGAAATTCATAACAATAAGAATAAACTACAACTCAACTCCCATTTTCATGACTATAATACTCGAGGTTCAGGCCAAGTTAGCCCCCCCCCCCCCCCCGATAGCGATGTTACTAAATATACTGTACGCTAGCACATACCACGCCCACCGTTATATCTCATTTTCGAAGTACTTTACTTAGGCAAAACTCAGAGACTATCTATCCTCAACGAACTAACCTATCCCTGATAGCAACATTTTTGAGGAAGGAAAACCGAATGGAGTGTATAAACACATTGATTAATAATATATTTCAAAAGTTGAGTTCTTCAACAAAATTGAATAAAATGAGACTGTTTATCCTATACGCACTGACCTATTTGACTTCAAATATTTTATGAAAAAGGAAAACCAGAATGAAGTAAAAAAACATTGGTGAAAAAAAAAGTTGCAAAAAAAAGTTCAAGTTCACAGCGATTCGAACCATGGACCTTCAGACTGAAAGTCGACAGCGCTAACCAGTAGACCATTTGGGTGTATGAATTTAATGCGTACAAGAGATTGACAACGAGATCTTCAGTCGAATTCGTGTCAAAATCATAAAAAGTGTATTCATGCGTTGGAGCACAGTATATTTTAGTGTGTGCTGACTCCGAGTATATCGGTAATGTTTGGAGATATGACGTATTATGGTGGGCGTGGTTTGTGCTAGCGTGCAGTATATTTAGTAAAATCGCCCCCCCCGATACAGGCTGACAAGATCTTCAAGAAATCCGCTCAACGTAAATTTATATAATCATCTACCTACCCATGTTACGAACATGGAGGCTAATGAATTCAAAAAATGGGTGAGACAATTTCTGACAAAATCACGTTTTTATTCGGTATCAGAGTATATAGACACCCCTCCGTCATATGATCATCGTCACTGACCACAAAATATTCCTGAAAACTTTGTTCTGGAACTAGTCTGTGTATTATTTGTATAGTATTGTTTTTTTTTTCATCAGTATTTTCATTGTTATTTTTTGTTGTTGTTTGTTTCTTATTTTACTTAATGTCTCATACTTCATGAATAACTCAGTAATCAACTTTTTTTTCATCTGACTTGCTGCAAAATGTTTAAACATTAATGTGGTCGAATAAATTACTTACTTACTTACTATACTACTAGCTGTCCTGCCCGGGTTGGGCCGTGGAGTCACTATCTCTCCACGGTGGCGGAGTGCCCGTTAGAATGATGGAAAATAATGAAAAAAATCTTTAGCCACGCCCAGAATCGGTCGATAGGCCAATTAGCATATCCCGCGCTGCCTCTAAGACTACTCCAAATCCATTGTTTTTTCAGCTTCAACCACAGACAATTTATCCGTGTACCGAACCCCGTCAGGTGGCTACTACTGTCCCACATGCAACTTGGCGTTGAATTCCGAATCGCAGTTCTTGCTCCACGTGAAAAGCAAGGCGCACATGAAAAAGGCCGCTTCGCAGAAGCAGGACAAGTAAGCGTCTGAAATGTCTAGTCGAGCAAAATATTTGTCGCATTAATTCGTTCTATGTGGTAGTTTTAATTGAAAATGCATTCAACTAACATTCAGATGAACATAATGAAACGTTGATTATTCGACACAGTGGCGGCTCATGGTAAACAATTTTGGGTACAATATTACCTTTTTCTGCAACCGACACAAAAGTCGTCCATTTTGATACCAAAATTAGCTCTTAAATTGACGTTTCTATTACTGTCACAAAAATAGGTATGTTGCTAGGCAACATATTTAGTTCCTAGGAGCTAAAGTTGAATTTTAGTTCCTAGGAACTAAAGTTGAACTCTAGCTCCTAGGAACTAAAAAGGATCTACTGGACGTCATAAAGAATAAACAACATTGTGACGGTTGGTTATTTGGGTTGAGACGCATACCTGATTTGTTTCCGATTTCAGCAGATTTGGCATTTCATACCCATGCTGGAGGTATAAATACACCCTATTATAGTTTAGTATTGAAATTATAAACATCTCAGTTAAGTATTTTTGTTTTGATCAGGGAAGCCTTCAAGATTCAAATACTTGCGTGATCTGTATTTCATTCGTTATTCTCGGGATGGATAACTTGTTTTTGTATAATCACGGCAAGCAATAGTTTTTATGTCTCAAACAAAGATATTGTTTAGCTTCATTTGATTATCAAGTCGAACACAGTGTAGTATGGAGAGGAATAAATAATCACTATTATCATTGTTGGTATGCTCACTAACCTAACATTTTCCACAATTGTTCCTATAGCTGGCACTGGCGCGGTTTTTGGCATAAGAGCACCTGGTCCATACACAAGTATGTCACTCTGTGGTTGTATTAATATTGAAACTACAATTCGAACATCCTAGAAAACCCAACCTGCTATTAATGCAGGTAGAATATTCTCACCACATGGATTATTTGTCAATATTTGTTGCATTGCATATATTAGGCACCGCATTGGTGGTTACTTCACATGTTTATATTGAGTCAATTGTTTCGGTTGCAGAAAAAATAGCATGTTTCATTCGGATCAAAAGTGACTTTGTTCGACTCGCAAATTTTGCTTTCGCTCGGCTTCGCTAAACGCTCCGCCTCGCAAATGCAAAATTCGCTTGTCAAACAAAGTGTCACTTTTGATCCTAATAAAACAATCTACTATTTCCAACAACTGTCAGAAAAACTACACTTTTTTAATATTTGTGAGCCTAAAGTGTATAATTTTTCAATATGAAAATACTGTTTCATTATTTTACGGAAGTTTGAAAAGAGTACACTTTTTTTCACGGTTGTCGCTTGGCGATGGAATGAATGCTTGCGTGAAAGGAGCCTATACATTTCGTTGTTGATAAGCTGTTTAGTTTGATGAACAAGTGCGAACACAAATGGCGCAAAACCGAAATGTGTTGCTGCAAAATGGTCGTTTTCGCGAGCCACACACCACACACTTCGATTTTGTGTCATTTTTATTCAAACATACTCCTTTACGGGATTCAGCAAGGCAGCAAGCGAACGAATCAAGGCGACTGACATTTCATGTATGATTTGATCAGCATCGCTGACCTCGAGCGGGATGAGCAATTTATTAAAATTAGGCGAAGGTGGCTCTGGCTATTTTGTTCTCAGAAACCAGGTGTTATCAATAAAATGACATGAAATGAGTGATAGTGATCGCGAAAAAATATCATTTAATCATTTACATCATAAGTTGAGTGAGGTTGTCCTCTTTTTGACAGTTGTAGGAAAACTATTGTATGTAACTAATATTACACGGTCTTTTTTGTTTGCGAATTATGTCTTTAAAAGTGTCTATTTCGGATATGAGCTTATTTTTCAATAGATAACATGGAAAGAGCTGTTATACGATCCTTGATCATTGAATTTTTGAGAAACGTTTTGTTTTAGGGTTGAGAAACATCTTTCGGTCTCTAATCTTGTCATGGGAGTTGTTTCCACAATTTCTAATAATGCTCTTGTCTCCTTCAAGGTGTAGCCTGAATTGTTTGCTATGACAAATATTAAAAGGCGTAGCGTGCCAATTAGTGTCCTACATTTTATAAATGACAGACAGTGCAGTTTGTAATCGTTCTTTATTCGAAAAAAAAAAAGTGATGCAACTACTAGATCGAATTTGAATTCTAATCGATCTTTTGCACAATTATTGAAGGGGCAAGTGGAAGAAGTAGCTATGTTACAAATATGAGTGTGAGAAAAATAAGTTTTAGTAAAGTAAGCTGGCATTTTTTATTGAAAGCTAGTTTAATAATTTGATTTATTCAATTGTGAGAAATAGTTTTTGTTTGTTTTTTTATGATTTACCGCATTTTGCTATCATATCATTTTTTGATATACATATTATGGATTCATGTGTACATAACCCCTCATTCCATTTCCTGACATGTAGATAATGGGCACATAGCTCCTTCTTCCATTGCATCAATGATGGCAGTGAGATATGGTGTAAAAACTGATTTTACTCGACCTCTCGAGAACAGCGAGAGCAATGGTTTCGTCGATCTTCTAATAGATGGCGACATTGCACAATTATGACATCGGTCAATTTTATAAATTGCCCCAGATTTTTCGAATTGTTACATAATGTTCCGCGTACCTAAAATGCCATCTTATTTCCACTCGTCACAGTAGCAATTGCAGCATCACCATCTAGCAGAAAAATGTAGAATCAACGTCTCGCTCGATGTGACGTAGAGAAATCATAGTAGGCGGTCGAGTGATTTTTCTTAAGTTTTCAATACGTAATAATGGCCGACTACGCACACCATCTACTTATTTCCATTATTATTGCATGTTTAGTGTAACATAGCCCATTCTGCCACTGTATATCTACTCAGATATGAAGAATAGAAACAAATCCTGACAGGGCAAGTTACATATGCACGTAACACCTTCTTCCATGACATAACCGAATATTTTCAGAAAATGTTACTTGACTCCTTCCACTTGCCCCTTCAATTTATAACTAAAACATAAATCCGTTGGTCAAAACTGTCGCATAAGGTTTGTTCTCGCTCGGAAAACAAACAGTCAGAAACCATCAGAAGCATGCGCAGTTTCACAGAACTATTGGGGTTTTTCATGTTCCGTGGAACTGCGCATGCTTCCGATGGTTTCGGACTTTATTTTTGGAATGAGAACAAACCTATAGACGCTTGCGTTCACTTTCTGGTGGCTCAGCAATATGAGCCATTAATTGCTTATTTGAACAGCCCAATGAGCTGGACTAAATGCAGCGAACGGTCCGCTTGAAATTACGGGTTTGTTTTAGACATAGACATGGGGGTAGAGGAGTGTTGCAGGGGTGTTCGAAAGAGCTCTTGGAGCTCGATCGTGTGGTCCAGATAAATAATAATTCAACTTTACATGCGACCCGTATCCGTCCACACTTCGCTTGCAGTTTTTCTATCAGTATGTATTATTATTTCAACGTGGATGCGAAATATATTTACAAAATTAAAGTGTTTTGTATATTTGATTGGCGTTTTGGCAATAGACTCTAAATTTTTTTGGAAGCTCTGCTCTGCAGCGCTTACGCACCAGCCGCCACTGATTTGACATGTCGCTAATCATGAGGGAAGAATTGAAATGTAATATCTGTTTGTTAATTTCATGCAGTTTCTATTTCAAGACAGCAGAATATTTTCATTGCTGAGTCACTGTTCAATGAAATTGCACTTATTTATTCCTCAATGATTAAAAAGTTTTTTTTTATAATATGATGATTTTAATTTTTTTAATCAATAGCTTGAAGAACATGTTTAAAAATACAGGTTGATTGGAAAGACCTCATTGACTTTTCAGGAAAAACTTGAAATTTCTTTTTTGTCTGAAGCCCCCGGCGATTTTTTTTTTATAATTTTGTACACATCTCTTGCAATTATTCCAATGGCGTGTTCAGGGTTCTCATCGAATTTTCATGAAGAAATATGCACATATATTTATAGTTACAGTTCGCGATTTCCTACGACATTGCATCAATTTTCATTGCGCGCCACCTAGTGTTATTTTGGTGGTAAAATGGTGATTTTCGGTATTTCATGCATTATTTATGCATCATTAGATACAAATTAAATGTTACTATTTTCATGGTTGCATCTACCCAACTCAAAACTCGATAAGAAGCTAAACACAGATTTTTCAACAGAAATACATTGAATGCCGGTCATTCCCTGTAAAATAACCTGCATATAATTATTACCGGAAATATCAATTGCAGCAATCAAATGCAGACATGATACAATGAAAAATTGGAAACTGTAAACCGGTTCTTAGATGATAAGAGTTTATATTTCAGTTCATTGATGAATTTTTCATTTTTGATTTTTTGATTTTTGCCATATATTTGCAATTAAGTCTTAACAGCGTGAGATCTGTCTTAGTTGAAATTATTGTTGTTTTTTCGATCATTCATCTCATTACAATACATGTTAATGATTGGTTGAAATATCTGCATTGAGAATCGTTAACATTTCGGCTGTAGATTGGCTACTGAATACACCTACGTGGCCGTATTCTCGATCTTGTATTTCGCTTCCCCATTGGTAGTTTGATCAAATATAAAACACAATGACATGGATGTCATAATATTTTCATATTCAGATATAAATAGCACCCCACACACTAAACTTCAGACAAAATGGCGATGGGCACTGAATTTCAATTTGTATTGAAGAATTTCAGACCAACTTTTGTATGATCCGCATTTCAAAGAAACATTCAATATATCAACCTGACCTATCACAACAAAACTTGACACTAGCGTCTAGCGACAGAACGCATCAGATATTGCGAGCGATTCAGGGCACTGACGAGACGAGAAACAATATTTGGTGCGTCATGTCTCTAGATGCTTGTCAACTACTTGATAGCAATCGATGTATCGTTAGTTGCATAACCGACTGCAAATGAAAATATGACATGAAATTATTGTTTCATTCATGAAATAATGATTGGAATAATCTCAACAAATACAACTCGTTTCATTGATGATTATCGAAGAATCCATACTTTTTCAAAACAAATTATGTTGCTTTCAGGCAACCACACTATGCTATGTGCTCGTATGGTTGCCAAACAAAATAATTTGTTTCTCAAAATCAAAGGGATGGTTAGGTTTGAGTTTCTTCATTGCAATGTGGAACTTAAACATTAACACAAGAATAAGTCAAATCAAAACCACATCCAATGTGTATGCAAATCAGGTAAATGGATAAATCTATTGAACTAGTTTTTCCTAAAATTGGGTCAATAAATAAGTGGTGTGGTAAAAACATAATGTCCATAAAACAACTCTCATTGAATGTTCGGCAACATTGCATATTGTACATTCATTTCTTTTTTTATGTAATAACCCACATATATAAATAGGTAATAAGTGGACATTTTTTGGCAATAAGAAAATCGGATTATATAGTTTATTGAACATAACCATATTTTTTGTGAATTTAAAGCATAGTTACATTTATTTACAATTCAATAGTAATAAATAAATAATGATATTGATGAAAAATAAGGGTGAATTGGCAATGAAAATATATACATTATTGTCTATAAAATAATACATTATAATATAATATATATTATAATCATGCATTTCATTTGATTTTCAAAAAGCTACCTTCTTTGACATTACACAGTCTCAATAATATGAATGTCTTCAATATATTGTGTGTGATAAAATGTAGTTGAATATAACCTATTATACTGAGGAAAAATGATTTCGAGGTTTTATAATGAATTCAAAATATCAAGATTTTGCTATTATTCATTACTCTATAATATGGGAGCTATTTTAATATTAATTTGATTCGAATTCGTAGGTTTTTAATGTTCTACTTATCACCACCCTGTTTATAACTACTATAGAACAAACCAAACAATAAAATCATGTGATGAAAAATATCACTTCTATATCCCCAATTCCTCAGACGGAGAAAAATCTGAGAATCCTTGCAACAAATTCAGCCAAAATATGAAATTTATCGCCAGACATGCAGACTAATTTGTTACTGAATAGCAAATATCATAAGTGGCAGTTTAACAGAACAAAACTTGGTGAGAAATACCAAAAATATATATCTACAAAAACAAAATAGTTCATAGGTTTTCACAATATCAAGAGTCCATCTCTGAGCTACAAAGAGTCGGTGGAAAAGGTAATGAAATTTGGTCAATTTACTATCTTATCAGCTAATAAATTATTTTTTGCAACAAGTTGTCTACGCATTATTGTTTAGATTTTGATTCGAAGATTGCTTTCATGTCCTTAATGCAGTACGTGGGCGAGGTTTTCTCCTTCCTGAAAAATAAACAATATATTCCGTAAAATACTAGTTCTAAATTAATACTTTGTTACTCAAACAGTTAAAATTATACTTTATTCACCGTATTGATAATCGTTAAAAAATACCCAACTGTGCATTTCTCACTGTGATAATACTGTAACAATATAATAGTCAGTAACTTGCAATGGTCACAAATAGAGAGAAACTCAAAGTAATTACCACACTAGTTCATAAAATGAACGAAAATGGTAGATAACGAGAGAAAAACAGCTACTTTCCTGGCTATATGCCACGATTGGATTACATCCTCCCGAAATTTAAGCAACAATTCGTATAGACGAATAAAATCGCAAGTGTTTCCTTCCTAAAAGGCGCACCTAAGTGGTTCAGGAACGCGTGACTACCTGCAAACTAGAGTTCCTAAATACTCTTAACACTGCTGTTTTGACGTTTTTTGTATATTAGAGTGCGGACACTAGACAAGCAGTAAGAATCAAACATAACCACAAACGATTTTGAAGCAAATCATATGTTTTGCGAGACAAGGACAAGAATATGTTTTTCGCTTAGATAAAGGATCCTCGCATCTTCCATCCTCCACAAGTCCTGGGAAGAGTACATCCATATATCTTTCTTTCTCTGTCTTTTTTGTATGAGAGGGCATAGCATCTCCTCGAGTGGGTATAAGGGTACGATAAATTGATTAGAATATTATTTCTTCTCGAAATATTGAATGATAAGGCTGAAGGACCTCAATGAAGGTCGATATCAAGTTGGTAGGTACATAATATACATCAATGAAATACATACAGGGTAACTCACGGTCGATGGTACGTTAGACGTTTATGGAGAACGGGACATAGGATCATTCTGAAATTTTGGTTACTCAAGTAGTTGCTCTTGGTCTATCGATCTAAAATAGGTTCAGCTCTGCAGCGTTGCCGCTTCTATCGAAAAGTAGCAACAACTTTGTTATTTTAAATGGAACACCCTGTATTTTATTGCATTTTCAGATTCTCTCTGAAGAGCTGATTTCATCGATGTATCACACTTGGGGTCTAGCGGAAATACTTACAGAGATATAGGGTGTGAAAAATCGACATTTTTCAACTTTAGGAATTTTTTTTGTCGAGACTATTCATTATTGGTCAAAACTGCTCACATGTCCCTATCTCAACTTTTGATCAACTATCTACTGACATTTAATTGAAACAAATACAGGGTCGTGCAGAATTCAGAATCTTGATCACCCGGTAAATTTTTTGCCATATCTTCGTAGTCGTTTGAAAAAATCCCATCAAACCCGGCATTGTTGAATTTGTAATAGTGAACTCTACTTGAAGATGGAATAATATACTGGGTGTCCCTATTCAAATAATAAAGTTGCAATTCGGTGTGACCCTGTATACCTACGATTTATTCAATAGCATAATTCAAGTGAGCATCATCAAATATACTGAGTGACCAAATTTCAAGTCATTCGATCGCGCGGTTGATTTTTCACAGAGGGGGACATTTTAGCTGGGACACGGTGTATATGGTCAAGATCACTGGAATGCTGAAGTACTGTGTGAAGACGTTATTTCAGCATTCCACAAAGTGGCACCCATTCACCTTACAGTGAATTCTGTAAGAAAACGATGTCAAATTTGCTTAGGCCAGAACGGACGACAATTTGAACATCTTCTATATTTCTCAATGTCATCTACTAATTTCCTAATTATTAAGTTAATTATTATTTGTCTCATTTCTGTATCTTAAATAGTTTGAATGACTTGATAACAATGATATCAAATCGAATAATTCCTCTTTTTCTTTTTTTCCAATCAGATATTCATTCAACAAGAAAAAATATTGAATTGAATTTTCATTGATATTTATTTTCCTAATTTGGTTAATATATACAGAGGGTCATTTTCAACTTATATTCTTCCTCTTGATAGCATTTTCCAGAAATCTTGGTGATTCCATAGATACTGGCGAGCAGTGTTATTACTGAAGTTGTTTCCCCAAGGTCTTCGAGTGTATCATTGACATCTCTCTCACAGTTGCGAATTTATGAATCCAACCTCAATGATTATTGAGGATGATACGGAGATGTAACCATGAAAAATGTGACACGCTGAATTATATTGCTGCGAATATTTCTGAAGTTGTGGAAGAAGCATATACGTATTAATAATCAATACGGATAATCTCTATCTGTTTCCATAGCGAAACATGAAGCCGATTTTTGAAGACAAATGACTATCCATAAGGAAAAGTTTCGAAACGATCAGACACATACTGCTTTGATAGAAAGGCTAGTAAACGTCATTGTCCACCGAAACGCATGTCTTTGATGACTACCATAATAGCGCATGGCGCATGCGTATCATGCCACCAAATCCTTATGGATATTCATTTGTTTCATATTTTTGGCTTCATCCTGGCACCCGTTATGATCCGTATTATTTATTAATACGTATATGGGAAGAAGATGGTGGAGTTATACATATACAGGGTGTTAACAAATAAGTGTCACAACAGAAAACTGTAGATTCCTCATGAAAAAGAAACATTTATTTCCCTTTCGAAATTTTTCTCCGGGCTTCCGTTTTCCAGATACAGGGCGTCCAAATAATACAACAAAATCTGTTTTTTGCTACTATCTTAGGAACCGTTAGAGCCACGGAGTTTAGCTTTCGTACACACTTCATCATCAATAATGACTACTTTTAGGGCTCTTGCTCAATTTCCTTGGACATGTCAGTGGAGGAGAATTCAACGCCTTGTAAGGGTTCAACCCCCCAAACATTTATGCCACTGGAAAAATTGTAATTTTCAAAGTACATTCTGAAGAGCCAATATCTTTCAAACAAAAAACGTCCTCTTGTCTCAATGCTCTAAAGTGAATAGTTTCTGCGAAAAATGGCTCTTCATGAATAAGAACATACAAAATCCTGATGGTATCTCCTAAAATCGTCTAAAAATCCACTGGAAATAAACACCTCAGAACTGTCTGAGGATATGTTCAATCAAATGTCAAGTTCTTGAGTATGCTGGTCTGGATGCTGGTTTTCAAATAGTCAAGTTTATTAGGTGTTGTAAAGTGTGTTGAATTAAACTGAACATTTTTAATTTTTTTACGCCCTGTATCTTGAAAACGGAAGCCTGGAGGAAAATTTTGAAGAGGAAAGAAATGTTCCTCTTATTATGAGGAATCTACAGTTTTCCGTTGTGACACTTATTTGTTAACACCCTGTATACAGGGTGGGCCACCAGTAACGCCTCGGTCTCTAGAAGGCTAACCACTTATCTTCTTGGAATTCTTCCTCTCTAGGAAGTTGCATGTCAACATAGGCTACCATTTGAAATTATTTTGAAACATACAGGATGTCCCCAAAAATCACAAAACACTGAAGTCGAACTTTTTTCAACCGAACACCCTATATATTATTTCATTTCGAGATTCTCCCTGGTGAGCTGATTTCAACAATCCATCATACTTGGGGTCTAGCAGTTATAATTACTGAGATATAGGGTGTGAGAAATCGAGATTTTCCAAGTTCAAGAATTTTTTGTGTCTAAACCATTCATAATTGGTCAAAACGACTCACATGTCCCTATCTCAACTTTTAATCAATTATCTACTGACATTTAATTGAAACAAATACAGGGTGGTGCAGAATTCAGAATCTTGATCACCCGCTATATGTCCCAATTAAATATCAGTAGATAGTTAATCAAAAGTTGAGATAGGGACATGTAAACCGTTTTGACCAATTATGGATAGTTTCGACAAAACAAAAACCTAAAGTTGAAAAATTACGATTTTTCACACCCTATATTTCAGTAATTATAACTGCTAGACCCCAAGTATGATGGTTCGTTGAAATCAGCTCATCAGGGAGAATCTCAAAATGAAATAATATATAGGGTGTTCGATAGAAAAAAGTTTAACTTCAGTGTTTTATGGTTTTTGGGGACACCCTGTATGTTTCGAAATAATTTTAAATGGTAGCCTATGTTGACATGCAACTTCCTATTGAGGAAGAATTCCAAGAAGATAAGTGGTTAGCCTTCTAGAGACCGAGGCGTTACTGGTGGCCCACCCTGTATATTTGAAATTGGACCGTCTGGGACTATCTAACTGTGTCAAAATATACGGGGTGTTCCATAAGAAAAATATAATTGGATGCCGTATATTTTCTATCTCACCCTGTATAAAATTTTTAATGGTGCCAATGTATTGTTCGCATCATACTATATGAATAAACTTTCGAAAATTATCAATACTCCTCGCCATAAAGCACTCAGAAAATAAAAACGAAATCGGCTATTTCTCACTTTCACCTGTATCTCTGAAACGAATGAAGATATCAAAATTCCGAATGCGCCATTTTAGATTTCTTCAAAATCGAACCCGTAACATGTATATCGGTTTTTCGATAACTCTTTTAGTTATTGAGATAGCCCGTGAAAACGCCCAATTTCGCCCACCCTGTACACGAAATAAAAAATCCTTCATTTCATTGTAGAAGACACTTACCGCGGACTTCTGCTTTCTAAACTGATCCTCCTCAACCTTTCCGCCTCCGTTTCTCGGTCCCTCGTATCGAAAGTGTGCCGCCTCCTTTCCTCCTTCGAAAAATCACCGTCCCTCCTCTTGTTCCTAATAAAATCCAAATCCCGCAAATCGTCCATCCCCTCCTTATCCTCTATCCTAACGAACCCCGCCGACTTGTCTTGCCTGGACGACGGTCTGTTCTTGTTGACGATGAGGCCGCTAGGTGGCGCCATCTTACTGTTCTGCTCGAAGATGGCGGCACGCGACTTCAAGCTGTCTCTCATTGGCTTCGGTTGGTTTTTGCTCGACTCGAGGTCTTCTTTGGAGGTTAGTTTCGGCTTCGACGATTCGTCCTTCTTCAGGGATTCGTCTGGTTTGTGGGGAGATTCGTCTGGTTTGTGAGACAAATCGTCTGGTTTGTGGGGGAAATCGTCTTGTTTCTGGGGGGATTCGTCTTCGCTTCGAGAGCTACGGCGATGGATTCGACTGGTTTCGATCGGTTTGGGTTCTTCGATCAGTTCGTCTTTTTGTTTGAATATTCTGAGGCGCGTAAGAAGGACTTCCTTGTTTTCTTTGAAGGATTCCGACCTGTGCGGAAACATGTTCGTGAAAGTATATGTCTGCTCGGCTATACCGGGTGTTTGATTGACTGACAATATTATACCATCGTGATTTGATATACCGGGTGACACAGGAGACATGTAACAACCTGTAGTTTTTCAATTTGAAGAGATGGAAATTTGAAATTCACAAGGGTTATATAATCGATGATGGTGCTCTCCTTAAACCCAATGACAATTTTCTTCAACCACCTGATCCGAAGTAGACCCATCTTTTTTTTTCAAATGGCACCCTGTATATTTCTGTAGCCTATCTTATTCGCCTTGAAATTCTCTATTCAACTATTTATCACAATTTGATAATCGTTTATTAATTGGCTGTTGAATTGCATTTCATTGAAATACATTAAGTTGGTTGTGGTCCGTATACAATGACATTTCGATGCTTGATAGGCTTAGAAATCCAAAGATCATTACTCAGACGATATTATCAGAATATTTTCCATACCCTTATCGGTCCCAGAAGATTGCCAATAATTTCATTGAGTTTAAAAAATCACTCGAAAATAACTCACAGAATCTCAGTTTTTTTTCATTTGGCTACTTGTGAAGAAACTATTTGTCTTTCATTTTTGCCATGTAGCCACAATATGATCATCCATTTGGATACATGAAACTGAAATTGTTGTAATAATATTGATGTATCGTCCTAATATCGTGAGTTATTTTCGGATGATTTTTTTAAACTCAATGAAATTATTGGTAATCTTCTGGGACCGATTAGGGTATGGAAAATATTCTGATGATATCGTCTAAAGTAGGGTACAGATGACAGCTTACAACTTACTGCAGAAAGATGAATAATAAAGCGCGGACTTTTCACATTCAGTATTCTAGGGTTATACTAGACAAATATCAACTTTTTTCTATAAAATGTTCTAAATGTTTGAACATTTCTCGCTTATTGACCTTGAAACGAACTTTCTGTTATAACGCCAGTGTTAATTGTGACCAATCAGAATCCGAAGCGCTATAAGCTGAGATGGAAAAGCTGTCATCTGTACCGAGCATTAGTAATGATCTTTGGATTTCTAAGCCTATCAAGCATGGAAATGTCTTTGCATTTTGAATCAAACAAGATAGGCTATATATATACAGGGTGCCATTTGAAAAAAAAAGTTGTGTCTATTTCCGATCAAACAGGTGGTTGAAGAAAATTGTCATTGGGTTTAAGGGAAGCGCCATCATCGATAATATAACCCGAGGGGTAGACAACTCCAGCGAAATGTGTACACCATAATCAATACTCAATTAATCAACTGTACTCAACCTATAATCAAATGTAATCGAATACTCAAAATTGAATGTACACCATCTCAAATGTAATCAACAAGTCTCAAATGAGTCCGTTTCAAATGTAATCAAATTGTCTCAAAAGGAATCGAATCGTCTCAAAAGTAATAAAATCGTCTCAGATGTAATCAAATCGTCTCAGATGTAATCAAATAGACTCAATTGTAATGAAAAACATCTCAAATGTAATAAAAATGCCTCAAAAAGTCTCAAATCCCTCAAAATGTCTCAAATAGACTGACATACTCAACGTAATCAAATACTCAAGTCTCAAGAAGTCTGGAAATTACTCAAATGTAATCAACAGGTACTTACTTATCCAGTGTACACCAGTCTCAACGAGTTGTCTACCCCTCGATATAACCTTTGTGAATTTCAAATTTTCATCTCTTCAAATAAAAAAACTACAGGCTGTAACATGTCTCCTGTGTCACCCGGTATATGCGAGAACAGTAATTTCAGTGATTATTTTATGAAGATTCTGACAGCTACATCTTTCAGAAGTTAACTTTGTTTCATTGTAATACTATTGTATCTACGAAATGGTGACCCCGACGTTAACGATATTAGAAGATCTTACTGATTCAGAAGTAGTTGAAGTTCTTTCAACGTATTCATCGGCAAAACATTGATGGACATACCCAGCAGAACATTGTGGAAGAATTGGTGGAGAAAAATATCCAAATAATTTCCATGAATATGATTTCAAAATTATTCTGGAAAATTTCAATAGCCAATCCTAAAGAGCTGAGTCCTCAGTGCTTCTGACTTTGAGCAAGAAAATTGATAAACTCGAAGAATTATCTGTTTTTTTTTTTTATTGAGGAAACTGAAAGAAACGATAGAAAATATGAGGAATATGAAAATACAAAAATTCATGATTGATTCACATATTACTCAAGAATAAAATGTGACTGAAAAGCAAGCAAGAATAGTTGATGTACCACACTTTTGGTTTACTATCATTTTCTATTTTTCATAACTGTTTGTGTTTGCGGTGTCACGTCACCTCAGACAAATTACACTTTTGATTTGGTTTTTAGTGTAATATATTTTTCCTACTTTGTTCAATTTCGAGTTTGTTAGTCCTTAGTTTGATTTCTATCTGTGTTTGATTTCGGTATTCCATTTTCCACTTCTACAAAAGGTGGAGGTGTGAGAATTGTTCAACACCCCTATCTCAACAGTGACGTGAATTTGAGGAAACATGCAATGGCTTAGAACAATATCGGCTAAGAGATTTTTCTTGAACCACATAGATATGAGTAATTTAATTATAATGATTCGACATTCCAAAATGAAGATATTCGAGATAAGCAAGGATGATGTAATCAGTTATCAATACTTCAGGAAGAATATGTCATGAGTAAAGTAAAGAATGAAAGCAGTTATTGGATATAAGCAGTACCTACCTTTCTACTCTTGCTTGCTTCGTTAACAGCACTGATATGTTCCTACTCCTAGTCAAGTTCAAATAGCATCAATAAATGAAGCTATTTTATCATTGCATAAACAATGTTTTCCTCATGCATCCTGTTTTCATTAAACTATATGTTTGAGCACAAACAATGTTCATACTCGAAAAGTTTCAACATGAGAAATGTTTATTACAAACTTGACAGAAAAGAGGATCTTGGCAGGAATACAAAATTTCTAGGGTTAGGATAACAAATGAATATCTTAGTTCGTAATGGAGAGATCACTGAGTTTCTGAAAATATCGTCGACAATGTCTCAACCAATGGGGAAGTTCCCAATATTGAGTACTATATCTCACTATGAGGTTTGTGAAAATTTTATATAAATATTTTTTTCTTTATTTCGTAAGATCAAATTTCACTTCAGAAAAAATTAAATAGAAAAGGGACTTGGCTCCTTCACCATTACTACATTCACACAGAGTCAAAATACGATTCACCGGATCTGGTGGATTTGATACCGCAAGGAACCAGAAAACCAAGAAGCCTAAAAGAAGAAGAAGAAAATACGATTCCCTGTGTAAGTACAACGTTGCCGGCATCATCAATATGTCTAAATTTCCGGAAATTGTTATTTGAATACATTATAGGTTCTATTCTTGCCCCTCACACCTATGAAACTCATCCCAAACTCACCTATATTTATCCTGCAATATTTTCCGCCTCTCTTCTTTGTACTTTTCTATCCTCTCCCGCTTCTTCTGCTCCTCCTCCTCGCTGAGATTCCCCTTGATGTTCTCCGCGCTGTGCGCCAAATGTATCGATCTCAGCTGCCCGTCGTCCCGAGGCACAACCTGTAGCACTCCCCCAAATTAATTTCTTCTGCAGCCGTCTCGAAATAGTTATTTAACCAACTACACCTTTTTCAATTGTAATTCAGAAAGTGTAACTTTTAATTCAGATTAGTAAAATGTAAGTCAGAAAGTGTAATTTGTAATTCAGAATGATTAATTGTGAATTGTAATTCAGAATTCATAACATGAAATTTAGATTAGTGAAATGTAATTTAGAAAGTGTAACTTGTAATTCAGAATAGTCAATTGTAATTCATAAAGCGTAATTTGTAATTCAGGAAGTATCACTTGTAATTCATAAATATTATGGACTTGAATAAGGGTAGGTTATATAATATGTAGAGTTGAATGAGAAATTACATGTGGAAATTACGTATGATACGCCAATGTCCTCAATATAACCTAAAAAACAACAAATGTCAAAGAAATCTAGTGTTTATGGGTTGCGTGCAAAAACTGTCAGATGACCGACGCTGGAGGCAAAACAATGACACTTTTCTCATTTGTTTACAAGTGATCGAAATAGTTTTTCACAATTATTTTGGCATACGAATCGTATTTTTCACATTATGCTGTTGTGAAATGCACAAAAACTGCAGCGGAAGACGAAGTAATCCGGTTGGTACAATATGATTTAAAAGTAAGTACCTACTATAGTCACTCACATATAGTTTTCATTTTTGAAATTTGGTAATTTCTCTGATTTCTCATCGGAATTCCTTCTGCGATAGGAGCTAATAGAAATACATCTGAAATTTCTAAAATAATGCCAGAAAATTGGATTCATGCAATCAATCGGGAGGACTGGTCTGACATGCTGACGATCGTGTGTGTTGTAGACATGTTCAATCTATTAGCAGTATTAGCTTGTATTGCAGAAGTGACAGAAGGCAGAAGGAATTTCAATAAGGAATGACAACATTTCATAATGATAACTATGTGAGATTACTATTTACCTGGAAAATCATATTCCCTAGTCTCTTGCTGCATTTTTTGTGCATTGTACAACAGCACAATGCGAAGGCATGCTCGAATTAATGAATGGCGCAAAAAACACGATTCGTATGCCAAAATATTGTGAAAAACTATTTCAATCCTTTGATTCCTCTGTAACCAAGTAAAAAAGTGAGGTTGTGTTTCAATAATTCAAAGAAGAATGAGGTTGTGTTTCAATATTTTGCCTCCAGGGTCGGTCATCGTGCACGCGACCTATCCCCAGAAATGAATAGAGATGGAACTATATAACTGTTTCACGAACACTTTAGAGTGAGAGGAGGCGAGGATCTGTCCGTACCCTGTTAAGATGACAAATACGTCAATTTACATCAAGGGACCCTAGTGTAAACAATCAAGGATACCACAAAATATTATTATTGTCCGAGAGAGTTTCACAAACCTTGGGCGGGTTCAGCGTTTTCGGCAGCGAATTCGTCTTGTAGCCGATGCTCTCCTCGAACGACGTCCTTGTCCTGTCCAAACTCCCGAACTCCTTTTCGAATTCCTCCTCGTCCAGCGATCGAGTTTTCAGACGGTGCTTCTGGTTCCTGGCACGCAAACAGGGAGGCAGGCTGTCTTTCTCGTAGAACTTCTTCAGCCTGAGGCCGTTGTTGTTGTTGGTACAGTTTCCGTTCGCGCTGGAAAGGGAGTTTTCAGCTTCTGCGGGTGACGGTGATGCTTCTTCGGTTACAGTTAGTGTTTGTGAGTTGGGACCTGTAGAGGGGTCGGTTCCGTCCACCCTGTTTATATCTACGGCTGGTGATGTCGTGCATTCAGTCTTGTCTCTGTCGATATCGACGTTTTCGTAGATTGTCGTCACTACGACATTGTCATCTTCAATGTTTTCGTAAATATGGGGATTCTCTATTTCCAAAGAATCGTAATTATCTTCTATAGTTACATTTTTGGTTTGCGCTTCTTGTATCGTTTCGATTGCTTCCTTTTGACATAAAAAAAATAATATACAATGTAAAAACTATTATTAGCGGTCGTCAATGTTATTAAATGACGTTGCGATGGCATTTTTTTTTTTCTATCTAGTTTAACTATATCAGGGACTTTCAAAATGTTTGGATTTTTGTAAAACATTGTTGTGTTTGTCCTTATATGGAAAATTAAATGAAGTTTTAACTATTTTATTCTGGGCTATTTGTAATCTATAGATATCTAATTGCCTTGCTTGTCCCCAAAAAGCAGTTAAGTATGTCATATGCGAATACATATGCGAATACACATGCGAATAGTTAATTAGATATTTAGTTTTTTTGTTGAGCACCATAGCACTATGTTTCAAGTCATAGCATATATAGTTCAGTTTTTTGCATAGTTTAGAGATATGTTTTTCAAATGATAACTTATTGTCCTGAATTAAAACTAGATATTTGGCACTTTCAACTTCGTTTAGTTTCTCACTGTTTATGCTCAATTGCGATGGCATTTAAAACACGTCATCTTATGACCTTGACGATCGCGCATATAACCAGAATACTAGTTTCGATTGCATTATACGAGATTAGTAAGAAATATGTAAAAGTAAATTGACATTGATCACAGACATTAATTCGATAATAGAGAGTTGAAGTGCTGCCATGGACGTTACCGTTAACGTAGACATTGACAACTACGCATGCGCTGTTATAAATTCTTCACGTTCGTGTTGGTAGTGGATACGTTATCTCACGTACTTTCACGTATACCTTAAACATCAACGTACGTTAACCAAACTATACTAGAAATATGCGGATGAGTCAAAATCATCAAATTCGGGGTCCCAAGTTGTTCTGCATCAAGGAATCCTCTAATTTTAACAGGGATAAATGTTCGGGTCTAAACAGACAACCAAAAATGACGAATACCAACCGGAAACAAAATGTATTATTACGTTACGATGACAGTGACGACTTCAACTCAATGTAAAGACAATACGTAACGTAATTTTTCGTACGTTACTGTCTACGCGGAGGTCTACGTACAGTGATTACTTCAACTCTCTAATACTGGGTTTGACGGGGATTCCAGGAGGGTATGTTGACTATTCAGTTAAGAAAACAACACAACAATGAAGTATCTGTGAAGCAGTTCGAGTCACAAGTTTAGACAAACGAAAATTTGTATATACCGGGTGTCCACGTTGTGTGGAAATGCCCCATAACCCCATCGAAATAAGAGATAGACAAAATCTTATGGCGTATGGTCTACAAATTACAATTATTTTGATCTCTACAGGATGTTTTTTGATCAATTACGATTTCTACACATATACGTATTAATAATCAATACGGATAATCTCTATCTGTTTCCATAGCGAAACATGAAGCCGATTTTTGAAGACAAATGACTATCCATAAGGAAAAGTTTTGAAACGATCAGACACATACTGCTTTGATTGAAAGGCTCGTAGACGTCATTGTCCACCGAAAGGCATGTCTTTGATGACTACTATAATAGCGCATGGCGCATGCGTATCATGCCACCAAATCCTTATGGATATTCATTTGTTTCATATTTTTGGCTTCATCCTGGCACCCGTTATGATCCGTATTGTTTATTAATATGTACATGTTTCTACACAACCATGTCTTATTTATGCATTTCTTTTGCGGCGTTTTCAAGTCAATTAGAATCATTTTGAAAAATTATAATACACAGATGTAGATTCCAATCTGCCTGCTCATCTTCGTTTTCAAAATTATGCATGAACTTCGATGATACTTCGACTATCGGTTCAATGAAGTCATAATTGAGAGTTATCTTACAAGGTTATTCATTATGAACTGCCAATGTTAATTAACGAATGATCATAAATTTTATATTTCCAATCCCTGCATTTTTGAGTAGAACTGCATTATGTCACATGACAAGATCATTACATTGGACAGCCCGAAGTATGGCAACCTTGTTCGCCATTTTGGGAGTCAGTAAGCAGACACACGAAGAAGAAATGAAATGTTTGATTTGCTGTTCGAAGTTCATGTTTTCATAAGAACCCGGGAGGATTCTTTTCATTTTTCAACATCAAAATATATACATTAGGGTCCCTTGATGGAAATTGACGTTAAAGTCATCCTAACAGGGTACGGACAGATCCTCGTCTCCTCTCACTCTAAAGTGTTTGTGAAACAGTTATATAGTTCCATCCTTATTCAATTCTAGGGAAAAACACTAGATTTTTGACATTCGTTGTTTTTTAGGTTATATTGAGGTCACTGGCGTATCATACGTAATTTCCATATGGAATTCCCGATTCAACTATACCAAGATATAGATGAACAGTCCTCTAGATTTAGAGTTTACTACTCCAGCATAATCTTTGCGAGGTAGGGAACATATAAATTGTACTAAAAGCTTAATATATTTCACTAAGAGATACTGTTCTTAGACTGTATACTAGGGTTGACTGAATTGACTGAATGAATTCTGATTTCAAGCTGAGCAGAAGTTTATCTATCAGCTTAATGAGCTGAGCCTTATGATTGAGAAATGATGGAAACCGAAACTACTGAGCTTATTCATGTGTGCTCATTATATTTTTGGAAATCCTGCTCGGTGAAGAATTTATGGAGTGACTAATATCACGTATATCATGTATAAAACTTTGTCTAGGACGAAAATTAGGCTGATAAAAAATAATACGTAAAATATGCAGGAAAATGAAGAATAGAATATACTTTACCCCCATATGTTATACATATGATTTTTCCGTCCCCCTCAAATTAAAAGTCATTTTCGAACAATTGATTGATAAAAGTAACAAAGATGTAGGTATACGTAGTATAACTCATAGTCACGTTATTTTCACTCTTGCATCCTATATATTTTCTATTTGTGGTAGAGTAATAATCATATAAACTAATGTCTTCCGCCATATCGAATCCGCCATCCTACCCCGGAAACCCCCAGATACCAATTTTGAATAGAATCGAATCTCCATTACCAATTTTGATTTTTGAATAGAATCGGATCATAATTACAAAATTCGTTCGCCATATAGGATCCGCTATCTTGAATTTCCCAATTTTGACAAAAAATCATAAAGTTCGACCCCGAAAACTCCCAGATACCAATCTTAAATAGAATCAGATCATAATTAGAAATTTCTTTCGCTATACGGGCTGATTCACGGTGGCAGCGCTGAGAATATTTCAGGTCGATAGAACACAACTAATTATTCAAGGCACCAACTTTTCAGAATAATCCTGAGTTGCGTTTTCCAGAAACGTCTAATGTGCCATCCACCGTGAATCAGCCTGTATATTGGATTGACGAAACACTCATTATCTCCAACCCCAGAAAACGCCAGATATCTTCCAATTTTGAATAGAATCGGATCATAATTACAAAACTCGTTCGCCATATGATCTTCAACAAGTAAACACCCTGTACATACCTATTATTGAAATTTTGAATGATTTTCTGTAGCGCCCATGGATGTGACGTGACAGCAATGTCAGTGATGCCAGTAGACAAAACTAAAGTCTCTAGATCATTAAAAAAGAATGCAGCTATGATCTGTCCGTACCCTGTTAAGATGACTTTAACGTCAATTTTCATCAAGGGACCCTAATATACATAATGATACCAGACACACGAAGAAGAATTGAAATGTTTGATTTGCTGTTCGAAGTTCATGTTTTCATAAGAACCCGGGAGGATTCTTTTCATTTTTCAACATCAAAATATATACATAATGATACCTTCGAAAAAGCATACTGGGTGAAATCACGTCCGTAAATCTGTCACTACCTGCCAGTCTATATCCTTGTCGTGGTTTAATCCTCCCCCTTTCATGTGAAGGCATTTTCAGCTTCTAGCAACACTGACAGAAACCATAAGAATAGAGGTTCACTAGTTTGTCTTAGGAACACTCCAAAAACGGCCCAAATAAATGTGGGAGGAAAAAATATGCGCTTGGCGGAAAATCGACGGGGGTGCGAGCATTCTCGAGGTAAAGAACAACACTTTCATATACCTCCTGTATAGGAAATAAGACACTGAAGTTCATTGGGCACAATTTTGAAGAAGATAATGTTTCTTTCGCGGTTTTCATTTTGAACTTTACTAGATATCCAGTGTTGAATTCGGAATTATTCATTTTCAAAGTTCAACAATTTCAGTCGAGTTGTTATCTCATACCATTCACTAATGTGATCAACCAGAAGTATCGCAGCATAAAACCACTTACTTGATCACAGTCATGATTCACTTCCTCATCATCACCTCGCACCATCACATCTTCGTACACATTCTCTCCGTCACCGTTGCCATCATGCAACGTAGCTACGCCGTTCTCCAATTCGAGCATGGCGTTCACCTCATGGATGGACCTCCTGAAGTACTTCACCTGCTGATAGACGGCCGCATCGGTCAGACACTCCGTCTCCTCCGATTTCCGTTTGTCGTTGTTCATCAGTCGACCGTCCACCGGACTGAAATCGATGAGATTCATCAAAGACAAAATAACAAAAGACAGGCACCGCGATTCGTTGAAAAATCAGCGAAAAAAATGCCCCTTCAGTCATAAACGCCAAACACAGACAAATGAATAAAATATCGAATGGTGGGGATAACTTTGTAGAATTATTGTCAGATAGATAACTGATATTCTCGATATTCCGGGTTCCTTCCCTCATTGTAGTAGAGTGCCAAACGAACCGTAAGTCGCTTAGATCAAAAGTTGGTGGGAAATCGGAGGTAAAAAGCTGTGACATGGCTAGAATTGTTACCTACCATCTCCAGATCATGGATCCACTTGTCGTCAAAAAATCGTCCTGTGCGTTTGGGGGGTAGGGGGTAATTTATAAAAAAATATGGATTTTTTTTTTATTCGTGGAAAATATTGATGGGTTTCAGAACTTCCACCCTGTCGAATCTTGATTTCGTGTAACAAGTTGAACAAATTATAGAAAATTTTGAAATTCACCAATTACATTACGATATATGAGAAAATCATATTTCAAACGGCTATAACTCGAAACTTGTAAATTTTCGTTAAATTGCTTTTCATATACCTCGCATTATCTCAGTAACTACAACGTTTATCAAAAAAATACTTGAAATAATGTCGATGCGCCTATGTTTCAAGATGCGAATGGTTCTTCGATTTCGAGAATCGAAGCATCAATAAGGAAGATATTGGAAAAATCATAATACAATGCAGGTAGTACGAAGGACGGCGACTCGCCGCTTTCATACCCCGATTCTCCCCGCAACGCCCGCAGCCGTCCTAGTACGATCACCGTAAATATGAATTACTGAGTGTTACAGAATAGTACGATCTTGGAATTCACGGGAGAAATGGAATTGATCGCTATTTTCCAAGTTAACAGAAATTTATTTTAACTTGCTGTTTGATTGGAAGTGCCCTCCATTTATTTTATGAATGATTCTATCCCGAAAGTACATTTCTTATCCATATCAGAGTGAAATGTCAACCATCTCATTTATAAACAAATTGACAAATATTGAAACAAAACATGATGCATATAATATTGAAATAAAAATAAGATATCCTTGTGGAAACTTGAAAAAAACATTATTTGATACCTATCGAATTGCGAAGTTGTAAATACACGTAAATACGATACAGTGTCCACAAGAACACAAAGCTACGATAATTTTTTTCGATCATGTCTCTTGATGAATCATTATTCCCAAATCAACGTGTTTCGGTGTGAGTTTCTTGAATTTCGAATTAGCGAGTATTATACATTGACATGAGATACTCAACACCTTTGAATCATTTGAATCAACTTTATCGCGTGTATAAGGCAACTAATTTTAAAAAAGTTTTTTTGGTATCATATCCTTGTAAGCCTTGACATCCATATTTTTGAGTTGTTTATAATCTGGAATATCTCTCATATCTTGATAAATATCTCAAAAAGTTTGTGTTTCTGATGGGTCATATCTGATGCATACAAAGTCAGGGGAGTTATCTTCTGTAATTTCACTTTGTTCTTTATATGTGTATGAATCAGATGAGTTTTTGTCACTTGGAATCACAAATTACGACTCATTAGAACGTTTTGATTTATTTGATAATTTCTATTTCCTTGTCGTAGTGCTTGCTTTCTGATTTCTTCGATAAATTCATTTTACTTGATTTTTCGAGATTTTCCCTCCTCGTTTCTCTGGACGTTTCGGAAACGAATCTGCTTCTGTTCTCAACATAAAAATGCAAAACATTTTTCTTTGGAAGTTGCATTTTCATGTTGAGAACGGGAGCAGATTCGTTGCCGAAACGTCCAAAGGTAAACGAGGAGAGAAAATCCCAAAAAATCAAGTAAAATGAATTTTTCACCTTCTCGATTAACCTACAGACAGTAATTTTCGATTAAGCCACCAAGTTCGGCATATTTTTGATATAAACAGTTGAAAGTGTACCCTTTTTTTATTAGAAAATCTGCACCATCTATTAATTTTATCAGATTATCAAATTCTTTGTCATGTGTGGTATGACAACTTTATTCTCACTCAGTGATCCTCTATAATGTTTCCAATTCGATACAAAGCATTGGTTATGATGCTTGACTTCCATGGCAATAAACAATGTTGGTAGTCAATACTAGGTCAAAACTTGACTTATTTGAACGTTTTTGGTAGAAAATTCTTTTAGACACATCAAAAATACCTTCACATCAATTTCACTATAGAAAGCGTTTTATTCCTGACATTATTGTCTCCAGTTTTCAATATTCCTGTGCCAAAAGATCGATTGACCTTTATTTTCATTGAAAATATCATCAATTCCCTGAAGTTCCATATCGATTTGCCTCGCATAGTGACTTGACTCTTATTTGAACGTTTTTGGTAGAAAATTCTTTCAGACACATCAAAAATACCTTCACATCAATTTCACTATAGAAAGCGTTTCATTCCTGACATTATTGTCTCCAGTTTTCAATATTACTGTGCCAGAAGATCGATTGACCTTTATTTTCATTGAAAATATCATCAATTCCCTGAAGTTTCATATCGATTTGCCTCGCATAGTTTTTTCCGAGGTTTTTTCTTATATTCATAATATACAACTTTCAAATGTTTTTATCGATAATTCTGTACAACAAAGGAGTTGACCATCTTTTCCACAAATGAAACATTTTCTCGATGATTCTGTACTCTGCTGGAAAGGAATCCTCAACTTCAAGACATATTCAAGATCAGTCTCTGAATTGCTAGTACTTTCCATCTTTTATCTAGAGAAACATATATTTTATGATGAATTTACAATAATAGATTTCGTTAGCTACTCAATACTTATTTAATTATTGAAACAGAACACACAGTACCAAATATCGAATAATTAATTCACAATAAGTCACCATTAGATGCAATGGTCAACGCCTCAATGTTGATGTGTATAACGGAGTCGTTAATCTATGGTATAACGAAAGCGTATGGAACCATGATAGCCGCGGGTATTGCGGGGAGAATAGGGGTACGAATGCGGCGAAACGCGTTCGTCCGTGGTACCTGCATTGCATTATGATTTTCTCAATATCTTCCTTATTTATGCTTCGATTTTCAAAATCGAAGAACCATTCGCATCTTGAAACATAGGCGCATCGACATTATTTGAAGTATTTTTTTGATAAACGTTGTAGTTACTGAGATAATGCGAGGTATATGAAAAACAATTTAACGAGAATTTACAAGTTTTGAGTTATAGGCGTTTGAAATATGATTCTCTCATATATCGTAATGTAATTAGTAAATTTCAAAATTTTCTATAATTTGTTCTACTTGTCACACGAAATCAAGATTCAACAGGGTGGAAGTTCTGAAACCCATACATATTTTCCGAGAATAAAAAAAAAATCCAGATTTTTTTATAAATTACCCCCTACCCCCCAAACGCACAGGACGATTTTTTGACGACAAGTGGATCCATGATCTGGAGATGGTAGGTAACAATTCTAGCCATGTCACAGCTTTTTACCTCCGATTTCCCACGGGGTGAACGATAGGATTCGATTGGCACTCTACTATTGAAAGGTAGTTGAATTATTCTATTGAAATGACAATTCAATTCATGTATGAAAAATCCCACAAGCCGCGTGATTTTGTCATTAAGACAGCGAAAAAAGTTTACCCTAACTTTTCCAGCGACAATAACGTAACCTAACTTCTGAAAGCATGACAACCAGCCATAAACACATGTTTGATGAATTAAATTGTCGTATCGAATTACATTCTAGCTTTTTCTTAGTCGAAGTAAATCTGGCATTGATAATTCGAATGTTGTTGCCATTAGGTAATTCAACTCAAAAAACGGCAGTTTCTTTCGTTTAATTGCCAGGCAACAAAATTATTATTTATACGTGTCAAGTTTACTTCGACAAAAAAAAAGGTCTCGTGTAATTTATAAGTGAAAAAAAAATAGTCCACTTGCCTATTCACACCATCGCCATGCCAACTCTCGCCATCTGTCGTCAAATTCTCCAAGCTCAAGCCCTCGCTGGTGTTCCTCGTCTCCGTCAAAGCGTCGCAGGAGAAGCAGTCGTACACTTGAGTGGGACTAACATTGGGACTGTCGCTGTTCTTCGACGGACTAGCCGGGAAGCTCAGCGACGTTTGGCTGGTCGCCAAATCGTCAGTCGAGCCTTCGACCACCTCGCTCAGGCTGAGGTCGGTCGGGGTGAGGCGCTCGGAATTCTCGATGTAGTGGTAGGGGGCCGAGCTGACGCTAGGCGTGTACTGGATGTTCGAGTTCGAGGACTGGTTCGAGCTGAACGTTTTCTGGTCGTTTAGGCTGCCCAGAGACTGTTCGCTGGTAGAGGCAAGAACACAGATGAGTAACTGTGCTAGGACAGTTCCCCGAGATATGTTGATCACTTTTAACATGTTAATCTCCAAAAGAAGAAAGGTTGAAAATACAAAAAATAGTCGTTCTCAAGATCATCCGCTGAAGTCTTTTTTGAATTCTTCAGCAGGGAGATTCTATTTCACGAATAGTCGAATCGGCCTACTTCATTCGATATTTGGTATTCTGTTTCTCGAATGAATCGTGTAAACTCGACTCGATTCCTCGATAGCTCAAGAGGAGTCGAGTCGATGCGTTTTGTCAATCTATCCTTATCTATCATCGAATGTTTCTTTTCATCTTCATCCCAATTTGAGGTTAGATCATCTTGTTTATGTAAAAGCCCAGCTTTGAAAGTGTGTAATCAACTTATTTCTTCATAAATTATATAGAATCAATTTTCGATGTCGTTCAAACTCAGAGATGCCCACTGGGAAATGTTAATAACACTTTTAGAGCAGCACAGAACATGGCCACGGCCACAGGATGATTTTCAGAGTTTAATGGTCGTGACATCAATAAAATATTGTGAATCAGGCTAAGCCAAGTAAATTCATTGGGGCTAGGCGAGTGAACTCCTGAGAAATGACTTAAGGTAGCATCTTTGCTATGATCCAGTTGCATAAAACCTCAATGCACAATATTTGAGATTCTGTATACGTATATTCCCTTCATATTTTTACCTATCCACTAATAAGTGATACAATCATTGAGACCCCAATGATTGTATCAGAAGACGAACCAACCTCATGTTCAATTTGATAGCTCAATAAATCATGTTTCAGGTAATGAAAAAGGATTAGGTAGGGTATACCTACTTCTGTTTCATAGTTCTTGTCGACGAATTAGATCTGAATTTCTTTGTCTATCCATTAGCTGTTGAAATACCATCTCGAACAAATTAGAATTATTGTTATATTTGTCTTGGGATTGAAAAAATTGAAATTCATAAAAGCAATATAATCACCATAACTTCAAATTTGTGATGGCTTTGGGGTTATAGCCTGGGTGCTCGTTTCATTGGATCAAAATCTCATCCCATTTCGCCGAAAAACCGACGATTTTCGAAGTCGAATTCGATCGCGACTTGATCGAGAAATATAATAGGAAAGGAGTTCATCATCGTATCGTACGACAATCGACGATCGTCAAACAGAATTCCCCCGCAGATCACGACTCTAGAGGGCTTGAGAACGAGCATTTTGTGTATTTTGAACCTTAAATTTCGTTATGGAGATTAACATTGGAAAAATCATCACATATAATATGCATATAACTGAAATACAGGGTGATTCAAAAGTACTTTGACAAACTTCGAGAGGTGATTCCTCATAATATTCCAATATGAATTGTCCAAATAAGTATATATCCGGAAACGCTTCATTTCCAAGATACAGGGTGTTAAAGATCTACATCTGTGAAAAATATGGTGTCCTTTCAAAAAGTGTATAACATTTTAGCTAGTCTGCTTCTCTGTGCCAAATTTGGTGTCTTTATCAAAAAGTGCATAATAGTTAAGCTAGTCTGCTGTACTAACGCAATTTCCCAACAGAAAGATTTAGTATTCAGCCGACTACGAACGATGCCGATGGTCGATGCCGAAAAGATGTCCCGTCGTGAACACGAAAAGGCCGTTTGATTTCTAGGTAAATCCCCCGTGCAATGAATATCATTAACTGACATTTTCCGTTCGGTTTTCATCGCTAATTGTTAATGTGGCAACTATGTTAAGCAGCTGGTGCTAACACAATGTTTCCAAGTTAAAATCCCTCATTCTCTTCAATGTTCTCATTTATCAATATTATTGGCAAGAAGACAGTGATGCTTGCACCAAAATCACAAGAAAACAGAACCAAGGAAGCAATTTAGTATTGATTGATTCAAAATTTGTTTTTTTTGCAGAAATAAAAAAAATCGAGAAATGAATATCCGACTGATCAAAGCTTTCTGTCCAAATATGAAAACTACTCGCGTTTGAATTAGCTCGTTTCTTCTTGGGATTTTGAATAATTTTTTATACGATGAACTGAAGGGAAAAATCTCAAAAAAACAATTCATCAACACATACAGTGTTGCCAGCTGAAAGGAAATGACTAAATGACCAACCGCCCGAATATGGATATGTCTAGTGTTACGATCGTCGGACGTTATAATGTTTTTTGGAACCAACTCAAAAGCCGTCCATTTATGTTTCAACAAAATCAGCACTCGAAGTTGATGAATGAACTTTTTGTGTTTAATGAACCATGCACCTGAACAATGTACTGAATATGAAATTTAATGATAATGAAATTCTTATAGAGAGATTGCCATTTCTCTCCCAACTTTATTGATTCAATCTTCTGTTTCAACAACACGTCGTCATGATAACAACAAATGAAATCCTATCCTATATAGGGTAATACCACTAGCAACTACCATTATACAGGATCATACAGGTAAAGTACTGGACATACATGGTGTCTTAACTACTTGACCTAGATATAACATAAAGGGTGATGTACAAAGTACCAAACAAATAGAAATTCGATCAATTGATTTTATTTCGTGGGAAAATAAATATACTGGTGCATCTACTTATATTGCAAAATATGAAATAGACAAGAGTTTATCTTACTTCAATATTCTCAATATAATTCATGAGGAAAACCCACAAAAACTCATGAAACCACTATGTTTACAATAAACTAACACAAATCATATTTGGATCATTCGGACAACACAAAATATCATTATTAATACCATCATTCAACTTACATCTCTCACAGCAGTCATTGGAAGTAATAGATGATAATAAATGATCCACAAATAAATCACAAACAATTCCTTGAAAGTACAAATTTTCAGTAATGAATAATTCGCAGAGATCAGCTGATCACAACAAATCGCTTCTAGAAATGTCAAATAAATCTGGCATCGGTGTACAGTTTTGCTTATTTAAATCGATAACGCGGTTCGTCCATTTCGAAAGTTACTAGTATTTTTCGATGTGCAGTTTTGGCTCGACATTGTTACCAAGTATTGCGCAACTATCAACCCAGCGTGAAAGCCCTTCTATAATGGACTGGAAAGGCTCATTAAAAAAAAATCCTCTGTGCCTTTTCTCATCGTGATAAACGGCATAGTAGTTTTCTTACCTATTGCAGATCGCTCCCGAGCTCATGTTCGCCTTGATCGTGGAGTCTTTGCTGGAGGCCAGGTCTTCCAAGGCGCTCAAGCTTTTCGGTCGTTCCCCGGATTGGGATTGGTGGCGGTCTTCGCCGGGCGACAAGGTGGGTTGGCTGGCTTCTTGGATCGGTAGAGAAGCGGTGGAGGTCGGTATGCTGACCTTCAATAAGAAGCAAACACTCAGTCATTTCCACAAATGTTCAATACATAAGCGTAGGTATTGATGGAATAGCACTAAACTGGATCATGAATTATTTGAGCAATAGAAAGCAAAGGTTGAAACTAGATGAAGTATATTCAGATAAAATGCAAAATGATATTGGTGTACCCCAAGGGTCTATTGGGACCATTGTTATTCCTAATATATTTAAATGATATCGTAACCATAGCAGACGAATGTAAAATTCACTTATTTGCCGACGACACCCTACTGTACTTTAGTAGTGATGATGTGCATGAGTGTGTTGATACTATGAACGCTGGTCTTGAAAGGGTGAATAGATATTGCTGTGCAAATCTGCTGAAGGTGAACGTAAATAAAACAAAATGGATGTTATTAGGAAAACATAAAGATCATAATAATGAAAATCTACTTCTAAGATTGAATGACAGTGATATAGAAAAGGTGAACAAATTCGTGTACTTGGGTGTTACCATTGACAATGAATTGAAATTCAAGGAATATGCTAATCAGGTCATCAAAACAGTAGCTTACAAAGTCAATTATTTAAGAAGATGTTCCCCATATCTAAGCCAGTGGTCTAAACTATTAGTATACAACTCCATAATCCTTCCACATTTAAATTACTGCTCCACCATTCTGTTTTTTCTCAACCAGAATGAAATAAACAGACTACAAAAGATGCAGAATCGTGCTATGCGAATAATCTTACAATGTTCAAGGATAACACCGATAGCAAATATGTTGCAAACCCTACAATGGCTACCAGTGAGAAAACTCTTCGAGTATCAAACACTAATTTTCATTTTTAAAATCAAAATTGCATATTCACCTGTATATCTACAGAATAAATTATCATATGTGGCTGAAATACATGAGTATAATACAAGAAACAGAAACAATATAAAAGTTGAAAAATATAAAAAAAATAGTACACCTAATTCCTTATTTTATAGAGGAGTAGATTGTTTTAATGACCTCCCACAAGAAATTAAAGAGAGTGGTTCGATAAATACATTCAAAAGACGATTGAAGGATTATTTAATGAAAAATTAGTATATAATTATTATTTTTTTAGTAGTTTTTATTTACACGTATGTATTTTTTATTCAGACTGATTGTATTTTTTCATGTTAATCTAAGTTTATTTATATGTGAATGTATTTCCTATTGTGAATGAATTAGTTTTTCAACTAAATAAAGAGATATATATATATATATATACAATGAAGAACAATGGTAGATGACGGGAGAAAAACAACAACTTTCCTGGCTAATCCCACGCAGAACATTGAATTACATCCTGCACATGTTTTTTTCCTTAATGTCGATTCTTTTTAGATTTTGACCAGGTTAATGCTTGACATCTACAGACCGGTTTCGGGCTTTTGGCCCTAATCAGTGTGGGGTAGTCTCAAGTCAGTAATTGTAGGACCGCCAACTTAGCGAAACATGACCCAACAAAAATAAAATCGGCATTATGTGCATTATTTTTGTTCTCGATTTTGAATCTTGATGCATCATGTATATTTTTCAATATATTCGGTAATGCATTGTATAAAATTATTCCATTCTAAAAAACAGATTGTTCGTCAATGTTCGACTTTAAAGTATTTGCTATTCCTGGTTAAATGAATGAAACAACACATTTTGAGTTTATATAATGAAATCGGATTCAGAAAATGAACAAATTCACTGGTGATTCCAGATAATGTAGATGAAAAATGCACTAAATTGATTGGTTTTCTAATTTCATCAGCGGTTTTAGGCGTGAAGAATGTTAATTCCTCCAAATAGATATTAAATATTGCAAATTTCAATAAATGAGGATCTATGAATGAGGCAAAAGTGAATACACTTTAATTATTTTTTCTACTCACATAACTAAAATGGCATTTAGCGTACAGATATGTACCACGCTAAATGATCGATTAATCACGGATTGTCGATATGTGATTTAATCAAAATATTAAACACGTTACCATGGCAACACGATTTCTTAAACACATTAACATGGCAACGCAGTTCATTAAACACAGCTTCAGTAATTTGAGACATGTCTGGCCTGTCAATTGTATTAACTGTCAACTGTTATTTTCAAATTTTGTATCAGAATTATTCAAACAATATTCATTTTATCAGAGTTCTCCATTAAAAATATATGCGGAATGTAGACGAAAGTGAAATCGAAGAGAATGTTCTGGTACTTGCATATCTCCAAGGAGTGTGAAAATGAAGCATCCATCTTTGAGAACAATTCATTTATTCTGCGCTAAGCATGACAATAAACGTGAAACAAAGGTTAGTAAGTAATGGACTGGACACATCTACAACCAATATCACTTATACGTGTCTCGCTGGTTGCATGCAGTTGCATGTATTATGTTCTCAATTACCATTCCTTTCGGATTATTTTGTAGGTTAGCAGGAATTGCAGGTATGTTAATGAAATTTTCAGAGTTCGTAGAAAAATCATAGTATGTAACGCGTTTATAAACTCTTCTAGACACTCGTTTATTAAACACTCGCTCCGCTCTGCTCCGCTCGTGCTTAAACTACTCGTTACTAAAAGGACGTTTATAACACTTGTTACATAATATACTATTAAAAGAATGATATTTTGGATTTCAAACAAAATGCCTATGTTTAGTCCACAATAATTTTTTATCAATATAGACCTACAAAGGTATGAAGGTGGATTTATGCACACCGTTTTTTTCATTAATCTGTTGCTTTAATTAACTGTCATTAAATTCATTTTTATTCAAGGACTGATACCTTTATGCATCACCTTCTTTTAACTTTGAACCCTTCTCCATGATCAAAACATAGTGCTCAGCATACTAAGCCCGATGAAAATATTTGTGTTCTAACCTCCACTGCTCACGTTATTACATAATAAGAGTAATTATTTATTCATATTCGGCTTGTTCGCGTTCAGAATATAAACAGTTCGAAACCATCAGAAGCATGCGCAATTTCACAAAACTGTACGCATTTTTTAAGTTCCGTGGAACTGCGCATGCTTCTGATGATTTCGAACTGTTTATTTTTGGAACAAACCTATTGTTTTCAAAGTCTAATTGGAACAAGCAACTGATATTTTCTGAATGTTCGATCACATTATGGAAAAATAAGAAGAAGAAATTGTCTGACTTCTGACAGAATCGCGCCTACGCAAGTCACACTTTTACTTGCATTTGTCGTTAAGAGATAAAAGTTAGTAATCTTTTAGCGAAAAGTTAATGAAAGATTAAATTCAATTTAGGTGCATGAATGAATGAACGGAAATGCCAAGTTTCAACTCATTAGTATGGAATCGTTAGTTATTGTGAATCTACAGATTAATGAAAAAGCGGCGTGCATACATCCGCCTTTATGCGAAACATTACATAATCTCTGACCTTTTCCGGGTTGAGGATGACGTTCTCGTAGATGTTCGTCACTGGGGTTTTGACAGGCGAGGTGGCGTTGCTTTGGGTGGGGGATCTGTAGGTGATGCTAATTGTCATTAGTACGTTCTCGTAGTTGGGAGAGTCCTGTTTGCTGTCGATCTTTTCCAAGCGGGTTTCTGAGGGAAATGGTGGAAATTCATTTTATAAAACTAATTATTATTCTCATCACGAGGGTTGGAATTCGAGTTGAAGAACGAAAAAAATTGTATCGATCTGTTTCCATAATGAAGAGAATATGCTTTATGCTTTATTGCATAGAGATAATATGCTTTATTGTCAAAATAATAACCTTAAAAAAATTAAAATCAAGACTAGAACTAGAGTAAATCGCTATTATAACACCACAACATTTTGAAATCTATTTTAAATTTTAGACATTCTCATAAACTATTTAGTTTATAAGAGACACATTACTACATATTCAAATATTCCTTTTAGAAATGATTTTATGGTTGAAATACATCATTGAAAAACTCTTGTAAACTATAATAGGGTTTATCCGAAAACAGTGTTTTTTAGTCTCTGTTTGCATTTTTCATTGGATCCAACTTCTTTGATATCTCTTGGCAAATCATTGAACATCTTACAGCCTACATAAATTATTGAATCTCTAACTAGAGCCGAAGATGGAATTGGTAACTTGATGTTACCAGCTTATCGGGTGGCATGGTTTGCAAGGGTAGTGTCAAATTTTCCAAGATGTTTTTTAATTAAACAGGCCGTTTCCATGACAAAGATCGCATAAACTGTTAAAATTTTGTATTTAATGAAAAGGGGTCTGCAGGTGTCACGAATTTTTGCTTTGCACATATATTTTACTTGCAATATGAAAACTGAGTTAATGAGATGATCATTACACACCGCCCAAAATGGAATTCCATACCTTAAATGAGATTCAACTAAAGAGTGATAAACAACCTTAGAAGAAGAGAATCCTAGTTCATTTGATGTGACTCTCGCCGCATAACATCCAGAAGACCATTTTTTGTTCAATACTGTATCTTAACATTAACATAGGTTTGTTCACGTTCCAAATTGTACTGCACAGAATCAGGTGAGTATCAAATTCAATCAGAAATAAGTCTGGAATAGTTTTGAAACCAGATAAACAAAAACGCGTTTTCCCGTTTTCTGATCTTTCTCGAAACACAAATATTTAGGTTATGGTTATGTTGATGTTAACATGAAAGACTACTGAAATTTAGGACCTGAACTTTCTCCACTTGAATATTCCCACACTTAAACTTATTAAAATAATACATTAATGGGAAAGTTTGCAATTTGCAATATTTATTTCATTACTGAATGGGGATGAAATACAAACTAACGTAACCTCAACTTGGTGCATTTTGATTTTGCAAATCTTATATATTTTAAATAGTGAAACATACTTTGAATGAATATCTGTTGAAAAGCTTCCTCAAATCACAAGAGTACACAAAACAGTTTTCTTTGCTCAAATCACTATAAATAAATCGAAAAAAACACACAAGCAAATGAACCATTTCAAAATAATGTACTTTCATATATTTCCACAACCGGCCACTTTGGCGCCTATATATAATTTTTCACTTTTGTAACATTACAAAATGATAATCATAACTTTTCTGTAATCTTTTTCTCAGATGACAGTTTATAAATCGAATCTATTTTCTTGGAAAGTGGCAGATTATATATTGCAACAGCGCATAATACTGAGCCCGCCCACACCACACAAAATACTGACAGACACACCGAGAGCTGATCTGATTTTGTGGCTATATATGTTATTGTTCACCAGTTTTACCTGTATCGATGTTTGATCTCCAGCTATTCCTTAGCCTTTGTGAACAGTTTTTAGTTGTTTTGTTAAGTGATCATCGCTATTTTTCATGATATAAACATCAACAACGCCGTCAAGTTGCCTTCCTCTTCTGTTTTTTCATTCGATAACTATATTCTCGTGTGTAATCCTCCTCAGCTATATTCAGAATGTCTGTCACAGTTTTCCGACCCGAAAATTACAAATTGCTTCATTTAGAAAATAAAAAAGATCCTAGACTTTATCGATCGCCATTCTGTACAGCGGGGACATTAAACTGGAGAGTTCCGAACTCATTTTATAAAAAAAGAACTGAAGGAATCAGATTAGCATTTTTGTAGCCGAATTGGCAATTTCCAAAATAAGTACGGAGGATGAGAACTCTCTATACCTGTGGGAGATGGTGTTGTTGTTGTATTGGTGCTGCTCTCCCCCAGCTGTTTATACCCAGGAGAACCGGGGGTAGGAGTTGTCAGGAGGCTGTTGGCCCCCAGATATTTCTGATTTATATCCAGTTCGGTGAGAGATTTCGGGATAGCCGGTTTGGCACTAGCTTCCAGATTCAACGATTGCCTCTTATCCAGATTATCCGAGTTCCTGGGCGATTTATTCTTGGGTTGGTACGACTCGAATAGCTCACTGTTTTTTTGTACTGGGCTCTCGGGGAAAGGGTGGATCACAGCCGTGGTGGATACTACGTTGTCAGGGGTGTTACAGTCTATGTATTGGATGTCGGAGAGTTGGTCTTCGAGCCTTGTTCTCTTGCGGGACTGAGATTCGGGGGAGAGGACGACGCGCGGTTGTTTTTTCGGCGAGGGGTTGACGGAGTTGGTTGCGCTGTTGTATTCTTCGGGTCTAGCTCTGGTCAGGATTCTCCTTTGTGTCTGAATGTAAAGTAGGAGAAATTAGTTGATTATTTGGCGAGGTTAAAAATGTTGAAGAATTCAAAAGTGGGAAACCTCAATGATATTTGACATACATCCACAGAGAATTGGGGTCTGAAATCTAATGAGGTACTGGAGGCAATCAAGGCCAACCTAATTTCTAAATGAATAAATCTTATATATGGTGATCGAGAAAGACAAAATCCAGTTTTTCATTGATTTTATTCATTTTCTCTTTGAAAAAGTAGAAAGTAACACAAATTCGATTAACCAGCATATTACTAAGACCTCGAAATGAACTTCAATCTTTTCAATTGCCAAGCAGCTATATGTTTTCCTCTGTACATGTCACAAATATGAAAAACAACAGAATCCACATTAATATAGAATTTGCAACAAGAATCAGCATGGGTCTTTTTACCCACCAGAGGGTAATTAAGCTACCAACAAGTTTAAATATCTTCTCGACTCATTGAACATACAAAATTTTCTCGGAAACTTTGGGTTCATTACTTTTGATCAGTTCAATCACGTTTAACTAAAACCATGTCGCAAAATATTGGCGAAAATAATAGGCGTTTTCGGAAACTTACTCGGGTTGATCGGATCCCTAAACTGAACGTTTGGTAACCTAAACCTACCTTTGTTTGGAAACTTGAGTGTTGCTAATTCGATTACTGACTCGGGTTTATTTTTCGTGACCTTACTCAAAAGTAAAATAATTTGCATGTTGGGAAAAATTTCGATCGGTGATATGAATTTTTTTTTTAATCTCCTTACTTTGATTTGGTTATTCATAGATAAGAGAATTATGGTAGGTAGGACGTTTGTGCTTTTGATATAAATATTTGTTACCATATCAAATAAGTGCTTGAATATGATGTGAACATTTTCGTCTATCAAATCCACGAAACCACAGAAGAAAGATTGAATTCTGTGTTCCTAACCTGACACGTTCGTAAACGTTGGAAACGAGTATGTGATCCGAGTTTCTTTGTCACGTGACCTCTCTGGATTGAGTTAACAAGAGTAAGTTTTCGAAATCACCTAATGTTATCCAGGAAAATGAAATTATTTATTGAAACGATTATACTCTATGGAGCTGTCAATGAGGGCTAACATTATGTATTGTCCACCAGATCGCGCTACTCAGTCGTGAGTTCAGAGTTGGTAGAAGTGATAGGTTCACTTTTTTTGTGTCATTTGGCCTCTTCCTAATATATCTTCTCTGTTAATATAAAAATTGCGCGTAAAGTTCCACAATGAGAGTAAAAAACACAAGTCTGCTCAAGTCTTACAATAACACGAGTTTTTCTGTTTGTTTACATAGGCCACCTAATTGTTTCAGAATGTTTTCAGTAGTAATACTATAAGTGCTTCAAAATATTCGTGTCATTCATCGATAACTTGTTGCATAATTACAAAAAGTGTCAGTTTGACAGTTGAAATACTCCGACTGCGAAGTCTTCAGAACTTTGACCTCATGTTCTAGTAACGCCAACTGGTGAGACTGAAAATATTAGCCCGCATTGTCCTCTTTCTACTGTTGTCATGACTGCATGTAGGCTTTCTTCCTTCCATGTAACGAGAAATTTTGATCGAATTCATCAAGAAAAGGATTAATACATTGGTTAGGTAGACCCCCGACACATTGAATTGGGCCTCATTAGCCCCATGACATGTTTCTACAAAACGACTGAAATAATGACTGAATGAGATAAATACTTTTTTAAACCAGATAAATCAACTCCGGCACGGAAAACGCTATTTGACGACGACGTGAGTCATTTTGACATCGATGAAGAAGGATGTACCTTTTTTTATCGCTGATAAAATGCCTGTTCCTTTGATCTAGTAGCTATTTGCGTCTGATGTCACTCCAATTTCTGTCGTGTCAAGTTGATACTACAATAATCTATTCCTCTAAAGAATTTAACGATATAGTTGATGATATAAAAAGTGACTTGAAAATGATATCATCTTGGCTACAAATTCATAAGCTGACCCTTAACTATGACAAATCTACGTATATGTATATTTCAAAAAGAAAAACTGATATGTCGAAAACAACAATATTTTTCAACCAGAAAGCCATAAAATATTTAGATATTACAAAATTCTTAGGTCTTTATATTGATGAACAATTATCGTGGACTAAACATATAGATCACCTGAGAAAAAAGCTCAATCCAATTACTGGCATTTTATACAAAATTCGAAATTTCATTCCTCTTAGATATTTGAAGAATATATATTTCTGTCTGATTTACTCAAAATTACAATATTTAATATCAATTTGGGGAAGCACAAGTATATCACATTTGAAACCATTAATGAAATTACAAAATAAAACAATTAAGTGCATTTACAATTTACATTACCTGGAACCAACTATTAATCTTTACAAACCAAAAAATCTGTTGAATTTATCATCTTTATATAAAATGAAAATTTGTTCTTTCATCCATTTTGTGAGAAAAAAAATAAAAATATCCAACTTGAACTTTACTGAAGTAAATACAATTCATACTCATGCAACGAGACAGTTGAATTCATTAATAGCAAACCCATATAACTCCATCATTGGCAAACAATCAGTATTCTACAACGGAATCATTTTATATAATTCATTACCTTATGATTTGAAACATATTGATGATGAAACAAGATTCAAAGTCAATATGAAAAAATATATACTCATGACACAATAAACGGAGCAATTTATTCTCATTTGAATACTTGGAATGGTTTTATTTTAATTATTATGTTATATTGACATAACTTGTTAATTAGTTTTTTTTTTTTTTATTGTTTTATATATATATATATATATATCATATGTTTATGTATCCCTATTATAAACAAATATGTTTCTTGGGGTAATAAAGAACAACAACAACAACAATTAACAAGATGAGCCGTTTTAGGAAAATTTCGTCTAAGGAAACCACGAATAGAGAAAATCAATTCCGAAAACTACCCGTTACACGGAATCATCAGTGAAAGTTATCATTATTGTTATTTATTTGTATATTGTCCTTGATTTATCTTGCCGAAAAACACTCGAACTTTTTTTTGATTGGATAAATTTCCTTACTAACTCAAACATTGTCCATCAGTTATTTCTCTCGAAAAACTGACATGAAAAAATTGCGAGACCGTAGGTCGATCAAATTTCTGATCAGCAAATGTTTTTCTTTACCAAGAGAAATTTATCCAATAAAAAAAGCTCTTGTTTTTACTGTTGAATAGGTCGCGTGCACCATGACCGACCCTGGAGGTAAAATATTGAAATATAACATCACACTTCTGTGAAACATGAGACACAACTTCACATTTTTCATTTGTTTACAGAGGAATCAAAGGTTAGAAATAGTTTTTCACAATATTTTGGCATACGAATTGTGTTTTTTGTGCAATTAATTAATTCAAGCATGCCTTCTCATTGTGCTGTTGTACAAGGCACAAAAAATGAAGCGAGAGACGAAGGAATATGATTTTTTAGGTGAAATTTTGTCATTTCTTATTGAAATTTCGTATGCCATTTCTGCAGTAGAAGGTAATACTGCTAAAGGACTGATAATGTCTACAACACACACGATCATATTTCGTCAGCATTCCAGACCAGTCCTCCCGTTTGATTGCATGAATCCAATCTTCTTGCATTATGTTAGAAATTTCACGAGTATTTCTATCAGTTCCTATTGCAAAAGGAATTCCGATGAGAAATCAGAGAAATTAACAAATTTCAAAAATGAAAACTATATGTGAGTGACTATAGTAGGTACTTACTTTTAAATCATAATGTACCAACCTGATTCCTTCGTCTCTCGCTGTATTTTTTGTGCATTGTACAACAGCACAATGTGATGGCATGCGCGAATTAATGAATAGCCGAAAAACACGATTCGTATGCCGAAATAATTGAGAAAAACCATTTCAATCATTTGTAAACAAATAAGAAAAGTGAGGTTGTGTTTGAATGTTTCACCTCCAGGGTTCGTCATCTGACAGTTCTTGCACGCAACCCATAAATACTGCGATTCTGATATACCATACCTAACGTTCATAAATGAGCTACTTTATGTCAAAAAAATAATGAGTCAACAAAGGTCACCGCCATGAGTGGAATGAAATCATAAAATCTGGTGGCTGAACTACTCACAGCAAAGCACCGTTCACTTTTGACAACTGGCAAGATTTCGGCGCGAGTGGTCGTACAGTGGTTTCGCGAAAGACAAATCTGCATCAAACCCTTTTTTGCGTAAACTTCCCAATGTGAGCCATATTGCACCTCAGTTGCCTCAGGTACCTCATTCGAGATTTCTTCGGCGAACAATGTTAGAAATTGAAATCTCCGGAATGTTAACATTTTTTTCAACAATATAAACGTTATATAAAATATTTCAGTACCTGATATTATAGAATAATTTACCTCTTTTTGAATCCTTGGTGAGCTAACCAAGCTCTCGTCTTCAGAGAATATCCTCATTTCCGATTCTTCCAAGTCGAAGTTCAACTGTATCTCGCTCAAGTCCAATAGAGAACCTTCGGAATTATTTTGCGAGCTTTGTAACACGTCGAAATACGAATCGTGTGAAACAGACCTAAAACGGAGCGTGCAATATAGTTATTTACCTAACAAGTAGTACTTTTCCGCAAGAGTTAGGTACAATGTTTTTCCTACGAGTGTTTTTGTCCATATTATTTATGAAAAAAAAAAGGTTTTTAATAAAAAAAATTTTATGCTAATGCTATAAAATAAGACAGAACAGTCACATAGATCATTTAGTTAGCCCTGAATATCCGTATTTTCAACAATACAAAAATCGTGCGGGAAAGTAACTTTTCAGCACTAGTTGGGTAAGGTAACTTCTTCGCACGATTTTATCGGACAATTTCAGTCAAATAGGAAGGAACAGAATAGCAAATGGATGAAAAAAATTTAATAAATTACGTTACCATAGCAACGCTAGCATTTACTGTTCGTTTATCAAGGGTTGCGCGTCGCATCAGTTTGATAATTGTGAATGTCAAAGAATTGAATGTATGATATTCCAGTAAGTATGTGAAGATTTAGAAATATTTGCGAGGCAGAAATTGTAAAGGATATGGAAAAATTACCATCAGATTATATAAAAAGAAGTAATTCTTCAATTTGGAACCAATTTAGCGAACTTTGAAAACAAAGAAACTTGGAAACTGAACTGTCAGTGAAAAATGTGGCAGGAATATTGAAACACTGTGGCTTCACTATGAAGAAACAGAATGGGAAAGATTATAAAGAATAAGAGGTGAAAACACATAACCCAAAAAACCTAGAAGGCCAATATCGTTCTATTCAAGTGTTCCCTAACGTGGCTCGAACAGCAAATGTGAACATGCGCAGAGACGCGACCCTGCCAGGGGCGGCTTCAGAATCATTTCATAAGCAGGTTTTTGTGGCTTCCTTAAGAGAGCAAAACATTGTGAAAAAATGCATATGATACTAATTATGATGGATTCCTTTATGTTATTAGGAGTAATTTTTCGATGTATTTTATATCAATTATAGTTTTTATTGGATAGAAAAGGGCGAGCTAATATACAGGGTGGTTCTGGATATATCGCACACCCAGAACAACACTGTATTATGTCGGAAAATCTCGAAATCGACTTTTTTCTATCGATGAATAGCCAAATATTCGCCGCACATACCACGAAGACAGGCTCATTTATATCTACAAAAATGTTCAACAGATGGTGCGTAATGGTGATGACATGTTACCAGAATCGTACCAGGAACACCAGACATTGTCTAGTTGCAACTTGTTCGTCTTAGGAAACAAACGCAAATCCTCCATGCAACAGTGAATTATTTTGTGATAATGCTGTGTAGTCTAATCGACTAAGAAGATTTCTCTGAATTATTTAGTTTTAATTCAGTGTTGTTGACGGCGGTATGTTAATTTTTTTGTATTATTCCAAAATGTTTCAGTATTGTTCGTGAAACGCGAAAATCAGTGAGATAATGCACTATTGATGGTAGATATAAATTATGTCTTAATTTTGTTGAAAATTCATAATCAATTACTTTTTCTATTAGCAATTGTTACTTACACTACGAATCAAAAGAAAATTGTATACAATCCATATTGTTCTTCATTTACAGGAAGATAAATAATGTTTTTGAGAAGATGCACTATCAATGAATTGATTGAATTCGTGATTATTATTTGAGGTCGTGATTTCCTGTTACTCAAAAAGTCATTGGGAGCAACCACAAAAGGAACCAGACCTTCTATTCATTACAGGGCAGCGTGGAAAAATATAATTATGTCGGAAATACAATCATTGCAGCATCAACCGTTGACACGTCAGCAGTGATGACAGCATCAGCCGATAAAGCATCAGATAGGGAGGTACCCGTTCATGTTTTATCTGATCATAGCGATGAAGAAGATTTTATAGATAATTCGGATACAGATTCTACTCATTTTGTGCCTGATGAACGAATATTTTGGCCTCTTGTATTCCCTAGCAGAGTATTCTCTTTTTTCTCCTCGTGCTCCTCGTCAGACTACAGCTTATCATCATAAAGCTTCGGCAGTTCCAGTAGTTGATCTGATAATGAAACCAATAGACAAAACATGGAGTTTTCTGCTTTATCAACGCGTTTTTTATCTACTGAACTATAGAATTCTGATACGTATTGGATTCTCCACAAGCAATGTTCAGAACATCAGCAATAACTTTGACATAACATGAGATAACGGTTTTTCGTCGATTCTGGAAAATACCCTATTTTGACTTGGTGCAATGTTGTTTTGGGCGTGCGATATTATGGTTCATCAAAAAATTAGTCGGCATGCATATTATTTTTATAAGTGAGATACCTACATCCCTCTCAAGTCCAGTTTTAATGAACGTTTTTTTGCTATAATTCTTAGGACAAAAAACAACACTTGGTGCAAATACTCATGAAATAGTTACTCGTTGTTTGACGCAACTAAGTTTTGTCAAAATTGTCCAGTGGAGTAGATACATGGGAGTTGTTTCACGCTTGCCGCCCTATTTACTAAACCACTGAAGAATGTTTTCAGAATTGAGGTATTTTCCCAAATTTATTGAAAGTAAAATCGTACGGAAAAGTACAACTTTTAAAACGAAAAATCGTGCAGAAGGTACTTTTTCGCACGCTCGTAGGAAAAATGAAAACCGAGCTTCGTGAATCCTAGTACCTATTATGGCCTGGAGGCTTAGTCAATGAATATAATGGTCCGAGAACGTCTTCCGAACTTGCTGGTTCCGAATGGCCGGATGTCAAACTCTCCGCCGATTTGACGGAACGCAATTTCCGCTTCATGTCCGTCAGGTCAGATTCGGTTACAGATTTCTCCTAAAACGAACGATTAGCACATGTTTGCTGACAACGCGTTCAACTCACGTTTATTGTTATGGGAGTGGAAGATTTTCTGTTTTTCATCAGGTTTCCCTGGGAAGAGTTTCTGGATTTGGAGAAGAATAATCGCCATCCCAGTGGAGACCTCTTTGTATGGCCCCTTTTCCTTGTACCTGTAATTTCTATTCATCAGATACTCTCAGCTCGGGACGGTTTTTAAAATTCATCTTCAACTGCCTTACAAGATATTTTCAATTTTGAAATCGTTCTTTATTGTCAACAATGTTTGCCAATGAAGGTTGTTATTTAAATATGTGGCCGTGCTTTGAGCAGAGTTTTTATGAGTGATTCTAAAACAAGAAGTTTACATAAACGTAGCTCCGGAAGTACATGGTTTTCAAGATTTTCCCACTCTTACAAATAGCACTATGATATTTCAACAAAATTAGATGGATACGAGATAAAGCCTCAATGTATCTGACAATGAACAGCATTGACCATATATCTACTTTACACCCTGTGTATATCTAATTGCATATTGCTGCACACAAAATTATTAAATGCCGAAAAGTACATGTGCATTGTTTGATTTCATCAGGAAATACACGATGTCAAAAATGATTCAAATCATGAGTACACCGCTTTATGTCAAGGCCGTGTAAAAATATAATAAACACTTTTTCGAAAATTCGTGTACCTGGTGGCAAATCAATGATTGTATGATACTTCTTAGGCAAACTGTCAGGTCCTCCGCCAACTTCGATGTAATTGCATTCTTCCACTTTGTGCGGCAAATGTTTGCTTCTAGCCTCTTCTAGAGTTATCAGTTTTGTAGGCGTCGAAATGGCCAGGCTATTGGGCCTGCACTTCTTCATCAACAGGCTCTCGTTCGCAGAGGGATGGTCCAAGTTGGGGAGGTGGTCGCAGAATATGAGGTCGGCATAGCAGATCAGGAACTCGGTCACTACTGCCTGAAATTATTTGAATTATCGAATGGCCCTTCTGACATAAAACTAATTGAAATCGATAATCGCGATGGCACAAGCATAGCCGGCTCTATAACAAGCCGCAGTGAGATAAATGCAACACCGCATCGCCGTGATCCGGAAGGTCTACTCTCGACTGGCTACCACGGCGACATAGGCAAACACTGGTACTTAACATCAATTTCTGTCTTTGAAATGAATAATTGAACTTTAATGGAAACAAAATAGCAAGAGATAATGGGTCAGGTCACAGTTCAGTATTCAGTTCATTTTACATCAAAAATTCAGGTTATTGCTTGAAGAAATATTCAAGTTGGAAGATAGTATCGTTTGTTAGGTGAAATTGAAAAAATCCTACAGTTCCTCCCAGTTCATACACAGAATGAGAAGTGGTGTATAACATAAAAGACAATTATTGTAGCAGACAAATATCTATTTTTTTAAATTTGTACTTATTTCAATCGATCGATCAGATTTTCAAGATTTCTAGAATGAAGTAAGCTTTTTTCACAAGATACTATGAGGGCTTTTTTCAGATATATCAAACTTTTCTCTATTAAGTCATCAAATGAGCTAATTTTATCTTAGCTGTTTCTGTATATTGCTAGAATATTATTACATATTTTAAGTTCTGAAGTTGTGACCACCTACTCAATTTCATATCATAGGGAAAAATCCATTTTGAATCATTGAATCCCAACTTTATCACCTAGTAAAACTTGGACCTGCATCTCATTCAATACTACAACTTGGGAAGTTGACTTCCATACATCTGACTTTGAACCTAATTGATAAAAATGAATTTTTCTTTCTGTCTTAAGTACTTTTCAATCGCAACAACTATCAATTTTCAATTTTTATGCATATTCTCCAACTACCTGCCTCGTAAGTGAGAATTAGGTCGGATTTTTCAAAATCACCTATTTTTTATTTGGACAGCTTAACATTTCTGACGTCTTTCATCAGGATTTGTTCTTATTGAGATACACACTGCGGAATGTTGGGATGGGGACCAGTTTTCACGAGGTATCGAAGATATCAACTTTTTCCCAGTTCTTCCTCTTTAGGAAATATAAAAATCGAAACATATTCCTTTTCCGATGCGTAATTTGAATTACTGTCACACAGCATCTCCTTATGAGAAAGTTTGGTATAACTTACTTCGCTCACTTCAAATAATCGGATTGATGAATCAATAAATGTTGTCCAAGCATTGTCGTTCTAAATGAAGACCTAGTAGGGGAGAGGTAAAATAGTGTCGGTACAATAACATTACATTGGAGTTTTCAAAACGTCACCTCGACAAGTTACAATTTTGATGTGATTGTCAAATTTCAAGTTGCTCGTAAGGGGGCAACCAGATGACGGATAAGAACAATTAATTGTAATAAAGATCATTTGATAAATCAAGATTTAAGAGCCATCACCATCACTAGTTCCAAACTGTTTGATTTACTCGACACCAGTTCATTGAGGCAGAACAACTCTATAAACCGTCTAAACCGAAGTTTGTTGTGATTGAGCTGAAATTCAGTGTTTTTGATAATCTTCTGGTTTCTGCTCAACTTTGAATGGATAAGAGGATCTGATGATGAGAATAATTCAATTTGTATGTTTCATTCCTTCAATTATTTCAATATTCACTAAATTACTACATGGAATGTAGGAAAATGATCAATTTTTGAAATGAGAAAAAATAACTTTGAGATATGCAATGAAATATAAAGGTGTTCCATTTACAAAAAAGCACTTCCACACCCCCCCATATGGAATAAAGAAATAATACCCAAAAGAGAAGAGCATCTCAGCATCTGATTCAAGAATTCGTTTCCAAAGTATCCAATATTTTGATTAGTTTTCAAGATATTGAGTGCTGGAAACGTGAAATCTATAGGCAATCACCCTGTACATTCCATATTGCAAAGATATTCATATCTTGCAATACAAAACAAAATATGATGATCTCATACACTTCAAATAGTTATTGAACCAACTAGTGCATTAATGAGGGCGCTTAACGATCGAGATATTTTAACGTGCGAGCAAAGCGAGAGAATTAATGTTCGAGATCATTAATCATCTTATTAATATACGAGTTGGTTACAACATTTTTAATAGAGAATCGCGAAGTAGCTCCGGTTACAGTAAATGAACTGCGTATAGCCCATAGTGGAAGGAGAAGATGGTGTGCTCAACAGAAAGCTCAAACTCGTCTTGTTCTGCGCATGACGTCAGCTGGGATATAACTGTCATTGTTATTATTTGTTTTCGTGATTGATGTCTCGAACTTCAGATATTATATAAGTACTAAAATTGAATGAAATAATTTCGAAATGCCTACTTGTTTCGTTTCTGGTTATGGAAATTCCAACTAACATACAAAAGGCACAGATATTGAATTTTTCTGCTTTTCCAAGAATGGAGACCTAATGAAACGATGGGAGCTTGCTTCCGACAGAATATAAACTCAAATTATGGTACCTCCCTTTTATTCCTTATATCGTCATTCCAAAGTATTCATCTATCATATTATCATCACATTCATATTACAGCACGTATTTCTCAAAACATTTCCATGCAAAATGTTCCCAAACAAGTGCGAAAGTACGGTTCTTGAATTACACTCCTCCAAAAAATTACAAATATTTGAAACAAGATGCCATTCCTACAGAACATCTTCCGAATATCAAGTCAGAAATAATTGAAGATGAATTCAAACTTTTAATTTCTCACAAAATATAAATTGTAGCAAAGATTTGAATAACAAAACGGCAAAAATTGCAAATCCTGTTGTCGATGTTAGGTGTTAGGTCGATGTCGGAGCAGAAGCAACGTCAACGTCGTTAACTGCTGAATTTTAATCTGTCAGAATCGACACAGTAGTGGATCATTCAGATGGGATTGGCAATGCATGATTCTTATGTATTTGCGATTGCGAATTACCTCAAGATCACAATTTCCAGAATCATTGAAATAGTAAAATCGAAGAAATAGGTACCTGTTTATATAAATTGAATTATTTCTAAACAGATCGAGAAACTTATAGAAATTTCAATGAACATGATTGAATTCATTGCGCACGCCCATGGCAACGGTATCTGTCTGTGACTAGCAGCTGATATTGGTATCCCAGATGACGTCACATAATATGCGCGTAGGCACACCATCTTCTCCTTCCACTATGGTATAGCCCATGGCATAATATTCCTCGGGATGCCTTATTAATAATATATGTTTATTAATACAAAAAATTCCTAATATAAAAGTAAGATGAAAAAGATAACAAATGACAAAGTATATGAGTAGTATAAGTAGTAATTTCGATCATTTTGATCTATATTGTATTAAATAAACAACCAAACCCATAAAACCTCAGCAGGTTGTCATGGGATGTATGGAAAAAAAGAGTCTACTAGCATATGCCCTGAGCCATAATTATATATTATGTACGTTCCTACATTTCTATGATACTAGCTACAATGTCAATGTCTAGCTCCAGTAAGTATACTTTAAATTTTTTCTTGATATTGTCAGTATGAACCGACGTAGAGCTAGAGGTCGCAATACAAAATATTGAGCTTATTTCTTGTAGACAGTACGTTTTTTAGGTTGATTAAGTTACAGTTGAAATTTAATTTTGAAGTGGAATTGGAGTTTGCATGAGTACATTTTCTTTTTTTCAAGTTCAAGTTCATTCTGCTTTTAAAAATGATCCAGTGCACTGCAAGACATGAACCAAAAACCTTTCAATTTACCCTGTATAATGACTAATCCGCCAGCATTTAACAAAAAACAGGATATACAAGTTGAAATTAGTCATTTTATCTACAGTTTGTTGAGAAAATTATTAAAATCGAATCAAAAATAAAAAAGTTATGAAACTTCAAATTTGACCGAATATTAACTTGTTGCGTTTTTTTGCATCCGAGTGTAGTTTGGACGGAAACATAAGATTACTAACCTGTACCCCTACCCCTTGAAGAGCAGCTACACCTCCGACTTCGAGAGCCTCGCACCTCAACAAATTCGGGGCCCAAACGATGGCGACATTTCTGGTAGTCATGCCTGTTCTCTGGCCGTGTTTAGCAACTCGGGCCAAGTGTCTCATGAGGCATTCTAATGTCCTATGAAAATAAGAAAATGTTAAATATTCATATTGTAAGAGTTCGGAGACTTCCTTTCGCAGACTAGACTCCCGCAGTGTTTTTGGAAAGGCAGCATCACCCAGGTTTGTTTCGTGAGATATGTAAGCAGTGGCGGCTCCTCAGAGGAGGTGACTGAGGCTGAGCCTCCTCAAGAATTTCCATAATATATTGACTAGTTCAATATACTTGTATAAAATATTACATCGAAATAGCCATTTTATCCGTTTTATTTCCTGATATCAAGTAGGAATTGAGAATTTGGCAACAATGCTCTTATACTTAGAAGTATTCAGAATCGAATACAAATATGCGACTTGGCGACATCCAACGGAAAGCAGCCTCTGACCAATGAAATTGGTCAGAATCGCGATTCGCGAGAGAACACGTGTGACTGAGATGTTTATAAGTTTATGGAATTTGCAGTGATGTGCTTTTGTTTAGCCCAACTTGACGGCAATAAACAGTTGAAAATCGTAATATAAGGTTCTTGTTACATCTTATTCACATCTTATTTTAATAGATGTCGTTGAACGAATTCTCTTTAAAATGCATTTTTTATCGCTTGGAGCGCACGAAAGGGAATCCCTATAATGTTCAAAGAACATCGTGCGTTCCTAGGGAGGATAGGGACAGGAGGTAGGTATTGGAATTTTTTTTGAACTTTTGGAGATTATATGTTGTTGGGAATACTTCCACATGCAATGAATTCCAGAGCCTAGCCGTTCTATGGATGAAGGAGTCTTGATAAAGTGCTGTTCGACATCTTTCGAGGTTGACAACGAGAGGAGGTGCTGCTAGAAACTCAATTAACAGAATTTTATTAAACATCAACAAAAATAAATCTACTAACACCATTTCTGTTTTTTTGTCGTAAGTATAAGTGATTGTTGTTATTTGGTCCGATGGCAATTAAAAATATAGTAGAAATATGACGATATCAACGCCTCTTACGGATTTTCCATAAACAAGAACCTTATAAGGGTCGTCAGTTTTCTCGTAGAATTTCACATTCACAATTCCCATTCAGCCTCTCCTGTTGAAAGGAGCACGAGCCGCCACTGGATGAAAAAAGTTTGCCGAAAGATCTCAATAGGTTATGAAAATACTAGGAATGTCTTAGGTCAGAAAATAAATATCGGCAGGTTGCCCGAAAGTAGTAGTAGTTGTTTTTCGAGTTTATATTAGATAGATAAGTAATTATTGCGATTCTGTATCGTGTATTGTAGATTGAAGTGTTTGCGTTTGAATAGACTGTAAGTTTTTACGGAGTGTTAGTGAAAAATCGAACCCGGGCGTTTATCGTAACCAATTTCATTCAAATTACTTGGAACGTTGCATAGCAACAAACTTTTTCTGTCTAGGCAGAGAAAGAACACCTTTCCTGCTTCTTGAGTGTGATAGAAAATGCACTTTCTATGTCGCTTGGAAAGAAATAGTATTTTCTTTATTTCCGTTTCTCTTCTCACCTGTAATGCGGAGGCGGTAATTTTTGCACTGCTTCCCTCATTTTGAGCAGCCTCTCGTGATCTGTTTCCGAATTTCTGATCGCCGTGCTGCATCCCTGAACGGCGTTAACAAAATTTTGGTAGAGCTGGTATGTACACAAAGGGTTGGGTAGCTCCCTGAAACAAACGTGTCACAAATACTTATGGAATTCCTAATTCTCATCAGTCTAAGCCGTCTAATCATAGATTGGGATTCTTATATATACATACATATCCTGCTTACTTTCAAATTGAATGTCAAGGACATACTTCCGAATTTTCTATGTAGGCATGTATTGCAATCAATCACGTTCTTTTCTCTCTACAATCAATGGCAAAAAAATTGCTCACCAAAAAAAATCAGATTTCATAATCCTTCCTCCTCCTCCTCCGATTTTTGTGAAATTTCGATCAAATCGTAGAATCATGTTTCGGAACATTAGCCTAAATAATAGTTTCCGTGAAAAGTTGATGACTTGATCATTATACAAGGAACAACCAAAGTTAGAAAGAAAGAAAATAGCGTAACAATATTCATTGACTTCTTTCTACAAATGCCCTAATATTTTCTTTGGAAATGCACCCCTTACTTCTTCAAATGGCGCCACCAAATCAGAAATTTCATGTTCAAACAGCATAAGATTTGAGACCACTACTCTGATAGTATTGGTTGAAAAAAAAAATACTACATGCGGTGTTCCTTAAGTTTGTTTCTTTCATAGATATCTTATTATTATGAATGCAATTATAATTGCAATACCATGACATTCTGATCTGCCAAACTTGGTAAGCTTACTCAAACATTATTTTATCATGAGTGAAAGATGATAATCAGTGGCACATTGATAGTTGCATTCCAGATATCGTTAAATAATCTATTCTCAGCATTGGCAATATTTAGAAACCAAAACTGTAATATCCAACAAGCACCTTGATATCAAATTACAAATTTAATCAATTCATTACCTGAAAATAATCACTGCATTGCATAATCGGGATATTTTTTAGCTTAAGAACACATTCAGAGGCTTACAATTGACGTGTAGAGATAAACTTAAACTATAAAGATAAAAGCCAGACTGCTGTCCTAGTATTCGTGCAAATTAATTTGTTGATCTCGTTTTTCTTCTTGGTAGACTTAAAACTTAAGTGACCTTGATAGTTTCGGGAATATATTAAATTTTGTACGAAATGCAAAATACTATGAAAATGTACATTTTGTGGGTAATCTTCTTGGGAATTGTAGTCAGAAATTCGTATTCAATTAGAGGTAAGTTAGATAATATTTATTCTACCTTGTTTTTGTATTATAGTTCTGAATAAATTCATTTTTAGCCAAGCAATCTATTTTTGAGGAATCTCCTGCAACGAATCGATGAATACAAACCCTATGTGTGATATGCTGTTGAATTCTATTTTCCATGAAGATTTCAATAATTGAATAATATATAGGGTGTATAGTTTATACAGTCAGTTGGAAAAACACATCACTGCAAGCCGTCGGTCCCTTTGAAAGAAAGAAAAAACTGTCGCGGACGTCATTACTCAAAAGTTTAATTCAAAATCGACCTGATTCAGCAGATTTCTCAGAAATGTATAATTTGGTTAAAAATCAATTTATTCAGTACTTTACGAAAGCAATGTATAGTAAATGCAGGCAATTGACTATGCATTTGAAAACAGTTGATATCTTTATCATTACTTGGGACTACAGGAATATTTCTATTTGATCTATTGAATTCAGTTAGAGCCTGACCATCGTGTGAATCATCAAGCCCCTCCTCATTACCACTGACGTTAGGAGAAGGTAAACCATACTTGTTATCATGACTGTTTATATTTGGTATAAACTGAGCCCTATTTTGGGATGGTCGTAGGTGTGTATTTATGACCTTGGAGCTTCAGTTTTTCAACTATCTTTCCTGGTCTCCATATATTTACCTCTCAGACCACTATATCTTCATTTCCACTTAAATCTTTTCTCTCCTTAGTTGCTCTGTCATAATACTGTTTGTACAGTTTTCTCTGTTCTTCTAATTTTCCCCCTTTCCAACTCATTATCCGTATCCACAGGAATAAGTAACTTGGTTGCAATGGGAAACCTTGATCTCACTACCCTATTCATTAGAAGATGAGCTGGTGACTTATCTGTCCCAGTTACTGGTGTGTTTCTGTATTCCAGTAAGGCTAGATAAATATCATCACAATTGCGAAGCATTTTCTTTGCTATTTGCACTGCCCTTTCCGCTAACCCATTTGAAGGAGGGTTTCTTGGACTCGACGTTGCAAATTTGAAATTCCAGTCTTTGCTGAAGTCATAGCACTCCTTCAAAACCTTTATAATTTCATTGGATGTCTTACCGGCTAGTTTAATAACAGCCATTCAAGTTTTGGGTCACCCTATATATTTGGGCAGTCCTATATTTTTTTGATGAATAATACAATAATCATTCATATTTCATCAAATAAAAGTAGTTTAAAAACTTTGGGACAGAGGATATTGAAGTAGGTACCGGGTGATTCACCATAAATGTCCCTCCTTCTACCTCAGTTATTTTTCGCTACGAACCGCTTAACATTACAATTTTGCCAGCAGTTTCTACATAATCGTGAAAAATGTGTGAAAAAACATTTTTTCCGTCGACCTCGTATTAACAACTTAGTTTAATGTATATGAAATCGTTTATTAATGACCCCTATTAATGAACGATTTGTCTATTAATGTACGATTGTTTTATAGGCAACCGAACATACACCGCGTGCATTCATTGTTTTTGTTTATGCTATAACTCACGGAATCTGCATTTAAATCGAAAATATGGATTTCATTGAAGATTTTCTGTTAACGGGTTCACCTTTCCAAGTTTCTGACACGATTTTAATCCCTGTTTTCTAACACAAGGAATTTATTTTCTATGTTGATCATTTCGGCAAATTGTCAAATGTCACTAATGTCAGTGACAAGGCTACTGGGTGATTCTTAGCAGTTTCCAGATGAATGATGAATTCGCGAACCAAGTTTTCTTCATTGCAGGAGAAATGAGAAATAAAGTCGACGGAAAAATTTTGTAACCAACTTGTATATTAAAAGGCGATTAATGATCTCGAACATTAACGCGCTCGCTTCGCTCGCACGTTAAAATATCTCGATCATTAATCGCCCTCATTAATAAACTAGTTGGTTAAATAACTATTTCAACACCTTGTATCTTGAAAACGGATGCCGTTACATTTTTTTTACTGAGCAAACCCAACTTATTTTGCAGTGTTCTACCATAGACTACAGAAGATAAACTATAAGACAGTTCACTCGTTCATTTTTCGACTTCTAAGAGATCTCGCCGCAACCTAGCCGACCGCTGGATTCTGCCGGCTAACGACTGCCGGGGCCTTTGAAATCGCAATCTAATTAGCTGTCAACCGACCGCAACCGTTTGGCGGTGCAATGATTTATAGAAAAGCAAAAAATGCAATGTTGGGCTGTACCGACAAACGGATTTCACTAAGTGAACTATCTTCTAGAATTCAGTAATCTTTGGTTCTACCTATCATAGCAAGGGGGACAGGTTTTGTTGAAACACCCTGTATAAAACTGACTGTTGAATGAAATACAGGGTCTCCCATTTAGAAAAATCAAGTAGTACCCTGTAGATCCGAGCACCCTGTATATTCTGATATAGCAAAAAATAATTATGAAAACTCTTTTCTGATGATTTTTCAAATTTTGAAATCAGTTCAAAAACAACTGGGCTAGAGGGGGGGTACCCGGTACCTGTGTTTCTTAAATTAATCGTTTCAGACCACAAGTGTGATACTTTGTTGCAATTGTTTCATCGGCAGGAACAGCCAAATGTCAAAATATACAGGTGGTCCCATTAATAATTTTGAATCGTGACCGTGACCAAAAACAGAAAGCTCATCGGGTAACATCAATTACTTTAATTCACCACCCCAAAATCTCATTCTTCTAGTACTCTAGAGTTCGGAGACATTCCTTGTCTTAATCGTCGTGGGACACCCGTATTTACAGTAAAGGCAAATCGGATAATTCTCCCCAAAATGACATTGCATTAAAATTCCATTATTGGAAACCTAAAAGCAAACTTCAATCGACACTCTGTCACACCTTGATCGAAAAATACTTGAAAAGAAATATAGTTGAATTGAAAATATATCTTTCCATTTTCAAAGAATAATTTTCATTTTGTGAAAACGGGAGAGGATTCGATCTCAAAACGTCCGAAGCTAAGTAAAAATTCGATATAATGAAAATAATATCAACATTTGGAATCGAATTCGATAAACAATTTCCATGCCCACTAGATTACATCATTACAATTATTTATGTTTCAGATCAACCTGAACAAAACTCAAGTAACCAATCAGACTGTTGGACTGAAGATCAACACCTACCACACGAAACAAAATGCCATCTATACTATCGTTGCGTTTACGGAAAGAAAATTCTGAAGATCTGCCCGACAAACAAACTATTCAACACACAAATAGCCAACTGCGACGACAATTACAATGTCAACTGCGGGCTCCTCGACATTGACCTTCAAGACGAAGGTGATAATCTATTCAGCATTGACGAAATCGACTGGGAAAAAGACGGCTCAGACCCTTCATCAGAAAACGATCGAGACCTAGTCGTCACCGATATGGAACCCGAGTTCACTACCCCACCCAGCGAATGCCCCGAAGTCACAGACCCCTACGAAGATGCCCAGCTTCTACCCCACGAGAATGACTGTAATGCCTTTTATAAGTGCTTCAACGGTAAGAAATACCTCATGTCCTGTCCCGGCATACTGCAGTTCAATCCCAAGATTTTCGTTTGCGACTGGCCGATGAACGTGAAATGCAGAGCAAGGGTGCAGTCGACAGAAGAATCTTCGACACTTTCAACCCTTTGTCCGCAAACTAGATGTCAAGAAAGTACTGTGTATTTACCGCACCCCAAAGACGTCAGACATTACATCAGATGCGAAAATGGCAAGGAGGTAGCTGAGGAATGTCCTGATGGCCTGGTTTTTGATCCCAATATACATACTTGTAATTTTCCAGCTTGATTTTCATAGAAAAACAGTTGAACTAATGCAATTATCGCTAGATCAAATGTTTTGGACAGGGTTGCAGTCAACATCGAATATGACAGAACAGTCTTTTACATTTTCATCCCTTTGACCGCAAAATCAATGTCGTCAGACGTTACATCAGATTCGAAAATGGCAAAGAGAAAGCTGAAGAATATCCTAATAGTCTGGTTTTTTATCCTAATTTATATACTTGTAATTTTCCAGCTTCAATTTCATGCAAAAACTATTAAATGACTAATAGTAATATAGGAATCATTGTACCAGATTATTTTCATTAGCCACCTAGCGGGGTTTTTGAAAGCTTCCAAAGTGGTATTTCCATTGTTTTATGTTTGTGCTTATTGGTAACATCCATCAAAAGATACCGCTCAGAAGTATTCATGTTGTTGCCGTCAGTTAGGTCGACGTGGTATTTTTTATTGCGAATATGTTTATGATCACTTACCTGAAGTACATTTTCAACAATGAAGCGACAGAGTGGATATCCTGTATGATGTCTTCTGTATACAGGTTTGGAATTCTGTCTTCGTCAAAAGCATTTCTCAGCTTCTGAATGTTGGATGTTACACCAGAAAGCCTACCAAGAAAAAATCCACTATTATTCAAAGTACATAATGTTCTATTGATAATATGGGATTATTAATTTCTCTATAGAACGTCCTGGATAAAAAAATTGAGAAGTTCACAAAGACGATCCCTAAACAAATATTATTGAGGTAGCGAAAACAGAGGTTAGGATTCGGTTGAAATTCTACGTAAAATTCCATTTCTATAAATTTTTATGACATAGCCTAGTTCCAAGGTGGAATCTTTGCGAACGTCAAAGAAAATTCAATATTTGTGTATTTTCTTTGTGAACGTCAAAGAATATTCAATATTTGTTTATTTTATGATAAGCACATAAATAAATAAACGAAATTTTACGCGTGAAATAAATCTTGAGATTAGATGAGTTTAAACATTTTAGAAGACTGAGAAAAAATATTGATGATTGGAATAAAAAAATGGAAAGCGTTTAAATGAAACACTGAACTAAGTAATTCGAATTCATATTCACCTATGGACATTATAATTTACATGACATTGATGATAAATAATCACTTATGCTGTGACTATATCCAGAAATAAATGCCTGAGCTGAGCAGCATTTATCCAGTTAGTAGAAATATGTTTTATTTTTTGAAAATGAATATACCAACGCATAATGCAGATGCTGACAGCAAATGTCATTTTTGAATTTTTGCGTGTTCTTTGTCACTTAAATTGACATCGCTGATATGTTGGTCCGTGAGTTTACCGTTTTTCAAGCAACCGACCTGTAACCACAGTGGTACAGCGATAGTTGGCTTACGGACCATACCCTAAATAAATCATTATTTCTTATCAAAGAATAGAAATTGAACGTGATACGGCTTGGAAATCATATTTTTTAAACAAAAATCGTGCAAATCGGACAGGTAGTTTTGAAGATAATGGATCTCATACTTTTGGCTACTTTATGATGGTGCCTCAATTTCTGGGAGAAGTATATTTTGGTCATTCAAAAACTTTTCTAGGATAATTTTTTACGATTTTTTTCAATCTGTGTTCACTTTTTCTTCTTTTGAACAAGATCCAGGGCGGATAGAGAAAAAATCAAATGAAATTATCCAAATTGTTTCCATAATTCGATGAAGCCCGTCAATCTGAATTCAAAAAATATATATGATTCATATTCATCGAATTATGAAAAATAATAGAGCTCATTTAATTTGAAAAAGATTGCTTATAGGCACCTGTATTTTGTTGATATAGAGAAAAAGCGAGCTCAGATTGAAAAAAAAAACGTGAGAAATTATTCCAGAAAAGTTATCGAATGGCGAAAACATGTTGAGAATTATAAGAATAAAAGGAGGTGACACATTTAAATGGAACACCCTATACACACTTGTCACATGAATAACTATTTTCGCTCACCTGTATATCCCGTCGACAATCCCCTTCGACTCGATGAACTCGGCGCAGCACTTGAGCACCATGGGCACGTCGTTGCCCGAATTCAACAGATGCTCGCCCAGATCGCACCCGAACACGCGCTCCTTCAGGATACCGCTCTGCTTCAGCCGGCGCCTCGACGGCCTGTTCAAAATAAAACTCCTAAAGAACGCGATCAGTTTGCCGTGCTTCCTCAACACCGGTTTGATCGGCGCTAGAGCTAACGACCTACAAAAACAACGAGATAGCCCAGCGTTAGTAAAAACTTCAGACTAAATTACAATAGATAAACACCGCGATTCATTCATGAATTAACAAAACGAATATGCCGAATTAAATCGCGAATGGTGGGGATAACTCTGCGGAATGATTATTGATATTCAAGGAATGAAGAAGAGTAAGTTATTATCAACAATATGAAAGTGAGAATACGGGATCCTTTAGGATGCCGCTCTGCTTCAGCCGGCGCCTCGACGGCCTGTTCAAAATAAAACTCCTAAAGAACGCGATCAGTTTGCCGTGCTTCCTCAACACCGGTTTGATCGGCGCTAGAGCTAACGACCTACAAAAACAACGAGATAAAACTTCAGACTAAATTACAATAGATAAACACCGCGATTCATTCATGAATTAACAAAACGAATACGCCGAATTAAATCGCGAATGGTGGGGATAACTCTGCGGAATGATTATTGATATTCAAAGAATGTAGAAGAGTAAGTTATTATCAACAATATAAAAGTGAGAATATGGGATCCTTTAGGATGCCGCTCTGCTTCAGCCGGCGCCTCGACGGCCTGTTCAAAATAAAACTCCTAAAGAACGCGATCAGTTGTCGTGCTTCCTCAACACCGGTTTGATCGGCGCTAGAGCTAACGACCTACAAAAACAACGAGATAGCCCAGCGTTAGTAAAAACTTCAGACTGAATAAAAATAGATTGACGTCGCGATTCATTCATAAATTAACAAAAAGAATATACCGAATGAAATCACGAATGGTGGGGAAAACTCTGCGGAATGATTGCCGGATAATTGATATTCCAGGAATGAAGAAAATGTAGTGTTATTATTAACAATATAAAAGTGAGGATACGAGCTTCTCCAGGATGCCGCCCTGCTTCAGCCGGCGTCTTGACGGTCTATTCAAAATAAAACTCCTAAAGAACGCGATCAGTTTGCTTCCTCAATACCGATTTGATCGGCGCTAGAGCTAATGACCTACGAACAACAAGATAGCCCAGCATGAGTAAATAACAATAGATAAACGCCGCGATTCATTCATGAATTAACAAAAAGAATACGCCGAATAACATTGCGAATGGTGGGGATAACTCTACGTTATCATTGCCAGATAATTGATATTCAAGCAATGAAGAAAATGTAGTAAGTTATTATTAACAATATAAAAGTGAGAATACGAGCTTCTCCAGGATGCCGATCTGCTTCAGCCAGTGCCTCGACGGTCTATTAAAAATAAAACTACTAAACAACGCGACCGGTTAACGACCTACAAAAACAACGAGATAGTCCAGTGTCAGTAAAAACTTCAGACTAAATAACAATAGATAGACGTCGCCATTCATTCATAAATTACAAAAAGAATACGCCGAAAAAAAAAATCGCGAATGGTGGGGGATAACTCTGCAGTATGATTTCCAGATAATTGATATTCCAGGAATGAAAAAGATGCCCGAAGTAGGTACTTCGCGCATTGTTTTGTGCAAGGTATCATGGTAACGTAGGAAACTAAAAAAAAAAGTGTCACTTCGCAATTTGTTATCAATGCGCGAACCTTGTCATTTTTTGATGTTTGTAGAAAAAAATCCGAATTTTTCATTTTTTCTAAGAAATCGTGATTTTTTGCAACTCCGACACTCACCCCACCACGGGCGGCGGCAGCGGCATGTTTCTCGGCACCTTGTCTCCTATGATGTGGACGCAGTGTTGCGGGAAGAAGCCCACCTGGAAGCCCCTTTTGCCGCGCCACCACATGGACTCGCCCGGACTGGCCATGTCGATGACGGAGATCATGTCGCCGACTTCAAGGTTGAGTTCGTCTCGAGCCTGAAACGGAAAATACTATATTATTATACAAGTGTAATAAGACACTATTTTATAAAAAAATTAGTGCGACAATATGTCATCATATACAACGTCAGTATTATAATTTCATTTACTATTTTGCATATATTTGTACTCTTTTATTTACAAAAAATCATCAATAAACACACATGGGAGGAAATGAACCTTTGTTCCCATAATAAACTACTTACCAGATGAAGTGGGACAGCCAAAAAATTGACTAATTTTGATAAGCTATAACTCGAACATTTCTTGGCCGATGTTGAATTTTCAACCAAAGGTAGAAAGCGTCATCCTTCGGCTATGCGTCATTGGCGTCGGGTTTTTATTTTTGCGATTCGTTCTCTTTGTACAGAGTGTGAATTAAGAGCCGGAAAAATTTCAAATGTTTGACCAATGATTTGGGAAATGTGAGGGACCCTAGAATTCTGTTTCAGATGTTGGGTGAATGGTTGGTCCGATACCTCGAGACGTCTTTGAAATTTTTTGAATTAATTGCGTTGGTATGGAAAAATCTACATTTTATGAAATTTCATTTTTAATTCAAAATGTGGCCTCTTTCAGTTGAACAATAACAGCCAACATCTGAACTGCAACAAGGGATATTTCTACTGAAGATAATTAACACCAGTGCCGCGCAAAAAGGGGTTTATGATATTTAGAAACAAAAAATTAATTTTTATTGAAAGACTTCAACAGTTTTATTGACCGTTACAGTTGAAGAGGTGTCATATCCTTTTATGATATTTAGAAACGACAAAAACTTTCTATTGAAAAACATCAACAAGATTTTTTGTTGGACGGCTCGGAAAACATCAGAAGTCAGAATTACGTTCCTGAATTCATGAATAATGATACAAGAAAATTTTCACTGGGGAACAAAGAACAACACTTGATAAAATTTTTAAACATGTTTCCATATCAAACTTTTTGAATCGCCTTGATGATGGATCCTCTTCAATACGCCAATGGATTACTTGGATGCTCACCTTGGATAAGTAAAAAAACAATGATAAATAGACTGAAATTCTGATTTTCCAATTTTGCACACTTCTGAATTTGTCAACATCATGCTAATTGAATGTATGGCAACTTTTTACCTGTGACGATCAATGAAACTGTTGATTGTTGTCTTTTCTAAATATCATGAACCCTTTTTCTGCGCGCCTTTGAATTTGTCAACAACATGCTGATTAAGGATAATGACACCTCTTCAACTGTAACGATCAATAAAACTGTTGAATTTTTTGAATACAAACGAATTTTTTGTTTCTAAATATCATTAACCACTTTTTGCGCGCCACTGGTGTTAATTATCTTCAATAGAAATATTCCTTGCGCCAGGTTAGATGTTGGCTGTTATTGTTCAACTAAAAGAGACCATTTTTCAATTTAAAAATGGGATTTCATAAAATGGCTATTTTTCCATAGCAACGCAATTAATCCAAAAAATTTCAAGGACGTCTCGAGGTATTGGACCAACCATTCACCCAACATCTGAAAAAGAATTCTAGGGTCCCCCACATTTCCCAAATTATTGGTCAAACATTTGAAATTTTTCCGGCTCTTAATTCACACTCTGTACAAAGAGAACGAATCGCAAAAATAAAAACCCGACGCCAATGATGCATAGCCCAAGGATGACGCTTTCTACCTCTGGTTGAAAATCCAATATCAGCCAAGAAATTTTCGAGTTATAGCTTATCAAAATTAGACAATTTTTTGGCTGTCCCACATCATCTGGTAAGTAGTTTATATACATGATTTTATCAGAAATACGTTCAGAATATAAAGAAGCGGATGATATCATTGGAATTCAAACACGGTAACATATTGTTAAACTTGTTTTATAATAGTGATAAAGAGACTGATTACTTGGATTGCACAAATTTCATAGGTATATTGACGCCAAAGGATAAATGCATGCTGAAGCCAATTTATTTCACCTCCCACGGGAGCCAATATTTTTTTCCTCCCGTGGGAGTAAATCGACAACTTTGTTTCCTTAAATGAGGGAGCAAACGCTTACTTTCGATGCAGTGAGCAGACAATAGCTATTTATATATCAAGGGAGCAAAGGTATCCATTTCCTCCCACATGTGAAGTTTGATGCCCGACGCATATATTTGAGAGCGTCGATCTTAAAATTGTACTGCAAGCGGTCTATCTCTCGAGTCTCGATCCAAATTAATGTGTTACATGATCTAAGGTTACAAAAGTGTAGTATGCGCTCACAGAGTATGTCATGGACATTTATTGACAGTATATTTGAATCTGAACGAGAATTAATTCGACACTTCTGTCATACTGAATTTTTTAATTGTGTAGTTGCATTTTATTTAAAGTTTCGACTTTCGATTGAGTGAGTTTGGAAAATGAGGAAGTGTATTGGAGTTTGAAAAGGAAATTGTAATTTGTTTTATTGTAGTGAAGAAGAAACTGATTAGGTTCTTGGGTAGCACAGATATTATACGTATATCTCTACCAATGAAGCAAGCTGAAGCCGATTTATTTCACCTCCCACGGGAGGTAAAATTCTGTTTACTCTCGTGGGAGTAAATTGACAAGTTTGCTTCCTTAAATCGGGAGCAAACGCTTACTTTCGATGCAGTGAATAGATTAAAGGAATTACTACTGCTACTAACCTAATAATAAATAATAATAATAATAATAATCTGTATTGCCGAGGTAGCAATTGGGTGGGACCAATTCCCACCCCCCTCTCACAAGACTCCCATAGAGATGACTGCCGGTCCCAATCTTTCGACTTTACTGACAGCACCCCAAGGAGAAATGGAGGATTTGGATACGCCAAATCAGCGCGCTAGAGCCATCTCTGTTATGTAACGGCATGTTCTCCTGCTACCATTTTATGATACCAATGGTGAGACATTCTAATAAAACAAACTACTGGCTCTGCAGTGTCAGTGCCCGAGCAGAGACGCTGCTCATCTGCCGAGGCAGGCAAGATATCCTCCAATTTGACCCATAGTGGGATTCTTCTTCACCTCCTATACCGTAGTCCAGTGGTGTTTTTTGGAAACCGCTGCCCCCTGGAGTCCAACCCAATTGGTGGGGCATTAGGTCTATGTACGACCTGATGGGGCTATCCTCATCACCCCAGGTACCCATGTCAACAAGATTCCTCTTGTTACGTTTGATGCAAGAGGCTTTGGCCTGATTGCTACTCATGTTGCCCGTTGAATGAGTGATCGTTCGAGGACTTTTACACGTTCCTCTACCTCGTTTACAGGAGAGGACCCGGCTTTGCCTACGATGACTGGCGATAGGATCGCTTGGGGCTGCCCCCTCCCTGACGAACAAAGGCACAAGGTACACCAAAGTTCCAGTTTTCGCTGAGCAAGCCCAGCTACCCATGTCGACCGGAATCCTCCAGTCCCGTTTGATGGGTGTCCGTTCGCGGCCTTTCACACGTACCGCTACCATGACGAGAGTGGCGACCTCAAGCTTTTAACCAGTGGTGTCTGGAATCACCTGAGGCTACCCCCACCCCGACGCTGTGAGTGCATGGTGGGCCCACGGCCAACTGCTACTCACCTGCGAGACGTATCTCCTGACGCTGTAGGCGGCCGCCACTGCGGGCGTGTTGATGGACCGGCTCTCCTCGCTGGGCACCAACAGCCGACGCCCTCTGTTGTCCATCTGCAGCCAGTTCAGCACCGGCCCGCAGTTCACCGAGTTGTCGGCGATCAGGCTGAGGTGTGCCAGGTACAAGATCAGCTTCTCCTGAAAAAAAAAAAAAAGATGAAATCAATCAATCAACTCTATTATTCCCAAGAAAAAAGCACGTCTGTGGGGTTACTTCTTGCCCGACAAATTATTGTGAGATATACACATTATCAAGTACCATTAGGACAACACATTCATAGAGAAAAAACTCCCATCCACGTGTATAATGAAAAAGTTATGAAATTTTTTTCGAAATTCCAAAAAACGGGGCCTGTGGGGTTGATTCTTGCCCGACAAAATATTGTGAGACATACACATTATCAAGTACCATTAGAGAAACCCATTCATAAAAAAACTCCCTTCCACGTGTATATTTTGAAAAAGTCATGATTTTTTTTTAAATTCCAAAAAAGGGGGCCTGTGAGGTTGATTCTTGCCTGACAAAATATTTACACATTATCAAGTACCATTGAAGGAACACATTCATAAAAAAACTCCCATCCACGTGTATTTTGAAAGAGTTATGATTTTTTTTCGAAATTATGAAAGAGGAGGCGTGTGAAGTTAATTCTTGTTCGACAAAGTATTGTAAGATATACAGATTATTAAGGATCGTCAGAGGAATACAGTGATGGAAAAATGTTTCATCCACGGAGATATTTTGGAGGTTTTAGTAATTTCATGGTCAGCCATGAACATAAATTAATAATGAACGACCATTGGTGGTATGGCGCGCGCCTGGAATATTAGGCGAAGTCGTGGCTGGAACTCGTGGCTGGTTTCACACTGATATCAACATGTATAATCTTACAAGTAACTACAAACTTCTCAATCATAACCTCTTCAAAAAATCTGTAAAAAACTGCTGTTACTACAGTATTCAGTAGTACTTCTCGGACAGAGACATATCATATTTGATTCAAATCCAGTATAGTGACTGATTTTATGTTCAAGTGTCTCATTTTTTTCTGACTTATCCTATACATTGTGAAAATGTACTACAGGATCAATACATATTATTATTATTTGCTTGAAGATTCAACGTCTCTGAGGCCGAATTCAACCCTGCCCTGCCTGCTAGAAATTCCTGGAATTCTGGAATATAGCGGCGGGCATCTCGATACACTGAAACGACAAGGCCCTCGCAAAGTCGCAAAGTTATTCGTACTGGCAGTTTCGAAGACTAGCTGTCGCCGGAGCCGACCCATTTAACGTTGTTCGGAATAGTTTATTTTGCGAAACATTTCGAGTCGCAATTCCTTCTCCAGCTGGGAGAGAGGAGACGAAGAGAGGGAGAGCGAAACGGGAGAAGTTGACCTACTTCTGGAATCGACTCGACTCTCCTCTGCTGTCGAGAATACACTGAGACATTGAGAATGTTCGGAAATCGAGCAAAGAAACCGCGAACCATGAAGAGATGATTAGAGGTTGGCCAAGTTAACACTGGAAGAACCCTCAATTCCGATTCCAAACTGATATTTCGTATCATTAAATACAACAATATGAACTTTTGCTACACTACAGGCTAACTGACAAATATTGAAAAAAAACTTGGGGCGTTAAAAAAAGGAACTGGTGTGCGTAGGACCACACGTTGGAAGTGATATAACTTCTATGGCCGGTCTTCATTTCCAATATCTTTTGGACAATACGGAGGAAAAATTCTTTGGATTCCATCCTTCTTTGAATCACTTATCCTTCTTTGGATTCCTTCCGTCTTTGGATTATTTCCTTCTTTGGGTTCCTTCCTTCTTTGGTTTCCTTACTTCTTTGAACTCCGTCCATCTACGAGTATCCTCGTGAGTTCCGTACTTATAATAATCATAATGATATTAATGATAATAATAATGATAATGATAATGATAATGATAATGATAATGATAATGATAATGATAATGATAATGATAATGATAATGATAATGATAATAATAATGATAATGATAATATAATAATGATAATACTAATAATAATAATAATAATAATACCATTGAAGACCGGGACTTATCCAAAGAACTGACTTTTGCTTTTCTCAAGTCAGGCAGGGCAGGCTTAAATCGGAAAGAGAGGGGTTCATCATGGCATGCAAGCATGGGGTTTTTGACACTCTCGTCTACAGTAGCCGTGTCATGAAGGTCCCTGACACAAATTGCAGGGCCTGCCGCAGGGCGCCCGTGACAATTATGCACCTGCTGACTTCTTGCACGGTGTATGCAGTCTCGGCCTATATCTATAGACACAATGCGGCATTGCGAGTACTCTACTACCATTTGAGGCACTCGTACGGAATAGATGAGACCCCAGTGCTGCCCTATGCTTCGGGGGATATTGAAACTTCTCATTTCCCACCCTCAGGCAAATACCAGCTAACAAGTCTGAAGTAGTCCTCCTCAACCATCAAACCAAAGCGATGTTCGGGATCGAGTTTTCGGCGCTAGCCGAACCGAACATCGTTTTGAAGGAGGAAGAGGAACGAACTAAATATCGAGATCTTCTCTTCGAACTCCGCCGGCTCTATCCAGACCATTCTGTGGAATTGGTCATCCTGATAATCGCCTCCCTAGGACGCTGCTCTCGGAAATCCAGAAAATCCCAGCGTGCAGTGATAAGGCACATATCCTGGCTGGTGGAATGCAGAAGGCCGTCATACTTGGATCATTGCGTTTACTCAGGGCACACAGTTCTTGGTCCCAGTGATTATTCACCCCACAGGCTGTGGGGGGGGGGTCACTGCAGAACATCTCTTTCCAAAGACTCGTTCATCCAACGAACAGCGAGGCTCTGGAACACATTGCCAAGGTAGGTGTTCCCCGAGGCATATAACCTCCAGAAATTCAAGAAGAACACCAATTCATATTTCCCTTGGTTATCACGATGTTATCTGAACAATACAGGATATCCCTTTTCGTGGGAAACAGAACATAAAAAAACGACTCCGCGTGGCGTAGGACGCCGCAATCGGATTGTTTTCATATTTTTGCCTAATAAAAAAGTTTTCGTAAAAAATTAAAAAAATTATCGATAATATTTGAAGGGCTCGTGGTATTACCTTCGAAAAATTGATGATTTTGAAGCATTTAAAATAAAATGAGGAGCAAAATAAATATAACTTTCTTGAGACCATTTTGAAAAACATCACAATGACGACTATTACAGCTATGAAAGAATTATGTGATGCTATTTATTCTAGCTTGAACGATAAAGAACACCCAATTGCTCTATATTTCGATCTCAGTAGAGCTTTTGATACTGTGAATCATGATCTTCTCATTCAAAAATTAAATCGAATTGGAATTCGTGGAGTAGCCAATAGCTGGGTTGCTTCCTATTTATCTAATAGGACCCAAATTGTCACTATAGATTCATTCAAATCAGAGTCAAGTGATGTTTCCATGGGTGTACCACAAGGTTCAATACTTGGCCCGCTGTTTTTCATCATATTTGTAAATGACATGATTTTATCGTGTAGTTCGCCTCAAAACACCATTATTTATGCCGACGATACAAATCACATAATATCTCATGATAATTTAGTCGAAACCATACATCAAAGTAATGTATGAGCAGAAGAATTCTTCAAATGGTGCCTTGATAATGGATTGATCATGAATATTTCAAAAACCTATTTCATGCTTTTCCTGTGGAAAAACATCAGTTGTAATGCGAGCCCTCTTGTGAAAGTAAATCATAAATCAATAGAACAAGTCTCAAGTATAAAATTTCTTGGCGTTACAATTGATGAAAAGTTGAGTTGGAGAGATCATATTGAAAATCTGGTAAAAAATTAAGCAGTATCAATTTCATTATCAGATAGCTGAAGGGCACTGTATCTTTCGATATTCTCAGAATGGCATACCATGGACTAGTATCGTCGGCACCAAAGTTACGGTTTGATCTTCTGGGGAAATTCACCACATAGTGACAAAGTATTTATTGCACAGAAGAAAATCATAAGATGCATGATGGGTATTCGAAACAATGTATCATGTAAGGATTACTTCAAAGCACTGTCAGTTCTCACTTTACCATCTCTATATATATATATCTATTGACATTGAATATAAAGAAGAGCACGATATGTACATCAAAAGTAATGAAATTCACCATCACCATACTCGAAATAAGAATGGCCTTCGTTTACCATTTTCAAGGCTTACTGTTAGACAGAACTCTCCTATATATCAAGGAATATTATGTTTCAATCATTTCAACAATATTTTTGGTGAGATAAAAAATGTCAATACTTTCAAAACAACATTATTCAATTATTTATGTCAAAATGCATTTTATTCCATTGAGGAGTATCTAACTTCGAGATGATCGAATTATTCTATTTACATTTATGTATGTGTGAGAGATTGAATGGAAATGTATGTACAGTGTTTTGTTTTGTGAATGGGGAGAGAGAATGGAACTTGACTAGTCTGATAAGTTTATATGTAACTAAATGTGTAAACTTCAATGATGAATATCTATCTATCTATCTATCTATCTATCTATCTATCTATCTATCTATCCTCGTATCTATCTATCTATCTATCTATCTATCTATCTATCTATCTATCTATCTATCTATCTATCTATCTATCTATCTATCTATCTATCTATCTATCTATCTATCTATCTATCTATCTATCTATCTATCTATCTATCTATCTATCTATCTATCTATCTATCTATCTATCTATCTATCTATCTATCTATCTATCTATCTATCTATCTATCTATCTATCTATCTATCTATCTATCTATCTATCTATCTATCTATCTATCTATCTATATACCCCCTATAGAAATTCACCTCAAGACCGCCCTTGAAACGGGGTAACCTCAAGTGTTCATGGTGAATAGATTGTAACGTGACACCCACTTGTCAAATCCATTGTGCAGTGTTTCCTTCGGCTTTGGCATCGATCGTTCGACAGAAAAGAGCCTCCAAAGGTCGCTGCTCGATAATGCAATATTTCACGCGTTCACTTTCGTTACAAGCGTATCTACAAAGGCGCTAATGGTGGATTTATAAACTCAACTAAACTAACAATTAAATTAACAACTGAGAATTAAGAAAGATGAATACATGAAAATCCCATTGGGGTTTTATAAACTTGTATCTGTCAATTAAACTAACAATTAACAACTAAGAAGATGGCCATCTTTCATCTTTTCAACTAAGAATTAACAATTATGAATTCAACGCATGCGCATAAGGCATATTTTTTGACATTGACATTAAGGGATTAAAGACCGCGAAAATATGAAATATATCTTGTCTATAGATAAGGAGTTTATGAATTTTATGATAGTATGAGTGAATTCGAAGAATTAACAATGGATACAGAAGAGATTATTGAAATGATGGGTGTTATTTTACTGGTTACTATACAACGTTGCTTGCCACCGAAGTCATCAAGAAGAGAAGAAATCGGAGATTCAAGATTAGACCAATGAATATGAAATATTTTTCATCAGGAAGGAAATCAACCCTTTTATCAAACATAACATAACCGAAAACAAGAATGAAGAATGAATGATGAATGATCGATTATCACAGAACGCCCAGAACGGTTTCTTTTCTGTAAACGTCAAGCACGAAACATTAAAAGACCTAATTCTGAATGTTCAGTAATTGATGTTTATAAACGCCTCCTTATAGTTGTTAATCGTTAATTGCTGATTGTTAATTCAAGTTCTTAGTTTAGTTGAGTTTATAAATCCACCATAAACGGCAAAAAAATTATTTTCTCTGACGGGAAAACATTTTGACATTTCATATCTGTTGGCAGGTTATGAAATGTCACTTTTCATAAATTACTTTCATCCCACGGCAAAAAAGGGAGTACTTTTTTCCAGGATACATCAGGATATAAAGGTGCTTTTGGCTTTTGTTGTACCAGTTCAGAAAAATAGGCCAATAACAACGTCTAAAAGAACTGACAGTCCTTCAATCTTCCATTCCACTTCGCGGTTACGTGAATTACTAAACAACCACTGAATTCGCAATTTTTTGTAATCAAATCACATAATTAGACAGACAGATATTTGATTAGTTCGAAAAATGATAAAGATGCCTGCAACGCAGGTGTATTTCCTGTTAAAAACTCATAATACAAGGTAATATATTTTTAATATTTTATTGAAATAGTACATTATACATCAATAGACAGAAATGCAAGAATTTTTCCAAGGTGCGATTTGTTGCTCGAGGGCGAAGACCGAGAGATTCAAAGCACCGAGGGAAAAGTAGCAAACATTGAGAAAGAATAAAAATTTGGTCAAAGTGTTTTGTCATAATTAGTATAGTAGTATAGTTTGTGGAATTCGTATCTTGACAACATGCATCTTGTTGACAACCCATGGTGACAGCAAATATCAAACTGAAATTTATGAAAACAGCTTTGAAAATGGTAAACATTTATGGAACAAGAAATCGAGGGAACACCACAAGAAACTATTGATACTGCTTCTGCAGTGATTGTTAACTTGCTACCAGTGAGATCTAGAAATCTGTATGATGCAGATTATACTAGCTTCAGAGAAGGGTGTTCCGAAAAGAAAGCGCAGAGCTATGCGGAAAATGTGAAGTTGGTATAAACTCCCTAGGGAGAAAATATGTCACATTATCTCCCTAGGGAATAATACGAGACTTCTACCCTCTTTTGTTACCAGATAAACTAACTTCTATTCCCGCCGGCGTAAAAATATCAATTCTTTCTCAGTTTATTCAACAGAAAACAACTAGTTTCCTGCCTATATGCCACGACGAACATTGAACACACACGATAAGAATTTGAAAACAAAATCTTCTAAAGTTGAGAACATGCATTCTCCTTCAAATGGAAATATGTATACGCACATAACATCATTCTGAATATTGAACAGGAAAAGACTACTTTCCTGGCTATTTGCCACGTCGAACATTGAATTATACAGTGTGACCCATTTAAAATGGAACCACCCCTGTATCTTACGTAATCGTTGGGTAAGGATCCTGAAATTTGCTGGAGCGAGAGATAATAATATACCAAAAATGCACTCTATGACCAAGTGGGGTCATCTTCAGTGATATACACTGCTCGCCAACAGCCATGAAACCACCCCAATTTCCGGAAAATGATATTAGGAGTCAAAATAAACTGGGCGTCAATTGAAACGTTAATAGTAAAATTTGGCATCAAATTTGACTTCTCGTAATTTCTAAAATATTGAACGAATTTTGAATTGCCGCCCAGATTCTGAATGCCTTTTTCATCGTCTTTCGAACCGTTTCTTACAGCTTCTTCTAAATTGATCAGGACCCATGATACAGGGTGAAACAAAGTTTCGTGCATTTTGAAAAAAAATTCTCCGCCCCCCATTTTGTCGGAAGACCACGATGCTCATATTTTATTCAGGCATTTCATAAATAGCAACCATACCTCGGGACGTTTTCGAGTTTTTGCCAAAAACTACTGTGATTTCCGAAAAAAATTTTTTTTTGCATTTTTTTAAATGGACTAATCACCTGTATCCTCAAAACGATGAATTAGTCTGTTTATTGTCATGACTGACTTATCGAAAATGGTACTTGAATGAATTTGGGTATATCCTAATCGTCGTAACTTGAAATAATAATTATCTGTACTGAATTATCGTTTATATCACTATAGTGATCTTACCTAATGATATTTTCCATTTTGACCCGATTTGAACGAGGCATCTTTAAATTTTTAAGGACTCGAATTACACTGACGTTTTCATGAAAATTGGCAACTGATATAACCTCTATGCATACCTACATTGTATCAACAATACTTTGTTATAGAAACAAGGTATCGTTGTTTGTTTTTGTTCATGAGATGTGTTGATTTACTGCTCACTAAGGTAGAAAACTTTCATCATAGACTGCCAAGTAATAAATTATTGATTGTTTTTGAGTAACCTGGTATACATATCTGCTCCAACGCTTTCCTGAAATGCATGAAAGCATCCATTTATGGAACTCCTCTAAAATTAGTCCATTAAAAAAAATGCAATAAACATTTTTTTTTTTTCGGAAACCACAGTAGTTTTTGGCAAAAACTCGAAAACGTCCCGAGGTATGGTTGCTATTTATGGAATGCCCGAATTTCCCGAATAAAATATGAGCATCGTGATCTTCCGACAAAATGGGGGGGCGGAGAAATTTTTTTCAAAATGCACGAAACTTTGTTTCACCTTGTACATCCTTGTATCACGGGTCCTGATCAATTTAGAAGAAGCTGTAAGGAACGGTTCGAAAGACGATGAAAAAGGCATTCAGAATCTGGGCGGCAATTCAAAATTCGTTCAATATTTACGAAATAACGAGAAGTCAAACTTGATGCGAAATTTCACTATTAATGTTTCAATTGACGCCCAGTTTAGGTTGAAAATCACGTCGGATTCGGAATCAGGACGCCCAAGTTACTAACTATTCAAAGTTTTCCTAGAAGATTTTCAGTTCAGTAAAATTAAAATTTGTCTCACTTCTCATGGAAGCACCCCCGTATCTCACGTAATTATTGGGGTAGGGATCTGGAATTTGCCGGAGGAAAAGAAAGTCCAAAGCTAAAGTCAATTACGTGAGATACGGAGGTGCTTCCATAAAAAATGCGACAAAATTTCATTTTTCCGAACTGAAAATTTTCCAGGAAAAATTTGAATAGTTTGAAAATTGGGCGTCCTGATTCCAAATTTGAAGTGATTTTCGACCTATTTTGACTCCTAATATCATTTTCCGGAAATTGGGGTAGTTTCATGGCTGTTGGCGAGCAGTATATATCACTGAAGATGACCCCACTTGGTCATAGAGTGCATTTTTGGTATATCTCTCGCTCCAGCAAATTTCAGGATCCGTACCCAACGATTACGTAAGATACAGGGGTGGTTCCATTTTAAATGGGTCACACTGTATCTGTTGAACATCCAAAAAGAGAGCATGAAAAAAAAAATATATACATGTTATATCGAAGACTGGAACCATTGGCACGATAATACATCGAAAAGGAGAGCATGAAAAATAAAAATCCTTTGATATTAAGAATTGACAATCCCTCAAATCTGATAAATAATATGATGTATTATGATATAAAAAATATAACTTACCAATATGTTCAGTATTGAAATGAAAATTGAAATGTATAGGAGAAGTATACTTGTATAAACTCTGATCCTGATGAGCTTGGAACTTCCAAAAAAATCATTCGTATCAGTGATATGGGAATTATATCTCTCACAAACAGGTTGAACGACTTTATTCGAATCAACTCATTTCGGATTTCAAAGCTTGCTCAGAAACCTGAAGTCCAGATATCTTTCAGTAAGCTTTTGAAAACACAAGCCGAGAATTTCCAGATGATGTAATGTCTTCACATGATAAATTGTTTGATTTTGATCCATCACGAATAGATGGTTCCGAAAGCTCTTCGAGAAGTTTAATGAGAGCATTCTAAAGAAAATACCATTCGATTTGGGGTATAATTGTATGATATCTATGAGTGATTTGTGGTACCTACCTTCAATGAGATACCCTATATTTTTCAGCCTAATGAAATCATCCTCTTCAGGTTCCAGCAGAATGAAAAATGAAGTGAACCAAAAGGTCTGAACTGAAAATTTTCTAGGAAAACTATGAATGGTTAGTGAATTGGGCGTCCTGATTCCGAATCCGAAGTGATTTTCAACCTATTTCGACTCCTAATATCATTTTCCGAAAATTGGGGCGGTTCCATGGCTGTTGGCGAGCAGTGTATATCACTGAAGATGACCATACATTTTTGGTATACCTCTCGCTCCAGCAAATTTCATGATCCTTACCCAACGATTACTTAAGATACAGGGGTGTTTCCATTAGAAGTGGGCCACACTGTATGAACAAATAAGTGCAAAGTCCAAAGAGTATTTTCTGATAAAAAAAAAAAGAAAATGGCCTCTCAAAGCCCTCTTAGTACGGATAATAGGATGACACTGCACTAGCTGTCTTGTACGCGGATTATGTGGAATTCCTGAACGCCATCATGAATATCTACTGGCATAAACTTAATCCGACTGCCGACATGTTCGTTAGTTGTGCCAAACACCGAAATATGGCGCGACGACTTAATTGCAACTCGACCCTGTAATCGGTGCATCTGGTTTTTGTTGAAAACAAGCGTGCACAGTGTGTGGCATTTTTCGTTTGTTTTCTTTTGGCGCGCGTGTATCGATTTCATTTTTTTTTACTTCGAACACGACAACGCACACAAGCCGCGGTGATTCATGAGGTTGTCCCCCTTTTTCTGGACGATTTTCATCAGAATAGTACCGGGTGACTATGATATCACTATACTTTTTCCCATTGTAATATTTCCTTCCTCCGAATTTTTATTTCTCCGTGAACTTTATGAAAAAGAAATGTGGGCACGTATTTCTTATTTTTTTAAGGCTCTAAATGCGAAGAATTAGTTCTGACCTAAGATCTGATAATTTTTTTTCACTAATCACGGTAGACCCTTTCTAGCCCCCAAACCATTCATCTTCATACCGAGATCAAGTTCTCTATACCTTTTCAACTTCAATTTCGGAAAAAGTAATCTCGATTTCAGAATTGGTTAGTTCGATTTCAGAAATGGTAAACTCAATTTCAGAATCGGTGAGATGAATTTCAGAAAAAGTCCATTCAATTTCAGAAATGGTAAGTTGTATTTCAGAATTGGTAGGTTCAATTTCAGAAAAAAAATCCTTATATTTGTTCGAAATGTTTCCAATTGTATGTGAGATTAACAAACCATATTTACAATATTCAACTTGTCAAAAACAATTCAATAACATAATTATAATCTCAATTTATTCCACAGATGCCTTCCATCCGAATCGCTGGAAGATAATAGCGTTGCACATGATTATGAGAATGCAAACACATTTGAGGTGTTATCATTTTCATAGAATGATCTGCACATTCCTCAAGAAATCGCAGTCTGAATTCTATCTGGTTGAGCAAGCTGTTCGGATCCCCAGCTATGACCCTTTGGCGATGCTCTTGCAAGAAGCTCTTGACTTCTGACTTGAAGGCACCCCATATAATATGTTCAATCTGATTCAACATAGGGCTCTCAAACACCGTTCATCCACTGTAAACAATCTTCTCTTTTGCAATTAAAAACCTTTCAAACATATAAAAGGATTTCATCTTCTGAAATTGAACCTACCAATAATAATTCTGAAATACAACTTACCATTTCTGAAATTGAATGGACTTTTTCTGAAATTCATCTCACCGATTCTGAAATTGAGTTTACCATTTCTGAAATCGAACTAACCAATTCTGAAATCGAGATTACTTTTTCCGAAATATGAAACACCGATTCCGAAATTGAAGTTGAAAAGGTATAGTATTGGAATTGTTTTATCTAGAGTCACTGGATGATACACGGGAAAAAAATGGTCCAAGTGAAACGTTTTCTTGACTCGTTTCGTATTGTGATAAGAAAAATAATACCTATTACAGAAACAATTACCATTCGCCTCTAGAAAAATTATAATTCTGAACGCATGAACTTGTAGCTATCATCCTAGGTCGACATTTTATAAGCGCTGGTGAAGTGTATTTTAATATTCATTAGCTTCGAGTTTCTGGAAAGGAAATACTTACAACAGAAACTCGAGTTGACTCGAGTTACAAGCACAATGCAATTGTTTATCTGCGGTAAAACCTAATATTCCAATGGTAATATAACATGTTGACCTAATATATCAATCGGAAGTTATCGGGAACAATCGCCGGGATGTCTTTCATATTTCCGAATCCAAACAGCGTCATGACTTCTCGAGAGTGCTGAGTGTAAGGATGCATTGGTGGCGTGGTAAATCGTGTTGTTAATACTATGTTCACTTTGTATACTTTACCTTATGGGTTTCTTAGGTGATATATTTATTTTTGATATATCGTTAGTACATTGTTATATGTTTCATAAAATAATTAAAGCTCCATTCACTTTGAGTATTTTCCTGTTAATTCATAACTCACAAGAGGTTATGGGACCAGATTACGAAAACTGAAGATAAAGAAGTGTGCCCAGTGTATTTTTGAATAATCCAAATCCAAGAACTCATCAGTGTCACTGTCAGTGTGAAAATTCGCTGATCCCTGTAATTCAGAGGCTCCAATCCAGCGAATAAACCATGGACAAGATGAGGAATCCGAATATTCAGAAATTCAATGGTCAAAACTTCCAGCTGTGGAAATATCAAATGGAAATCATATTCAAAGTTGAAGGCTTGTCAATCTTGTTCACTGAGAAATCTGAACGTCCTGCCGTTGAAGCTGAGCCGAATATCAAGAAGAAATGGGAAGAAATGAATGCCAGTCTCCTCAGAATGACGAAGAAAAAGAAAACATGAATACTACACCCTATAGAGAAGCAGTAGGACGCCTCATGTTCCTGGCAGTAGTAACGCGTCCAGACATATCATTTTCCGTAAGCAGAGTCAGCAGATATCTTGAAAATCCAGGGAAACAACACTGGGAAGCTGTGAAACGTATTTTCGAATATCTGAAGGGAACTGCAAATCACGGAATTCTCTACAGTGGGAGTAATGAATGGCTGAAAGCGTATTCAGATGCCGATTTTTCAGGAGATGTTGATACAAGATACTCCATGACGGGCTACGTGACTTTATTATCTGGTAGTCCAGTTACATGGACATCCCAACGTCAAAGGTGTGTTGCAAGATCCACGACGGAATCTGAATATATTGCTGCGTCCGATGCAACGCAAGAGGTAATGTGGCTGAGAAGATTTATGGAAGAAATTGGTTTTGACGTTTCAAAACCAACGGAACTCTTTGTTGATAACAAGAGTGCTATCAATTTAGTGAGCAATTCTGATCATCATAAACGTACCAAACACATCGATGTCAAGTACCATTACATCAGACAGCATGTTGAAGAAAGGAGTGTCGTTGTTATCTACGTCGAGTCAGAAAACCAGCTAGCAGATATTCTAACCAAACCATTACCAAAGGAGAAATTTTCAAGAAACCGAGAACGACTCAGTATAACTATGCCGAAGTGAACAAAGAGTGGGAGTATTGTTAATACTATGTTCACTTTGTATACTTTACCTTATGGGTTTCTTAGGTGATATATTTATTATGGATATATCGTTAGTACATTGTTTTATGTTTCATAAAATAATTAAAGCTCCATTCACTTTGAGTATTTTCCTGTTAATTCATAACTCACAAGAAATCGGAAAATAATTTTTGGTGTTGTATTTATTATACGCTGAGGAAGTATGGCTAATTACCACGAGAGGTATAGGGGGTGCCATTTAGAATTCCTATTAGTTAGATAAGTTTTGTCTGAGGAATATGTGGTAGGTTTTTACACAAACCTTTTAGGAACATTCTGTAAGTATATGTAATGTAGTGAAATAGTTATTTTGACACCAAGGTAGTAAAGAATGCCATTATTACCCAGGGACCAAGATTATATTCCGAGGCCTCAGCCGAGGCGTATAAGGTCCCATGGTAATAATATTTTTCACTACCAAGGTTTATATTAATTTTTTTTTCACCACTAGCAATATATTTCAATCATTTTAGTTATGTGAAACTGAAATATTGACTTACTGTCACTATGAAATTACTATTTTCAATAATCAGCAATGACCATGACAGTATATGACAAGTCGTTATTGATAAATACCTACTAGATTCGAGTGCCATTCCTGCGAATCTCTGATCAGAACAGTGCATTCGGGTTAATTACAACAAAGGTGGCTATGTCTTTATCGACTAGTGGTTCATAAAATGACGAAACTTACCTTGGTATTAAAAACACACTTTACGCCTCGAAAAGGAGTAAATAATAAATAATGGTAGGTTTTCTAGCTAGTGGTAGAAAAAAATGTCTTGAGAATTCATCTAAAGGAAACTTCCTCGAATGATTTTCGTTTGGTAGCCAGCTGGGCGGCCAAATTAAATTCTTGAACACAGTGCCGTAAATAGCCTTTTCTGCGCCCTGTGCGAGCTTCGATAACTACGCCCTTATATATTGATTTAATTTCAACTACTTGGTATGTTAAAGTTTTGAATAGAGAAGGTAGCATAATATAAATTGCATTCAAGTATGAATTGGTGAAAAAACATTTATTCGAAAATATTTGCAAGATTATTTACAACTATACATAATACATAATACACAAATGATTGAGACCACAAATGAATGAGTTCAGATAGTGAAGATTCTTTCAAGCAAGCCATGAACATTTTCACAGATTTACTTTTCGCGCTTTCTTCATTGCGAAATCGTCGATAACTTTTTCATACGACAGGCAGCGCCCTATGCCGCGTTCAATCGACAAAATCGCTAGGCCGGTCAACCTTTTCTGGCCGATCGTAGAGCGCAAGTAAGTTTTTATTAGTTTGAGCTTACTGAATGATCTTTCGCAGGAAGCTACAGTCACTGGCATTGTTGAAAAAATCTTTATAGCGACTACTACATTGGGAAACATAACTTTCAAATCTAGTTCGACTATAGCTTTAAGAAGACCCAGACTTGTACTACGGTCACATTTATTAAATAATATAGTCGTTTCAGCTTGACTCTTTAAAGTGTCTAATTCAGCCTAAAATTCAGTATTATTAATATCTGCTGAATATTTGATACTCAAATCAGCGGCATGTTATTTTAGTTCTTCAGCTGGATATTTAGCAATATTTTCTATTGTCAAAAAATTAAAAAGGTGGTGAATATTGTGAAGTTTCTCGAATCTCCATGTGAATTCAGAAATCATTTTATCAATTGCTTCATACATATTAATTTTGAACCTTTGCTGTGGGGTAATATCGTAGCCGGCGTCTGAGATTTCTCCAAGGTCTTGTCTTTTCACTCGCTTTTTACGTTTTTCCGGAAAATAGTCCTCAATTTCACATTCTACACAAACTTTTTCTGCCTTTTCAAAAACGTTATCTATAGTCTCGCGAATATTCTGAATCTGCCTTATTAATCCTTTGATTAATTCAGAGGCTTTGTCAATAGCAATAGTTTTCGACTGTAAAGCTACGTTCACCCTATCAACAGACTCTAAAACTTGATCCCAAATTTGGCATGTAGGTAAGTATGTGTTGGAATCGAGCACTAGGGGCGCAGCAATAACGGGAACTCATCATGAGCAAACCGAAACAATGATAGTCCTGCCTGCTTTGGCCATTCTTTCTTGCGCCCCCCAGAGTCTACGCCCTGTGCCTGGGCACCGGTGGCACCGCCCTATTTACGGCACTGCTTGAACACTCGCCAAAGTTATGTAGTTATTATATTCTAGTTTGTCATAGATTTGTCGGACGTTTGTAGATCACTGAAACTGTACAGTTTTGGGACGTTTTCAGCAAGTTATTACGCGGAAGAGAGACACAGGAATTCTGGTACGAGGATAATTTCAAAAAATGATATTCGGTCGCTCAATTAGGCAAACTATGACCTGTCAAACTATGCACTGGTTGGCACACAATGAAATTATTCAGGTGTGTTTTTATAATAATATGCTAATTCCTGGAGGAAAACAACTACTGACTGGCGTAATTTCAACTAGGAAAAAGCTAAATACCCAAAGTGGAATGCAATGGTCTATACCCAGCGAGCACAAAAACATCTCAGAGATGTTAAAAGTACGAGATTTCGAGACATTGAACCTCCACTGCGATGTTCTGTTCACACATGATCACATGAATAGAACTATTATAGAACAGCCAATGTCCGCCGCAGGCGGCAATTATCGAGATGTCCTTGATATGTCACAAAACTATCTTCTCCCTAGTTCTTTTTGAAGCCTTTTCATGGACACAACAAAACATTTTCAACGCGTCTTGCGCACATTAAATCGCTGTAAAAAAACCATTTTCGAGGTACTTTTCTGAAGCCTTTTGTCAAAATGAACTTTTGCATTAGGATTCCATTTCCCTTGGATGAAAAAATGCATTAAAAATAGATTGAACATAAAAATATTTTCTTGATATGAAATTACCTTCTTAATCGGTTTCTGAGTAGTGCTTACAGACATATAATTGGAAATAGGTTCTCCAATTTTTGAAATGTTCTCCACAATGCATAATTTTGCAACTGCGGAGAAGCTGTGTATTGATAAATTCGTACTTTTATATATTGATTACACTGAGGCACCGAACAACACATCTTGCATCTGATGGTCATTATTACAAACTAAATAAGTCTTCTAACACAATAAACTTCACCAAATTCCTTTCTGTTCGTTAGCAGCGTGATGTAAGCGTGATACGCTGCAAACGCGAATGCCAATTGCGAACAAGAAGAACAAAATCGAGAACAAATCAGAATTCATCGTATTGTGACGTAAGCATGAGACGTTGTGGTGGGGCAAACAAAGAAAGGGCACAAAAGAACAAAAACAATCCTTTCAATATCCTTCTAAGACCTCTTTGGGAAGTGCATATTACGCCTCAAAAAAACATCCTCATGCCTACATTTCTAAAACATCCCAAAACATCCCAGGGATACCTCTCAGTAGGCAAACAAAGAAATGCCACAGAAGAACAAAAACAATACTTCAATATCCTTCAAAGACCTCTTTGGTCAGTGCATATTACGTCTCAAAATAACATCTTCATGTCAACATTTTCAAAACATCCCCAAACATCCCAGGGATGTTTGTGCTCGCTGGGTACGAATTATTGCATAGATTTCGGGAGGATGTTATCCAATATTCTGCGTGGCATATAGCCAGGAAAGTAGTTGTTTTCCTCTCGTTATCTACCATTTTCGTTCATTTTATGAACTATTTTGGTAATGACTTTGAGTTTATTTCTATTTTTAACTATTTAATTGTTATAATAACATAATTCTAGGGATTTTACATAAGGTGCCAACTAGCCGCCATATTGATTCTAACCTGAGTTGGATTGCCTCATGGCGAAAGAACTGTCGAGTTTTGAAGGTTACGTCACGAATCATTTGTCATCCGGCGGAAATTCTGCCAATAGCTCAGCCATTCACGAGAGCGCATTTTGGACCTGTCATGTATCTTGCTCACTCTCACTTATGTGTCGAAACAACAACAAACATGACTCGCTGTCATGAACGAAAGTTTGAGGGTTCCTGCGCATTGAGAAGAAGCGTTTTCAGGCGAGCAATTTACATATAGCGGTCTGGGCAGTATTTATGTCAACGGTGACAACTCCCACTTGTACCAAGGGGGCAAGCTTACCCCTAAAGCGGGAGGGGGGGGTACACGTTAGGTTAGTTAGACGGTTGATCGGCGCTGGTACATCCAAACTATGTCAAGCTAGCTAGGTAGTGAGATCTTGATGGTCCATTAAGTGATGGGTACTGCTGCAATTCAACACGTGACACTATCAACAAGGATTTAATCACATTGCATTCCTTTCTTCTAATGAGTAACATTTTCAATCTCACCAGATGTCGATACTTGAGAGCTTGAGGTCTACGTCAATATTAAAATTCTCAAAATTTTGCCAGATAGCCCTAAAGTCTCCAATATTATGAACGATAACAAAAACTCAAGGTAAGATTCGACTATAGAGTTAGCTGGTGTACGAATAGAGAAGAAGATATACCTATCAGTTCTACCAATCTTGCCCTTAATGACCTCACGTCTATGTAGCGCGATCTAGTGGACAATCAAAACAGATTAGCCCTCATTGAGCCACTAAGAATAATTATCGAAATGAGCAGATGGGCGAGTGGTTCACCCCTCCTAATTTATGGTATGTTAATTCCTTTTTTCGTATTTCATAATAATTATATTGCATAATTTATGCAGTTGCTATTCGAAAGGAAGTTTGGAGCAGCAACTGATGTCCATATTACAGATGCAACCAAGGACTGGTTGAAGTTTACGAAGAAACATATTTATTTATTTATTGAACAAATAACTTCCAGACAGAATAGGCTCTGGTATAAGGAAGTACATAATTATATACCTATAGGTAAACATAGCATCATTCAAAATATATCAACAACTGTAAATTGGCAAACAAAGAATAATATTTGTAAAAAAAAATAAAAAAAAAAATGGCAAGTCTCGAGTCGAAAACAAAATAGTAATACCTATCTGATTGAGATTTCATTGATATCTAGGATGACTATACACATTATGAATCTTGTATTTGTATTTTGGTAATTTTTATTATTATTAATCAATTTACAATAATAATAAAGATTGATCCGTAGTAAAAATGTCTTAGAAACGTTTTAGTTACGTTTGAAATTGGTAGTAATATCGATTCGACGATAAGATAAATCATCGTTGATTCAATCTAGAAGATCAACGTTACCTGAATTCTAGAATTTTACGTTTAATGTTAGTGTTAACATCAACGTTTAGAATTCGTATATCAGCAACATTACTTTGAAACCAAGTTTGAAACCGAAATACATCGTTATATTGAAACCGTATAAAAAACGTTGAGAAACTGTTGATATGTATGGTTACGTCGGAACTGAAATATAACGGTATATTTCAGTAGAATTCACATTACGTGTGCAACTTCTTAGTTACGATGAAGAGGTAAAGTTACTGTTGAACCAGAATGAAACGTATTGCCTAACGACATTTTGCCGTTTTTTCAACGATGAATAATAGAGGCGTTACTTGAAGAATTCAACGTTTTTTCCACGTAGCTGTGTTTATTGGGATATATGACTTCCACTTGACAGTGCAATATTGACCTACCTACAGACGTAAAATAGAGAAAAAATGCTCACCTCGAGATCATCATCGTTCGGAGAGACTTCGGCCAGGTCTTGCAGCTGCGATATCTTCCTGTCGAAGATGCACTGGTGCAGCTGGTCGTCGAGCATGCGGAAATTGTCGAAGCTGCGCTGGACGATCCAGCAGGCATCGCCCGACGTCACCTGCACCACGAACCATTCCACGTCGCTGTCTTCTGTCGCTGAATGAAAAAAAATTGAAAGTAAAACAAAAAAAATTATGAAAAGCTTTTATTTGATACCCATATTGCAGAAGTGCATGAATAACAATATGAACTATTCCGTCATCTTGGAAGTACCGCCATATTGGATTCAGAATAACGTTACATTATTTTCCGAGTTACCATCAACGAGCCGTTTCATTTGATACCCAAATTGTGAAAGTAAGGTGAAAATAACTATTCCGCCATCTTGGATGGTCTGCCATATTGGATTTAGAATGACGTTACAAGATTTTCCGAGTTGCTCTCAACGAGCCCTTTCATTTGATGTCCATATTGTAGAAGTGAATTGAAAATAACTATTCCGCCATATTGGATAGTCCACCATATTGGATTCAGAATGACGTCACATTGTTTTTCCTGTTACTCTCAACAAGCCCTTTCATTTGATACTCATATTGTAGAAGTGCATTAAAAAAAACTATTACGCCGTCCTGGATGGTCCGCCATATTGGATTTAAAATGACTTCAAATTATTTTTCGAGTTACTCTTAACAAGTCCTTTCAGTTGATACCCATATTGTGGAAGTGCATTAAAAATAACTATTTCGCCATCTTGGATGGTCCGCTATATCAGATTCAGAATGACGTCACATTATTTTTAGAGTAGTACATACATCCATTCATTGCAAGTTATATAAAAGCTTTAAATTAAAAAATTACACTTCATCTTCAACTTCACTATCAGCTCCAACCACTGACTGACTGACTACTATCTAGATTGCTTTATATCATATCCCACCAACCCTAGGACCTCATGTAAATTGCTCATCTGAAAACCATTGAGGATGGTGTTTTGAGGCCATAATATTGAGTCGAAAAAAAATCTGTTCTCATATTGTTTTATTCGTTACGCCTGATGACGACGGAAGAAAAAAAACATGAAAAATCGTGTTGAGCTGTATTATAAGAGACAACAAGAAAACACATTCAACCTTGGAGCTTTTGCCTTGGATAGGCCAAAATGTTGAAAGGGTATCGAAGCGGGAATAGCTGTATTCAGGGGAGCCTTACATTGGCGCTGTTCGGACAAAGACTACTGGTATAGTATTCAAGTATAGGTATCTCGGGCGCCAGATATTTGATAAAGGTGATTTACTTCACTTGCTTCTACAACTACGTTGGTGCAAAAACCAAAACATATTTTATCAAAGTGAATCAGTGTAGAAAAATGAAGAGAGTAATTCGGTAATTAATTAGCACTATCAATTTGCACTGGGAGAGTCAATATCAAAAGTAAATGTATAATTTGTACAATTTTCAATATTTAATTTTATATTTGTCAACGAATTATTTCTCAATTCTACTTCTTGATTTGCGACTTATCTGAATGTACTATTTAGTACTTGGTATCTGTTCAACATTTTGAGTCTGTTTGCAAGTAATTCCCCTGCTACTGTCGACGATTTATTCATTGCGTCCTGTCTCTAGACGCTAGAGACAAAACATATCGCGAGGTTTGGAGTCACGAGTCAGCTTGCAGCTTCTCGCTTGCGACAAGTTTGCTCTATGCGCCGCGTTGACCGTTCAGATTTTAGAATAAAGCGGATGTCTTGATTATGACTAAATTATCTCAAGAAGACAATGTGAATATGGAATAATTATGAAATTGTTTAAAAGCTAATGCAATCTCTCAGAAATTGTTACTATTGTAGGTCATATCAAAATACGCTGTAGTGAAATGAGAGATGAGTGCAATAAAAAACCACTTTTGTTGAAAATAGTTCAATAAGCATAAAATGAGCGAGTGGTATAATAAACTTGAGTAGAATAATATTCTTAGTTCACGATAACAATTGTCTTTGATATATAATAGTATAATATGTAACAAATAATGTTATAAACGTCATTTTAGTAACGAGTGTTTTAAGCACGAGCGCAGCAGAGCGAAGCGAGAAGCAGCTGATCGCCTAGCATAAAAGTGCAGAGCTCACATTTTACCTTTCTGTGAGACAAGCAAATGCCACCTTGTCACAGAGCTCAGAAAATGAGAATGAAGTTAAAAATCCTACTACTGTTGAGCAACTTCAGGTAAACGAGAAGGAAAGAAAAAAATGGGTCTATGAGAGACTGACAATAAACCGCAGAGCACCCTTGTTCATGTAATGTACCAGTCCGCCAAAGGCTGACTACCCTTGAACAGGTCTAGATAACGCCTGTTGAGGTGAAAAATTCAACCGTCAATTTTCAACTGGCTCTATCTCCGCTCTCGTTAGTCCTACATTCATGAGCAATGACAATTATATTCAGGAAATGTTATCTACTTCAACTTTCTATAGGGCGGTCTTTTCGATTTAACGTATAATTTACGAGTTACGGGCATGAAACCGAAAAAAGTCCGAAAGTTTTTCTGATTTTTGACGAATATCTCGGAGCTCTCCAGGAAATTTTGTTTGCAAAATTCAGATTCGAATTCAGCACCTCCAAAAACATATGGAACCACAGAGAAACCGACTATACTTGAATTTTTTCCAAGTGATTGGACTATAGTACGACTGAAGGTGTGTTTGAAAAACTCTGTTACTACGGTGATTGTGTTACCATGGTAACGTGTTCAATTTTTTGACTGAATTACAAATTATTAATCCTTGATCCTTGATTAATCGATCATTCAGCGTGGTACAGCACTTATTTGACATTAGAACAACTAACAATTGAAGATACCTGTTATATTACTCATTTGTCCACGACTGTTGTACTCCCTCAGGCAAAACTATAGCCATTTTTCACACCAGTGAATAATAGCGGTGAATAATGGATACGCTACGCTCGTGACATAATCAACCTGAGTGAATAATAGTTCATTTAATGCGAGTAGAATACTATACTCCGTCCACGACTGCTATTGTCTTTGATATATAAATGTATTTTGAACAAATGTTTCATCATAACTTATTTGACATTGAGAAACCTAAGAATTGAAGATACCTGTAATATTAATTATTTGTCCACGGCTGTTGTACTTCCTCGCGTACCCTAGGAAATCTATAGTCCAGTGAATAATGGTTAATCACCGCTATTATTCACTGGTGTGAAAAGTGGATATCGTTTTGCTTGAGGAAGTAGATGTATTATGAATAATTTATACAACACTCGTGAATACAGGATTGGTTTTTGAATGAACTGAGAATAAATTAATTGATAATGAACAGAAGTGTCCCTTACTGTGGTCCAGTGAATAATGGTTAATCACCGCTATTATTCATTGGTGGAAAAAGTAGATATCGTTCTGCTTGAGGAAGTAGATGTAATATGAATAGTTTGTACAACAGTCGTGGATACAGGATTGTTTGTTGAATGAGCGGAGAAAAAATGAATTAATAATGGACAGAAGTGTCCCTTACTGTGGTCCAGTGAATAATGGTTAATCACAGATATTATTCATTGGTGTGAAAAGTGGATATCGTTTTGCTTGAGGAAGTAGATGTATTATGAATAGTTTACACAACAGTCGTGGATACAGGATTGTTTTTTGAATGAACGGAGAAAACGATGAATTAATAATGGACAAAAGTGTCCGTTACTGTGGTCCAGTGAATGCTGGTTAATCACTGCTATTATTTATTGGTGTGAAAAGTGGATACCGTTTTGCTTTAGGAAGTAGATGTATTATGAATAGTTTACACAACAGTCGTGGATACAGGATTGTTTTTTTAATGAACGGAGAAAACAATGAATTATTAATGGACAGAAGTGTCCGTTACTGTGGTCCAGTGAATAATGGTTAATCACCGCTATTATTCATTGCTGTGAAAAGTGGATATCGTTTTGCTTGAGGAAGTAGATGTATTATGAATAATTTATACAACACTCGTGAATACAGGATTGGTTTTTGAATGAACGGAGAATAAATTAATTGATAATGAACAGAAGTGTCCCTTACTGTGGTCCAGTGAATAATGGTTAATCACCGCTATTATTCATTGGTGGGAAAAGTGGATATCGTTCTGCTTGAGGAAGTAGATGTAATATGAATAGTTTATACAACAGTCGTGGATACAGGATTGTTTGTTGAATGAGCGGAGAAAAAATGAATTAATAATGGACAGAAGTGTCCCTTACTGTGGTCCAGTGAATAATGGTTAATCACAGATATTATTCATTGGTGTGAAAAGTGGATATCGTTTTGCTTGAGGAAGTAGATGTATTATGAATAGTTTACACAACAGTCGTGGATACAGGATTGTTTTTTGAATGAACGGAGAAAACGATGAATTAATAATGGACAGAAGTGTCCGTTACTGTGGTCCAGTGAATGCTGGTTAATCACTGCTATTATTTATTGGTGTGAAAAGTGGATATCGTTTTGCTTTAGGAAGTAGATGTATTATGAATAGTTTACACAACAGTCGTGGATACAGGATTGTTTTTTTAATGAACGGAGAAAACAATGAATTATTAATGGACAGAAGTGTCCGTTACTGTGGTCCAGTGAATAATGGTTAATCACCGCTATTATTCATTGCTGTGAAAAGTGGATATCGTTTTGCTTGAGGAAGTAGATGTATTATGAATAGTTTACACAACAGTCGTGGATACAGGATTGTTTTTTTAATGAACGGAGAAAACAATGAATTATTAATGGACAGAAGTGTCCCTTACTGTGGTCCAGTGAATAATGGTTAATCACAGATATTATTCATTGGTGTGAAAAGTGGATATCGTTTTGATTGGGGAAGTAGATGTATTATGAATAGTTTACACAACAGTCGTGGATACAGGATTGTTTTTTGAATGAACGGAGAAAACGATGAATTAATAATGGACAGAAGTGTCCCTTACTGTGATCCAGTGAATAATGGTTAATCACCGCTATTATTCATTGCTGTGAAAAGTGGATATCGTTCTGCTTGAGGAAGTAGATGTAATATGAATAGTTTACACAACATTCGTGGATATAGGATTGTTTTTTGAATGAACGGAGAAAAAATGAATTAATAATGGACAGAAGGGTCCCTTACTGTGGTCCAATGAATAATGGTTAATCACCGCTATTATCCATTGGTGTGAAAAGTGGATATCGTTTTGCTTGGGGAAGTATATGTATTATGAATAGTTTATACAACAGGCGCGGATACAGGATTGTTGAATGAAAATGATTTATTGATGAACAAAAGTGTCCCTTACTGTGTTGCGAATGCAGCGACTGGTCCATGCTGGTCTGCAGCGAGATGCCGAGCTGCGGCAGCTGCACGCGCTCGTAGTGAAAGTGCGCGCACTCCTCGAGCTTGGGGAAGCGGCACGGCTCGGCGCCGGGGGCGGGCGATCCCCCTCCGCCCCCCAACGCCGCCGCCTCGCTGATCTGCATGTCGTACGCTTCAGTGCATAGCGCCTGAAAATAACAGAAAAAATAATTCTTAACCCTTTACTCATTGGCAAACTTTTATCTGACACACAAAAAATATGGCATCAACATTTTCCAATTGGGATTTCAACCTTCATTTTTCCGCGCTGTCAATCTGCCAAAAATGATATGTTGTGGGGTGCTACAGGTTGATTTTTGTGATCTACCATTCAATTGGTATCAGATGGCATAATTCTTATCTCGTTATCAAATCGCGAAATTGAGTGCAAATCACCGCACAGAGAAGTGCAATTTTTCAATAATTTTGCTCAGCATAGTGTTTGTACATGCCTTTGGAACATACATCATTTCGTTATTTTTGCAGCCGGCTCTGGGACTATAACCTTTAGGAGGTATATATCCTATCTGATATTGCTTCTGTTCTGGTTTGGCTTCAAGAGCAATAGTTATTTATTATACAAGGGAAAAAAGTAGTGGATTTTAGCTCCAGGTTGTGTTGTCTGTGACAGAAGAAAGAACGAATCAATATTGAGAAGATATTACGTTATTTTGAAATCTGAAAATTATCGACGTGAAATTTTGAGTTTTTAACAATAGGGACACCTGAGTTGTAGGCATCTTTATCATTCTTTTGAAGTGATCAAATATCTGATGTCACTTCTGTCAGTCTAATTCTGTGATTTGATTTCAAAAAATTGCGAATTTAGTGGTTGTTTAGTAATATACGTAACCGCGAAGTCGAATGTAAGATAAAAGGACTTGCAGTTCTTTCTCGGAGACGGTATTATTGACTCATTTTTCGGAACTATATAGCACAACAAAAGCCATCAACAGTGTAAAATATAAATGTGATATATATCCGGGAAAAAAGTACTCAATTTTTTCGACGGGAAAAAAGTAATTTATGAAAAGTGACATTTTATAACCTGCCAACAGAGATGAAATGCCAAACTTTTTTCCCGTCACAGAAAAAATAACATTTTTCATCGGGCATAACGGGCCTTGGACCAAAGGACATTTCTTGTTCAGCATGATTTAATCTATCTAATCCTAGAATTTCACATTTCACCGTAGACAAGATTCAAATGTAAATGGTGCGTTCGTATATTTCATTAAAATTTCAAGTGAAATTCCATTTCATAGCTACAAGTAAAATTTTCCCAACCCCACCTTAGACTAAATTACAATAGAAAGACATCGTTCAAAACGTGGAATCCCAAATATTTGATCAAAGAATCATCATAGCAGGCGACCTATTTCTAATGTATTTCCAAACTATTTACAGTTCTGGAATGTTCGTTTGATTCATGGGTCACCAATTCTGTTTTGCATCGCCTCAAAATATGATACTACAGGACGCTACTCAATAGTGTGGAAAATGGTACGAAAATGATTCTGGAATTCCCAAATTTGTTCCTCCGACTGGAATTCGAACAATTATATATTTCCACAAAGAGAGAAATTCATAAGTCATTACCACAATAGTTCATAAAATGAACGAAAATGGTAGATAACGAGAGAAAAACAACTACTTTCCTGGCTATATGCCACGCAGAACATATCCTCCCGAAATCTATGCAATAATTCGTATTGACGAATAAAATCGCAAGTGATTCCTTCCTAAACGCCGAGCTGCGCTTAAATGGATCAGGAACACGTGACTACCTGCAGGCCGGTTTCGAGCTCTTGGCTCTCATCAGTACAGGGCTGTCCCAGATAGCTTCTTGACCGCTATCTGGTGGGAACCTGACCCAACAGAAACGCATCTCAGCATTTATATCCCACGAGGCGTACAATGTCCGCGAAATGAAACGCGAAAGCCGAACGCCACTCCAAAACAATCTCCCATTTCAGGTGAAATGGGAGTGGCTGGTTGCCCGACTGGCGTATTTTCAACTTCACAAAAAGAGAAACTCAAAGTCATTACCACAATAGCCAATACCCAAAATGGTAGATAACGAGAGACCATTTGTGACCATTTCATTTCACTTTGAGTATTTGGCTCTTTCCTAGTTGAATTATATGTTTCCAAATCGGAAATATCACGAACTGTTTTCAAAATACACGGGCAAAATTTCTTTCACTGACCACGAGCAAGTTTTCGCTAGAGGTATTCTATTATAAAATTACTTCTTTTCGTCAAGGGTTGCAGAAAAATACCACTTTTGGTTTTCTTCGTACATTTTCATAACGGTTGATAATTTTTCCGATTTGGAAACATTGTTTCGCGAACTAGCAATAGCAATAGCAAAGGAACTTGACAGATTTTCTTTCATAATCCTCAGGAACGAAGAGTTAAAAATTGAACCCAAAAAATGTTCAAGAATGAGCAAATGTTTGATGTTTTTTTCACACTACCAACATTAAGTGGGAAATCTAATAAAATTATATGATATAGGAACAAGATCGTTAGATCTTTCGGTTTATTTTTTCATAATCCTCAGGAACGAAGAGTTAAAAATTGAACCCAAAAAATGTTCAAGAACGAGCAAATGTTTGATGTTTATTTCACACTACAAACATTAAGTAGGAAATCTAATAAAATTATATGATATAGGAACAAGATCGTAAGATCTGTCTGTTTTCCACAAATTGAACCATTCCGTTATTAACGATCACTTTGAAGATCCCAAACGCTGAAACAAGAATGTTACAGCTTCATGGCTACCAAGCACTAAGCACCCCAGCTTTTCAAGACGTCCATCATAATTTTTCCAGTCCGTTTCCCGCAGCCATTCCTCAGATCTCCTCTTTATCGTCCGTCATAAAGTTCCCGATGCTCGTTAATTCTCCATTCACTCGAATAACGCGTTTGACCTACATGCCTGAGTTGGATATTGTTTTCCGAATGGCACTTTGCCATTATCGGTTATTGTTATGAGGATGCGTAGGTGGGATTGCATCGCGTGGCTCACATCAATAAGTCGAATTTCCAATTCCGATTTAGCACTCCCATCCCATAATTCCATGTCTTCATAGGCGTATTCAGGAATTAAATTTCAATTATCGCTATCTGTTGATTGCCAGTGCCATTAGGCCCATGATCGAGTCCGGCCAGGTTTACTTTGGGACATCACGTGATTCAACGCATAATTAAGGTTTGTTATTCTGTGGCAATTCGATGCATGTGTGACCAGGTGCTGTCTCAAACAGGCTGAAGTGATTCGAAGGCTTAGGGCCATTCAAAGGTAAACTTCCAAGGGTGCTACTGGCAATGAAAACCACCCCACAGCGCCTTTCGAGGTCCTGTTGAAGTACCCATGCACCACTACAAAAATAAACGAATCACAAAATCAATTACCCTTCTTAGATCTTTTAATCCATAAATTTGACAAATTTTAATTCTCTATATACAGTGTGGTCATTTAAGTGTGCAACATATGGGAATCTTTTTAATGAATTGCACAACCAAAATACAGATAGTGCCGAAAGTTGGTGCATGTTCAGTTATCATCTTAGGTGCACTTAAAATTGTTGCAAGTCAAACAGCATACAGGGTAGGTCAAAAAATATAAAAATTGTTTAATAGTAAAGTACGCTTATTTCAGAAAATTCAGCAAAATTTTAATGGGAAAAGTTGTTTGCAATTGAAAGTTATGCCAAAATACCAAAACATGGCCACCTAACACATTTTTTAGTTTTTAATTCTTTTCGTTAATAATTTGTCAATTTGTAATGGTTTTTATATTCACCCTGAACACTTCCATAAGTTAATCATAACAAAATCAGTTGATCATACCTTTGTTCAAATTCAAGCATATTTGTGCAATTTACTTGAATTTTAATTTTTTTAGCGAATCACAAACTTTTTGCAACGATATTTAGCTTACTTTAAAATTACGCAAACCATATATTTAACAAGGTAAAACATCATTTATGATAAATTGCAAATTTAAAAACTGTCATTTAATGTGAACATTTTGTATTTGAAATGTTTATGAAAAAGGGTCGAGAGGTTATGAGGCCACGCCTAAGACAAGATCTCACTAAGCTAAGGTGAATAGGCGACGTTGTTTCAGGCAGAAATTGGCGCAATACATGATTGTGCAGAAGAATTGATGAAGCAAGACTTCCTAGGGGAAAACCATTGCAACCTACTCGGATAACCAGGTGACAATTAATGCAGCCAACTTAATGGGAGTCAATTCAAAACTAGTCTTGGGCTGTTTGAACACCCTGAATAAACTGGGCAGTGAGAACAGATTGATTTTAGCATGAGTATCAGCACATACAGGGCATGAGCGCAACGAAGAAGCAGATTGACTATAGCTCCTTGTGGTATCGAATAAGCTATACAAAAGACAAGCATCGAATCGAGGATGCAAACCAAATCTCAAGAATGTCGGAAATATTCGCCAAGGATGAGACAGGCAAAGGAGTTTTTTGAAAAACCATCGCCAATATTCACAGACTATCAACTGAGTCAGGAAAGGAGTACAACTAGAATATTAGTGGGACATTGTAGGCTTCATAAACACCCGAGTCCGATATGTCTGGCTGAAGCACTGCTGAGCAGGATTTGTCAGGAAGAGGAGGAAACAGCAGTACACATTTTTTGCCATTGTGAGCCAAGACTAAGGTTCCTTACGCTGGAAGAGGAAAAACCAAGAGCCAAAGATACACAAGATATCTAGAAGTTATGGAGTCTCATAGAGAAGACGGGACCAGTCAAAAAACTCTAAATTTGGAGGGAAGACTGAGAAGGCCGCGGTGGGAAGGCAAATAGCCCTAAGCCTCCTTTCTAATCTAATCTAATCTGTTGATTTTTTTTCAGTAGAATATGACGCTAGACCTCGCGTTTGACCATCTGTTGGAAAAACGCCATCAACAACATAGTTAGTGCAGTAGTTGAGTATGGGTGAAGAAAACCCTATCGTCAACTTTTGGTCTCTTGAGAGAAAATCATTAGGAAACCTGACTTCATCTTCAATCTATTTTTTATGATAGCAAGTTCTCCAAAAATCCCATGAGTTGGATAATGATTAGCAAAACAAAACAACAAATGCTATTTATATACATATCTGACCCGTTCCATATACATAGGTGATAGAGCGTCTCAAGAAAATGATAAAAGTGCCAATGAATGTATGTCCAAAACCCTTTCGATTTTGGGTTAGCGAGTGTCGAAATTTCAAGATTTTTTTAGTTTTTTCCTCCTGCAAATTTTCTGGATATCCAGCTCAAATTTGAAATACGTGCCAAGCTGTAGGGGTTTCATCATTGGTCATACCAAAATGGTCTTGACATTATACAGGGATACCTTTTTTCAGAGGTGATGCACACTCCTGTTGTTCCCCCTGAACTTTTTTGTGGTGCGCAGCTGATCGATTCCAAAAAAAGAGATGCAATTTATGTTTTTTTTAATACTTTTGTTCTCTTGTAGATTTCCGTATCTGCAACCGTTATTATTGTTATTATGTTTTCAACTTTTGGCCACGCATAGAAGGGAAAACACAATCCACTGTCCAAATCTCATTGGTTCGGAGTTATGAGGTGTTTTTGTTTCTCTTTGAGAAGGTTTTACAAGGGCTGTTAAGTCCCTATAAGGTAGACAAATAAAAAAAAATCATGATTTAAACTTCGATTTCTCTTGAAACGGCCTATAAACTTGCTTGGCGTGGGAAAGCCGAAATGCGGACTCAATAAGAATGCAATATGAGAAATTCAAGAAGATATATAAGGAAACGCAGAACGACAATAAAATGTACATACATGCCTCTCTATATTAGACACATGGCTGCCACATTTATCATGCATTACGAATAATTGAATAGATCAGTGACGACTCGTCAGGAAAGAATGCTAGGCGAAAACAAGAAATAAGTTTGTTTTTCTACAAACGTCAGTAAAAGTATAATTTTTGACGCATGCTGTCAGTGTCTAAATGTCAGTTTATGACACTGGTGTTAAAAGTAAATCACTTTTAGCACTAGTGCTAAAAGTGATTTATTTTTATGAGAAAATATGTGTAAACATAATTCGAAATGAAGTGTTTCAATTAAAAGTACAATTAGCGAAACTACAATTATAATACGAAACTCCATGGCCAGTCTCATTGGTAGATGTGACAGAATTTATTTTCGTGAAGCTTGTACCAGGGCAGAGAGCAATATTATCTGCCGAAGTTTTCGACAAAATTTGATCTGCAACGTTCTGTTTCCTTTGTAGCGAGTCTTCTATATAACCCTCTGCTACTGTACTGGACTTCCATCCACCATGTCTATTAATTGTAGTAAGACTAGCACCAGAGTCCGCCAACAAAGTAGCTGAGGAACGTCGGAAACAATGTCCAGTATACAGGGTGTAACTAAATGAGTGTAAAACATTTAAGGGGTCGATTCCTCATCGAAAAAGAGATAAAATCTTCCATATAAAGAAACTTCATTGGAGCATTCCATGTCAAAATACAGCCCCTTGAAGGGGGTACATAAAGATTTTTTTCACAAGCACTAAAAAAGTTACAGAATTCAAATTGACCTGACATTTTCTGCTACCAAAAAGACACTTAGCCAGTAATTTATTTGATTTACTCCATGGTTTAATCCCTTTAATTATTTAACGCAGGTAGTAACTACAAAGTGACAATAAATCCAGTTTGCATTTATGTCGATGTATCTCTGTAGTTGATCGTAACATATTTTTTTGCTGCCAACTGGTTTATTTCGGGCAGAAAATTCAAGGGACATTTTTTATTTAGAATGAAACAGGCTATCGGAAATAAATTTTTAAATGGTGAACAATTAATAAGACAAAAAGTTACATTGGAAATAAAATTTAGGTGTTGCGTTTTCCACCCCTCACAACCATGGGGTGAACCAAATAAATTAGTGGCTAAGTGTCTTTTTGGTAGTAGAAAATGTCAGGTGAATTTAAATACTGTAACTTTTTTAGTGCTTGTGAAAAAAATTGATGAACACATTTTATGTACCCCCTTCAAGGGGCTGTATCTTAACATGGGATGCTCCAATGAAGTTGCTTTACATGAAAAATCCCATCTTTTTTTCGATGAGGAATCAGCCCCTCAAATGTTTTACACTTATTCAGTTACACCCTGTATACATGGGAATCAGGCAAATTCGGCAATTTTGGCAGGCATCTTACCAAATGTGTTGATTCCAACTGGAGTCCTTGCACATTTATTTTTAATGCATTCTATAAAAACTCTAGAATGATTAATATCCACTGGACGAAGGGATTTGTACTTTTTGTAGTAGTTCATATACAATGTACCACTTACAATAAAGGTGCGTTGCACATTAGTTTTTGTGTCTGGTATATGCACAACTAGTGAAGTTCCGGAATCCTCGATATTATTTAATGTCAAATCGCACAGTTCTTCTCGACGGCAGGCTCCAAAAACACCAAAAATCGCAGCAACTTTCTGCATTAGATATATTTCATCTGGGGCTTCTGCGAGAAATTTGTCGATTTGTTCTCTTGTCAATAGTTTTGACTTTTTCGGTCGATATCCTTCACCCTTTCGCTACAAAAAAGCCACAAGCTTGTGATATCTGCTTATGTCATGATCATTTATGTTCATCATCGACTTTAACATAGAGTAAGTAATTCGACCAAAGCGTTGACAATTTCCATATTTTGGACTTTTATTCAAATTATGCAAGAAGCTTTTTTTCACTGGCCTCCTTTCCACTGACATTTTTCTGATCACACCATTTCAAGAAACGTTCGTATGAAAACTCTACTGTCGCTTTGACTTACTAGGCAATAATTCAAAAACAGCTTTATTGGCAGCTTCTTCAATTTGCAGCGGAAGAAATTCATTTTCTTGGGAACTTTCCATCGAGGAACGAAGAAACGAGAAAGAATAATTCGTGATTTATTGACGTTAGTTGTCAAGAAAGATGAATCAACAAATTGAGTACCAGTGGCACCGTTATGGGAATTTTATTGTTTATATTTTACTTAAAAGTTAGCAACGACAGGAATTATTCAAATTTCGTACAATGCTATGAAAGGCCGTGCGGACAGAGTGTCTATATTCTAATTCGCATTCGCTTGCCGGTCGTGGGTTCGATCCCCGTCGACTGCAGACATTTTTCTGATGGCCCAAGAAAGTGTTTGGGATCACACGTTAAAAGGTAAGGCCCCCGTCATTCCTTGCTCGCACAAGACTTTCGAAGACTTTTGAGGGTTGCTCGTAAGGGGGCAACCGAATGACGGATAGAACAAATTTTAGAACAAATTTTTTAGGCAATTCAACTATGTACAAAAAAGATGTGTTCGTACGGAAAAATATCTTTGGAGATTTATTTTAGGAAATCCTAAAAGGAATAAAAAAAATACTCTGTGCCTTATTTCATTGTGATAAACTTCATAGTATTTTTTCATTAAATTATTGTTCTATAGCGTAGATACGCCATATTGGTAAAATTACCAACAAAGTGATGACCGAGATGATGGACATTACCATGATGTAGATGCACCCATATTGGTAGTGAGGGTGTAAATCTATATTTGATCGTATTTTTCAGCAGCTAGCTAGAATTAACGAATCAAACAATCTACAATACATGAACAAGAACCATTTCCTGGATCTTGGGAACTCTGAAGATAATGATGTGGTTTCTGTGGTAAAATGACTGACGTTAGTTAGGTACACGGAAAATAAGGAATTGTTGAATCAAGCAAAATTTTATTGAATGAAGCAAATAAAAGTTTCATATATGCACGACAAAATATGATCTTGAAATGAGTAAATCTATATCTTGTTTCAGAGCGAATTTGATGTTTGAATTAAGTGAATATGTCTTGCATGAACTCTGGATCTTATTCAATCAAGCACATTCATGAATTGTTTATGAAGAGATATTAAATTGGCTCAAACAATCATTTCGTTTGATTCAAAATAAGAAGATATTGATTAAATGAAATATTCAGTTGATTCAATGTAATATTTGGTTGATTCAAAGAAATATTTGGTTGATTCAATGAATCATTCGGTTGATTCAATGAAATATTTGGTTAATTCAATGAGATATTTTGCCGATTCATTGAAATATTTCGTTGATTCAAGAGAAACTGTATTTCCATTCGACAAATCGTTTTGTTGATCCAAATTATTCCAAATTCAGTATTAATTCTGGAATTTTCTGAAATTTCGCATCAATAGAATAAACTGAACTAGGAAACTAGTCGACTTCTAGCATGGATCTTCAGCTGATGCAAAACTATTTCGGATTGCTAACCATCCTGAGTTCGATTTATCCAGCTGATATTTCAAACACGAAGAATCAGGCTTCACGTATATAATGGATTCGAGGCAGGCATAGACGAGGCGAAATGATCGCCATCTAGAGGCGACAGTTTAACTTGATATAGAATGAACAAAATATTGATATTACATATTGCGTTGCTCTGTTCATGCAAATGATCCGTTCTAAACGAGTTCATTGCCTCATCGGAATAAGAAAACTTGTATGTTGTTTCAAAGATATATTCTCATCAAAATGATCACACTGTAGAAAATTCTTTCAAGTGAATGCATATGTGGTTGTGAGTGAATTTACTGATCGAAATTTTTGAGTGAATTCCCAACTCAAACTAGATATTTCATCAAGTTTTCCTATTAATAGAATGTTAATAACAAATTTCATCGAATCGGCTCATGAATTACCTTTTTATACAGTCAAGTAGGGTGGAATCTCAACTCAATCGGGCGTGGACCGAAATTGACACATTATTGCGTGGACATTGAGTGAAATTTCACTCAATTTTTTTTTCAGTGCATTATTTCTCATGTAATCAACAAAATGTTTATAGTTTATCAACATCGACATTTTTTTGGATCGACATAATTTGTTTTTGAGAAAACCATAATATATTCTGTTGATGGAATTGATATCATACTGTTGATTCGATTAGACTACATTATTGATTTGAACAAGCTGCTCCCATGAAATAATCATGTATCTGGTTGAATCAACAAAAAATTGCTCAGTCCAACAAAAATAATTCAAGCATAAATAATTTTTTGATGCAACAAATCCTTCTTTTTTTTCGTGTAGATTATTCCAGGCACCAGTTATGGCGTAATCACTATTCGGGAATGCTGCACCATACATTCAATCTAAAACGATTCGAAACCCGCTCGCTCATTGAAACAAAGAGACAGGCATCGCCAATGACCAAATGCCATTGACGTTAATTGGCCCAACAAGACAAAAACATATACTTACAGCGAGTTTAATTAATTATTGATCAGCATCGTTCACGGTTACGTAAGTCCGTGGCTTTCTAAACTTGCAACTTCAAGTTCATAGACTCCGATGGCGTGCAAGATAACGAAGATAGGTGAAATTCAACTGCGAGTTACATCAATGAAAAAACATTAAACATAATGAGGATGGAGCATTAATGAATCAATGACCCAGTGTACAGGTTTCCCGGACATCCACACGGATAGAGAGTTCCGAATTGCTGATGACCTACAGAAGAAGAAGAAATTCTTGAAGGATGATGCTCTATTCAGGTTGTTCAGTCGAGATTGGCATGCAAAAGCTTTAAACAAACAATAATTATCGACCAATATCAATAATCAATACTTTCTCTAAGGTTTTGGAGTTTTACTGAAAGATAGACTTTAATATTCTATTTTGAATCGAATAACTTTTTATCAAAAATCAATTTGGTTTTCGCCAAAAAAATCCACAATAGGGGCGTTGCTGATGGTCGTGGGAGACATTGTCGAGGGACTGGCAAAAAACAACATTACAAGCATTTGACTGTGTCACACACGACCTTCTCCTGGAGGAGCTATCATATTACGGGATCAGGGGAACACCTCTCGAACTAATGTTATCATAGAAAAATAGAAAACAACTTTTGAGATAGTTAGAGCTGGTGACCAGTTGTCCTTCAAAATATCTAGACAAATCACCCCCTGACTGTTGATGTTGCAGTGGTAGATCCTAGTACGGAAAGTAACCTTGGGTCAAAATAAATGACACTACATCGGAACCCATGGAGTTCAACAGGGCTCGGTCCTCGGGCCTTTACTTTTCGTCATTTATGTAAATTATTGTAAATGATATCTGTCAGCACATGTTAAAAGAAACTAGTACTACTCTATTCGCGAGAATTGACCAGCCCCGGGGTTCATCGCGGGAAAGAGAAGGACGTATAACTCGCTCTCGCTCAGATGAACCTTTTTTCTTGAAGAAGGAGAATTTTTCTTGAGGAAGGAAAATATTGTTTCTGCATAAAAAATGAGAAAACCTAACCTATCTATTTTATGAGTATATCTGTACTTGTTTCGTTGACCTGTGTAAAACTTAATGTTTATTAACACCAAATAAAATATTCTATTCTATTCTAACCTAACCTAACCTAACCGAACCTCACCTCTGGCCTAAACCACAAACATAGAAAACCCCTAAATGAACCTATTTCCCATAGAGAATATTTTTTAGAAATCACTTGAGAACAAGGAAAAAATAAAAAAAAGATGAGCCTCGCACGGATTCGAACCCCGGCCCGCCGGCTTGGCATGCCGATGCTCTGCCTACTGAGCCAACCAGTTGCTTACCAGACGAAGTATGATGAAGTACTGTGCTTCGGCTATGTGCCAAATGCATTCTCGCGAGTGAGAGGGCATTATATGTCCTTCTCTCTCCCGCGATAAACCCCGGGGCTTGTCAATTCTCGCACTCTATTCGCAGACGATACGTCACTCATAAGCTAGTGATTTTTTCTTTTAGGCTCTCTGAGAGGAAAATTCTTTAAATAACGAAGTGATATTTTGGGGCAAATCATCTGATTTTTATTCACTACACGTATATTGAAATAGTATTCATATTTTCATTTTATATTTTTCCTTATTGTTAGTTATGCAGATCAGTATTTGAATTTTTCGTGTATTTTGAATTGTCCAATGGCTTTTGTAAGCTCGTTTTAATGGCATATAGCCAGGAAATTAGTAGTTCTCTGTTGAATTCACCAAGAAAGGATTAATATCTTCATCACATAGAGAAGGCGAATTCTCAATGTATTTCTTCCAATTCAACTTTGTTTTTCATGTTCATAATATACTTATCTTAGAACATTCCTTTTCAGATATGTTTATTAATTTATTTATTGTGATTTGGCGTAACCTGTTGAGGAATGAACTGTGTACGCCTTTTTGAATAGTCTTTTTTGTGAGAAAGTTCAATTTTATTGTTGTGGCAATGCCAAACACTATAGGTGTTGAATCGTATATTGTAGAAAAAAGTATAAAGCGAACGAATTGGTGTTGTTATGAAAGTATGCGGACATCAAGTAAAGTTTACAGTGAATAACAATTAGGGTATGTATGTATGTATGTATGTATGTATGTATGTATGTATGTATGTATGTATGTATGTATGTATGTATGTATGTGTGTGGGCGGTCCGGGACCTGACGCACTTAGGCCTCCCTTTTCGGGCCCATTGTGCAACCACATTCCTGGGATCGCAAGTCAGCCATGGAGAAGGCCGATCTCGCGAGCAAAAGAGACCAACTTTCTAGGCCGAATATTTTTAAGATCCTCTGGGTCCAGGATACTGCCCTTGCTACCGCTACTGCCGAGCATTCAGGATCCTCCACGATCCCGATCGTGCTGAGATGCTTGTTCAAGTGGCAGTGCCCTGTCAGAAGGCCCACCACCAGTTTCAGCTTCAAAGCCAAGAGGGCATTGGTCTGTCTTCGTGACGGGTTTCCTATATGGAGTTTGAACTGCCTCATTCCAGGAGCCTCTCTCTAGCTGTCCTGAAACCTTTTCGTCAGGATTTCCTTCATCCTGAAGTTGCTCCAGGATCAAGTGACCCCCAAGATTAACTCTGGACCAACCACTGAACCCTTCGCCCCCTTTCTGGCCAGACCATCGGCCATTTCGTTACCTGGTACCCCTGAGTGCTCAGGGACCCACAAGAGACATACTTTGTTCGTTGCTGACAGCCTTTGTAGGCTTTCTATGCACTCTGACACCAAGGTGGAGGTCACCCCATACGAGGTGAGCGCCTTGATCGCCGCCTGGCTGTCAGTGCATATAGTGATTTGCTGGCTGTGATAGCCCCTCTCGATATTCTCTCGAACACATGCAAGTATTGCAACTACTCCAGCCTGAAAAATCGTGGCATGTTTCTCAAGGGTATAGTAATGATATGCCCTTGCGGACTGCCCATAGACCCCAGCACCTGCGCATTCTTCCATCCTGGAGCCATCTGTATACCAGATGATGCCTTTGGTGGGTATTATGCAGTGCCCGTTCTGTTCCCAGTCTATCCTAGTAGGAATTTTGACTTGGGGCATTTTCCTGAATCGAATGATCGGTGTTATGCTGTCCCCTTTCATACCGAGTGAGGGGTAGTCATCACAATTAGGGTATTACCCTCCTAGCCAGATGGTCATCAAATATCAATGTTGGAAATATACAGGGTGGCATTGAAATAAGTGCAAATATTTCAAACACTGAGAAAGCTCGACGTGTACTATCGAATGGGGTTATACCCCTTTTTCCACCCAAGGGTCTATATACACTGTAGCAAATCTGACTTCCCTTATGTTCAAATTTCCATGCGGTAGGCACAATCACGCGGAGTTCAATCATTTAAATTGTTTTAAAGTGGCGTACTTGATTTTGTTCTTGTATTTTGTTAAATTTTTGGGATGAAATTTCTCGTTAATTAGAAGAATTAGAACAAATTTGATATCATGGAAATATTCTTTAGACTGTATCATATTAATATTCTGAATATGTGCACTTATTTCTAAAGTACCTTGTATAGTTGGCATTTCGTAAAAAAAAAACATTATAGGAAAACACACGCAGACACTTCGGTTGACATTCAATACAGGGTGGAAATGTACAGAGTAAAATCTAATATGTTACAGACAAATTGATTAAATCTACAGATATTTACAAATGCAACATATACATGAGTAGGAATGTTCCCCACAGTGAAAACTGGTAAGAAGTTGAATGATTCAAATAAAATTTGTTGATCATTTGACATTAAAAAAAATGCATAGGAAAAATACCTTTTCTTAGATTTTGATGCAGCTGTTCATGGAAGCGTACCTGATTAATATACGAACATTCCAACGAATTAAACAAAACTTCCAAATACCTCTCGCACTACTTTATTATCGTCTGTCACGGCACTGCGCGAAAGTCGACTGCGATAAATATGTAACATGAATTCTAAATTGAATGACTGTATATCAATGTCAACAAGGTCTTTGCTAGTGTTGCATATCTTAGTAGAAAAAAAATCGACGATGTCTCGCATTATACAATATAATATAATTCTTCCAGATATGATACCGACAGCTGACTACTCGCCTTTGATCTGGAATTGACCGTGTTGCCAAAATGGCATGTATACACAAGATCACAAGACGGTGGACTAAAAAAATGTTAGTCGGCAAGTGCATGGACGATTTTCCTTCGAGAAAGTAGCACTTTTCTGGCCTAGTCCGGACGTCGTTTTCCGGATTAGGTCGGACAGGAATACATTTAACTACATATAATGACCAAATCATAGTACAGGGTCGCTACACTCAAAGAAATGGTATGGGTTGATTGACAAAAAAATTATTCAATCAACAATCATTATAATATTGTCCACATGAGATTGTGTTGCTGGCGTCTTATTTGGTTATTTGTGTTGTGGCTTTATATTATTTTGATATGATCATTTCACATTATACCTAGTCTGCAATGAAGTGATTTTGGTAAGTCGATTAGGAATGACTGTATTCAATATCGAGTTGTAATCTAGTACTAAATTTGGTGATGATTCAGATCATTTAGTACAATATAATTGGATATATCCCAAGGGAGGTTGTATATGAGTACCAATTTTTTCACTATCGAAATGGAAGACATATAATCCAAGATCCCATGAAAGCCAGACCTCTACTACTACTACTCTAAGTAGGCCCTGGTACATCACGTGGGATGAAGTTTAGGCTCGAGTTTAGGTCATGGCGCCTTTGGAAGGTTACAGGGAGCAAAGTTGCTAAAAATACCAACTAACTTTCGTCAATACTAACGGTTGGTTACTTGCTATTGAAATTCACATATTTACCAAAAATCACAAGATCGAATCAGCTACATGGACATAAACAAATCAACTATTTAATCGTCTGGTAAATGTTTTTTGCAAACGTTCCTATATCTGAGTAAATAAAGCTAACTGTTTGATGGCTTGCCATAAAAATTCACATTTACTAATAATGACGAAGCCGAATCAGTTTGGAAAATAAATCATCGAAATTTTCACTGTCGGTTGGTAGGTATACTAAACTTATGTTTGAAAATATACAACACATTGTACAGTGATAGCGTTGAGGATATGCTAATGTAAAATTCTGTAGAAGTTAAGTCTGTAGTGGTTGAACATATCAGAATGCAATATACCAGGTATCAACGAAGTTTTCAGACAAGTCATGCATAGTTTCCAGAGATCCAAAGGTATGAGATTTGAATTAGGCAAGGGTTTAAATTCGAGAATTGAAAAATTTAGCAATATTTCATATTCTTCCATCCCCAACTTTTGATTTTCATTGGGACATCCTGTATTTTACTTCATGATCGGTTAGAGATTATCATGACAAATCCAACGATATGGATTTGATATCTTTATTTCAAACGGTTACGAAGATATTCGCGTTTGAAATTCCCATATGTTCAATGAGTGTGACAGAGAAAGAAGTTTCGATATAGCGCCGTCTCACCCATTGAGCATATTATGGAAACTTCGAACGCAAATATCTCCGTTATCGCTTGGAATAACCCTATCAAACCCGGTAACGTCGAATTTGTAATTGTGATCCCTAACTGATTATGGAATGAAATACATCAGAGTGTCCCATTTGACAGTTGGGGTAGTAACCGGAAGTGATGAAGTATGAAATATCGGAAAACTTGACACCCGGAATGTTGTAGAATATTCCATATATATAATCATCCTGTATAATTCCTTCTGGATCCAGAAGCATTTCGAGAAAGCTCATTATTCATGATTTTATCGTTCTCAATAATACATAAAAAAAATTCCTGCCAAACAGGGCACGGAAAAAATGGATTTGTTGCATCAACTTATTTATGCTTGATGAACTATTTTTGTTGGACTGAGCAATTTTTTGTTGAATCAACCAGATACATGATTATTTCATGGAAGCAGCTTGTTCAAATCAAGAATGTAGTCTATATAATTGAATCAACAGTATAATATCAATTTCATCAACAAAATATGTTATATGGTGTTCTCAGAAACAAATTATGTCGATCCAAAATAATGTCGATGTTGATTCAAATATAAAAATTTTGTTGATGAAATAATGATCATTTTGATGAGAATATATCTTTGAAACAACATACAAGTTTTCTCATTCCGATGTAGCAATGAACTCGTTTGGAACGGATCATTTGATTGAATAAAGCAACGAAATATGTAATATCAATGAAATATTTTGTTCATTCTACATCAAGTTAAATTTTCGCCTCTAGATGGCGATCATTTCGCCTCGTCTATGCCTGCCTCGAATTCATTTTATACGTGAAGCCTGATTCTTCGTGTTTGAAATATCAGCTGGATAAATCGAACGAAGGATGATTAGCAATCCGAAATAGTTTTGCATCAGCTGAAGAGAAGTAATGACTGGAGATCTATGCTAGAAGTCCACTAGTTTCCTAGTTCAGTTTATTCTATCCATGTGAAATTTCATAAAATTACCGAATTAATACTGAATTTGGTTCAACAAAACAATTTGTGGAATGGAAATACAGTTTCTCTTGCATCAACAGAATATTTCATTGAATCAACTAAATATTTGATTGAATCAATATCTTGTTATTCTGATTCGAACAAAATGATTATTTGAGCCAATTCAATATCTCTTCAAAAACAATTCATGGATGTGAGGATGTGCTTGATTGAATAAGATCCAGAGTTGATGCAAGACATATTCACTCAATTCAAACTTCAAATTCGCTCTGAAACAAGATATAGACTCACTCATTTCAAGATTATGTTTCAATTCCATTTTTTCCGTAATCGATCTCGACCTTTTCGAAAGTCAATACATTTTCAGATAACACCCTGTAGGTCAACATTTCCGAAACAGTGAATTATTGAAAGAAATTGAAAATTGGCTGATCCAAACCAAAGTTATGACGGTTCGAAAATGGAAGAAGTGTTCACTTGTCTCACTTCGATTGTGGGGCAGTTTATTTAATCATCTGCTAAATGTTTTATGCAATCGGCTCTATATCTGAGTTAACTAAGCTATAACTGATTGATTGCTTGCAATTAAAATTCATATATTTACCAATAATCACAAGACCGAATCAGCCTTAAACCGACTTTCACACTGTCTATGATGTCTACGATGAATGATACTAAAAGAAAACCATCACCTTGGCGAAATTCACGCAGAACATGTCATAGCAGGACAACGTCATCGACAATCCACTAACGGGTTATTCCCGTGAGGGTAGTAAACAGCCCTACCCCGACAGGACCCACATCGCGAAACATTGTATAGGGTTTTATGCCGGAGAACACACCCCTTTCTCGATGGGGTCACCCGAGCGACGAGATAGTCTGGGCAGACGTTCGCTGAAAACTGAAAAGCTGAAAACGCGGCGTCGACGTCGCGGTGCCAGCTGAAACTGAGCCGGCGACGCTGAAAGTGATGTAAAAGCGAAAGGGAGGATACGGAAATCCGAGAGTGGGTTATTACTAACGATCTAGCAATATTTAACTTACTACACTGTTTTTGAGATTTCCAAAAGCGACCAGTTTATTTCAGAATAGTGACTTGTATTTCAGAATGTATCAATTCTATTTCAGAAGAGTCAATTGAATTTCAGATAGCGTCAACTGCATTTATGAATGATCACATGTATTTCATAAAGTATTAATTCTATTTTAGAAGTGTCAATTTGAGTATGTACAGGGTGGCCCACCGAAAACGTAGCAAGGCATTACAGGCTGGGAAAGAACTTTTCGATAAAATCCGAAAACAGGTCATACAATACAAAAAATACAAAAATCGGTTCAATTGCGTACTTTATTGCAATGAGTTTCTTCAAATGAATTCGCTGTTTTTGCCGATGCACAGATTTGTTTAGGCTCATTTTAGACACGTTTGAATTAGGTCAAGTAGTTGCTAGATACCTATCGTGGTTGAAGTGTTTACGAATTGTTGACTTTAACATTGATTATTTATTATGGTGTATTCAATTGCAGACAGAGTGGAAATCATTGAGCTTTTTTTCAAAAACGATGAATGTGGAAATCGGGTCGCGGAGTTGTTTAACCAACGGCATCCTGACAAACATGGCTCTGGAAAAATTGTTCGCGAATTGGTGAAGAAATTTCGCGAAATAGGTTCAGTTCATAACAAAAAGAGAAAGCCTGTGAATCCAGTACTTAATAAACCTACGGGGATAGCAGTATTGGGGCAAGTTGCAGTTGATAGTACGCTAAGTACAAGACAATTGGCCATTGCGACGTTTGTGTCTCATACCAGTGTTCAACGGGTATTGAAAAAATACAAATTCTATCCTTGCAATTTTGCGAAATTATGAGTGAGCGAGCGTTACACAATGGTAATTTTCTATTCAATGTGTGTTTTTCGAACGAGTGTTCCTTCTTCCTCAATGGTTTAATGAATCGCCACAATTTCCGGTACAGGGCTAACACCAATCCAAGGATTTTCCACGAAACACACGCAACACCCCCAGAAGTTAAATGTGTGGGCTGGTATTTTTGTAAACTCCATCGTAGGACCTTTTTTCCTTCTTGGAAATTCAACAGGCGATATGTACTTGGATTTACTACAAAATGCCATCGACCCAGCTCTAACAAATATCATTGAGAACGATCCCGCATACCATGAACAGGAACTGATTTTCCAACAAGACGGAGCTCCTCATTATTCCCAAAATGTACGAAATTATTTACATGACATATTTCCAGGACGATGGATAGGACGGCGGGGCTCAATAGAATGGCCACCTCGGTCATCCGACTCAAGTTCTTTAGATTTTTTTTGTGGGGACACATAAAAAGCCTTGTTTATGTATTTTTATGACGGTCACAAAACACCACCAGATACATTAGAACAGTTGCGACAAAGAATCATTAACATATGTCGCGAAGTGACACCCCGAATGCTCCAGAATGTACGATAACGGTTTGAACATAACTTATACCACTGTATGCAGGTTGCCGGACAGCAATTGGAACATTTACTTGACTAATAAATGAGTTCTGAAGTACAATTGAACCGATTTTCGTATTTTTCGTCCCACATGATGGTTGGAGTTACAACGCTCCATATTTTCTGAAAGAGTAGATCGACAAACAAACTTGACCTGTTTTCGGATTTTATCGAAAAGTTCTTTCCCAGCCTGTAATGCCTTGCGGTACGTTTTCGATAGACCACCCTGTATATTGTTTAACGAGCAAGGAATGTTAGATTTCCTACGAGAATGAAGTTTGCAGCCTATGGCTCATGCTGCAATCATTGTCTAGAAGTTTATTCTTCGCAAAACAAAAAGTCTAAACACAATTCTATGTTATATCGAAGACTGGAACCTTTGGCACGATAATACACTTTATACACTGTTTTACCACTAACCAAACCAATTTTTTATAAACGCCTCGACACGTGTTTCGCTATGTTATCATCTTATGGGGATACCAACGGATGGCATAATTCCAAAATATAGCTTTGAAAAAACTTTTAAAATAAGTATAACGGACAGAGAGGCATGGAAGGAAGGACCTCCTATCGATGCAGACATTGCTGTCTATACGGACGGCTCCAAAACTGAGGAAGGATCAGGAGCTGGTATTTATGAGGCCAAGCCAAAGACAAGAATCTCACTGAGCTTAGGCAAATACGCGACGGTGTTTCAGGCAGAAATTATTGCAATACATCATTGCGTGAAAGCATTGATAAGGCAAGAGTTTAAAGGCAAAACCATTGCAATCTATTCATATAGCCAGGCGGCAATCAAAGCAGTCAACTCTATGCAAGTTAACTCAAAACTAGTATGGGACTGCTTAGAAACCCTAAATGCACTGGGCAGTCAGAACAGATTGACTCTAGCATGGGTACCAGCACATACAGGGTACGAGGGCAATGAAGAGGCAGACTCACTTGCCCAAGCAGGAGCAAACAAAGCTGTTAATGGCCCAGAACCCTTCTGTGGTATTGCGAGAGCTATACAAAAGACTAGTATCAAATCATGGATGCAAACCAAATCTCAAGAATGGTGGAACAACTCGCCAGGAATGAGACAGGCTAAAGAGTTTATTTAAAAAACCATCGCCCACATTCACAGAATATCGACTAAGCCAGAAACGGAGTTCAACTAGAATACTAGTGGGACTTCTCACAGGGCATTGTAGGCTCAACAAACACAAGAGTACGATAGGTCTGACTGAAGAACTGATGTGCAGGTTCTGTCAAGAAGAAGAAGAAACAGCAGTACACATTCTTTGCCACTGTGAGGGCTTGTCAAGACTAAGGTTCCTTACGCTGGGTGAGGAAAAACCAGGAGCCCAGAGATACACAGGAGATCTGAAAGCTAGCCTATGGAGTCTCATAGAGAAGGCGGGGCTAGCCGAAGAACTCTAATCGATTTTGAGGGCAGACACAATAGATCTGAAAAGGTCGCAGTGTGGAGGCAGATAGCCCGAAGGCCCCATTCCAAATCTAATCTAATCTAATCTAATGTTATCATCTTCAGGAGAAGATTAAAATTCTAGTTTCAAGATGATAACATAGTTAGCGAAACACGTGTCGAGGCGTTAATAAAAAATCGGTTTGGTTAGTGGCAAAACAGTGTAATTTACAATTCTATGTGTTTCCTTAGATTCTGAATTGCTCGCGAGATGTCCCGTCTTCTTATCTTAGTCCTGAATATGGTGATTATGGTTCTTCTCAGCTCATCAATATCCATCGGTACAGTTTTGAAAATCAAATCTTTCATAGTTTCCAATAAATAATGATCCAGCGGAGAGAGATCAGGTGACCGCGCTGGCAAACGTATGTTTGTTGGAAATTACCTTGTCAGGGAACATATCTGACAGACACTCGGCAACCCTTCTTGCGTTATGTGGATAAGCTTAAGAATTCAACAGTTCTGTTCGCATATTCGATTGAAATTCAGTTTGTTAAACAAAACTGTTGGCGTTCCTTCCAAAACACTCTTCGCAAAAATGTTTTTCTGTCAATTTTGATCAACAGGAAAGATTCGATCATATCGTGTGATACACCATTGTAATCAGAAAAAAAAAAAGACTTGAAAAATGCAGAAATCCGATATGGCGCTCATAAGAAAAAACAAAGTTGAGTGTTGTAACTTTGGCATCAAGAACGTAATGGAAAATACGATGACAGATTCAGATTCCTTGTGAAAAAGTGCCTTGAGAATGTCCTAGTCAAAAGACAATTACAAATTTTCGTTTTCTTCGAATAATTTAAAAACTGAAAATGACACATCGAATTTCTTTGCAGATAAATGTTCAGCATGAAAATGCGCAACTTTGCTCTAATTCAACCGACCTCGTATCTCTTATAATAACCGAGATCCCCATGGTGAAGCTCAAAAAATGCGCACCCTGTATATGGTGGAAACTGTGGAAATGGTGGTATAGGCAATATTTCTGAAAAAATACTGGCCAGAGTTTTAGTGGCGTTGAATTCAACCAGGTTATTAAACTAAACATGGTTTCGTATACATATCTTCTATGTCTGATAATGCCAAACAAAAATCTAGAGCTATCAGATTGTGAACAATACAAAAGTTGAAATGACCGCCATAAAAATAGGAAGGTAAAACTTATGTCAAAACGGAATTACAAAAAACATAATTAATGATAATCAGATATATTCTGGATTTGTCATTAGACAGAAACAGAGAATGCGTCAGTCGTATTCACATTGTATTGGTCACGGTGTAGTAGTAGTAGTATTGTGGGGAGGCTGTAGCCAGGCAAGTAGGCCCCCATTGGCCCTTTTTGCCAACCCCTGCTCTCCACATATCTACACATCCCTCTTTTAGTTGTCCTTTTCGAACCTTCCCGTCCTTCTGATGAAGGTCAGGATGTCCGTCCACTCTAATTCGACCAAAACTTCCTGTTGTAGTTTATCTACTCCAAAGATTTCGAACCTCATCCTTCCATACGCCTCACACTCTCCGAGGAAGTGAAGTGATGTCTCCTCATCTTCTCCGCATTCACGGCAAGTGGGACTATCTTCCACACCTATGAGTGATAGGTGTCTGCGTAACCTGTTGTGCCCTGTCAGTATCCCTATAAGAAGGCGCAGGACTTGGCGATCCCTGCCCAGTAACCAAGTCGTCCTTGGCTTGCTTGGACCGGCCACCCGGTCTCTCGATTGCCTGCTCTAGTGCCTCGTCCGCCCATTCGTTAAGGGCAGACCAAGTTCATTGGCTTCTTGTTATGCCCAGTGCAGGCTCCGGTCCCCAGAACGGTGTCGCGGATCCGATTCTAGCCAGCTCGTCGGCCACCTCGTTCCCGGGCACCCCCCTGTGCCCCGGAACCCATACTAGTTCGACTTCCTTCTGTTCAGCTAGTTTCTCAAGAGCATCACCACATTCCTGCACCAAAGCTGAGCTTGGTTTAGGATGGCAGACAGCCCTGACAGCCGCCTGACTATCCGAGAAGATGTAAATCTTCTGCTCTGGTCCCTCTTTCACCTCTTGCCTCTCCGCTACTGCCAGAATGGCAAAGACCTCGGCCTGGAAAACTGTGGTATACTTTCCAAGAGCGTAGCTCTCCCTTATGCCTAATCCTTCTAGGTAAATTCCTGCACCTGAGTCCTGTTTGTCAGTTAGGCGCGATCCGTCCGTATAACATACTAGACTCCCCGGGCGGAATTCCACTCTGTTCTCTTCCCATTGTTCCCTGCTTGGTCACGGTGGTCACGGTGTAAGTCGTCACACATTTTTCATGTACCTTATGAAATAATGGTGGATTTAAATTTAGAAAATTAACAAATGCACTAAGGAGAAAACAGTTTGTGATAGAATGATTTACCTAGTATTGCGAAATGATGAAACACAATTTCACACTGAAATAGGCCCATTACCATTTGCGTAGGTTCCAGAACCAGCAAATTGTATACCTAGGTTAGGTACCCAATAACTATTTATTGGGCCATCAGCCGGTTATTTTGTTGCAGAGTGAAAGTGATTCTGCGGTCGAAAGCGGTTACATTTACATAATTTATTACACCTTCAGCAAACCATTCACGGTCGAGAGGAAATAATGGAAAGAAAGATTAACGGAAACGCTATTTTATGTTCATGAATACCAGTTCTGTCTATTTTTACACCTGTTAACACGCGACTGCTAGTAGACGCAGGAAATTTGTAATAAATAAATATAACCATTGTCTGGGATAAGCAGAAGATAAAAGAGGTTATAGATAGATGGTTGTAATTATCTGCTGGGCTCTAAAAAACCAACTATTTCGCAGTTCCTAATTAAAAAAATGTACAATTATATTTTATGTTATACATGCACTTTTACGAGTGAAATTACTAGATAAATGTTTATACTTTTCAATGTTTGAGTAGTTCATCATCAATAACATAATTCTCAAATCTAGAAATCCTCGATCCTGATGAAAACCTTTAGGTATACATTTTCAAACCAGAAGAAAAAAACTTATGGTGGATACCATAGCCATCAATTCCGGCATTCCACGAGGATCAATTTTGGCACATACATTGTTCATACTCCATATCAACAATGACCTATTGGGAGTAACCACTTGCCCCTATCCACATCTTTGCTGAAGACAGTTCTCTCCATGTCCCCACTTAAATGTCAGTAGATAGTTAATCAAAAACTAATTAAGGGACATATGAGTCGTTTTAATCATTGATGAATAGTTTCAACACATAAAAATCCTTGGGTTGAAAAATCTCGATTTTGAACACCCTATATCTCTGTAATCATTACCGCTAGACCCCAAATGTGATGCATCGATGGAATCAGCTTTTCAGAGAGCATCTGGAAATGCAATGAAATACAGGGCATTCTATTTGAAATATCAAAGTTGTGTCTACTTTTGGATAGAAGCGGCAACGCCGCAGCGCTGAAAATATTTTAGAAAGATGCCCCCCTCGAAAATGTAGTTGACATGTTCAAGTGTTTTTTCAATATCTCGTACTGGTGACCTAGAGAGCCTCTGTTTCTTTGATACCCCACTTTCAGATCCAACCTGTATAGTGGATATTCATAGTACCGAGACCTCTGAAGGAACCCTGGAAACGATAGGAATTAATCCGAAATTAATTTGCTCTCGCACTCGAAGTGTTGAAATTAGATTTGAAATTGGTGCATGTTTGTTTATCGCCATTAAAATGCCTCTTGCAGAGTTTTGTTTACATAAATCGACGTGTTTTTGTTCGAGTTGATATTTTTGGAGTATGAATAATGAAACAGTTGGTCCAAATGTATTTCGATGACGTATTAATTGAGAGAGGAATATGCGACTGGGCTGGTACTGAATTTTTCATATTCAAAAATTAATTATTACCCTATGTGTTTACAGACCTCAAAAGAATTTTCATTTCATTCCAAAATGACATTTTCTGGCGTTGTAATAGTTATAAACTTTACAAGACCGATATGTAGCAAATGGGAACGTCTCGTTTGACCCAATTTTCGATTCGCCAATTCCCGATCCACCCAATTTTTGATTCACCGACCGTCTCCGAACATACCCGAAAGATGCGTTGTTGTCAAATAATGCCACATTTCCTCGGATTCAATGAAGCGGGAATTAAATCATAATTTGGAGCATCGAACAACAACTTTCAGATACTTTTCCGTATTTTCGATTTTGTACAAAAGGTCCTATTTTGTACGAAATTGAATAGCCTTTCATTGTGCTGTATACAATTGAGAAGTTTTACTTCGTTGCTCACTTTTTAGTTGGAAACAATCAATCATGTGGACGGTGTATCGTCTGATATCATTGGCATCAATTCCGGCGTTCCACAAGGATCAATTTTGGCACCAACATTATTCCTTCTTCATATCAATGATCAGTTGGGAGTAACAACTTACCCCATTCACAGCTCTGCAGATGATAGTACCCTCCATACTGCGTTCTCTTCCAGAATTCCCATTTCTTCCCAGGAAACTAAGAACTCATGGCGCAGGCAGGTCAATGCTGTCAAAGAATACCTTGCTGAAATCACAGCCTGGGGAACCAACAACCTAGTTGAATTCAACGCCACCAAAACTCAAGCCTGTATTTTCTCTAAAAGGCGGAACTGAGTATGCCCGATATTGTAATGTCTGGCACCACCATCCCCCCCAAGCACACCATATCTATGCTCGGTATTTCCATCAGCAACATTCTTTCATGGGATAATCATATCAGATCCATCGCAAAAGCTGCTTCACAAAAACTCGGATTCTTGTTCCGTGCGAAAAGCTTCTTTACACCTACAAAGCGCAGATACGGCCTGTTCTAGAATACTGTTCGCACATATGGGGTTCAGCACCAAAACATACGCTGATGCTCTTAGATCCCATCCAGAGAAGAGCCATTTGCCTGGTGGGTAACGCCACACTCACTCACTCTTTGACATCATTGGAACACCGTTGAAAGGTTGGCGACCTTACACTTTTCCATCGATACTTCCACGGGAAATGTTCTTCGGAAATCTCTGCTATCATCCCTTCACTAGCAATACCAATCAGACGAACTAGACAAGCCCAGTCAGCACATCCTTTCGTTGTCAAAACTCCTTCATCCATAGAACGGCTAGGCTCTGGAATTCATTGCCTGAGGAAGTATTCCCAACAACATATAATCTCCAGAAGTTCAAAAAATATTCCAATACCTACCTCCTGTCCTTATCCTCCCTAGGAACGCACGATGTTCTTTGAACATTATAGGGATTTCCTTTCCTGCGCTCCAAGCGATAAAAAAATCATGTCCCCTTAACGGCGCCACTGGAAATACGATTGGCCAAATGTTATCACTTTTTCATTTCCCTTAGGATCTCACCAATTTATTGGATTATTTTCTATGTTCAGCGGTTGCCTAGTATAATTGGATAAACCTCACAATTTTTCATCAAATTTGGCACCCTGCATTATGCCATGGGTAATTTTAGTCCCAAAGGAATCACCTGTTTCAATTTGTACGTGACATTTAGGAACACCCTGTACATAACCAAAATTTGGTTATTGTATATTACATAGGAAGTACCATGGGCAATTATTTTCCACAAAACGGTTAATATCAGTAGTAGAAGAGATAAGAATAAATTATAAAATGTCGGTCGAGAAGCATGCAACCTATTTGTTGTAGGTATACCTACTCATACTTGCTCATACACCACGGAGAATGTTTGAATTTCATTAGCATCGAGGGCAAGAACCATGTTGAATTGAATTTGACCAGCAGGTGTCCAATCAACACGTTCAACAACTCTCGGTACAGCATAACTAGGATAATAGAACCACAGACTACTAAACAAGATTTCTCAACTAAAATGAGGTTGACTGGATCATACATCAAGACATATATTAATGCCCCACCATTAATTCATCACAATTTATATCTTGATATTTTTCTGAACCGTTCATTGGGGTACAGGTACTGCTGTGTACTGATGTGTCTGAAGATGGCTGTTTGAGCTGAAACTAGTCACAAACAACACAATTTGTGTAATATAATTTTTGTGGTCATCCTCAAGTATCAGGATAATATTCTGCTGACGAAGAAATCGCTCTTGAATACCTGGTTTCTACAGCGTTGCTTACATTTTAATGTTTTTCCAAAGTCTATAACCCCAAAATGATCTTTGATCTAATGACTAATATTGAAGGTGAAACTCTTTTGAGTGAAATATAATTTTCCCAATTTTGTGTCAATGTTGAACCTGATGATAGTTGAGTTTGGCTGTTTAGTCGGTTCAAAAAAATTTAGGCATTCCTTAAACGGAATGATTTTTTGCCAAAGGACCACGACTCTTTAATTTTTAATTTTATTTTATAATGTGATTTCCACATGGCCTTATAGGTATGTTTGTTCCTCAACTACTTATTGTTCTTCTGTAAATTTTATATCTTCACAGGTATACTGTGTACTGATGTGTCTGAAGATGGCTGTTTGCGCTGAAACTAGTCACAATACATTTTGTGTAATATAATTTCTGTGGTAGACCGAATTGGTGTTATTCTGTTTTTACTTTGTAAAAAAATTTTGACCACTTTGAGAAGGATGCATGGATGGTTTCCATGACTTTTACGTTCATTTGGTTTTGGACTTCATATTCCTATACTGTTCTTTGAGTTTTCAAGAATTGTATATGTCATTTGACAAATTGAAATAAATATTGACTGGTCACACGAAAAAAATTGATCTGCACCACCATGAATTATTATAGGCAAAAACACTAAAGCGTGAATGTGATGTGCGTATAACTGAAATACAGGGTGTCCAGAAATTACATAGGAACATTTCAATCACAGATTGCACCATTTTTGGACAAGATATGCTGTGACAGTGACACTTCAAAAAACACCAATGATGTTATCCTCTATCCAAAGTCAGTTGGATCCAAATACAAATACAGGGTGTGAATTATTTGAGTGCCGATAATGCAAGGTGCGAATCTTCAGGTGATTTCAAGGAGGAAAGTTCATATCAACATATGTCCTAAACCTCTTAGTTTTCGAGCTACAGGGCGTTGAACTTTTGATAAAAAAGTGTGTTTTTCATCATAATTTGTTATCACTCTTAGATATTTTGATGAAATTTTGTAAACACCTTTTCATCATTGAGAAGTATTTCTTGACGCAGAAGATTTTTTTAAATGTTCACATTTTTTGAAGAAAATAATTGTACGCCACTGATTTTTCTGGAAACCAAAATTATTTCCGAAATCTCCATTTATTTTAGAGCATATTTGGTTCCGAGACCTACTTTCATACGACGTACCGTTTTCGCGTAAAAAAATAAAAACAATAGTTATTTATTATACAAGGGAAAAAAGTAGTAGATTTTAGCTCCAGGTTGTGTTGTCTCCCGACGCGTAGCGGAGGGAGACAAAAAACCGTGAGCTAAAATCTAATATTTTTCCCGTGTATAATACACTATTTTTTTCTGTGACAGAAGGAAGGACGAATCAATATTGAGAAGATATTACATTATTTCGAAATCTGAAAATTATCGACGTGAAATTTCAAGTTTTTAACAGTAGGGACACCTGCGTTTTATAGACATCTTTATCATTCTTTTGAAGTAATCAAATATCTGATGTCACTTCTGTCAGTTCAATTCTGTGATTCGATTTTGAAAAATTGCGAATTCAGTAGTTGTTTAAGAATATACGAAACCGCGAAGTCGAATGGAAGATAAAAGGACTTGCAGTTCTTTCTCGGAGACGGTATTATTGACTCATTTTTCGGAACTATAGCACAACAAAAGCCATCAACAGAGTATATAATATGTGATATATATCCGGGAAAGAAGTACTCACTTTTTTCCCACGGGAAAAAAGTAATTTATGAAAAGTGACATTTTATAACCTGCCAACAGCGATGAAATGCCAAACTTTTTTCCCGTCACAGAAAAAAACATTTTGTTCTCCAGTTCATTGATAATGTTTTTGGTATTAAAAAGGAATATTCTCAGATATAATTATGGACCTTCTTTCTCGGTTTATTCAACAGAAAACAACTACTTTCCTGGCTATATGCCACGACGAACAATGAATTATATCTATATTGAACACACACGATAAGAATTTGAAAACAAAATCTTCTGTTTTTGGCCGAAAATCGTTTTTTTAGTTTTACCAGTGATGTTCATGTAGGCCTAATATTGAATGATTTGATTAAATAAACTATATGCCTCTGATTTTAACACCCTATTGTGGTTCAGGACATATGTGGATATAACATTTTCTCCTTAAAAATCACTCGAGGCTTCACACCTTGTATTATCGACACTCAATCAATTAACACACTGAATAAACAGTTTCCTCATGGCATCTTTATTTTTTGTATATCCTTTCTACTCACCTTGTAATTGCCAGAAGGTGCCCAATCATCATCACGTTTCACAACTACAGATATTGTATTCATCTCCTCAGTATCAGAAGATTTCGGACATAAACAACATTAAGTATTTTTTTTCAACACAACAAATCATCATGATACGATTGAATGCACCTTTCATTCAAAACAATGGACAACAAAATGTGACCTAATCATGTCTAATACAGAGAAAAAAAATCAGGATAGTTGAACACCTGTTGTTGTCTGCTGCTAATGATAATTTCCGAACAAAATGTTCGGAACTTATTCGGTTCTTAATAATTAGGCTAGAGCTAGAGGTGATAATAATTATGACGAATTGATGGAGCGGAATCTTTATTATTGTGCCACAATGCTACAAAGGTGTTGCATAGGCCACATGTCGTAGGTACAGTTATTACTGCACACAAAAACGAACCGGTATCATACACAGGTTTGGCTGAATTTGTTAAACGCCTATAGTTTCTAGATGTACTACACCTTTTCCAGATGTATGAATGAATTTCAGAATAGTCACTTGTATTTCAGAAAGCATCAATTATATTTCAGAATAGTCAATTCAATTTCAGAAAGCGTCAATTGTATTCTAGAATAATCAATTCAATTTCAGAAAAGTGTGTGTGTGTTTAAAAGTGTTTTTAACCGCCAGCTTAGTTGCAAAGCAACCCTCGAAAGTCAGAGACTTGAGCATCAATTGTATTTCAGAATAGTCAATTGAATTTCAGAAAGTGTCAATTGTATTTCAGAAAGTATCATTTGAATTTCAGAAAGCGTCAATTGAATTTCAGAAAGCATTAATTGTATTTCAGAATAGTCAATTGAATTTCAGAAATCTTTCTCTATAGACTGAAAGCCAGCGACCGCCAGACGCCATTTCAACAAGGTAGATATTTTCTATGTGTGGTATACCTTATTCGGTGGAATCGTATTGTGGGTTGAAAATCTTCAGTACTGGATGAGCTTTCAAGAGATACCGGGTGTTGAAAGTACAAAAAAAACTGGCATAAACATCATTTCAACAAGAGATGATCTTTTTATGTTCAACCGGATCCTATCATGATAGAGAATATACAATTATTGCCAGACACTTTCCACGGGGTGTTCTCCTGCCAGGCAACTTCATAAGTCGTGAAAATATTTTGACATTTAACAGAACTTGATTTTGTAAATGTTATTAAGGAGGCTATTCTACAGTATCATTCAAACAGGCAGTCACTTCCGATTAGACAAACATGTAAATAAGAACTTTTTTATAGCAATAGAAAGATGTTTATCTCTGATTGTCCCCTCTATACCTGAAATTCTGTGATCTGTTCATCAAATAGTATATAGGTACCTAAAAGATACATAAAAAAATTGGGGTGAATAAATTGAAAACATCACTACAGGAAGCACAGAACATCCTATGCATTCTTACATGGAGTGAGTGCACTTTCTACTAACTAATCGATCTTGATGCATTCTGAAATTCAATTGACGCTTTCTGAAATTCAAATGATATTTCCTGAAATACAAATGACGCTTTTTGAATTTCAATTGACTATTCTGAAATACAGTTGACGCTTTCTGAAATACAAGTGACTATTCTGAAATACAATAGACCTTTTCTGAAATTAAATTGACTATTCTGAAATACAATTGATGCTTTCTGAAATTGAATATTCTGAAATATAATTGACGCTTTCTGAAATACAATTGATGCTTTCTGAAATTGAATTGACGCTTTCTGAAATACATCTGGAAAAGGTGTAGAAGTTGGAATGATACAACAACGAGAAAACACCGTATCAAAAGTATTCAAATATCTCCGGAAATACTCTAGATTTAAACATTTTCTCGACGGTATATTTTTATTCACATAAATGCGTATCTTTGCCCTAATTTACCCATTTCCTATCTCGTATCTTCTATAGGTAAGTAATTTCCGAGATCCCTCTAACTTTTTTTCCTTATTTTCATCAGTAAAATCACCTCCCGGACTACACGAACGTTATTCTGGGATACCCTGTATACAGGGCTTTCAAACTTAAGACGGCACCATTGCTAACCTGGTTATATTATTACTATTATTATTATCATTATTATTATTATTATATGGAGCTACAAAGTACAACGTCAGTTAAATGGACAAAACTAGTAGTATTTTGTCCAGTGATTACGATGACAAAAACGAAACATCAACAGTTTTCCCATGAGATAAAACACTTAGGAAATGATATTTGACAGGTATGTTACCTTCGGGGTAATCTTATTAAAATCAATGCCGATGGTGCAGCAATCTAGATAAGACATATACTTTACTATCACCTATGGTAATCAATTCAGCATTCGAGATCAACAGCTGGATTGGTGAAAATCACAAAATAAGATATACTAGCTGTGTTTCTCTCATTATTTTCTTCGTATGATTTTGAACCAAAGTTCAATTGAGTTGAGTTACCTTGTTTAATTTCAAATATACGTGTATATACATAAAGTAACTCCACCAATCAGAAATTTTGAATTATTTCCATAGTAACCAATTTATATTGTCACACAAAGCCCATCGTAAAATGTTGACGTTTGTTCAGAACTACTCAAAATATAATCGCATCGAATACAATTCCAACTCTAAACTATTCAAGGTTATACATCTCAAACTTCCTGCACAATTACAAATCGTGCCAGTTTAACAAAATAATCATCCAGCTTCGCAGTCGGATTATTTCAACTGTCAAACTGATACACTCTTTGTAATTATGCAACAAGTTATCTATGTATAATCCGAACATTTTGGATTACTTATAGTATATAACTAGTAAATATACAGGGTATGCCACGACAACCTTACACTATCTCTATATCGAGAATCAGTCGAAAGAAATCCATGAAAATATGGATGCCTATATTTTACAATACGCGATCTCTTCATTTGAAATAATTTCAGCAATGCAGTGTTGCCGCTTCAATCAAAAAGTAGCAACAACTTTGTTATTTCAAATACAATACCCTATATTTCATTGCATTTTTAGATTCTCCCTGAAGAGCTGATCAGATCAGATCATAACAGATCACTTTTGAATGACTACACAAGCCATTATTTTAAATGATATTCTTCCTTCTTTTTAAGAAATATGGATAAATCACAAGAAAATCATATTTCCAGTTGACTCATATAAAAGAAGAAAATGTCTTGTACATACATTTTATAAATTGTCCAATGATGAAAAAAGAAGGACAAATTGTTCTAAATGCGATCCAGAAGACAGGCAGAAAAGAAGGTGAAATTTGTAACTTTATAGTGGAATATCTTAATAAATAATGGTTTGTTCACATTTTCATTATCAAATTCGTATTTTTCAGACAAAAATACGTAAGTACCAAAAACATTTCTGAAAAAAAAACCATCGCATGATAAATGCAGTTTTACCCACGTGACTATTCTGAAATACAATTGGCGCTTTCTGACATTGTATCTCCCAAAAGTATCGTCCTCAAGTTTGAAAACCCTGTACTATACCATTGACGAGGTCATAATTCAATTTCAACAGCATTGTAAATACCTCAGGTAAAAACTGCTAGTTCTACTGAATGTGACTGAATGGAAGATCTAGTCGTTATAACCGATCTCTACCAGTGACGGCTCCTTCAACAGAGGTTGAGCCTCCTCACGAATTTTCATACAGCTAATAGTTCAATATACATTCACCGGCAAAAAAAACCGGCCACCAAATAATTTAGCCAAATTGTTTGCTCCGTAACTTTTTCAATTCTGGTCCGATTTTAGTGAAATTCCGAGTAAATCGTAGATTCATGTTTCCAAATGTTAGCCTGAATATTAGTTCCTAAGAAAATCTGATGACTCGATCATTATAGAGGGAAAAACGAAAGATACCTTTTTACCCTTAACTTCTCAACGCCCTGTAGGAAAAGTTAGTGGTTCAACTTAGCTTCATTATGTTTAAGATTGAAGAGTGGTCTCTTCTCCACATGATGGTTTTTTATTCATTGTCGATAACCACTTTTTAAAGGAAGTACGAGTGTTTCAAGTGAGTATGGATTTTTTAATTTTTTATTTACAATAATTCAGAGCCATTCTCCAACATTCCGCCTCATCATGTTTTAAATTGAAGTGTGATTCTCTTTTGTTCCTTCTTCATACAACGGTTCTTGAATAACGTCAATATCTCCTTTTTGAGAGAAGATACAAGTGTTTCAAGGAAGTATAAGTTTTTTAAATTTTCAATAACAATAATTCAGAACCTATCGACCTATCTTAGGGGTGACCTCTAGAGGCTCATTCGCCTTCGCTCAGCCTTGTCAGATACTCTTCAAGAGATACGATTCGCCCTTAGTCAATAAATTCATGTAATTGGTAAAAAAAGTTGAAAAACACCATACTTCCTTGAAACACTTGTATCTTCTTTTGAATATAAGATATTGACGTGAATCAAAAACGTTTGTGTTAAGAAGGGATCACACTTCAATCCGAAGCATAATAAAGCCATGTTCAATCACGCAATTTTGCCAGGGTGAAAGAGAAACTTTGGTTTTCCTTGTATAATGATCAAGTCATCAGCTTTTCAGGAAAACTAATATTAAGGCTAACATTCCGGAACATGAATCCACGATTTGATCTAAATTTCACAAAAATCCGACAAGGATTAAAAAAGTTATAGTGTGAACAATTTGGGCAATTTTTGTTGGGTCCGGTTTATTTTGCCGGTGAGTGTACTTATGCATAAAATATACACCGAAATAGCTAACTCACGTTCGTTTTATCGGTTTTATTTCCTGACATCAAGTAGAATTTGAGAATTCGGCAGCAATGCTCCGTTTACTTAAAAGTATTCAGAATAGAATATAAATTTGCGACATGGCAACAGCCAACGAAAAGCAGCCTAACCTAACCTGACCAATGGAATTCGCCAGAATCGCGATTCGCGAGGGAGCACGTGTGACTGAGATGTTTATAAGTAGGTATATGGTGCTTGGTCTGATGCGCCTTTGTTTTGCAGAAACTTGACGGCAATATGAAGTTGATAATCGCAATATATGGTTCTTGTTACATCTTATTCTAATAGATGTCGCTGTACGAATTCTCTTTAAAATGGTGATAGACACTCAATTATCAGAATTTTATTGAACACTATCAAAAATGAACCTATACTTACATCATTTTTCTGTATTTTTATGTCGTAAGTATAAGTGATTGTTGTTATTTGGTCCGATGGCCATTAGAAATTTGACAATATCAGCGCCTCATAAGTGTCGTAAAGGTTTTTTTTTGTAGAATTTCACATTCATAATTCCCATTTATCAGCCTCCCTTGTTGAAAGAAGTACGAGCCGTCACTGATCTCTACCAGTCTATACCGTGTTCTCGGCAAAAACGACCTAACTGTCTGGTCGTTAAAACTTTGAAACACATGAACGCATTGTGCGTGCCTTGAAAAAATCACGGCCAACTTGATCGAAACAATCGATTCCATAAGTTCCGTTGCACACCGGATTAGAGAGGCACAAAAAACAAGATACAAACGAACAATATATAAGTATAGCATAAACGAACATAATAATTTCATGTTTAATGATGATATGATCAATATAATTAATTGCGAAATCCAAAAACGATTGTGACTTCGTAGGAAAATCAGTTGGAATTCCATAAAATATAGGAAAAAACTGGAAAATAGTTATAATAGATCATAGAAATCATCCATTTTTCTCAAAGTGGTCCAATTGATTTTAATGAAAAAGCAATGAAAATCCCAAAGTCTGTCGACCACAAAATAATTTAATAAGCGACGTGTGTTACTAGTTTCGGCCACAGGCCATCATCAGACACAAAATTGATGTAATATATGAGTACCTAAAATATATTAATAGACAATGTTATGGGGTAAAAAGAGTCATACAATCATATACTAACCTTATAACATATTGAGAAAAAATTACATTTTTTTTTTTTGACTTAGCTTTTCAATTGTAATTTTTTCTCAATATCTTATAAGGTTACTATATGATTGTATGACTCTTTTTACCCCATAACATTGTCTATTATTATATTCTAGGTACTCAAATATTACATCAATTTTGTGTCTGATGATGGCCTGTGGCCGAAACTAGTAACACACGTCGCTTATTAAATTATTTTGTGGTCGACAGACTTTGGGATTTTCATTGCTTTTTCTTTAGTTATAATAGCTTCTCGTCGGGAGATAACACAACTTCGAGCTGAACTCCAACATTTTTCCCCTGTATAATATACAATTTTTTTCTGTGATGGAAGGAACGATGATTTAATATAGAAACAATATTACAAAATTATATGTCAGAAACTTATCAATGTGAAATTTGAAATTTCGAACCTACCTGTTCCATCCCTTAATCCGAGCCCACGGCACAGCGATTTATTTGCTGCCATCATTACAGACATACTACAAAAAGCAAATAAAAAAACTCGTAAAAAAAGGATAATGTCTCCTTTGCGAAAATCCAAACGTGCAGCGATACAAAATGATCTAAGTTAGTGGCAGAGTGTCAATATTTCCGAGAATATTTCCCCCCTGTCGAAAGATAATATCTGATGGACCAATGTGAATCTCATGTTCTGCTCGCACTACAAGTATTCAAATCCACAAGTTGAGTTTTATTTGTTCCATTCTGGTAACGGTGGTGGGAACAGAATGACGTTTACAAATAAGACGAGAAACTTCATGACCTCGCACCCCGCATGAGAAAATTGACATATTTATTATAGATGATAGAGGTTATATTTATATATTCGGGAGCAGAATAATTTCAATATCATAATACTTGATTGATTTAGAAATCAAAAAAATGTATGAAATGAATCAACTGAAATAATATGTTCGACATTTTTCCCACAACAGAACAATAGTTATTTTTGTATCTAGAGCGCGAAATGCTACTTTGGTGATCGAGATCTGATTTTTTAAACGAGGCGTAGCCGAGTTGGAAAAATAGTCGAGATGACCAGAGTATTTCGCGCTCGAGTTGCAAACAAATTTTTTTCTACAAACGTCAAAAAATATAGTTCTAAAGTGAAAATATGCTTAGCTTGATATAAGCAATAGTGTTGAACTGGCTTAAAAGGTCTCCCCCTATCCTCCCTAGGTACGCACGATGTTCCACGAACATAATAGGAATTTCCATTCGTGCGCTCCAACAGAAAAAACTAAGTTATTGTTGAACACTCAGAAATAAATGATTTTTTGGATGTCTGCTCGATTGAGGACCATAAAGTTGAAATATAAATATCTCATATATTTTACATAACAGTGCGCGAAGTAGGTACTTCGCGCACTGTTTTACTTCGCGCATTGTTTTTTGCAAGGTATCATGGTATCGTAGGGAACTGAAAAAAAGTGTTACTTCGCAATTTGTTATCAATGCGCGAACCTTGTCATTTTTTGACGTTTGTAGAAAAAGTGAATTTTCAACTTCAAAGGATTGTTAACTCAACAGGATTGTTCATTCCCTATCACTTGGTGGTTGTATTTATATTGAAACTAAAATTCGAACATCCTTGAAAATTGAATAAAAATAAGCCTGATCTGTTAATGCAGGTAGAATATTCTCACCACACGGATTATTTGTTGAATTGCATACATGGCATTGGTAGTTACTTCACATATTTATTTTAGTTAATTCTTTCGGTTGCAGAAAAAATGCATGTTTCATTCGGATCAAAAGTGACTTTGTTTGACGCTCCGCCTCGCACATGCAAAATTTGCTTGTCAAACAAAGTGTCACTTTTGATCCTAATATAACAATCTACTATTAGTTTCAATCGGCTTTCTCCTAGGATATTTTCTTCTCAATTAATGTAAAAATCGCGTGTAATGTTCGGCATTGAGAGTTCAAAACGCAAGACTGGTCAAGACCATAACATATTGTGAGCTCTCTTATTTGTTTGCAATATAAGCCACATCCCACATTCTTTTTTTCAGAAAATTTCCGAAAAAAATAGGCCGTAGCTTTAAGAGCTACCGGCAAATGTTTGAGAAAAAAAAATGGGTAAGTTTCCTTCAGATGAATTTTCATAAAATAAGTTCGGACCTTTCCAGTTATATGTCCACGCTGTACAGAATGGTGAACGATAAAGTCCAAGTCGTTTTCATTTTCAAATTAAAGCAATTTGTAATTTTTGGGGCAGCAAACTGTGACGTACATTCTGAATCTATAGTCTGGAAAAAGCCTATGGTGAAGAATATAGCTAGCGAATAGCTAATGAATAGCTAACGAATGAAGAAAATAGAAGAAGAAGTAAAACTGGTAAACAAAAACATCCATAACCACAAATGCACTCGGAGCAGGAATGCAGAGGGTAGTTGGCTTCATTCTGACAGGTTATGGTATTGTTATTTATGCATTGAAATATATCGAATAGAGCTCGATTCTAAACAAAAATATCATTGAATCAATGAATCACTATCGGCTACATTCAATGATACTATCTTTCCTAATTTCGTGTTATCGGTCAGAACATAATGAAGCCGACACCCATAGCTCCTTCCTCTTGTTGTGCCTGTCACTATTTTGAGTGGTGTGGACGGATTTGAAGTATTAGGCGCTGTTGTAGGATATAATCTGCAACTTTCCTAGAAAATAGATTCGTTTTATTGAGGAACGAATTCATTAGCAAAAAAATGACTGACATGTTATGAATAACATACTTTGATATATCGATAGTGAAAAATAATAGATACTATCGCAAAATATCATAATTTATCTTTATTAGTAATCAACTTCATTCAGCCAATGAGAGATTTATGAGAATTATTCATAATACTTGACAAAGTAGGATTGAAGAACCTATTATATCCCATTGCTGTTATGATATAGTTATTATGCATTCAAAGAACAATTTCCGGAAATCTAGACATATCGATGATGTCGGCAACGTCGTACTGGCACAGGGAACGGGGAAGAGCACTGATTTTTTAAAACGACATTATCGTGAACTATATACTGAAAAACTACCAGTGAATTAATTTTGAATTTTTTCATTCATGCTAAGACGATGAAACAAATAAATTAGTATATATCCATTTCAAAACACACAATTCCTGCGCCATTTGAAATTTCATCAATTCATTGGTGTGACTGGTGCGACGTCTTATTCCCAACACGCCTATCGTCCTTGAACTGACCAATCACACTGCAGAATGACGAGGTATCAGAGAGAGATAGCTACAGTTCGGGACTAATACGTCACGACTCCACCATCATATTTGGCTGTTTGAAATATAGAATGAAATATGCTTATTTCAAAACGATATAGATTCGATTCCCTTCAACTTCAACTCATAATATTGATTGTACATAAAATGTAAATCATGATTCGTCGATTGAAAGAGGTATGCACGGATTTCTTCCCTCAGTGGTCTTCCCCATTGTATTTAAACTCTGTGTCAATGTGGATTTTCAGAAAGTACGTCATAGGAATGGTGAAGGAGTCAAGTTCCTCCAAAGAAAAAATACGTATATATTAATTTTTCACAAACTTCACAGTGAGATAAAAACCTCAATATAGGAAACTTCCCCATTATTTATTTCAGGTATTAACAGCCAAATAAAATTTGATACATTTTCTGCATATATGTAGGAAATTTTGTCCTCTTTAACTTCGTGTTGTACACCTTTTGTCGTGAAAGCCACAGTTTTCGAGTTATTACCAAAAAAACAGATGCTTGTACATAAAATCCAAGATGGCGGTTCGAGCGCATGCACCTGGTGGTCGAAAACTTGGATTTATAATTAGATCCCTTAGACTAACAACACATACAAAAAAATCGCTACTACCCCACCTTTTGCATTCAAACACCCCTATTCGATATACCCACGTAGGCACGTAATGGACTACTTTGGGTAACAGAAATTATTCCCAAAATTCTACATGGTCCTTGGTCCAAACAACTTCCGTTCGCTTCGTGAAACCTGAACCAGATGAACTGAACCTGACCTAGGCCAGTAACACCATTTTGTTTGTGTGCTAACGATACTAATCATTTCTCACGTTTTGTCTGGTTCCCAGAAGACGTAATCGAATACAAACATTGTAGCTATACAGCCAGCCATATTCTGATGACTCACCGATTGACAAGTAAATATTGTTAACGGAAAAGGGAACACTGACGAACAAAGAAGCTTTTATGGTGACACAATTTTTCGCATTAGCATACGCTCTGTTTATAAATAATAATATTATTCATTGTGATATAATTAGTAATTTAAAATGCCGATACGATTAGATACTCATTTTTTATGCAGATTAAGTCAGTGGCGACGTTAAATTGACCCTATAGGTCGAGGGAATTTTTGTCATCATTGTAAATGAAATAAATGAAGTGGAAAGTTTATGTGAAAAATTCAGAATAGTTGTAGGTACCTAGTTTGTATGATGAAATTGAATTTCCAAGGGTATATTGCCCGAATTTCATTTGAATCAGAATTACCGAATTGAAAATCCCACTCCAAAATGTTCGGGGGTGTCTCTAAACAGGACCTTCGGAACGAAGTTTACTTTGATAATAAACTTTACATTCAATTTCTCACCCTGTTGAAGTTCATTCATTCTCTATGTTTATTTCTGTTCATCGTACTGCGTAAACAGGGATAGAGATAGAAAAACAAGTTTAGCAGATTGAAAAGCAGGCATGAACTTAATTTTTTTTTATGTTCAGGTTACCACGAAAAGGAATATCCTGTAATATTCAGATAACATCGTGAGAACCAAGGGCAATAAGGTAGGAATTGGTGTTCTCCCTAAATTTCTGGAGGTTATATGCCTCGGGGAACACCTCCCTTGGCAATGTGCTCCAGAGCCTCGCTGTTTGTTGGATGAACGAGTGTTTGGAAAGAGATGTTCTGCAGGTCTCCAAAGTGACCACGAAGGGGTGCGAAGCCTCAACTCGACGGGGACTGCCAAGGGAGGAACAATTGTTGATATTTCAGAAGAGCATCGTCCATGAAAATATCTATAAAATAGAGCCAGATCGCCAACTTTTTCACGGTGTTCCAGAGAAGTGAGTGAGTTTGTGAGCGAGGCATCACCCACCAGACGAATTGCTCTTTTTTGGACAGAATCCAACAGTTTCAGGGTATGTTTGGGTGCTGCACTCCAATATGGGAACAGGTCGGATTATGGAACATGAGCTGACTGGAAGTGAAATAGCTCCTGACCCGAAAAAGAGAACCAAGTTTTTGAAATGCACTCTTAGCAATTAATCTCACGTAATTTTCCCAAGAAAGGGCAGTGAGATCGGCTTTTTCAAAGAAAAGGCATGCTTGTGTTTTGTTTGCATTGAAATCTACCAAGTTATTGGATCCCCATTCGAGAATTATTGTTGCCAAGTCAATATTTATGTTGTCAACATTTCTCCCTCGCTTGTTTCTGATTTGCCTGGCTGGTATTGTAGCCTTGGAAGAGAGGGCGGTATGGAGGGTACTATTTTCCGCAAAGCTGTGTACTGGACATGAAGTTGCTTCCAACAAATCGTTGATATGGAGTAGAAATAGTGTTGGTGCTAGAATTGATCCTTGCGGAACACCAGCATTTATGATAATAGGGCCAGATGAAACTCCGTCGACCACTACATGGAGAGACCTGATTGAGAGAAAACTAGCTAGCAGAGAACATAGCTGGGGAGGCAAGCCATAAGATGGAAGCTTGTCGAGGAGTCCGTGGTGCCAGACTCGATAGAATGCCTTGAAGATATCAAGTGCCACGGCTAAGGTTTCACCATAGTTTTCAATAGATTGCTGCCATATAAGTGAGACGTAAACGAGCAGGTCACCAGTTGATCTCTGTAACGGAAGCCATATTGCCTATCGTTGATAATACCTGAATGTTCCAGGTATTTCATGAGCTCGATGTTGATAGCTTTCTCCATGATCTTTGAAATAATAGATAGCAGTGCGATCGGTCTGTAGTTGCTAGGTAGGGTCTTTTTGCCTTTTTCAGGAACTAGTAGTTTCCAGTTGGAGGGAAATATCCCCAATTTGTGAGAGTAGTTGAACAACTTGCAGAGAAAAAGTATTAGTTCGGGAGCACATTTCTTGAGAACAATCGGTGGGATTCCGTCGGAGCCACAAGCTTTGTTGGTTTTGAGGCCCAATAAAATCTTTCTTATATATACTTTATGTTCTGCTACAGAATGAAAACTAAGATTTTATTCAAGTTCAAAATAAAGTTGAGGGTTATGAATTTTTTTTAAAAAAAATTTACAGATGGTCACATTCATTATCATAAACAATCCCAATAGGTAGTACAGCTTCCAGATTTGAAGATAAAGCCATGTACCAAATTCAAATACAAAAAATTCAACCGTTCGAGTTATTGCGATGATAATGATTATGATCATAATTTTATTTATTTATTCTACTTATATATTCATTTATACTGATTATGAACAGACTATGTTTTGATGAGATGTATCAGCTCGAGAGACAGACAGAATTTAACTAGAATGCACAGACTAAAACTAGAGTGGCTTGAACATCTCATTTTATGCTCTTTAAAGAGTGTGGACACGCTTGTAATGTTGTTAACAGCTGAACAAAAAACATGAGACACAATTATGTCATTTCGTCGACCTCTATACAAAAAAATTATACGCATTATACCGAGCATTATACGTTCTAATTGACGAACTAAAAACCGACTATTTCCGAAGGCAAGTACTTTCCGTCCGCAAACACTTACTTTTCGTCCGCTGCATTGTTGCCAGTTGTAGTGATTTTTCGGTAGATCTCCTGATTTGCATATTGATCTTATGATCTACTGGAATCTTTCATGAACTACTGAAACATATTTTGACACTAATTTATCATTATAATTACCTATATTATTATTGATCTTTAGTTAATCTCATACACTTATAAATCACATGATATTTCGGCACGCTCTGTTTTAATTGATTACACAAAATGAGTAATACATTTCAATATAGGTACTAAGGATAATTATGTATAAACCAAAAAAGGGACAATACTCCATCTGATTCAGATGAAATTCAACTTTTTACATACCGTTGTTATTACAGTTTGTTTCTTACGTCCCATTTCATTTTTTTCGTATTTTTGTTGTTTATTCGTACTATTCGTTCTTTTTTTATATACTCAAATCATATGAGAATATGTAACTGTATGTTGTGTGAAATTTGTGAGCATTTTTGAATTGGGTATTAGGAATATGATTATGTTTTTATGAGAATGTTTGTTTTGCTTGTTTCTATTTTGTTGGAAATAGATTAATTTTCTGTTTACTAAATGCACATAATAGTTTGTCATATGTTTATTTCATTATCCTTTCTTGGAAGTTGGAATTCCGATAATTTTTAATTTTTATCACACAGTATTTTATTTGAAGCAAAATCATTCAAACAAACCGATTTCGGTTTTTTATCACATGTATGGCAAAATAAAGAGTTGAAGGACACGTTCTATAATTCTGTTTAGTCCAGTCGTCTAATCAATGACGACTATACTGTAACCAACACCACGACCACCAAGTATAATCTTATCTCATATGACTATGACTTCATATTTACTGCCTAGGAAAAAATTTCGAATTTCGAATTTCGGTACGCCAATGGTTTATGGTACAGCTTTTGATAACTCGATTTACACAATTCAATTCAATATTTCGAAATGTCAAGAATTTATTTCACTTATGTCACAGATGCTCATGTATTATGTGTATTTAATACAACTGTTGATTTATCAAGGACTGATAATATATAAGGTAGGTATATATAGTTAGGAATTTAGGTGGACCCCTATATTTGTTTTTTATTCGAACCGTACACTTTGAGAAAATGGAAAATAAATCTTCCCTTGTTGAAAAGGAATATTCTCAGATAAATTATGAACATACAAAAATGGCAATACATTGAGAATTCGCATTGTCTATGTGATGAGAATATCAACTCTTTTTCAGTTTATTCTATAGAAAACAACTACTAAGAGTTTGAAAATAAAATATAAAATCTTCTGAAATTGAGAATTTGCATCCTCCTTCAGACAAAAATATGTATAAGCACACATCATTCTGAATATTCAACAGAAAACAACTACTTTCCTGGCTATTTGCCACGTCGAACATTGAATTATATCTGATGAACATCCAAAAGGAGAACATGAAAAATAAAAAATAAAATCCTCCGAAATTGAGAATTGACATTCTTTTTCAAATCGGATGAATAATATGATGTATAATGATGTAGAAATATAACTTACCAATATATTCAGCATTGAAATGAAAATTGGAATGTATAGGAGGAGAATACTGGCATAAACTCTGATCTTGATGAGCTTGAAAACTTCCAAAAATAATCATTCATATCAGTGATATGGGAAATATTATCTCTCACACGCAGGTTATATGACTTCATTGCAATGAAACCATTTCGGATTTCTAAATCCTCATTAGTAACCATGATGTCCACTTATTCTTACCAGCCATTCTTCATGATATACACAATTTTCATCTCTCTATAATACAACTTACATCGAGTAAAACTATAACAAAATGACATCTGAGAAAATTTGTTGACATTCTATTCCTGTCATTCCAATTTTCATTTCAATGCTGAATATATTGGTAAGTTATATTTCTATATCATTATACATCATATTATTCATCCGATTTGAAAAAGAATGTCAATTCTCAATTTCGGAGGATTTTATTTTTTATTTTTCATGATCTCTTCATGGATGTTCATCAGATATAATTCAATGTTCGACGTGGCAAATAGCCAGGAAAGTAGTTGGTTTCTGTTGAATATTCAGAATGATGTGTGAACACACATATTTTTGTCTGAAGGAGAATGCAAATTCTCAATTTCAGAAGATTTTATATTTTATTTTCAAACTCTTAGTGTGTGTGTTCAATAGATATTGTCGAATAAACTGAAAAAGAGTTGATATTCTCATCACATAGAGAATGCGAATTCTCGATGTATTGCTTTATATAAATATATATCCATTTTTGTATGTTCATAATTCATCTGAAAATATTCCTTTTCAACACCTTCATACCCAATCAGGGGGTTCAAACTTGAACGATGGAAACTTGTGGTTTTTATAGACCTCTAATCGCAGATTCGTCTCAATTCAGAATTCCTTTCCACGCCCTGTATGATGAATGTCAATTTATCAGACACCCAAAAGCAAATCTTCCCTTATTTCACATCGTGGCATATGGCAACAGAAAATGTTCCACGCTTCGTTCAACTTTCGAAAATAGGTATACATATAGAGAACCCACTTTTGATGAATAAGGAAGATAATAACTTTTTATGTGAAAATTTAAAATCTTCGAGGAAACAGTAAATTTCGAAAAGAATAATCATTTATATCTACTCACTGCATCGAAAGTAGGCGTTTGCTCCCTCATTTGAGGACACAAACCTGTTAATTTACTTCCACGGGAGGAATAAAAATATTACCTATTACAACCGGGGTTTGACGCAATTTCTAACAGTTGCAATGATATATTGGTATATCATATCTAGAGGTAATTATGAAATTATTGTTTTTTACACTATTTTATATTTCTTTGGCTCATGTCCATAATTGAAATTATTCAGAGAATCATTTTCATACAAATATGTATGTTGAGATTTGAGAAATATTATTGTTTCACATATTCATGTTTTTTTTACAATTTAAATTAAGAACTCCAGTCATAATAATAACATAATCCGGAGCATAATCCGTATGAATAATATTATCTAATCATGCAAACTGACTTTGATGAGGCAGTTTGTTTAATAATTGAAAAATGCGAACACGAGGTAACAAATGGATATTGAAATATTTCAACAGATGTTACGGAATGCAATGCGAGGCATATACTCCTATTTATTTCAGAATTTTAATGATTTTTGGAATTATTGAAAAAATTATTCGTCCCTAAGAAGAGTCTAGTCAAAGACTTATCAATTAATTTATTGCTGTCCGGCTTCGCACGGTTTGTGTATACCCATTAAAAAGATGAAACATTTGTTTTTTTGTTTTTGTTAGAAAAAAGTTATAGCCATTCTAATCCATAAGAAGTGCATTGGTAAGCGCCCTCTAATGGCCACAGTGAAAAGGTGCCCGTATTCGTGTTTCGCATCCTAAGAAAACCCTGAATATCAATTTCTGAAGGTGGGTAGTTTTGAATCGGCTCATTTTGACCTTAGGAGTATGTGTTGAGATTGTGTACAGACCTTTCAGGCGCACTCTGCATATCCCTCAATATCCATTATCGAAAAAAAAGTTTATAGCACCGACTTATTGAGTAATCTAGACTGCCAATTCTATAAGAAAAAAGGTGAGCCACTCAGGAGATCGAACTGGTGAAACTGATTCATGCGCATTAAGGATCTGTCATGTTAGACTTATGAATCCGAGGAACATACTATAGGCGTATCGAAAGAAAAAGTTGGGAGGGGTCTACTATGGAAGGTTGATAAACATTTAAAGTAGTGAGAAACACGTATGAAATATGCCGTATTCAGGTCTCATGGCTTCCAAATTCTCAGATTTGAGTACGTTATTTCAAAAATCGGCGAATTTGCATGTTCTGGGTTTGCTTGGAAGCATCAGAAATCGGTCTGGTGTGAAATGGTCTGAACCTCGGTCTGAACATAATTATCCTTCCTGAGTGGCTAAGTTCTAATGATCTCCTAACAGCCTGAAACCATGCATTTATCTTATTCTTAGGAATTCTAGAATCATTATTGAATGAGTAAACTTTTAATAAAAAATCGTCTAAGATAGATGCGCAGGTATGGTTCCTCACGCCTGAACTCAAATTCTTCACTGCTGAATGAATATACAAATCCTGCATGATTCCATTTGATTCAAATACTTCCTCAACTGATGAAAGCATATTAAAATAATAAATTATTCATTACCCACAAACTCACCGATGAAAAGAAACATCTTTAGTATTATTAATTACACCAAAGAACAAAGCACTTCATATTTCCTAGGATTAGCGAAAATTAACCGAGAAAATCAGTATCACCACCCAATTTTAATATCAATTTTCTTAAGGCGACCCCTGATGGCATAAAAAACAGAAAATGCCTATGAACAAAATGGATGCTAGGTTTATGTCGATAACACTTCGAAATCATTAACGACAGTTTGGGGGTTACTGCGTATTGAGCAGAAGCGTTTTCGGGCGAGCAGCGGACCCTGCATTTTCGGGTTGCAGCTAGATCAGGAAAATATCTCTTTTGCATGAAAAGGAAAGTACTTTCAACCTTACTTGTCCTAAATGAACCTTCTTTCCTTAAAACTATATTCTTGAAAAATTAATTGAGTGAAAAAAAAGTGAAAAAAAACTTGACGCCTCGCAGGGATCGAACCCCAGTCACCACCGTGGCTACTGACCACTATAAGCTATCGCTTCACTCGTAGTAGTCGTAGTTTCTGAATGTAAAGAAGGAATACATATCACATGACCTCAATGTTTCATGCAAAAGATATTTTCCTTCCTCATATTACCTTATAAGTCTTATAAACACGAATAACCTTCTGATAACCTTGAGGTTTGTTAGATTCGCTGGTCTAGCTAGACGCTTGTCGATAACTACTAGATAGAGTAATAAGTCGGTGGTTTCAGTACGAACTGTCAGTCACAGGAATATCGCGAGAGTGTATGTATAATAAATCTCATAAATCTAAGGCAAACTCATGAACAGTAGGGACGTAGGGAGTAATTTGAAAATATGTCATCTTTCATTTCATGAGTGTCCCAATGAAAGTGAAACCACATGCCTCGAAAATTATTCCAAATTCCGACAACATTGTATACGACCGAAGAGTGCTATAGTAGACCATCCTTCCTTCCTCGAACGTATGCGAGGAGGTAGGCCGTGACAATAAAACAAATGCGGCACGTGAACAGAATACATAAATTATTTAATGGGCGGCCCCAATTCAGCAACGACTGAAAGAGAAAAATAAAAGATCGACTGGTTCAGCCAATTTCAATGATATCGACATTGGTGATAGACCAGGAGATGATGACAGGTAACGTTATCCCATTTTACACAGTATGCATTTTCAATCCTTTATAGGTTTGAGTGACCAAATGGCTACACCATCTTTTATACCCCTTATCGGGCAAGACATCAAAATGGCCTAGCTATACTATACTTTCACAGCGTATTCTCAATCTGTGTCGTATGACAATTACAGTAGTTCTATTTTGATAATATCATCTGTTACGATTTTACATATTGTTACCATATGGTTACATATTCCAGTAAAATGGCTCAAATCACAACATTTTCATAAATTGAAAAAATGGCAGTATTTCCTTTAATCGAATGAAATATTTTGTAACCATTTTTCGTGTCACTACTTTCATATTTCTTAGTCTTCAGGCGACTTGACGTTGAATGATTGGTGATGATACAGTATAAGAAATAGGATTGCCTTCTTCTGGATTCCTTACCACATGGGAAAAACCTGCGATAATATCTAACCTGAAAGTATGTTTGCTAAGCAGTACAGACTTTTCTATATAACAACCAAGCATTCAAAAACGAAACAATTTAGGACAGATGTTTATATGATTCGCATTTTTCTCATCATATCGGAATTGTGTGATCAATGAGACCTGAGGAGGGGGTGGTAGCTTACATTTCTTCTTATCATAAATTGAGCGAGTAGGTTTTGCAACAAATTCATCCATACTATGAATTTCAACACTAAAACAAAATGCGAAATAATGGACGAAGTAACCATATGGCTACAGCTACTCATTAAAAAAATTGTCTCATTGAAATTAATATACAGGTGAAAAAAACAATACACGATAGCAGATATAATTATGAAAGGAACCAACAACAAAATTCCAATGAAAACAATCGAACTCAACACTCCTTAACATCAACATTTACACACATGTAGGATTGACGAATACAAATCATACAAAGTTGAACTGCCATCCGAAGATGGCGAGAATTCGATTTGTTTTTTGGTACCCCCTCTTGAGCTTGTTTGTTACCAGATGGTATCGCTGCCTGTGAATCGAAGAACTATGGGGAATTAAGAATAAACACTTTTGAATATAATGTGACCATATTGACACATGGTCCATAAAATAGCCCATGGTTTTATCAGAAGCAGACTGATAAAGGGTCAAGGCCTGGATTTTCAAAAATTTTTGAATACTGTTATTTGAAGCGACTTAGCAGTTTTCTATATATAAATATAACATGATCTTTGATTGCCAGCATGGTTTCAGAAATCATTTCTCTACGGCAGTAAGAGCCTTTTACGATATCCTCTCTAATTTCGTGGAGCATAGCGAGTGCCCTGTTGGCATCTTCTGTAATAGACTAGGCACGTTTTCAAAAATTAACAATGCAAGAAGCATTTCATGTAACAATTGGGGAAACAACGTTTTTAAGGTATTTCGACTCCGCTGAATACGAATCTGCCTGTTGCCAAAGCGAAATTTGGACCGGAAGTCCGGTATCCAAGATGGCGGCCGAGATGGTGGTCAAAACACTGTTGCCCCATATCTCCCATGTCCGTTGGCTTGTAATAATGGTTCAAACATATTCTGCTTAGGGGTTTTTCCGGATGCTTGGTACTTTACAGTGCTTGAAATTTACTCACCTCAAGTTATGAGTGCATAGGCTTCAAGATGGCCGCCGAAGGAAGTGAAGGAACGACCATTTCAGAGTTCAAACACTGTTTATTGCAGGATTGTGGGAAGATAATGAAAAAATAGTTCGGTAGCTGATGGCAATAATACGAAAATGATGATTAATCAACCATTTGAAGAGTTAAGACATTGGTGAGAGCGGTGGCACAACTTGGTGCAAGTCAGTCCATTCTTCTTGCACGTGCACATTGTTGTCAGGCAGTGGGACAAACAATTACAGGTTAAAATATCCGTGCAAGCTTTGGGAACGGGCTCAAGTGTCATAGGGATGGGAATGTACTCGTCTTGGTGAAAGCTCCACCCATATGACTCATGATCCATCACCTCCGGTCGGGCATGATGAGCATTTCACCACACGTTCACCTGAAATGTTTTTCACGAGGTTTTTCATTATAATTACCGAAAAGCAACTGGTTATACTGATCACAGTATGCTTCCCACCATTTCTTTACCTGGTAATGGCATCTTAGGAGGTGTAGCCGCAGCGCATCGCTTGTTGGAGGTGAGGCTTCTGGCCTTTTCACAACATCAAAAAGTTGATATCTGGCTTCATCCCCGCTAGATACATCTTTAGTCACCTGTTCAGAGAAATAGAAACGTTATAATTGATATTTGGACTTGCTGAAACACCTAAAAAAACTTTACCGACCTTATAGAGCTGAACGAGAAACTTCTCTGCATTCGCCTTTGATGAGGGAGTTAGCGGAGATTGCCCTAGGTTGTCTAAAAGTTTGCAGGCCGTTCCATTGAAGACTTTCCACGCTGCCTTCTCCGTTATCGTTGCAAGGTGAGACGTCGAGTCGCAACCCGTAACTGCGTGGAACGCCAAGATGTTCTTCTTTCGAACATTAGGGAGAATGTTGAAAATCTCATGTATTGAGAGATACTTCCTCTCTTTCGCTGTGCCACTCATCATCCACACTTTGAAACTGGTCATTTTGTCAAAGTGATGGATCAACATCGAACAAATGTCGGTATCCCTGGCTTGAAAATTCCTTTTTTGATAGAGATATGGAGGGCAGATTTGTGCATTCCTTACTACTTAGGCATCTCAACTGGGTCCTCCGAGATGCACAAGTACTAGAGGATCTGCCCTCCATTTCTCTATCTATCAAGGAGTTTTCAAGCCATAATATGTAACAAATGCAGTAATAGTCTACGTACTAAGTAATCTAAGTATATATTTAACCACTAACAACTGTATATCTGACAGATATTGCACTCCAAATACAAGAATACGTAAACAATAAAGTTGCGCCGACCATCTTGGTCGCCATTTTGGAACCCACGCACTCCAGGCTCAGGGTAAGTAATTTCCGAGGTAATTTCTGAGCTTTTCAATATGATAAGCATTCGAGAAAACCCCTAAGCCGGCGTTTAAATCAATCTTTTGAGCCAACCGAAAATGAAGATATGGGGCAACAGTGTTTTGACCACCATCTCGGCCGCAATCTTGGATACCGGACTTCCGGTCCAAATTTCGCTTTGGCAACAGGCAGATTCGTATTCAGCGGGGTCCAAATACCTCAATAACGTTGTTTCCTCAATTGTTACATGAAATGCTTCTTGCACTTTAAAGAGATGGATGTTCTGCTTATGAGCCTGGTCTATAATCTCAGCAGGGTATTCGACTGTGTAAATAACGGAAAGATGTTGATTAAATTATTTTTGATATTGGTGTACGAGGAACCCCGCACTTGATTGGGTTGCATAATTTTTGTCTGAGCGTAAGCAGTTTATTTTCTTTAATTATAGAAATGAGAGAGAAAATACAAATGTCTCATCATCACTTGCGGACGTTAATATGGGGGTGCCACAAGGATCTATATTGGGCCCTATGTTGTTCATCATATATATAAAGGAAATAAGTGCCATATCACCCAATACCAATTTAATACTATATGCTGATGATGTATCTCTAATAATATCAGACAAAAGTGATGACAATATTGCTGCCAATAGTAGTGTTGAACTAGACTCTCTCAGTACCTGGTTTTCTTCTAATAATCTTTACCTCAATCCAACTCAAACCAACTTAGTGAGATTTCATACATTTCAAAAAAGTGCAGGACCTATAAATCTGGTCGGTGATAATGCAAATGTTGAACAAAAGAAAACTGTCACATTTTTAGGTGTCTCTATGAATGAATGTCACAACTGGAGATTTCAATGCTCGAATCTTGTCTCAAAATTATCTTCTCTTACATTTCTATTGAGAAATATAAGATTCTTATTGAATAAACAACAACTTTTGAACTTAAACTTTGCTCAAGTAGACTCTCGACTGAGATATGCAATTTTTTTGTGGGGTAATTCAGTAGCAGTGACCGACGTGTTGGTAGCACAAAAGAGGATATATTACGATGTATGTTTATTATCTTCTTGTAGACCGATTTTCAAGGAATGCAAAATTCCAACTGTCAGTGGTATTTATATATTTGAAATGTTTGTTTTTAGGAATAAGGAGAAGCTTAATTTGAATAGTGACCTTCATAATTATCATACTAGGCAGAGAAATAATTATTATGTGCCCTTTGCAAAACTCACGATCAGAGAGAATGCACCAAATGATTTAGCACTAAAGCTTTTCAATAGACTACCCAATAATTTGAAGACTATTGTGAAGAAAACCTGTTTCAAAAGCCAACTCAATGAATTCTTGACATCATCATGTTACTACTCCCTTAAAGATTATATAACTTAAGGTTGCAATAATATTTCACTGTTTTGTTCTTTTGACTATTCCAATATGATTTTTGTAACTATGGAAAGGAAAATAAAGTTTATTATTATTATTATAAGGCTTCATAATTAACCCCAAAATATGAATAATTGACGGGTTCCTGGCTCTCCCACGTGCATGTGCACTTTATAAGGAAAAGCGCTTTTCTTTTTGTGAAGAATTTTCGTGTTTTTCCGCGATATACTATAGCGCTAATAATTGATGGGATGCAATCCGCAGCGGCCGAAATGGGTCGAAAGGGTTACGAAAAACTAAAGATAATTGAAGGGGACTTCCGTGTTTTCAAATTGCATGTCGATGTAAACAATTGAAGTTTTAGTGACAAAAACACTCTGAAAAAATTGGCATGCGCCCTTCGTCTGACCAAATTTCAGGAAAATTGTAAAAAATTAATACAGGTTTTTCGTGATTCCAAACTGCATGCCATTAGAAAGATTCCTGTGAAACTTTTGATAAGGGCTGTGAAAAGGCCTCATTGCGGCAATCAACTTATATACGCCGCATATTGTATTTTTTTTTAATAAAAGAATAAGGTAAGTTAGGGGTGAGACGGGTGAGCCTTATCGATGGATAACCGTGTACAGAGTGTCTCCGTATATTTTGACCTCTACACCTTACAGCTTCAACTGTAGAAGGTAGAAAATAATTTTAAATAGTTCAAATATTAAAGTTGTAGGATGTCATCTGGTACTGTCTTTTGGCACTCATTAAAGAAACAGAGTTCAAATCAGTTTTGTATATCTCGAAAACCTAGAAAACTTATAAAAAATCTGCAGTAAGAAGAAAGTTAAATACTTGATTTTATCATTCATTGAAATATCAAAATGTGGTCGATAGCGGACTCCAAAGAAGTTATATCAATTATCATCATCAGAGAAAATGCGCAATATACCTAACTATACCTGTACGTTGATTACATTGATATATGTTTCTCATTCACAATCACAATGGTTCATTGCCCAACGAATTTTAGATCAGTGCCTATCTTCAAAGGATTTTGCTCGGGATTTTGAAATGTTCGAGAAAATCTGGGAATAACATTATTTTTCAATGCCCTCTCACGGCTCAATGGTGCAGATACGCTGACTTCAATCAGCATTTTTTATCTCTAGTTCACCCTGTAGAATTTATGGTAAGTTGCTTTGGGACATCCTGTAGATCCCAGAATTTTCATTTTAGTTATTAACTAGGTACCAATTCAACGAAACTCGCAACAGAACTATCTACTAGCAAAAAGAAAGCCATAATCTCGGTCATAATTATTTATTCAATGAATACCAACATACCTACACCTACATGACCTTACTCTGTCACTTTCATTTTCAACAAAATATTACCTACGAACACCTTTCCTTGGCCTTGCTGTTTTTCTAGATAAAAGTCATAAATGGATAATATTATTACTGTTATCATTGCTATTACATACTATGAACTTCACTCGGAACTTCATGAAAAATAACAATGAATGTAGGTATTTCAGATCGTACAGGTATACAGGGTGTTTCAAAAAAACCTGACCCCCTTACGAGCCCCCATACTTAGGGTAGGTAGAACACTGCAAAATAAGTTGGGTTTACTCAGTAAAAAAATTTCGTAACGGCAGCCGTTATCAAGATAAAAGGTGTTGGAAAAATGATTTTTTTACACATATTTCAAGATGATTTTTTCAAAAAAACAATGTGCGAAAAAATTGGCAATAGGCTAGGATTAGAGCCTAAAATTAGCCTTAAATTATGGCATAATTAGTTGTGTGATTGAACTATTATTTACGAAGTGGTTCTGCTATCTTAACGTTAAGCTAGCAGAACCCACGTTTTTTTGCGAGTTTTTTTGCATAAATCGAAGAGCAATAAATTCGTCAATAGGGTAATAAATTAGCCTTAAAATTGAAAAATTCAAAGTGGTTCTGCTAGCCTAATGGAGGTAATATTCATTCATGTTTACATTTCTCTTCGAATTTTCCATTTACCAAACATTTTCTTTATTTTTCTTTCCGTAGTTCGTTAGAAGATCAATTGAAAATTGAAGTAATCCGTGAAGAAAACATACCATACCTACCTTTTTTATAGATATAGTAATATTCAGCAATATTAGTAGGTTACTAGGTAGGTATATTCAATGGATGAATAGGTCATAGGTGTACCCACAGGGTGTACCTACCAGAAATCAGCTCGCAAATATGTTCTAGACTCCTATTAGAAGACTCTTGTAAAGGAAGAAATTAATCATGTTTACTTCAGAGAGCAAAGAAAAAAATGGAAAAAATATTGACCTAAAACCAAGACTCTCTCAAAATAGCTTGAAAATAAAGCAAACGGGAAGCTCCTCTCGAGTCACATTTCTGGAGCCACAAATACACACCTATGTATACAGTGTGCCCAAGATATATAAGGATGAATCAGTAACCTTGTGACCAAACGTTTCGCGAAACATAGGTGTACGAAGATTTTGTCAACGCCATTTTGTAGACGCAAAAAAAATAGCAATGAGAAAGTGCCGTTGGATTTTTTCGAAACTTTTCAAATAACTTCAGAAAAAAATAAATACCAAATCGGCAAATTCGGTTTTTTCCTCGGTTTTTTCGAATAGGTATCTCCGGAAGAAGACAACATTTTTGGGATTACTCAACATATTTGTTTTTATTGGCTTACGGAGATCCCCATCTTGGGCACACCTAAACTTACCTAATATAATTAAACTAGTAAAAAAATGTATAAACTAGAACGAACTAGAAGGACGATTGCCGGGAAGAATGACTAATTCCCTTGTTGAAGATGTTCTTTTTATGATTGTGTTAATTTCATGTACATATAGTATATTATAAAAAAATAATAATGTCAGTTAGACAGAAAAATAAAAAATAGATTCTGACACGAATTTTCAAGATAGAATTTTATTAAATATACCATTTATAGTATATTCTGAAATATTGGTCCTTCGAGATATAGAAACCAACACTGTGGACAGCAGTTTACGATAAGCAGAATACTGAGTATATGGAAAAACCAAACGGCAAGAGACTCACAGCAGGAATCAATAGAAACCTAGATAAGAATTACGTTTGGCCCGAGAATTTTGCTTCAGCTAGGACTATTATGACCGACGAAAGAAATAAAAGAACAGAAACTAATGAAATCGATACTCATGAATCTGTTTCTCATCAGTCAGCAAACAAATCGAATCATACTTCTCGACATTCAACTCATACCAAATGTTCTAAGAGTAGTATTGAACTTCTAAGGAAAAGAGTTGAATTGGAAGCAGAAAAGGCAAAACAAGTTTTGTTGGATCAAGCCTTGAAGGAGAAGCTGAAGATTATCGAGATGGAAAGACAATTACGTGAAGCAGAAATCTTGGAGTTGGAAGAAAGACACTCTCAAATGAGCTGCAGACGTAGTGAAAGTTTGAACCTTCACGAGCATGATGTTGACATTTCTCCAAAAAGTTTTCTCGAAAATGATCCAGTGACTGAGTGGGTGAATCAGATTCCAAACGGATTCGACCAATTGAGTATTGCAGAAGTCGCAGATGTACCAAATATGCAGATGAATTCACCACAACATGAAAATGCTATGATGCATTCACATACAGGGCCCAACAATCCCGTTATTCAGATGACTTCAGGGCATTTGGACCAGATATGCCAAATAATGAGAAAAAACTGCCAACCAGGTACATCAGGACTTGGATCATCAAACTATTCAAGCTTACCTAAGTTTGACGGTAATCCAGAAGATTGGGCAATATTTCTCAATCAGTTCAAGAGAACCACGGAAATATATCGTATTTCGGATGAAGAGAACATTATTCGACTGCAGAAGTGTCTCACTGGACGAGCAAGAGAATCTGTACTTCCACTTCTGATATCATCTTCGAATATATCCAAAATCATACAGACTCTTGAAATAACATTCGGGCGACCAGAATTTATAATTTCTACACTGATCGAAAAGGTAAGGAAAGCTCCTCCTCCCAAAGAAGGACGATTCGAAACTTACCTACCCTTTTCAAACGTAGTTGAAAATTTAGTGACGACTATGCAAGTTTTCAACAGTACTGGACACATGAACAATCCACAATTGTTATCTGAAGTAATTGTGAAGTTACCACCATTTCTTAGACTAGAATGGGCTAAAACAACAATTACCAGAACTGACGTGACATTGAAGGAATTTTCTGACTGGTTGAGAGAAATCGCCATAGCAGCTTCTTCATGTATTAGTGCAGGCATAGTCGACAAAAAAGTATTCGAAAATGATAATTTCGAATCTAGACGGAAGAAAGAAAACGTGTTTTCAACAGGGAAAATTGAGACAGGAAAGAAGTCCAACTGCAATGTCTGTAAAAAAAGTTATCACCCTGTAGAAGAATGTGATGCTTTCAAACAAATGGATGTTAACGAGAAATGGAAGTATGTAACATCGAAAAAACTTTGTTTCGCTTGTCTCCGACCTGCTCACACTGTTTTTTCGATGTTACATACTTCCATTTCTCGTTAACATCCATTTGTTTGAAAGCATCACATTCTTCTACAGGGTGATAACTTTTTTTACAGACATTGCAGTTGGACTTCTTTCCTGTCTCAATTTTCCCTGTTGAAAACACGTTTTCTTTCTTCCGTCTAGATTCGAAATTATCATTTTCTGGTCTCCACCATAAACCCAGAATCCTCTCTGATGGCTCCTGACAGAACGAATTCAGTTTTTTCTGAGATTCAGATCGAAGTTCATCTGGAATGGTTCTCAAAACCTCCTGGGAATTGCATATCCAATTGCAAATCTCAGGAGGTTTTGAGAACCATTCCAGATGAACTTCGATCTGAATCTCAGAAAAAACTGAATTCGTTCTGTCAGGAGCCATCAGAGAGGATTCTGGGTTTATGGTGGAGACCAGAAACTGATGATTTCACATTCTCTACTCACTGCCATAAAGTCAATCCAAATGTGATGAATTCTTCGAAATTCCCAACTAAGCGAGAAGTTCTTCAGTTGACTATGTCTGTTTTTGATCCACTCGGATTTTTGTCACCTTTGATTATAAAATTCAAAATTTTCATGCAAGATATATGGCGCCTTGGAATTGGTTGGGATGACATGATTACCCCAGAAATGGAGTCCAGGTGGACTCACCTGATGCAAGAATTCCGATCAATTGAAACAATATTCATTCCAAGGTGGTACGGACCTAATTTATCACAAAGTACCTGCATAGAACTCCATGGATTCTGCGACAGCAGTGAAAAAGCATTCGCTGCAGTGGTCTATTTACGTTTTGTGGTTGGAAATATCATCCACGTAGCCTTCGTCAGTGCTAAAACTCGAGTAGCACCATTGAAACAACTCAGTATACCGAAACTCGAACTTCAAGCAGCTGTTATGCTGAGTAGACTCATGAACACCATTCAAAGTAATTTAGAAATCAAAATATCGACATCTTATCTGTGGACGGATTCGAGCACCGTACTGTATTGGATAAGATCAGAATCAAAAAGATTCAAGACCTTCGTCTCGCATAGAGTCGGCGAAATTTTAGGACTGACAGACGTCTCCAGTTGGTGTTGGGTTCCTGGGGAAGAAAATGTTGCAGATGAGAGCACTCGGCAAATTCCAAACAAAAATAACAATTGGTTAGATGGTCCAGAGTTTCTAAGGTCTACCTCAGGATCTTGGCCAAAAGAAAAGAGGGAAGAACTGAACTTGGATATGCTGGAAATAAAAAAAGAAAAAGTTTTGATCACAAGGATAATCGAGAGTTATCTACCTGATGTTCAACGATTTTCAAAATATAGAAGACTTGTTCGAACAACAGCATGGATGATGAGATTTATAGAAAATTGTAGAACAAGAGAGAAAATAACAGGCGAGCTGAAGAATGATGAAATAGAGAGGGCTGAGAGAATTTTACTCAAATACATTCAGAGCATTTGTTTTCCTGAAGAAATATCAGATCTAAAGAAAGAGAAATCAGTATGTAACACTAGCAAGCTACTTTCTTTATCACCGTTCATAGACGAGGAAGGAATCCTGAGAATCAAAGGACGACTTCAAAATTCTGAGGACTTGAACTTTTTCTATATTTCAGAATATACTATAAATGGTATATTTAATAAAATTCTATCTTGAAAATTCGTGTCAGAATCTATTTTTTATTTTTCTGTCTAACTGACATTATTATTTTTTTATAATATACTATATGTACATGAAATTAACACAATCATAAAAAGAACATCTTCAACATTTCTCCCCCCTTAGTTTTGAAGCCGGAAAGATGGCAAAGTCAGAGTTGTCGACGTGAAAATGAAGAATGGTACCTTCAGACGACCAGTTGCAAAAATATGTAGATTGTCTCATGTAACAGAAGAGTAATAACGAAAAGACGAAGATTAGTTTTATAAGTTTTGAATTTATCGACATGATATGGCTTCAAAACTAAGGGGGGAGAAATGTTGAAGATGTTCTTTTTATGATTGTGTTAATTTCATGTACATATAGTATATTATAAAAAAATAATAATGTCAGTTAGACAGAAAAATAAAAAATAGATTCTGACACGAATTTTCAAGATAGAATTTTATTAAATATACCATTTATAGTATATTCTGAAATATCCCTTATGCTGGGTATAGATTCAATTAAACTAACAATTAAAAATTAACAATTGATAATCATGAAGGTGTTAATACATATTATCTGATAATAATTAAGAATTAGATGTGAAATGTCTTTTGATTGTAGATCAAAATCTCGATCAAAATGATGTTAAAAAGTCATTTTGGTCTCCACAATTCATGAATCCATAAAAAATACCTCACAATAACAAATCCTTGTTCTGTTTTCAGAATTTCCTAATTCTTGGATGTTAAGTTGAAAGTTGGTCAACTTTGTAATTTCATAACTCTTAATTTACCTAATTGACAGATGTAAATGTATAAACGTATAAACACTCATAGATGTTTCCATGTATTCAACTTTTCATAGTTCAAGTTCATAGTTGTTAGTTTGATTCTCAGTTTAGTTGAATCTATAAACCCCAGCATTAGCACTTAGTATAAACGACAAGTTGACAAGTAGGTATCCAACAATGCATTAATTATAATAATTAATAATAGGTAGGTATGGTAGGTAGCAGGTACCTAGTCACATAATCTGGAGCATAATCTCCAATGCGTTTTACACTCGGTTTTACATGTTTGTATCAATTTGTGTAATTGTATTTACCTGAACAATTATTTTGCTCTTCAAATAAATCAGTAAGAAACTTGATTGATGTCTTGATGATTGTGTAGTGCTCGGTTTAGGGTGTCTACCTAAAATTTTATACACCTACCCAGCTTGGCTGTTATATCAAAGTAGTTTTGGGTATCTACAATAGTACAGTACTTTTATCATGGCACATGCTGTGGCACATCTAATAACATCAATTTTTGTAGTAGCAAAACTGAAGCAAAGCCAAGAGCAAACCTTTCAGTAGGTAGGAATTATTCTCGGTATTATTTGTTCAAATCTTCAAATATTTATTATTGAACAACTTATTAATAATAAGACATTAATGATTATTGAGAGAAACAATATTGGAAGCAAAATAAACAAAACATTATCATCTGTTTACGGCTCAATATCTCATCAACAATATTCAAGAAAAATAGCACACATCATGGAAGGTAGGCCAAAATAAATGGTAAAACAGAAAATGGTTAAAAACCAACTCACCCATCAACATTATTATCCAAATCACTTGGCGAAAGTCTTCCTGCACATTTTCACACACAATATCATCAATTATAAATTTAAGTTTGAAACCTAACGCGGATAAACTGCAAAACCGACTCCTGTTATGACTGCCATTTTCTGACAAATAATAATAATAACGAATGACTTTTCAAGACAAGCGCACTAACGGCGATTCGAGGAAACTCAACAGTTCAGCCACGCGATGTTGTTAGGCAACCCGATATACAAATTGCTTTACCCTATGTTGCCTGCCTATCAGTAACCTATTATTTGGCGCTTTGGTCCTCATTTGGCAATTCAAATTCTATAAGAATATAGTAATAATAGCCTAATAGATATAGTAGACGTTTATGTTTATGACTGTTGGCTTTATGATATGTTTGTCAGAAAAGATTAGTTTCGTTTATACAGTAAGGACGTGAAAAGTGTTCTCCTCCCTTTCACTTTTGAACGGAACGAGCTAGCAAGGGCGGGTAGATTCCCGATGCCTTACCCAACACCGCTTCGTTTGTGCAAATCGGCCAAGCCGTTTCCTCTTGAAATTCGCTAAACAAATATTCTAAAATTGAATGAAAATTAAAAAAAAACTTCCATATTTTTTTTATGTTCTGGTTCCCACGAAAAGGAATATCCTGTAATGTTCAGAGAACATCGTATGAAAACCAAGGAATATAAGGTAGGAAAGGAACTGGTGATATTTCATAAGAGCATCGTTCATGAAAATATCTATAAAATAGAGCCAGATCGCCAACTTTTCTACGGTGTTCCAGAGAAGTGAGTGAGTTTGTGAGCGAGGCATCGCCCACAAGGCGAAGCCTGTTTTTGGACAGAATCCAACAGTTTCAGGGTACCTATGTTTGGGTGCTGCACTCCAAATATGGGAACAGTATTCCAGGACAGGTCGTCGGATCTGTGCCTTATAGATCATAAGCAGCTGACTGGAAGTGAAATAGCTCCTGGCCCGAAACAGAAAACCAAGATTTTGGGATGCACTTTTCGCAATTGATCTCACGTGATTTTCCCAATAAAGGTTATTGCTAATGTAATACCAAGCATCGAAATGGATGTCTTTAGAGGTATGATTACTCCTGACGAGCTTTTGTTGGGCACAGTGAGATCATCTTCTCTAGAGAAAAGACATGCTTGTGTTTTGATTGCATTGAAATCTACCAAGTAATTGGATCCCCATTGGAGAATTGTTGCTAAGTCCATATTTATGTTGCCAACATTTCTTCCTTGTTCGTTTCTGATGATGATTTGCCTGGCTGGTATTGGAGCCCTGGAAGAAAAGGCGGTATGGAGGGTACTATCATCCGCGAAGCTGTGTACTGGACATGAAGTTGCTTCCAACAAATCGTTGATATGGAATAGAAATAGTGTTGGTGCTAGAATTGATCCTTGCGGAACACCAGCATTTATGATAAGAGAGTCAGATGAAACTCCGTCGACCACTACATGGAGAGACCGGCTGTTTGAGAGAAAACTAGCTAGCAGAGAACATATAGCTGGGGAGGCAAGCCATAAAATGGAAGCTTGGCGAGGAGTCCGTGGTGCCAGACTCGAATCGAATGCTTTGGAGATATCAAGTGCCACGGCTAAGGTTTCACCATATTTTCCAATAGATTGCTGCCATATATATCGTTTGATCTATGGCATCAGGAAATATGAATCTATTTCTCGAAAATTCAAGGAAACCAAATGGTTAGCTACCTTTGTTTTAAAACTGATGAATATGCCACAATCATCTCCTTTAAAAAGCAAGTTAATTCCACGTATCAGAGTACACTCAAGGAACATCAGAAAAATAAACAAATTAACTATGCTTCATCATCGCACTTCCATGTTTCAGAGATCATTTGTATTCAATTCGATTCATCTTTATAACCTTCTACCTGAAGAGTTTAAACTTCTAAATATAAATAAATTCAAATACAAATACAAACAGTTTCTTTTTACTAATCAATGAACACATATTCACCCACGCCCCTGGAGGAACAGCCCAGCTTAAGAAGTATTTCTGCAATTCAGATTGATTTTTTTTTTTGTTTTGTTTCACGATTTCTCATTGTATTGTAACATATGTGTATATGTATATTAAGTATATCCTGTGACCTAATTTGGTTGAGTATGAGTAGCTATCAGCTAGACTTCGCCAAAATTAGTGTTGTTAGTTTGTTAAAAACCAGGTACCACGTGATCGCATTCACATTTGAAGAAAAAGTTAATGGTGCTGCCCTCTTGATACTAGGCTTCGTGATCACAACCATTTTCATGTCATGCCTAAAGTAGTAAAACCTGACCTTATTGCTTATTCCGTTCAAGAATCAAAAGGAAAGAGGAGGCAGACTTTTTACGTCCTCACTGTATATTACTTATGGCTATCTATACAATGATTTTTTTTTCATTACCTGAAGCAAAATGCCATTAGCCTCCCCCCTCAACAAAAAAATCATCGACGACCCTGTTCAAAACTATTGACTTGCGCAGCAAGCAGCCTTTGAAATTTTTGATATCCATTTTTTCTACAAGCGTGCGTGATTCACCCTATATTCGCACGCAATTTAGTTTGGGAAGTATCATTTTTTGGCAGTAGTGCGGGAAATTTATTCCCAGACTAGTGCGGGAAAAACATTTATATATAATATTCTCGCAAAGAATGAGTGGTGGGTGACACAATATGAGAATTTCTGTTTTTTTTTTGTTGCAGTATTTATTGTGTTGTACAAAATCATTCATCAAATTGCACTATTCATTGTGGAAATGAAGAAATATTGGAAAATACCCAGTTAACACAGATTGATCGCAGAGATATTAGAGGGCATCACATTCATGCCACACATCACATCCAGGACTCAAATTGAGAGTTCAACTGAAATTACAATAACTGCTATTCCGGTCCCTTCTGGTTTTATGATTCACATTATAATGCCAAATGAACCTAGCAGAACGTATTTGAGCGACTCCTCATTCTACATCAAAATTCATTGTTACATAATTAGGCAGAGAATGTGAGTTTCTAGGTCTTTTAGTTGTTAGGGAGCCTCACAAATTCACCTACATTTTGAGTCAAAAATCCAATGAAATGTGATGAATATTTGGAATGTTTTGTAAAACAGAGAGTTTCCTGTTAATGCATAGGATGTTTTTTTGTAATACGCATTGTTAGCTAGCGAGACATGAATGTGACATCTCAGGGATGTTTGTGTTTACTGGGTAATAACTGATTGATATATAAATCCCCCTATAGCCTTTAAGACAATAGAACTGATGTGGGAAACAATTATTGTCATGTCATTCAAAACACAAATACGTAAGTGTAATTTTCATTCTCGATTCAGTCGTGGAATACATATGAGTTATTGCCAACGATGTCTTAAGAAAGGTATGAGAAGCACTACACGAGATTTATTGAATGGTGCAATAGTAAAAAAGTGAAAACACCAAATGAAGAAGAAGTATGTTTGGCTCATTTCCTAGAAATGTCTGAAACCTAGAAGCCAAACACCATGGGCATGCTGGCTTCCGCAATAAGCTTTCCTACATAATAGATATATCACTAATTATTAGAAGATAGAGAATATATCTCTATTGTTAGTTGTTCCTATTTGCAGGAATAATTGATCGAACAAATCAATCAATTTCCTACAATTGTAGAAAAATATTGTTCCCAACTCATGCGGAAAGTGTTTTTCCCGCACTCGACTGCTTGTCGGAACGTCGCGAAGCGGCAATCGCGATCGGCAAAGTATCACTTTCTGCACTTGTTAGGAAAATTACTGTTATCATTATCCCTTAGACTGTCAACAACTATTTCCTTTTATTGAAGGAACGAATGATATCGAGAGTAAAAAAATCACAATATTTCAATGTAATTTTTATTCACAAAATCATGAGAGATGCCCGTATAACTTTTTCATTACGATTTATCTTCGAATATCATTATCCAGTGGCATTTGTTGCTGGAGCTTGAGTTGCAGCTGGAGCTGCAGTAGGTTGAGGGTATGGATATTGGCCTGGAGGTTGAGGGAATGGATATTGACCTGCAAACAAAACTCAAAATTTAAACAGGGTGTCACATAAGACTTCGATCGAAAGAAGTGAAGGGTAGGGGGGATCATTTCCAATCAAACGAAACGTATATTTATGGTGGTTAGCCAATTGTTGATGGTTCGGAAGTTTCTTTTTTATCTCTATAAAAAATAGTTATTTTTGCAACAAGTGCAAAAAGTGAATGTTTATTGTGTCCAACTCGGCCTAACGGCCTCGTCGGACAATTTCACGTCGAGTGCAATAAACAATTTTTGCACGAGTTGCATACAACATTTTTTCTACGTTCATGCAAAAAGCAAAAAATTATTTATTGAGGTGCGGCACTAGGTGTAGGAAAATGAAAAACGCAACTTGAATACTTCATTATTAATATCGATTTGCATTGAAACAGGAACTAATACGTTACGAACAATTTAACTCAAACTTTATTTTCACCCTCAATGTTGAAAGTGAATGAACAATTGGTGCAATTTTCAATATGAATATAATGACGTTTCTATAACCACTGTTGACATATAAAAAATGTTTGTCATGATGACAGCACGTTGAAGTAGAATGACAGATGAGTGCAATAAAAACTTTATTGCACTAAGTGCAATAAAGAACTTCTTTTTCCACTAAATATAGTTTAATAAAGTTCTGCTCTTTGCATGAATGTAGAAAAAATCAATTACAATAACACTATGTCACATTCGTGATATTTTCTTTTACAAATTTCATCCGCATGAATGCACTTCTCACCATAAATATTTGGTAAAACTGCATTTATCATGCGATGGTTTTTTTTTCGAAAATTTTTCTTGGTACATATTTTTGTCTGAAAAACCCGAATTTGATAATGAAAATGTAAACAAACCACTATTTATCGAGATATTTCAAGAAGAAGTTCGAAATTTCACATTCTTTTTCCCCTTCTTCTTCTTCTTAACTTCCTGGCCTCTTGTCATATGACCATGATGAAAATAGACATATATCCACCTTTCATATGACATACAGCCACTTTTTCCCCTTGTGTTGGATATATTTACAGCTACTTCCTCTTCTTATTTTGTCATTTATGATGATGATGATGTGCTTCAATGAAACATTTTTGTATAAAAAATTCAACAGGAAATATGATTTTTTTTTGGCGAGTTTTTCATATTTAGAGAACAAGCATACCAGATGTCAACAGATTGTTTTAAACACTTTAAATAACATTACACACGCCATTATTTTGAATTATATTCATCCTTCTTTTAACTCAATATGGTTAAATCACAAGAAAATTATATTTCTGGTTGACTCGTATAATAGAAAACAATGTGTCGAACATTGTCGTGATATATAAATTGTCCAATGATCAACAAAGAAGGGCAAATACTGTCTGTAGGTTAATCGAGGAGGTGGTATATTCATTATTCCAAATTTTTTGGGATTTTCTCTCCTCGTTTCTATAAAATAAAAATATGAATATTATTTCAATATACGTGTAGTAAGGACAAATCAGATGATTTGCCCCAAAATGTCACTGCGTTTAAAGAATTTTCCTATCACAGAGCCTAAAAGAAAAATTCACTAGAAACGAGGAGAGAAAATCCCAAAAAATTTGGAATAATAAAGAAGGGCAAATTGTTAAAATGCGATCCAGAAGACAGGCGGAAATTATGGTGAAACTTGTAACTTCATAATGAAATATCTTGATAAATAATGGTTTTTTTCACATTTTTATTATCAAATTTGTGTTTTTCAGACAAAAATACATAGGTACCAAAACAAATTTTCGGAAAAAAACCATCGCATGATAAATGCAGTTTTAACAAATAATTTTATGACCAGTGTTACTTCGTATCAATTACCTAATGAAAATGTTGTTTTCTCATTGAATGAAATTTATATTTCAGTAGATTTCTGAATGCCGCTGGCAGATTTAAAAACTATACCCCACAAAGATAACCAATTATAAGAAAAAGTTGCCCATTTGATACAGATTCCGAAATGGTATAACATATACGGGGTTATTCAAAACAGCATTTTTCAGAAAAAATTAATAACTTTAGAACCATCAACAATTTGATAAGCACATATACCGTTATTTTGATTGCAAATATGTACCTATTTCTTTATATATACAGGGTGGCATTGAAATAAATGCAAATATTTCAAACACTGAAAGATAGCTCGACGTGTACCTACTATCGAATGGCACTAATACAAAAATTCAGGAATCAAAATGAAATTTGAGGTTAGACCCCTTTTTCCACTCAAAGTTCTACACTGTAGCAAATTTGACGTCACCTCTGTTCAAATTTCCATGCGGTAGGCACAATCACGCGGATCTCAATCATTTAAATTGTTTTAAAGAGGCGTACTTGATGCTTTTCTCGTACTTTGTTGAATTTTTGGGATGAAATTTCTCGGTAATTAGATGTATTCCTTAGACTTTATCATATTAATGTGCTGAATATGTGCACTTATTTCAAAAACACCTTGTATATATCCATTTTTCCATGTTCATAATTATATCTGAGAATATTCCTTTTCAAAGCTCTTCTCTGGATGGAATCTAAGAGCATAAGCGTATATTTGGGGGCTGAATCCCATATTATGCAATATTGTGAATTCTATTTCTAACAAAAGTTGCAGTAATATTGCTAGCACAAAAAACTGTACACCAAAATGTAATTCATGTCGTGACATTGAATACAGCCAGGTGAGACTTCTTAGGTAGACTTTGGAAAAGGATGAAGGATTAATATACAGGGTGATTAAAGTTTTAAGGCACAAACTGAAATGATAGATAGATCTCATCATTTTAATCAAAAAAGTTTGTATAAAAATTAGTCCGATCTCGTTCAGTAGCGGAGCTACAGGGAGTCAAAGTTTAATTATGCGCTTCTATTAATTCATTTATCCTGCTCACTTTTCGAGATATCATTATACAATTTGAGGTGGTCAATACATTCTAGAAGATCATTATTTCAAGCCATTAAAAGATTTTCACAATCTACAGGGTGATACGTTTTTGGTGGTAGAGGCTTTTTTATCCTTCTCAAACGTTGGCGTGTTGATCGTTCAATTTGGAGGCTTTTTTGCTCTTCAATTTTTTTCGAGAAACAAACCGTTTTTGAGATAAATAAGCATATATTATGTTATAAAAGATGTTTCGCTTAAATTTTATTCTTCGACAAAATTCGTTGAAAATGCAATGAAATGTGGTCACTAAGATTGCAATCACGAGTCCAATCTGGATAAGTAACGGGGATACGGAGGGTAGAGAGTCAAGGAATTTTTTCAGTCAAATGAAATTTAAGCGAAACATAGGCAAAATTAAAATTTTTTAGAGCGTATATGATGCTTATTTATTTCAAAAACGGTTCGTTTCTCGAAAAAAATTGAAGATCAAAAAAAGCCTCTGAAAACGATCCACACAATTTGATCATTGAGAGATGCCAGAGGCGTACGACGAAAAAGTTTGGGGGAGATAAAGAAGCCTCTACCCGCAAAAACGTATCAGACTGTTGATTTTGAGAATCGTCAAATGGCTTGAAACAATGATGTTCTAGGAAGTATTGACCATACCAAAGTTCAAAACAATATCTCAAAAAGTAAGCGAGATATTTCAATTAATTTAAAAAAATAATTAAACTTTTTTCATCAAAATGATGAGATCTATCTCCCATTTTAGTTTGTGCCTTAAAACCTGATTCACCCTGTATACATCAGAGTGCACACTGTTTTCATTAGGTTGTTTTTGGTAGAAACCCTTCAATTGTTCTGTTATACCTATGTAAAAATATCCTTACCTCCAGGTGGACCGAAACCAAAGCAGGATGCAGTATGCTGATGTCCTTTTTCAATGTTGGCGGTATGGATCAGAACTCTACCACTAGTACCACCAGTACTACCAGTCATGAATTGCGCTGGAAGGGCATTGGTGAAAATCTGAAAATTGTTAACAAAAATACCGGGTCATCAACAATGATTGAAAACCACGTGACAGATTACAATGCAACCAAGAATACATTCGTATCTCTTTAACATGGGTGGAAAAGAGAGGCCGAATCAAAAACGGTCACGTGGCACTCAAGAATTGTTGAAGACCATGTATTAGAGAAGAGTAACAGAATGAGAAATCAGGATGTCAGCTATCTTTGAAGTGAAACCACGGGCACGTCAAATAATTAATATGGGTCTTTTTACCCTCATTTGTACTAACCCCAACTATATTTGTTTTATAAGGCATGCAGGAAAATAGTAGATTGATTGCCGTGCCTGATAGTTTCAAAGTTTGCTGCCGTGTAAAATATATAATGTTTTCTCCAAATGTTATAAAATCAATTTTGTGTAATTTTCTATTGCAAAATCCATCATTTGCTGTTCACCCAATGTCATTGTCAATGTGTGTTGTGTCAATGTTACCGATTTTTTTCAAATTACTTGGAACGTTGCATATCGCATCAAATTTTTCCTGTCTACGCAAATAAAGTACACTTTTCCTGACTATTCACAATATTACTGAAACGGACGTTTGGCAATATTGTAAAGGTGAAGTTTGATACTGTAGCGTTGCAGCAATATTACATGATGCTGTGACATTGCTGGAACGTTACATCATTTAAAAATTTACATTTGCAATATTGCTGAACGTCCATTTCAGTAATTGCTACCTTCTTGCATCAACATAGTTTCAAACTTGCTTAGTGGAAACCGTTTTCTGTACATTCTGTCCCATTTTCGATTTCCTTATTGGATATTTATCTCACTTAATCAAGGATAGAAATTCACGGTTTTTGCGAACATTGGCTACTTTTTGTGAAACGTATCACACCTTAAACAAAATTTTAATTGCCCGATATTTTTATTAGGATACAGGGCAAAATTTAAAATAACGCATTTTGGAAGCCCCCCTGTATCTCAGCAATCTTTCAAATTATCGGAAAAGTAAAAACTATCTCTTATCCATATTTTCACGTAGAATCCAGTAGCGAAGTCATATTTTTGAAAACCGCAAATCATCAATGTTTCAAATAATTGTAAAATGTGTATATCGCTACTTCAAAGTTGGGAACCAACTCCCCAGAAGTCAAACTTGTGGTGGGTAAGGAAGAGCGGGACCTAAAGCTTATAGTGGAATTCGAACCACCTCTAAGGCGCCAAGGGGTTGCCAGGATTACAACCAAGAATCGAAAATTTTAAAGAAAAATGCTCACCCAATCCGGATTCAGCTAAAGGATTCAGCTCCTAGGAACTAACGATCAACTTTAGTTGTTGCCTACCAACAGTACCAACATACCTGTTTTTGTGTCAGTAATAGAAACGTCAATTCAAGAGCTAATTTTGGTATTAAAATGGACGACTTTGGTGTCGGTTGCAGGAAAACTATATTTATTTATATTATACTTATGTTCAGTCGTAAGTAGTTATTGATGATCAATAAGAAAAGAATTATACGTATACAAAAAAGTTCTTACCAGGCCAGCAACTAGCGTGCTGAAAATGAAAACTACTTTCCAGTACATGTTGGAATGTCGAATATTGTTTTGGTAAGATTTCGGTCAAATTTATAGGTGGCGACTTGAATGAATATTATTGCTACTCGTTTTTACGGAAATCAATTATTTGAGAACTGCTTCCGTTCTGAAATTATGAATAATTGATAATTTGTAACAAATTTTAGGATTATTAAATCTGACACTTTCATTAGATAAGTACAGTTTGTTATTTGGTTGATTTTCACACTAACTACTATAACTAAATCATTCGGGGTTATTATGTAAGAGCAATATAATTTGTAAACGAATGGTTTACATTACAAAACTTGTCATTGCCATTTTAGAATTCACACGAACTATTGGGAAAGGTTCTACAGAATACGAGCTATGCTGGTAAATTCCGTATGTGAAACCCTTATTTATGGACGCCTCTGATGTGTATAGGTATGTTCTTTCATTTTTGGTAAACCTGTATACTTAAACGATAATCGAAGACATCGATGTAGGTTAGTAGTTCGAAATCATTCATTCATTTAGTTTGAACAAGTACCTATGTAACAATGGAGTAAATATTTATATATATTCTTTCATCTTTTGGAGCGCACGCAGGAAATCCCTATAATATTGGAAGACAATTCTAACTTTTGCCGAAAAACGGGTTGTGATGAAATATGATAAAATGTTGTTCGACATATTTCGAGCATGACAACGAAATGATATGTATAATGACTGGGCTTGTCGAGTTCATCTGACTCAGGATGATCATAGAATTTTCTCAGAATGATCATAGAATATTCTCATCCTGCAGCAAATACTCTATTCTATGGACATTCAATTTGACATAATCTGAGAATATTATTTTTTGATGTTCTGGGAATATTCTTTCTGAATATTCTGAGAATATTCAGAATCTTATCAAAATAACTGACATTCATGTTCCTATACTGGTATCAATATTTATAATGTTCACCCTGACACAACCTATTATTCTCTAGCCTCAATGCTGATTATCCCACTAATTCATAGTTGTCAAGGTTTCTGGTTCGTAAAAATTCAATCACAAGATAGTAGGTTCGCATCTCCACCGGAGCAAGCTCTTTAAAATTTTCTTCCTTCTCCTTTAATATACTAGGAATATTCTCAGAATATTCAAAACAGTCCATTGCGAATGTTCATCCCTAGAAAATTTGTATCATATTGTGAGAATATTCAAATGTTCCCAAAGAATATACTATGAACGTTCCATGAATGACATTGTGCTATCTGGGAGGCGAATATGGCTCTTCTGTGGATGGAATCTAAGAGCATCAGCGTATATGTTTGGATGCTGAACCCCATATATTATGTCGGAACAGTATCCTAGAATAGACCGTGTCTGTGCTTTGTAGATCTAGAGAAGCTGTTGAGGTGTAAAATGGGTTCTCGCACGAAATACAAATCTGAGTTTTCGTGAAGCAGTTTTCGCGTTGGATCTGATATGATAATTAGATTAGATATATTGTTCAGCTTTTGGAGCGCACGAATGGAAGTTCCTATGATGTTCGAAGAACATAGTGCGTTCCTGAGGAGGATATAGGGAGAGGAGGTAGGTGTTGAATTTTATTTTAACTTTTGGAGGTTATAACAGTGGACTTGGTGGTAATGGTGGTACCAGACATTGTTACATCAGGCCTTCTAGAGAAAATAACAGGCTTGAGTTTTGGTGGCGTTGAATTCAATATTGTTGTTTGTTCGTTATTGGTTCCCCAGGCTGTATTTTGTTGAGATATTTATCAACAGCGTTAACTTGCCTGGAAATTCTGGATTGGCCGTGGGCCCACCAAGCACTCACGGTATCGAATGGGGGTAGCCCCAGGTGATTCCAGGCACCTCTGGTTAAAAGCTTGAAGTCCCCACTCTCGTCATGGTACTAGTACGTATGAAAGGCAGCGAACGGTCACCCATCAAACGGGACTAGAGGATTCCGGTCGACATGGGTAGCTCGGATTGCTCAGCGAAGACTGGAACTTTGGTGTACCTTATCTGCCTTAGTTCGACAGGGATAGGGCAGCCCCAAGCGATCCTACCGCCAGTCATCGTAGGCAAAGCCGGGTCCTCTCTTGTAAACGAGGTAGAGGAACGTGTAAAAGTCCTCGAACGATCACTCATTCAACGGGACGAGAGGATTCTTGTCAACATGAGTAGCAATCAGGCCAAAGCCTCTTGTGACGGCGACTTATCAAACGTAACAAGAGGAATCTTGTTGACATGGGTACCTGGGGTGATGAAGATAGCCTGATGCCTCACCGATTGGGTTGGACTCCAGGGGGCAGCGGTTTCCAAGAAAACACCACCGCACTACGGTAGAGGAGGTGAAGAAGAATCCCACTATGGGTCAACTGGGAGGATATCTTGCCTGCCTCGGCGGGTGAGCAGCGTTTTCTGCTCGGGCACTGACACTGCAGGGCCAGTAGTGTGTTTTATCAGACGGCCTCACCATTGGTATAATAAAATGGTAGCAGGAGAACATGCCCTTACATAACGAAAATGACTCTAGCGCGCTGATTTGGCGTATCCAAATCCTCCATTTCTCCCTGGGGTGCTGTCGGTATAAGTCGAAAGGTAGGTGACCGGCAGTCATCCCCTATGGGAGTCTTGTGGAAGGGGGTGGGAATTGGTCCCACCGGTTGCTACCCTGGCAACATATTGACTGATTGGAAATTCTGGATGAGAACGCAGTATATGGAGAGTACTATATCATCTGCAAAGCGTGGTTACTCACAACAGATCATTTATAATACAGTAAATGATCCTTGTGGAACACCGGCATTGATGCCTATGGTATCAGACGATACTCCGTACACCACTATGTGGAGCGATCTGCCTGGAAGAAAACTTGATGAAAGATGGCATAGATGAGGTGCGTAAGCCGTATGATGCTAGTTTGTGAAGGAGTCCTTGTTGCCAAACACGGTCTATAATGCTTTTCGATAGGTCGTACATAAATATTTCCATCGTTTAATTTTTCAATTTTCAGCCAAGTTTAGCGTGTAGGGGGTTTTCATGAGGACGTAGAAAAATAACCATTGAATTTTCATATTTTGTTTATTTTATTCCAGTACATTATGCATCTGCAACTCCACTTTTTTCTGAACAGTATGATTATGTGCTATCCTGAAGATGCGGTTGTAGTTGAAGTTGTCGTAGTTCTAGTTTCTGAAAAACGAACAAGTTCATTTATGAAGATGTTTTAGATTTGAACTACAATTTACTGTTCCGAAATACGAATTATATTTTCTGAATTTGAATAAGTCACATTTTCTGAATTGCATTTCTCAAGACTCTTAGAGAAATATCCTCTATAATTACATTAGATTCGTGATAGATAAATCGGGTGATTTTCCCCTGAATGTCACTGCGTTTGAAAAGTTCTCTATCATATAGAGGGCCTAAAAGAAAATTTGAATGGATTGTCACTTATCAGTAACATCTTGTTTTGTAAAATGTTTCATTAAAAAGAATGTATCGAAACAATATCAAATTCTCTCCTAGCTTTGAACGCTTTGCACGATTTCTCATTTCGGGCATACTTCATAATGATATTCATTATTTATGATTTATTTTATTTATTATTGAGAAGAATTCATTGCTTTATGAACCTATGGGCAGCATTTACTCTTTCGGTGGATCATTGAAGAGTTTTCCCGTCAAGAAGAGCAGGAACGTGAAGAAAAAAAATTCTTTATGAAATTACAGACTCTCAGGAGTGGATATCTCGAAAACTATACAAGATATCGAAAAATTCAACTGAACAAAACTTGGTCTTGTCGATAGGATGCGTAGTTTTCGAGATACAAGATACGAGATTCAAGGGCTACGGGTGGGGACTTTTGATATGTTCATCTTCTCACTAGTCCAAACTGTCCAAACAAAGTTTCCAAGTCAAAAATTGTGTCCCAAGACTTTCCATCTATACCTTTTTTTGAGCGTTCGTTGCTTGAACTACTATGTCGCCTACTTCTTCTGGAGCAAGCACGACCGTCACTGACTTCTCTCTTGGAAGTCTGCCTGGAGTCGCTGCCCTCCTGGCTGGACCTTCTGGCCATGGCGCCTCCCAATTCCAGACCGAGGTTGACGTTCATAGTGGCCTGTTCCATCTGGGACTGGCGACTCTGGCCCTGGCGCTGCTGCTGCTGGCGCTCCTCTTGCATTCCCATTCCCGTCATCTGTGATCGACTGAGATTAGAGCCCTAGAAAACACAATAGGCAAGATCACTGATTTATAAAAAAACTATAACGTTCATCACAATGAGAAAAGCAAGGACACTTTTTATGAATTTTTTATGCCTTGTAGATTTCCCAAGATTCATTCCCATTGAAATGCTTCTGATGTTAGAACACGATGGAAAACACAACACAAAATGACCAGATTGAACTTCCTGGTACATAGACTAGTTTCATTTCTTCTGAGCAAACAAAGATTCGATGTTGAAAGGAGTGTTGTTGTTTAAAAAGTTGCTGGCGTTAATAGTTATGATATCAAAATAGTAGATAAACTTATACGTAGATATTTTAATAAGTTATCACTCAGGAATTCTACGACTTCTCAAGCAGATATGAACAATCCGAGAAAAAGTCCCAATCCCTTTCAATCCCAAGTACACAAGAGGACTTTGATAAGGTTTTCGAAGACTTTGGTTTTGAAAGAGTATATCAGTCTGGGTCAAAGTTAGGCAATTCATTAGGCAATCCAAAAGAAAAGTCAGGAATGTATGAAATTAGTTGTGATGATTGTGATAAAACATATATAGGCCAAGCAAGGCGATCCATAAAAACAAGGTTCAAAGAACAGCACATTTGAAATATGGTAGGTTAGATGGATCGTGTGTAGCCGAACACATGTTCAATCACAATCATAACACACATATTAATAACCTCAAATTAGTTAAGCAAGTTGATAATGTTAGAAAGTTAGATGCATATGAAAGCTCACAGATATTTAAGAAAAGTTATAAAGTAATGGATAAGGATAGTGGGCCTATCCCAAGATTGACAAAATGTCAACACTTAATTAGTGGGAAAACACTTTGTATATTTAATACAAGATAACATCAATATCATAATTCGATACAATTCTGTTTATTCTCAGAATATTCGAGAGAATATGTCGAATTGAATGTTCATATTGGTTGCAGGATGAAAATATTCTGAGGACATTCTATCAGAATCATCTGAAATAAGTATATTTGAACGTTGTCATTCTATAATATCCCATTTCAGAAGCTCATTGGAGCCAGAAATAATACAGGAAAAAAATTGTCTTTAAAAAACATGACCCACCCTCTAAAAACACCCTATAGCAGACATAAAGAAATGTATTAGAAAAATGTATTTTATCAACACACATTCATGCAGGAAATTTTTATTTGGTGCCTTTCACCTTTTAAAAGTTATGCAGAAAAATTATTAAAATTTATTCAATGTTCTATCACCTCCAGAAAGCCCGGTACACAATTTGACCCATTTTAATTAAATCAAGAAGGAAATTCGGGAATTATTATTATAGTTTTTTTTTTGGATGCATGACAAGTTGATATTCATCATATAGGACGTGGAAAAGTTCTGAATAGAGAGATCAAAATTGTGTATATGATGAAGAATGGCTGAACGATAAATGGACTTCGAGTTATTGAGGAGGGTTTGAAATCCGAAATGATTTGATTCGAATAGAGTCATACATAACCTGCTTGTGAGAGATAAATTTCCCATATCACTGATACGAATGATTTTTTTGGTAGTTCCAAGCTCATCTAGAACAGAGTTTCAACAACATTTCAATTTTCATTTCGATACTGAACATATTGGTAAGTTTTATTTTTATTTCATAATTAATACATCATATTATTTATCAGATTTGAGAGATTGTGAGTTCTTCATTTCAAAGGATTTTTATTTTTCATGCTCTCCTTTTGAATTCAATGTTCGACCGTTACCACCGATTCGGTGGTAAGGTGGTAACGGTTCGACGTGGCAAATACCCAGGAAAGTAGTTGTTTTCTGTTGAATAAACCGAGAAAGAATTGATATTTTTATCATATAGACTCATAGAGAATGCAAATTCTCAAGCATTATAGCTGTTCTCCAAAATTTCCTATCTGCATAAATTTAATATTGGCTTACTCCAGGTATGCCCGAGTAGTCAAAAATGAATGCAATTATATAAAGGAGGTGACTGATTACTGATTGCACTACACTACTCACCAGAATCGAAATTATAAATAATAAACAAATGAGTAACACTCTCATTTTATCATTCGATGTCAGATAAAATGCAAAATACTACTTATGACAATTTCATCTGAAAATGAAAATATGTACATACCTAGTAATGTTTTTATACAACGTTTAGCGATGATTGAGTATAGGTAATTGTCGGAAGTAGAGTATTATGAAGATCATTTTGTCACAAGCATTCTTCCGATAACACGAAGATACCAGAGATAATGAAAAATAATTATTTCTCATCATTCAACTCATACATTTATTCAAGCCAGAAAAGATTATTGAACATCCGCAGTGGCTATTTGCGAACGAATTGCCAATTGTGTTCTCTAAACATTCAGTTAGACATCAAGGACATGACATCTTCACAAACCCACCTCGATCAGTTATGCCTTCTTCTAAAGAATATTGTTTAGACAGATCGCTTCTTGTGGTGGTTGACTGAGTACTGAGTATTGTCTCATACAATTACCATCAATTCCGGCGTTCCACAAGGATCAGTTTTGGAACCAACATTGTTCCTATATATACCTGAGGAAATTCATTGTGAAGCACTGTTTTTATTCAACTGAGGAATTTTTGCGAACGCAACTTGAATCTGACGTTGACCGCATTTACATGCTGATTTGTAGATCTCCGTGTTAGGGTCAGGGTACAATAACTATCGAATTATAACTTTTTTGCTGTTTTGTTTGTATGTGCAATATTGATTTATTACCTTTTTTTTTGTTATCGCTTGGAGCGCACGAAAGGGAATCCCTATAATGTTCAAAGAACATCGTGCGTTCCTAGGAAGGATAGGGACAGGAGGAAGGTATTGGATTTTTTTTCGAATTTTTGGAGATTATATGTTGTTGGGAATACTTCCACAGGCAATGAATTCCAGAGCCTAGCCGTTCTATGGATGAAGGAGTCTTGATAAAGTGCTGTTCGACATCTTTCGAGGTTGACAACGAAAGGATGTGCTGACTGGGCTTGTCTAGTTCGTCTGATTGGTATTGCTAGTGAAGGGATGATAGCTGAGATTTCCGAAGAACATTTCCCGTGGAAGTATCTATAGAAAAGTGAATGGTCGCCGACCTTTCTACGGTGTTCCAATGATGTCAAAGAGTGAGTGAGTGTGGCGTCATCCACCAGGCGAATGGCTCTTCTCTGGATGGAATCTAAGAGCATCAGCGTATGTTTTGGTGCTGAACCCCATATGTGGGAACAGTATTCTAGAACAGGCCGAATCTGCGCTTTGTAGATCATGAGAAGCTGTTGAGGTGTAAAGTAGCTTTTCGCACGGAACAAGAATCCGAGTTTTTGTGAAGCAGCTTTTGCGATGGATCCGACATGATTATCCCATGAAAGAGTGTTGTACCCTCCAAACTGCGAGCTCTTCTAGAATTCTAATTTCATTTTATCCCAGGAAACTAAGAACTCATGACGAAGACAGGCCAACACTATCAATGAGGATATTGCTGGAATTACAGCCCATGGAACCAACAACCTAGTTGAATTCAACGCCACCAAAATCTTCTCTGGTACCACCGTCTCTCCCATAAAGTCCATCTTATGCTCGGTATTTCTATCAGTAATACTCTCCCATGGGAAAACCATGTCAGTTCCATCACGGAGTTTGAAGTTAATTTTCACCTCAACAGCTTCTTATCTATATATGTACACACAGAGTGTTTGAAAAAGCCTGACCCCTCGTGCTAGGTTAGGTGGATCACTGCAAAATGAGTAGGGTTTGCTTAGTATAAAAATGTCGTAACGGCATCCGCTTTCAAGATACAAGGTGTTGAAGAAATATTTTTTTACACATTTTTCACGATTATATCGCAACTATTGGCAACATTGTAATGAAATTTTATATGGATGTGTTTTGAAAGCACACACATCACATGAATATGTTTTTATATCTGGCTCTCATATAAGGCGCTAGTTACACGGTTCGTACCGAGTGGTTTTTGAACATAACTTTTTTGAGGTTAGATTTTCCAATCCAAATTTGAAGATTTTCGCCTCAAATGTTTTTCCATTCGGTTGCATTACGCTGGGAGTATTAAGCATTCATTTATTCATTTTCATCACACGATGTAATCTATATTCCATACGTAATGAGCACCTATATGAATGACTAATGTAAATAATATTGAATGTTTTAGCATTGGTTACAGTTCGTCACCTCTAAACTACTGGAACGCTCCAGTAAGTCTGATAATAATATTGAAAACTAAACTTAATTGACTATTCAATACTAAAATTATTTCCGGCAGAACACATTCTCGCAATTTTTGTTATCACACAAATAACGCGTTATTTCAATGAACATTTATTTATATCGCGTTATAGTAGGAGAACCGTTTGTAAATTTCGACCGTCATCTGATAACGAATTGTAATATCACAAAGAGAGAGAAACTCAAAGTCATTACCACAATGGTTTATAAAATGAACGAAAATGGTAGTTAACGAGAGAAAAACAACAAATTCTCTGGCTATATGCCACGCAGTACATTGGATTACATCCTCCCGAAATCTATGCAATAATTCGTATAGACGAATAAAATCGCAAGTATTTTCATCCTTAACACCAAGCTGTGCCTATAATTGGTACAGGAACGCATGACTACCTGCAGATCGGTTTCGAGCTGTTGGCGTTCATCAGTGCAGGGCTGTCCCAGGGAGCATTCTTGACCGCAATCAGGTGCGAACCTGAGCCAACGTGAACGCATCTCAGCATTTATACCCACGATCCGCGAATTAGACAGGTTTTTGTTCCCTTTTTTGGGGATTGGTTGAACTCTCGCTATTTTCCAGCAAGATAGAGAAGCACCTGACTCTGGCAGAAAACGATTTCGGACATTCAACTTTCAACGGGTGGATTATCTTGCGACACTTTTCATTGGGAATCTAAAGTATCGTTTGATTCGTTTGCTGCGAACATTTCTGCGAAAATGTTTGCTTTCTCTTGCGATGTTGTTGTCGGCTTGAGTTGTTGAGTTGGTGGGAATGTCATTGCGTTGGCTTAGGCATAAGGGATCTAGATATTTTAATATACCTGAACAAGAGCGTCATCAGCCGGACGACCATGCAGATGATAGTACCCTCCATACTGCGTTCTCTTCCAGAATACCCATTTCTTCCCAGGAAACTAAGAACTCACGGCGCAGGCAGGTCAATGCTGTCAATGAAGATCTGAAATCACAGCCTGGGGAACCAACAACCTAGTTGAATTCAACGCCACTAAAACTCAAGCCTGTATCCTCTCTAGAAAGGCGGAACTCAGTATGCCCGATATTGTGATGGCTGGCTCCACCATCCCCACCAAGCTCACCATATCTATGCTCGGTATTTCCATCAGCAACACTCTTTCACGGGATAATCATGTCAGATCCATCGCAAAAGCTGCTTCACAAAAACTCGGATTCTTGTTCCGTGCGAAAAGCTACTTTACACCTCAACAGCTCCTCATGATCTACAAAGCGCAAATACGGCCTGTTCTAGAATACTGTTCCCACATATGGGGTTCAGCACCAAAACATACGCTGATGCTGTCTTAGATTCCATCCAGAGAAGAGCCATTCGCCTGGTGGGTGACGCCACACTTACTCACTCTTTGACATCATTGGAACACCGTAGAAAGGTCGGCGACCTTTCACTTTTCTATCGATACTTCCACAGGAAATGTTATAATAATAATAATAATGATATCACTAGCAATACCAATCAGACGAACTAGACAAGCCCAGTCAGCACATCCTTTCGTTGTCAACCTCGAAAGATGTCGAACAGCACTTTATCAAGACTCCTTCATCCATAGAACGGCTAGGCTCTGGAATTCATTGCCTGTGGGAGTATTCCCAAAAACATATGATCTCCAAAAGTTCAAAAAAAATTCCAATACCTACCTCCTGTCCCTATCCTCCCTAGGAACGCACGATGTTCTTTGAACATTATAGGGATTCCCTTTCGTGCGCTCCAAGCGATATAAAAAAAGAGGAACATCAGATAAGATTGAAAAAGGAAAACAAAATATATATAGAAGATCAATTGAAAACTAATCTTCTAGGATCCTTCGTGAATTCGTTGGTCACTTTGTTGACGAAATCGTTCAATTTTTTGAAAATATGTTATCTGTGTACACTCATCATTGCGAGGCCATTGAGTCGAGCTTCAGACATGGTGCTCCTGAACCAGGTTTTGATTCTCCGGAGGCTACTGGATGACTTTTCAACTGTACACGTCTTACAAGGTAAAGCAACAAGGATCCTTGAAGCCTTCTCAATTTCAGGAAAAAAATCTGTTTCCGGTAGTAATTGGCTCAAAGTGAGCATTTTCATAAGTTCATAAGTTTCATTGTTCACGAAATAGTGTTGCCGAGCAACACCACGATTCCTTCGATCAGGTATTAGATAGATAGATAGATAGATTTATTGGTGTTATTATACATTTAGGTATACTTACACAAGTCATAAAAAGGTCAATACACTTATACATGTAGCTGGACAATATACAAATATATAAGACTATCGAAATCATGTACAACATGTTAAAATAATTAAAAAAAAAACCTGGGTCTTGTTCACTTGATTAGTTCTTGTTTGATATCACCAAATCAATGAAATTGTTTGTGAGATATTCTCCAATTGAGTAAAATGCTTTTGTTGAAAGATAAATTCTAAAGATTTTAGTAAAACAATTTATATTCAAATTTACATTTTTGAGTTCATCTGGGAGTACATTGTACATTTTGGGGCTGAAGTAACTAGTACCGTCTCTGGTCTTTTCAAGGCGATGATATTTTGGTAATAATTTACCTTTGTTACGTGTGTCGTAGCCGTAGGAATCTCCAGCTGTACTATATGCATTCAAATTTTTTTTTTACATAGACAACACATTCGAGGATATAGGCACAAGGAGCTGTGAGTACACCCAATTCTTTGAATTTTGACTTACAACAGTATCTGTAAGTCAGTCCTGAGATAACTCTCACACAGCGTCTCTGAACTCCGAAGACCTTAGATAGGAGGCATGAGTCACCCCAGCTTAGAAGAGCATATGTCATATTCGAATGGAAGTAAGCGAAGAGTAGGCTGTCATGAGAATATTTCTCAAATTCCTAATCATATAGATAATGGAAGAGACTTTCTTGGTCAATTTGTTTGCATGAGTTTCCCATGTCAAAAAAGGGTCAATATAAACACCAAAGAATTTCACCGGATCTGCTGGGGTTGTTTCATAGTGACGTGAGGTAAAAAGCAGCCATAGCTCTAAGAGTATCCAGGTTGTTTGATGAACTGATTGTTGTGGTATCGTCAGCAAAAAGTATGACTTTGCCATTGATAATATGATGGGATAGATCATTTTTTTTTTTTTTTTTTTTTTTTATCGCTTGGAGCGCACGAAAGGGAATCCCTATAATGTTCAAAGAACATCGTGCGTTCCTTATATATTAGGAAAAGAGTAGGGCCCAAGATTGAGCCTTGTGGCACCCCACGTTTCATCCAGACTTTACTGGAGACATCACTGTTATGTGTGACATATTGTTGCCTGTCAGATAGGTAAGATGACATTAAGTTGATACTATTTAAGCTAAAGTTATACTGCTTTAGTTTCAACAGTACCAAATCATGCTGAACGCAATCGAATGCTTTAGTTAAGTCGTGAAAGTCAGCATGGACATACATACCTCCTTCAAAACCATTATTTATGATTTGCACAAGTTCGTTTATCGCGAGAGATTCTTACGAAAACTAAATTGGCATTTAGTGAATAGGTCATTTGCTTCAAAATATTTGGTTATTTGCGATTTAAGAGGTGCTTAAAAATTAGTGAGGAGAGGAATAAAGATAATGCATTTTTCAATTAGGTACTCGAGTAATGAATTTATCATCATAGTTTAGAACATTTTACAATTATTTTCCAATTATGTGGCAGCTGCAGTAGTAGTTGTTGTTGCTGCTGTTGTTGTAGGAGCGGCTTCTGAAAAATAAAAAAATATTCTTCATTTTTGGTTCTTTAGGAAGAACCAGCAACTACGTTTCTTCAAATTGAACACCTTGTATATTTTTACATATTGAAGTTCAACAGGTCCAAACAAGTGCAATCTTCATGTGAAATGTCATTCTTGAGACATTATTCGTAAATTAATAACATTTCAATCTGTTCACTTCTTCACTACTTAGTTGAACAATTATTCAAAATGGAAGGAATTTCATGAAATAGTTGTTGATTTTTGAATGTAGATATCTTTAATGTATGTTCTAGAGCGACATGTAGGTAGCCCATAGGGGTTCCATTTGAAAAAATTGAATTTTCCATCAAAATATGTGATGTGACTGAATTAATTTATCGATAAGTGATACAAAAATATTTTGTCAGGAAAAATTATGTTCTAGATAGTGTTTTTTTTCAAGGGGCTGTCGAATAATTCATTCAAAAATGTTTGCGCATTCTTCTTAGGTACCATATAGGGTGTTTAATATAAGAATATACAGGTACATTTCACGACTTTTACTAACAATATTATAAAAATTTTTATTCTATCGTTTTGTCGTATAGAGTGTTATTCAGAAAGTTGGCATCATATGGTGAGAACTTTGAATTATAATTCATTTTGAAATTCGACTTGGTCATTAAATTTTGCTTCAAAAAAGATGAAAAATAGCGTAATCGGTCGGAGTCACTTGACTTTTGCTACATGTCAAAAGTTATATATTTTTAAATTAATCGCTGAAAATGGGCTTATTGGTTCGAATTTCAAGAAAGTTCAAATCGAAAAGTTGTTTTTATTCCAATTTTACAAATGTCTCGAATTTGAACGTTCTATTGCAACCTTTAGGTCTTCATATTGTTTGTTACTTTGACAAATAACTGTCCAAAACTTTTATACGTGAATTAGATTGATGATATGTTGATTGATGACTTTTACATCATTTTAGTACTAAAAAAATCAATTTGAAAGAATGTCGCTTCTGAATGATACACGATACATCAACTTTGCATCAAACATAACAGAAATTTGAAGCGGGCATTATTATTTTTTGTTGAAAAACAATTTTTGTCGATAATTTCAGTGATTAAAAGTTATAATAGCATGATAAATCTACTATAGAATAAAGTAGTTTTGTTGGTGTTAACTTTTTCATTATCAAAAACATTCCGTAGAAATTGAAAATATATTTAAAACTATATAAATCTGAACACATAATTGTGTAGAATGTAATTTTTTTTTGAAATTCGAACTAATAAGCCAATTTTCAAGGATTAATTTGAAAAAATGTGATTATTCACGTGTAGCTGAAGTCACGTGATCCCTAGGCCATTTTCCATATTATTTGAAGCAAAATTTAACGCTTAAGTCGAATTCCGAAATGAATTATTATTGAAATTGTTTTCCATATGATGCCGACTTTATGAATGACACTGTAGATACTCACGGTTGCGATTGTGATTGCAATTGGCTCCTTTATGTGCCTCTTGTACTTTGGCTAACTTTCCCAAAGAATGGACAATTGATGGAGGAGCTCCTTTCGGGGGTTTCGGGGGCATCCCTTGGTTTGGAGGACCTTGGTTTTGAGGCTCACATTCTCCTCCGCTCTTTAAGAATTAAAAAACATCCTGTTTATTTTTATACGGTATACCGGTTGACCAATTATTTTCTATAGACCCATTTTAAACGTATCCATATCCGAAACAATTCGAACTATTGACTTGTAATTTCCCAGCGAGCACAAAAACATCTCAGAGATGTTAAAAGTACGAGATTTCGAGACATTGAACCTCCACTGCGATGTTCTGTTCACACATGAATAGAACTATTAGAGAACAGTCAATGTCTGCCGCAGGCGGCAATTATCGAGATGTCCTTGATATGTCACAAAACTACCTTCTCCCTAGTTCTTTTTAAAGCCTTTTCATGGACACAACAGGACATTTTCAACGCATCTTGCGCACATTAAATCGCTGTAAAAAAAACATTTTCGAGGTACTTTTCTGAAGCTTTTTGTCAAAATGAACTGTTGCATTAGGATTCCATTTCCCTTGAATGAAAAAATGCATTAAAAATAGATTGAACATAAAAATATTTCATGATATGAAATTACCTTCTTAATCGGTTTCTGAGAAGTGCTAACTACACACAGACATATAATTGGAAATAGGTTTCCCAATTCTTGAAATGTTCTCCACAATGCATAATTTTGCAACTGCGGAGAAGCTGTGTATTGATAAATTCGTACTTTTATTTATTGATTACACTGAGGCACCGAACAACACATCTTGCATCTGATGGTCATTATTACAAACTAAATAAGTCATCTAACACAATAAACTTCACCAAATTCCTTTCTGTTCGTTAGCAGCGTGATGTAAGCGTGACATGCTGCAAACGCGAATGCCAATTGCGAACAAGAAGAACAAAATCGAAAACAAATCAGAATTCATCGTATTGTGACGTAAGCATGAGGCGTTGTGGTGGGGCAAACAAAGAAAGGGCACAAAAGAACAAAAACAATACTTTTAATATCCTTCTAAGACCTCTTTGGGAAGTGCATATTACACCTTAAAAAAACATCCTCATGCCTACATTTCTAGAATCCCAAAACATCCCAGGGATATCTCTCAGTAGGCAAACAAAGAAATGCCACAGAAGAACAGAAACAATACTTCAATATCCTTCAAAGACCTCTTTGGTCAGTGCATATTACGTCTCAAAATAACATCTTCATGCCAACATTTTCAAAACATCCCCAAACATCCCAGGGATGTTTGTGCTCGCTGGTTTGCATTTTATGAAAACATAAAAAAATACATCCGTTACTTGGAAATTAACAAAATAGACTAATAATTTTAAACCGCATGTCAATATCGTGAATAATTTTGGACATAATATGAGGATAACAAATAATCAAAATTTTTTGGAAAAGCAGAAAGTATTAATGTTCTAGATACCCAAAAACCATACGGAATATTCTATTATAAAAAACGAAACTTCAGGATATATCTCAATGATGACAACTCATTTTGAAAATATGACTACCACTGAATCTACGTAAAAACGTATAAGAGACCGATTTTCGAAAGATAGCTGAGATACAGCAAGGAAGGTCCCAAGATGTATGATTGATTGATTCATTGAATAAGCGAGATATGCCCTATATCCCGTATAAGGATATCAAAAATAGGACACTCAGTACATAATCACTCCAAAATGATATAGAGAGGTACTTTACGCGTAGTCAAGGAAATATAAACGCATATTATAAATTAAATATCCTTTGGTTTATATGGTTTCCTAAAAAACTTCAATATTAGGTTTTGCTGTTGAAAACTTTCACTGCAAAAGCAGAAGCAAAAAATATGTGGCAACGATAAATTCAACTAAACAAATAACAATTTTAAAATTCCCCAACTTGATAATTAAAAAAATACCTATTATTTTGAAATTATTTGAAAGCTATCAAGAAATGAGATAATATATAAATAATATTCATAAACTTTTGTAATAATCAATTGAGTATTTTGGAATTCTTACCAGGAGAGTCAAAGCAAGCATGACGACAAATCCAAAAATTACTAGCTTCATTTTAAACTGGAGTTCAACGTGAATTTAATGCGGAAATGAAAAATGACTCCCTTTATATATTTTATTTTTATGAAAATATAATTATTTTAGTTATGTAATAAAAAAACATTTCCGGTTCTCTTTATCAAACTCTGATCCTACATTCATATGAAATTGATGGTATGACCTTAAAATTAGAAGCCTAATCAAAAATTATAACGTAACTATAGGCAGAAGTTCGTACTGAACTGAAAATCGTTGGTTTGGAAAATCGGTTCTTTATGAACAAGTTATATATAGACACACTTTTCCACGAATCTCTGGGATAATCTAGCTATATTTCGCCGTCCGTAATACACATTACCGGCGATTAAATTATCGACTTAGAAGTGCTAGAGTCCGACCACGTTAACTTTGGGACAGCATGTGACGCAACGCATATGCATATTCAATGCATACGCGACCACGTGCTGTCCCAAAGTTATCGTGGTCGGACACAAATTTCAATGCACCATTGATGGGACCGCTCAGCCACCAACGTATATGCGCTTGCAAATCCTTATCAAGGAGGACGAGTTTTTCGAGCACTTTCCAAGTATCTGACCGAGAATTACAATCCACAAATGCGCACAGTTTGTATTACATATTACACATAGAGCAAATTTCAGACGAATTTATAGTGTTAGTAGCTCCATTCAACGAAATCTTAATTTGTGCCATTTGTGATACGAATCGGAAGTTTGAATTGAAGATTCATGTCACCAACCATCGGAATCCGCGGAGCATTTATTTCTTCATTGTCTTCTGTACAAAAATCTCCACCAGAATGAACTGATGGCTAGTATTCATGACATTCACACATTCATCCACTTCCTAGACAAAATTACACCAGACAGGGCCAAAGCCCTTTAATGATTATGTTACATGCATATGCCAGTAAAGGTCTTCCGTCCTAAACGAATAATACCTACATTGCATCTCTATAGCCTTCATTTTCCAGTGTGATATCTAAATAATTTGTAGTAGTTTGATTTTTGAATCGCCTTACCATAATGTAGTATATTTATTGAGTGAAGAATTTATTAGGTTCAAGAAATAATCATCAATTAAGTTTATATTCATCCAAACCTCTTCCTACTAGAATATTTTGTTAGCATCTAGCAACTAGATGCGCTACTGCTCAGTGGAATGTGCTTAGATCAGAGCCTATGACAGACGTGTGTGAAGACTGGTTCATATAGTAATTGGCAAGCAGCCGAGTTGTGAGCAAGTGTAACCCTTGTCCATGTCATTTATGCTCGTGTTTATTGAATTGTGATCATAATATAACAGTAGCTATAAAAGGAATAAAGATTTCATTGCATTCATTCATTGCATTCATTCATTCATTCATTCATTCATTCATCCATTCATTCATCCATTCATTCATTCATTCATTCATTCATTCATTCATTCATTCATTCATTCATTCATTCATTCATTCATTCATTCATTCATTCATTCATTCATTCATTCATTCATTCATTCATTCATTCATTCATTCATTCATTCATTCATTCATTCATTCATTCATTCATTCATTCATTCATTCATTCATTCATTCATTCATTCATTCATTCATTCATTCATTCATTCATTCATTCATTCATTCATTCATTCATTCATTCATTCATTCATTCATTCATTCATTCATTCATTCATTCATTCATTCATTCATTCATTCATTCATTCATTCATTCATTCATTCATTCATTCATTCATTCATTCATTCATTCATTCATTCATTCATTCATTCATTCATTCATTCATTCATTCATTCATTCAAGACAAAGGCCAGGTTAGGTTAGGCTTTGTATCTCTCGGGCTCCGCGCACGAGCTACAAATCGCACTAAAAAAAACTTGCATTTCTGTCCCTTGGTATATAATGTACTTTAATTTCTTGAACTGCCTCCACATGCATCAAGGCATAGTCTTACTTTCCTATCCTGAAACACCCTGTATGTTGTTATCGCCTTTTGATGCATTATTTTCAAGGTCGACGAGGATATAGAATGCTTCAAATATTTGAGGTATCGAATATTATTTCTTCATTCAACCTGTTTTTAACCCACGGCACCATGCCCAGCTTCAAATGTCTAGTGACCAGTCTAGTTCAGTAATAGTGGATGCACCTCCAACAAGACTAAAAGTGGCGCAATTATATATTAGTTATATATGTAGACCTGAATGACGATCTCAAGTCTCAATCAAAATTGAACTTTGTACCCGCGAAACATTATTGTCATTGCAATCTGTTATTACAAGTGCACCGAAAGGTCTAACTTATCGCGCTTTAATCGGCCTCTTGATCTGTCGGTAAGTAAACCATAAAATAATTGTCATTGAGTTTAGATTTTATATCTCAAAATGACATACTGAATGTACCAGATTACAGTGTTTCACCTATATCAATAGTTATTTATTACCGTAAAACGTGGTTACTATGCCAGAAATATCGTTTTTTTGCGAATAATTATTGAACGGTAAATGATATGTATTCGCCAAAGTATGTTCAATTTTAGCTCTTTCTTTATGCGACCAATAGATTTGATCTGAAGTAAGTTTGTAGAGAGTATTTTATTTTCGAATTTTGAAATTGGCAAAGTATCCACACAACTTGTTGTTACTTTGCCATGTGATGTGAAGTAAATATAAAAATTCATTTTTGGCGAAGTAAATTCTTCAGATGAAAAACTTTGCCATCTATCCATGGGCATAGATTAACGACTCCCCTAATCTATGCCATGGGTATATAACAGGGGCTTCAAAACCAGAAAAAAATGAACACAAAATATTGGTAAAAATGTGATTCAATTTATTTTACATGCGATGAACCTCATATGTAGTCTCCATCTTCAACAAAACTCATAAAGAATTCAATACCTCATAAAAACATAAAAACGAGTTCTCGAGTTGAAAATAAAACAGAATATTAAAAAAATAAAATCAGTGGAACTTGGAGGAGTGAAGGGGCACCCATATTCAGCACACAGGCAAAGATGAGGTCCACAAGCTCCATCTCATCAATTCACTCAGCTCAGTTGGTGCACTATATTTACCAGTATGATGACGTTGATGAACATGTTATCTAAGGTTCTGCGTTGTATCCCTGGTGTATTGAATATTTTTGACACTCTGTACATGAATGAATGACTTTTTTATGCCATTAGCAGTATGTTCTAATGTTTCAGGAGTGTATTCACATAGTAACGACTCCTTAGTACTTTCTGTACTTCCTAGACAGGTTACGGACCTGCAAATCATGACATTGAAATATCACTATGAATGGTTTTATACAAAGAGATATAATAAATTTGATATAATCATGTGTCCTAATTTGCTTCGTTTTCGAAAAAAATGATGTTGCAGTTCTAAATATTAATTGTTATTTTATATGACTCCCCTGCATGGTGTTTCATGGTGGCAAAATTCAGTCGGGTTGGTGACTTATTGAGGTTATTGAGTAATATTAATTGGTGTCTTGAGAGCACTTAGGTTATTATACTTGCATTAAAACTTGGAAACAAATCGAATGTTCATTATTGTTTCGTCAGAAACTGAAAGATATACAAGAGAAATGATACAAGATAGTTGTATTTTCAATTCTTCATCTAATAAAAATATTGAACTTGAAAAAACCAGTGACGTACAATGATATTTACCATGAATACCGATAAGGTAGCAATTTGCGAACGTAAATCATCATTTTGGTAGATTTTTTCCTTCGATCCATAAAAAATCCATATAAAAGGGCTATCTAACTTTCCAAATTCATTGCAATTCATCCGAATACGGGATAAGATGAATCGTGAATCAAGCACAATTCATTCCATCCATATTCCATTTCAAACAAAAATATTCATTGAAAAAGTGCCGGATATGATAATATTTGAAATCACATACCAATATCCATTCGATTAGATGTCTATTAAAGTGTTCTCGTATTGTAATCTTCAACCCTCTATTAGCATCTAGAAAAGTTCTCCATCCAGAAAAATGTCAGAAAAAATAATATAAATATAGAAAAAACTACAGGATGTTATTTTCCATGCACAAACCTTATTCAACTAGTGATCTGCTAGAAACTAATCAGTTCTGGACCCACCCCTGGTACCTACACACATATATTATGGAAGCTGTTTATACTTTATTTTTTATGGTATACAGGCTGATTCACGGTGAAAGACACATTAGACGTTTCTGGAGGACGTTACTTGGGATTATTCTGAAAATTTGTTGCCTTGGATGATCAGTTGTACTCTACCGTTCTAAAATATTCGCATCAGCGCTGCGACGTTGCCGCAACAACTTTGATTTTTTGAATGGGACACCCTGTATATTATTCCATTGTCAGATCCTTCCTGAAGAGCTGATTTCATTGACTCATAACAGTTGGGGTCTAGCAGTGACAATTACAGAGATAAAGGGGGTGAAGAATCGAGATTTTTCAAGTTTGAGATTTTTTTGTGTCGAAACTATTCATAATTCATAATTAGCCAAAACGGTTTTCATGCCCCCATCTCAACTTTCCATGTACTATCAATTGATATTTAATTGAAATAGGTACAAGGTGGTTCGGAATTAAGATTTTCAACCACCCTGTATCTTTTTCAATTAAATATCAATTGATAGTACATGGAAAGTTGAGATGGGGGCATGAAAACTGTTTTGGCTAATTATGAATAGTTTCGATACAAGAAATTCTTGAAGTTGAAAAATCTCGATTTTTCACACCTTATATCTTTGTTATCATTTACGATAGACCCTAAGTGTAATAGATCGATGAAATCAGCTCTTTAGGAAGTATCTGAAAATAGAATATTATATAGGGTGTCCCATAAAAAGCATCAAAGATGTTGCTACTTTTCAATATAAGCGGCAACGTCGCTGTGTTGAGAATATTTCAGGTGGATCGAACACAACTAATTATCCAAGACACCAAATTTTCTAACGTCTAATGTGCCATCCACAGTGAATCAGTATGTATACCTATCCATATTTTCAACTATTACATCTGAACATTTCAGCTCTTAATTCAAATACAGCTGTAAAGTAAAATGCCCCTCACTGAAATAGATGTAGAACATCTTTATGAGAAGGATATTGACTTGAAGAAAGAAGATGTGTGCAATTTATTAAAATGGAAAGAAAAGCAACTTCATCTACCCGTAGTTACCGGTCAGTGTACAATCAACCAATCTAATATCAAAACTAAGCCAAACTGTAATAAACCTATACAAACCTATAGCTATACCTATCTGAATATTCAAATATTTTCAATTAATCCATTCTGATATTTCATGTACTTCCAGAGTTACAATTGGCTCTATTTCTTCACAGTTGCCATTACAGTACTGAAAAAGCAAAACGAACTATAGATATGTATTTCACCATAAAAACAATGAGCCCCCAAATTTTTGGAAATAGATTACCAAGCAATCCAATGGTACAAGCAGCTATAAACTGTGTGTAAGTGCTTTTTTGAGCTCAATAATTTCCTAGTAGATTGACTATGGAGGTTCAGCACTAATCTATAAACAACAAATAGAATGACAGTGCTAGTTCTCAGTTTTACCCTTGATTATACAGGGTGAGTAAGTTTTTTTAGCACTACTTCAACAGTCTGAAGAAGATACTATTTCAAGATAAAAATTTGCGACCATCAAATGAGGCCAAAATAATATGTCTTCTGCAATTCATTTTTTAGTGGTCTAAAACCAATTAGACCATTTTCAATTCCCGACCACTGTGGTCGAAAACCAGTTTGTACTAAATATTGGTTCCCGACCATATCATATCTGATTATCTCTCTTATGTCTAAGAATGAAATATTTTCACATTGAAATATTTACCATATTTCACCATGAAGTACCTATTGCAGCTGCACAGATTCATTAATTTGATTTATGTTGATTATAATGTTCTTAGCTCTTTTAGGAATCGAAAACAATGACAGGGGCAATGACCATTAGTTTCCTATATATAATAAATATGTTTAAAAATAAGTATTTTATTAGTTCTTTAGATTTTAGGAGTCTGTCTGAGTCTCGGTCTGAGTATGAAATGATTTTTGCATTATAATCTTTCAATTTCAATAATTTCATTTCCTTGTGGATCAATCTGATGGACGATGGTCTAGCTAGAGTCAACATTAAAATGGTCGTGAACTCTCGGGGTGGTCAAGACCCAGTGAAATTGAAGATTTCTCCTATTTCTCAAGATTTCAAAAGTTGGATGCAAAAAAACGCTGGAAACATATTCACAAATAACTCTCAAGTTATCAAGGAATCGCTATACACTAGCTCCAATACAATATTATAAGCTTTTAAATAAATACAAAAAGCTCAGAGTCATATCCACACAATGTTCATAAAATGAAAAACAATGGTAGTTTTCTGGAGAAAAACTACTTTGCATTACATCCTCTCGAAATCTATGCATCGACTCGTATAAACGAATACTGATACAAGTGGTTCTTTCCAGAATGCCTATTGATTTCGATTTAGCCAGGCCACGCTAGACACCTACAGATCGGTTTCGAGCACTTTGACTCATCAGTGCAGGACAGTCTCCAGCCAGCAGTCCTAAGACCGCCGACTAAGCGTTGCCAAGACAAACAAAAATCAGATCGGCATTAAATTCCCCCAATGGGCGTGTAAACCTTAGTAGAACTTACATACATAAATAATGATTGACGACATAATTCGATCGAAAAATTAACTGGAATGATTTATTTTTGGACATAAATAATAGTACCTTCTGAAAACGGACCCTTTTATGACGTAGAAACCTCATCTCACCATAGTTAAAAGAAAATACCAAACGCCCGACGGAGACTGAGGCATTTGATATATTGATTCTTTCAACTGTGATCTCGCACTAATTCAATCTGTCAGAAATCATGTATCATTCATCTCTGTCTGGAATAGTCTCGTTTCAGTATTAGGGTTTTGACGTCACATCATCGCCTCGTTTTCAGAGGTCCGAATAATCGGGGATTTCAATAATTTTTTTCTGAAATGTAGGGAGCTCACAGCAAGAAACGGTTTGCGGTAGTGAGCTGTGTTTGGGTGAGTTCTATCGACTTATGAAATAACAATTTTTTGTGATATAAGCCCATTACAAAAATCACAAAGTCATATCCACACAATGTTCATAAAATGAACAACAATTGTAGGTTTCGGGAGGAAAGCAACTACTTTCCTGGCTGATGCCACGAATTTTCCACTCTCAAAGTTGAGATTTCGGTTAACTGGCTGAGAACCAGTGCATTTACCCTATTGTCCTTCAGTGGCGGCTCCTCAGAGGAGGCAACGGAGGCTAGAGATTTTCCTTAAAGTAATATTATTTATACTTTCTCATTAAAAGGACACCAAAATACATGGATTTTGATTTTATTTCCTGTTTTTAGTTAAATATTTTTGAATTGGCAACAGTGTTTGCCCACGCATCACACGTTGAAGTCTGCAAATCACGCGTAAAATATTCAACTTGGCAACATCTATAGGAGGCTAGACTCCTTCACATAGCGCAACCTACGCGCGCAATGCAAATGCTTGAATAGGAGAATTGCGGACACACGCGAGTGCATTGTTTATGTTTATGTTAGGTTAATGGTTAGGGGCTCTATAAATTTCTGAAAAATGAGTGTTTTAAACGATTGCGATTTAGTGGAATACTTTTTGGTGAACCCATTCAGTGCTTTGTCTTATGAAGATAATTGAATTGTGAAAAACAAACTTCGGACACCGGAATTAAAAAATCTGATTGTAACAAAATCGTTTGTTCAATTCTGATAATTATAAAAAATATATCTGGTTGACGGGATCTGAGGTAAGGAATAAGCTATTTTGTTGCTTTGTTGGTACTGCGTATTATTTTCAACCGATGAGTCATCATGTTGGGGGCGATTAGGATATCATGATTTGAAAAATTTGCCTTGCGGATTGGATAGACACTGCGAATCACAGGAACACATCTCTTCAAGTATTAAGTTCAGGTTAACTGGTAAACAGAATGTCATTAAAGCTATGGATTTGGGTGAGTAGAGAGTTGTTTTTCACAATTAGGTAATCTCATATCATTCAGCCTCCTCTGTCATGAAAGTCAGGAGCCGCCACTGTTGTTCTTCTATTTGTTGTTAATGGGTCGGTGGTGTTGAAAGATGACTGGATGAGCTTGAGATGGTCTCGCCTGAATTTTTATATATTTCGTCTCTTATTTTTTTTTAGATTGTTCATTCCTCTTCCAGATCTAACTCCCGAAGGTGATTTAATACTTTTTGTGAAAATGATGGACACCGATCCGGAAAACTACCATTATGGAACTCAAATCAATTGTTTCGATATGATAACTCTTCTTCATTTGCATCAACATGGACCGGCCAAAGGCGTTATCATCGTTTTTGATATGAAAGGATTCGCCTTCGGACATTTTCTGAAAGTCAATGTGGCTTATATGAAAACCTTCTTGTATTATCTTCAGGTATTAATTTTATTCAATAAACACGTATATACAGGAACAGGGTGGCTGGAATTCTAACAAAATGCCATTTTAATACTTCAAAAATTCCGAATACTTTTTGAGATATATGAAAGAACCGAAATTTCCTAAGACCCTTTTTTTTTTCTTTCAAGTTATTTCAAGGAATTAATGACACTTTATCATGGCCACTTTCTCATCTCTACAAGTTGGTGTTTTCAAATTTGAAATCCGACGTTTCGTCTTCCAGAAACCATCATTAATTAACTCTTTTTCAATACGGATCTGGATTTTTCATTTAATTTCTTCAAATTTTTGGATATCCCAAAAGCTATCATGAGATTATTATTCTCGAATGTTTCCTTTACAAAAATTGACATTTTATTTTTTTCAATATTCAATACACGAAACTATCAATTTTTGTAAACGAAACATTCGAAAATAAAAATTTGTGATTGCTCATAGCTTCTGGGATATTCAAAAGTGAGGGTGTCTGGAAGACAAAACGTCGGATTTCAGATTTGAAAACACCAAGTTGTAGGAAAGAAAGAAGAAAAAAAGAAAAAAAATCTTCAAATAATAAATTTTGTAATCGGATTTTCACAAGATTCAAATCGGCATTTTCTTTTGCGCAACTTTTCCATAATTCAATTGACCCTGTTTCTTTCACATTTACGCAATCACAATGATGAGGCTCGAATTTTATAGCCAACCTATACAGGGGGTGATCTTTTGATTTACCTAATAGTTTGCGATGAATTTCCCAGTGGTCTGCCTCCACAAGTTTGAATAGATAGATAGCTAGATAGATAATTTATTTAACCATGTTATATTATATACATGTATGGCAGGTCCTTTCTGCAAATACCAATAAAGTTAACTCTAATGTAAATATATGTTATATATATAAAAACAAAAGATAAGATAAAAAAAACAGCAAAACGTGGGAAAAAAAGAGTAATCCACAAGATGATAGCTATAAAATATCCTATCAACATATACATAAGTTATCACAAACACATACCCACAAAAAATATACATTGAAATACATTCACAATGAAGGTGAGTATGTTGCATAGTTTCACAATTCATGTATTCTTTGATAGAGTAATAGAAGTGTGATTTGAGGATTGATTTCACTCGATTCTTGAGAAGGTGTGAGTTTATTGTTTTTATTGAATCAGGAAGTTTGTTGTGAAGTTGTAAATTGTGTGAGTTTTATATAGAAACTATGTAAACTTCCTCGTTCTAGATCACAATAACGAACCGATTTAGGCCATAATATGCGTTCATGGAATTGGATAATAGTACGTTGAGTTCCGATTTTTGAAGTATTTATAATTGAAATCTGATCACCCTGTATAGTATCTTGCACGGATCAGGTCAATCCTCAAAATTTGTGAAGAATGAATATGGAGTTTTTTTCAAATTATTTTATGGGTAGTGTAAAGTCAGTTCTTTCAGGAGGGAATGCCGATAAGATTCAAAAGCATACAATTTTTCAACATTGTGCCATTCATGGATAAAGTATTAGCTTTGATGAAACCATTCATGGAAAGAGAAGTTGCAGAGTCGGTAAAAATAATTCTACATTGACGAATTAGGAATTATCTACTATTCTGAATTTCAGTTGGTGATGCATACGAAAATTGAATCTCTGTATAAATACGTTCCTCAGAAAATTTTACCAGAAGAATATGGTGGATCTTCTGACACCTTGGAAATTTTACATGGTTAGTACATAAATAGATAGATACTATTATAGAAGGTAGATAGATAGTTTTTTTGGCTATATCATCATATACATCATTTGCGTCTCAAATTTTGAAAACAATAACACATCACCATTACACAAGAACGGACATAGAAATATACATACCTGATAAAAGTTTGGAAAAAAAATTTAATGAACAATTGGTGAGTATGTTCATGAAGGAAAAAGGTCGCACCTGAAATAATTTCAACGTATTCATCGTTAGAATAATAGTAATTTATGTATCAAGGGCGTAGACCATGAAAGCAAGTGCCTCCCGAAATACATACTTACAACAATTTATGCACGACCGTTTTAGACATTTATTTACTGTCAATATGGAATTTATTGATGATTTTGAATTCATTTGGCCAAATTATTTATGCCACTGACCGCTCGATCCCCTACTTTACCTTCCGCTGGACTATACATTACCGCCCGCTCTACTCCTTTATATCCCTAGGGCGATAAAGTGTCACTTTATGCCCGGTAGTGCATAAAATCTATTATTTGACAGTTACGATTTGATTGTTCGTTTGAACCCATTCATCCTTTTAATATTCTAACATGATGTGGCATTGCATTATGTAGATTGAAATTTAGATTTTGTGAAATAGGAACCCTATAGCCATAGCCTATATCTATAGGGATTCTGATATTATCATTATTTCTAGTGCTATGATAGTGAGATTAGATGATATTCTAAGGATTTCAAGAGGTGAATTGTGAATATTTAAAGACGGAAGAGTCATAATTTCGAATTGAGAGTGAATAAGGTCTACAGGTATCTATATCCTGCATTTCCCAATAATTTTCTCATTACTTTTTTTGTTGAATAAAAACAACACTTGCAGCTGAGGAATAACCACACAGTATAATTGCGTAACCCATAGGAGAGTGGAAAAGTGAGCAAGTCTCAAAATTTGAAATATGTCTGGGCTGACGTAAAAAAAAACAATGCACTTGACAATGTATGCTTCCAATGTTCCATAATCCATACACCGAATCTATGCACCGAGTAATATTACCTCCTGTTTTTTTGACCATGCTGACAATTACGGAAGAAAAGCCTCTGAGAAATGTTATTATTCAGTTTTAGATTGTGGGCACTGAACCATGTTTCAACCTTTCCGTCAATTTCTTTAGGCCGATCTAATAAACTATAGTACCTATATAGTCTGGACTCGAACATATGAATGACGTGTCGTCAGCAAAAAGAATAAATTCAATGGGGGCCATGAAATTACTCAACTCATTGACATGAATAATGACAAGAGGTGGCCCCAAGACAGATCCTTGAAGTACACCATGATTCATTTCTTCAAAATCAGATATATCATTATTGGAATGAACAGTCTGGAATATTTTTTTGAGATAAGATCCAAAAAGGGATTGTCACCGGTACATAATATATATTTCATTCATATGTGTATAGGTTATCTGAAGTCTTTAGGTCACTCCCTCATCATCTTCCAAATCTAGGTACAGGGTGGGCAAAATTGGGCGTTTTCACCGTCCATCTCAATAACTAGAGGAGTTATCGAAAAACCGATATACATGTTCCGGGTTCGATTTTGGAGAAACCTGGAATGGTACAATCAAAATTTCGATATCTTCATTCGTTCCAGAGATACAGGGGGAAATTGAAAATTTGCCGATTTCGATTTTATTTTCTGACTACTTTACGGTGAGAGGTATCAAAAAATTTCAAACGTATATTTATACAGTATGATGCGTGGAATCCATTGGCATCATCAGAAATTTTATACAGGGTGACGTTGAGAAAATACGACAGCCAATTATGTTTTTTCTCATGGAACACCCCGTATATTTTGGCACAGTTGAATAGTCCCAGGCGTTCTCATTACAAATATATATATAACCTTACCTTTTCCTTCCACAATTTCAGATATATTCGCAAAAATATATTCAGTGCGTCACATTTCTTATGGTTACACCCCCGTATCTTCTGTAAGAATAATTGATGGAAACATTAACAATCATAATATTTTGTGGCAGAATGCCTGAATATGATACTTTACCCATTATTTCTAGTATGCCTTAATATTTTTGCGTTCAAAGAGATAATAAATAAGATATATATTTGAAATTGAAACGGGAACTTTCCAGCTCTGCCAAAATATACGGGGTGTTCCATAAAAAAAATTGTTCTGTATCTGGAATTTGGACATCCTCTATAAAGCTATATTTTTCAACGCAACCTACTGATTTCCTAATTGAGTAAATTATTGGTCTTATTTCTGTATATCAAATGTCTTGATAACAATGATATCAAATCGAATAATTTCCCATTTTATTTCTCACCAAATATCCATTTATCTGGAAATTACATTCCCTATGAAATTTATTTTCCACATTTGGTAAATATATACAGAGTGTCATTTTCAACCTCGATTCTGCCTGTTGATAGCATTATCCAGAAATATCGTTGATTCCATAGCTGCTGGCGAGCAGTGTTATCATTGGAGATGATCCCACTTGGTCCATGACTCCATGAGTCTATCATTTGTATCTTTCTGACAGTTGCAAATTTTTGAATCCTACCTCAATTATTTTTACAGAAGATACGGGGGTGTAACCGTAAGAAATGTGACACACTGAATATATTTTTGCGAATATATCTGAAATTGTGGAAGGAAAAGGTAGGGTTATAAATATATTTGTAATGAGACCGCCTGGGACTATTCAACTGTGCCAAAATATACGGGGTGTTCCATTAGAAAAAACATAATTGGCTGCCGTACCTTTTCAACGTCACCCTGTATAAAATTTCTGATAATGCCAATGGATTCCACGCATCATACTGTATAAATATACGTTCGAAATTTTTTGATACCTCTCACCGTAAAGTAGTCAGAAAATAAAATCGAAATCGGCAAATTTTCAATTTCCCCCTGTATCTCTGGAACGAATGAAGATATCGAAATTTTGATTGTGCCATTCGAGGTTTCTCCAAAATCGAACCCGGAACATGTATATCGGTTTTTCGATAACTCCTCTAGTTATTGAAATAGACGGTGAAAACGCCCAATTTTGCCCACCCTGTACATCTTTCTTAGGACTAATCTGTTTGTTATTTTCAGAAAAGTACAGAGCTCAAATGAATGAGAACGAAGATTTCTTCAAGTTTCAGGAATCTCAAATAGTTGATGAATCTAAGAGACTAGATAAAGAAAATTATGTTGGTGATATATTCGGAGTCAATGGAACCTTCAAGAAGTTGCAGGTCGACTGACTGATGAGGATTTATAACTACTCACTTGTGAATTGAAAATTGTCTGAATACATTAATTATAACATTGCATTCATTTTTAATTGAATCACATACAGGGCGTTGCAATCATAAGTATAATTGGAACGTATTATAATTACTTTTGAGTCATCAGCTTATTTTTATTTATTTGTTTTCTTCATACTATTCTTATGTTCTTTCGTCCCTACTGAGGGAGGTCTCTTTGTTCACCTGTATAATACTTTCCACGAACACTAGGTATTCTGAATGTACTACAGGTATATCGTATATCGAAATATAATTGTATTTAGTAGGTATACGAAATTTGTTTGTGCTTAGGCTGACCATAGATGAAATGAACCCTTGATCTTTTGTGGTTATATGTGTACCCAGTAGTGCCTGTTTGAAAAATTTATGATTTTTCTAAATGTCTAATCTCTGTTCAGATTCTCCTTTTATAATTTCTACTAATACAATACTGCTGCTAGTTTCTGTTTGAGCTCTTTTCCTAGCGATTTTTCCACTACTGCATTTCCCTCTACTCCGGAATGTCCCGTTACCCATAAAAGGGTGACTGTATTTCTGTTGGCTAGCTCGTTCAGCTTTTCCTGGCACTCCCAAAAGTCCCAAACCATTTTAGAGTTGATAACCATAGAGCTCAGCTGCTTGACTTTGACTAACGGACCTAATAATGATATCTATTGTCTTTCATATAACTTTTTACTAAGTATAGATTGAACTGTATTATTTATTATTATTATTTATTATTATCATTTATTATCATTATTAGTTATATTCCACCTCCTGGATTGAGCTACAGAGAGTTTGTAATATTCACATTGTCCTGCACGGTTCCTTCCGTCAATTTGTTCATACGGTGAAGACATTGGAACCACTTAAAAACTCTCAATAAGTAGATACCCATTCATTTGGAGCACGAACCCATTTTTTTTTACCTTGGCATCATTCCTAATGAGTAATGTCCGAGGATTGCATGTGGAGGATCATTAAAAAAATTACAAGTGTCAGCTTCCGACAATTCTGTTATTTTGAGAAGCAACTAAATTAATACCTATCTACCTTCAAGCTCATCAGTAATAATTACATGCAATTTTAATCATTTTCATATTCAGGCTTCGGATTGTTTATGATATTCTCCATTTGCATGGATAAGTCACCATCCGCTCTAGTTAATTTTTCAACAGCTGGTGATTTTTTTCTCCATTGGTAGTCCAAGTGCAACATTCTGAATCCGATGAAAAACACGTCCATTGTTCCACATCAGGAACTATGATGAATTATTGGCATTCAATCACTCCACTATGCCGTAAGGAACCTAAATTAATTTTTGCACTTCTCACGCTTTTTGCCATGTTCGAAATCGTAGAATTTCAGAGCATATTTCAAACGAACCTTTATGGCCGCCATTTGCCGATACGTCGAATAAATGGTGACGTCAATTCTTATACTGTTTCGTTATTGGTCAGATGATCTTCCATTTCCACTCATGAAGCAAGGTTGCCAAGTCATCAAGTATAATCAAGATACCAAAACGATGTTAGAGTCCTGTCGTTGAATAAAACATAATAGGAGGAACCCATAATGTTATAGTTCAGCAACCAGCATGTCCAAATATTTCTTATTATCCATTACAAAATATCATGTGAATGTACCTGGCAACAGTGTGCTGAATGCTGATAACTGACAAGACCACGCTAACAAGTCGTGCGCCGTGGTTGTCACGTTCACCGATTCAAATGTCCTCTAGTATTATAACCATTGACCTGTTTTGGCACTTTGCATGGAGAATACTCGATTCGCAAAGCAAATAACGTAATTTATACAGAGAATTTAGCTTGTAACTATTGTGATATAACCTACCAACACACCTGAATTTTTGTTATTGTCCAATATTGTCCAGGGGTAGAAAAACGCTTGTAGAATTACCTCACTTGCTGAATGTCAGGTTATGATGAAGCTGTTGTTTCTATCTATAGTGAGAGTACATAGATGACACCATATATCGTAGTGGTCTATCGAAATAAACTCTGAAAATTTCGATTTTTAAAACATTTATAGGCATTAATTCTCAGCGTTCCTAATTAGGAACATGATGGTACCTTAAGAGGTTAAATATAGGGAAAATGTACCTATGTTCCCCCCCCCCCCTATAGAATTCGCCTCATAATTTATTTTATTCCCAGTTAACACTGATTGATTCCAGAGATATAAGAGGGCATCACATTCATGCCACAAATCCCATCTTCGACTCGAATTGAGAGTCCCACTGAAATCACGATGACTGCTTTCCCGGACCCTTTTGGTCCTTTTATGATTCACATCATGATGCCAAATGAAACTCACATTACGTCTAAAGCGACTTCAATAGGCGACTGAGATTAAGATCGTAGCGCCAGAACGGCGAATGTCGGTACTACTCTATGGGCCATTGGCGGATTGTTTACATTGTTTGGTAATAGTGTTTATGTTCATATCGTTTTGAGTTTTCAGACGTCCAGCTTTGTTATTTGTCTATTTTCGAACTTTGTATTTTCCAGCGGTCTACTGTGTTTTGATTGAGGACTATATTATCTCTGTTCAACATTAGATAACCTCCCTACCTCTAGTTGAACTTCATATATACCAACATGCATAGGGTGTGAGTTTTTATCATTATTGAACAATGATTCTCATGAAAACCTGTGTGGGATGTTGATTTCCAATTCGAATATATAGCTGGGATATTCCCCTGATAGTGCATGATATTTTTAAAACAAAATCCAGCTAACTTTTTGGGAATAAAATGTTCTTTGGAAGGTGAATTTAGGTAAACAGTTTCTACTTGACTTTTTACGTAACATAACATTCTTTACTGTTTAAAAATTCTACTGTTCGTGAGTAAAGATATAATCAGTTTGAAATTTGTTTGTTCTTTTACCACCACCTCAAGAAGTAGGTATTATATTCATAATAGACATAAATTTGAAAATATACCTATAGGTATGAGTAAATTTTCAGTGAAGTGTAAAGAACAATATCTCATTATGTTCAGACACTTTACACTTTTTCCAATCTTCAAGTTATGAATCCACACCTTTCTCCTACCGATCACTTCCTTGTTTCCCAAAATTATTAGTTTCAAATACAAATTTAGACTGTCCTGATTTTTTAAAGGAATGAAAGCTATACTCGGTATTTTTTTGCTCAAGATGAACAATGAGGTACACAACAATGATGACTCATGTTTTTAAACGTTTATAGAAGTTCTCAAACAAAATTATAGACAATTAAAACACAACTACTTCTCATACAAAATACACGCAAACTAATGTAAACAAAACAATCAATGGCCCATACGTTAGTTATATTAGACAACGGTAGAGGGAGTACTCCTTAGCATGAATCGCCTATAGACAAGAATGTGAGGTTTCAGTGAGTCTCTTGGTTTTTAAGGAACCTCACAAATTCACGTACATTTTAAGGCCTCCAATCCAATGAAATGTGAAGAATATGGCGAAGGTTTTGTAAAATACGAAGTCTCCTGGCAATACCAATGGTGTTTTATTGTGATTCGCATTGTTACCTAGGAAGACATGGATGTTACATCCCAGGGATGTTTGTGTTTACTGGGTTTACCTATTGAGTTACATCGATTCCTCATCACTTGTTCTCCAATGATATCATTATTCTCACCAATTGAATAGTATCATTTATTAGCATTTTTCTTGAATCTCTTGAGTGGTCCATCATATCCTCATGATGACCCCTTCACAGTTTATCATTCAAAATTTTTATTGTATGAAATATTGAATAACTCTAGATGCATAAAAATGAAAAGAATGCATATAAAACTCAAAATGAAAAAAGAACTCGAACAAATAATTAGCAAACAAATTACTTGCACCGATTGTTGACGCCAGCGAATTCGTTGTGGTATGTACGGGAACGCAGGCGAGTTGACTATTTTTTTTTTATTTCTCAATTAGTATCATCACTCAAATACCTTTCAATCTCATATGCTTCAATAATTTTTTGATCGATTTTTAGGTGCTAAAAGCATTAATAATACCACAGTAATATTCAAACGGCGAGAAATTTACCGCTAGTGTAAACTGACGCCACGATTTTGTAAGTAGAGGCAGACCATAGCACAGCTGCCATATGTTGAAATACGATTACGAATACGAACCCCCAAGAAGCTCAAGAAAAGAAAAGTAAAAAAATCAATTCGATCAATGAATACCCAGCGAGCACAAAAACATCTCAGAGATGTTAAAAGTACGAGATTTCGAGACATTGAACGTCCACTGCGATGTTCTGTTCACACATGAATAGAACTATTATAGAACAGCCAATGTCCGCCGCAGGCGGCAATTATCGAGATGTCCTTGATATGTCACAAAACTACCTTCTCCCTAGTTGTTTTTAAAGCCTTTTCATGGACACAACAAAACATTTTCAACGCGTCTTGCGCACATTGAATCGATGTAAACAAAACATTTTCGAGGTACTTTTCTGAAGCCTTTTGTCAAAATGAACTTTTGCATTAGGATTCCATTTCCCGTGAATGAAAAAATGCATTAAAAATAGATTGAACATAAAAATATTTTCTTGATATGAAATTACCTTCTTAATCGGTTTCTGTGTAGTGCTTACTACACACAGACATATAATTGGAAATAGGTATCCCAAATTTTGAAATGTTCTCTACAATGCATAATTTTGCAACTGCGGAGAAGCTGTGTATTGATGAATTCGTACTTTTATATATTGATTACACTGTGGCACCGAACAACACATCTTGCATCTGATGGTCATCATTACAAACTAAATAAGTCTTCTAACACAATAAACTTCACCAAATTCCTCTCTGTTCGTTAGCAGCGTGATGTAAGCGTGACACGCTGCAAACGCGAATGCCAATTGCGAACAAGAAGAACAAAATCGAAAACAAATCAGAATTCATCGTATTGTGACGTAAGCATGAGACGTTGTGTTGGGGCAAACAAAGAAAGGGTACAAGAGAACAAAAACAATACTTTCAATATCCTTCTAAGACCTCTTTGGGAAGTGCATATTACGCCTCAAAAAAACATCCTCATGTCTACATTTCTAAAACATCCCAAAACATCCCAGGGATACCTCTCAGTAGGCAAACAAAGATATGCCACAGAAGAACAAAAACAACACTTCAATACCCTTCAAAGACCTCTTTGGTCAGTGCATATTACGTCTCAAAATAACATCTTCATGCCAACATTTTCAAAACATCCCAGGGATGTTTGTGCTCGCTGGGTAGCAACCGCCTACTTTGGATATACCGATGGGAATCAGGGCCCCTTTATTACTGCTTGTTCCGCACCTGATACATGGATAGGATCACTAATTACTACAGTACTCATGTAACATTAATGTACCACAAAAAATAGTAATTAATTACCAATGCAAATAAGTATTTATTTTCTTTATACTCGGTTTCATTACCAGTTTCCAGTGACCAGTGCAATAAATACGTAATGAATATACATAAAATCAAAAATGACACTGAAAGAGATTGATATGAATGAAGTTTACAATAATGATCCTGAGCTGAAGAAGGAAGATGTTAATAATTTAAAAGAATGGATCGAAAAACAACCCCACCTGCCCCATGTTTCTGGTGAGTTTACTTCAATTTATTTATATTTATATGAGGTGTTTTGTTACTAATCAGAAATAGTTCATCTAAAGAATCCTCAGCTCAAAATTTAAATATTCAACCCAAACCACTTATGTTTTATTAGAAAATTCATTCAAAAATTATTGGATATAATTTTGTTGTCTAATATAATAATAATAATAAACTTTATTTATGGTAAGTATAAAATTCAACTGCATACAAAACAATAAGAACGAAGTTGAAGTGCGATAAGTACTGTTGTACTTGTTTAGCAAGAAAAGAATAACAGAGGTAGGGAAGATTTAATCAATCTAAATAGACGATAAAATCACCTAAATTACCTGAATATACAATAAAATTGCCTATCTGTGACATTATGCAAAAAAAACAAAATTATTGATGCATTTAAACTAAAATAAAATGTTTTATGAATAAAATGCGGTCAATTTATATGAAATGAATCATTGTCATGCGCATCATAAGGTGCATTAAATTACAATAGTGTTCAAGATTTATTAAAATATTGGTATAAAAAATGCATTGAATGTAGAAAGTTATATAAAAAAAATAATCATGAAGAATGCATACGCGTGTATTGAAATTACACTAGTGTTCAAAATGTTAAAATGTTAGAAATAAAGAGTATTGAAGCAAAGAAGATGATATAAAAAAGTTCGAAAAACATTAATAAAACATGTATAAGCAATTGAACAAATCAATAGATGAAAAATGTTTAAAAATTTGAATAGACAATTAATAAACATATACGGGTGGCCCACGGTCGATGGTACCTTAGACGATTATCCTGAAAATTTGGTAACTCTTTTCACTTTTACCAAAAAGTAGCATCATCTTTGTTATTTCTAATGGAACACCCTGTATTGATTGCGTTTTTAGATTCTTCTCGAAGATCTGATTTCATCAATGTATCTTACTTAGGGTCTAGCAGGAATTATTACAGAGATATAGGGTGTTCAAAATCGAGATTTTTCAACTTCAGGATTTTTTTGTGTCGAAACTATTCATCATTGGTCAAAACGGCTTACATGTCCCTATATTAACTTTTGATTAACTATCTACCGACATTTAATTAGAAAAAATACAGGATGGTCCAAGATTCAGAATTTTGATCACCCTGTATCTGTTCCAATTAAATGTCAGTAGATAGTGAATCAAAAGTTAAGATAGGGACATGTAAGCCGTTTTGATCGATAATGAATAGTTTCGACACAAAAAATTCCTGAAATTGAAAAATCTCGATTTTGAACACCCTATATCTCTGTAATAATTCCTGCTAGACCCCCAAGTGTGATTCAACTCTTCGAGAAGAATCTAAAAACGCAATAAAATACAGGGTGTTCCATTTGAAATAACAAAGATGATATTACTTTTTGGTAAAAGTGGCAACGCTGCATCGCTGAAAATATTTTGAATCGTTAGATCACAAACGCTTATTAGAGTAACCAAATTTTCAGGATAATCCAATGTACCGTTTTCTGTATACGTCTAAGGTACCATCGACCGTGGGCCACCCTGTAGATATATCAAATGTAACGATTATAGAAAATATATAAAATTGGTATTAGTTTGCCATAGGATATTCATTCAAGTAGGTTTATTACAAATTGTGTTTCTTTTTGAATAGGAATAGTTTCAATTTATTCTTGAACATTGGTCTCGCTGTTATGTTTTTCATGTTGTCTTGGTAATGTATTATAAAACTTAACTGCAGAGTAGGAGTATGCCCTTTGAGATATAGGTTTTTTTTAGTATAGTTGGAAAAGTAAGTTGCGTATATAGTGACGTGTGTTGTAATGATGGTTTCTAGATTCTGCTTGAGTTATAAGAACGGTTATATCAGAACTGAAAATTGATGTGAAGAGGTTTACTAATAAATAAGGTTCACTTTCACTTTTTATAAGTCATAGAGTCAGAGATCAGAGAGTTGACTTTGCTATTTTAGAGTTGCAGGTGGCTCTATTCCTTCAAAGTTGCTATTACAGCAACGAAATGGCCAAATACACCACAGACACATATTTCACTGTGAAGACATTATGCCCAGAAATTTTCGGAACTAGAGATCCCTTGAACCCCTTGGTTAAAACTGCTATGGATTGTGTGTAAGTCAAAAGAGTGTTCATGTTTATACCTACATCAAATTTACACAAGAGTGTTTTCAAAAGTGTCTAAACTGTAAAATCGATTTGGTTCGATCAATTTCAATTCATCGCAAGTGTCAACTGCCGCAACTGGTATTTATAGTTATTTTGCTAACAAGTGCGCAAAGTGTTAGGAACAACGTTTTTCCTACGAGCTTCATATCAGATAACAACGAAAATAAAAAAATTTCAACTTAAATTACAATTTATTGAATGATTTTTAGTGAAACTTGATAGAAATAGAAATACAAATATCGGGAAGAACGGTTGAAGGGATAACGGATTCTTATAGTGCATACACTAGTCTACAGCAACTAAAATGAATATAAATGTTCCATACCAGTGAGATTTTTTGGTAATTTACTTATCCGCACGCCGTGCGGATAACACCCATATCCGCACTGAGTGCGGAAAAGTATTACTTTGCGCACGCAAGTGAGTGCGGAAGAGTACTACTTTGCGCACGCTCGAAGGAAAATTTCTTTTCAGTTTCTGAATGTTCGTTTCATTGACTATCGAACTAATGGAACTGGTTATTGCAACTCTTCAGGACACGAGTTTTCAATGCATTCTTTTTAAATTGAGTGAAATAATTGTTTTTTTAGGACCACCCATATTGATCATGCAACATTTCGAAATTTTTGACTACAGTTTGACCCAGATTGGCAAGAACACACAGTCAATAGAACTAAGAGCATCAAATTATCCATTATCTTATAAAAATATTCATATTTCAGTCATGAGAAATTCCAAAATAGTTTCCAGAAAAGAGATGAAGCGATAGGCTATTCACTTAAAAAAAAAATTAGAAACATATTCGCCACTGAAATATCAAAAAGATGCAAAAAATCATTTCCATGTTCGTAAGTTGAGGAAACCGAATATATTCAGAAACTGAAATTGAAAATCGGTTGAGTCAGTCGAAAACTATGGAGAATGAAAAATGATCGAAAAATGTCGATTCTACTTTTCAAGTGTTTATTATAACAGTATGTTAGTGCAAGATGTATATTATAGAACTCATCAGAATAAACTAGTTCGCCAGAAAACGCTTACAACTCAAATGAAATTATTGAAATATACAAAACAACGAAAATATTGAATAATGCATTAATTGTTTTCGAACAGTCAAGTCAAATCGTTTAGTTGGTGTAGCGATATAATAATTTTTATCTACAACCACGATAGAAAGTAGGCAAGAATACACGAGATACAGCCTCAGTAAATAGCTCTTTACGCACAGCAAAGAATTATAATTCAGACTGTTTGTCCAAACTTTTTTGACGTATTATATGGCAGTAGGTAAAGTATAGTACGTATTCGCTCCGCGGCTATACGTGCGTAATTTTTCTATTCGTGCGTAATCTGCTTCTTACAACACGTATTACGTAATATAATATGTTCTACGCTTATAACACAAGATTGCTCCTGTTTTACTGTGTTCGATACATCAATGAGGTACTTTGTATGTCATCAATTTCATTTCCGTATCTGATATGACAATGACTCCATTGTGTTATTATTTCAAAAACAACTCATCGCCCATGGAATGTCAAATTACAAGCAATGACAGCTCTGTCTAATAGATGAGCATTACTTGACAGGAAATCAGATGGATATATACAAGACGAAGAAATCGAAAATGCCGCTGTTGTCTGTTACAGCCGTAGAAAAATTGTAGTGTATAACTCGCACGGAATGCTAATATCCCACTCGAATGATAGTAGCATTCGCCTATGGCTCATGCTGCAAACTTCATTCTCGTAGGAAATCACTATCATTCCGTGCTCGTTAAACAATATACTAATTACGGTGTGATGTGTACATGAAGTGCGGACGCATCATGGCGATTATAAAACGGTAACGGTTACAACTTTGAATTTTTTTTGTGACCAGATGATCGATTGTGCCTTGAAGTTCATCAGTTTGCAACTCTTAAATAAGCAAGCTTTAGTGAAATGATTTTTGGCTAGTTACTTATATCTCGTGTTAGAAAAAAGGCTTCATCTTAAAAACCACCCAATAATGATGGTATATGCAAAACTATTTTTTAGTCAAAAGTGTTTCTTTAATTCAGATGAAATCATGTTTTAGTGTTATCACCCCTTTGCCAAAACTAACACCGGAAAAATACTTGGTGGTGCTGGTGAAAATGATGGATTTCAATCCGGATAACTACAATTTCGCTGCACAACTGAAGTGCTTCGATATGATCACGTTACTACATTTGCATCAGTATGGACCTGCAAAGGGCGTAATCATCATCTTGGATTTGAAGGGAATCGTTTTCGGACATTTCCTGAAACTTGGCGTAGTAGTGATGAAGAAATTTTTATATTATCTACAGGTGAGAAACATTTATTGAGCTGAATCAAGCCATGAAATGTAGTGATGTAGTAGTATATGTACAGGGTCTACACGTATATTTTGAACCCCCTCCTTAACTATTTTATTTATCATGAAATTTCTTTTCCCAGAGAACAGTCTTTTATAGTTTTTCCTGTAGATTTTGAATATGTTAACAGAAAAACAATTGAACATCTCAAAATAAGTTATGGGCAAAATGTATAAATTTTTAAATAGGACACCCTGTATTCTATTGCATTTTTAAATTCTCCCTAAAGAGCTGATTCCATCAATCTATCAGAGTTGGAGTGTAGCTGAAATGATTACAGATAAGAGATATAGGGTGTGAAACATTGATATTTTTTCAACTTTTGGAATTTTTTGTGTCGAAACTATTCATTATTAGCCAAAACGTCCATGTCCCTATCTTGATTTACTATCTACTGAAATATTGGAACACATACAGGGTGAGCAGAATTCTGAATTTTGAACCAGCATGTATTCGCTTCAATTAAACGTCAGTAGAAATTATCTCAATTTTTCACACCCTATATCTCTGTAATCATTTCAGCTAGACCCCAACTGTGATAGATCGATGGAATCAGCTCTTCAGGGAGAATCTAAAAATGCAATAAAATACAGGGTATTTCATTTAAAAATTTATACATCTTGTTCATAACTTTTTTTTTGAGATGTTCAATTGTTTTTCTGTTAACATATTCAAAATCTACAGGAAATATTATAAAAGACTGTCCTTTGGAAAAAAATTCAATGATGAATAAAACAGTTAAGGGGGGGTTTAAAATAAACGTGAAGACCCTGTACACGAAAATATAGAGTGTAGATATGAATAAATGTGAAAAATTCTTGGTCGTATTTTGTGAAAAAAAGTGCATATACAGGATGTTTCCTAACCTCTCTGACAAAATAAGAGAAGATTAGCCTCAATTGAATTTAAGACGAACATGTAGAATAACTTTTTTTCGGGCGTCGCTTAGTTTCCAAAATGCATCAAGGTTTTCAAATTCTGTTTTCAAATCGGTTTTTGATTTCCATTCCAGACAAACTTCACCGAATTTTGTTAGAATTTCAAAACGTTTTTTATAAGGGGCTGATTCAGCCGTGTGATTTCGATATTTTTTTCGGATTGAGTAACTATTGTAACAACTTTCTTATCACTTGTGGTGTTTACGTATCTCGCTTTTTTTTAGTTGAAAAATGAAATATATATTTATTGCATGTCCATGGACCACACAATAACCATGAAAAAACTTGAAAACATTTTTTTCTTTTCGATCGATTGCGACAATGACTTCATTTTAAGTCGAAAATGTAGTAGATATAGTTGTATTTTTGGAATAAATATAAAAAATCGATTAGAAAACAACGTTGAACATCCTGTATTTTGAAAACTAAGCAACATTTGGAAACATTGTTTCTACATTTTCGTCTTAAAATTCGATCCTTTTGTTTTGTCAGAGGTTAGGACTTTGTCAGTCCCGGGCGTGACTGAATTTTGCCACCATGAAAGATTATACAGAGGGATCATAAATAAAATAATTAATATTCCTAGCTTCAACATAATCTATCGCACAATCAAAGAAAGTTAGGAGACAACTTGTTTCCTAAACAATGACAAGGAATCACCTCTAGTTCTTTTTTCGTACTTATTCACTCGCACCCTGTATACCAAAGAATTACATGACTATACAGGGTGAGTCAGACTAAGACCAACAAACTTCGTAATAAGTAAGAAATTCGTATATAGAGTTTGTCGATATTATTCTCACTCAATCTGTACACCACTATATTAAAATTATTCACATGTTATTCACTACATTTCAGGAGGGTATGCCCATCAGGTTGAAAAGTTTGCAATTTTTCAACATAGTTCCGTTTATGGACAAAATATTAGCAATGATGAAACCATTTATGAAAAAAGAATTAATTGATTCGGTGAGTTTTATTTAGGATTTTTCTACTTGAAAACAGCGTTCTCTGAACTATTTGCTAAGCATATATAGGAATTGCGAAAAAACTGATTTTCTAATAACTACCTATGTTATTCAGGTTTCTATGATTTCCTTGAATAAAAATCACAGCTTATTTTATTATTCTTGGGAGATTGAGTTCATTCAAGAAAACATTTCCAGTGATGATTTTCTTTAGTGATAGAAACACGATACTTGGGTGGTGATAAAGTTTCAACAGAAAAATATTTTATTTTTCAGTTGGTCCTACATAATGATGTTAGTACAGTATTTAAATATATTCCGATTGATATATTACCACAAGAATATGGGGGATCTTGTGAATCTTTGCCCATTTTGCAAGGTAAGAAACAAATTCAAATCACCTCTATTATGACTTCCAAAATCTTCTCATCATATTGAGCAAATGGATCTGTGTCAGTAATATATTTTGAAGAAATAACTCGAACTTCAGATCATTGAAAAGGAATTTTCTCAGATATATTTATGAACACAAAAAAACGGATATATATATAAAGAAAATACATTTAGAATTCGCATTCTCAATGTGATGAAAATATTAATTCTTCGGTTTATTCAACAGAAAACAACTACTTTCCTGGCTATATGCCACGACGAACATTGAATTATATCTATTGAACACACACGATAAGAGTTTGAAAACAAAATCTTCTGAAGTAGAGAATTTGCATTCTCTTTAATATGAAGATATGCAAATAATATCACTCTGAATATTCAACAAAAAACAACTACTTTCCTGACTATTTGCCACGTCGAACATTGAATTATATCTGTTGAACATCCAAAAAGAGAGCATTAAAAGTGAAAATCCTCGGAAATTGGAAAAACAATAAGTCTTTTTTTTCTCTGTTGAATAAACCGAGAAAGAATTAATATTTTCATCACATGGAGAATGCGAGTTCTCAATGTATTTCTTCATAATATATATCCATTTTTTTGTGTTCATAAATATATCTGAGAATATTCCTTTACAAGGTTTTCGATTGATTTTTCTGATGAAATATTGCAACTGTAGAGTATCTAATGCTGGACTAATACCGACTTTTTTGCGTTTTTTGAGAAAATGTAAACAACATATTTTAAAGTTGGAGTCTTCATTAAACTTTTGAATACCTGTTCCTCCGTTATCTTAAAAATCTCTTTTATATTATGAGCAATATTTTTGCCAAACAACTTATTTTGATGAGATATAAATTCTGTTTGAAAATAAACCCCACTTTCAGATTTGCACTGTTTATACAGCATACATCATAATCTCGTTTATTCTATATATTTTTCTTATAAAAAATGAAATCGTCAAAGGAATAAAGTCTTTGATCACTGAGAAATTCTCTAACCTTCTGCTTATTTTCATTGGCAACATTTTTGCTCACAATTCTGATTCGCTCCTGGGCAGTTGTCCATCTTGACCCGTGTTTTATCCGTCCTGTTTTTGACATGTGCCGACCTAATTATTTCTGATGACTATTAATTATGAATAATTATGTCAGGTACAAATGGTACAATTATTTAAACATGAGAATATCAATAAAAAATAGGTATATATGTGACGTAAATTCGACTAGCGTTTACAATTCCACTGCTTAATTAACGATTGATTTTAATCAGAATCGAAAGTTTATGGTTGTCATTTGGATTTAAAGAAAGACAACAGAATTTACCTCGGATACGTCTGTTTTGTTATTGACACCAATATCTCAAATAAATATGGATTGATGATGAGAAATGATAATCTTAGTATAATTTGTTTTCAGAAAAGTATAAAGCAAGAATGATCGATAATGGAGAGTTCTTCAAATTCCAAGAGTCTCAAACCGTTGACGAATCTAAAAGACCAGGGAAGCCTAAAAACATTAGTGATGTTTTTGGAATGGAAGGGACTTTCAAGAAACTAGAGGTTGACTGAAAAGGGTTGAAATTACCCATACTATTTGTACTTTGTACCTAATAAAATCATATCTAGATATTTTCATAATTATAGTAATAAATTCGTACTTACATATGAATATTATGTCATGCCTTTCAGAACCTCAGTTTTATCCAGTGTTTTTATCCAAATAAGTATCTCCGTATATAACATAAAAATAGTTATATAAAGGAGGAAGGAAAGCTCAAAGTCATCTCCACAACTTTAATATGAAGTGTTTATTCAACGGGACATGTTTCGAACTTATAAAAGTCCATCTTCAGCCGTATTTAAGAAATTAATGGAGGTGAAACATTGTTTGTTTTAACAAAGATGTCGATGTCTCTCATCATAATGTCATTGATGAAAATAAATAGTTTAAAGGAATAAACGGGTTTTCATTCAAAAATGAAGGGCCCCGTGCCCTGAGAACGCGCACTTATGAATAAAATCACAAGTCAAGTCCCAGAAGGGAAACTTGACGAACACACAAGGTGCTCAAAATAACCATATTGGTGTATTACGGGAAAAAGGGTCCCGTACCCTTGAGAGAGCGCACTTAAAAATCAAAAATCAACCAACAGGTTGGATGTAACACGTTTTTGGCTTTTGGCCCCATCAATTCTAAATTGATTTTCGGCTTCGGTATCTATAGGAAAGTGAAATGTCTACGATGTTCCAATGATATTAAAGAATTAGTGAGTGTGGCATCATCCACCTGGCAATCTTCTCTGGATGGAATCTAATAGCATCAGCGTATATGTTTGGGTGCTGAACCTTTTTTTTATGCACTTTTAGCAATTGATCTCACGTGATTTTCCCAAGAAAGGTTATTACTGATTGTATTATGCCAAGCATCGAAATGGATGTATTCAAAGGTATGGTTACTCCTGACAAGCTTATATTGGGCACAGTGAGATCGGCTTTCCTAGAGAAAAGGCAAGCTTGTGTTTTGTTTGCATTGAAGTCTACCAAGTTATTGGATCTCCATTCGAGAATTGTTGTTATGTTGTCAACATTTCTTTCTCAATCGTTTCTGATTTGCCTGGCTGGTATTGGAGCCCTGGAAGAGAAGGCGGTATGGAGGGTACTATCATCCGCGAAGCTGTGTACTGGACATGAAGTTGCTTCCAACAAATCGTTGATATGGAGTAAAAATAGTGTTGGTGCTAGAATTGATCCTTGCGGAACACCAGCATTTATGATAAGAGAGTCAGATATACATGTGGGAACAGAGTATTCTAAAACAGGCCGTATCTGTATTTTGTAGATCATGAGAAGCAGACGTACGTTGAGATGTAAAGTAGCTTTTCGCATGTAATGAAAGTCCGAGTTTTTGTGAATCAGCTTTCGCGATGGATCTGACATGATTTCTCCATCAAAGAGTTTTGCTGATGAAAATACCGAGCATAGATATGAAGTGGACTTAGCCTATACAGGGTGTTTCAGATTTTAATGTCAATACATACCTATAGATAAAGGAAACTTTGGTGGATCCAATCACTCCCTATCGATGTGTCTTCCATCTTTTATAATCAATATAATATACCTACAGGGTATGTTACGACAATAAGCTTATACCATTTTTATATCGAGAGTCAGTCGGGAGAAATCCATGAAAATGTGCAAGCTTATATTTCAGAATACGCTCTCTTCATTTGAAATATTTTCGACAGTGCAAATAAGCTGATTTCATCGATGTATCGATGAAATCAGCTCTTCAGGAAGAATCTAAGAATGCAATAAAATACAGGGTATTCTATTACGAATTACAAAGTTGATGCTCCTATATGATAGAAATGGCAACAATGCATTGCTGAAAATATTTCAAATGAAGGGAGCATATTCTAAAATATGAGCATGCATATTTTCATGAATTTCTCCCTACTGAATCTCGATATAGAAATAGTGTAAGCTCGTCGTGACATACCCTGTATAGTAAATCATACATAAAATAATCGTTAAAGTAAAACTTGGAAAATCCATGGCCCACTATATAGCCATAATTCATGATGGTCTGATGTTTTAGTGCTTTTTAGGATTTCTGGAAATCCCATGTACAAAGTTTCATACGTCATTTTGAATGGAAACAAATAACGGATTCAACAAAATAATAAAATACATGTATCTCCAAAATCATAACCCCTAAAAAAATTGAGTACGCCAATGGATTCTTCGCAAAATTTCTTGTTAGACGTGGTAACTCAGCACAACCTTATTTCTAATAACTCCGTAGAGAAGCCTGGCAATCTAAACCAAAATGTACATTTAAATTTGGAACACTCTGTATGTCTCTTTGTGAATTTTACATTCCTCGAGAAATTTGCAAGATTTATTCGCTACTTCTGACTGTTAAATTCTTTCAAATCAAAAGAGATTTTTGTAAAAATTATATTTTTAGTCTGTGTTCAATTTTTTCAAACCGTTAGACTTCCGAAAATAATAGTGCCAGTATTCGTGTTCAATTCTTCATCTCATATCTTGTATACTATATATGTTGTATAATTTCATTATCGTCATAAGTCATAGATACATCATTTGTTCGAAAATTAATCAGTTAGCAGCATGACTCAACCTATTATTCATTCATTCGGGACCAGATGGTGAATCAAGACAGTCTTATATTAGATGTCATCACCTACGGTCGAATTTTGTGATCGCAATTGAAAAATACGCGATAGGAATTATTTATCGTTCCAAACGGAGTGTTCACTTAAAAATGAGTACAAGTGTAGTGTTTTTGTATCCCTCATTCACTTCAGTGATTACATTATCGCGATCGTGTGCTGTTCTGGTGTTTCGTGTTGTTTCATCAAAGCTTCGCATTTTTCACGCTGGTAAGTGAATATAGAGATTCTCTGATTTCCTCATATTTCCCTGTTTATATTTAACTTAATTACCTTATATGTTTGCAAAATATGAAACGTCTGTTCGTTGAACGTTGAATACTTTCAAGATAATAATTCGAAACGAGCAAATCAGAAGAAAATAAGACGATTCGAAATTTGTTCATGGAAAAATACCTTTTTCCTATACAGGGTGTTTCAGATTTGAATGTACATACTGAACCTGTAGATAAAGGAAACTTTGGTGGTTCCAATCACTCCCTAATATGGATGTGTCTCCCATATTTTACTCGATCTTTTATATTCAATATAATATACAGGGAATGTCACGACGACCTTACACTATCTTTATATCGAGAATCAGTCGGGAGAAATCCATGAAAATGTGCATGCTTATATTTCAGAATACGATCTCTTCGTTTGAAATATTTTCGACAATGCAGTGTTGCCGCTTATACTAGAAAGTAGTAGCAACATTGACTTTTCAAACGGAATACTCTGTATTTCATCGCATTTTTAGATTCTGTCTGAAGAGCTGATTTCATCAATATATCACACTTGGTGTCTATCAAAAATGATAACAGAGATATGGGGTGTTCAAATTCGAGATTTTTCAACTTTAGGATTTTTTTGTGTCAAAACTACAAAACGGCTCACATGTCCCTATCTCAACTTTTGATTCAGTATTGACTGATATTTGATCGGAACAGATACAGGGTGGTTCAAGATTAAGAGTTCTGATCATCCTGTGTCTGTTCCGAATCAATATCAGTAAATAGTGAACCAAAAGTTGAGATAGAGGGACATGTGAGCCGTTTTGGCCGATAATGAATAGTTTCGGCACAAACAAAACCTCGATTTCAATCAGCTCTTCAGGGGTATTTTCAAATGTATGATAACTTGACATTCATCTGTTGAATAAACGTGAAAGAATTGATATTTTCATCACATGGAGAATGCGAATTCTCAATGTATTTCTTTATATATGTATATATATATATTCATTTTTTTGTGTTCAGAAATATATCTGAGAATGTTCCTTTTCTATACAGGGTATTCTATTTGTAATAACAAAGTTGTTGCTACTTTTTGATCAAAGCGGCAACAGTGCATTGCTGAAAATATTTTGTATGGAGAGAGCGTATTCTAAAATATGAGCATGCATATTTTCATGAATTTCCCCGAATAATTCTCGATATACAGATAGTGTAAGCTCGTCGTGACATAACCTGAATAGTAATCAGGCATAATAATCGTTGAAGTAAAACTTGGAAACTCCATGGCCCACTAGCAAAAATTCATCATATTCTGATATGTTTAAGTATTTTTTAGGATTTCTGGAAATGTATAAAGTATCATTTCGATTGGAAACAAATAACGGATTCAACCTCGGATTCAACTAAATAATAAAATACATGTCATATCTCCAAAATCATAACCCCTAAAGAAATTGAGTACGCCACTGAATTCTTCGCAAAATTCTCTGTTAGATGTAGTATTCATAGTAACTCAGCACAACCTTTTCGTAGAGAAGCCTGGCAGTCTAAACCAAACGTACATTCAAATCTGAAACACCCTGTATGTCTCCTTGTGCATTTTACACTCTTCGAGCAATTTGCTAGATTTTTTCACTACCTCTGACTGTTAATATCTTCCAAATCACTAGAGATTTTCGTGAAAATTATATTTTTAGCATGTGTTTAATTTTTTCAAATCGTTAAAGTTTCGAAAATAATAGTGCCAGTACATCCGTGTTCAATTCTTCATCGTATATCTTGTATACTATATATCTGTTCCTCCTGTATAATTTCATTATCGTCATTTGTCATAGATAAATCATTTTTTCGGAGATAAATCAGTTAGCAGTATATGATTCAACCTATTAGTCATCCATTCGGGGCCAGTGGTGAATCAAGACAGTCTTATATTAGATGTCATCACGTACGGTCGACTTTTCTGATCGCAATTGAAAAATACGCGATAGGAATTATTTATCGTTCCAAACGGAGTGTTCACTTGAAAATGAGTGCAAGTATTGTGTTTTTGCGTTCCTCATATAATTCAGTGATTATATTATCGCGATCGTGTGCTGTTGTGGTTTTTCGTGTCACTTCGTGTTGTATCATCAAAGCTTCGCATTTTTCACCCTGGTGGGTAGAGAGAAATTCTCTCAAGTTTTCCTCATATTTCCCTCTTTCCTCATTACTTTCAACTTCATTACCTTATATGTTTTCAAAATCACAAAGGTACCGCTTGTTGAATATTTTCCGATGAAGGAATACTTCTGACCTTCGTGCTTTCCGTTCAGAAATATATTTTTTCAGAAGATAATGATGCGAAAAGAGCAGACCAGAAGAAAATAAGATGATTCGAAATGTTCATGGGAAAATACCTTTTGCCTATAGAGGGTGTTTCAGATTCAAATGTACATACTATACCTGCAGATATAGGAAACTTTGCTGGTTCCAATCACCCCCTATCGATGTGTCTACCATCTTTTATAACTGCGTTACATTGAATTCGGCAAAATCTGTATAATCGATATTCAAATTATATCATTCATCAAAACTAAAAAGGAATCAAATTTAGAATCCGGAACCGTCTACAGGCAAAACAGAAAACTTCTTCTTTTTCAAAAACAACACTCTGTATATCGGAATCTTGTAGATATGTTTTGATATTTGCAAAGGGCTGGAAAACTAATGAATTGGCATACCTCTCAGTCGTGCGTTGACATTTTTTTTAATATCTTCCGATGAAGATATATTTTCTTCTGATTTTAGTTCTTTCCGTTCAGAACGGTATTTTTTTAGAAGAAAATGATACGAAAAGAGCAAACCAGAAGGAAATAAGACAATTCGAGATTATTTCATGAAAACATATTTTTTGCTATACAGGGTGTTTCAGATTCAAATGTACAACCATCGATGTGTCTACCATCTTTTATAACTGTGATACAGAACGTAATCTTGATTTTGGCAATATCTTTATCTGGTCAGCTCATAACTTTTGAACCATGGTGTATAATCGATTCATACTCGATAGGTATATTCAACTCATATTACTCATCAAAATTGAATAGGAATCGAATTTGGAATCTAGATCCGTTATCAGGGAAAACATAAAACTTCTTCATGGATGAAAAACCCAAAGTCATCTCCACAACTTTTATTGAAATGATCAAAGATCATCAATGGTACATGTTCCGGGCTTGAATAAGCCCATCATCAGCCGATAAAATAGTTCAAAGTTCTAGAAAAAACCGGTATTGACTTAGGATATAAATGCAATGATTGATTACTTACATGGAAGTGAAAAAAGTTGGAATTCAAATAACGTGGACAATAACACAGCGAACAAAGGCAACAGGAGCAGTTGCAGTTGCTATGATTTACAATATTACCTTTCCGGACATCCTGTATAGTTTGCAAATTTTTCCTAAAACCATTTTTCACTCATTTGAGATTGAATCAAAGTTGCCAATAACATTTAGATAGCTGTGGACACAACAGAAATGCCATGGAAACAAAACAGGCATTTTTTGACATCTCTGTCGGTCTTTGAATTAAAATGGGCTATTCAGCAGTGGAAAAATACGAAATTGTATAATTGTTAGATTATGAAAATATTGCGGAAACTTCGGTAATGCAGCAAGAATTTAGTGTAAATCGGATTTCTTTTCCAGATTAACAAGCAAACAGACAGAAAGCAAAGTGTTTGATACTTGCCATTAAGTCAGAGAAAACCATCCAGTCAAGACGGACCGAACAGAAAATCCGTAGAGAGAACTGACCAGAGTATACTTTTCAGAATTCTGATCCTTATATTCGTACGGAAGGCGATATATTGAATTCCTTTCCAGATTCTCAAGCAAGCAGATAGACAGATATTCACCTTTGTGTCTCTATGCAAACACGACAGGTACCCTTACGAGGGAAGAGTATCAACTCGGCGTTGATAAACCCTCTGTGCAAAGGAGGTCGGCGCATGGTGGGTTAGGTATATACAGTGTTTTTCATCGCAGAGAAAATCGTTGTTTATCTGCCTACCTCGTCTGCATTGAGAGAGTTGATGAATTTATGAATAATCGTAAAAATATATCGCATTTCAGTTACGAATGTTGAAAACAATATTCGGACTTTATAGATTTATATTCTATGTACGTCTCACGATTCAAATTTCAAATTGATGCTTGGTTCCAGATCCGAGCAGAACACTGTTTGGCATTCATGGTCCTTATTATAACCTACGAAATTCAAAATGCAGCAGATGTCTACTGGAAAGACCACTATTTGGCAGGAGAGCGAATATGAAGGAAGCAATTCAGTTACGGTTGATGGAAATATTATTCAGATATGTTTCAGATTCAACATCAGTTTCAATTCTCATGGACTTTCTGATATGTAATATTCAGTTGCAGATCCAAAAAGCAAAGTGTTTGATACTTGTCAATAAAATGGAGAAAACAATCCAGTCAAGACGGACTGAACAGAAAATCCGCAAAGAGAACTGACCAGAGTATACTTTTCAGAATTCTGATCCTTATATTCGTACGGAAGGCGATATATTGAATTCCTTTCCAGATTCTCAAGCAAACAGATAGACAGATATTCTCCTTTATGTCTCTATGGAAACACGACAGGTACCCTTACGAGGGGAGAGTATCAACTCGGCGTTTATAAACCCTCTCTGCAAAGGAGGTCGGCGCATGGTGGGTTAGGTATATACAGTGTTTTTCATTGCAGAGAAAATCGTTGTTTATCTGCCTACCTCGTCTGCATTGAGAGAGTTGATGAATTGATGAATAATCGTAAAAATATATCGCATTTCAGTTACGAATGTTGAAAACAATATTCAGACTCTATAGATTTATATTATATGTACGTATGCTTGGTTTCAGATCCGAGCAGCCTATTTGGCATTCATGGTCCTTATTATAACCCACGGAATTCAAAATGTAGCATATGTCTACTGGAAAGACTATTATTCGGAAGGAGAGCGAATATGAAGCAATTCAGTTACGGTTGTTGGAAATATTATTCAGGTATGTTTCAGATTCAACATCAGTTTCAATTCTCATGGACTTTCTGATATGTGATATTTAGTTGCAGATCTGAAAAGCAAAGTGTTTGACACTTGTCAATAAAATGGAGGAAACAATCCAGTCAAGCCGGACCGAACAGAAAATCCGCAAAGAGAACTGACCAGAGTATACTTTCAAGAATTCTGATCTTTATGTTCGTATGGAAGGCGATATATTGAATTCCTTTCCAAATTCTCAAGCAAACAGATAGACAGATATTCTCCTTTATGTCTCTATGGAAACACGACAGGTACCCTTACGAGGGGAGAGTATCAACTCGGCGTTTATAAACCCTCTCTGCAAAGGAGGTCGGCGCATGGTGGGTTAGGTATATACAGTGTTTTTCATTGCAGAGAAAATCGTTGTTTATCTGCCTACCTCGTCTGCATTGAGAGAGTTGATGAATTGATGAATAATCGTAAAAATATATCGCATTTCAGTTACGAATGTTGAAAACAATATTCAGACTTTATAGATTTATATTCTATGTATGTCTCACGTACGATTCAAATTTCAAATTGATGCCCAGTTTCAGATCCGAGCAGCACCCTGTTTGGCATTCATGGTCCTTATTATAACCCACGAAATTCAAGATCTGTAGCAGATGTCTACTGGAAAGACCACTATTCGGAAGGAGAGCGAATATGAAGCAATTCAGTTACGGTTGTTGGAAATATTATTCAGGTATGTTTCAGATTCAACATCAGTTTTAATTCTCATGGACTTTCTGATATGTGATATTCAGTTGCAGATCTGAAAAGCAAAGTGTTCGACACTTGGTAATAAAATGGAGGCAAAAATCCAGTCAAGCCGGACCGAACAGAAAATCCGCAAAGAGAACTGACCAAAGTATACTTTTAAGAATTCTGATCCTTATGTTCGTACGGAAGGCGATATATTGAATTCCTTTCCAGATTCTCAAGCAAACAGATAGACAGATATTCACCTTTATGTCTCTATGGAAACACGACAGGTACCCTTACGAGGGGAGAGTATCAACTCGGCGTTTATAAACCCTCTCTGCAAAGGAGGTCGGCGCATGGTGGGTTAGGTATATACAGTGTTTTTCGTTGCAGAGAAAATCGTTGTTTATCTGCCTACCTCGTCTGCATTGAGAGAGTTGATGAATTGATGAATAATCTTAAAAATATATCGCATTTCAGTTACGAATGTTGAGAAAATATTCAGACTTTATAGATTTATATTCTATGTACGTCCCACGATTCAAATTTCAAATTGATGCTTAGTTTCAGACCCGAGCAGCACACTGTTTGGCATCCATGGTCCTTATTATAACCCACGAAAGGCATCTTACCAACGAAATTCGAAATGTAGCAGATGTCTACTGGGAAGACCACTTGCAGAGAAAATCGTTGTTTATCTGCCTACCTCGTCTGCATTGGGAGAGTTGATGAATTGATGAATAATCATAGAAATATATCGCGTTTCAGTTACGAATTTTTAAAAGAATATTCAGACTTCATAGACTTATATTTCATGTACGTCTCACGATTCAAATTTTAAATTGATGCTTACTTTTAGATCGGAGCAGCACATAGTTTGGCATTCATGGTCCTTATAAGATGCCTACTGAGAGACTCGCCGATAGATCGATCTATCACTATTCGGAAAGAAAGCGAATATGTAGCATCCTAGCATCCATGTTCCACCGCTCATGAAGATCAGTTTTAATTGCCATGAACATTCTGATATGTTATGTTTAGTTGCAGATCCGAAAAGCAAAGTGTTTGATACTTGTCGAAAAATCAGAGAAAACCATCCAGTCAAGACGAACCAAACAGAAGATCCGCAGAGAGAACTGACCAGAGTATACTTTTCAGAATTCAGATCCTTATATTCGTACGGGAGGCGATATATTGATTTCCTTTCCAGATACATTCTCAAGCAAACAGCTAGAGATATTCACCTTTATGTCTCTATGGAAACACGACAGGTACCCTTACGAGGGGAGAGTATCAACTCGGCGTTTATAAACCCTCTTTGCAAAGGAGGCAGTCACATAGTGGGTTAGGTATCATGCATTTCATACCAAAACCAGGAGATATTTTATATGACCACAACATGCTTATAGCTGCAGCCCCCGGAAGCCCTTTCTGACCCAATATGAAGAAAGAAACATTTCAACTCATAGAAGTTTCAACTCACAAAAATTCCAATTTTGTCATGTGTAGAATAATGTTTGCAAATTTGGGATTATCCTTCAAAACAGCTCCTGAGGTTACCGTGGATTTAAAGTAGACATCATCAATGGCTCAACCTCAGCAAGATTACTTCTAGCATCTTGAAGGATTTTTTATAGCACCACAGATATATTGAAAACCTGCAAAACTCTCACAGGTACCTTCTTCATGAATGGTGCTCCACTGCAACAATAATAGCAAACTGTCATGATTCTATATGTGTGTGATTTGTATCCACATTAAGTGTACTCATTTTTATAAGGACAATATACAATATACTTATACTTACAAGTTAAGGTAGGTGGTATCCTAGATTTGGTTTTCATCTATATCTTGTGAAATTAGTTTTTTTTCATCATTTTTATGAAATCTGAGTAATCTGGAGTTCCACAACATAAAACTTTGTTCAGATGACCTAGATTATTTTTGTAAGTGATTATAGAGGTAGATAATTATTTTTTGGTATCATTTTCTCATACTGAATTCATCTGAATAAAAATATCTATCTATATATTTTATGTTCTGGAACTGAATTAATTGATTAATAATTTTTGAAAATGAATGTAGACATTGACAAAACATGTTTTTCACTGTATAAGTACAATGCATTATGATGAATTAATGAATAAAATTTTGTTCAAAGACCTACTTGTGTCTCTCCAAAGAAGTACTAAAATATTTATACACAAAACCGGACGTATAAATTGGCACTTTAGCCCCCTAGGACGGGCGGTAAAGTAGGTGATCGAGCAAAGTACTATCACTAGTTCAAGTAATTTCTAGTAATATACCAATCCATATTATACATAATTTTTAGCCTTCGAATTCAAAATCATTAATAAATTCAATGTTGATAATGAATGAATGTCCAAAACGGTAGTGCTGACTCGTGTATAGAATGTTGTATGTATTTCGGGCGTAACTTGTGTTTATGAACCTAGGCGTGATCTTACTTTATATGCTGCGGTCCTTGAAAGCCCGTGATACATAAATAACAAATATAATAGGTATTCTCTATAGTTATATCGAATTTCAGTCAAACGTAGTGATAAGAAGAGAAATGCCAATACAATACAAATCCCTGGTCAATATACTCAATGCTGCGTTCTCAGAGTCAGTCAACCAATTACTATAGGATAGTAGACATTGTAGACAAGCATTCCAATGTTTAATAAAATTCAGTGCACGAAACACCTTGTAACGCCCTCGTATACATAGCATGGGGAAATTGTTATTTTTCGGATGAAAAAATGAGAAACTGCTTGTCAATTACGTCATTTTGGGGAATTATCTATCAAATTGTTGGCTACACTTATCTCATTTGATTCTTCCCCTATCAAAGACATACTACTTTGTTCCTCTCATATGTCAATCTTCTGATTTCGTGGTTGCAACATCACTACCGAATGTCGTAGCTTCTGACACACTTTAAAAGTCATAAAATGACAGTTACTGTCAGTTACGCCATTGCTCAGACGTTTTTGAATGAATAATAATAAACATAAATAAATGTGTTAGTTTGTGTGGAAATATTTTGATTATTTATTCGTTGAAAGTTTATATGTAATAACAAACAAAATGCCTGCATCTATAGGCGTAAACCTGCGTGTTACAGGACATTGTCGCCAAGGAGGCAGGAAATATATGGAGGATTTCTTTTCAGTTGCATATCAGCAAACAGAAGATGAGAAAGACTTGGAGTATGCATTTTTTGGTATATACGATGGTCATGGGGGTGCAGAGGCAGCAGCCTTCGCTAAGGAGCACCTAATGGAAACCATCATAAAGCACAAAAACTTTTGGTCTGATGATGATGAAGATGTTCTAAGAGCTATCAAAGATGGTTATATGGCAACACATTATGCGATGTGGAGAGAACAAGGTAAATATCGTTTGGTAAACAATAACAATCTGTTACTATCTATCCACTTAGCACAAACTTAGCTACCTTTGATGATATTTCAATTTGATGTTTTTGATAAACTATAAAATAAGTATTCCCGCCATTTTTCTATTGTCTATCAATGAAATACTTTCAGAAAAGTGGCCACGAACAGCATCTGGTCTACCTAGTACAGCAGGGACTACTGCAAGTGTAGCATTTATCAGAAGGGGTAAAATATATATTGGTCATGTTGGTGATTCTGGTATCACTTTAGGTAAGAATTATAGTAATATTAAACCTCAGACTAGTATTGGGACTGGGAGTATCATCATATATGATTTGCCTAATTATTTACTTCACTACTATAGGATATCAAGAACCTGGCAGTACGGAATGGAAAGCTAAAGCCCTGACTAAAGATCACAAGCCTGAAAATTCAGATGAGTTAGCTCGTATTAAGAACTGTGGAGGAAATGTTGTGACAAAGTCTGGTAAGTCTATAATCAAAATATATAATGAATGAATGAAGTGAATTTTGTCTTTGAAGAGCTAATCAATATTGTTTTACTTATCTCAGTAATTTTCTGTACTACATCTACAAATTCAATGTATGAAATTATCAAACTAGAATTTGCATTACATGTTAATTAATTAAACAATCTGAACATACTGTTGAAACTTTTGATGGCTATGGAAATCATCCATAACCATATTTTATCAGGATTTTTCTTATGCCAATGTTGATAAAATTAATGGATCTGAAATCTGCTTTATTTTGAGTAATCATGTGATTCATGTAGGGTTCACAATGGTCAAATGTGTTACTGAAATATCTGCATTAAATATATGCATGCATTAGAAATATAATTATTGGAATTAAACCAAATGAAATTACAATATTTCAAAGATTTCATCCAGATTGTCATTTATTTGTGATTTGCTTCCTTTGAAAATTTTTGATTTTTGTTTCAACAAGTCCTGATTGTTCAATCCACACAAAATATATTTCTGGATATCAAAAACATAGAAAAAATGGTACCACATTCCAAATTATATAATGTAAATAATTTATGAAAGAACAGATGAGTCACCTATAATCCTGCAAAATACTACTTATTTGTAGGAAAATATCACATTGTGTGTAACATGAGAGATTAGTTTTTTATGCATTGCTCTTTAGTTAATAGCCATTAAATGATCATTACATACACTATTTTTCTGGCTATTTTTACAATGACCAATAAATAATGAATCTTCTGTAGTAGTCCATGCTCAAAGTGGAGTGGAATGATCAATAGAGAAAAAACCCAAAGTCGTCTCCACAATTTTTAATGTATAATCAGGCAGTCAATCCTGCTTCATTAAGGTTGATACATGTTTCAGCCATTCCATTTTCAATTTTTCTTATATATAAAATCATGTTTGGTTTTCTATTGTAGATACACTTTGTTATATTCTTTTGACTGAAGATGGTCATTTGAATGGCCGAAACATGTATCAACCTTAATGAAGCAGGATTGACTGCCTGATTATACATTAAAAATTGTGGAGACGACTTTGGATTTTTTCTCTATCAATAAATAATGATAATGAAAGTGCATCATTGCTAACCCAATAGGCTACCTACCAGAATCCTTCAGCCTGTTATACATTGAGTATGTGTTTGCTCCCTCATTCAAGGAAACAAAGTTGTCAATTTACTCCAACGGGCGGAAAATAGTATATTACATAACTAGTGTGGAAAGTGACATTTTTCGCGCAAGTGAACATTTAGCACGAGCCGCAGAGCGGCGAGTGAAACGAAATGAGCGACGGAAATGCACTTTCCAATGAGTTTTCTACACTATTTTTCCTACGACCACAAATATTTATATTATACTAGCTGACCCGGCAAACGTTGTTTTGCCATGAACATTATTTCTAGAATAAAATTTTTAGATGAATATTTATCAGGAAAGTTTTTTTCAATCAATAAAAGCGGGATTCTTAATTTTTTCTAACTATTCTTTATTTTCAACTCACTTCTTTTTAGTTTGGCTATTTATAAAAAGGTGTTTCATTAGTTTTTCAAACTAATATTTATTACAATAGCTGATATCCGGCAAACATTGTTTTGCTATATACAATTATTTCTAGAAAATATCTTTTTAGTTGAATATTTATCAACATACTTTTATTATTTTGTTTTCTAATTCTTCTTCGACCCCGAAAACAACCAGATACAAATTTTGAATAGAATCGGATCCTCGATCGGATCATAATTTACAAAACTCAGTTGCCATATTGGATCCTCCATCTTTAATTCCCTAATTTTGATGAAGAATCATAATTTCCTATCCCAAAATCCCCCAGATACAAATTTGGAATGGAATCCGATCATAGTTACAAAACTCGTCCGCCATATCAAATCATTATCTCCGACTCCGAAAACCCCCCCGATACCAATTTTGCATAAAATCTGATAATAATTAAAAAACTCGTCCGCCATATTGGATCCGCCATTATGAATTTTCCCATTTTGACAAATGATTCACATCTCCGCCTCCGAAAACTGCCCGATGCCAATTTTGAATAGAATCTGATCATAATTAAAAAACTCGTCCGCCATATTGGATCCGCCATTCTGCATTTCCTAATTCTGATGAAAAATCATAATCTCTGAAAACCCCCCAGATACCAATTTTGAATGGAATCTGACCATAATTACAAAACTCGTCCGCCATATTGGATCCGCCATTTTGAATTTTCAGAATTTGACGAAGAAATCATAATCTCTGACCTTGAAAACCCCCCAGATATCAATTTTGAATGGAATCTGACCATAATTACAAAACTCGTCCGCCATATTGGATTCGCCATCATGAATTTCCAAAATTTGACGAAAGAATCATAATCTACGACCCCGAAAACCCCCAAATACCAATTTTGAATGAAATCGGATAACAATACTCGTCCGCCATATTGGAACCGCCATTTTGAATTTTTGATTTAAAAAATAGATTACGACCGATTCTCATAACTACGCACAAAAAATTTCATACGAATCGGTCGAGCCGTTTCGGAGGAGTTCGACCACTAACACCGTGACCGGGACAGGAGAATTTTATATATTAGATGTCATGAGTGATTATAAGACCAGAGTAGGCATCATGTTTCTAATCATATTTGATCACATAAAGGTGATATAATTATCATTATTATTTAATTTGACTTCAATATTTAAATGACATCATTAGTTTAACGTTAACTTGACATTAACTTAATATGAACTTAACATTAACTCATAATCACAATAGATCTTATAGGTCGCAGTGATCGAGAGGTCTCCCAGCCTATACGACCCATCCACAATCTACAATCTAACATTAACTCAACATTAACTTAACTTCAACCTAACATCCACTTAACATCAACTTAACATACATCATACATTAAAGAGTTTCTTAACATTAACTTGAAATTAACTTAACATTAACTCAACATCAACTTAAAATTAACCTAACATTGACTTAACATCAACTTAACATTAACTCAATAATTATTCAACATTAACTCAACATTAAATCAACATTAACTCAAAATTAACTTGACATTACCTTAAAATCAAATTAACATCTACTCAATATCAAATTGACATTAACTTCACATTAATCACTAAATTGCGAATACATTGACATTAATTCAACTTTCAATTGAAATTAACTTGATTTCAACTTTTTATCAACTTAACATTACGTCAACATTAACGACAATAACTCATGTTAAATCGACACTAACTTTCCATCAACTTGACCATAACTTAATTCAGCATAATAATTATTTCATTGGTACATCATTATATTATGTATTGTCACCGAAATTACGAACACCTGCCAAATTTCAAGTTAATCGGAGTAATGGAATTTTTGTTGAAATTTAAAAAAATGGCTGCTCCAAGATGGCGGACAAGATTTGGTCCGATTCCATTCAAAATTGGTGAGTGGGGGTTTTTGAGGTCAGAGATCATGATATTTTTGTTAAAATTTATGAATTGAAGATGGCGGCTTCCAAATAATTTTTTGTTTTTGTATAAATGACGATAACTCCGTTGTTATCAACACAAAACTATTACTGCGATATATCATCTGTAAGAGAAAAAAAAGTTATTTGTAACTAAGTCATAGTGAGCCATTACCTGCATTTGAAAAACTGAAGTTGGTGCTGATATCTCAAATTCAAGAAGAGTTGGTATAAATTTCATATTTTTTTCGAAATCGCTTCGAAAAACTGCCATGTAAATGTGAAATTAGTATTTGAATATTTTCATAAATAAAGAAGTTACGGAGGAGACATGAAAATGATCAAAATCTGTATTTTGCCTATAAAACAAAAACGAATAGATTTTATCAAAATATGTTTTCACATTATAGTTGGCCTTGACAAACTCCATATTTGGTGTCATTTCACCGACCTCGTATCTCTCACCGTTAAAAAGATACCCATGGTGAGCATGGTAAGTGGGACACACTGTATACAGGGTGTTTCTTAAGTACGTGTAGAAAATTCGGGACCATGTTGCTGACGTCAAAATAGGAAGAAAAGTTCGTATAAATATATGTCCCAATGTTTTTTTGTTACTGAGATACAGAGTGTCAAAGTTGAATTCTTATTTTTGTTTTTTGTCAATAAATTTCAAAATAATTGTGTTATCCGAATAAAGTTTGGTATTTAGGGATATTTTCCAATGACACACTTTTTTGTGCGTACCTGTATCACGTTTCATGGTAGTAAAAAATATTTCTAGAACACTTTTGTGTACAAAATAAATTCCTGGTAGAGATCGCTGCGAGCAACTGTTTCCGAGTTATTGGGATTTGAAATAATCGATGCGTTTGAATTATTTCGATGGTCTCGTTAGTCGCCTCTAGGGTTCCTTGATGGAAATTGACGTTAAAGTCATCTTAACAGGGTACGGACAGATCATAGCTGCATTCTTTTTTAATGATCTAGAGATTTTAGTTTTGTCTACTGGCATCCCTGACATTGCTGTCACGTCACATCCATGGGCGCAACAGAAAATCATTCAAAATTTTTATAATAGGTATGTACAGGGTATTTACTTGTTGAGGAAGATCATATTATTATGGCGAACGCGATTCTATTCAAAATTTGAAGGTATGTGGAGTTTTCCGGGGTTGGAGATTATGATTGTTTCGTCAAACTTGGGAAATTCAAAATGACGGATCCATTATATACCAAATGAAATTTCTAATTATTATGCTCTGATTCTACTTAAGATTGGTATCTGAGGGTTTTCGGGGTCGAACTTTATGATTTTTTGTCAAAATTGGAAAATTCAAGATAGCGGATCCAATATGGCGAACGAAACTTGTAATCCGATTCTATTCGAAAAATCAAATTTTGAATTTACTCGGCCGTTACTTGGTGGAAATCCATGGCAAATGTAAAAACTTCACAAACGATAAGATTTCCACAAAATTCTTATACACACAACATATTTCGCTAATACAGTTGCTTCGTCAGGTGATATACTGGTACAATGAACAATGAATGAAACAAAAAATCAAAATTGGTATCAGGGGATTTCCGAGGTCGGAGATCATAATAATTATTTCGTCAAAATTGGGAAATTCAAGATGACGGATCCAATATGACGAAAGACATTAGTTTATATGATTATCACTCTACCACAAATAGATATTATGTAGGATGCAAGAGTGAAAATAACGTGGCTATAAGTTATACTGCGTATACTTAGCGTATACCGAATTCTTTGTTATTTTCATCAATGAATTATTCGAAAATGACTTAATTTAAAAGAGACGGAAAAATCATATGTATTACATGAGGGTGAAGTATATTCTATTCTTTATCAGCCTACTTTTCGTCCTAGACGAAGTTTTATACATAGTTGTGATATAGTAACTCCATAAATTCTTCTCCGAGTTGGATTTCTGAAAATATATTTAGCACACATGACATGACTGACATGAGTACAGTAGTCTAGATACCCACATTGAGATTTCCACCATTTCTTAATCATAAGGCTCAGCTCATTCAGCTCATAAATAAAATCAGAATTCATTCAGTCAATTCAGTCAACCCTGGTATACAGTCTAAGAACAGTCTCTATTGGTGAAATATATCAAGCTTTCAGTACAATTGATATGTTCCCTAAATCGCAAAGATTATGCTGGAGTAGTAAACTCTAAAACTAGAGGATTGGTCATCTATATCTTGGTATAGTGGAATCAGGAATGCCATATGGAAATTACGTATGATACGCCAGTGACCTCAATATAACCTAAAAAACGAATGTCAAAAATCTAGTGTTTATCCCCAGAATTGAATAAGGATGGAACTATATAACTGTTTCACAAACACTTTAGAGTGAGAGGAGACGAGGATCTGTCCGTACCCTGTTAAGATGACTTCAACGTCAATTTCCATCAAGGAACCCTAGTCGCCTCTAAGTAGTAAATATCAGAAAGCTGTTCTTCAGGCAGTCAGAGAAGATCCACAGACAAGCACGAGAAAAATTGCGCAAAATCTCACGAGCCCCATTGAAATAATTCAAATGCGAGCAGAGGTCATTTCCTCCCATGTGTGTTTAATGCTCTCCGCTACGCGTTGTGCATTGTTGTTTAATATAATGTGAATCACTGTTTGATGTAGATAAAATAAGGGATGTGTTAATGATTGATTAATTTCCTGGCATTTCTGCTATCTTGGTGATCCATTCCGGCAAGGTGTTTACTAGGAACTTGTTGCATCCATATACGTATAAATAAACAATACGGATCATAACGGGTGCCAGGATGAAGCCAAAAATATGAAACAAATGAATATCCATAAGGATTTGGTGGCATGATACGCATGCACCATGCGCTATTATAGTAGTCATCAAAGACATGCGTTTCGGTGGACAATGACGTTTACTAGCCTTTCAATCAAAGCAGTATGTGTCTGATCGTTTCAAAACTTCTTCTTATGGATAGTCATTTGTCTTCAAAAATCGGCTTCATGTTTCGCTATGGAAACAGATAGAGATTATCCGTATTGATTATTAATACGTATATGGTTGCATCATGTTTGAATGATTTGCAAGTTATTTTTTTTTTGTTGGTTGTTGGAAAACTTCTTTGCTATTATTTTGTCCAGCCATGGCAATGAGGTCTAACCATGTTGGTACAACTGATAAATATACTTCTTCTTATCGTGTCATTTGGCCTCATAGAGTAAAAAAAAACGTTAGTCGGCTCAATTATTTCCATAACTTGAAGTTATCTAGGCACAGAATTTAAGGCTATTCGGCAAAATTCTGTCATTTTTGACTTCGACATTGACCTCACGTTTTAGTTCGGACACAGAAATGACAACTGTTAATGAATTGCGGGAATTCTGAAGGGAATGGCGAGTTCATTTCTTTGATTTTTCAAAGGAAATATCAACCATCCCTTCATATAGAAGGAATGTATGAATCGGTCTGGATTTAAAATTAATTTGAAGACATGCGAAATTCGTGACATGTTGAAATTCATTTCTCATGATAGCAGGTAAGAATGAAACTATCTTTTAGGCCCATTTTCAAACAGAAAATTTATTAGATCCGTTGTTCCATAGATTTACAAAACAGACTATTGAAAAAAATGCCTATATTATCATGAGATGAAATGAAAAACAAAATTTTTATAGAGAAAGAGGAATTGATTGCAAAACTACGTAATGAAATTGAAAATTTGATAACGAAACTGTAAATTACATCGTGATATAATAGCATTGATGAATGTCGTTCTCAATACTGACCAAATTGAAAATGTATCAGCAGAAAGGGAATGCAACAAAAGGTGGAAAATCAAAACAATCTTCATGTTTTACACTTTATCACTCGGGTACAGTTTTACATACAATAAGGAACTAGCTATAAGTATATCCATATAACTATTGTTCTGCGAAAAGTGTATAGCTATATAAATTGAAGTGGATTTTTATACCCCATTTCTATTTTCCGTCTACGACAATGATTGATTTGACAGAAAATATAACCTCTGAAATCGTATCTGACAATCAGGCGCTACTAGGGAAATTGAAGAGACAAAGGGCAGAATATATGTCTCATTCTTTTATTCACTTAAACCATTGTAATATAGGAAATAGAAAAGGACAGAAGTTCAGCTGTGTCCGAACTCTTATCTAACTAATGCTAGATTCAGATAAGAGTTCGGACACAGAAATGACAACTGTTAGTGTTATTGAATGTTTAGATTTACTGTTTTACCAGTAACCAAACCGATTTTTAACGCCTCGATACGTGTTTCGCTAACTATGTTAGCATCTTCAGGAGAAGATTAAAACTAAATATCCTATTCTAGTGTGCTGCTTATATACTAGGTATATGTTCACTCAACTCTGAAAAATACTAACCGTCAAGTTAATGTTTGTCATGGTTGAGTTCACATGTTAATCTTAATTTTTATTTCACTAAACTATATAGAGGGCTATATGGAATAGGTCCATTATCCTTATTCATTACTCTATTACTATTCTTAACTATCTCCAAGCTTTCATATGCGTCTAGTTTCCTAATGTTATCAACTAAAAAAGCGTGAGCAGTGTTGCAAAAATTAATTTAGGTTCCTAACGACACAGTGGAGTAATTGAATGCCAATAATTCATTATCAGTCCACTCGCCCATTGGCTGTTGGCAACACTGGCTGGACTTTCTCTTCCAGGTGTTCCGAGAGTGGTGTGGAACAGGCCGAAGCTGGGCCACCAGGGCCCCGTTCGTCGGTCGACGCCCATCGACGAGATCCCCTTTCTGGCCGTGGCTCGCAGCCTCGGCGATCTCTGGTCCTACAACTACCAGAGCAACAGCTTCATAGTGTCGCCTGATCCTGATTGTTGCGTGCTCAAGATCGACACGGATGTGCATCGGTGTTTGGTGTTCGGTACCGACGGCCTTTACAATATGCTCAGCACTTCAATGGCGGTAAGTTTATACAGATCGATCCTTCATTAGTTCCTTTGAAAATCCTTTCGCCAAGGTAGGTTTAGGTGAGGTGTAAACGTGAGTAGGCCCATGTCAGTTGGCCGTGGGCCCACCATGTACCCACGGCGTCGGGTGGGGGTAGCCTCAGGTGATTCCAGACACCACTGGTTAAAAGCTTGAGGTCCTCACTCTTGTCATGGTAGCGGACACCCATCAAACGGGACTGGAGGATTCTGGTCGACATGGGTAGCTGGGCTTGCTCAGCGAAAACTGGAAAACTGGTGTACATTTTGCCTTAGTTCGTCAGGGAGGGGGCAGCCCCAAGCGATCCTACCGCCAGTCATGGTAGGTAAAGCCGGGTCCTCTCCGGTAAACGAGGTAGAGGAACGTGTGAAAGTCCTCGAACGATCAGTCATTCAACGGGACGAGAGGATTCTTGTCAACATGAGTAGCAATCAGGCCATAGCCTCTTGCGACGGCGACCCATCAAACGTAACAAGATGAATCTTGTTGACATGGGTACCTGGGGTGATGAGGATAGCACCATCAGGCCTGATGCCTCACCAATTGGGTTGGACTCCAGGGGGCAGCGGTTTCCAAAAACACCACCGGACTACGGTAGAGGAGGTGAAGAAGAATCCCACTATGGATCAAGTGCCTGCCTCGGCGGATGAGCAGCGTTTCTGCTCGGGCACTGACACTGCAGAGCCAGTAGTCTGTCCTATCAGACGACCTCACCATTGGTATAATAAAATGGTAGCAGGAGAACATGCCGTTACATAACGGAGATGGCTCTAGCGCGCTGATTTGGCGTATCCAAATCCTCCATTTCTCTCTGGGGTGCTGTCGGTATAAGTCGAAAGATAAGGGACCGGCAGTCATCCCTATGGGAGATTTGTGAGAGGGGGGTGGGAGTTGGTACCACCTGATTGCTACCCCGGCAATATTATCATTATTATTATAGGCCCATGTCAGGCTCTCCACTGCGGCCAATGGCCTATTGTGGCTCACCTTATGGTTATATTTCTCCCAGTATATCCAATCTCTTGGCGAAATTAAGGGGTACGTTGGGAGAACAATTTATCAGGTTTTCTGGCCCTACTGTTGTATTGCCAAATGTTGACAATCTGATTCTGGCCGCAGCAGGGCATGTACATAAAATGTTTTAGCCGTTCCATCCTCCTCCATGTAAGACGGCACTCTGCATCTTGTACAAGTCCGATTTTGTGCATGTGGTGTTTGAGTTTGCAGTGGCCAGTGAGCAAACCTACTTTAAATCTGAGATGTGATCTACTGAGTTCTAGTAGTTTGTCAGAGTCCTGTTTGTTCCTTGTACTTACAAGCAAAGAATGCTTTGGAATCGGCTAGGCCCGGTGGACTACGCCAATACTCGAGTCTTTTGTTGTCGGCCCAGGATGTTACTTCGCAATGCTATACCGATTACCGGCTCTGGCCCAGTGCACGATGTTTCGGCCCCCTTTTGCTTGGACATCCGCTGTTTCGTTCCCTTCTAGGCCCGGTAGCTGTTATAATTAACATGAATTCACTGTTCTGATGCGAGATTCCCAGGAGTGGCACTCGAATCTAGTATGTATTCATCAATAACGACTTGTCATATGCTGTCATGGTTATGGCTATCAGATTCTGAATAGAATTGAAAGGAAGTGCTTTTATAGAGTAATACTGGTATGTATGATCTCAAAGTGTACTAATAATAAAAAATAGAGTAATTGTTATTTAGGTCGACCTCAAACACATATCCACATCACGGTCCTATTCACATGTGAAATCTATCAGATTTCGTGAATAATTAACTTGACAACAACAAATGGCAGATGTCAACTCACTATCCTCGCGGACCAGAGTTGCCAGCTCGATTTTTATTTCATCAGTGGATGCCTTGTCAAAAATTCAGATCAATTTTATGCTAGTCGAATTCCAAGAAAGGATGTTGAAATAAATTAATAAATAAAATAATCATATTCCTAATTCTCAATTTGAAAATAATCACAAATTTCACAAAATATAGTTACATCGGTAACTTATAAGATTTGAGTATATAAAAAACAGGAACGAGAACATGAACAACAAAAATACGTAACAAATAAAAAAATTCAACGTAAGAAATAAACTGTTACAACAGTGGTATATAAAAAATGGATTTTATCTGAATCAGATGAAGTATTGTCCTTTTTTGGTTTATACATACCATTGGTAACTATATGTTAATTTATTACTTATTTTGTAAAATCAATGTAAACAGAGCGTGCCGAAATATCATGCAATTTATAAGTGTATGTGATTAACTAATGATTAATAATAGTAATAATAGTAGATAACGAGAGAAAAACACTACTTTCCTGGCTATGTGCCACGCAGAATATTGAATTACATTCTTCCGAAGTCTATGCAATGATTCGTGTAGACGAATACAATTGCAAGTGTTTCTTTCCTGAATGTCGAGTTGTGCAGAAATTGTTGAGGAACGCTTGACTACCTACTGACCGGATTCGAGATTTGTCTGTCAGGGGTGTCCGCAGATGGTATTCATGACCGCCATCTGGTGGATCCATCAAAAATGGTCGTGATCTATAAAAACTTATCGAACATCGTAAATGGCAGGTCCACATCGTTCAGCAAGTGGAGAGGCACAACGAGAACGCCGCTCTCAGCGACTCGACGTACAAAACATGGTTGAATCCCAGCAAACTGCTGGTCGAGAAGGCGTTAGATAGGTGGCACACCACCAAGATGCGAGCCGACAACACCTCCGTAGTGACCTTGATGCTGGATCCTCCGGGGCCGCCCAGAGCTCAAGTGTTGAAGGATAGGAAGAAGAATTTACCTGAACGAGGTATGTCAAGGTTGCACTTCCATAAAAAAACTACTCAACACATGAAATGTAAAATCGCATTTTTTCGATCAAATTTGAATCATAACTTTCGATTGCCTCAACAGATTTTTCGATATTCAGTTTCCAATAAGGCTTGTATTTATAGTCGCTCCTTGAGGTGACCTCGTCCCTTAAGTACTTAAGGACCAATTTCCAATTTATAGGTTTAATATGAGCTCAAAGGAAGCCTCAAGGAAATGTCAATTCCAAGGAAGGTAAAGAGGTACCTTGAACATTCCTTGATCCAATTTCTAGTATTTTTTCAGGTTATGTTATGAATTCCACTAATGGAATGATGAAATTGAATGTAGCAATCAATGAATATGCAAGTCTTGACATTTGTACTGGGAATCTGATTCTAGTATATCGATTTCCAGTAGAAGCTGATTCAAGTTTAGTTAAAAAGTACATGGAGAAAATCCCAAATAATAAAGTAAAATCAACATACATTTTCAACGAACAACCACACAAAATCACATATGCATTCGAAGTATTCAATCAAATGGATATTTTTTCTCTCCCTGGCATATTATTCCATTGCAGCTTGAAAGAATTTGTTTTTAATAGAGTAATTTTTGTATTGTAATATTCCAACATCGTCATCGATAAGCTCTTCGAACCTCTCTTTATTTTGCGGAACCTTGGAAACATTTTGTGTGTGATCGAAGTAATATATTGTATTGTTTGAAGATTCAAGATTATTACTGGATACCGGATTATCAGAATCTTTCGATGTCCACACTCAACAGTATAAACATTGTCAAATTCGACATTTCACATTTTGTGACGAACAAGTGACATGAAACAACAAATTTGGTCACAGAACACCAAAATTATACACTGTTGCCAAGTGTAAGGGCTCCTTTTAGAAGGAATACTCAAGGGAGGTCTATAAAACAAGTTTAACGTCAAGTACTGAGGATTCCTCAAGGAATCCTCAGATAATTGAGATTTTAGGAGTTCTTGAGGAAACGACTATAAATACGGGCCTAAATGATCGTTTCATTGACTATAGAACTTATGGACATGATTATTGCATCACTTCAGAATGGAATTCCACAGGATGATGATCAAAGCAATGTGATTTTTAAAAAATTTCACAGACCTTCCGTTTTAAAGAAATAAAATTGAATTTTTTTCTGGTGTCAAGAACATAACGCACCATATGTTTTCTCGATACTGGTCAAAATGTTTCGAATTTGTCATACTTATTACTGAAATATGAATATTTTTATAAGAGAATGCATAAATTGATGTTCTAATTTCAATTGGATTTGTGTTCCTGTCATTCTGATTAAACGGTGGTCGAAAAACTCGAATAAAGTCATTTTGGCTATTTTGTAGTGTGAAAACTAATTGCTCACAGGCTTGAAAATAATGACCCGGTTCGATGACACCACGCCTCAGGAAAGCATAAGCGACGATTGTGATAACGCCTCCGCGCCTGGCGAGACCGCCTCTCGTGGCCCCTCCCCCAGAACGACCTTGGAACCCAAACCAACCACGCCCTATCCCTTCGCCACGCCCACTCCCTTGACCACGCCCACATCATTGGCCACGCCCGCGCCAATGACCACGCCTACGCTTCTCGCCTCTCCTACCGACTGCGCCGAGGACGAGAACAAGAGCGAGTTTCCTGCCACCGAGTCGGCTCCGGAGATCACGTCGGTGTCTTCAAGTGACCTTACCGCCATTTCTCCTCTCAAAGAGAGGAATTTTTTACCGAAAGCCAGAGAGAGCACCAGCTTCGATCCGAGGTATGTTGTAGACACAAAGATTCAGGGGTGGATCCATACGATATTTGAGGGCGGGGGCATAGGAATTATTACAGTTCATTGACCGTAGGTACAGCAGAAAAAAGGGAATGTTCATTGATGCCTTCTGAAATAAATGTGTTTCTTTTCAGAAAGATTGATTTTCTTGAACATTAAATAATATTCCGTTTTTTTTTTCAGGAGTCAAAAATAAGATTCGGAATATTCGATATATTTCATAATAACTAACTGACAAATACTGCCCAAAACCTCTAATCCATATAGCGCCGCTATTATAATAAGTATCAGCGATTCAAAAACAAAACGTGAAAGAAATTACTCATCAAATCCTATGAGCAGGATCTGATCATTATTTTTTCAAATTCCAACTGAAAGCGACTTATTTTTTTCGTCAAAATATGTTTTTTTTGTTTGAGGGTATTTTTCTGAATACAATGATATTATGACAAAGACAAGTAAATTTTCGAACATAATTCGTTGAAATAAATTCTCAATTGACAAAAATAGATATTTTGATACAATTTTGAGATGTATCATTGAATGTGGCAGTGAATTTCAATAAAATGAACGTCAATGTTTCATTTGTCAAATATTTCGACACCATATGTAATCTCATGTATGTGTGAATTGTGTGTTAACGACGGCCAGTTAGAATATTTCAATTTCTTACACAGCACACTTTTATAAATCTCATCTGGTGTTGAAATATCTGACGGAATACTGACATTCATTTCCTCGGATTCGATTGCATCCCAAAATTGTATGTCTAGTCAACTGAGCATTTATTTTTTATTTCAACTAATTCTGTTCAAAAGTCAGCTTGTCATACATCACTGTATTCTAAAAAAATATGATTCGAAAAAAAAACATTATGCATGGCGACATTTGAAAAATAAGTTGATTCTGGCTGAAGTTACTGTTGAAATTTGGAAAAAATATTACCGAAGCCTACTCATAATTAACTGATGACTAATTTCATTTACTCTTTTGTTCTAAAATCGGATCATTAATAGCAGCGCTACGGCTTGAGGCGTTTTTCATGATATAATCTGTATGTAGATTTGTTAAATATTTGATATTGGATAAAAAAAAAGTGAAAAAACGAAAGTATTCTCAAAATTATTGTTATTCTGTATCTAATGTCTAATGTGGGTCGTGGGTTGAGGGCTATAAGGATCATGTGGTTCGCAAGGGGGGGGGGCATGGCCCCTATTGCGCCCTTCCCCTGGATCCGCCCCTGCAAAGATTTAATGATAAACAGGATGGGTGAATGTTTTCTTGGGAAAAATGAGGTGAGCGATAGATCTTCGAAAGATATCAAGGATATACTGGATATGTCAGATGCAGCTCTCATGGTGAAATGGTATATTGTCCATATTATTCACATCAGTATAAGGGAGGAGAGCACACGCGTGAATTCAATTTGAATTTTCGGATTTTTTTGTGATGGAACTATTCATTATTGATTCAAACGGCTAGCATGTCCCTATCTCAACACTTGATTCACTATCGCCTTCCATACAATTATATAATTTCAAAGAAATAGGTATTCAAAATGAATTGAATATAATAGGAAATAGGTATGGGAAACTCATCACCGGTCGCTAGTTTCTTTTCTGGTTTCCTCTTCTATGCTATTTTTTCATTGAGTTTGAGTAATCGATTTATAACACGTTGCTTATCCTTCGATCTGAAACATGGACATATTCAATATCGAATTTCAAATGAGTTGGGAATTGAAACTATATGAGTTTCATGGTATATGGAACTAAAATATATACAAAAACTATTTTTAAATTCTTTGGCCTGTCGTGTCTCCATTGAGACATAAAGGCGACTTAGAAGAAAGGGAGATGAGGATTTTGGAAAACATTTTTACCTTCCTCTCTTCTTTTCCTATTTCCCTTTTATTTCCTTATTCAGTAATATTATAATAAGGCAGAATTTACAAAATGCAATAATGGCATATTCATCACCCGTCGCTGGTTTCTGGTCTGTCCATTCTTCCATTGGGCTTGGATCGATTCATAGCATGGTTCTTCGTCGATCTAAAACAATTGGAATTGAATCTCGAATTTTGGATTAATTGAGAATTGAAATTGTGAAAGTCTCATGGAATGAGAAATTGAAATATATATGGAAACTGTTTTCAAATTCCGTTGCTGAAACGCGACATATTCCACTACTACTCAAAAAATGAACGGAACAGATGGCCAACAATTTTCTCCTTAATGAGAAACACTGTATATACCTAACCCATCAGGCGCCTACCCCGGTTGCAACGAGGGTTTACCGATGCCAAGGGTCGATACTCTCCCCTCGTAAGGGTACCTGTCGTGTCTCCATTGAGACATAAAGGTGACTATCAGAAAATGTTCTATAATATATCGCCTTCCACAGAGAATATTAAATTTGAAAAAAATATTCGTTTAGGATGGAGCTCTTTTCGAGATATCTCATTGCATAAATAACAAAACCATAACCTGTCAGAATGAAGCCAACTACCTTCTGCATTCCTGCTCCGAGCGCGTTTGTGGTTATGTATGTTTTTGTTTGCCAGTTTTACTTCTACTATTTTTTCAATCGTTTTTCATTCGTTAGCTATATTCTTCACCATCAGCTATTTTCTCACAGTTTGGCGCCCGGAAAATTGAAAATTGCTTCAATTCGAAAATAAAAAAAGCTTTGGACTTTAACGGTCGCCATTCTGTACAGCGTCATGAAACAGCGACATGAAACTGGAGAGTTATTTTATGAAAATTCATCTGAAGGAAACTTCCCCATTTCACTAAATTACAAATTTCACCACTGCGGATTGCCCTGTAGAATTCATTGTACGTTGTTGTGGGACACCTTGTATTCGTGGTGGTATTCAATGTACCGCCTTTCACCTATTATCGTCTCTTTATCAGGGAGTTGACGCCGAAACCGTCGGACGTGATCGAAAAGGAGAACCAGAAGACGCTCGAACACCGTCCGGACGACACGATCCAGTGCAACGAGGTGTCGTCCAGCAACATCGAACCGGACAGCGTCGACAAAGAGGAGTCTGCGGAAAGTTCGGGCAAAACTGCGAAGAGGAGTTTGCGCAGCGGGACGAAAGAGAAGGCGGCGGAGCTTGTTCCTGCGCGGACCAAAACGAGCAAAGAACAGGAAAAACCAAAGGTTAGTTTGAAGAAGAAGAACATTTATTTGACATATCTAACCCTAATATACAATATTATACATATAAAACAATTATATTGATAGTATAGTCCAATCATTTGGTAGTTTGGACAGGAAAAAATTGCTGAAGAATTTTTCTCAACGGATCCATATGTGTTTTGGAATGCTGAATATGGAAATTCAGTTATTGACTAGATTCGGGTATGGCTTCACCATGAAAATGGCAGAAAATTATGAAAAATCGGGAGTAGTTTTAGTTTTTTACTCATAACTCCGAAACTACTTGATATAGAGAAAAATTAGCTCAGATGCAAATTAAAACAAAGGAAATTTACTAAAAAAATAGGATAAAAATCAGCTCGCTAACTCATCTGGTTTGACCATAGTTTTCAAGTTATTCAAAATATTCCCATTTCAGACTTTCAAAGCCTACAGTCTGTCCACGGAATCTGCGATCTTCCTTGATTGGGTCTGAAGTAGAAATTGAATCCATAATATAGGTCTGCTTGTAAAAGACACTAATGGTTGCATGGATAAAAATTCTTTCTTTTGTGACCTTTTCGCCTTGGGAGACTCTTCTTCTGACAAACAAATTAGATACCTATTGTTAGGATATATAAATCGTTACTCGCTTTAAGTCATTTTTAATGAATATTATCAACAGTTATTGATATATCATAATAGGTCGATATCGGTAGCGACATCTGTGGTAGTTATCACGAACATTGAAGAGTAATGAAGATTCAACAGTACTTTCAGTTTTCTTTGTTCTACTCTGATAATGGTAACTACAATCCTAGAATTGCATTAGAGTGAACTCTATTAGTGCGAGGATGAAGTCATTAAATAGGTCAACAGGTTATAGGTAGAAATCTTTGTGCTTGAAATTCAACAGGTGTAATTACAGATATATCCGTTAGCCCTCCCGTGATGAACATTTATATTCAATGTTTGTTGTGACTGGTGATATGTTGGTTTGATGAACAGAAATATTGATACATTCAGTTTCATATGAGGTTCCTGGCAATTCCTCAGTAGCCTCCGGCTCATCATTCCTGATACCAGAACTAGGCAGGACACAGTTACATCGTTTGAGTAATTGTGTTCAAGAAAAAATAGTCATGTTATTGAGTTTTTCAAGAAAATATTCACATATGTGAACGATTAATTACTTTCTTCACCAGCAAAGTCCCGCACAGCCTCTTCGTTCTCATCATCCAAATCGTCGTCATATTCGGAATACATCTGACTGTTTCTGCAATAGCCCTCACAGCATTTGCACATTTTGGAACAAAACAACCCGACCTTCTTGCAGTCGCAGTTCTGTTTACAATCTCGTATGCATTTGCAGGCAACAAGATGCACCAGCTTGTCTGGTGACTGGCGCACACGGTTGTATGGTTGTTTGAAGCATCCATGCGTTGTTACAATCTCCTATGCATTTTCAAGCAACAAGATGCAACAGCTTGTCTGGTGCCCACGGTTGTATGGTTGTTTGTAGTATCCATCCGTTGTTTGTCAAGTACCATATCCCCAGAGCAAAGAGTTATTCCAAGAGGATAGAAAATAGTACTAGAAAAATTTTAATTTTCGTGCTAGATACAGAATGAAGCGTAATTGATGTATATTTCTGATTTGGAGGAAAAGTAAAAATGAAGACATAAAATAAATGTTGAGAAAGAAGGTTCAGGATACTCCATGGTGAGACACACTAGGCGGAAACACTAGCCTGGCGATGTCTACTAATTTAAAATCTGATATACGAATATTTTGCACAACTTCAAAAACTATTGTCAATTTTCAGGACACTCTAGCGGCTGAATGAAACAAGATATCGAGCCGATTTTGTTCTTGTTTCACAGTAAATTTTATAGGCTTCAATTTTTGTATGATGCAATTTTTCTCTAAATCACCTTGTTTCGGAGTTATAAGCAATAAATCAAAATAAGTACCGAGGATTCGAAGTATTTGGTGCGTGGTCCAAAGACTCCTGATCCAGTTCCCTCGGGTGTTTTAGACCCCTCCGTATTTTTTTTATCGCTTGGAGCGCACGAAAGGAAATCCCTATAATGTTCAAAGAACATCGTTCCTTCCCAGCGCTTCAATGGATTCTGTTCCATTCGCGCTTGTTGCTCAGTTCCACTCGGAAGTTCTCCTCAAAACTGATCTTCCTAATGAGTTGGTCTGTTGGAAGATCGGCGAGGTGTGTAATCTCAAATGTATATCTACGCTGTTTGCTGGCAATACTTGAAACGACCAGGCATTTCAGGGAATGGCGGATTTCACTGTTTGATGCCGACATATACATTATAACGCCGCGTATTTGATCGACTCCGATATTAATATTTGGTCAATGAATCAGGTTGTTTACCATCTCGTACAGGTCGGGTATTTTTCCATCATGCTGGAAGACAGCTAGAGTCCAACCAATCCCCAAAAAAGGGAACAAGAACCTGCCCAACAACTACAGGCCCATTGCCCTGTTATCAGTAATCTCCAAAGTGATGGAGAAAGCCATCAATATTGAGCTTATCAAATATCTGGAGAGCTCAGGAATCATCAATGATAGACAGTACGGCTTTCGCCACCGAAGATCTACTGGAGATCTACTTGCCTACGTCACCCATTTATGGCAATCTTCAATAGAAAAACACGGGGAATCTCTAGCTGTCGCGTTGGACATATCGAAAGCATTCGACCGTGTTTGGCACGAAGGACTCCTCCACAAACTACCATCATACGGCTTACCACCTCAGCTATGCCATCTCTTATCGAGTTTTCTTTCAGGCAGATCGCATCATGTGGTGGTGGACGGTGTATCGTCTGATACCATTGGCATCAATTCCGGCGTTCCACAAGGATCAATTTTGGCACCAACATTATTCCTGCTTCATATCAATGATCTGTTGGGAGTAACAACTTGCCCCATCCACAGCTTTGCAGATGATAGTACCCTCCATACTGCGTTCTCTTCCAGAATTCCCATTTCTTCCCAGGAAACTAAGAATTCACGGCGCAGGCAGGTCAATACTGTCAATGAAGATCTTGCTGAAATCACAGCCTGGGGAACTAACAACCTAGTTGAATTCAACGCTACCAAAACTCAAGCCTGCATTTTCTCTAGAAAGGCGGAACTCAGTAGGCCCCATATTGTAATGTCTGGCTCCACCATCCCCACCAAACCCACCATATCTATGCTCGGTATTTCCATCAGCAACACTCTTTCATGGGATAATCATGTCAGATCCATCACAAAAGCTGCTTCACAAAAACTCGGATTCTTGTTCCGTGCGAGAAGCTACTTTACACCTCAACAGCTTTTCATGATCTACAAAGCGTAGATACGGCCTGTTCTAGAATACTGTTCCCACATATGGGGTTCAGCACCAAAACATACGCTGATGCTCTTAGATTCCATCCAGAGAAGAGCCATTCGCCTGGTAGGTGACGCCACACTCACTCACTCTTTGACATCATTGGAACACCGTAGAAAGGTCGGCGACCTTTCACTTTTCTATCGATACTTCCACGGGAAATGTTCTTCGGAAATCTCTGCTATCATCCCTTCACTAGCAATACCAATCAGACGAACTAGACAAGCCCAGTCAGCACATCCTTTCGTTGTCAACCTCGAAAGATGTCGAACAGCCCTTTATCAAGACTCCTTCATCCATAGAACGGCTAGGCTCTGGAATTCATTGCCTGTGGAAGTATTCCCAACAGCATATAATCTCCAAAAGTTCAAAAAAAATTCCAATACCTACCTCCTGTCCCTATCCTCCCTAGGAACGCACGGTGTTCTTTGAACATTATAGGGATTCCCTTTCAAGCGATTAAAAAAAAAAAAAAAAAAAGCACAGCGTTGCCAATTTTTACCCAGGATTTGACTTTCTAGTTCATAAATTATCTTTGTATCAGCATTCGTTTCATCACTAATCATCATTACTATCCTTTGATTTCAGATTTCTAAGAGAAAAATCGAGCTGGAACAGAGCATCCCACAACCCAGGAAAAGTATAAGGATAGACAATAATTCCAAGAAAACCGAAGAGGTGGAAGGGAAAGACAGGAAGGCCTTCCAGGCCGAAGAAAAATTGAAGCGGCTAGCCAAAAAGGCAGACCTCGCCAAACAGCAAATTGCCAACCCGCCCAAACCGAGCCTCGCCCAAAAAATACTGAGAGGAGTCAAAGAGGACGCCAAGAAAAAGAGCGGCGTTCTCAATAAACCCATTGCCAAGAAAAAGATACAGGGCGTACTGCACAAGATGAAGAAGAAATCGTCATTGTTGAAAACTCGCAGAGTGAAGACAAAAGACGAGAAGAAAACGCTGGAGAAAATTTTGAAGGCACAGAAGGCTCCCAAAGTGGCATTTCAAAGATACGTGAGCAAAAATGCTTCTCAACGCCAAAGGAATTCGAAGATTCTCCGAAATACTCTCACTAATAAATCTGCGAATGAAAGCAAAATTGCCGAAGCGAAGGAGCGAAAAACAGTGACAAAGAACCCTGTTGTGGATACTAAAACGCCGAGACGTGGTAAAGCTGGTAGTTCAAATGTACCAGAAAAAGAAAATGTGAAGAAAACTCCGAGGAACACCGAGAAAATGCTCAAAGGTAATCTCTTTGAACATTTTTTGTTTTTCAGATAGAGACGCATGAATACTTTTATCAAAAAACATCTCATTAGGTTTCGAATTTTTATTTAATCGTGTAAGTGGAGCTTGTACAGGGTGATCAGTTAAGAGTAGCGAGCGGCCATATCTCATTAGATATTGATGGTATAGATTTGAGAAAAAAAATCATGATGAAAGTCGTCAAGAGAAATTGCTGGAAATTATTTTCGAGTTTGTCAAACATCCGGTAGAGGGCGTAACAACCAACACCAAGTAAAACAACGGGATTTTTATAGAATTTTGTTCAATGAAAGTATATCGATGATATCATTTTTATATTCACTGACCATTTCCCTACATTTTTTGTCTCGAACGTTTTGTTCTATCTATCAAAATAAAGCGGTGGGGGAAGTTCAATTGTTTTTTTTAAACAAACCAAGATTTCTCCCGTTTATTTCGACCGATTTTAGCAAACTTAGGCTCAAATAAAAGAACATAATTTGCCCTACAAAACGCTTATTTGGTTTTGAATTTTTGACTTTCGCTGTCGCCGCTAGATGGCGTTAACTGAAATGTTAGCAAATTCCTGAGTTCATTTCAAAAAACACAAATTTAATGGTATATTAATTTTTATATGTTTTAAAAGAGGATAAATTTCTCTATAATTTAATGAAAATAATTTATCATCTACCTTTTTTTGAACCGTTGATATTGACTAAAATATAATGTTATTACATTTAAAAATGGCACCCCACTGTGTTTTATTAAAATGAAAATCAGTTTAGTAATCTCTCATTAGTTGCTAACAAGAAGAACCTATTGACTTTTTTTCGTTAGACAAACGGTTTTGGATTGAAAAAATAAAATAGGTTTACATACTGGTTCAAATTTATTTTAGATATGGGCGCCCCATGTAAACCTATTTTATTTTTTCAATCCAAAACCGTTTGTCTGACGAAAAAAAGTCATGGGATTCTTTTTGTTAGCAACTAATAAGAGATTACCAAACTGATTTTTATTTCGATAAAAAACAGTGGCGTGCCAATTTTGAATGTAATTAAATTATATTTCAGTCAATATCAACGGTTCAAAAAAAGGTAGATGGTAAATTATTCTCATAAAATTATAGAGAAATTGATACTCTTTTAAAGCATATAAAAATTTTATATACCATTAAATTTGTTTTTATTTAAATAAACTAAAAAATTTGCTAACATTTCGGTTAACGCCATCTAGCGGCGACAGCAAATGTCAAAAATTCAAAACCAAATAAGCGTTTTGTACGGCAAATTCTGCTCTTTCATATGAGTCTAAGTTTGCTAAAATCGGTCGAAATAATCGGGAGAAATCTTGAATAAACAATTGAACTTTCTCCACCGCTTTATTTTGATAGACAGAACAAAACGTTTCAGACAAAAAATGTAGGGTAATGGTCAGTTAATATTAAAATGATACCATCGATATACTTTCAATGAACAAAATTCTATAAAAATCCCATTTTTCTACTTGGTGTTGGTTGTAAGGACCTCTAGCGGACGTTTGACAAACTCGAAAATAATTTCCAGCAATTTCTCTTGGCGACTTTCTCAAATCTATACGACCAATATCTTATGAGATATCGCCGCTCGCTACTCTTAACTGATCACCCTGTACATGAGGGCTCTGTCTCAAGGAATTCAGTGACTTGGATGTTCACTGTTTTTTGCACTTGTGGGAAAATTAGCACGAGAATTGCCTGAAAACTGTCAATGTTGCAATTCAATATGAGAAGTATCAGTTGTTTATTTTGTCAGTTCCTTTTGAAATACTGAAGTAATGAAGTAACATCATAGTGGAAGGAGAAGATGGTGTTCCTACGCGCATATTATGTGACGTCATCTGGGATACCAATATCAGCTGCTAGTCACAGACAGACACCGTTGCCATGGGCGTGCGCAATGAATTCAATCACGTTTATTGAAATTTCTATGAGTTTCTCGATCTGTTTAGAAATAATTCAATTTATATAAACGGGTACCTATTCCTTCGATTTTACTATTTCATTGATACTGGAAATTGTGATGTTGAGGTAATTCGCAATCGCAAATAGCAAAAACATATGAATTATCATGCATTGCCAATCCCATCTCAATGATCCACTACTGTGTCGATTCTGACAGATTTTAATTCAGCAGTTAACCACGTTGACGTTGCTTCTGCTCCGACATCGACAACGGGAGTATCAATTTTTGCCGTTTTGTTATTCAAATCTTTGCTTCAATTTATATTTTGTGAGAAATTAAGAGTTTTGAATTCATTTTCAATTATTTCTGAGTTGATATTCGACGGAAGATGTTCTGTAGGAATGGCATTTTGTTTCAAATATTTGTGATTTTTTGTCAAGAACCGTACTTTCACAGTTGTTTGGGAACATTTTGCATGGAAATGTTTTGAAGTAATACATGGTGCTGTAATATGAATGTGATGATAATATGATAGGAGAATACTTTGGAATGAGGATATAAGGAATATAAGGTAGGTACCATTATTTGAGTTTATATTCTGTCGGCAGCAAGCTCCCATCGTTTCATTAGGTCTCCATTCTTGGAAAAGTAGAAAAATTTAAAATCTGTACCTTTTGTATGTTAGTTGGAATTTCCATAACCAGAAACGAAACAAGTGGGCATTTCAAAATTATTTCATACAAATTTAGTACCCATATATTATCTGAAGTTCGAGACATAAGTTGCGTTTTATTCGGTCCATTCTGGTAGCGGTGGTGGGAACAGAATGACGTTTACAAATAAAACGAGAAACTTCATAACCTTGCTTGAGAGAATTTACATAAGAGGTTATATTTATGTTATATGGTAAAATGAGCACACTCAGTATATATCAAGTTACCAGATAACAGCTTCTCAGTATTTTCATATGGTGAGAAGCAGAATCAGCATTGATCATATTTCTATCAGAGAGCCATCAGAATTTTCAAGTAACCATTGTCTTTTGAATAAAGTAACTTGTTCAGTAGAAAAGTGATTTTTAAAAAGTGAAATCTCAAAGTAGAGATATAACATTTATATATGGGAGATCCAAATAATTTCAAGAGCATAATACTAGAGTTAAGAATCTAGAAAATAAATCAACTAATATTTGAAACAGTGATTGTGGTGATTGAAGAAACTTCTCTGAGATCGACAGAGTTTATTTTATTTGGAAATAAACATATGAAACCTGACTTACTTGAAAGAATCATGAACTAGTGAAACTCACGCTGAAAATGTATTCTAAATGTCTTTTACTTTCAAAAAGGTTCATTTTTCGTCAATCAATTTGATTTTATGACACCTGTCAACAGTCATTCCACATCATTCCTTGTCAAGAGACGGAATGGAAAGTAGTAACCGGAATCGGAAAAGTTGCAAATAAAACGACACATCAAACTTATTCTGGTGTCGGAATCGGATAAATAAAACGCAACTATAAATACCGAAAACAAATAATAGCAATGATAGTTATATCCCAGCTGACATCATGCGCAGAACAAGCCGAGTTAGAGCTTTCTGTTGAGCACACCATCTTCTTCCACTATGAGTAACATAATAATATAATAAATTATCAACTAAGTCCCTAGGTATTGAATGGGTCGCTTTAAACCCAGTTTGAAGTAACTAAAGCACACATTTAAGTCTCGGAAATGAAAAAAAATGATAACATTCTCTATTCCAGTTGGTTCTTCTATGCCTTCATCGGTTACGGCAACAATAAGCATGCCAATCCCTGAAGAATCTTCAAAATCAAAGACCTTGAGAGGAAGGTTACAGCAGAAAACGGAAAGTTTGAAGAAAAATGTGATGCGTAAGAAATAAGGTGATAGTTTGAAGAAACTATAAAAATCAACTATTTTCTTGTACATTTTTATATTAATTTTAATTAATCAAATAATTGATACGGTCATCGGGGCGATTTTTCTTTTCACCGAATTATTACAAATGTTTTTGCATTCATGTTTTGTTGTCTTGAAAAATGTTTAGGTATCTTTAGTTCCATATGAATATTTAATTTGTGTAGGAGTATTCTTTATTTTGAATATTTTCTGTTTGTTTAGTCATAAACCATCAGTACCTTCAGTTGATTTTAGTTTATAAGGGTTTTCTTACAATTTGGTAACCTTATACCAACTCATGTGTTATTTTTAATTCATTTTTCGTAGATTCCAATATCACATATCTATTGAGAAACTTCTCAATTATATAAATTCAATATTGTCTGGGAATACAATAATTTCAATAATTTTTATATTGTTATATTGTCATCCAATTGTAGTACACTATTTTATCATTCAGTTTTTAGTATCTTACAAAAATTTTGTGCCTTTGTTACCAAAAATATTGGAAAATGTTACATATATGTAAACTTAGGCAGATGAGATATATTTATAAGAAAATTATTATTTTCGCAAAATACAGTTTATAGTTATAAATTTTACAGTGCTTTTATTCAATTTTTCCCATTTAGTTACCCTAACCAGTGCAGTGCTTCATTGATGATAAATTAATGCTGATTGGAGCTCGATATGTCTTCTGAATACATGCCGCTCACGGTAAAACAGATAAAAAAATCCAAACGTCTTTCGAGAATATCAAATGATACCACACAAAATTAGTATACTGTGTATCAACTATCAGGTGTCTTCTTAGCAACGAGTATTCTGAATACGAGCGCAGCCAGAAGACGGAACCAATATATATGGCGCACGAGTTTTGTAATTATGGTCCGACCGTCCGACCCTATTCAAAATTAATATCTAGGGGTTTTCGGAGTAGGAGATTATGATTCTACTGTCTAAATTAGTAAATTCAAGGTGACAGATCCAATATGGTGGACAAGTTTTATAATTATGATCCGATTCTATTCAAAATTGGTATCTGGGGGTTTTCGGGGTCGGAGATTATGATTATTTCGTTAAATTTGGAAACTTAAAGATGACGGATCCTATTATAGCGAACGGAATTTGAAATGAATGTTAGTTTGAAAAACTAACGAAAAACGACGCTTTTAAAGATTGACTAAAAAAGTTTAAAATGAATAAGTAATTGAAAAAACTGAAGAGATAGATTGCTGAACTAAAAAGAAGAAGAAAATAAATATAGTAGTTTATTGCAAACTAAAGTATTACGCTATTATATAGATAGCCAAACTGGAAAGAAGTATAAATAATATTAAATAAAAAAAAATTGTTTTGATAAATGTTCAACTAAGAAAATGTTTTCTAGAAATAATGTACATCTCAAAAAACAACGTTTACCGTGTCTGCTAGTATTTTTGCTGAGATATATTCAGGTGCACTAATTCATTTTTCGAGCACTTTATTTATCACAAGATCTTGATTTCAAATTCTTATCGTGCGTATAGGCAGGAGAGTAGTTGTTTTCTGTTGAATAAACCAAGAAAGAGTTGATATTTTCATCACGCATTGAGAATGCGAATTCTCAATGTATTTTTTATAATGGATCAAAAGAAGTGGAGTGGTTGGGGGGTCATTTGTAATCGAACTAATGGTACATGTTGTTATCAAATTGTTGATGGTTCAAAAGTTATTCAATTTTCCTGAAAAATGCGACCCATTTTATATGTATCAAATGGGTAATTTTTTCTTATGATTGGTTTATCTTTGTGGGGTAGTTTTAAAATCTGCCAGCGGCATTCAAAAATCGACTTAAATATTTCATTCGATACCAAAACTCAAGGAAAACAACATTTTTCTACTCACATAACTAAAATGGCATTTAGCGTACGGATATGTACCACGCTAAATGATCGATTAATCACGGATTGTCGATCTGTGATTTATTCAAAATATTAAACACGTTACCATGGCAACACGATTTCTTAAACACATTACCATGGCAACGCAGTTCATTAAACACAGCTTCAATAATTTGAGACATGTCTGGCCTGTCCCTGTCAATTATATTAAAGGTCAACTGATATTTTCGAATTTTGTATATCAGAATTATTCAAACAATATTCGTTTGCATCAGAATCCATCATTAAAAATATATGCGAAAAGTAGACGAAAGTGAAATCGAAGAGAATGTTCTGGTACTTGCATATCTCCAAGAAGTCAAAAAATGAAGCATCCATCTTAGAGAACAATTAATTTATTCTGCGCGTAGCATGACAATAAACGTGAAACAAAGGTTAGTAAGCAATGGACTGGACACATATATCTACAAACAATATCACTTATGTTCTCAATTCCAATTCCTTTCGAATTATTTTGTAGGTTAGCAGGAATTTCAGGTATGTTAATGTAATTTTCGGAGTTCGTAGAAAAATCATAGTATGTAACGCGTTTATAAACTCTTCTAGACACTCGTTTATTAAACACTCGCTCCGCTCTGCTCCGCTCGTGCTTAAACTACTCGTTACTAAAAGGACGTTTAAAACACTTGTTACATAAGTATATAATATACTATTTTCTCAGTTAATTGATAAGAAGTGATACATGTCATATAATTATTTCTGGGAAAGGCGTGCATCCATGTGGATGAAATTTGTAGAAGAATAAATCACAAAATGGGACATAGTTTTATTCTGATTGATTCTTTTTATAGAAATGAAAAAACATTAATAGCTTCTGAAACATCAATAATTGGATAACTACCTACATCTACAGTTAGTTCGATTATTGGAAATGAGCCCCCTTATCACCCCACTTCTTCTGATCCATGACTTATGGGACCCCCTGTATATATACATTTTTTAATGTTCATAATTATATCTGAGAATATTCCTTTTCAATATTTATCAGATAGTTTATTTATTTCCATACGTTTTTTTTCCACATCAATAATAATTGTGCGCGTGAACTTGAACACTTGGTATTATATAATTACCAGTCGCGCCGCGGAGAGGGAAAAACCAACTAACAATCAATCAACCAGTAACACGAAGTAGGTACGCCAAGGTAGACAAATAATTCACCTACATCAACACCCATGACTCAGTGAACACGGTTCTGCACTACGACTAGAACCCCAAATCCAAAAATAATCGACAATCGCCGTCCGCGCGCGGAACAGCGTAATCGCAGTGTGCCGCGACGCCTAAAATGGCGGCGACCGACGCCACGTAGACGCGATCGCACCTGCTAGGCGAGCCATGGCCTCTTCGACCATGGACAGGGTTTTTGTGACGTTTTGAGTGAAAGTGGAAGATTGTTATGTGGTTTTCGGTGAGCGAAAGCAAAAATGAGGAGGAACCAGCACAGCCAGTCGCAGCTGCAGATCGAACAGAGCGAAGAGGATTCCAAGACGTCGTCCCCAGTAGGTTTTGAAAGTTTTGTTTTCGTGTTCGTGATGAGTCACTTTTGTTTCTGTTTTTGTCGCAACGTGAGCGCAATTATGATAATTGAAATAGACAATATTGATTAGGTCACGATGTTAGCTAGGTACTTGTCTATATTATTCAACCACTTCTGCTTATTGATATTTGTTGTGCAATTTTTACTATACAGGGTGTAAAAAAAACGTACCGATTTTATTTTTATCTAGAGATCACAAGGTGATTCCCGCAAAACCACACATTAGAAGTTTTCGAGGGTCAAACAACTCTTTAAATATGGTGTACACCGTGAGTGTTCAAGTTCTTGATTACTTATCTAAATCCTTTCATCATTTTAATTTATGTAAATTACCATTTCCGTATCTTCAGTATCTCCGATTATTTATTAAATATTTACATTACCCTCTCAGTATTCTAATACCTTTTAAGTATACTTTAATTACTTTTCAAAAATTTTTGTTACTTTCAGAATATTTGAATTACTTTTTTCTACAAACGTCAAAAAATGACTAGGTTCGCGCATTACAAATTGCAAAGTGACACTTTTTTTCAGTTTCCTACGTTACACCATGATATACCTTGTACAAAACAATGCAAGTACCTACTTCGCGCATTGTTGTGTAAAATATATGAGATATTTATATATCAACTTTATGGTCCTATCGGAATGTCCAACAATAACTTTGTTTCATCTCTTGGAGCGCATGAAATGAAATTCCTATCATGTTCGTGGAACATCGTGCGTACCTATAGGGAGGATAGGGGGAGGCCTTTTAAGCCAGTTCAACGCTATTTTTTTATCAAGCTAAGCATATTTTTACTTTAGAACTATATTTTTTGACGTTTGTAGAAAAAATACTTTGGTCATCTCGACTATTCTTTTAACTCGGCTACGCTACGACTCGTTCTCGCTCGTTCTTGCCTTAAAACACTCCAACTTTTATTTTAATTGGATGAATTTTCTTACTAACTCAAACATTTTCCATCAGATATTTCTCTCGGAAAACTGACATTAGAGTTCATGTCAGTTTTTCTCGTAAAATTACTGGTCGGCAAAAGTTTTTCGTTCCCAAGAGAAATTTATCCGATAAAAAATGTCTTGTGTTTTTACTGTTGACAAAACTATTTCATTCTAGAAGCTTTGTCACGCTACTTTTAGTCACTAATTTTGGTCAAACATATGGTTGTCTTCAGAAAATAATAATACCCGCTTCAAATTTCTCTAATGTTTGTTGATGTTTCTGTCGTCTATTATTCAGAAGCGAAATTTATTTGAAATGATTTTTTTCAGTGCAAAAATGATTCCCAAGTCATCTTTCAAAATATCATCAAACTTATACTTCACTTATCTAACCAAAGTTTAGGACTGTTTTGTCGAAGTTACGATTAGGATAAATCAAAAAATATCAAGAACCAAAAGTTGCAATAGAACGTTCAAATTCAAGACACTTGTGTAAAATTGGAATAAAAACAACTTTTCTTTGTAAACTTCTTTGAAATTCATTTGAAAAAATGTACCGAGAAGGCCATTTTTCATCTTTCTTGAAGCAAAACTTAATGACCCAGTCGAATTTCAAAAGAAATCATTATCAAAAGTTTTTCCCATCCCTAATAGCACACAACGTCCTAGGGACGTCCCTATTTGGTACAATTCAAGTCCGAATGTCTCGGTCCAAAAATAAGGGTCCTTGGGACGTCCCGTCCCGTACATCTCATGCAATGTCCGAGCAAGGACGTCCACGGAATGTCCCAGCAGGTACATCATTTCAAATGTCCTAGAAATAGCATCCCTTAGACGTCCCACGTGGTACATATTGTAGAATGTCCATTCAAGGACGTCCTTGGCATGTCCCTGATGGAATATGATTCTTCATGTTCCTATAGGGACATCCATTGGATGTCCCGAGTAGTACATATTCTGGCATGACTTCAGATCGTATATAATGTCCCTTCTAGACAACCATGAAATGTTCCTGATGGTACATTCCTTCAAATATCTCTGCACAGACGCCCTTAATATTTCCAGGATTGTATAACAATCGAAATGTCTCTTAGGGACATCCTTCGAATGTCCCTTAGGGATATCCGTCGGATGGACGTCCTGCATGTCCCGACAGGACGCCCTAAGGATATCCATGGGACATAATTGTGTTATTAGGGATATGATGCCAACTTTATGAAAGACACTGTATATATTATTCAACCACTCCTTTATATTTCGGGATGAAAGAAGTGCATATCTACTATAGGTACAGGGTGTAGAAGTTTTCCAACTTGCAGTTGGATTCAAAACTTGAAGATTGGTATATATGCTGTTATAATCGAATATTTCGAATCTACCTGCAATATAGTTCCAGCCCAGCTATTCAGGATGTTAAAAGTCGACAACATGTCGTTTTTATTCAAAATAAAAGTAGACATTTTCGAGATTTTAATCCAAGTGCAAGTTGAAAAACTTCTGAGGTGTGGCCTACTAAATCACTCTGTATTCTAGATGGTATATATGAAATTGAAATAGCCAAGTTTTGATACACACAGAAGACTCAAAATATTCCAGGTAGATTGAAAATAATCGATTATAAAAGTATATTAATATTCAGGTTTTTAATTGAACTGCTAGTTGAAAAACTTCTAATGGGTGGTACGTAAATCACCCTGTACTTACTCACGAACTTACTTACGTTGAATAAATGAACTTATTTTTGAAAGACCCTATACAGGGTGTAACTGAATAAGTGTAAAACATTTGAGGGGCTGATTCCTCATCGAAAAAAAGATGGGATTTTTCATGTAAAGCAACTTCATTGGAGCATCCCATGTTAAGATACAGCCCCTTGAAGGGGGTACATAAAATGTGTTCATCAATTTTTTTCACAAGCACTAAAAAAGTTACAGTATTCAAATTCACCTGACATTTTCTACTACCAAAAAGACACTTAGCCACTAATTTATTTGGTTCACCCCATGGTTGTGAGGGGTGGAAAACGCAACACCTAAATTTTATTTCCAATGTAACTTTTTGTCTTATGAATTGTTTACCATTTAAAAATTTATTTCCGATAGCCTGTTTCATTCTAAATAAAAAATGTCCCTTGAATTTTTTGCCCAAAATGAACCAGTTGGCAGCAAAAAAAAAATGTTAAGATCAACTACAGAGATACATCGTCATAAATGCGAACTGGATTCATTGTCATTTTGTAGTTACTACCTGCGTTAAATAATTGAAGGGATTAAACCATGGGGTAAACCAAATAAATTACCGGCTAAGTGTCTTTTTGGTAGTAGAAAATGTCAGGTCAATTTGAATTCTGTAACTTTCTTAGTGCTTGTGAAAGAAATTGTTAAACAATTTTTATGTACCCACTTCAAGTTGCTTTATCTTGACATGGGATGCTCCAACGAAGTTTCTTTATATGGAAGATTTTATCTCTTTTTCTATGAGGAATCACCCCCTTAAATGTTTTACACTCATTTAGTTACACCCTGTATATATTTGTATACAAACTCATGACTTAAAATGTCAATTGAACGTTTCCGTGGAATGTTTTTCATAATCGTTATTATCAACATTAAAAACCAGTCCATGAGCTAACTAATGAAAGTAAAGGTCAATGCATATTTAAAAAAAATTTATTATCATACTTATTCATGTACTTATCTATATGTATATACAGAACATGAAGGTAGATACCTATAATATGAAACGGAAATAATTCGTTCGTGACGATTTTGTCGAACAACAAATATTTGAACTTCCTATCAACTAAATGAACTGTGCAGGACTCTGGGCTTGATTTCCCTCGAGAATGGACTGGTAAAAGGTATCTTTTTCAGCTTTTCTGCATCCACAAATAATATTATTATCAAAAAAAGTTCATGAATTTTATTTTGTTTACCCCGTTTTCGCCATTTTTGGATCACTTAATTGGAATTTTGTATTCAGGAAACACAATTTCTCCTACTAGACTATACAGGGTGTTTCACAGATAAAGGGAAATATTTCAACTCATAGGAGTCACCAAGGTGGTTCTGAAAATACCATATTTGATAGGTCTTCATAACGGATTTATCGATTTGGAATAATTATTCATTCGTCTATAAGTATTGAACTACCCAGTATATTTTTCTGAAATTTGGTATGGAGCTCATACTTGGGACATTGAATTCATTCACCTATCGGGCGAAGTGAATATCCAGGTTCGGCTTCAGGAAAAATTTATATTTATTCGAAATATTAAAATAACACACTGTATGTAATAATTGACAGAGTTCATCAAAGGAATCGTGAAGAGGAGAAAAAAACTGAACTGGATTTGATGCTTTTTGTTTTCCCGCCACCAATTCTCATCGTAACAACCATAAACAGAAAGCTAAAGGTATGTCAATTTGAAGAGTATTAAAATTATGAAACCACTTTTGTTACAGACAAACTTGATATTTAATTTACATTGTATACTTTTGTTTAATGTTTCCAGGGAAATAATTTAATAATTTGAGTTTGATAGAATTTGTCACTTTCTGTGAATAAAAGTTAGTGAGCATATTTGGATTTTATCTATTACATTGGCCCATCGAGCACAAAATTGACCGCTATGGAGCAAGAAAGTCATACCGGAAATGCAGCAGGACCTGGAGAGGTCCGAAGAAGTAGTCGAATTAATAAGGGTGTTCCACCAAAGAGATTTTCAGCAATAGACACAGCAAATCTCAGTTCAAGTATGTCTGACGTAGCAGATCATACGAGGGTTGCTGGTGTAAACTCAATTATTCTGGGGCCACTCAGGCTTACTTTCAGCAGCAAATGTATATTAAAGAAATAACTTCAACTCCAACTTTCAGTATTTATTAAACAACAATCTCGTAAATTCAAAGCAAAACATTCGCGGAATTCCGTTACTAAATTGAATATTTCTTCTTTCTGCTTGGTACTAATATTTTCTCCAACTGGTATCATATCCATTGTGATAGGCTGTTTCACTTCTAAAAATTCAGATTTTTTTTCATTGGAGACTTCATCTTCATTGTACATCATTTTTCCTGCTTCACACAGTATATCTTTTTCGCTCAGATTGACAACTCTCAGTATCTGCTTATTTCCACTGATTTTTATCTCGCCAACGGATTTTTTCTGTATTTCGATAGTTTCGACAATTTCGCATCTAGAATCCAACAGAGCTTCTACATTTATCTCTTTGAAAGGATCGAGATCAGCATATCCAAAGTACAGAGTATCACCTTTCTTCAGGTAGGCAATATTGTTGATATCAAGGAATGTTCGCCCTAATAAAACGTCTGTATCTTGGGC